>CAJQUW010012156.1:0-1388750 GCA_907163375.1 Prostheceraeus crozeri | reverse complement strand
ATTTTAAAAAAAAGAACTTCAGTGGCGTGCTACAAACTAACTTCACAATTCACGCGCCATTTTGTGGTTTCGGGGACTGATTTCTCCCGGAAGTACGGGGAGTTTAGGTGCTGGAAACTTGCTGGGCACAAATGTTTTTGATGGTTTTTTCTATCTGTTGTGCGTTGTTTCGTATGTTTTAGAATTGTGTATTTTGGAAAAAAGACATCAGTGGGCGGTGCTAACTTCACATCACCGCCATACCGAACTTTCAACCAGCGATTTCTCCTAAAACTAAGCGAAATTCTTTCAAAATAGTGGGTGGCACATGCTGGCACACTCCATCTAGATCGATTCTGATCGTTGGATTGACTGGCACATGCATTTTTCAAGATGGGCGGTGCCAACTTCGACATCAACCCGCCATTGAGCTTTCGGGTTGGTTTTCCCACCGGATCTGGTAGGATTTTCGTGGAAAGAAATGATTGGCACATGCTGGCACACTCCATCTAGATCGATTCTGATCGTTGGTTTGACTGGCAACATGCATTTTTTCAAGATGGCGGTGCCAACTTCATCATCACCGGCAGCGCATTGAGCTTTCGGGGGCTAATTTCTGCACCAAGTGACGGCGTCTTAGGAGAAGAAACTTGCTGAGCACATATGTTTTTGATGATCATCTCTCAGTTGTACATGTCTCGCGTGTTTATTTGCGTATTTTAAAAAAAGACTTCAAGTGGCGGTGCCAACTTCACATCACCGCCAAGTTTGTGGTTTCGGGGACTGAATTTTCCTCCGGAAGTTACGGGTGAGTATAGGTTCTGAAAACTTGCTGGCAACAATGTGTTTTTGGATGGTTTTCTATCTGTTGTGCGTGTTTATCGTTATGTTTTAGATTGTGTATTTTTGGAAAAAAAGACGTTCAGTGGCCCCTGGCACCAGCACAAACCAGACAACCAGCCCCGGACAAACAAGACCAAACCGGTGCTGCACTTCAACATCGCCGCCATGTCTAACTCATTTCAACGCAGCGATTTGAGTCCTAAACTATAGCGGAATTCTTGGTCAACTTAATATACGTGGGTGGCACGATGCTTAGGGCCACGCCCCATCTAGATCGATTCTGATCGTTATACGTTTGACATGGCACATGCATTTTCAAGATGGTCTTGTGCCCAAACTTCAAATTCTTATACCGTGGCATCGCATTTAAGAGCTTTGGTAAGAGCTTTAGTGCGGATTGGGGTGGATTACTAGGTGGGGAGGGGGTACTATTCTTAGAGGGTATAGGCGGGGCCGCGGGGGGGGATGGGTCCCACCCCGTCGGAGTGAGTGGCCAGGGGGATAACAGTGTGGCTCGTGGGATGGGGTGTGGCGGAGAATAGGATCCGCGGCGTGGTCGGAGGTATGGCTGTAAAAGGATGTGGGGACCTGGCGGGAGTACGGATAGGTCGGTATGGGTCGAACAGAGTGCGGGGTGTCGAGGCGGCGGGGTACGTAGTGGCGTCAAGATTCCAGGAAAGCGGTCGGTCAGCGGAGGTCGGGGATTGGCGGAGAGGGGGGAAAGGGTGTCCCAACGTACGAGGAGAGTATTGGCGGGTTAGTGGGGTGTAGCGGTGGGTCTAATTTAATGCCGTGCACAATACGGCGTCTTAGGAGGTAGAAATTTGCTGGCACAATGTTTTTGATGATCACGTCACATGTGTTGTGACTTGTCTCAGGGAGGCGGGCGTGTTGATTATTTGGCGTGGTGAGCGCGTGGGGGAAGAAGTGGCGTTGGGATGGCGTGCGAGTGGTGGCGTTAGACGGATAAATTCGTTAAAAAAAAGACTTCAGTGGCAGTGCTAACTTCATCATCCTCCTCGCCATTTAGGTGAGAGTGGTTTCGGGGACTGATTTCTTCACCGGAAGTAAACGGGAGTTTAGGATGCCTGAAACTGCTTGGCACAATGTTTTTGATGTCGTCTATCTGTTTGTGCGTGTTTGGCGTATAGTTTTGATTGTGTATTTTGGAAAAAAGGAGACTTCAGTGGCGGTTTCCTCTAACTTCACATCACCGCCATGTCGAACTATTCAACACAGCGATTTCTCTCTAAACTAAGCGGAATTCTTTCAAAATAGTGGGTGGGCACATGCTCTGCACACGTCCATCTAGATCGATTCTGAATCGAATGGATTTTGACTGGCAGCATGCATTTTATCAAGATGGCGGTGCAACTTCACATCACCGCCAGTGGCACATGCTGGCACACTCCATCTAGATCGATTCTGAACGTTGTTTGACTGGCACATGCATTTCAAGATTGTGCTGTGCCTCAACTTCACATCACCGGCAGCGCATTGAGCTTTCGGGGCTAATTTTCCTGCACAAGTACGGCCGTCTTAGGAGAAGAAACTTAGGCTGGCACAATGTTTTTGATGATCATCTCTCAGTTGTACTTGTCTCGCGTGTTTTATTTGCGAAATTTTTAAAAAAACGACTTCGCAGTGGCGTGCCAACTTCACATCACCGCCATTTTGTGGTTTCGGGGACTGATTTCTCCGGAGTACGGGGAGTTAGGTGCTGAAACTTGCTGGGCACAATGTTTCTTGATGGTCTTTTTCTATCTGTTGTGCGTGTTTCGTATGTTTTGATTGTGTATTTTTGGAAAAAAGACTTCAGATGGCGTGTGCTAACTTCACATCACCGCCATGTCCGAACTTTCAACCAGCGATGTTCTCCTAAACTAAGCGTAATTCTTTCAAAATAGGTGGGTGCACATGCTGGCACACTCCATCTAGATCGATTCTGATTCGTTATGTTTTGACTGGCACATGCATTTTTCAAGATGGCGGGCCAACTTTCACATCACTGCCATGAGCCTTTCGGGTTGTTTTCCACCTCCGGGATCTGGGTAGGAAATTCGTGAAAGAGAATAGTGGCACATGCTGGCACAATCCATCTAGATCGATTCTGATCGTTGGTTTGACTGTCACATGATTTTTCAAGATGGCGGTGCCAACTTCACATCACCGCCAGCGCATTGAGCTTTCGGGGGCTAATTTCTTCACAAGTACGGCGTCTTAGGAGAAGAAAACTTGCTGGCACAATGTTTTTGATGATCATCTCTCAGTTGTACTTGTCTCGCGTGTTTTATTTGCGTATTTTGGAAAAAAGACTTCGCAGTGGCGGTGTTAACTTCACATCACCGCCATTTTGTGGTTTCGGGGACTGATTTCTCCGGAAGTACGGGGAGTTAGGTGCTGAAACTTGCTGGCACAATGTTTTTGATGGTCTTCTATCTGTTGTGCGTGTTTCGTATGTTTTGATTGTGTATTTTGGAAAAAAGACTTCAGTGGCGGTGCTAACTTCACATCACCGCCATGTCGAACTTTCAACCAGCGATTTCTCCTAAACTAAGCGGAATTCTTTCAAAATAGTGGGTGGCACATGCTGGCACACTCCATCTAATCGATTCTGAGCGTTGGTTTGACTGGCGCATGCATTTTTTATTTAGTTTTTTATTTCATTTTTTACCCCACCCCCCGCCCCATACCACCCACAGCGCCGCCCCCCTCCCCCCATCAACCGGATCTGTAGGATAATCGAAAGAAATGAGTGGCACACTCCATCTAGATCGATTCTGATCGTTGGTTTGACTGGCGCATGCATTTTCCAAGATGGCGGTGCCAACTTCACATCACCGCCAGCGCATTGAGGTTTCGGGGGCTAATTTCTGCACAAGTACGGCGTCTTAGGAGAAGAAACTTGCTGGCACAATGTATTTGATGATCGCCTCTCAGTTGTACTTGTCTCGCGTGTTTTATTTGCGTATTTTAAAAAAGACTTCAGTGGCTGTGCTAACTTCACATCACCGCCATTTTGTGGTTTCGGGGACTGATTTCTCAGCAAGTACGGGGATTTAGGTGCTGAAACTTGCTGGCACAATGTTTTTGATGGTCTTCTATCTGTTGTGCGTGTTTCGTATGTTTTGATTGTGTATTTTGGAAAAAAAAATTTAGTGGCGGTGCTAACTTCACATCGCCGCCATGTCGAACTTTCAACCAGCGATTTCTCCTAAACTAAGCGGAATTCTTTCAAAATAGTGGGTGGCACATGCTGGCACACTCCATCTAGATCGATTCTGATCGTTGGTTTGACTGGCACATGCATTTTTCGAGATGGTGATGCCAACTTCACATCACCGCCAGCGCATTGAGCTTTCGGGGGCTAATTTCTGCACAAGTACGGCGTCTTAGGAGAAGAAACTTGCTGGCACAATGTATTTGATGATCATCTCTCAGTTGTACTTGTCTCGCGTGTTTTATTTGCGTATTTTAAAAAAAGACTTCAGTGGCGGTGCTAACTTCACATCACCTCCATTTTGTGGTTTCGGGGACTGATTTCTCTCCGGAAGTACGGGGAGTTAGGTTCTGAAACTTGCTGGCACAATGTTTTTGATGGTTTTCTATCTGTTGTGCGTGTTTCGTATGTTTTGATTGTGTATTTTGGAAAAAAGACTTCAGTGGCGGTGCTAACTTCACATCACCGCCATGTCGAACTTTCAACCAGCGATTTCTCCTAAACTAAGCGGAATTCTTTCAAAATAGTGGGTGGCACATGCTGGCACACTCCATCTAGATCGATTCTGATCGTTGGTTTGACTGGCGCATGCATTTTTCAAGATGGCGGTGCCAACTTCACATCACTGCCATTGAGCTTTCGGGTTGGTTTTCCACCGGATCTGGTAGGATTTTCGTGAAAGAAATGAGTGGCACATGCTGGCACACTCCATCTAGATCGATTCTGATCGTTGGTTTGACTGGCACATGCATTTTTCAAGATGGCGGTGCCAACTTCACATCACCGCCAGCGCATTGAACTTTTGGGGGGTAATTTCTGCACAAGTACGGCGTCTTAGGAGAAGAAATTTGCTGGCACAATGTTTTTGATGATCATCTCTCAGTTGTACTTGTCTCGCGTGTTTTATTTGCGTATTTTAAAAAAAGACTTCAGTGGCAGTGCCAACTTCACATCACCGCCATTTTGTGGTTTCGGGGACTGATTTCTCCGGAAGTACGGGGAGTTAGGTTCTGAAACTTGCTGGCACAATGTTTTTGATGGTTTTCTATCTGTTGTGCGTGTTTCGTATGTTTTGATTGTGTATTTTGGAAAAAAGACTTCAGTGGCGGTGCTAACTTCACATCGCCGCCATGTCGAACTTTCAACCAGCGATTTCTCCTAAACTAAGCGGAATTCTTTCAAAATAGTGGGTGGCACATGCTGGCACACTCCATCTAGATCGATTCTGATCGTTGGTTTGACTGGCACATGCATTTTTCAAGATGGCTGTGCCAACTTCACATCACCGGCAGCGCATTGAGCTTTCGGGGGCTAATTTCTGCACAAGTACGGCGTCTTAGGAGAAGAAATTTGCTGGCACAATGTTTTTGATGATCATCTCTCAGTTGTACTTGTCTCGCGTGTTTTATTTGCGTATTTTAAAAAAAGACTTCAGTGGCGGTGCCAACTTCACATCACCGCCATTTTGTGGTTTCGGGGACTGATTTCTCCGGAAGTACGGGGAGTTAGGTTCTGAAACTTGCTGGCACAATGTTTTTGATGGTTTTCTATCTGTTGTGCGTGTTTCGTATGTTTTGATTGTGTATTTTGGAAAAAAGACTTCAGTGGCGGTGCTAACTTCACATCGCCGCCATGTCGAACTTTCAACCAGCGATTTCTCCTAAACTAAGCGGAATTCTTTCAAAATAGTGGGTGGCACATGCTGGCACACTCCATCTAGATCGATTCTGATCGTTGGTTTGACTGGCACATGCATTTTTCAAGATGGCTGTGCCAACTTCACATCACCGGCAGCGCATTGAGCTTTCGGGGGCTAATTTCTGCACAAGTACGGCGTCTTAGGAGAAGAAACTTGCTGGCACAATGTTTTTGATGATCATCTCTCAGTTGTACTTGTCTCGCGTGTTTTATTTGCGTATTTTAAAAAAAGACTTCAGTGGCGGTGCCAACTTCACATCACCGCCATTTTGTGGTTTCGGGACTGATTTCTCCGGAAGTACGGGGAGTTAGGTGCTGAAACTTGCTGGCACAATGTTTTTGATGGTTTTCTATCTGTTGTGCGTGTTTCGTATGTTTGAGTGTGTATTTTGGAAAAAAGACTTCAGTGGCGGTGCTAACTTCACATCGCCGCCATGTCGAACTTTCAACCAGCGATTTCTCCTAAACTAAGCGGAATTCTTTCAAAATAGTGGGTGGCACATGCTGGCACACTCCATCTAGATCGATTCTGATCGTTGGTTTGACTGGCACATGCATTTTTCAAGATGGCTGTGCCAACTTCACATCACCGGCAGCGCATTGAGCTTTCGGGGGCTAATTTCTGCACAAGTACGGCGTCTTAGGAGAAGAAACTTGCTGGCACAATGTTTTTGATGATCATCTCTCAGTTGTACTTGTCTCGCGTGTTTTATTTGCGTATTTTAAAAAAAGACTTCAGTGGCGGTGCCAACTTCACATCACCGCCATTTTGTGGTTTCGGGGACTGATTTCTCCGGAAGTACGGGGAGTTAGGTGCTGAAACTTGCTGGCACAATGTTTTTGATGGTCTTCTATCTGTTGTGCGTGTTTCGTATGTTTTGATTGTGTATTTTGGAAAAAAGACTTCAGTGGCGGTGCTAACTTCACATCACCGCCATGTCGAACTTTCAACCAGCGATTTCTCCTAAACTAAGCGGAATTCTTTCAAAATAGTGGGTGGCACATGCTGGCACACTCCATCTAGATCGATTCTGATCGTTGGTTTGACTGGCACATGCATTTTTCAAGATGGCTGTGCCAACTTCACATCACCGGCAGCGCATTGAGCTTTCGGGGGCTAATTTCTTCACAAGTACGGCGTCTTAGGAGAAGAAACTTGCTGGCACAATGTTTTTGATGATCATCTCTCAGTTGTACTTGTCTCGCGTGTTTTATTTGCGTATTTTGGAAAAAAGACTTCGCAGTGGCGGTGTTAACTTCACATCACCGCCATTTTGTGGTTTCGGGGACTGATTTCTCCGGAAGTACGGGGAGTTAGGTGCTGAAACTTGCTGGCACAATGTTTTTGATGGTCTTCTATCTGTTGTGCGTGTTTCGTATGTTTTGATTGTGTATTTTGGAAATAAGACTTCAGTGGCGGTGCTAACTTCACATCACCGCCATTTTGTGGTTTCGGGGACTGATTTCTCCGGAAGTACGGGGAGTTAGGTGCTGAAACTTGCTGGCACAATGTTTTTGATGGTTTTCTATCTGTTGTGCGTGTTTCGTATGTTTTGATTGTGTATTTTGGAAAAAAGACTTCAGTGGCGGTGCTAACTTCACATCACCGCCATGTCGAACTTTCAACCAGCGATTTCTCCTAAACTAAGCGGAATTCTTTCAAAATAGTGGGTGGCACATGCTGGCACACTCCATCTAGATCGATTCTGATCGTTGGTTTGACTGGCACATGCATTTTTCAAGATGGCGGTGCCAACTTCACATCACCGCCATTGACCTTTCGGGTTGGTTTTCCACCGGATCTGGTAGGATTTTCGTGAAAGAAATGAGTGGCACATGCTGGCACACTCCATCTAGATCGATTCTGATCGTTGGTTTGACTGGCACATGCATTTTTCAAGATGGCGGTGCCAACTTCACATCACCGCCAGCGCATTGAGCTTTCGGGGGCTAATTTCTGCACAAGTACGGCGTCTTAGGAGAAGAAACTTGCTGGCACAATGTTTTTGATGATCATCTCTCAGTTGTACTTGTCTCGCGTGTTTTATTTGCGTATTTTAAAAAAAGACTTCAGTGGCAGTGCCAACTTCACATCACCGCCATTTTGTGGTTTCGGGGACTGATTTCTCCGGAAGTACGGGGAGTTAGGTGCTGAAACTTGCTGGCACAATGTTTTTGATGGTCTTCTATCTGTTGTGCGTGTTTCGTATGTTTTGATTGTGTATTTTGGAAAAAAGACTTCAGTGGCGGTGCTAACTTCACATCACCGCCATGTCGAACTTTCAACCAGCGATTTCTCCTAAACTAAGCGGAATTCTTTCAAAATAGTGGGTGGCACATGCTGGCACACTCCATCTAGATCGATTCTGATCGTTGGTTTGACTGGCACATGCATTTTTCAAGATGGCTGTGCCAACTTCACATCACCGGCAGCGCATTGAGCTTTCGGGGCTAATTTCTTCACAAGTACGGCGTCTTGGGTGTAGAAATTTGCTGGCACAATGTTTTTGATGGTCATCTCTCATTTGTACTTGTCTCGCGTGTTTTATTTGCGTATTTTGAAAAAAGACTTCAGTGGCGGTGCTAACTTCACATCACCGCCATTTTGTGGTTTCGGGGACTGATTTCTCCGGAAGTACGGGGAGTTAGGTGCTGAAACTTGCTGGCACAATGTTTTTGATGGTCTTCTATCTGTTGTGCGTGTTTCGTATGTTTTGATTGTGTATTTTGGAAAAAAGACTTCAGTGGCGGTGCTAACTTCACATCACCGCCATGTCGAACTTTCAACCAGCGATTTCTCCTAAACTAAGCGGAATTCTTTCAAAATAGTGGGTGGCACATGCTGGCACACTCCATCTAGATCGATTCTGATCGTTGGTTTGACTGGCGCATGCATTTTTCAAGATGGCGGTGCCAACTTCACATCACCGCCATTGACCTTTCGGGTTGGTTTTCCACCGGATCTGGTAGGATTTTCGTGAAAGAAATGAGTGGCACATGCTGGCATAATCCATCTAGATCGATTCTGATCGTTGGTTTGACTGTCACATGCATTTTTCAAGATGGCGGTGCCAACTTCACATCACCGCCAGCGCATTGAGCTTTCGGGGGCTAATTTCTTCACAAGTACGGCGTCTTAGGAGAAGAAACTTGCTGGCACAATGTTTTTGATGATCATCTCTCAGTTGTACTTGTCTCGCGTGTTTTATTTGCGTATTTTGGAAAAAAGACTTCGCAGTGGCGGTGTTAACTTCACATCACCGCCATTTTGTGGTTTCGGGGACTGATTTCTCCGGAAGTACGGGGAGTTAGGTGCTGAAACTTGCTGGCACAATGTTTTTGATGGTTTTCTATCTGTTGTGCGTGTTTCGTATGTTTTGATTGTGTATTTTGGAAAAAAGACTTCAGTGGCGGTGCTAACTTCACATCACCGCCATGTCGAACTTTCAACCAGCGATTTCTCCTAAACTAAGCGGAATTCTTTCAAAATAGTGGGTGGCACATGCTGGCACACTCCATCTAGATCGATTCTGATCGTTGGTTTGACTGGCACATGCATTTTTCAAGATGGCGGTGCCAACTTCACATCACCGCCATTGACCTTTCGGGTTGGTTTTCCACCGGATCTGGTAGGATTTTCGTGAAAGAAATGAGTGGCACATGCTGGCACACTCCATCTAGATCGATTCTGATCGTTGGTTTGACTGGCACATGCATTTTTCAAGATGGCGGTGCCAACTTCACATCACCGGCAGCGCATTGAGCTTTCGGGGGCTAATTTCTGCACAAGTACGGCGTCTTAGGAGAAGAAACTTGCTGGCACAATGTTTTTGATGATCATCTCTCAGTTGTACTTGTCTCGCGTGTTTTATTTGCGTATTTTAAAAAAAGACTTCAGTGGCAGTGCCAACTTCACATCACCGCCATTTTGTGGTTTCGGGGACTGATTTCTCCGGAAGTACGGGGAGTTAGGTGCTGAAACTTGCTGGCACAATGTTTTTGATGGTTTTCTATCTGTTGTGCGTGTTTCGTATGTTTTGATTGTGTATTTTGGAAAAAAGACTTCAGTGGCGGTGCTAACTTCACATCGCCGCCATGTCGAACTTTCAACCAGCGATTTCTCCTAAACTAAGCGGAATTCTTTCAAAATAGTGGGTGGCACATGCTGGCACACTCCATCTAGATCGATTCTGATCGTTGGTTTGACTGGCACATGCATTTTTCAAGATGGCTGTGCCAACTTCACATCACCGGCAGCGCATTGAGCTGTCGGGGCTAATTTCTGCACAAGTACGGCGTCTTAGGAGAAGAAACTTGCTGGCACAATGTTTTTGATGATCATCTCTCAGTTGTACTTGTCTCGCGTGTTTTATTTGCGTATTTTAAAAAAAGACTTCAGTGGCAGTGCCAACTTCACATCACCGCCATTTTGTGGTTTCGGGGACTGATTTCTCCGGAAGTACGGGGAGTTAGGTGCTGAAACTTGCTGGCACAATGTTTTTGATGGTCTTCTATCTGTTGTGCGTGTTTCGTATGTTTTGATTGTGTATTTTGGAAAAAAGACTTCAGTGGCGGTGCTAACTTCACATCACCGCCATGTCGAACTTTCAACCAGCGATTTCTCCTAAACTAAGCGGAATTCTTTCAAAATAGTGGGTGGCACATGCTGGCACACTCCATCTAGATCGATTCTGATCGTTGGTTTGACTGGCACATGCATTTTTCAAGATGGCTGTGCCAACTTCACATCACCGGCAGCGCATTGAGCTTTCGGGGGCTAATTTCTTCACAAGTACGGCGTCTTAGGAGAAGAAACTTGCTGGCACAATGTTTTTGATGATCATCTCTCAGTTGTACTTGTCTCGCGTGTTTTATTTGCGTATTTTGGAAAAAAGACTTCGCAGTGGCGGTGTTAACTTCACATCACCGCCATTTTGTGGTTTCGGGGACTGATTTCTCCGGAAGTACGGGGAGTTAGGTGCTGAAACTTGCTGGCACAATGTTTTTGATGGTTTTCTATCTGTTGTGCGTGTTTCGTATGTTTTGATTGTGTATTTTGGAAAAAAGACTTCAGTGGCGGTGCTAACTTCACATCACCGCCATGTCGAACTTTCAACCAGCGATTTCTCCTAAACTAAGCGGAATTCTTTCAAAATAGTGGGTGGCACATGCTGGCACACTCCATCTAGATCGATTCTGATCGTTGGTTTGACTGGCACATGCATTTTTCAAGATGGCGGTGCCAACTTCACATCACCGCCATTGACCTTTCGGGTTGGTTTTCCACCGGATCTGGTAGGATTTTCGTGAAAGAAATGAGTGGCACATGCTGGCACACTCCATCTAGATCGATTCTGATCGTTGGTTTGACTGGCACATGCATTTTTCAAGATGGCGGTGCCAACTTCACATCACCGCCAGCGCATTGAACTTTTGGGGGGTAATTTCTGCACAAGTACGGCGTCTTAGGAGAAGAAATTTGCTGGCACAATGTTTTTGATGATCATCTCTCAGTTGTACTTGTCTCGCGTGTTTTATTTGCGTATTTTGAAAAAAGACTTCAGTGGCAGTGCCAACTTCACATCACCGCCATTTTGTGGTTTCGGGGACTGATTTCTCCGGAAGTACGGGGAGTTAGGTGCTGAAACTTGCTGGCACAATGTTTTTGATGGTTTTCTATCTGTTGTGCGTGTTTCGTATGTTTTGATTGTGTATTTTGGAAAAAAGACTTCAGTGGCGGTGCTAACTTCACATCGCCGCCATGTCGAACTTTCAACCAGCGATTTCTCCTAAACTAAGCGGAATTCTTTCAAAATAGTGGGTGGCACATGCTGGCACACTCCATCTAGATCGATTCTGATCGTTGGTTTGACTGGCACATGCATTTTTCAAGATGGCTGTGCCAACTTCACATCACCGGCAGCGCATTGAGCTTTCGGGGGCTAATTTCTGCACAAGTACGGCGTCTTAGGAGAAGAAACTTGCTGGCACAATGTTTTTGATGATCATCTCTCAGTTGTACTTGTCTCGCGTGTTTTATTTGCGTATTTTAAAAAAAGACTTCAGTGGCAGTGCCAACTTCACATCACCGCCATTTTGTGGTTTCGGGGACTGATTTCTCCGGAAGTACGGGGAGTTAGGTGCTGAAACTTGCTGGCACAATGTTTTTGATGGTCTTCTATCTGTTGTGCGTGTTTCGTATGTTTTGATTGTGTATTTTGGAAAAAAGACTTCAGTGGCGGTGCTAACTTCACATCACCGCCATGTCGAACTTTCTACCAGCGATTTCTCCTAAACTAAGCGGAATTCTTTCAAAATAGTGGGTGGCACATGCTGGCACACTCCATCTAGATCGATTCTGATCGTTGGTTTGACTGGCACATGCATTTTTCAAGATGGCTGTGCCAACTTCACATCACCGGCAGCGCATTGAGCTTTCGGGGGCTAATTTCTTCACAAGTACGGCGTCTTAGGAGAAGAAACTTGCTGGCACAATGTTTTTGATGATCATCTCTCAGTTGTACTTGTCTCGCATGTTTTATTTGCGTATTTTGGAAAAAAGACTTCGCAGTGGCGGTGTTAACTTCACATCACCGCCATTTTGTGGTTTCGGGGACTGATTTCTCCGGAAGTACGGGGAGTTAGGTGCTGAAACTTGCTGGCACAATGTTTTTGATGGTTTTCTATCTGTTGTGCGTGTTTCGTATGTTTTGATTGTGTATTTTGGAAAAAAGACTTCAGTGGCGGTGCTAACTTCACATCACCGCCATGTCGAACTTTCAACCAGCGATTTCTCCTAAACTAAGCGGAATTCTTTCAAAATAGTGGGTGGCACATGCTGGCACACTCCATCTAGATCGATTCTGATCGTTGGTTTGACTGGCACATGCATTTTTCAAGATGGCGGTGCCAACTTCACATCACCGCCATTGACCTTTCGGGTTGGTTTTCCACCGGATCTGGTAGGATTTTCGTGAAAGAAATGAGTGGCACATGCTGGCACACTCCATCTAGATCGATTCTGATCGTTGGTTTGACTGGCACATGCATTTTTCAAGATGGCGGTGCCAACTTCACATCACCGCCAGCGCATTGAGCTTTCGGGGCTAATTTCTGCACAAGTACGGCGTCTTAGGAGAAGAAATTTGCTGGCACAATGTTTTTGATGATCATCTCTCAGTTGTACTTGTCTCGCGTGTTTTATTTGCGTATTTTGAAAAAAGACTTCAGTGGCAGTGCCAACTTCACATCACCGCCATTTTGTGGTTTCGGGACTGATTTCTCCGGAAGTACGGGGAGTTAGGTGCTGAAACTTGCTGGCACAATGTTTTTGATGGTTTTCTATCTGTTGTGCGTGTTTCGTATGTTTTGATTGTGTATTTTGGAAAAAAGACTTCAGTGGCGGTGCTAACTTCACATCGCCGCCATGTCGAACTTTCAACCAGCGATTTCTCCTAAACTAAGCGGAATTCTTTCAAAATAGTGGGTGGCACATGCTGGCACACTCCATCTAGATCGATTCTGATCGTTGGTTTGACTGGCACATGCATTTTTCAAGATGGCTGTGCCAACTTCACATCACCGGCAGCGCATTGAGCTTTCGGGGGCTAATTTCTGCACAAGTACGGCGTCTTAGGAGAAGAAACTTGCTGGCACAATGTTTTTGATGATCATCTCTCAGTTGTACTTGTCTCGCGTGTTTTATTTGCGTATTTTAAAAAAAGACTTCAGTGGCAGTGCCAACTTCACATCACCGCCATTTTGTGGTTTCGGGGACTGATTTCTCCGGAAGTACGGGGAGTTAGGTGCTGAAACTTGCTGGCACAATGTTTTTGATGGTCTTCTATCTGTTGTGCGTGTTTCGTATGTTTTGATTGTGTATTTTGGAAAAAAGACTTCAGTGGCGGTGCTAACTTCACATCACCGCCATGTCGAACTTTCAACCAGCGATTTCTCCTAAACTAAGCGGAATTCTTTCAAAATAGTGGGTGGCACATGCTGGCACACTCCATCTAGATCGATTCTGATCGTTGGTTTGACTGGCGCATGCATTTTTCAAGATGGCGGTGCCAACTTCACATCACCGCCATTGACCTTTCGGGTTGGTTTTCCACCGGATCTGGTAGGATTTTCGTGAAAGAAATGAGTGGCACATGCTGGCACAATCCATCTAGATCGATTCTGATCGTTGGTTTGACTGTCACATGCATTTTTCAAGATGGCGGTGCCAACTTCACATCACCGCCAGCGCATTGAGCTTTCGGGGGCTAATTTCTTCACAAGTACGGCGTCTTAGGAGAAGAAATTTGCTGGCACAATGTTTTTGATGATCATCTCTCAGTTGTACTTGTCTCGCGTGTTTTATTTGCGTATTTTGGAAAAAAGACTTCGCAGTGGCGGTGTTAACTTCACATCACCGCCATTTTGTGGTTTCGGGGACTGATTTCTCCGGAAGTACGGGGAGTTAGGTGCTGAAACTTGCTGGCACAATGTTTTTGATGGTCTTCTATCTGTTGTGCGTGTTTCGTATGTTTTGATTGTGTATTTTGGAAAAAAGACTTCAGTGGCGGTGCTAACTTCACATCGCCGCCATGTCGAACTTTCAACCAGCGATTTCTCCTAAACTAAGCGGAATTCTTTCAAAATAGTGGGTGGCACATGCTGGCACACTCCATCTAGATCGATTCTGATCGTTGGTTTGACTGGCACATGCATTTTTCAAGATGGCTGTGCCAACTTCACATCACCGGCAGCGCATTGAGCTTTCGGGGGCTAATTTCTTCACAAGTACGGCGTCTTAGGAGAAGAAACTTGCTGGCACAATGTTTTTGATGATCATCTCTCAGTTGTACTTGTCTCGCGTGTTTTATTTGCGTATTTTGGAAAAAAGACTTCAGTGGCGGTGTTAACTTCACATCACCGCCATTTTGTGGTTTCGGGGACTGATTTCTCCGGAAGTACGGGGAGTTAGGTGCTGAAACTTGCTGGCACAATGTTTTTGATGGTCTTCTATCTGTTGTGCGTGTTTCGTATGTTTTGATTGTGTATTTTGGAAAAAAGACTTCAGTGGCGGTGCTAACTTCACATCGCCGCCATGTCGAACTTTCAACCAGCGATTTCTCCTAAACTAAGCGGAATTCTTTCAAAATAGTGGGTGGCACATGCTGGCACACTCCATCTAGATCGATTCTGATCGTTGGTTTGACTGGCACATGCATTTTTCAAGATGGCTGTGCCAACTTCACATCACCGGCAGCGCATTGAGCTTTCGGGGGCTAATTTCTGCACAAGTACGGCGTCTTAGGAGAAGAAACTTGCTGGCACAATGTTTTTGATGATCATCTCTCAGTTGTACTTGTCTCGCGTGTTTTATTTGCGTATTTTAAAAAAAGACTTCAGTGGCAGTGCCAACTTCACATCACCGCCATTTTGTGGTTTCGGGGACTGATTTCTCCGGAAGTACGGGAGTTAGGTGCTGAAACTTGCTGGCACAATGTTTTTGATGGTCTTCTATCTGTTGTGCGTGTTTCGTATGTTTTGATTGTGTATTTTGGAAAAAAGACTTCAGTGGCGGTGCTAACTTCACATCACCGCCATGTCGAACTTTCTACCAGCGATTTCTCCTAAACTAAGCGGAATTCTTTCAAAATAGTGGGTGGCACATGCTGGCACACTCCATCTAGATCGATTCTGATCGTTGGTTTGACTGGCACATGCATTTTTCAAGATGGCTGTGCCAACTTCACATCACCGGCAGCGCATTGAGCTTTCGGGGGCTAATTTCTTCACAAGTACGGCGTCTTAGGAGAAGAAACTTGCTGGCACAATGTTTTTGATGATCATCTCTCAGTTGTACTTGTCTCGCATGTTTTATTTGCGTATTTTGGAAAAAAGACTTCGCAGTGGCGGTGTTAACTTCACATCACCGCCATTTTGTGGTTTCGGGGACTGATTTCTCCGGAAGTACGGGGAGTTAGGTGCTGAAACTTGCTGGCACAATGTTTTTGATGGTTTTCTATCTGTTGTGCGTGTTTCGTATGTTTTGATTGTGTATTTTGGAAAAAAGACTTCAGTGGCGGTGCTAACTTCACATCACCGCCATGTCGAACTTTCAACCAGCGATTTCTCCTAAACTAAGCGGAATTCTTTCAAAATAGTGGGTGGCACATGCTGGCACACTCCATCTAGATCGATTCTGATCGTTGGTTTGACTGGCACATGCATTTTTCAAGATGGCGGTGCCAACTTCACATCACCGCCATTGACCTTTCGGGTTGGTTTTCCACCGGATCTGGTAGGATTTTCGTGAAAGAAATGAGTGGCACATGCTGGCACACTCCATCTAGATCGATTCTGATCGTTGGTTTGACTGGCACATGCATTTTTCAAGATGGCGGTGCCAACTTCACATCACCGCCAGCGCATTGAGCTTTCGGGGGCTAATTTCTGCACAAGTACGGCGTCTTAGGAGAAGAAATTTGCTGGCACAATGTTTTTGATGATCATCTCTCAGTTGTACTTGTCTCGCGTGTTTTATTTGCGTATTTTGAAAAAAGACTTCAGTGGCAGTGCCAACTTCACATCACCGCCATTTTGTGGTTTCGGGGACTGATTTCTCCGGAAGTACGGGGAGTTAGGTGCTGAAACTTGCTGGCACAATGTTTTTGATGGTTTTCTATCTGTTGTGCGTGTTTCGTATGTTTTGATTGTGTATTTTGGAAAAAAGACTTCAGTGGCGGTGCTAACTTCACATCGCCGCCATGTCGAACTTTCAACCAGCGATTTCTCCTAAACTAAGCGGAATTCTTTCAAAATAGTGGGTGGCACATGCTGGCACACTCCATCTAGATCGATTCTGATCGTTGGTTTGACTGGCACATGCATTTTTCAAGATGGCTGTGCCAACTTCACATCACCGGCAGCGCATTGAGCTTTCGGGGCTAATTTCTGCACAAGTACGGCGTCTTAGGAGAAGAAACTTGCTGGCACAATGTTTTTGATGATCATCTCTCAGTTGTACTTGTCTCGCGTGTTTTATTTGCGTATTTTAAAAAAAGACTTCAGTGGCAGTGCCAACTTCACATCACCGCCATTTTGTGGTTTCGGGGACTGATTTCTCCGGAAGTACGGGGAGTTAGGTGCTGAAACTTGCTGGCACAATGTTTTTGATGGTCTTCTATCTGTTGTGCGTGTTTCGTATGTTTTGATTGTGTATTTTGGAAAAAAGACTTCAGTGGCGGTGCTAACTTCACATCACCGCCATGTCGAACTTTCAACCAGCGATTTCTCCTAAACTAAGCGGAATTCTTTCAAAATAGTGGGTGGCACATGCTGGCACACTCCATCTAGATCGATTCTGATCGTTGGTTTGACTGGCGCATGCATTTTTCAAGATGGCGGTGCCAACTTCACATCACCGCCATTGACCTTTCGGGTTGGTTTTCCACCGGATCTGGTAGGATTTTCGTGAAAGAAATGAGTGGCACATGCTGGCACAATCCATCTAGATCGATTCTGATCGTTGGTTTGACTGTCACATGCATTTTTCAAGATGGCGGTGCCAACTTCACATCACCGCCAGCGCATTGAGCTTTCGGGGGCTAATTTCTTCACAAGTACGGCGTCTTAGGAGAAGAAATTTGCTGGCACAATGTTTTTGATGATCATCTCTCAGTTGTACTTGTCTCGCGTGTTTTATTTGCGTATTTTGGAAAAAAGACTTCGCAGTGGCGGTGTTAACTTCACATCACCGCCATTTTGTGGTTTCGGGGACTGATTTCTCCGGAAGTACGGGGAGTTAGGTGCTGAAACTTGCTGGCACAATGTTTTTGATGGTCTTCTATCTGTTGTGCGTGTTTCGTATGTTTTGATTGTGTATTTTGGAAAAAAGACTTCAGTGGCGGTGCTAACTTCACATCACCGCCATGTCGAACTTTCAACCAGCGATTTCTCCTAAACTAAGCGGAATTCTTTCAAAATAGTGGGTGGCACATGCTGGCACACTCCATCTAGATCGATTCTGATCGTTGGTTTGACTGGCACATGCATTTTTCAAGATGGCTGTGCCAACTTCACATCACCGGCAGCGCATTGAGCTTTCGGGGGCTAATTTCTTCACAAGTACGGCGTCTTAGGAGAAGAAACTTGCTGGCACAATGTTTTTGATGATCATCTCTCAGTTGTACTTGTCTCGCGTGTTTTATTTGCGTATTTTGGAAAAAAGACTTCAGTGGCGGTGTTAACTTCACATCACCGCCATTTTGTGGTTTCGGGGACTGATTTCTCCGGAAGTACGGGGAGTTAGGTGCTGAAACTTGCTGGCACAATGTTTTTGATGGTCTTCTATCTGTTGTGCGTGTTTCGTATGTTTTGATTGTGTATTTTGGAAAAAAGACTTCAGTGGCGGTGCTAACTTCACATCACCGCCATGTCGAACTTTCAACCAGCGATTTCTCCTAAACTAAGCGGAATTCTTTCAAAATAGTGGGTGGCACATGCTGGCACACTCCATCTAGATCGATTCTGATCGTTGGTTTGACTGGCGCATGCATTTTTCAAGATGGCGGTGCCAACTTCACATCACCGCCATTGACCTTTCGGGTTGGTTTTCCACCGGATCTGGTAGGATTTTCGTGAAAGAAATGAGTGGCACATGCTGGCACAATCCATCTAGATCGATTCTGATCGTTGGTTTGACTGTCACATGCATTTTTCAAGATGGCGGTGCCAACTTCACATCACCGCCAGCGCATTCAGCTTTCGGGGGCTAATTTCTTCACAAGTACGGCGTCTTAGGAGAAGAAATTTGCTGGCACAATGTTTTTGATGATCATCTCTCAGTTGTACTTGTCTCGCGTGTTTTATTTGCGTATTTTGGAAAAAAGACTTCGCAGTGGCGGTGTTAACTTCACATCACCGCCATTTTGTGGTTTCGGGGACTGATTTCTCCGGAAGTACGGGGAGTTAGGTAATGAAACTTGCTGGCACAATGTTTTTGATGGTCTTCTATCTGTTGTGCGTGTTTCGTATGTTTTGATTGTGTATTTTGGAAAAAAGACTTCAGTGGCGGTGCTAACTTCATATCACCGCCATTTTGTGGTTTCGGGGACTGATTTCTCCGGAAGTACGGGGAGTTAGGTGCTGAAACTTGCTGGCACAATGTTTTTGATGGTTTTCTATCTGTTTTGCGTGTTTCGTATGTTTTGATTGTGTATTTTGGAAAAAAGACTTCAGTGGCGGTGCTAACTTCACATCGCCGCCATGTCGAACTTTCAACCAGCGATTTCTCCTAAACTAAGCGGAATTCTTTCAAAATAGTGGGTGGCACATGCTGGCACACTCCATCTAGATCGATTCTGATCGTTGGTTTGACTGGCACATGCATTTTTCAAGATGGCTGTGCCAACTTCACATCACCGGCAGCGCATTGAGCTTTCGGGGGCTAATTTCTGCACAAGTACGGCGTCTTAGGAGAAGAAATTTGCTGGCACAATGTTTTTGATGATCATCTCTCAGTTGTACTTGTCTCGCGTGTTTTATTTGCGTATTTTAAAAAAAGACTTCAGTGGCAGTGCCAACTTCACATCACCGCCATTTTGTGGTTTCGGGGACTGATTTCTCCGGAAGTACGGGGAGTTAGGTGCTGAAACTTGCTGGCACAATGTTTTTGATGGTCTTCTATCTGTTGTGCGTGTTTCGTATGTTTTGATTGTGTATTTTGGAAAAAAGACTTCAGTGGCGGTGCTAACTTCACATCGCCGCCATGTCGAACTTTCAACCAGCGATTTCTCTTAAACTAAGCGGAATTCTTTCAAAATAGTGGGTGGCACATGCTGGCACACTCCATCTAGATCGATTCTGATCGTTGGTTTGACTGGCACATGCATTTTTCAAGATGGCTGTGCCAACTTCACATCACCGCCAGCGCATTGAGCTTTCGGGGGCTAATTTCTGCACAAGTACGGCGTCTTAGGAGAAGAAATTTGCTGGCACAATGTTTTTGATGATCATCTCTCAGTTGTACTTGTCTCGCGTGTTTTATTTGCGTATTTTAAAAAAAGACTTCAGTGGCGGTGCCAACTTCATATCACCGCCATTTTGTAGTTTTGGGGACTGATTTCTCCGGAAGTACGGGGAGTTAGGTGCTGAAACTTGCTGGCACAATGTTTTTGATGGTCTTCTATCTGTTGTGCGTGTTTCGTATGTTTTGATTGTGTATTTTGGAAAAAAGATTTCAGTGGCGGTGCTAACTTCACATCACCGCCATGTCGAACTTTCAACCAGCGATTTCTCCTAAACTAAGCGGAATTCTTTCAAAATAGTGGGTGGCACATGCTGGCACACTCCATCTAGATCGATTCTGATCGTTGGTTTGACTGGCACATGCATTTTTCAAGATGGCGGTGCCAACTTCACATCACCGCCATTGACCTTTCGGGTTGGTTTTCCACCGGATCTGGTAGGATTTTCGTGAAAGAAATGAGTGGCACATGCTGGCACACTCCATCTAGATCGATTCTGATCGTTGGTTTATGACTGGCACATGCATTTTTCAAGATGGCGGTGCCAACTTCACATCACCGCCAGCGCATTGAGCTTTCGGGGGCTAATTTCTGCACAAGTACGGCGTCTTAGGAGAAGAAATTTGCTGGCACAATGTTTTTGATGATCATCTCTCAGTTGTACTTGTCTCGCGTGTTTTATTTGCGTATTTTAAAAAAAGACTTCAGTGGCAGTGCCAACTTCACATCACCGCCATTTTGTGGTTTCGGGGACTGATTTCTCCGGAAGTACGGGGAGTTAGGTGCTGAAACTTGCTGGCACAATGTTTTTGATGGTTTTCTATCTTTTGTGCGTGTTTCGTATGTTTTGATTGTGTATTTTGGAAAAAAGACTTCAGTGGCGGTGCTAACTTCACATCACCGCCATGTCGAACTTTCAACCAGCGATTTCTCCTAAACTAAGCGGAATTCTTTCAAAATAGTGGGTGGCACATGCTGGCACACTCCATCTAGATCGATTCTGATCGTTGGTTTGACTGGCACATGCATTTTTCAAGATGGCGGTGCCAACTTCACATCACCGCCATTGAGCTTTCGGGTTGGTTTTCCACCGGATCTGGTAGGATTTTCGTGAAAGAAATGAGTGGCACATGCTGGCACACTCCATCTAGATCGATTCTGATCGTTGGTTTGACTGGCACATGCATTTTTCAAGATGGCTGTGCCAACTTCACATCTTCGCCAGCGCATTGAGCTTTCGGGGGCTAATTTCTTCACAAGTACGGCGTCTTAGGAGAAGAAACATGCTGGCACAATGTTTTTGATGATCATCTCTCAGTTGTACTTGTCTCGCGTGTTTTATTTGCGTATTTTGGAAAAAAGACTTCGCAGTGGCGGTGTTAACTTCACATCACCGCCATTTTGTGGTTTCGGGGACTGATTTCTCCGGAAGTACGGGGAGTTAGGTGCTGAAACTTGCTGGCACAATGTTTTTGATGGTCTTCTATCTGTTGTGCGTGTTTCGTATGTTTTGATTGTGTATTTTGGAAAAAAGACTTCAGTGGCGGTGCTAACTTCACATCACCGCCATTTTGTGGTTTCGGGGACTGATTTCTCCGGAAGTACGGGGAGTTAGGTGCTGAAACTTGCTGGCACAATGTTTTTGATGGTCTTCTATCTGTTGTGCGTGTTTCGTATGTTTTGATTGTGTATTTTGGAAAAAAGACTTCAGTGGCGGTGCTAACTTCACATCACCGCCATGTCGAACTTTCAACCAGCGATTTCTCCTAAACTAAGCGGAATTCTTTCAAAATAGTGGGTGGCACATGCTGGCACACTCCATCTAGATCGATTCTGATCGTTGGTTTGACTGGCACATGCATTTTTCAAGATGGCGGTGCCAACTTCACATCACCGCCATTGAGCTTTCGGGTTGGTTTTCCACCGGATCTGGTAGGATTTTCGTGAAAGAAATGAGTGGCACATGCTGGCACACTCTATCTAGATCGATTCTGATCGTTGGTTTGACTGGCACATGCATTTTTCAAGATGGCGGTGCCAACTTCACATCACCGGCAGCGCATTGAGCTTTCGGGGGCTAATTTCTGCACAAGTACGGCGTCTTAGGAGAAGAAATTTGCTGGCACAATGTTTTTGATGATCATCTCTCAGTTGTACTTGTCTCGCGTGTTTTATTTGCGTATTTTAAAAAAAGACTTCAGTGGCAGTGCCAACTTCACATCACCGCCATTTTGTGGTTTCGGGGACTGATTTCTCCGGAAGTGCGGGGAGTTAGGTGCTGAAACTTGCTGGCACAATGTTTTTGATGGTCTTCTATCTGTTGTGCGTGTTTCGTATGTTTTGATTGTGTATTTTGGAAAAAAAGTTTTAGTGGCGGTGCTAACTTCACATCACCGCCATGTCGAACTTTCAACCAGCGATTTCTCCTAAACTAAGCGGAATTCTTTCAAAATAGTGGGTGGCACATGCTGGCACACTCCATCTAGATCGATTCTGATCGTTGGTTTGACTGGCGCATGCATTTTTCAAGATGGCGGTGCCAACTTCACATCACCGCCATTGACCTTTCGGGTTGGTTTTCCACCGGATCTGGTAGGATTTTCGTGAAAGAAATGAGTGGCACATGCTGGCACACTCCATCTAGATCGATTCTGATCGTTGGTTTGACTGTCACATGCATTTTTCAAGATGGCGGTGCCAACTTCACATCACCGCCAGCGCATTGAGCTTTCGGGGGCTAATTTCTTCACAATTACGGCGTCTTAGGAGAAGAAACTTGCTGGCACAATGTTTTTGATGATCATCTCTCAGTTGTACTTGTCTCGCGTGTTTTATTTGCGTATTTTGGAAAAAAGACTTCGCAGTGGCGGTGTTAACTTCACATCACCGCCATTTTGTGGTTTCGGGGACTGATTTCTCCGGAAGTACGGGGAGTTAGGTGCTGAAACTTGCTGGCACAATGTTTTTGATGGTCTTCTATCTGTTGTGCGTGTTTCGTATGTTTTGATTGTGTATTTTGGAAAAAAGACTTCAGTGGCGGTGCTAACTTCACATCGCCGCCATGTCGAACTTTCAACCAGCGATTTCTCCTAAACTAAGCGGAATTCTTTCAAAATAGTGGGTGGCACATGCTGGCACACTCCATCTAGATCGATTCTGATCGTTGGTTTGACTGGCACATGCATTTTTCAAGATGGCTGTGCCAACTTCACATCACCGGCAGCGCATTGAGCTTTCGGGGGCTAATTTCTGCACAAGTACGGCGTCTTAGGAGAAGAAACTTGCTGGCACAATGTTTTTGATGATCATCTCTCAGTTGTACTTGTCTCGCGTGTTTTATTTGCGTATTTTAAAAAAAGACTTCAGTGGCGGTGCCAACTTCATATCACCGCCATTTTGTAGTTTCGGGGACTGATTTCTCCGGAAGTACGGGGAGTTAGGTGCTGAAACTTGCTGGCACAATGTTTTTGATGGTCTTTTATCTGTTGTGCGTGTTTCGTATGTTTTGATTGTGTATTTTGGAAAAAAGACTTCAGTGGCGGTGCTAACTTCACATCGCCGCCATGTCGAACTTTCAACCAGCGATTTCTCCTAAACTAAGCGGAATTCTTTCAAAATAGTGGGTGGCACATGCTGGCACACTCCATCTAGATCAATTCTGATCGTTGGTTTGACTGGCACATGCATTTTTCAAGATGACGGTGCCAACTTCACATCACCGCCATTGACCTTTCGGGTTGGTTTTCCACCGGATCTGGTAGGATTTTCGTGAAAGAAATGAGTGGCACATGCTGGCACACTCCATCTAGATCGATTCTGATCGTTGGTTTATTACTGGAACATGCATTTTTCAAGATGGCGGTGCCAACTTCACATCACCGCCAGCGCATTGAGCTTTCGGGGGCTAATTTCTGCACAAGTACGGCGTCTTAGGAGAAGAAATTTGCTGGCACAATGTTTTTGATGATCATCTCTCAGTTGTACTTGTCTCGCGTGTTTTATTTGCGTATTTTAAAAAAAGACTTCAGTGGCAGTGCCAACTTCACATCACCGCCATTTTGTGGTTTCGGGGACTGATTTCTCCGGAAGTACGGGGAGTTAGGTGCTGAAACTTGCTGGCACAATGTTTTTGATGGTTTTCTATCTGTTGTGCGTGTTTCGTATGTTTTGATTGTGTATTTTGGAAAAAAGACTTCAGTGGCGGTGCTAACTTCACATCGCCGCCATGTCGAACTTTCAACCAGCGATTTCTCCTAAACTAAGCGGAATTCTTTCAAAATAGTGGGTGGCACATGCTTGCACACTCCATCTAGATCGATTCTGATCGTTGGTTTGACTGGCACATGCATTTTTCAAGATGGCTGTGCCAACTTCACATCACCGGCAGCGCATTGAGCTTTCCGGGGCTAATTTCTGCACAAGTACGGCGTCTTAGGAGAAGAAATTTGCTGGCACAATGTTTTTGATGATCATCTCTCAGTTGTACTTGTCTCGCGTGTTTTATTTGCGTATTTTAAAAAAGACTTCAGTGGCAGTGCCAACTTCACATCACCGCCATTTTGTGGTTTCGGGGACTGATTTCTCCGGAAGTACGGGGAGTTAGGTGCTGAAACTTGCTGGCACAATGTTTTTGATGGTCTTCTATCTGTTGTGCGTGTTTCGTATGTTTTGATTGTGTATTTTGGAAAAAAGACTTCAGTGGCGGTGCTAACTTCACATCACCGCCATGTCGAACTTTCAACCAGCGATTTCTCCTAAACTAAGCGGAATTCTTTCAAAATAGTGGGTGGCACATGCTGGCACACTCCATCTAGATCGATTCTGATCGTTGGTTTGACTGGCACATGCATTTTTCAAGATGGCGGTGCCAACTTCACATCACCGCCATTGACCTTTCGGGTTGGTTTTCCACCGGATCTGGTAGGATTTTCGTGAAAGAAATGAGTGGCACATGCTGGCACACTCCATCTAGATCGATTCTGATCGTTGGTTTGACTGGCACATGCATTTTTCAAGATGGCTGTGCCAACTTCACATCACCGCCAGCGCATTGAGCTTTCGGGGGCTAATTTCTTCACAAGTACGGCGTCTTAGGAGAAGAAACATGCTGGCACAATGTTTTTGATGATCATCTCTCAGTTGTACTTGTCTCGCGTGTTTTATTTGCGTATTTTGGAAAAAAGACTTCGCAGTGGCGGTGTTAACTTCACATCACCGCCATTTTGTGGTTTCGGGGACTGATTTCTCCGGAAGTACGGGGAGTTAGGTGCTGAAACTTGCTGGCACAATGTTTTTGATGGTCTTCTATCTGTTGTGCGTGTTTCGTATGTTTTGATTGTGTATTTTGGAAAAAAAGACTTCAGTGGCGGTGCTAACTTCACATCACCGCCATTTTGTGGTTTCGGGGACTGATTTCTCCGGAAGTACGGGGAGTTAGGTGCTGAAACTTGCTGGCACAATGTTTTTGATGGTCTTCTATCTGTTGTGCGTGTTTCGTATGTTTTGATTGTGTATTTTGGAAAAAAGACTTTAGTGGCGGTGCTAACTTCACATCGCCGCCATGTCGAACTTTCAACCAGCGATTTCTCCTAAACTAAGCGGAATTCTTTCAAAATAGTGGGTGGTACATGCTGGCACACTCCATCTAGATCGATTCTGATCGTTGGTTTGACTAGCACATGCATTTTTCAAGATGGCGGTGCCAACTTCACATCACCGTCAGCGCATTGAGCTTTCGGGGGCTAATTTCTGCACAAGTACGGCGTCTTAGGAGAAGAAATTTGCTGGCACAATGTTTTTGATGATCATCTCTCAGTTGTACTTGTCTCGCGTGTTTTATTTGCGTATTTTAAAAAAAGACTTCAGTGGCAGTGCCAACTTCACATCACCGCCATTTTGTGGTTTCGGGGACTGATTTCTCCGGAAGTACGGGGAGTTAGGTGCTGAAACTTGCTGGCACAATGTTTTTGATGGTCTTCTATCTGTTGTGCGTGTTTCGTATGTTTTGATTGTGTATTTTGGAAATAAGATTTCAGTGGCGGTGCTAACTTCACATCACCGCCATTTTGTGGTTTCGGGGACTGATTTCTCCGGAAGTACGGGGAGTTAGGTGCTGAAACTTGCTGGCACAATGTTTTTGATGGTTTTCTATCTGTTGTGCGTGTTTCGTATGTTTTGATTGTGTATTTTGGAAAAAAGACTTCAGTGGCGGTGCTAACTTCACATCACCGCCATGTCGAACTTTCAACCAGCGATTTCTCCTAAACTAAGCGGAATTCTTTCAAAATAGTGGGTGGCACATGCTGGCACACTCCATCTAGATCGATTCTGATCGTTGGTTTGACTGGCACATGCATTTTTCAAGATGGCGGTGCCAACTTCACATCACCGCCATTGACCTTTCGGGTTGGTTTTCCACCGGATCTGGTAGGATTTTCGTGAAAGAAATGAGTGGCACATGCTGGCACACTCCATCTAGATCGATTCTGATCGTTGGTTTGACTGTCACATGCATTTTTCAAGATGGCGGTGCCAACTTCACATCACCGCCAGCGCATTGAGCTTTCGGGGGCTAATTTCTTCACAAGTACGGCGTCTTAGGAGAAGAAACTTGCTGGCACAATGTTTTTGATGATCATCTCTCAGTTGTACTTGTCTCGCGTGTTTTATTTGCGTATTTTGGAAAAAAGACTTCGCAGTGGCGGTGTTAACTTCACATCACCGCCATTTTGTGGTTTCGGGGACTGATTTCTCCGGAAGTACGGGGAGTTAGGTGCTGAAACTTGCTGGCACAATGTTTTTGATGGTCTTCTATCTGTTGTACGTGTTTCGTATGTTTTGATTGTGTATTTTGGAAAAAAGACTTCAGTGGCGGTGCTAACTTCACATCACCGCCATTTTGTGGTTTCGGGGACTGATTTCTCCGGAAGTACGGGGAGTTAGGTGCTGAAACTTGCTGGCACAATGTTTTTGATGGTCTTCTATCTGTTGTGCGTGTTTCGTATGTTTTGATTGTGTATTTTGGAAAAAAAATTTTAGTGGCGGTGCTAACTTCACATCGCCGCCATGTCGAACTTTCAACCAGCGATTTCTCCTAAACTAAGCGGAATTCTTTCAAAATAGTGGGTGGCACATGCTGGCACACTCCATCTAGATCGATTCTGATCGTTGGTTTGACTGGCACATGCATTTTTCAAGATGGCGGTGCCAACTTCACATCACCGGCAGCGCATTGAGCTTTCGGGGGCTAATTTCTGCACAAGTACGGCGTCTTAGGAGAAGAAACTTGCTGGCACAATGTTTTTGATGATCATCTCTCAGTTGTACTTGTCTCGCGTGTTTTATTTGCGTATTTTAAAAAAAGACTTCAGTGGCAGTGCCAACTTCACATCACCGCCATTTTGTGGTTTCGGGGACTGATTTCTCCGGAAGTACGGGGAGTTAGGTGCTGAAACTTGCTGGCACAATGTTTTTGATGGTCTTCTATCTGTTGTGCGTGTTTCGTATGTTTTGATTGTGTATTTTGGAAAAAAAGTTTTAGTGGCGGTGCTAACTTCACATCACCGCCATGTCGAACTTTCAACCAGCGATTTCTCCTAAACTAAGCGGAATTCTTTCAAAATAGTGGGTGGCACATGCTGGCACACTCCATCTAGATCGATTCTGATCGTTGGTTTGACTGGCACATGCATTTTTCAAGATGGCGGTGCCAACTTCACATCACCGCCATTGACCTTTCGGGTTGGTTTTCCACCGGATCTGGTAGGATTTTCGTGAAAGAAATGAGTGGCACATGCTGGCACACTCCATCTAGATCGATTCTGATCGTTGGTTTGACTGTCACATGCATTTTTCAAGATGGCGGTGCCAACTTCACATCACCGCCAGCGCATTGAGCTTTCGGGGGCTAATTTCTGCACAAGTACGGCGTCTTAGGAGAAGAAACTTGCTGGCACAATGTTTTTGATGATCATCTCTCAGTTGTACTTGTCTCGCGTGTTTTATTTGCGTATTTTGGAAAAAAGACTTCGCAGTGGCGGTGTTAACTTCACATCACCGCCATTTTGTGGTTTCGGGGACTGATTTCTCCGGAAGTACGGGGAGTTAGGTGCTGAAACTTGCTGGCACAATGTTTTTGATGGTCTTCTATCTGTTGTACGTGTTTCGTATGTTTTGATTGTGTATTTTGGAAAAAAGACTTCAGTGGCGGTGCTAACTTCACATCACCGCCATTTTGTGGTTTCGGGGACTGATTTCTCCGGAAGTACGGGGAGTTAGGTGCTGAAACTTGCTGGCACAATGTTTTTGATGGTCTTCTATCTGTTGTGCGTGTTTCGTATGTTTTGATTGTGTATTTTGGAAAAAAAATTTTAGTGGCGGTGCTAACTTCACATCGCCGCCATGTCGAACTTTCAACCAGCGATTTCTCCTAAACTAAGCGGAATTCTTTCAAAATAGTGGGTGGCACATGCTGGCACACTCCATCTAGATCGATTCTGATCGTTGGTTTGACTGGCACATGCATTTTTCAAGATGGCGGTGCCAACTTCACATCACCGGCAGCGCATTGAGCTTTCGGGGGCTAATTTCTGCACAAGTACGGCGTCTTAGGAGAAGAAACTTGCTGGCACAATGTTTTTGATGATCATCTCTCAGTTGTACTTGTCTCGCGTGTTTTATTTGCGTATTTTAAAAAAAGACTTCAGTGGCAGTGCCAACTTCACATCACCGCCATTTTGTGGTTTCGGGGACTGATTTCTCCGGAAGTACGGGGAGTTAGGTGCTGAAACTTGCTGGCACAATGTTTTTGATGGTCTTCTATCTGTTGTGCGTGTTTCGTATGTTTTGATTGTGTATTTTGGAAAAAAAGTTTTAGTGGCGGTGCTAACTTCACATCACCGCCATGTCGAACTTTCAACCAGCGATTTCTCCTAAACTAAGCGGAATTCTTTCAAAATAGTGGGTGGCACATGCTGGCACACTCCATCTAGATCGATTCTGATCGTTGGTTTGACTGGCACATGCATTTTTCAAGATGGCTGTGCCAACTTCACATCACCGCCATTGACCTTTCGGGTTGGTTTTCCACCGGATCTGGTAGGATTTTCGTGAAAGAAATGAGTGGCACATGCTGGCACACTCCATCTAGATCGATTCTGATCGTTGGTTTGACTGGCACATGCATTTTTCAAGATGGCGGTGCCAACTTCACATCACCGCCAGCGCATTGAGCTTTCGGGGGCTAATTTCTTCACAAGTACGGCGTCTTAGGAGAAGAAACTTGCTGGCACAATGTTTTTGATGATCATCTCTCAGTTGTACTTGTCTCGCATGTTTTATTTGCGTATTTTGGAAAAAAGACTTCGCAGTGGCGGTGTTAACTTCACATCACCGCCATTTTGTGGTTTCGGGGACTGATTTCTCCGGAAGTACGGGGAGTTAGGTGCTGAAACTTGCTGGCACAATGTTTTTGATGGTCTTCTATCTGTTGTGCGTGTTTCGTATGTTTTGATTGTGTATTTTGGAAAAAAGACTTCAGTGGCGGTGCTAACTTCACATCACCGCCATTTTGTGGTTTCGGGGACTGATTTCTCCGGAAGTACGGGGAGTTAGGTGCTGAAACTTGCTGGCACAATGTTTTTGATGGTCTTCTATCTGCTGTCCGTGTTTCGTATGTTTTGATTGTGTATTTTGGAAAAAAGACTTCAGTGGCGGTGCTAACTTCACATCGCCGCCATGTCGAACTTTCAACCAGCGATTTCTCCTAAACTAAGCGGAATTCTTTCAAAATAGTGGGTGGCACATGCTGGCACACTCCATCTAGATCGATTCTGATCGTTGGTTTGACTGGCACATGCATTTTTCAAGATGGCGGTGCCAACTTCACATCACCGGCGGCGCATTGAGCTTTCGGGGGCTAATTTCTGCACAAGTACGGCGTCTTAGGAGAAGAAATTTGCTGGCACAATGTTTTTGATGATCATCTCTCAGTTGTACTTGTCTCGCGTGTTTTATTTGCGTATTTTAAAAAAAGACTTCAGTGGCGGTGCCAACTTCATATCACCGCCATTTTGTGGTTTCGGGGACTGATTTCTCCGGAAGTACGGGGAGTTAGGTGCTGAAACTTGCTGGCACAATGTTTTTGATGGTCTTTTATCTGTTGTGCGTGTTTCGTATGTTTTGATTGTGTATTTTGGAAAAAAAGTTTTAGTGGCGGTGCTAACTTCACATCACCGCCATGTCGAACTTTCAACCAGCGATTTCTCCTAAACTAGGAGGAATTCTTTCAAAATAATGGGTGGCACATGCTGGCACACACCAAATGCATGGATCTGTTAGGTTTATTTGAGTGGCACATTCCATTTTCAAGATGGCGGTGCTGAGTGGCGGTGCTAACTTCACACACGTATGATATCGCTACATTGTCCGTCAATTTCCGTTTCATAATTAAATTTTTTGAGACATCCGCATGATATCGATTTGTTATCCGCGGGATTTTGCGGACTAAAACGGATACCAACAATTGGCGATCGTGCACGGAAACCTCTTGCTTGGAGGGGTGTTCGGCCAACATTACACCAAGCTGGATAAGCATAACAGTGCCGACGTCATCAGAGCACAATAGGCTCATACCATCCGTAGGACAATTGAATTGATAGAGACTTCCTTTATTAAAGAATAAAGGTAATAGACTGCTTTTCACTTTCAATAGAATGTAATCAATATGATTCTGCCAACTTAATTGATTGTCTGTCCAAAGAGTCTCGCAACACTGACAAAGCTTCGATAATGCCGGATGACGGATCGCAGAGTTCGACTAGATGAAGAGAACGTTTTGTGACAAAGTTCATGATTTTGGTTTTCTTATGCTTCTAATGTTGAATTGAATCCCGACTTCACATTCGCATTGTTTTTGTCAAAACATTAAGTGACTTGGTTATAAGGGCTATTTGTAAGCTAACTTGCAGCAGGGATGCGGAGTCGGAGTCCCGGGGTCCTTTCATTTTTGCTGGAATTGGAGTCCTATCAAACTATAAGACTCCAGCCCATTAGACCCGAAAAACAAATCAATTATCCTCATGCATATAGCGTCACTGTCTTGATGTCGCAACTTTCTCCATTAAACAAAAGCACATGAGACAGCAATGCATGGAAAGCTTGCAATAGCTGAGGGCGCTGAGGGAATTAACCATGATAGTGAAAAAGGATTGCCTTTTGACTCGGTGATTTAGTAGAGAAGACAGCCAGCCCTGATCACACCTACACACCAAAGGTCACATCAGAGACAAAAATGAAATACTTTTTTGAAAACATTAGCTCTTCTTACCCCTAGTTAATCGTGTGTGGGTCCTCCAAAGCGCTTAAATCAAAAGTGTACTCATATTTTTTGGAGAAGGATAGGAAATTAACCTCCCTGGTAGAGACTTGAGAAAAGCCAGCCGTGTGAAGCACACATCAAGAAGATGTGAGGAGCCGAGTCGCATGCATCCAACTGAAATCGACATTTGATGAACTTTCATCGAAAATGATTGATAATTGATAGGCTACAGCAATGATCCCTAAAAATATGTTCAGGTAAGCCTATAATGATCTGTATAGATCTATCTGATGCAGTTACCAGTTTTTTTTTGGTCACTTCTGATTTTACTGGCACTGAGGCTGTGACAGAGTCACGTGCGAAACGTCTGTCCTTGTAGTTTTACCTTCAACTTTTATTTTGAATTGCAAGTGAACAAAAACAGTGGGAGATACTTTTCACTACAATGACCATAGTAGTAAGGAAGTGACAAACACCAGATAGCGCAAGATGGCCGCCATCGCTGACGTCCCCCCCCCTCTGGAACGGCAGAGTGTCGTGGTGTGCCGGCCAGGTGGGTCCACGTTCACAAACTGTTCGCTGACGTCCCCCCCCTCTGGAACGACAGAGTGTCGTGGTGGACTTGGGCGACCGCCAGGATTAGTCTTGAGGCTATAGTGTGTGATGTTTTTCGTGCAGTCTGCTGAATGTTGGGTTGTAAAATGGGCTGTTTCGAGTGGAAGGAGTGGCCGGATGGGAAAACGGAGGCCAGATTCGGATTCAGCGTGAAATTCTGCATCGGTATGGTGAATTTGAACGCCATCGGAGAGAAAAAATTTTCGCTGACGTCCCCCCCCCCTCTGGACAGCTCGCTTCGATTTTGGCTTCCAGTGGACGGATTTTGTCGTGCCATAGCTCGTTTGAAAGCTAAGAGTGAGACAAATTCACTGAAAGAATCGGCTTGTTCCTATCTGTCTTCGTTTAGATGTGAGACGCCATTTAAGATTTTGGGACATTGGCGAAAAACGACAGAGTTAGAATTTGGGACGTTTTGGGCTCTAGCTTCAAAACGAAGCATCGGATTGGAAAACGGATTTCAGATTTGGAATCAGCGTGAAATTCTCTATCTGTATGGTGAGTTTCAAGGCAATCGGAGAGTTTCAAGTTAATCGGAGAGAAAAATTTTCAACATTTTTCGAAAAAACGAGTTAGAATTTTTGCGATGGCTGCCTACTGTGGAGCCAAAACGAAGCATCGGATGGGAAAACGGAGGCCAGATTCGGATTCAGCGTCAAATTCTACATGGAAATGGTGTATTTCCAGCTCAATCGGAGCACTAGAACCGGAGATATACGGGTTTTTAGTGTTTGGATGATGGGTATTACGTCATCAGCTGATCGCCACACACTATATAAGCTGGGAACCGACAGAGACTTGTCATTCAGACGAGAGATTGTCAACGGTAAGTCGTCTCTCTGAGCTCCGATGATAGCTTCGGACATTCCAAATTCCGAGTTTCTGTAAGAAACCGACTTAGAAAATTTCATTGCTGATATCAGCTAAGCCGTCAGACTTAGAGGTTAGCCAGGAGATGGCCTTCGTCTCCAGGCCATAAAAGACTCCAAAACTTTAAAGGCTTGTAACTTTGCTTCTACAAGTCCGTTTGACTTGATTCAAAAAAGGTTCGGTCGCTATTGACCTGCCCTAAGTGATAGACTACTTATAAAATTTCATAAGTAGTGCTAAAAATTGAAAAATTTAAATTCGCTATTTTTGGCAATTTTCGGGGTTTTCAAACCTTCTGAATTCAACTAAGACATTTATAAAGTTGTGGGAGGCAAGCTTCGGCTTGGAATTTGCAACCTTTGTAAACAATCCACTGATTCTCATGTCAAAATCGGGGTCCGGATACCAACACAGTGATATGACGCACGCTCTGTCCGCGGGAGGTTGGATTTGTGGGCCGAGGCCTTGGAGTTGGGATAAGATCCCCTCTGAGTAATGCCTGTAACGGATTCAAAGGATCGACACTTTCCACCAATCTCACAATTTAGCTGTATGATTATAAGAATGACTGCCAATGTCGCCTGTTAGTAATTCTATTTCATCCTTCCTTTACAGATACATAAGTTACAAAATGGGAGGCAACTCAAAATTTTTATTTAAAAAGTGCTCTTGCGGAGAAATAAAGAGGGGTGGCGAATTCAAGCGTCACATTAATAAGTACAAGAATACTCCTCACTTCCACGAGGAAAGAGCCGTTATTTCCGGCTGTACACATTGCCTGAAATTTTTGAAAGGCAAGGAGCATGAGGAATTTTACATCGCCCACGCCGAATGTCCGCTCAAAAAGGCTAACAATTATATAACATCAGACATCGGCAAAGTGATCGCGCCCTTCTTCAACGAAGAAACAGTCGATCTAGACGCAGCACTACAAGAGGCTATTGCAACAATTTTGGAACCTGTTGCTTCGGTCACTACCTCATCGACAGCAGAAGAGAAGGCACCACTAAGCGATTTGGACTGCTCAGATGACTCCGATTCTGAGGAGGTCGTCATCACTAAAAACGCGGAAGAGATAGGAAAACCGACAAATCAGTCTTCCCCGAAAAAGAAAGTGATCGCACCTTCCCCAGTAAAGAAGGGGATTAAGCAGCAGATGAACAGCTGGAATAAGGATGAGCAGATCGCAAAAGTGAGCCAGGAATATGCACTCACGAAATTAAAAGATGAGCTCACTCGTTACAAAAACGAATGTTCGGCCCTTAGGGATGACAATTTCCACCTGAAGGGTCAGGTAGCCGAGATTCGGGCCCTCAAGACCAAAGTAATTAACTTAGAACCTTTCCGCGAAAGGGCGCTTGCCAGCGAAAAACGAGTTGAAGAGCAGGCGACGTACATAAAATCACTAAAAGCTCAGGAAGAGGTGTCAAATTTAAAAATCGAGCAACTAAAGGCTAGCCTGACTGAGAGTCAGAAGAAAGAAGAGAGACGAACAACGCTCCACATTCCCATCATCAAGAGCAGAATCGTCGACAGCGTCATCCTTGAGACTGAGGACTTGGATACCACATTCGAGTGCTACGATGGGGCGATGGCGGAGATGCGATGCCTTCATCACTCAATAAAACATGATGGTGACATCAGAGAATTACGCCACCGCAAGCGGAAACTGCCGGCCAAATACTTGCCTCAGCCACCACCATCGAAGGTTCAACGAACCGGTTGAATTGATTTATGGTAAGTTAATATCATCTCTATCACTTGAATATAATTTCATCTATTTTTCCTTCTATTTTCAGATACGACGAGAACGAACCACCGGCTCTCTTAAGGGCCACCATGGGGCAAGACATGATAGAACCTCCACGCGGTTTGCCCTGGGCAGTCTTCGGACTGGCGAATACTATCATTAAGTTGAATCTGCTATCAGTCAACTTGAACGTTGCAAATGAAGTTCGGTGTAATACTTCCTTTCGACGGGCGTTCCTGTAAAGGGCGGCGGTGAAACCCGTAGCTATGTATATCGCAAGGGACATTCGGCAATGGTCAATCTTGTTAAACCTCTCTGCGTCATGTTTGCAAGTGATTGCCTCTGTCTCAACGTAGTATGCATTCGCGCCAGGGCGACATTTAGCCAACTGTCGAAGGTTGCCTAAAACTTTCCATTGCATACGTTATGAGAACCATGAGTTCTACCTACCTCTATCAATGAGATGAATTGATGAACGGAATGAAATGGGAGGACACTCACGCGCCACACGCAACATAACACACTTCTCTCTTCCGTAGTCTAACAAGTTCTTTACATATGGATCGCAGTCGATTGCTATCTCAGAATCATGTAAGCTATCTTAATTTTATTTAACACTATTTCATCTACCATCATCGTCCATATGAAATGTTATAAGATTTACAAGTTAGACTTAGCGTGCTACTATTTCCAAATGAAAAAGTATACATGGTTAAATCATCCACTTAAGTCCATCCGTAGTCTAACAAGCTCTTTACACATGGATCGCAGTCGATTGCTATCCCTGTATCAGAAGTGTAAGCTATCTTAATTTTATTTAACACTATTTCTTCTACCATCATCGCCCATATGAAATGTTATAAGATTTACAAGTTAGACTAAGCGTGCTACTATTTCCAAATGAAAAAGTATACATGGTTAAATCATCCACTGAAGTCCCGTTCAAGTAAGTCAGTATGAAAGCAAAGATAATATGAAATAAAAATTTATTATGGCATGTATTTCAAAAGGTCTTCATCCTCAATATCGTCCCAGAGTCTGGCTTCACATAGATAACAAAAACAGTTCAGTTGCTTTAATCGTTCTTCCACTGCGAGCCTCACTTTGTCAATATACTCCCACTCCACCATAGTTCGTGGCTGGGAGTTAGGGGTGTACCATTCCCATAATTGGTGGAGTAATTTCGAGCTGGTGATCTCCATCACATCGTCAGTATCGTACTGGAGATACTTCCACCTCACGCCTGTTAAGTCGGGACACTCCTTCTCACATACACTCTCCTCTTCCTCGTCCGCTGATAATGATAACTTTCTGATATTGTCCAGTCGGTACACCTTCTCTACCTTCCCCTTCGTTGGAGCGTTTGGTGCAACGAGCGCCTTTGGTGTTGAGCATGGAGAAGAGAATTTTGCGTTTGGTGTTGTCGGAGGGCTTGTCATGTTGACTGTGAATAATTACTTTGAAATGTTTTCTAATTCTTAAGTATCAACAAGCAACCAATCAAAATGAACAGCCAATGAATGATGAATATGAAAGTATATATATGTAAAGTGACATCCGTATCATTTCACTCTGTCTTTGAGACGTATAAGTGAAGTGTTCTCTAGCGAATTCTGTTATTATTTGAGGTGTACAAGTGAACTGCTATCTCGTAAATTCCAAATTTGAGTGAAGTCTCTATCTTGTTGAAGTATCAACCTTAAACTTGATTTCGTTGAAATGGTAAGCTGAAGATTTCCTCTCTCATCTCCCTCAAACGTGTGGCTAATAGCATCTTCCTCAATTTCAGGCATCAACTTCATCACCAACGCCCTCCCTTCTCGAGGAAAGTTTAGAGTTGTTGAGTCAAGGTAGGTTGTAACAATACACTGAGACTTGAACAGAGATGATAGAATGATTTCTCTTTCAGGTGATACCAGTCCCATCTCGAGCGAGTCCATATCAACATTGTCGCGGGAATGCAACGATCGGGAATGTGCTGACTGTGGACACATCTTCACGAGGAAGCGTGATCTCATCCGACACATCAAGCGAGGTGTTTGTAGACCTAAGTCAGCATCAATCTCCGAAGGTAGGGATGATTCTGTTAACGATGTCTCCTTTTCTTGCGATTTATGCATTCAGTCTTTTGAGTCACATTTTGAACTATCTTCACATAGACTTCGACATACACACAGTGACGATAGTTATACTAACAGCACCTCCTCTATCCGACTCACTGAAGTGTCCATAAATAATTTAGTGAGGAACTACCAGATGGACTCCTCAGAAACCATTGCTAACTTTGAGGAATGGTTTCATCAAAATTCATCATTGATAGAAGCGCTCTTCAACAATTTAGGCAATTTTAGAATGAAGGCGCTCATCTATCTTAAAATAAAATATGTAAAAATCGACCACCATACTGGACAAATAATAGAGAGGTTGGAGTTTCACATACCCTCCTCTCCTGCAACCGAGGTTGTAGACTATGAGTCTTGGATAAATTTTCACATCCAAGGATTAAAATTAAATATTGATAAATTTAACGAGCGCGATAGCGGTCTCATTTTTGACGGCATTGAGTCCGCCTTATTTAAAATCAGTTTATTAGAAAATCATAGTGGTCGAGGCTCCTTTAAACTTCCAAAAAATTTAAAAAACAAAACAGCAGTCATCAATGTCGATTGCGAATCGCAATGTTTTAAATATGCTGTCCTCTCCATTCTCCACTATAATGACATCAATGCGAATCGAAATCGCATTGACAGTGGGAGAATGAATTAAACTTCGATGACTGTAATAGTGACGATATGAAAATTAAAGATATAGAAAAATTTGAAAAATTGAACAACATTAAAATAGTTCTCCATGTTTGGGAAAAAGGATTGAAGGGTGTGCGCTACAACTCGCGTTCGAGTTGTTATGAACGTACAGTAAACCTGTTATTAGTAAAACAGGATGATAGTGAGGAATGGCACTACTGCGGTATTCCCAAAATCTCTCGCTTATACCACCACTTAGAAAACTCTAGTAGAGAGTTATATTACTGCGACAGATGTATTCGCCACTTTAGGAGGAAAACTAAATTTGAAACTCATTATGAGTGGTGTAAGCGAGGTAAACTGCAAATGGAACGCATGCCCAAAGATAAGGAGTTTTCATATAGAGAGAATGGTGATGAACTAAGTCCTCTTCGTGTCATCTATGCTGACATCGAATGTTATATCGATGATAACATCCATCGACCAGCAGCCATTTCCTGCTATGAAGTATGGCATGATCACTTTAGGAGTAGGCAAAATAAAATGTACGTCTGGCAAGGTGAGGATTGTATTTACCAATTCCTACAATTCCTCGAACAGGCTGTAAAATTTCAACAAAAGTATGATGGTGAACTCTATCGCAGATCATTGCATATGACAGCAGATGATCAAGCAAAATTTGATAGTTGCAACGTTTGCCCCAAATGTAGGAAAACATTTGATGATGATAAGATTAAGAAAGTGCGCGACCATGATCACATCACTGGTAAATTTAGAAACGCACTATGTTCAAAATGCAATTTTTCACTTAGGATGAAACGGCGTACATTACCCGTCATTTTCCATAATTTCAAGGGCTACGACAGCCATATGATAATAAAAGGAGGTTTAGGTCAAATGAAAGAGTGGAAGCTTGATGTAATAGCACAAACGAGAGAGAAGTTTATGACCATGACAGCAAAAGTGCCTGTTGATAAAACTAAAGAAAATAAGACGGTCTATTTTGATATAAAATTTTTAGATTCCTACCAATTTATGACTGCATCACTGGCCTCTCTCGTACAAAATCTAAAGTCTCTTCCACTAACACAAAATCTTAAGAAACAATATCCAAATCTAACCGATGAAGTCATCACACGGAAAGGAGTCTTTCCATATGCATATTTTGATGCGATTAGTAAACTCGGCGAGACTTCTCTTCCGCCCATAGATAAATTTAAAAATGATTTGAGCGGTGCAGAATGTAAGACCGAAGATTATGATCATGCACAAGATGCATGGATAAAATTTGACTGCCATACATTTGGTGAATATATGATTGCCTACCTTAAGTTAGATGTATTTTTGCTGGCTGATGTATTTCAGGAGTTTCGACGAGTGGCATTAGAAGAAGATAAGTTAGATCCTATCCACTTTGTCAGTCTGCCAGCCATGTCATTTAAGTCTGCTTTTAAAATGACTGGTGAGACCATTCATCTCTTACAAGATCCAGAGATGTATAATTTATTTGAGCGAGGAATTCGCGGTGGTCTCACATTTGTAAATAAACATAGGTTAAAATCTGAAACAGTGGGTAATGATCATACCCATCTTAGGTATTATGATCAAAATAATTTATATGGTAGTTCACTATCCAAACCACTCCCTCACTCTGAGTTTAGCTGGTTAGATGATAGTGAAATTCAGCATCTCTCCAACCCTTCTAACATACTAGCAATCCCAGATGAAGGTGATTGGGGATATTATTTTGAGATAGATCTAATCTATCCAAATAATATTAAACATAAAACCGTAGATTTTCCACTCGCACCCGAATCAGGTGAAGTGAGTAAAGATATGTTTTCCGACTTTATGAAACAATTTCATAAAGATTTAGAATCATGCGGTCAACCCGACCATAAGCCTTGCCGTAAACTTTTACTCACCCAGTATGATAAGGAAAACTATCTAGTCCACTTTAGCATCTTAAAATTTTATTTAGAAATGGGTATGATTTTAAAAAGAGTTCACCGCATTATTAAATTTAGACAGAAAGCCTTCCTCAAACCATATATTGATAGCAACAGCCAGAAACGTGCACTAGCCCAAAATAATTTTGAAAAAGATTTTTATAAATATAAGAACAACAGTCTATTTGGTAAGACGATGGAGGATGTTAGAAAGCGCGTAAACTACAAACTAGTTAATGATGATCAAAAGTATCACAAATTGACCTCATCACCTCTATTCATCGATAGAGACATTATCGATGAGGACCTTATAGGTGTTAAAATGATAAAATCGGAAGTTGAGTTGTGCAAACCCATCTATATTGGTCAAGCTGTACTAGATTACTCCAAGCTTGAAATGCATCAACTCTTCTATAAAATACTAAAACCGTGTCCTCTCGTAAAAGAGGTTCGTTTGTTGGGTGGTGACACAGATAGTTTCTTCTTAGGTATTACCACTCAAAAAGATTTAAATTTTAATGAAGTAGGAAAATCTTTAGAAAGATATTTTGATACATCAAATTATCCTACTGATCATCCACTATACTCCATCAAAAATAAGGCCAAACTTGGTTGTTTTAAGGATGAGACAGCAGGGAAGGAGATAGCTGAAATGATTCTCCTCCGCCCTAAAATGTATTCTATGAAATTAAAGGATAGTGATGATAGCATTAAGCGCGCTAAAGGCATATCAAGATCATTGGTCTCTAACATGAAACATAAAAATTTCAAGGGAGCCTATAGAAATAAAAATATAACGTTTGTCATTATGACAATCTTAAAATCTAAGTCGCATGAGATCAAAACTCATACTTTTAGGAAACGGGCGCTTTCAGCATGGGAGGATAAGAGGTGCTGGTTAGAACACAACATATCTCTTCCACATGGACATCTTGATACAGGCATACCACCACCCAAAAGAATTAAACCCACACTACCACATTCAGGAGACGTCTTAGCATAATCATCCTTAACTTAGTATTTTGATGTTGATTTCTGTAGATAAACATTGTTGTTTTATGTATCGCATGAGATTGTTTTTTCCTTGTGAATATGTGTCCACATCTGTACATTCCCCATGTGATGACTTTTCCACTGAAAGACATTTTTCCTATCCCTGTATATTTCCACCCTTCACGAAGTAAAAAGACTTTTTGTATATAGCAATGTTTATTGAAGTGTGCTCATGTATATATTTTCAGTGGATGTTGTATAAAGTCTATTACTTCACATTCATGCACATATTTCAATAAATGTTGTATAAAGACTTCACTTTGTTTTCCGAAACACTAAAGTTACGAGGGATTTAGTATCTTTCACATGGATGCACTCTTGTAAACCATTGGTAATTTTGATAGCAATAGAGGGTATAGTTTGTTTGACGACGGGATGATAGAAAATAGATTCAAACATCTTCTCGACTATTCCATATGAAGCGTCTTTATCATGAATGAAATCACGTAAAATGTATTCTTTTTTCTCACCAACAGAAATAGGTAGAATCAAATCACTTTGAATGTAAAGGTGCTGTTCATGTTTATCAAGTGTCATTGGTGTTTCTATACCAATCGCATGCGCAGCAGCAAACACTGTTTGTAGCATTGAAAAACCAAAGAGTTTTTTCAAATTTTTACTCAATTGACATTGAATGTCATCACCCAGTTTCAGAACAACGCGTTGATTTTCAATTGAAAACGAAATGTGGTGTGTCTTTACATCATATTTACTTTTCATCACATGCTTCAACTTCTGTTGTATATAAGGATTTACTACATGAATGAAGCTTTCAACTGTATGATATAGACGCGGCATTATATTGATAGCAACTTTAGATTCTTCATAAGACTGGTAAATTTTCTTGATGCGATCGCCATAGATGTCCACCCACCATTCATCATTAACTGAATCAGCTTTAGTGTGATATTCATGAGAACCATACACCACACCGCTTCCAATAATAGGCGTATAATGTCTTACAAAATGACGCAAGGTTGGAGAGAAATAAACTGTAAGTTTGTCATTATATTTCTGAATAACCAACTTATTTTTGTTCGCCATAATTTTCTCTCCATACTTCTTACCCACAGTCTCATTCCATCGTTTTACTAACTCAATAAGTGATAAAGGTTGAACACCACGCTTTTTCAAAATAATGCGTTCTTCGCATTCTACAACATCTTCATCAAATATTTTAAATCTATAATGAAATTTGTTGATTCGATTTGAATAAACTTTTTTAACATTTGCAGTAGCAATTGATGTTAGATGTAGTCCATGACCAAAACCAAGATGTGGATAGAATTCATTATCCAACCTCAGCGTAAGACCTTTAGTAAAAGAATGAAAGCGGAGGAACTGTCTCCCACTCCAATGATAGATAGTAAACTCATAAGCTTTCTGATTTTTATTCTTCATGATGGAAGTATTACCACTGTTGAATGCCTTAATAATTTTCTCATTCCCAAATGGTTCATAAGAATCTGATTTTATCTGAATCCATTCATAGTTCCACTTTCCATCTGATGTTAAATTGTATGGGAACTGAAATGTATTATTCATCGTTATTCCATCATGGGTGCGAGGAGTCAATATCATTTCTTCCAAATCATTCACATTCTGAATATTGCTATCATAGCAAATACTAGAAACGCCAACCTCCCATTCACCTTCTAAATGCAGTGGCCGATTTAATTCTACTCGATAGTCTGATGGTTTATTTTTGGGAAATTTATTCATAGAAGCATTACTGGGCAAGTAGATTAGAAACGAGTCCTTATTTTCACTTTCCATATTATTCACATTGGAAAAATATATTAGCATACTTTTGCATTAACTCTTCATTCGGAAATGGAGTGTGATACTTGTCACAGCATCTTTATGAAAAGGAATCAACGCACCAGCATCGTCATAAATGGCAATATCAATTTGTGGGATGTAGTTTGATTTCAGCTTTGTATAATGCACTTTCTTGAAAGTATGCTCAGATAAAATACTGCAGCTTTTTGGCTGCTATGGTATCATTGCTAGCAATGGAGCTTCAACATCTCCCACACGTACATCTTCACCAATATTGGAATATATCTGAAAATAGTTAATGCGACGCGATAGCGACATGTCTGCGCTAGCTTTGGTTACAGTACCACTTTTAAAGATATTTTGATCAAAACCCAAAATGTCCATTAGAGTTTTATCCATAATTAGTTCAATACCTTTTCCACTTATAGTGAGAGACAAAGTACCTTCTTTTTCAGAAAATGAAATATGTTGGTCATTAATCACTTCATTTAAATAATCTACAACCAATTTAACCGAAGTAATAATGCGAGGCATCAACACTCTTGTTTCATGTAAGATACCACCTAAAGGCTCTACACACTTTCTGTATAAAGATACGGACCATTCTGTATCAAATTGATTTGACCTTTCACATGGTAAATGTTGCATATCAGATTTTCCATGAACAGCTGCAGAACGATGTCGTAAGAACTGATGAAAATCTTTTGAACAAACTAATACTAGATCATCATCATTTAATTTGCTTATTGCAATATGATTAGATGATTTAATATAAGTCAATGTTGCCACTTGTTTACCATCAACTCGAAGGAGATAATTAAATTTCTTCAATAATGTTTCAGGAGCCATGTTTGTCTTTCTTGGCTTAATCACAATCTTCTTCACCAACGTCTTCTCATTTCTTGGAATAAGATCTACATAATAAGCTTCCTCTCGATATATTAACTGTTTATGACCACTTATGTGGTAATTAACGTTAAAATTATCATAGCTTGTTAAGGCGCTAGCGAGGTAGCCTAAATCATTTCTTAAACTTGGACTTAAACCAACAATCCAATCTTTTTCAACTACATGATGTACATAAGTATAATCATCATTGTGCGGAGTAAATTGGGCAATATGTTTACACGCTTTATTCAAGAAATCATATATAAACTTTTTACATGATAAGAGATCTTTCTTTGGCCACTGTGGAATGTATACTCGGCACCCCTTTTCACATTGGTAAGCAGCTGTACGCCTCATATTAATAGTCATCACCTCATGATCAAAAGTATAGACACAGTTGCTATAAACAAGTTGAGTGACACCCACTTCCCAATTTCCATTTAGCTGTTGTGCATGATCAATGGGAGTAGAAAAGAGTGCGGCTCGATTACTAGTAAATCTCTTTGTAGCCGCATTGCTAAGCAAAATATGATAAAACGACATTTTGATATTGCTGATCTGCAACTTTGCATAACATCATGAAGACTTGGATTTTGGACTCTCTACAATATATCAGAGTTGATCGTGATGGAAACGTACATTTCAAAAATTCTCATGGTCATACATCAAGAGGAATTACATTAACATGGCGACAATTTGTCAACCTCAATGATATCATGAGGGATTTGGAATATTTTGAAACATTAAGATTCATCTCCTTGGGTGATCAAGTTTGGCTTCAACATTACAGAAATGAAATTCAAATCTACCATTCTCATTCCGCAAACTGTTTCTCATTTCGCAAATACAATTGGGAGAAGTATAGAAGATATATACATCGCTCCATCATGACATTTATTCGTTGTGAGTTCATCGCCCTACTATGCAAATCTTAATCAGACATGACTACCACACATCATGAGTTGGAAATTAGATTCCCTACAACGTATTGAAACGGATCATGATCGAAACGTCTATTTCAAAGATTCAACTGGAAATGTGAGAAGAGAGTTTGCTTTATCTTATCGTCATTTTCAATCTCTACATCATATCATGAAGGACTTGAAATACTTCTATATGAAAAGACATTCACGTATTGGAAATCGCATCTGGCTGCGCGTCAACAATCGGCGAATTCAACTCTATCATTCCCAACTTCATACTAACTTCACATTTCATCAAGGTAGTTGGGAAAAGTATAAAAGGAAGGTGCATCGCTCAATTTACTCATTCTTTCATCATGAAGCGCCATCGCTACACCATCGTCAACATTCTCCGTCGCTTCAGACTCTACACCAAAATCGATCTCACAACATTACACCAACAGCTTCCAAACAGCAAGTATTACCCGGGCCGTCCTCAAATGTTAGTGGTGAAGATGAACAATTCACGGAATCTTCAACTCTTCCCAAATGGGACTGTACAGATTCTCGGCGCCCTTTCTCATTCATCGGCGCAGTCAATGCGCTTAGAGCTACAAAGACTACTACGTCGGATATGGAAGAGGGAGAGGTGTGTGATGTCGAATCTGACTGTGGACAATATGGTGATCTCTACTCAATTGAGTGACAGTCTATCATTTTTGAAGATTCGTACCAGCAGTTACAATTTGTGTTATGAACCCGAACTTTTTCCTGCAGCTCTCATTAGTTGTTGGTTACCTGTGCATGTGGCAATCTTTCATAATAGTAAAGTGATCATTACTGGACTAAAATCTCATGTACAAGCAAATGTGATCCTAGACTATCTCATTGAGTATGTACGTACCCAGCGGATTGTAAAATAAAAAACAATTTTTCCAACATGATGTTTTTATTTCAAATCATGATAGAACTTACAAATCATTTTTTCATTAGAGGATGGATTACATGAAAAGTTTTGAATAATAGATGCAAATCGAGATACATGTAAACGTTTTAAGATGAAGTACAGTACAAAAGCACCACACGTTGATGAAAGTGGATGTTGTAGTATGCGTTCATTTCGCTGATATTGACGCGTATGTTTTCTCAACCACTGCTGTGTTGGTATATTTGGAGGTTGAGCAAGAGAGTCAAATAGTTCACCACATCGGTCTTCTCCAATAAAGATCGCTTTCCAATGCTCACCGCCTAAATTCTGCGAATGAGTGTTTAGCACAATAAAGATGGGATAGTGATTTACTGCAGGTGGTAAGGTATCGAGTGAATAGACATTATCGAAAGATTTCAACGTCGCTTCGTCTGCATTACGCTGCACTTTAGTCTTAATATCGTCAGCAGTCAACCAACTCATTAACGATTATACTGAAGAATCACGTCACGATACTTTGTAATTTCAATATTTGAATCGAAGACTGCATAAATTAATACATTGATCGTCTCAGGTAGTGTTCTTTTGAACGTCAAATCCAAACGAATATTATGAGGCACGTTCGCTTGACGATAGGGTGCACTAATATCGCTGTCAGCAGTCAAATCAAATGCATAAATAGTATATCCACTCTTAAACTCTTTCATAGTCAGTCCGTTGGTGTCATCCGTATTGTAAAAGCCAAAGACATCCATAAAATCAACATAACTGCGCATAAATTGATCCGAAGCAAAATCTGGTTTGTAGGGTGGACCAGGATGACTCACACCATTTACACGTAAAGCAATTTCACTTAACTGATTGTGTTTAAAATTGAAAGGATTCTTCTTTATATTACCATTAAATGCATCATTTTCAACCATTGCCACCATGAGGAGCTTCGGTGCTTCCGATGGAAAGAGGCCATCTTTCATGAAACTCTTTTGATCTTTCGGAATTGTAAAGGTGAGAAGCTTTGTATGCTGAACGGGGTAAATGGCATTTTGGCGGTTAAGGCCTTCAGCATGCCCTCTAATGACACTTGGATTCGGTACTACTCGACGAATGTAAAGTGCAATATCTTCCACATGAATTCTAAAATTGTCAACTTTAGCAAATGCATTCAGCGCAAATTCAGGCTTATTCAATGTCAGCTTGAGTCGCATGCTGGTATTACAGAGTAAAACCTTTGACTGTCTAAAGAAGTCTAAATTCAGCGGACCATATAGCTGACATACTTTACTATCTTTAATCATAGCAGATCGCTTTACAAAGCCACTGTTTGTTTCAACATCAAATTTTCCTGCTTCATCTCTATACCATCCCATGGCTGCCATATGACTTTTTTGTGCTACTGGATGAAACTGTGATACATGATTGAAATATGATTTATAGGGATAATCGCTTTGACCACCTTCCACCTGCTGCTCTCCAATCGTTAGAGAAACATCGCGAAGTAATGTAGTCAATGGTAAATTGTTCAGTCCAACTTTATGTGCATCGTCAATAGCAGTTCCATCTGCTTGCTGAATTCTAAACCTCAAATCAAGCATCGCATAACTCAAATCTATGTAGTCATCACTACCACCAGGAATAACAAATTCAATGGGACCAGCATTCTCAGCTGTTCGAGGATGATAATCTACAATACTTGAACTAAGAATATCTGTCTGTATGGCTTGTTGATCAAAAAAACAAAAACCGGAAGTTTTACACTCCATGATTAGAAGTTATAGCAGCGTCGTCGTTTAGCGCCTGATGAATGATTAGAGCCTCTGCGACGTTTGCGTGAATGCCTTTTGACTGAAGATCGCACCTTACCAGCTCCGCGATGTTTCCTCCTTCCTTTATTCATTCGTTTAGGTGATTTCTTTCCTTGAGTAACACCAGCAAAGGTCTGCTTCAATGTTTTTAAACCGCGTTCCTTCCCACGATTCAACAAACTGCTCTTAAAACTTCTACCTCTGGAAAGATCACTAGCAACATCACCAGCAAAGCCAACGGCATTACTTAAAACATTTCGTTTTAAAGATCTACCGACATTGGATATGAGAGGTGCTACAACAGATTTCAGTGCACCAAGTATGCTACCTCCACGTTGGCGGCGAGCGCCGATGTAAATTTGTCCTCCGCCACTTACATAGGAGGGTCGTGAATAAAATGAGGCAGTTGGATTCATATCTCAAACCCTAAACATTGTTAGTTACAACTTTGCATGAATCACTGTCGATCACTTAGATGAAAGATGTCGGCACGACGCATCCAAGAGTTTATACTTGAAGGATAACCAGTCCATTTAACAAGACACCATTCTTCACCTTGCCGTTTTTTACATCGAATGATTTTCTCTACCAAATATGTTTCACTTTCAGTGACTACCTCAATCTCATCGCGGTAAAAGCTACCCTCAATTTCTTCATTATCGTAATCTTTCAACTTGTAGGTGGTCGGAGAGTCTTTTTGATTAATCCTTGATACTGTAAATACCTCCTCTGTCCAATTCGGAAGGTACCCTTTAGCAAAAACACTCTTCACTTTTGAGATACGAACTTTATCACCAATTTTCACATCACTTTTCACATGAGTGCGTTTACGTTGGAATGATTCGCGCACTTTATCTACATTGTCAGCATTTACATCTACTGGTCTGAGTCCAATAGAACGATGGATAGAGTGATTGTAGGCATGGAGTGTATCTTGTAGAACCTTTGTCCAATTTTGTGTCAAGTTGGCAGTAAAATGTCGCCACAAGCGATTTTTTAATGTGCGATTAAAACGTTCAACGAGTGCAGCTTTATAGGCACTCTTTACACTAAACAGCTCAATGTCATGCCTCTCAAATAATCTTCTCACATGCTGATTTTCAAACTCTTTTCCTTGATCACTCTGAATTCTTTTTGGAATCCGACCTTCTCGAAAAATTGTTTGGAATGCTTTTGCTACTCCTTTCCCTTCTTTAGTTTTTAAAGGTTGAGCCCACGCATAACGCGAGAAAATATCAATGACGGTTAAAATAAAATTATTTCCTGAGTTATGTTTTGAAATGGAGGCAACATCACACAAATCTGCTTGCCACTGTTCAGCGATGTCATGAACAATATAATGGCGGGTGCGGTACTTTTTTTTCGCTTGTTTGTGGAGTGTATAGGTAGCCTGACCCTTTAACCATCGCTTTTGATAATTTCGTGATCGATGCAAATCCTGCCGGATGTTTTACATCATAATAGATTGACTTCAAACGTTCAGTCGATGACGACTGACTCTTTTTCCTCCTTCTCATTTTTTTGTTTTCTTGCCTTTCTACATTTACAACAACTGCAGCATTTAGCTTTAGCGGTTTTGCGATCGTGTTCACATTGCTTAGGGGTTTCATTATGAGAGCTGGCGCATCAAGTGCAAGTGACAACGACATTCACCTCTGGCGGCTCACTACATGGCAAGCAACACATCTGCTTCATATTAATAGTCTGAGAACATGTATTTCTTGGGAGGAGCTGTTTTAAGTTTTCCTTTTACTAGTTTTAGTGGTGGCGTAGATCTACGTCGAGTTCTTCCTCTTGTTTGCTTAGTGAGTGTGGGAGGGGATGTAGCAGGTGACGTCTTAAACCAATTTGTTGGCATTTTCATCGTCTGAAGCATTGGAGCAGTAGCCACTGTTGAATCAAGTTCTTTCAATGTCTCATTATTCAAAGCAAATTTTGGCACATTATGCTTTTTCAATAGTTTAAGAAAGTATGTCCAACCAGGTGGAACATAGCCCTGACGGCGCTTTCTACGTGTCGCATACTGAATCAAGTCTTCATAACGTGAAGCATCAATCACTTTATTTTCATCTGTAATGATTTCTCCTCTATCATTTACATTGATTGAGATGGGGTTCAATACTATTGAAAAGAGATATGGCATGTGCGCAAGATGCTAAAGGTGTAGCAGTCGATACAGAGTCACGCATCTTATTCTTCAAGTTTTTCAATTGCTCAACAGTTTCCGATTGTAATAATACAGCACGATGTGGATCTTTGATGTGAACATTTTGCTGATAATCTATTTCTTTCCTATACATTTGATTTGCAAGAGGTTGCTTTACTTGCTGCACGGCAGTCAATTGTACATATTCATCCTGAGGAATAACAATCATGCGAGAATAAGAACTCATAGTTTGTAGATAATCATGGGAGTTTTCAAAATATCACTTCGAAATCTAAATTCTTCCGGACACTCTTGCGTAAAGTCAATGAATAAGTAACCGTGTGGTTTTTCAGTAGCTGCTTGAAAAATTTCAATTAAGGCTTTTGATCCTCTTGGTGCAACTTGTCGCGCTAAAATTTCAAATTGACTTTTATCTCGCGGATTCTTGAAAATAGCATAATAGTGTGTATTCAGGTTTCGTGTACGAGCTTCTTTTCCATCAGGAAACAAATTTTACGTGATATAGATGATAAAGCACCTTTTATGATGTGCTGCGCGGGTGAACATATCTGTAACATCTTTGGAATTCTTACTTTCTTTTAATAAATCATCCAATACAACAACATCATTAGACTGAAGTTTATCCACTGGAATAATTCCTTCATGTCAAATAAAGTTGCGACTTTGCAATTCCTGAAACAGCGACGGTTGATAAATACCATAACACCAAATCACTCGATTGATAGGTTCCTTAAACAACTCCCTTCTTTTATCCAATAAATGCAGCGTGAAAACAGTTTTACCTGCATGAGATGGACCTGATACAGTCAGAACTTTATCACATTGAAGTCTGAAATCCATTATGATATTTTGAGATTCAACATTTGCATAATTAACGTCTAGAGCCAAAGATATTACCCAATACGTTGCCCACGATAGGAGCTAGCATCGGTGGTAACGCTGGAAGGAAACCGCCCTTTTGTGTTAGAGTTTCCCTCTTTCTTTGAAGGGTGACTTTAGGATTGGAGATGAAACGCAATTTCGTAGCATATCGCTTAAGTAACTTTCGTTGTTTTGGCGCTAATTTCTTCGTCCTCAACTTCCTCACATGAGAAATAATTTCACAAATGAATTTATCATTAGCATGTCGTATAGCATTGTATCGCTGATTTGCTTTCATTCGTCGGAGAGCTTGAATGGCTGAAGAAACTTTTGACTTTTACGTTTCGCCATTTTCCGTGTTAGTCTTTGCTAAAACCTATCTTTACCACATTTGCATAGGTACTAACTATTGCGACATAAGTGACACTCGAAATGAGCAATATCACAGTGGTTACATTGGCAAAGTTGAATGCAATTACGTATGAAACAGCGTTGACAAAAAGCATGCTTACATCTCTTGAAGATGCGCTTTTCATTTCCATCCTTTCGCTTACATACATCGCAACACATAGTTTCACCGTTACTGATGTCTATAGCAAGTCTTTTTGAAGATATGAATTTGCTAGCCTTTTCTAAATAATAGACACATGTACAGAAGGAATATACTTCGAGAGTGAGCAGACATAGCTCGAAAACCAGTTGTGCCACAATCAAGTACCACTGCATTTTCAATTTTTCTTTATGGAAAGTTGAATGTGAATATCTGAAATCGCTTCAATCACTAGACTGCTACCATGATGGTTAAATGCGTTAAGACGTTCAGCAATTTTTATCATATGTCTTTTAAAAAATTCTTCGGGTGATCTACCACTTCCATTGAATAAGAAGCAAAATGGAAAGAGCGACTTTCCACCTCTTCCTTTCCAAAATGACTAAACTTAATTTTCGCAACTAATCGCGCCATGATAATGCTATCAGAGAATGTATTCATTAACTCTAGAAATAGAGTGCTAGCATCATCGACCACTGCTTCGATGTCGGTCTCATCTTTATGAAAATTTATCACATAATCTTGAACAGCTCCTTTTAAACTTTGCCTATGAAAACGTAATGTTCCGCAGTCGTTTGAGAAAGACATGATCGCCCTTTATCTAACCCATTCATTGCATGAAAACAACAAATCTTCTCATAGTAACATTTATTGAATAACGGTAACAAGCATGCATTATAAATCAATGGTTTGAAAGAGATAAAATAGATACAGCTGGTAACTATCATACAGCGAGCAATGATAACCATACAGGACTTTGGCAGTGTTGAGGTAAGGAGGAAAGAAGCATTGGTTATGAACGTAGATACTAAAACGAACAGACAAAATAGGAACACACAAATCCTTAAAACGTTTCGTGACTTCATGATAATGTTGATTCACTCTACTATCCCAAGGCGGGAGCAAAATATCATCAATGATTAGATTGGGAAATACTTTCCTCTCCTTACCAGGATTATTACAAAAGATGCGTATAACATTGAAAGCAGCTAACCATCGTTTAAAGTCAATAAGAAGAGCACTCTCACAAGAAAGGCCATAGTCTTGCAAATATTTCAGATTAAGTCCATGAATGTGTTTTCTCGCCCATTGATCAACATTGGGATCGCAGTTGGCATGTTGATGATAGACACTAACAATCTGATATGTCCAATTGTTCATAGCAATAGCACTGAGCTCCTGTACAGGTTCACCCTCACAATCCATAAAAATGATGATAGAAGCCTAAAACGGAAATTACACATCTAAGGAAACGTTCTATAACATATTACAAAATGAAGAATTACATCGATGCTTTTCACGACAAAATACACAAATGATATGATGGCAACGAAGAAGTAAAATGTATCTAATAAGACCACGTCTACGACACTCAAAGCACATAAGCGAATTGTCATAGGGTAGAGTTAGGAAAGGACTAGTAATTCTCCTTCTTTGATTTGCGTTTTGATGCAGCATTCTTCTCCGACTTGCGCTTTGTACCACTGCTGTTAAGGATTTGATCAATTATGTCATCCACGTTGGGTGGTTTTGGAATATATAGGATGGATTCCATATGCATGGAGAGAGAGGCTATTTTATTATCCTTGTGTTGACCATAATATAGCCCATTCACTTTGAAAAGGATATCCCAAGTACCTTCTCCGAGCTCATCACATCTGATGGGTATTGAATGATCTCCATCCTTCTTATATTAAGTACACCAATGTGATACTGGTAGGCAAATGTGATTACCATCCCAAATCTTTCTATAGGGAGTATCCTTGTCATCTCTCGCTTTCCACTCTTGAGCAAGAGGAGTAGGAATGTCCCGTAAGGAATGTCACGTACTCCTCAATAATATCAAGTTGGTGGCGAATGCACGGACTCACGGGGATCAGTATGTAGTCCCCATACTGATTGCGCATTATCTTGACATCCGTGGAAGGGAGCATTCCCGTTTGGAGTACTACGCTATGATCGTCATAACTCAAGACTTGTTTAAATTTACGCTGTAGCGGTGTAGGATTATGTACCTTGGTTGTTTCTTCCACTGGCCTCAGTTGTAGATGATCTGACCGTAGCGAACCTTGTAACGTTTGATTGCCATTTTGTCCTACTAGTGCAGCAGATGGAGTAGATGCCTGAAAGTGAAAAAGATTGTATTAAGTTTACGTTCAAGGGAGGAAAGGGAGGAAAGTAGCGACTTACCATTTTAGTTGGATAATAGAATAGAATAGAGAGAGAGAGAAAATGTGCGTCCGTCACTCGTGTGATTCAACGATGGAATGATTCTCACTGTGGAAGGCTCGCTATTTATATAGAAATGCTTGATTCTCATTGGATGATGATCCTCATTGGACAATAACATCAAGCTGATTCCAAATCTGAAATCCGTTTTCCAATCCGATGCTTCGTTTTGAAGCTACAGCCCAAAACGTCCCAAATTCTAACTCTGTCGTTTTCCGCCAATGTCCCAAAATCTTAAATGGCGTCTCACATCTAAACGAAGACAGATAGGAACAAGCCGATTCTTTCAGTGAATTTGTCTCACTCTTAGCTTTCAAACGAGCTATGGCACGACAAAATCCGTCCACTGGAAGCCAAAATCGAAGCGAGCTGTCCGGAGGGGGGGGACGTCAGCGAAAATTTTTTCTCTCCGATGGCGTTCAAATTCACCATACCGATGCAGAATTTCACGCTGAATCCGAATCTGGCCTCCGTTTTCCCATCCGATGGTTCGTTTGGGCGCTACACACCAAAACGTCCCAAATTCTAACTCTGTCGTTTTTTCGAAAAATGTTGAAAAATTTTTCTCGGCGATTGACTTGAAACTCACCATTCAGATAGAGAATTTCACGCTGATTCCAAATCTGAAATCCGTTTTCCAATCCGATGCTTCGTTTTGAAGCTACAGCCCAAAACGTCCCAAATTCTAACTCTGTCGTTTTTCGCCAATGTCCCAAAATCTTAAATGGCGTCTCACATCTAAACGAAGACAGATAGGAACAAGCCGATTCTTTCAGTGAATTTGTCTCACTCTTAGCTTTCAAACGAGCTATGGCACGACTAAAACCGTCCACTGGAAGCCAAAATCGAAGCGAGCTGTCCAGAGGGGGGGGGTACGTCAGCGAAAATTTTTCTCTCCGATGGCGTTCAAATTCACCATACCGATGCAGAATTTCACGCTGAATCCGAATCTGGCCTCCGTTTTCCCATCCGACCACTCCTTCCACTCGAAACAGCCCATTTTACAACCCAACATTCAGCAGACTGCACGAAAAACATCACACACTATAGCCTCAAGACTAATCCTGGCGGTCGCCCAAGTCCACCACGACACTCTGTCGTTCCAGAGGGGGGGACGTCAGCGAACAGTTTGTGAACGTGGACCCACCTGGCCGGCACACCACGACACTCTGCCGTTCCAGGGGGGGACGTCAGCGATGGCGGCCATCTTGCGCTATCTGGTGTTTGTCACTTCCTTACTACTGACCATTACCTCCCGTATGCCACAATCAATTATTGCAGTTTTTTTTAAAAAAACTAGGCATTATATGCTTGCCACCCGGAGTCGCAGTCGGAGTCCCATAAAAATGATAGGACCGCATCCCTGGCTTTGTAGAATCAAATCGGGGACTAGATTCTACAAACTATCGAGGTGCTCTACATTAGCATCCGGGATTGGAGGTGTTTCCTCTATCTCCTAGGCTCATGTAAATCTTGAATGCGGCCGGAAAACACGATTTTTCATGATTTAAAATCGGTATTTTTCAATTTCTATCTAAATTTTCATCAGCATTTATAGATTTTTTACACTAAACCCTGATAAACCCGATGATGAGCAGTGCTCGTCATGAAATAACTCCTTCAACTGACAAGTTCCCGTAATCTGCACTGAAAATTGACGACCATCAATGTAAAAACTACTCTGATAACATCACATTGCTGCTCTTCAATGGGCTCATGGCATACGTAGGCCTGCGATGCTGTGACAAAAAGGGTTAGTTACAGCAGGAGGAAACCGAAAGCACCATGACTATATTTCCGTAATTCACTGACAATTGAAAATGCTCAATTTCTTGATTAAGTCAAAGTATCTGACAAATAACCGACAATGCGAAGTTGTAGAGGATTCTTTAGGAATGGAATAAGTTTCATGGAGAGCAGATTTTTCCAGTTGACATTTGCATCATTCCGCGGCTCGCTAGCGAAATAATTTTACTTCAGTTTGTACAATATTGATGTGCTGTTTAGTGTTCAAAAATGGCCGGTAATTTATTTTAAGTTACCTAACCGGTAATTTGCTGGTAATTTCGGTAAATTACCGGTAGGCTGTCAGTCTATAGCACACCAACGCATTAGCCAAATGCACGTTTGCCTTAATCTGATTCTGATGAAGGCTTGCATTTTGCTCAACATCTGACTCTGTCATATAAATTGCGATTGAAAAAAATGAAAAATTGATTTTTTTAGGAATTTGTTGATCATTGACTGCGTGGGCTGATTTTTTCATGACAGTGGAAATTTCTATGTTTGATTTGAAATTATGTACATTGCAGCTGCAATGTTATTTTAGTCTACTTTCATAAATATGCTTAATCCCATCTATGACAAGCTTCCAAGTGACAACACGAATTCCTGCCCTGACCAGTTCAAATTCAGAAGGAATTGCATCAGTAGGAATTACATGGAGGTTCAAATCTTTCGATGTACGTCCATAAATTAAATTGACTGATTTGATGAATGCAGAATCATTCCAATTTCCTAATGAAGAACATGATGGCAAAGCTTGAAAATGTTTTTGTCGACTAACGCAATGTAACTGTCATCATTTCCTTGATTTTCTCAGTATATTTGAGTGATGGTCAGTCATATTGTAATCAGTGGCGTCTTCTCCGTGTCTGCGAGGCCTTTGCCGCGTTTTAATTTTTTGTTTTTGAGAACATCTTTGCGTTTACACCTTTACACACACTTTACAGTTTCAAGTCACTACTCTCAAATACGTTCCGAGCGCCAGTGCTCAGTTGTTAACTGCAGGGATCTTCAAGCAATCACACAATGCGCTATGGATGTGTTCACAGCAAATCACTGAGATTTGTGTGATATGTGGAGCGTGTGCACTTAGCTCGATCGTCTTCTCCCGATAGAAACGAAGAAGCAAATATATTGTAGCAATGCAAGAGAAGATCTATTTATAAATTCTTAGATTCAGTTAGACAGAGGCGCAAATTTTCCTTATTGGTGGCTTCGCCAAATTTTGGAGTTGATGACGCGTTGAATCGTACTGTCTGCGTTCACCAATGGCTGAATGTCGTATCGGAAGGTTAGAAGCCGCTGAAAGGAGATAGCGATGAAGGTTCCATAATTTGATGTGTGATTCAGTCAGAGATAATGATTCACGGCATATTTGTGATATTATGTTTATGTCGGCGATTTCAACAGTGGTTATTTTCTACACCGGACAGTCGTTGGAGGGATTATGCCGAAAACTCTAGCCACCGTACATGAAGTTTATGGCATTGAAATAAAAACTAAACCACTCTCAAGGGATAGAATATCAGGAGGAGCACAAAAAACATTTTAGCAGCCCTAAATTTGAAACCTGAGTGATTATCGATCATCTCGCTCTCTGCGGTGTGGTCGGATTACTAGCGCTCGCCGGAACATCTCTCATGCAGGCAGCGTTGCATTGCAACATACACGATTCGCTATGGAAAGATTGACTACACAACATGAATAGAAGATGGAAAGATTCGCTACACAACATCGGAATTGCTGCATATTGGAAAGAGGAAATGCGTGTGCCTTCCACGTAAAGTTCGACGTCGACTTTTATATCATGGAATATATGTGAAGCATATCAAGACTATTGGGTATGGACATTATAGATTCAATGTCTTTCGACGGCAATATTCTTCGTGTGCACAGCCTCGTATCTTGAAACATGTAAAATTTGAATCTGTTCCAAGAACTTCGTCGGTTAAGCCATCAGACTTTCCCACCTCATTTTTATTAGCCAATGTCAGATCCATCTTTAACAAGATTGAAGAGGTGTCGGTTCTACTTAAAGCTCAGTCAGTTAGTGTTGCCATATTTGTTGAAACATGGCTTTCTAGCGATATTCCCGATGATCCTATTCTAATTGAAGATTACAACATATTTCGCAAAGAAGGTCATGGATGTGGAATCATTATTTATGCCAAAAACTCCTTTGATGTTTCAGTGATTAATGTTGACCTTATTCCTTCAATTGGACTTTGCCATTCCGAAGTATTTCCCGTCTATTTTCGTCAATGTTGTCTACTTATGATATGTATACACTATCCATTTTGGAATAATCCTGACGACATGAGGCTGCTATATCGTGTATAACACATGTCATAGATTATGTGCCGGTACATGAGAATTATCAGTCAAAATTACGCGTTGCTATTTGTGGTGATATCAACGATCTTAGCAAGTATTGTGATGATATTTCTGCAATTAGTCAATTACAGCCAATAGTCAATTTCCATACAAGGGGCTCAAATACTATTGATCAAATATTTACAAATTTCTCAGAATACATGTCCCCACTATGTCTACCACCGATTGCCCGGTCCGATCATTAACTATTTTGTGGCGGCCTATTCACCCTAATTTGTCTTCTCAGTCTGTGAAGACAAGAATTCGCAATACCAATAAATCTAGAGCTTCTCAATTTTATGACTATGTCCAAAGCATTAATTGGTTAAATATTGTTGCATCTTTTGAAGATTTGGATAGTTCAACTTTTTGGCTACAAGACTACCCACAGAATTAGATTCATCTGCGCGTACTTCAGTTTCCTAGAAAGGAAGAATTGTATGTAACCTTAATATTGAAATGGCACATCACAATTAGACAACTTGCTCCTTCTCGAATGGATAATTCGTGTATCGCTTGCCATTGGAAATGGCAAACAGTAAGCTGTTAGCAGAGGCAGTGAGAGATGCGTGCGTGCTGTGATATCACGTCGCACACACCAAAAAACACATGGATGCTTGGCTTCGATTCAATGTATGCACTATACAGTGAGCAATTCCGAGGAGAGGATCAAGTGAACTAATTTTCGTACGCCTGCTACTTTCTTTTATAATGATCGGAAGGGCTAACACTATGGAGAAAACTTGTGGGCAATGATCTGAATTCTTCGAATCTGAAGGAATTTTGGCAATCGAAGCATTTCGCTGGAACTCACATTAATCCGCAAGCGACGCACGACTTTTTTTCCTATCTCTGTAAGGTATTAGGCAGTGGCGGCTCGTCAGAGGAGGTGAGGGAGTCATTGCTTCTCCATGATTTTCTGCGGCAAGATATTTATATTCCTGACATTTTTCTACTCTAATTTGTTTGATTCATTAAAATAGTGGCATTGATCACACGGAAACACGCCTCAGCCGAGCAGCGCAGATATCAAACTCGCTGTATCACAACACAGGGAGGCGTGCCTCACCTCACAGTGTTATACGCGGTAGAGAACTTTGATGACACGTGATTGGCTGATTCATTCAGCTGCTTGTTTACAATGTGAAAGGGAGGCATGCCTCAGGCATTATTCGCGTTCGACGTTCGGTACTGCTGCTTCGATATGGCGTGCACTGCGAATGAAATATGCACAGCAGAGGAGGTTTCCTATGTGGACAGCATTCTCGAAAAGTCGTTTTCACGTTTATCTATTCAGGAAAAGTTGGACATCAAGAGGAGCGGAAGAGAAACACCAAACTTATCTTCGGAATCGGTAAAAAAGCGTACTTTCAATGCTGCTTATTGGTACGAAAAACTACCTGCGGAACACCAATGGACAAGAACGCTTGAGTGCGCTAACACTCATCAGCATTGAAAGTGAAAAACTTCAGGAATTGAAAAAACACGCCAATTTCTATGATAAAGTTATCGATGAATTTGCATCTATGAAACAGAGACGAATAGAATTTTTGTACAAATAAATAAGCATTATAATGCCATGCTAAACTCATTCTGTGTTGTCATTTTCAAAGTAGGCCCTATTTTACATTATAGCCTAATTTACTAGGGCTATATTGTATGACTTGTTTTGGCGAGCACATACCTTTAATTTTGGGAATTAATTGATTTTAAAATATCCATTTGTGAAGCGTGTCAAACTGCTTCTGGCTTTTGCTTCATAGCTACAATCTAATTTTTCAATTTTTTGCCTCCTCATAGAAAATGCCCACGAGCCGCCACTAGTAGGAATTACTTTTTGCCCACCTAATAGGTTCCTGAATGTGCCGTCCATTTCGTAGTAATCAGACTTCTAGCAAACCGAAGCAGATAAACGAAATATTTAATTCTGTGAGACTACCTTTATTTTATTTTTGACTATTTCTTTCCATTCAGAACTGTACGTGAGACTTCGTTCACATGAGCCACCATGGATGCAACCATCTCTGAAATTGATAATGGATGACCGCGACAGAGCCTTTACAAACCGACAATGGGCAAAATATAATCGTTTGAGAGAGGAAGTAACTGGTCACATTCGTTATTTGAAATCTCAGTACTTGAGCAATGCAATATCCTCCCGTAACTTACGAACACTATGGACAGCAGTCCAGGAAATCAGTATAAGTCAAATGTCAGATTGAGGAATCATTCTTGTGGAATTGACGTCCATGAATTTAACTCCAATTTCGCTTCCAATTTTCAAGAGTGTCATAACAGTGATCCAAATGGGTTCCAATGTGTTTCACTACCGGAGGAAGAATTCACATCTGATGAAACAGTTGCCCAATATCTTCAGAAGATAAAAAGGAAAAGTAGTGGTCCTGATGGCATTCCGTATTGGGTTTTTCGTGATTGTGTGTTGACGTCAGCCATCACCTACCTTTTCAACTCAAGCTTTCATCTGGATATGCCCCATCATGCTTTAAGTTGGCGAATATTACTCCAGTTCCGAAGTGCAATCAACCTCGTGATGCAAAAGTTATAGACCCATATCTCTATTGCCAGTATTATCCAAAGGTACTTGAGAAAATTGTAGCTGACAAACGGTTGTTCCCAAATGCTAAGGAGAAGATTGCAGACAATCAATTTGCATACATTCCACGACCAGGAATGGGTACTTCAGTTGCTCTGACTATGGTGTATGGAAGAATCGCTCAGTTTCTTGATCCGAAAAGTGGAGCAGTTCGATTGTTATCCGTCGATCTGTCAAAAGCTTTTGATAGAATTACCCGTGCCTCGATTTTTCGATTTTAGAGGCTTGTATTAACTTTGAAATCCCAATCCAAGCCTACAGATGGATTTCAAGTTACCTGGAGAATAGATATCAACGTGTTCACAGCAGTGATCAATTCTCAAGCTAGACCAAGATTATAGCAGTGGGGTGCCTCAAGGAAGCATAATTGGTCCTATTCTGTTTTGCATGGCCACTAACTCACTTCAACCAGTCTGAAATAATCAAATATGCCGACGACATTACGTTGCTTCACATCGTAAGACAAATTTCTGATGATCATCTTGAAGCGGAGTGGGAAAATCTGTCATCATGGACTAAGAGTCTATCCCTTTCTATGAACCACGATAAATTTTGTATATAAACCAGAGTTGGAAAAGTCGGAATTGGAATTAATTCCGATCCGGAATTAATTCCATTTTTCGTCGGCATTGGAATTGGAATTGACGATACTTAATAAATCTACTGGAATTGGAATTGACCTTGATAAACCTCAATTCCACTTTTTCGATAGACCTGTGATAAATCTATTTGTACAAAAATTGAAATCACAGTACTCGGCCGTTGTGTTAACTGCATGCAGAGATAAGAGAGAGAGAGAGATAGATCGACAGAGGTTTATTCTATTCTTGAATAAAAAGGGTGTTTTTTGTGACTTCGATAGGCCTACAGCCCCGGACCATGTTATTTCAGCGATTAAGCAGACAATGAAAATACAGTCATCTTTGTTCAATCTGTTATTTAGCTATTTATCAAGAAAGATAATTAATCAAAATAAAGCAATTGTTGAATTTAGTTCTTGATAGGATATGCACAAAAAGTGGAGATTAACTTAATTGTTGTAGGCCTACACACGAAAACCTATTTGTTTGGAAAGAGGAAAATTAACGCTGCATTAAAGGGCGGCAACCCTGTTAGTACAAATCATAATATAGACAGTGTCAACAAATTATTCTAATAATTAATTATTCAATTACATGAACTATTGAACTATTATTCAACTTCCAATCACAACCATCAACAATGTAAATTTCTAAGACTACAGTTATATAGATGCGATGCGCAACGATAAAAGAAAAACTTTACAATTACAGTTCACTTCTTAATGTTGAATTCACTTCAGTTCGATCGGACTCACTTATACAAAAATAATATCATAAATATCAGTGTCACTCATACAATCAATCTTCAATCGCGCTCGCTGATGCGTTGCCGTATACGCTGCTGTGTTGTTGCTCGCTGGCAGGCAGTTGTTGTTACTTCCGCGAGAGCCCGAAGTTCTTCTAACAGTTACTGAAGATGTCGCATGTGTTGTTGTTGTGTAAATTTCTCATGGTTTCTAATTTATAAAAAATTTTGAGACTTGACGATAAAAGCACTTCCTTTTGAAAATTGAAAGAGTTTCCTTTAATCACTGCTTGTTAGCTTTCGACCCGACCACATTTCGTTCTTATCACGGAATTTTTAATCTCCTTTTTTAAAATGGACCATTAGTCAGATTTCATGATATCATTTTTATTGTCGTTTTTTCTTTCATCAACAATCACGTTATTCGCACAATGAATTTCTTTCTTCTGTCAGTTTATTAATAGATTTATTCGCATCTCATCTCTCTCTCTCTCTCTCCCTCTCAGCGTTTGATTCTTTGCTGATCGTTAACTTTCTTTTTTTCACGAGATATTGAATATCTCGTTTACGAAACGAAAATGGCATATTACATATATACAAGTACAGAAGAAATGTGAATTATGAACATGAAAACGCACATAGGAACGACGCAGGGAACGGGACACAGGAACAACGAGGATATGATAAGGGCACATCGGTTAGATTGAAACGAACAAACGTTAGATACATTAACATAATACACTATACGCGACATGCAATTATCGGAATTGAATCTTATTATGGAATTGGAATTGAACTGTTTCGACTGGAATTGGAATTGAAATTGAAATTTCTGCTCCGGAAATGGAATTAAAAAATTTCAATGGAATTTTTCCAGCTCTGTAATGAACATCGTCACCAACAAAAGTTTTTCTTTTGGAGATATTGTGTCTATGGATGGTCGGCATCTCAATACTGTGTCTAAGATGAAGACTCTTGGTTGTATGATAACATGAAATGGAACGATCACATCGATTTCATTGTGAGGAAGGCATCGCGAAGGATTTATCTGGTCATCAACTTGAAACGAGCTGGTTGCAATCCGAATTTGATTTAGAACGCTTATTGCTCGTTTATCCGTTCAGTAATGAGTAGTAAGCAAGTGACAAACACTCGACCGGCGCGCCCCCTCCCCCTCCCCTCCCCCTCCCCTCCCCCTCCCCCTCCCCCCCTCTGGAACGACAGAGGTTGTGGTCTGTCGTGGTGTGCCGGCCAGGTTGGTTCACGTTCTCAACATGTTCGCTGACTCCCCCCCGCCCCCTCCCCTCCCCCTCCCCCTCCCCCCCCTCGAAAACGACAGAGTGTGAGACTCGGATGTGTTGGTCTCGTATGGGTTGACGTGGCCGACCGCCTAGGTTGACGTGGGCGACCGTCTAGGTTGGCGTGGTGGAATGGTGAAACGGACTTTAGATTCGTGATCAGCGTAAAATTCCGCATCGGTATGGTGAATTTGAAGTCAATCGGCGAGAAAAAATGTTTCTTCAAAATTTTGGCAGAGTTAAAATTTGGCACGTTTTGGTGTGTAGCGCCCAAACGAAGCATCGGATGAGAAAACGGAGGCCAGATTCGGATTCAGCGTGAAATTCTGCATCGGTATGGTGAATTTGAACGCCATCGGAGAGAAAAATTTCACTGACATCCCCCCCCTCTGGACAGCTCGCTTCGATTTTGGCTTCCAGTGGACGGATTTTGTCGTGCCATAGCTCGTTTGAAAGCTAAGAGTGAGACAAATTCACTGAAAGAATCGGCTTGTTCCTATCTGTCTTCGTTTAGATGTGAGACGCCATTTAAGATTTTGGGACATTGTCGAAAAACGACAGAGTTAGAATTTGGGACGTTTTGGGCTGTAGCTTCAAAACGAAGCATCGGATTGGAAAACGGATTTCAGATTTGGAATCAGCGTGAAATTCTCTATCTGTATGGTGAGTTTCAAGTCAATCGGAGAGAAAAATTTCGCTGACCTCCCCCCCCTCTGGACAGCTTGCTTCGATTTTGGCTTCCAGTGAACGGATTTTGTCGTGCCATAGCTCGTTTGAAAGCTAAGAGTGAGACAAATTCACTGAAAGAATCGGCTTGTTCCTATCTGTCTTCGTTTAGATGTGAGACGCCATTTAAGATTTTGGGACATTGTCGAAAAACGACAGAGTTAGAATTTGGGACGTTTTGGGCTGTAGCTTCAAAACGAAGCATCGGATTGGAAAACGGATTTCAGATTTGGAATCAGCGTGAAATTCTCTATCTGTATGGTGAATTTGAACGCAATCGGAGAGAAAAATTTCGCTGACTCCCCCCCCCTCTGGACAGCTTGCTTCGATTTTGGCTTCCAGTGAACGGATTTTGTCGTGCCATAGCTCGTTTGAAAGCTAAGAGTGAGACAAATTCACTGAAAGAATCGGCTTGTTCCTATCTGTCTTCGTTTAGATGTGAGACGCCATTTAAGATTTTGGGACATTGTCGAAAAACGACAGAGTTAGAATTTGGGACGTTTTGGGCTGTAGCTTCAAAACGAAGCATCGGATTGGAAAACGGATTTCAGATTTGGAATCAGCGTGAAATTCTCTATCTGTATGGTGAATTTGAACGCAATCGGAGAGAAAAATTTCGCTGACTCCCCCCCCCCTCTGGACAGCTTGCTTCGATTTTGGCTTCCAGTGAACGGATTTTGTCGTGCCATAGCTCGTTTGAAAGCTAAGAGTGAGACAAATTCACTGAAAGAATCGGCTTGTTCCTATCTGTCTTCGTTTAGATGTGAGACGCCATTTAAGATTTTGGGACATTGTCGAAAAACGACAGAGTTAGAATTTGGGACGTTTTGGGCTGTAGCTTCAAAACGAAGCATCGGATTGGAAAACGGATTTCAGATTTGGAATCAGCGTGAAATTCTCTATCTGTATGGTGAATTTGAACGCAATCGGAGAGAAAAATTTCGCTGACTCCCCCCCCCTCTGGACAGCTTGCTTCGATTTTGGCTTCCAGTGAACGGATTTTGTCGTGCCATAGCTCGTTTGAAAGCTAAGAGTGAGACAAATTCACTGAAAGAATCGGCTTGTTCCTATCTGTCTTCGTTTAGATGTGAGACGCCATTTAAGATTTTGGGACATTGTCGAAAAACGACAGAGTTAGAATTTGGGACGTTTTGGGCTGTAGCTTCAAAACGAAGCATCGGATTGGAAAACGGATTTCAGATTTGGAATCAGCGTGAAATTCTCTATCTGTATGGTGAATTTGAACGCAATCGGAGAGAAAAATTTCGCTGACTCCCCCCCCCTCTGGACAGCTTGCTTCGATTTTGGCTTCCAGTGAACGGATTTAGTCGTGCCATAGCTCGTTTGAAAGCTAAGAGTGAGACAAATTCACTGAAAGAATCGGCTTGTTCCTATCTGTCTTCGTTTAGATGTGAGACGCCATTTAAGATTTTGGGACATTGTCGAAAAACGACAGAGTTAGAATTTGGGACGTTTTGGGCTGTAGCTTCAAAACGAAGCATCGGATTGGAAAACGGATTTCAGATTTGGAATCAGCGTGAAATTCTCTATCTGTATGGTGAGTTTCAAGTCAATCGGAGAGAAAAATTTCGCTGACCCCCCCCCCTCTGGACAGCTTGCTTCGATTTTGGCTTCCAGTGAACGGATTTTGTCGTGCCATAGCTCGTTTGAAAGCTAAGAGTGAGACAAATTCACTGAAAGAATCGGCTTGTTCCTATCTGTCTTCGTTTAGATGTGAGACGCCATTTAAGATTTTGGGACATTGTCGAAAAACGACAGAGTTAGAATTTGGGACGTTTTGGGCTGTAGCTTCAAAACGAAGCATCGGATTGGAAAACGGATTTCAGATTTGGAATCAGCGTGAAATTCTCTATCTGTATGGTGAATTTGAACGCAATCGGAGAGAAAAATTTCGCTGACTCCCCCCCCCCTCTGGACAGCTTGCTTCGATTTTGGCTTCCAGTGAACGGATTTAGTCGTGCCATAGCTCGTTTGAAAGCTAAGAGTGAGACAAATTCACTGAAAGAATCGGCTTGTTCCTATCTGTCTTCGTTTAGATGTGAGACGCCATTTAAGATTTTGGGACATTGGCGAAAAACGACAGAGTTAGAATTTGGGACGTTTTGGGCTGTAGCTTCAAAACGAAGCATCGGATTGGAAAACGGATTTCAGATTTGGAATCAGCGTGAAATTCTCTATCTGTATGGTGAGTTTCAAGTCAATCGGAGAGAAAAATTTCGCTGACTCCCCCCCCCCCTCTGGACAGCTTGCTTCGATTTTGGCTTCCAGTGAACGGATTTTGTCGTGCCATAGCTCGTTTGAAAGCTAAGAGTGAGACAAATTCACTGAAAGAATCGGCTTGTTCCTATCTGTCTTCGTTTAGATGTGAGACGCCATTTAAGATTTTGGGACATTGGCGAAAAACGACAGAGTTAGAATTTGGGACGTTTTGGGCTGTAGCTTCAAAACGAAGCATCGGATTGGAAAACGGATTTCAGATTTGGAATCAGCGTGAAATTCTCTATCTGTATGGTGAATTTGAACGCAATCGGAGAGAAAAATTTCGCTGACTCCCCCCCCTCTGGACAGCTTGCTTCGATTTTGGCTTCCAGTGAACGGATTTAGTCGTGCCATAGCTCGTTTGAAAGCTAAGAGTGAGACAAATTCACTGAAAGAATCGGCTTGTTCCTATCTGTCTTCGTTTAGATGTGAGACGCCATTTAAGATTTTGGGACATTGTCGAAAAACGACAGAGTTAGAATTTGGGACGTTTTGGGCTGTAGCTTCAAAACGAAGCATCGGATTGGAAAACGGATTTCAGATTTGGAATCAGCGTGAAATTCTCTATCTGTATGGTGAATTTGAACGCAATCGGAGAGAAAAATTTCGCTGACTCCCCCCCCCCCTCTGGACAGCTTGCTTCGATTTTGGCTTCCAGGGAACGGATTTAGTCGTGCCATAGCTCGTTTGAAAGCTAAGAGTGAGACAAATTCACTGAAAGAATCGGCTTGTTCCTATCTGTCTTCGTTTAGATGTGAGACGCCATTTAAGATTTTGGGACATTGTCGAAAAACGACAGAGTTAGAATTTGGGACGTTTTGGGCTGTAGCTTCAAAACGAAGCATCGGATTGGAAAACGGATTTCAGATTTGGAATCAGCGTGAAATTCTCTATCGGTATGGTGAATTTGAACGCAATCGGAGAGAAAAATTTCGCTGACTCCCCCCCCCTCTGGACAGCTTGCTTCGATTTTGGCTTCCAGTGAACGGATTTAGTCGTGCCATAGCTCGTTTGAAAGCTAAGAGTGAGACAAATTCACTGAAAGAATCGGCTTGTTCCTATCTGTCTTCGTTTAGATGTGAGACGCCATTTAAGATTTTGGGACATTGTCGAAAAACGACAGAGTTAGAATTTGGGACGTTTTGGGCTGTAGCTTCAAAACGAAGCATCGGATTGGAAAACGGATTTCAGATTTGGAATCAGCGTGAAATTCTCTATCTGTATGGTGAGTTTCAAGTCAATCGGAGAGAAAAATTTCGCTGACCCCCCCCCCTCTGGACAGCTTGCTTCGATTTTGGCTTCCAGTGAACGGATTTTGTCGTGCCATAGCTCGTTTGAAAGCTAAGAGTGAGACAAATTCACTGAAAGAATCGGCTTGTTCCTATCTGTCTTCGTTTAGATGTGAGACGCCATTTAAGATTTTGGGACATTGTCGAAAAACGACAGAGTTAGAATTTGGGACGTTTTGGGCTGTAGCTTCAAAACGAAGCATCGGATTGGAAAACGGATTTCAGATTTGGAATCAGCGTGAAATTCTCTATCTGTATGGTGAATTTGAACGCAATCGGAGAGAAAAATTTCGCTGACTCCCCCCCCCTCTGGACAGCTTGCTTCGATTTTGGCTTCCAGTGAACGGATTTAGTCGTGCCATAGCTCGTTTGAAAGCTAAGAGTGAGACAAATTCACTGAAAGAATCGGCTTGTTCCTATCTGTCTTCGTTTAGATGTGAGACGCCATTTAAGATTTTGGGAGATTGTCGAAAAACGACAGAGTTAGAATTTGGGACGTTTTGGGCTGTAGCTTCAAAACGAAGCATCGGATTGGAAAACGGATTTCAGATTTGGAATCAGCGTGAAATTCTCTATCTGTATGGTGAGTTTCAAGTCAATCGGAGAGAAAAATTTCGCTGACTCCCCCCCCCCTCTGGACAGCTTGCTTCGATTTTGGCTTCCAGGGAACGGATTTTGTCGTGCCATAGCTCGTTTGAAAGCTAAGAGTGAGACAAATTCACTGAAAGAATCGGCTTGTTCCTATCTGTCTTCGTTTAGATGTGAGACGCCATTTAAGATTTTGGGACATTGTCGAAAAACGACAGAGTTAGAATTTGGGACGTTTTGGGCTGTAGCTTCAAAACGAAGCATCGGATTGGAAAACGGATTTCAGATTTGGAATCAGCGTGAAATTCTCTATCGGTATGGTGAATTTGAACGCAATCGGAGAGAAAAATTTCGCTGACTCCCCCCCCCCTCTGGACAGCTTGCTTCGATTTTGGCTTCCAGTGAACGGATTTAGTCGTGCCATAGCTCGTTTGAAAGCTAAGAGTGAGACAAATTCACTGAAAGAATCGGCTTGTTCCTATCTGTCTTCGTTTAGATGTGAGACGCCATTTAAGATTTTGGGACATTGTCGAAAAACGACAGAGTTAGAATTTGGGACGTTTTGGGCTGTAGCTTCAAAACGAAGCATCGGATTGGAAAACGGATTTCAGATTTGGAATCAGCGTGAAATTCTCTATCTGTATGGTGAGTTTCAAGTCAATCGGAGAGAAAAATTTCGCTGACCCCCCCCTCTGGACAGCTTGCTTCGATTTTGGCTTCCAGGGAACGGATTTTGTCGTGCCATAGCTCGTTTGAAAGCTAAGAGTGAGACAAATTCACTGAAAGAATCGGCTTGTTCCTATCTGTCTTCGTTTAGATGTGAGACGCCATTTAAGATTTTGGGACATTGTCGAAAAACGACAGAGTTAGAATTTGGGACGTTTTGGGCTGTAGCTTCAAAACGAAGCATCGGATTGGAAAACGGATTTCAGATTTGGAATCAGCGTGAAATTCTCTATCTGTATGGTGAGTTTCAAGTCAATCGGAGAGAAAAATTTCGCTGACTCCCCCCCCCCTCTGGACAGCTTGCTTCGATTTTGGCTTCCAGTGAACGGATTTTGTCGTGCCATAGCTCGTTTGAAAGCTAAGAGTGAGACAAATTCACTGAAAGAATCGGCTTGTTCCTATCTGTCTTCGTTTAGATGTGAGACGCCATTTAAGATTTTGGGACATTGTCGAAAAACGACAGAGTTAGAATTTGGGACGTTTTGGGCTGTAGCTTCAAAACGAAGCATCGGATTGGAAAATGGATTTCAGATTTGGAATCAGCGTGAAATTCTCTATCGGTATGGTGAATTTGAACGCAATCGGAGAGAAAAATTTCGCTGACTCCCCCCCCTCTGGACAGCTTGCTTCGATTTTGGCTTCCAGTGAACGGATTTTGTCGTGCCATAGCTCGTTTGAAAGCTAAGAGTGAGACAAATTCACTGAAAGAATCGGCTTGTTCCTATCTGTCTTCGTTTAGATGTGAGACGCCATTTAAGATTTTGGGACATTGTCGAAAAACGACAGAGTTAGAATTTGGGACGTTTTGGGCTGTAGCTTCAAAACGAAGCATCGGATTGGAAAACGGATTTCAGATTTGGAATCAGCGTCAAATTCTCTATCAGCATGGTAAGTTTCAAGGCAATCGGAGATTTTGAAGTCAATCGGAGAGAAAAATTTTCAACATTTTTCGAAAAAACGAGTTAGAATTTTTGCGATGGCTGCCTACTGTAGAGCCAAAACGAAGCATCGGATGGGAAAACGGAGGCCAGATTCGGATTCAGCGTCAAATTCTACATGGAAATGGTGCATTTCCAGCTCAATCGGAGCGCTAGAACCGGAGATAGACGGATTTTTAGTGTTTGGATGATGGGTATTACGTCATCAGCTGATCGCCACACACTATATAAGCTGGGAACCGACAGAGACTTGTCATTTAGAGGAGAACGATCGTCAGAGGTAGGTCGTCTCTCTGAGCTCCGATGATAGCTTCGGACATTCCAAATTCCGAGTTTCTATAAGAAACCGACTTAGAAAATTTCATTGCTGATATCAGCTAAGGCGTCAGACTTAGAGGTTCGCCAGGAGATGGCCTTCGTCTCCAGGCCATAAAAGACTCCAAAACTTTAAAGGCTTGTAACTTTGCTTCTACAAGTCCGTTTGACTTGATTCAAAAAAGGTTCGGTCGCTATTGACCTGCCCTAAGTGATGAACTACTTATAAAATTTCATAAGTAGTGCTAAAAAGTTGAAAAATTTAAATTCACTAGTTTTGGAGGTTTTCTGGGGTTTTCGACCCTGCTGAAGTCAATGAAAGCATTTTTAATGATGTCTGAGCCAGCCTTCTGATGGTATAAGCGGCTTTTCACTGAAAGCGAGCAAGACACGGAGAGTTTTGCTGTAATATTCCACTGACAGGGTGTTCCTTCGGGACGGCGGACGATGCCGTAGTGATAAGTGTGGCAAGGGAATGTGTCATATTTGAGACCGTAACCGCTGGGACAACTCATGTCTCATGTTGGGCATTTGACACAGCTCTCAACGTAGCACTTTGAACGCCAATCGGTTGAGTCTTAGCTATCTTGTCATGGGTGGCCTCTAAACATCTCCATTGCAAAACGCTGGTGAATCAAGCTCTCTACGGCTTGCTATCAAGCTGCTAAAAGTCTGTCCACCTCTTACCAACTCTACAGGTTTTCATGTCTGAGCCAGCCTTCTCATGGTATAAGCGGCTTTTCACTGAAAGCGAGCAAGACACGGAGAGTTTTGCTGTAATATTCCACTGACAGGGTGTTCCTTCGGGACGGCGGACGATGCCGTAGTGATAAGTGTGGCAAGGGAATGTGTCATATTTGAGACCGTAACCGCTGGGACAACTCATGTCTCATTTTGGGCATTTGACACAGCTCTCAACGTAGCACTTTGAACGCCAATCGGTTGAGTCTTAGCTATCTTGTCATGGGTGGCCTCTAAACATCTCCATTGCAAAACGCTGATGAATCAAGCTCTCTACGGCTTGCTATCAAGCTGATCAAAGCAATAACTTGGGATGTTTCCTCAAGGTTTTCAAGTATGCTGAGTTCAAATCTGCTATCAGATTTCAAATTTAACTAAGTCTAAGGCAGCTTTGAGGGGTTAGATCCCAGCTACTGTTCACTACCTTTGACTCGACGTTGCTGTTACCACTTCGGGGCAGTGACAATGATGTCTTCAGCTGTAAATAGCGGGTATCGGGGAAGATCTCTAACTTCCCTAGTGATCAGTACAAGGCCTTCGGGCTGTCGACGGGATCGAGTGCCACTCACTACACTCAAATCTATCATTCCTCACTAAGTGTAAATTACTGACTATACATTTGTCCTGCTATCAGGTTGTTTTGACTTGCTATCTAGTTGAATAGTCTCTTGCTATCAAGAGATTCACCTCTGCTCATAAAGCACATCATCGCTGTAATACCTCCTTTGCTCGAGCGTTCCTTCGGGACGGCGGGTACTGCCGTAGAGGGATTGTGTTGCACGGGTTGTTCATCGTTTGTTAGACCGAAACCTCTGAGCCGTTGCTCATGTTGGGCGTTCGACTTCATACTCAACGTGACGCTTTCTCTCACCAGGTCAGAGTACTTCAGCCATTCGACAAAGGTTAGTCTTTATGATATGGAGTAGAGTGAAATGTAATTCATTAGATGTCCCTTCAATGATTGCTCCCATGATAAACGTTGATGAGACAAATGAAATGATTCTCATCTTCCATTTTCAATGATTGAAATCTACTAACACACTACCGTATAATCGTCCACTATGGGGCAAGACATGATAGAGCCTCCACGCGGTTCGCACTGGGCAGTCTTTAGACTGGCGAATACTATCATTAAGTTGAATCTGCTATCAGTCAACTTGAACGTTGCGTCGCATTAGAGGGTATATAAACCACTGCCTCTCATTTCATTTCATTTCAATCATGCAGACGCCGAACAGTCAAGTCAGCTCTCCTCGCGGACCGCAGTTAAGGCCGCGAAATTTATTTGAGGAGTTTGTCAGGCTAGAGGAGCAAGACAGAGTTTTTAATAATCTTGCTCGGATTGCCAATCCGATGACAGCAACTGCTGTCAATCCAACGGAATGGCGCTACATTCCACTTTTTAGCCATGTACCAGTTAGTGTGGAAGTCGACAGTGCTACCAAAGAGAGAGTCAAAGACTCTCTCAGTAGAATTGGTAGGGTGTAAGATGACGTTACTCCCGAGAACGAACCACCGGCTCTCTTAAGGGCCACCATGGGGCAAGACATGATAGAACCTCCACGCGGTTTGCCCTGGGCAGTCTTCGGACTGGCGAATACTATCATTAAGTTGAATCTGCTATCAGTCAACTTGAACGTTGCAAATGAAGTTCGGTGTAATACTTCCTTTCGACGGGCGTTCCTGTAAAGGGCGGCGGTGAAACCCGTAGCTATGTATACCGCAAGGGACATTCGGCAATGGTCAATCTTGTTAAACCTCTCTGCGTCATGTTTGCAAGTGATTGCCTCTGTCTCAACGTAGTATGCATTCGCGCCAGGGCGACATTTAGCCAACTGTCGAAGGTTGCCTAAAACTTTCCATTGCATACGTTATGAGAACCATGAGTTCTACCTGTCTCTATCAATGAGATGAATTGATGAATGGAATGAAATGGGAGGACACTCACGCGCCACACGCAACATAACACACTTCTCTCTTCCGTAGTCTAACAAGTTCTTTACATATGGATCGCAGTCGATTGCTATCCCTGTATCAGAAGTGTAAGCTATCTTAATTTTATCTAACACTATTTCATCTACCATCATCGTCCATATGAAATGTCATAAGATTTACAAGTTAGACTAAGCGTGCTACTATTTCCAAATGAAAAAGTATACATGGTTAAATCATCCACTTAAGCCCATCCGTAGTCTAACAAGCTCTTTACACATGGATCGCAGTCGATTGCTATCCCTGTATCAGAAGTGTAAGCTATCTTAATTTTATCTAACACTATTTCATCTACCATTATCATCCATATGAAATGTTATAAGAATTGCAAGTTAAACTAAGTGTGCTACTATTTCCAAATGAAAAAGTATACATGGTTAAATCATCCACTGAAGCCCCATTCAAGTAAGTCAGTATGAAAGCAAAGATAATATGAAATAAAAATTTATTATGGCATGTATTTCAAAAGGTCTTCATCGTCAATATCGTCCCAGAGTCTGGCTTCACATAGATTACAAAAACAGTTCACTTGCTTCAATCGTTCTTCTACCGCGAGCCTCACTTTGTCGATATACTCCCACTCCGCTATAGTTCGTGGCTGGGAGTTAGGGGTGTACCATTCCCATAATTGGTGGAGGAATTTGATGCTGGCGATCTCCATCACTATTCGTGAGTGTCGTTAGAAAGTGTATCATGGTTTGTAAAAGTTTTACTGCAACACAGGTTGATGTATAGTTAGAAAAGTTTGATCATCAACGTTGTATTCGTAAGTCTAGTCAGAAACTTTATCATGTTGTACAAAAAATTTATTGCAACACAGGTTGATGTACAGTTAGAAAGTTTGATCATCAACGTTTTATTTGTAAGTCTAGTCAGAAAGTTCATCATGGTTTGCAAAGTTAGTGTAGTCAAATAGTTTTACTGTGACACCCGTTTGAGAAAGTAAAGTCTGATCATCGAAGTTGTATTCGTGAGTGTCGTTAGAAAGTGTATCATTGTTTGTAAAAGTTTTACTGCAACACAGGTTGATGTATAGTTAGAAAAGTTTGATCATGACGTTTTATGAAACACACATGTCATGAAATGTAAGCGTTAGTGTAGTCAAATAATTTACCGCAACGCACGTTTGTGAAAATAAAGTTTGATCATTGACGTTATATGACTGACCGAACTCATCACAGCACTAGAAAGTTTTAGAAGGTTTTATTTACTGCACAGTGTAGATTGTCTTGTAACTTACTTTCACAGTGTTAGAAAGTTTTATTGGAGACAGTTGCCAAATGTTTCCCTATTAGAAATTCAAACTTCATGACTGTTAGATTAGCTTCATCAGGTTTAGTAAAAGCAGTTTTCTACTGCAGTAAGACTGCGAGTTTAGAATCTTATATGAAAACAGTGTTCATCACAGCGCTAGAAAGTTTTACTGCGCTGTGTAGATTGTTTCACACAAGGTCTTATAGTCAGCGTTGAATGTTTTATAAAACCAGATGTTGTCACACACGTCGAGTGTATGAGAGCTAGTCCCATGACATTGAATCGCATGGATTGTAAAGTTCATAATCCAAGGCTAGGCTCCTGCACGGTTGGATTTAGGGTTTTATATTACATGCGTTAACCGTTCGTGTAGAATATGTGAAGCAGATGTTCGCTTAAATGCAAATGTTGAAATAAGTTTGTAAGAAATCTTTGACAGGTTGTTGTGAAACGTAGCGAACGTTGAAGAAATGTTTCTGCAGTCACACTCGTTAGCGTGCCAGCTTTACTAAATGTATTCTATTCTCCAATGAGGATTGTTGTCTAATGAGAATCAAGCCTTCCACAGTGAGAATCATTCCATCGTTGAATCATACAAGTGATAGACGCACATTCTCTCTTTGGGATATCATTTTTAAAGTGAATGGGCTATATTATGGTCAGCACAAGGATAACAAAATAGCCTCTCTCTCGATATACACTGAATCCATCCTATATATTCCAAAGCCACCCAACGTAGATGACATTATTGACTTCCTTAACGGGGGTGGTACGAAGCGCAAGTCGGAGAAGAATGCTACCTCCAAACGCAAATCAAAGAAGGAGAATTACTAGTCCTTTCCTAACTCTACCCTATGACAATTCGCTTATGTGCTTTGAGTGTCGTAGACGTGGTCTTATTGACTTCCTTAACGGGGGTGGTACGAAGCGCAAGTCGGAGAAGAATGCTACCTCCAAACGCAAATCAAAGAAGGAGAATTACTAGTCCTTTCCTAACTCTACCCTATGACAATTCGCTTATGTGCTTTGAGTGTCGTAGACGTGGTCTTATTAGATACATTTTACTTCTTCGTTGCCATCATATCATTTGCGTATTTTGTCGTGAAAAGCATCGATGTAATTCTTCATTTTGCAATATGTTATAGAACGCTTCCTTAGATGTGTAAATTTCCGTTTTAGACTTCTATCATCATTTTTATGGATTGTGAGGGTGAACCTGTACAGGAGCTCAGTGCTATTGCTATGAACAATTGGACATATCAGATTGTTAGTGTCTATCATCAACATACCAACTGCGATCCCAATGTTGATCAATGGGCGAGAAAACACATTCATGGACTTAATCTGAAATATTTGCAAGACTATGGCTTTTCTTGTGAGAGTGCTCTTCTTATTGACTTTAAGCGATGGTTAGCTGCTTTCAATGTTATACGCATCTTTTGTAATAATCCTGGTAAGGAGAGGAAAGTATTTCCCAATCTAATCATTGATGATATTTTGCTCCCGCCTTGGGATAGTAGAGTGAATCAACATTATAATGAAGTCACGAAACGTTTTAAGGATTTGTGTGTTCCTATTTTGTCTATTCGTTGTAGTAGCTACGTTCATAACCAATGCTTCTTTCCTCCTTACCTCAACACTGCCAAAGTCCTGTGTGGTTATCATTGCTCGCTGTATGATAGTTACCAGCTGTATCTATTTTATCTCTTTCAAACCATTGATTTATAATGCATGCTTGTTACCGTTATTCAATAAATGTTACTATGAGAACAGTTGTTGTTTTCATGCAATGAATGGGTTAGATAAAGGGCGATCATGTCTTTCTCAAACGACTGTGGAACATTGATTTCAATGATGAAGATTTAAACAGTTAGATTCGATGACGAATAAGATTTACTAGTTTGCAAGTTAGACTAAGCGTTCTATTATTTGTAAATGAAAGATATAGTTTCAACAGTGTGTACGTTAGAAATAAAGTTTTATCTGTTTGTAAAATGAGATTGTAGGATTTACTAGTTTGCAAGTTAGACTAAGCGTTCTACTATTTGTAAATGAAAGATATAGTTTCAATAGTTTACAGATTACAAAATAAAGTTTCAATAGTGTTTATGTTAAAAATAAAGTTTAAGCTGTTTGTGTGTTAGAAATAGAATAAAGTTTCAACAGTTTGTCGATTAAAAATAAAGTTTCAACAGTGTGTACGTTAGAAATAAAGTTTTATCTGTTTGTAAATGAGATTGTAGGATTTACTAGTTTACAAGTTAAGAATAAAGTTTTATCTGCTTGTATGTCAGAAATGAAATAAAGTTTCACCAGTTTACAAGTTAAAAATAAAGTTTCAATAGTGTGCAAGTTAAAACTAATGTTTCAATAGTGCGTATGTTAAGAATAAAGTTTTATCTGTTTATATGTTAGAAATAAAATGAAGTTTCGGCAGTTTGCAAGTTAAGAATAAAGTTTTATCTGCTTGTATGTTAGAAATGAAATAAAGTTTCACCAGTTTACAAGTTAAAAATAAAGTTTCAATAGTTTGCAAGTTAAAACTAATGTTTCAATAGTACGTATGTTAAGAATAAAGTTTTATCTGTTTGTATGTTAGAAATAAAATGAAGTTTCACCAGTTTACAAGTTAAGAATAAAGTTTTATCTGCTTGTATGTTAGAATTAAAACAAAGTTTCACCAGTTTACAAGTTAAAAAATAAAGTTTCAATAGTGTGTACGTTAGAAATAAAGTTTCAATAGCGTGTATGCTAAGAATAAAGTTTTATCTGTTTGTATGTTAGAAATAAAATGAAGGTTCATCAGTTTACAAGTTAATAATAAAGTTTTATCTGTTTGTATGTTTGAAATAAAACAAAGTTTCAACCGTTAACAAGTTAAAAATAAAGTTTCAGATGAAAATAAAGTTTCAATAGTGTATATGATGGAAATAAAGTTTAAGCGCTTTGTGCGTTAGAAATAAAGTTTCAGCCGTTTACAAGTTAAAAATAAAGTTTCAACAGTGTGTACGTTAAGAATAAAGTTCTATCTGTTTATATGTTAGAAATAAGAATGAAGGTTCACCAGTTTACAAGTTAAGAATAAAGTTTTATCTGCTTGTATGTCAGAAATGAAATAAAGTTTCACCAGTTTAAAAGTTAAGAATAAAGTTTCAATAGTGTGTATGTTAAGAATAAAGTTCTGTCTGTTTATATGTTAGAAATAAAATGAAGTTTCACCAGTTTACAAGTTAAAAAAAAAGTTTCAATAGTTAACACGTTAAAAATAAAGTTTCAATAGTGTATATGTTAAGAATAAAGTTCTATCTGTTTGTATGTTAGAAATAAAAATGAAGGTTCACCAGTTTACAAGTTAAGAATAAAGTTTTATCTGCTTGCATGCCAGAAATGAAATAAAGTTTCACCAGTTTACAAGTTAAAAATAAAGTTTCAATAGTGTGCAAGTTAAAACTAATGTTTCAATAGTGCGTATGTTAAGAATAAAGTTTTATCTGTTTATATGTTAGAAATAAAATGAAGTTTCGCCAGTTTACAAGTTAAGAATAAAGTTTTATCTGCATGTATGTTAGAAATGAAATAAAGTTTCACCAGTTTACAAGTTAAAAATAAAGTTTCAATAGTGTGCAAGTTAAAACTAATGTTTCAATAGTGCGTATGTTAAGAATAAAGTTTTATCTGCTTGTATGTTAGAAATAAGATGAAGTTCCACCAGTTTACAAGTTAAGAATACAGTTTTATCTGCTTGTATGTTAGAAATGAAATAAAGTTTCACCAGTTTACAAGTTAAAAATAAAGTTTCAATAGTTTGCAAGTTAAAACTAATGTTTCAATAGTGCGTATGTTAAGAATAAAGTTTTATCTGTTTGTATGTTAGAAATAAAATGAAGTTTCACCAGTTTACAAGTAAAGAATAAAGTTTTATCTGCTTGTATGTTAGAATTAAAACAAAGTTTCACCAGTTTACAAGTTAAAAAATAAAGTTTCAACAGTGTGTACGTTAGAAATAAAGTTTCAACACTAGTCGACAGTCTTGGTCTAATCTTGGCAAGATCTTGGTCACCAAGATCATGCCAAGAACACACAAAATCTTAGTAAGATCTTGGTTCTATCAACCAAGATCTTACCAAGAAGCGCCAAGCATTCACCAAGAAGGACCAAGCATTCACCAAGATCTTACCAAGACGCGTCAAGCATTCTCCAAGATCTTGGTAAGGATGAACAAGATTTTTCTGTTAGCGCTCGAATCGTAGCTCGGTTTGTACTAACCCTACTGAGTACACCGGTACCCATAATTACGATATTATTATTACACTTCGTATACATCTTATTGAAGGACCCAAAAATAATGAAGAAAAACCAATTGCATACTAAATATATTATCAAAAATTACATTATTCGTTATCACCACTTAGTCGGCGTCTTTTGCAGTCTCTACCAGCCTGTCCTAAACTGGCTTTCACGGCACCCCAATCATAACACTGCCATACATTTGATAATGCACCTGAAAAGAATGAGAAAATCTGGTATAACAATGCACACGAGACTATTAAACTCAAGACATTTTACTTGTCAAACATTCTACAAGTATTAGGGCTTCGCATTCGGTGACTTGAATTATTGATTATACTGATATGAAAATATTCTGCTTAAGTCCATCGATCCAAACCAACGATATGAACGCACAGAGAATTATATTTTTTTAATTAGTTTTCAATTAATTAATTAGTTAATCATCTTTCCACACAACAAAATTCATAATCAATTGATAAGGCCAGACCGGCGGAATGTTTACTTCGATGTAATGCATTATTTTTGAGTGTCGTAAGATTGGGAAATACAGAAAACCTTATTTCTTCTTTACCAAATCATTTGAAATCAACTAAAAATTACAGTATTCACAAGGGAAATTTCTTTCATGCACATAATACTATCAATAAATGTTAAATACATTAAATAAAATATTAAAACAAATCAAGTGAATCAAAGCAATTAGCAGAGAATATTAAACAGTATTAATATAGAGAAAGCTGTCCTACATGTATATTCAATACTATTAATTAGGTATCAAATTATTACTTACTTTTCAAAACGGCTATGTCTTCTTCTGACGCCTTCTCTTTTTTTGTTGTCCCAAATTCCTCGAATGAATGCCTTTCGAGGTAGCATGACCCCTTCAATCGTTTCAGGAGCGCTATCGCGAATCTCGCAGGAGTCGTATGTGGAAGTTCCTTCGTTGAAAAGGGTTTAGAGAGGGTCATAGAGAAAGTAACACCATTTAATGTAAATCGCTGATTCAATTGTTCCGCAAGCTTTGATAATACATTTGGGATTCTCGATTTATCTTCAATAAGAGCAAATAATATTCTGTTTTCAATTCGCAATCGAACACTGAGAGGAAGATCTAATATCACTAATTGAAATGGCCACGTTGAATTACTGTCTGTTGTGAAGAAATTTGCACCATCAGCGTTTAGAAGAAGGTGTAACTGAAATTCATTGGGTGTCGACTGTTCCACAAAATATGATTGCGAAGATAAAACATCGAAATTACTGCGACGAAGACGTAGGTCTTGATAATACTTAAATAAAGCTTCCCAATTCGAAGAAACCGTTTGTTCCACTTGATGGGACAGGTCACAAATTATTTCAGAATTCTCGCAGGAAAAGTGTGCAGCATGCTTTCTTCTAAAAATCGTGTAGCAATTTTTCATTGACATAGGGATTTGCATCATCGGACGAGTTGCCTGAAAAGAGACATGTTTAAAATGTCAATGACTGAAATTCAGCATTATTTAAGGATATTCAATAACCACAGGACTAGCGTTGCCAGACCATATTTTCAAATTTTTTGCGCAGTGTGATAAAATTTGCGCAGCGAATTCGGATACAAAATTTCATGTTTTTAACTTAATCATCTCTATCCTGTATTCTGAGCTACAGCTGATAACATAAAGTGTGCTTAGTCATTCAAACTGATTGGATCGACCTACATGTATATATCAATTGGAAACTTATCATTTCATTTGTTCTTCTGAGTATCAACCATGTGACTCGTGAGGGTCTGCTTGATTTGTAAAGAGAAAATACTCACATCTAGACGTTCGTAAAGTTGTATTACAATCGGTTTGGTATTAGTTAGATTTATTGAATTTAGAAGGAGTGAGAGGATAAAACCTACAGCTGGATAATTTATGTCGATGTACAGTACATACCATGCAGCCATGGTCTAATGGTCTAAGTGCCTGCCTATGGGTCACGAGGTCCAAGGTTCGAGACCGACGAAAAACACCATTGATAGTCGTCAGGAAGGGCATCCGGACTTTGCACAAACGCACCGTTCAAATTCCACCAAAGTAGCACCTTCCAACCCCCATCAATGGAGAAAACGGAAGTAAAAACGATGAAAAATACCATAAGTACAATATCATAAAAAAGGGTAGTTTTACCAAATGAGATGCATGTATTTCAGGAACACAATCAGTGAAATAAGAATGAGTGTATCACAATTTCTATGGATCTTCCTAACAAAGAAAGTTTGCGCAGGGAATTTATTTTTTGCGCATTTGCGCAGCTCAAGAGAAATTTGCGCAGGTCTGGCAACGCTGCACAGGACGTATGCTGTCGTGCTAAAATAATGAAAATAAAAATAAAAAAAACCAACATATACAATAGTGGCCAAATTAAAGGGCCCACTTAGTAGTCTAGAGATAGATTCGTTTGTTCGCTCTTAATGGCGTATAGTATATGATTTATTCAATGATTATAAACCACAGAAATGGAAAAGCAGTGATGATATTTACTGTGTGTAACAGGTTCTAAGTGAAATGTTGCCTAACTGACTTCGTTGCAGTAGGGGACAATAAGTTTGACTTACAGCCGTTCAGGTCCATTATAGATTTGCAATGGCATTGGTTTGAAGATCACATGACACTTCACAGTTATGCGTGGTCAGATAATTGTGTTGCATAATGAAATTTTTGTATTTGAGTAGGCATGTGGCATGAATATCATGTTCATATTTAAGAATCATTTTTATTTCATATCTATTTCATGAGTGAAAGAATTTTATGACTACAATAATGCATGTAGTAGGTTAATAACATTATAATACAATCGCGACTTACTTTCATGATCAGAATAACGGCATTCAGTGCCTGTTTCGAAATGACATACGCACATTTCAAGTAAATCAATATCGCAGCTACCAATTCAAGCTCATCTGTGAAATCGATGTTCATATTGCTTGCCGTCGATGATTCTGAGCAGGTGTCCATTGAGATACTGCATGACGAAACGCTTGATTCCTTCACAATCACCTGATCAACCATATCCACCTGATCGTCGACTGTCACGGAATCCGCTATTTCAAGCGCAGCATCCCCCGTAGCTTCATCTAACATTGAGACATCTCCAGAATCAGTTTCACCTGTAGAATCAGTTTAAATCGTAAAAATCAATTAATAGGCCTACTACTCAATGATTTTTCATTAACCAACACAATCTTAGAATATAGGCCTATACAGGTTACCTACTGAATCTTCAAAACCCTTTTGAGGTTGGCTGAGGTTGAAGCAAGACAGTTGGCCCAAAAGGCCAGAAAACCCACATTCTTCATAATTTCGGTACTTGTAGGTTATATTACCCCCACTCCTTCAAAATCCAATAAATCTAGTTATACTTGTCTGATGGTAATGAAACTTTATGAGCGTTTAGATATGGGTATTTTCTCTCTACAAACCAAATTTCATTCAATTCGGATAAACAGTTGCTACGCTACAGCTGACAACGTAAAACAAGAAAGAACTACACGCTTATTCCAAAAGCTGTATTGCCTGATCTCTCACTGAGGAGCCCAGTAATCGACAGAGGTCTTTTCATCCCTACAAATCGATGCTAGAGTCAGCAAGTTCATGATCGAAGTGACAATGGGACAGGTGCAGCGATTGTGTGTGTTGCCCCGAGGCAATGAGTCACATACGTTCAAAGCGAATGTACGTTGACGATCAAGGTCAACCATGCACAGTCATTTTAGAGGATGGGCATATTTTACGTTGTCGGCTGTAGCGTAGCAACTGTTTATCCGAATTGAATGAAATTTGGTTTGTAGAGAGAAAATACCCATATCTAAACGCTCATAAAGTTTCATTACCATCAGACAAGTATAACTAGATTTATTGGATTTTGAAGGAGTGGGGGTAATATAACCTACAAGTACCATAATTTCTACTAAAATAAGCATTTGGGATCAACACTTCCACTTTGCCAAATCAGCTTATGCCCTATATCCTGACAGTTGGATGTCTGAAGATGGTGCAACTCAATTTGGAAGTCGACCTGTGTATTCTATAACTCTATATGGGTGAGATTGAAGCAAGACAGTTGGCCCAAAAGGCCAGAAAACTCAGTTTTCATAATTTCTACTAAAATAAGCGTTTGGGATCAGCAGTTACGTGTTTGCTCTTTGCCAAATCAGCTTATATCCTGACAGTTAGATGTATGGAGATGGTGCAACTCAATTTGGAAGTCCATCCGTGTAATCTGTAACTCTATATGTGTGAGGTTGAAGAAAGACAGTTGGCCCAAAAGGCGCACGAATATTTTGCAATTTTTAATCTTTAAAATATGCCGTTTACAAATGTTATAGGCCTACTTGTGTAGAGTGCAAATCGGCAACTTGAACACGAGTTCATTAATAAAAATATGTTGCCGATTTCCAGATTTCCTGAATCCAAAACCATTTTCTAAAAATGTAAATTTCTTCAATTTCCTTAACTATTGAACAGATAATTACACATGAAAAGTGATCGCCCCTAATAAGTGTGGGGTTGGAATGTGTGGATATTGTTAGTGATGTTCATTTTAACAAAGGTTCCGAACTGCTGGGGCTGAGGCTGCAGACTTCCTGCCTTTACAATTGAGTGAAACCCGGAAAGACTGCCCATTTTCCAATAAAACAAAATCACAGCCCATCAGTTTCCCACTACGCGTTTCGCTTTCAGAAATACATCACATATTTTTTCTGTAATAGTAAATCTTTGTAGATACAATCTGGTGGTAAAAATAGGTCTTATCAAAAAAATGTACTAGAGTCCTTTTCAGGAATCATTGTTTTCCTTCTGGAAAAATTCCATAACCAGTCTAATTGCGTTTCATAAAAAATATATAAATCAGTGATTAGTATTAGAGAATTTTAAGCAGTCTAATAGAAAATTGCGTTTCATAAAACTAAAATGAAGTAGTAATTAGAAATGGTTGGTGACTAATTAAAATATGTATTTTAAGGAGTCTATGGATTATTTGCGTTTCATATAGAAATGTCAGTTACGCACCAAATTTGAATACCTTGATTAAATGCTTGTTATTTTTATCAACCTTCCGAGGATGAATAAAGGCTTCGGGAACATGAAAATATGTTGTAATGTTCTTGTAAAAGCATGGATAAATAATAACTAACAATGATTAATAATAATGGCTGCGAAGCTACGCCCAAAATCTTAAGTTGACATAAATTTATTTAGCCATGTGTGTAATATACTTAACTTATGGAATAACTTACAGAAAATTGTGTGATGAATCGACGTATTTCAGCCATTCAACGATAAATTAACATTGATGGCCTCACATTATGATTTAAAAGACGCGCGTTAGAACAGGGAATTCCGCTGGTTGCTAAGTTTTCATTGTGATTCCCTAAGCGCTGAATGCGGCGAACGAGTGTTGCATACACTTGCTTTCTTGCTAGCGCTGTAAAACCCGCTGTTCACTATGACGCGTTTCAAGTCAAGTCCTTGCGCTTTTCTATCGACAGGCGTGTATGCATGACTACAACGCACACAGATCTACGGCAACGCCAACACTGCGTCATAATAGTGCTGACGAAACAGTGAATGAGTCCCTGATGTCATGGGGACGGAATTACCCTCAGCTGACAAACTATAATAAAAAAATGTATTCACAAGTGAATGTTTTCACAAGCCAATTCAAGTACTTATTAATCAAAAAACCGGTTCTTGATGTAGATAAAAGACCGAATTTCTCTATTCACTACTTAAAATTAATGTGACACATATCAGACTGCGTTTTTTTATGAAACAAGCCCCAGGGCCTGCCCATTACATAGTAAATTTTCTTAAAAGAATCAACAGTAATGAATAAAAAAGATTAAATAAATGTTGTGCTTACTTATATCCGTGGTGTATGAAGAACACGATGTCGTATCGGACAAATCACCGTCACCCGTCCGAAAATAGTCAGTCATTTTAAAATTGTGACCATGAAATTATATGATTTAAATTTATAACTTCGGTTCAGCATTTAAACAAAAAAAAGCGATCGCTCACAAAATCGCGATTCTAATCACAATTTTTCATCATATTTCATTCGCAATAAACAAATGACTTTAAAGATAAACGGAAAAATTTTTGGCCTTTCATGTGAGGTTTCATGAAGACGATATAAAAATATTTTCGCTTTTAAATCATCATCGAAAGAACTATAATTTATCGTACAGCTGGATATTTAGAAGATATGCACCCTCTTATTTGGTAATTTTTCATTTTTCTTCTTGTAAATTAAGCTTGCCTGTTTAGGTTGTCTGAATAGATAATTGCCGTGAAATTTGTTGTGGTGTCATTTTGAGCCGCCAAACATTACTGGCAACCTCGAACAGAAATCCTGTATATCATTGTTGGAGAGTTTACTCGTCACGCTGCCTATTTTACTTGTTTCACACGTATTTGAAGTTCGGAAAAGTTCTTTGATCATTAATTACATGCTGAGTAGAAATATTATGCTAATAATACCCATGAATATAGATCTCCGTGTTTTCTTGGTTAATCTTGGCAAGATCTTGCGCGGCAAGATTTGACCAAGCTTGATCAAGATAATTTCTTGGTTATGCTTGTCAAGATCTTGGCAAGATTGATCAAGAATCACCAAGATTGGTCGACTAGTGAATAGCGTGTATGTTAAGAATAAAGTTTTATCTGTTTGTATGTTAGAAATAAAATGAAGGTTCATCAGTTTACAAGTTAATAATAAAGTTTTATCTGTTTGTATGTTTGAAATAAAACAAAGTTTCAACCGTTAACAAGTTAAAAATAAAGTTTCAGATGAAAATAAAGTTTCAATAGTGTATATGATGGAAATAAAGTTTAAGCGCTTTGTGCGTTAGAAATAAAGTTTCAGCCGTTTACAAGTTAAAAATAAAGTTTCAACAGTGTGTACGTTAAGAATAAAGTTTTATCTGTTTATATGTTAGAAATAAGAATGAAGGTTCACCAGTTTACAAGTTAAGAATAAAGTTTTATCTGCTTGTATGTCAGAAATGAAATAAAGTTTCACCAGTTTAAAAGTTAAGAATAAAGTTTCAATAGTGTGTATGTTAAGAATAAAGTTTTATCTATTTGTAGGTTAGAACTAAAACAAAGTTTCAACCGTTTACAAGTTAAAAATAAAGTTTCAATAGTTAACACGTTAAAAATAAAGTTTCAATAGTGTATATGTTAAGAATAAAGTTCTATCTGTTTATATGTTAGAAATAAAATGAAGTTTCGCCAGTTTACAAGTTAAGAATAAATTTTATCTGCTTGTATGTTAGAAATGAAATAAAGTTTCACCAGTTTACAAGTTAAAAATAAAGTTTCAATAGCGTGTACGTTAGAAATAAAGTTTCAATAGTGTGTATGTTAAGAATAAAGTTTTATCTGTTTGTATGCTAGAAATAAAACAAAGTTTCAACCGTTAACAAGTTAAAAATAAAGTTTCAGATTAAAATAAAGTTTCAATAGTGTGTATGATGGAAATAAAGTTTAAGCGCTTTGCGCGTTAGAAATAATGTTTCAGCCGTTTACAAGTTAAAAATAAAGTTTCAATAGTGTGTATGTTAAGAATAAAGTTCTATCTGTCTATATGTTAGAAATAAAATGAAGGTTCACCAGTTTACAAGTTAAGAATAAAGTTTTATCTGCTTGTATGTTAGAATTAAAACAAAGTTTCACCAGTTTACAAGTTAAAAAATAAAGTTTCAATTGTGTGTACGTTAGAAATAAAGTTTCAATAGCGTGTATGTTAAGAATAAAGTTTATTCTGTTTGTATGTTAGAAATAAAACAAAGTTTCAACCGTTAACAAGTTAAAAATAAAGTTTCAATAGTTTTCAAGTTAAAACTAATGTTTCAATAGTGCGTATGTTAAGAATTAAGTTTTATCTGTTTGTATGTTAGAAATAAAATGAAGCTTCGCCAGTTTACAAGTTAAGAATAAAGTTTTATCAGCTCGTATGTTAGAAATGAAGTTTCACCAGTTTACAAATTAAAAATAAAGTTTCAATAGTGTGCACGTTAGAAATAAAGTTTCAACCGTTTACAAGTTAAAAATAAAGTTTCAACAGTGTCTACGTTAGAAATAAAGTTTTATCTGTTTGTAAAGTACGATCGTAGGATTTACTAGTTTGCAAGTTAGACTCAGCATTCTACTAGTTGTAAATGAAAATATCGTTTCAACAGTTTACAGATTAAAATAAAGTTTCAATAGTGTGTATGATGGAAATAAAGTTTAAGCGCTTTGTGCGTTAGAAATAAAGTTTCAGCCGTTTACAAGTTAAAAATAAAGTTTCAACAGTGTGCACGTTAGAAATAAAGTTTCAACAGTTTACAAGTTGAAAAATAAAGTTTCAACAGTGTGTACGTTAGAAATAAATGAAAGTAAGAACTTCATCGTATGAGTATTCAAAGCATGTTTTGTAAATCAAATGTGTATAGTCCTGACATGATAGAATCGTGTTAGAAATAAAGTTTCAGCCGTTTACAAGTTAAAAATAAAGTTTCAACAGTGTCTACGTTAGAAATAAAGTTTTATCTGTTTATATGTTAGAAACAAAATAAAGTTTCAACAGTTTACAAGTTGAAAAATAAAGTTTCAACAGTGTGTACGTTATAAATAAATGAAAGAAAAGAACTTCATCGTATGAGTATTCAAAGCATGTTTTGTAAATCAAATGTGTATAGTCCTGACATGATAGAATCAAGCTTGACAAACGCGTTTGTCAAGTTCATTTGATTCTATCATGTCAGGACTATACACATTTGATTTACAAAACATGCTTTGAATACTCATACGATGAAGTTCTTTTCTTTCATTTATTTCTAACGTACACACTGTTGAAACTTTATTTTTCAACTTGTAAACTGTTGAAACTTTATTTTGTTTCTAACATATAAACAGATAAAACTTTATTTCTAACGTAGACACTGTTGAAACTTTATTTTTAACTTGTAAACGGCTGAAACTTTATTTCTAACACGATTCTATCATGTCAGGACTATACACATTTGATTTACAAAACATGCTTTGAATACTCATACGATGAAGTTCTTACTTTCATTTATTTCTAACGTACACACTGTTGAAACTTTATTTTTCAACTTGTAAACTGTTGAAACTTTATTTCTAACGTGCACACTGTTGAAACTTTATTTTTAACTTGTAAACGGCTGAAACTTTATTTCTAACGCACAAAGCGCTTAAACTTTATTTCCATCATACACACTATTGAAACTTTATTTTAATCTGTAAACTGTTGAAACGATATTTTCATTTACAACTAGTAGAATGCTGAGTCTAACTTGCAAACTAGTAAATCCTACGATCGTACTTTACAAACAGATAAAACTTTATTTCTAACGTAGACACTGTTGAAACTTTATTTTTAACTTGTAAACGGTTGAAACTTTATTTCTAACGTGCACACTATTGAAACTTTATTTTTAATTTGTAAACTGGTGAAACTTCATTTCTAACATACGAGCTGATAAAACTTTATTCTTAACTTGTAAACTGGCGAAGCTTCATTTTATTTCCAACATACAAAAAGAGAAAACTTAATTCTTAACATACGCACTATTGAAACATTAGTTTTAACTTGAAAACTATTGAAACTTTATTTTTAACTTGTTAACGGTTGAAACTTTATTTCATTTCTAACATACAAACAGATAAAACTTTATTATTAACTTGTAAACTGATGAACCTTCATTTTATTTCTAACATACAAACAGATAAAACTTTATTCTTAACATACACGCTATTGAAACTTTATTTCTAACGTGTTAACTATTGAAACTTTATTTTTAACTTGTAAACGGTTGAAACTTTGTTTTAGTTCTAACCTACAAATAGATAAAACTTTATTCTTAACATACACACTATTGAAACTTTATTTCTAACGTACACACTATTGAAACTTTATTTCTTAACTTGTAAACTGGTGAAACTTTGTTTTAATTCTAACATACAAGCAGATAAAACTTTATTCTTAACTTGTAAACTGGTGAACCTTCATTTTATTTCTAACATATAGACAGATAGAACTTTATTCTTAACATACACACTATTGAAACTTTATTTTTAACTTGTAAACGGCTGAAACATTCTTTCTAACGCGCAAAGCGCTTAAACTTTATTTCCATCATACACACTATTGAAACTTTATTTTAATCTGAAACTTTATTTTTAACTTGTTAACGGTTGAAACTTTGTTTTATTTCTAGCATACAAACAGATAAAACTTTATTCTTAACATACACACTATTGAAACTTTATTTCTAACGTACACGCTATTGAAACTTTATTTTTAACTTGTAAACTGGTGAAACTTTATTTCATTTCTAACATACAAGCAGATAAAATTTATTCTTAACTTGTAAACTGGCGAAACTTCATTTTATTTCTAACATATAAACAGATAGAACTTTATTCTTAACATATACACTATTGAAACTTTATTTTTAACGTGTTAACTATTGAAACTTTATTTTTAACTTGTAAACGGTTGAAACTTTGTTTTAGTTCTAACCTACAAATAGATAAAACTTTATTCTTAACATACACACTATTGAAACTTTATTTCTAACGTACACACTATTGAAACTTTATTTCTTAACTTGTAAACTGGTGAAACTTTGTTTTAATTCTAACATACAAGCAGATAAAACTTTATTCTTAACTTGTAAACTGGTGAACCTTCATTTTATTTCTAACATATAGACAGAACTTTATTCTTAACATACACACTATTGAAACTTTATTTTTAACTTGTAAACGGCTGAAACATTATTTCTAACGCGCAAAGCGCTTAAACTTTATTTCCATCATACACACTATTGAAACTTTATTTTAATCTGAAACTTTATTTTTAACTTGTTAACGGTTGAAACTTTGTTTTATTTCTAGCATACAAACAGATAAAACTTTATTCTTAACATACACACTATTGAAACTTTATTTCTAACGTACACGCTATTGAAACTTTATTTTTAACTTGTAAACTGGTGAAACTTTATTTCATTTCTAACATACAAGCAGATAAAATTTATTCTTAACTTGTAAACTGGCGAAACTTCATTTTATTTCTAACATATAAACAGATAGAACTTTATTCTTAACATATACACTATTGAAACTTTATTTTTAACGTGTTAACTATTGAAACTTTATTTTTAACTTGTAAACGGTTGAAACTTTGTTTTAGTTCTAACGTACAAATAGATAAAACTTTATTCTTAACATACACACTATTGAAACTTTATTCTTAACTTTTAAACTGGTGAAACTTTATTTCATTTCTGACATACAAGCAGATAAAACTTTATTCTTAACTTGTAAACTGGTGAACCTTCATTCTTATTTCTAACATACAAACAGATAGAACTTTATTCTTAACATATACACTATTGAAACTTTATTTTTAACTTGTAAACGGTTGAAACTTTGTTTTAATTCTAACCTACAAATAGATAAAACTTTATTCTTAACATACACACTATTGAAACTTTATTCTTAACTTTTAAACTGGTGAAACTTTATTTCATTTCTGACATACAAGCAGATAAAACTTTATTCTTAACTTGTAAACTGGTGAACCTTCATTCTTATTTCTAACATATAAACAGATAGAACTTTATTCTTAACGTACACACTGTTGAAACTTATTTTTAACTTGTAAACGGCTGAAACTTTATTTCTAACGCACAAAGCGCTTAAACTTTATTTCCATCATATACACTATTGAAACTTTATTTTCATCTGAAACTTTATTTTTAACTTGTTAACGGTTGAAACTTTGTTTTATTTCAAACATACAAACAGATAAAACTTTATTATTAACTTGTAAACTGATGAACCTTCATTTTATTTCTAACATACAAACAGATAAAACTTTATTCTTAACATACACGCTATTGAAACTTTATTTCTAACGTACACACTATTGAAACTTTATTTTTTAACTTGTAAACTGGTGAAACTTTGTTTTAATTCTAACATACAAGCAGATAAAACTTTATTCTTAACTTGTAAACTGGTGAAACTTCATTTTATTTCTAACATACAAACAGATAAAACTTTATTCTTAACATACGCACTATTGAAACATTAGTTTTAACTTGCAAACTATTGAAACTTTATTTTTAACTTGTAAACTGGTGAAACTTTATTTCATTTCTAACATGCAAGCAGATAAAACTTTATTCTTAACTTGTAAACTGGTGGAACTTCATTTTATTTCCAACATACAAGCAGATAAAACTTTATTCTTAACATACGCACTATTGAAACATTAGTTTTAACTTGCACACTATTGAAACTTTATTTTTAACTTGTAAACTGGTGAAACTTTATTTCATTTCTAACATACAAGCAGATAAAACTTTATTCTTAACTTGTAAACTGGCGAAACTTCATTTTATTTCTAACATATAAACAGATAAAACTTTATTCTTAACATGCGCACTATTGAAACATTAGTTTTAACTTGCACACTATTGAAACTTTATTTTTAACTTGTAAACTGGTGAAACTTTATTTCATTTCTAACATACAAGCAGATAAAACTTTATTCTTAACTTGTAAACTGGCGAAACTTCATATTATTTCTAACATATAAACAGACAGAACTTTATTCTTAACATACACACTGTTGAAACTTTATTCTTAACTTTTAAACTGGTGAAACTTTATTTAATTTCTGACATACAAGCAGATAAAACTTTATTCTTAACTTGTAAACTAGTAAATCCTACAATCTCATTTACAAACAGATAAAACTTTATTTCTAACGTACACACTGTTGAAACTTTATTTTTAGTCGACAAACTGTTGAAACTTTATTCTATTTCTAACACACAAACAGCTTAAACTTTATTTTTAACATAAACACTATTGAAACTTTATTTTGTAATCTGTAAACTATTGAAACTATATCTTTCATTCACAAATAGTAGAACGCTTAGTCTAACTTGCAAACTAGTAAATCCTACAATCTCATTTTACAAACAGATAAAACTTTATTTCTAACGTACACACTGTTGAAACTATATCTTTCATTTACAAATAATAGAACGCTTAGTCTAACTTGCAAACTAGTAAATCTTATTCGTCATCGAATCTAACTGTTTAAATCTTCATCATTGAAATCAATGTTCCACAGTCGTTTGAGAAAGACATGATCGCCCTTTATCTAACCCATTCATTGCATGAAAACAACAACTGTTCTCATAGTAACATTTATTGACTAACGGTAACAAGCATGCATTATAAATCAATGGTTTGAAAGAGATAAAATAGATACAGCTGGTAACTATCATACAGCGAGCAATGATAACCACACAGGACTTTGGCAGTGTTGAGGTAAGGAGGAAAGAAGCATTGGTTATGAACGTAGCTACTACAACGAATAGACAAAATAGGAACACACAAATCCTTAAAACGTTTCGTGACTTCATGATAATGTTGATTCACTCTACTATCCCAAGGCGGGAGCAAAATATCATCAATGATTAGATTGGGAAATACTTTCCTCTCCTTACCAGGATTATTACAAAAGATGCGTATAACATTGAAAGCAGCTAACCATCGCTTAAAGTCAATAAGAAGAGCACTCTCACAAGAAAAGCCATAGTCTTGCAAATATTTCAGATTAAGTCCATGAATGTGTTTTCTCGCCCATTGATCAACATTGGGATCGCAGTTGGTATGTTGATGATAGACACTAACAATCTGATATGTCCAATTGTTCATAGCAATAGCACTGAGCTCCTGTACAGGTTCACCCTCACAATCCATAAAAATGATGATAGAAGTCTAAAACGGAAATTTACACATCTAAGGAAGCGTTCTATAACATATTGCAAAATGAAGAATTACATCGATGCTTTTCACGACAAAATACGCAAATGATATGATGGCAACGAAGAAGTAAAATGTATCTAATAAGACCACGTCTACAACACTCAAAGCACATAAGCGAATTGTCATAGGGTAGAGTTAGGAAAGGACTAGTAATTCTCCTTCTTTGATTTGCGTTTGGAGGTAGCATTCTTCTCCGACTTGCGCTTCGTACCACCCCCGTTAAGGAAGTCAATAAGACCACGTCTACAACACTCAAAGCACATAAGCGAATTGTCATAGGGTAGAGTTAGGAAAGGACTAGTAATTCTCCTTCTTTGATTTGCGTTTGGAGGTAGCATTCTTCTCCGACTTGCGCTTCGTACCACCCCCGTTAAGGAAGTCAATAATGTCATCTACGTTGGGTGGCTTTGGAATATATAGGATGGATTCAGTGTATATCGAGAGAGAGGCTATTTTGTTATCCTTGTGCTGACCATAATATAGCCCATTCACTTTGAAAATGATATCCCAAAGACAGAATGTGCGTCCATCACTTGTATGATTCAACGATGGAATGATTCTCACTGTGGAAGGCTTGATTCTCATTAGACAACAATCCTCATTGGAGAATAGAATACATTTAGTAAAGCTGGCACGCTAACGAGTGTGACTGCAGAAACATTTCTTCAACGTTCGCTACGTTTCACAACAACCTGTCAAAGATTTCTTACAAACTTATTTCAACATTTGCATTTAAGCGAACATCTGCTTCACATATTCTACACGAACGGTTAACGCATGTAATATAAAACCCTAAATCCAACCGTGCAGGAGCCTAGCCTTGGATTATGAACTTTACAATCCATGCGATTCAATGTCATGGGACTAGCTCTCATACACTCAACGTGTGTGACAACATCTGGTTTTATAAAACATTCAACGCTGACTATAAGACCTTGTGTGAAACAATCTACACAGCGCAGTAAAACTTTCTAGCGCTGTGATGAACACTGTTTTCATATAACATTCTAAACTCGCAGTCTTACTGCAGTAGAAAACTGCTTTTACTAAACCTGATGAAGCTAATCTAACAGTCATGAAGTTTGAATTTCTAATAGGGAAACATTTGGCAACTGTCTCCAATAAAACTTTCTAACACTGTGAAAGTAAGTTACAAGACAATCTACACTGTGCAGTAAATAAAACCTTCTAAAACTTTCTAGTGCTGTGATGAGTTCGGTCAGTCATATAACGTCAATGATCAAACTTTATTTTCACAAACGTGCGTTGCGGTAAATTATTTGACTACACTAACGCTTACATTTCATGACATGTGTGTTTCATAAAACGTCATGATCAAACTTTTCTAACTATACATCAACCTGTGTTGCAGTAAAACTTTTACAAACAATGATACACTTTCTAACGACACTCACGAATACAACTTCGATGATCAGACTTTACTTTCTCAAACGGGTGTCACAGTAAAATTATTTGACTACACTAACTTTGCAAACCATGATGCACTTTCTGACTAGACTTACAAATAAAACGTTGATGATCAAACTTTCTAACTGTACATCAACCTGTGTTGCAATAAATTTTTTGTACAACATGATAAAGTTTCTGACTAGACTTACGAATACAACGTTGATGATCAAACTTTTCTAACTATACATCAACCTGTGTTGCAGTAAAACTTTTACAAACCATGATACACTTTCTAACGACACTCACGAATAGTGATGGAGATCGCCAGCACCAAATTCCTCCACCAATTATGGGAATGGTACACCCCTAACTCCCAGCCACGAACTATAGCGGAGTGGGAGTATATCGACAAAGTGAGGCTCGCGGTAGAAGAACGATTGAAGCAAGTGAACTGTTTTTGTAATCTATGTGAAGCCAGACTCTGGGACGATATTGACGATGAAGACCTTTTGAAATACATGCCATAATAAATTTTTATTTCATATTATCTTTCCTTTCATACTGACTTACTTGAATGGGGCTTCAGTGGATGATTTAACCATGTATACTTTTTCATTTGGAAATAGTAGCACACTTAGTTTAACTTGCAATTCTTATAACATTTCATATGGTTGATAATGGTAGATGAAATAGTGTTAGATAAAATTAAGATAGCTTACACTTCTGATACAGGGATAGCAATCGACTGTGATCCATGTGTAAAGAGCTTGTTAGACTACGGATGGGCTTAAGTGGATGATTTAACCATGTATACTTTTCATTTGGAAATAGTTGCACGCTTAGTCTAACTTGTAAATCTTATAACATTTCATATGGACGATGATGGTAGATGAAATAGTGTTAGATAAAATTAAGATAGCTTACACTTCTGATACAGGGATAGCAATCGACTGCGATCCATATGTAAAGAACTTGTTAGACTACGGAAGAGAGAAGTGTGTTATGTTGCGTGTGGCGCGTGAGTGTCCTCCCATTTCATTCCATTCATCAATTCATCTCATTGATAGAGACAGGTAGAACTCATGGTTCTCATAACGTATGCAATGGAAAGTTTTAGGCAACCTTCGACAGTTGGCTAAATGTCACCCTGGCGCGAATGCATACTACGTTGAGACAGAGGCAATCACTTGCAAACATGACGCAGAGAGGTTTAACAAGATTGACCATTGCCGAATGTCCCTTGCGGTATACATAGCTACGGGTTTCACCGCCGCCCTTTACAGGAACGCCCGTCGAAAGGAAGTATTACACCGAACTTCATTTGCAACGTTCAAGTTGACTGATAGCAGATTCAACTTAATGATAGTATTCGCCAGTCCGAAGACTGCCCAGGGCAAACCGCGTGGAGGTTCTATCATGTCTTGCCCCATGGTGGCCCTTAAGAGAGCCGGTGGTTCGTTCTCGGGAGTAACGTCATCTTACACCCTACCAATTCTACTGAGAGAGTCTTTGACTCTCTCTTTGGTAGCACTGTCGACTTCCACACTAACTGGTACATGGCTAAAAAGTGGAATGTAGCGCCATTCCGTTGGATTGACAGCAGTTGCTGTCATCGGATTGGCAATCCGAGCAAGATTATTAAAAACTCTGTCTTGCTCCTCTAGCCTGACAAACTCCTCAAATAAATTTCGCGGCCTTAACTGCGGTCCGCGAGGAGAGCTGACTTGACTGTTCGGCGTCTGCATGATTGAAATGAAATGAAATGAGAGGCAGTGGTTTATATACCCTCTAATGCGACGCAACGTTCAAGTTGACTGATAGCAGATTCAACTTAATGATAGTATTCGCCAGTCTAAAGACTGCCCAGTGCGAACCGCGTGGAGGCTCTATCATGTCTTACCCCATAGTGGACGATTATACGGTAGTGTGTTAGTAGATTTCAATCATTGAAAATGGAAGATGAGAATCATTTCATTTGTCTCATCAACGTTTATCATGGGAGCAATCATTGAAGGGACATCTAATGAATTACATTTCACTCTACTCCATATCATAAAGACTAACCTTTGTCGAATGGCTGAAGTACTCTGACCTGGTGAGAGAAAGCGTCACGTTGAGTATGAAGTCGAACGCCCAACATGAGCAACGGCTCAGAGGTTTCGGTCTAACAAACGATGAACAACCCGTGCAACACAATCCCTCTACGGCAGTACCCGCCGTCCCGAAGGAACTCTCGAGCAAAGGAGGTATTACAGCGATGATGTGCTTTATGAGCAGAGGTGAATCTCTTGATAGCAAGAGACTATTCAACTAGATAGCAAGTCAAAACAACCTGATAGCAGGACAAATGTATAGTCAGTAATTTACACTTAGTGAGGAATGATAGATTTGAGTGTAGTGAGTGGCACTCGATCCCGTCGACAGCCCGAAGGCCTTGTACTGATCACTAGGGAAGTGAGAGATCTTCCCCGATACCCGCTATTTACAGCTGAAGACATCATTGTCACTGCCCCGAAGTGGTAACAGCAACGTCGAGTCAAAGGTAGTGAACAGTAGCTGGGATCTAACCCCTCAAAGCTGCCTTAGACTTAGTTAAATTTGAAATCTGATAGCAGATTTGAACTCAGCATACTTGAAAACCTTGAGGAAACATCCCAAGTTATTGCTTTGATCAGCTTGATAGCAAGTCGTAGAGAGCTTGATTCATCAGCGTTTTGCAATGGAGATGTTTAGAGGCCACCCATGACAAGATAGCTAAGACTCAACCGATTGGCGTTCAAAGTGCTACGTTGAGAGCTGTGTCAAATGCCCAACATGAGACATGAGTTGTCCCAGCGGTTACGGTCTCAAATATGACACATTCCCTTGCCACACTTATCACTACGGCATCGTCCGCCGTCCCGAAGGAACACCCTGTCAGTGGAATATTACAGCAAAACTCTCCGTGTCTTGCTCGCTTTCAGTGAAAAGCCGCTTATACCATGAGAAGGCTGGCTCAGACATGAAAACCTGTAGAGTTGGTAAGAGGTGGACAGACTTTTAGCAGCTTGATAGCAAGCCGTAGAGAGCTTGATTCACCAGCGTTTTGCAATGGAGATGTTTAGAGGCCACCCATGACAAGATAGCTAAGACTCAACCGATTGGCGTTCAAAGTGCTACGGTGAGAGCTGTGTCAAATGCCCAACATGAGACATGAGTTGTCCCAGCGGTTACGGTCTCAAATATGACACATTCCCTTGCCACACTTATCACTACGGCATCGTCCGCCGTCCCGAAGGAACACCCTGTCAGTGGAATATTACAGCAAAACTCTCCGTGTCTTGCTCGCTTTCAGTGAAAAGCCGCTTATACCATGAGAAGACTGGCTCAGACATCATTAAAAATGCTTTCATTGACTTCAGCAGGGTCGAAAACCCCAGAAAACCTCCAAAACTAGTATATTTAAATTTTTCAACTTTTTAGCACTACTTATGAAATTTTATAAGTAGTCCATCACTTAGGGCAGGTCAATAGCGACCGAACCTTTTTTGAATCAAGTCAAACGGACTTGTAGAAGCAAAGTTACAAGCCTTTAAAGTTTTGGAGTCTTTTATGGCCTGGAGACGAAGGCCATCTCCTGGCGAACCTCTAAGTCTGACGCCTTAGCTGATATCAGCAATGAAATTTTCTAAGTCGGTTTCTTATAGAAACTCGGAATTTGGAATGTCCGAAGCTATCATCGGAGCTCAGAGAGACGACCTACCTCTGACGATCGTTCTCCTCTAAATGACAAGTCTCTGTCGGTTCCCAGCTTATATAGTGTGTGGCGATCAGCTGATGACGTAATACCCATCATCCAAACACTAAAAATCCGTCTATCTCTAGTTCTAGCGCTCCGATTGAGCTGGAAATGCACCATTTCCATGTAGAATTTGACGCTGAATCCGAATCTGGCCTCCGTTTTCCCATCCGATGCTTCGTTTTGGCTCTACAGTAGGCAGCCATCGCAAAAATTCTAACTGTCGTTTTTTCGAAAAATGTTGAAAATTTTTCTCTCCGATTGACTTCAAAATCTCCGATTGCCTTGAAACTTACCATGCTGATAGAGAATTTGACGCTGATTCCAAATCTGAAATCCGTTTTCCAATCCGATGCTTCGTTTTGAAGCTACAGCCCAAAACGTCCCAAATTCTAACTCTGTCGTTTTTCGCCAATGTCCCAAAATCTTAAATGGCGTCTCAAATCTAAACGAAGACAGATAGGAACAAGCCGATTCTTTCAGTGAATTTGTCTCACTCTTAGCTTTCAAACGAGCTATGGCACGACTAAATCCGTTCACTGGAAGCCAAAATCGAAGCAAGCTGTCCAGAGGGGGGGGGGAGTCAGCGAAATTTTTCTCTCCGATTGACTTGAAACTCACCATACAGATAGAGAATTTCACGCTGATTCCAAATCTGAAATCCGTTTTCCAATCCGATGCTTCGTTTTGAAGCTACAGCCCAAAACGTCCCAAATTCTAACTCTGTCGTTTTTCGACAATGTCCCAAAATCTTAAATGGCGTCTCACATCTAAACGAAGACAGATAAGAACAAGCCGATTCTTTCAGTGAATTTGTCTCACTCTTAGCTTTCAAACGAGCTATGGCACGACAAAATCCGTTCACTGGAAGCCAAAATCGAAGCAAGCTGTCCAGAGGGGGGGGAGTCAGCGAAATTTTTCTCTCCGATTGACTTGAAACTCACCATACAGATAGAGAATTTCACGCTGATTCCAAATCTGAAATCCGTTTTCCAATCCGATGCTTCGTTTTGAAGCTACAGCCCAAAACGTCCCAAATTCTAACTCTGTCGTTTTTCGACAATGTCCCAAAATCTTAAATGGCGTCTCACATCTAAACGAAGACAGATAGGAACAAGCCGATTCTTTCAGTGAATTTGTCTCACTCTTAGCTTTCAAACGAGCTATGGCACGACAAAATCCGTTCACTGGAAGCCAAAATCGAAGCAAGCTGTCCAGAGGGGGGGAGTCAGCGAAATTTTTCTCTCCGATTGACTTGAAACTCACCATACAGATAGAGAATTTCACGCTGATTCCAAATCTGAAATCCGTTTTCCAATCCGATGCTTCGTTTTGAAGCTACAGCCCAAAACGTCCCAAATTCTAACTCTGTCGTTTTTCGACAATGTCCCAAAATCTTAAATGGCGTCTCACATCTAAACGAAGACAGATAGGAACAAGCCGATTCTTTCAGTGAATTTGTCTCACTCTTAGCTTTCAAACGAGCTATGGCACGACAAAATCCGTTCACTGGAAGCCAAAATCTAAACAAGCTGTCCAGAGGGGGGGGTCAGCGAAATTTTTCTCTCCGATTGACTTGAAACTCACCATACAGATAGAGAATTTCACGCTGATTCCAAATCTGAAATCCGTTTTCCAATCCGATGCTTCGTTTTGAAGCTACAGCCCAAAACGTCCCAAATTCTAACTCTGTCGTTTTTCGACAATGTCCCAAAATCTTAAATGGCGTCTCACATCTAAACGAAGACAGATAGGAACAAGCCGATTCTTTCAGTGAATTTGTCTCACTCTTAGCTTTCAAACGAGCTATGGCACGACAAAATCCGTTCACTGGAAGCCAAAATCGAAGCAAGCTGTCCAGAGGGGAAGGGGAGTCAGCGAAATTTTTCTCTCCGATTGACTTGAAACTCACCATACAGATAGAGAATTTCACGCTGATTCCAAATCTGAAATCCGTTTTCCAATCCGATGCTTCGTTTTGAAGCTACAGCCCAAAACGTCCCAAATTCTAACTCTGTCGTTTTTCGACAATGTCCCAAAATCTTAAATGGCGTCTCACATCTAAACGAAGACAGATAGGAACAAGCCGATTCTTTCAGTGAATTTGTCTCACTCTTAGCTTTCAAACGAGCTATGGCACGACTAAATCCGTCCACTGGAAGCCAAAATCGAAGCAAGCTGTCCAGAGGGGGGGGGGAGTCAGCGAAATTTTTCTCTCCGATTGCGTTCAAATTCACCATACCGATAGAGAATTTGACGCTGATTCCAAATCTGAAATCCGTTTTCCAATCCGATGCTTCGTTTTGAAGCTACAGCCCAAAACGTCCTAAATTCTAACTCTGTCGTTTTTCGACAATCTCCCAAAATCTTAAATGGCGTCTCACATCTAAATGAAGACAGATAGGAACAAGCCGATTCTTTCAGTGAATTTGTCTCACTCTTAGCTTTCAAACGAGCTATGGCACGACAAAATCCGTCCACTGGAAGCCAAAATCGAAGCAAGCTGTCCAGAGGGGGGGGGGTCAGCGAAATTTTTCTCTCCGATTGACTTGAAACTCACCATACAGATAGAGAATTTCACGCTGATTCCAAATCTGAAATCCGTTTTCCAATCCGATGCTTCGTTTTGAAGCTACAGCCCAAAACGTCCCAAATTCTAACTCTGTCGTTTTTCGACAATGTCCCAAAATCTTAAATGGCGTCTCACATCTAAACGAAGACAGATAGGAACAAGCCGATTCTTTCAGTGAATTTGTCTCACTCTTAGCTTTCAAACGAGCTATGGCACGACAAAATCCGTTCACTGGAAGCCAAAATCGAAGCAAGCTGTCCAGAGGGGGGGGGAGTCAGCGAAATTTTTCTCTCCGATTGACTTGAAACTCACCATACAGATAGAGAATTTCACGCTGATTCCAAATCTGAAATCCGTTTTCCAATCCGATGCTTCGTTTTGAAGCTACAGCCCAAAACGTCCCAAATTCTAACTCTGTCGTTTTTCGACAATGTCCCAAAATCTTAAATGGCGTCTCACATCTAAACGAAGACAGATAGGAACAAGCCGATTCTTTCAGTGAATTTGTCTCACTCTTAGCTTTCAAACGAGCTATGGCACGACAAAATCCGTTCACTGGAAGCCAAAATCGAAGCAAGCTGTCCAGAGGGGGGGAGTCAGCGAAATTTTTCTCTCCGATTGACTTGAAACTCACCATACAGATAGAGAATTTCACGCTGATTCCAAATCTGAAATCCGTTTTCCAATCCGATGCTTCGTTTTGAAGCTACAGCCCAAAACGTCCCAAATTCTAACTCTGTCGTTTTTCGACAATGTCCCAAAATCTTAAATGGCGTCTCACATCTAAACGAAGACAGATAGGAACAAGCCGATTCTTTCAGTGAATTTGTCTCACTCTTAGCTTTCAAACGAGCTATGGCACGACAAAATCCGTTCACTGGAAGCCAAAATCTAAACAAGCTGTCCAGAGGGGGGGGTCAGCGAAATTTTTCTCTCCGATTGACTTGAAACTCACCATACAGATAGAGAATTTCACGCTGATTCCAAATCTGAAATCCGTTTTCCAATCCGATGCTTCGTTTTGAAGCTACAGCCCAAAACGTCCCAAATTCTAACTCTGTCGTTTTTCGACAATGTCCCAAAATCTTAAATGGCGTCTCACATCTAAACGAAGACAGATAGGAACAAGCCGATTCTTTCAGTGAATTTGTCTCACTCTTAGCTTTCAAACGAGCTATGGCACGACAAAATCCGTTCACTGGAAGCCAAAATCGAAGCAAGCTGTCCAGAGGGGAAGGGGAGTCAGCGAAATTTTTCTCTCCGATTGACTTGAAACTCACCATACAGATAGAGAATTTCACGCTGATTCCAAATCTGAAATCCGTTTTCCAATCCGATGCTTCGTTTTGAAGCTACAGCCCAAAACGTCCCAAATTCTAACTCTGTCGTTTTTCGACAATGTCCCAAAATCTTAAATGGCGTCTCACATCTAAACGAAGACAGATAGGAACAAGCCGATTCTTTCAGTGAATTTGTCTCACTCTTAGCTTTCAAACGAGCTATGGCACGACTAAATCCGTCCACTGGAAGCCAAAATCGAAGCAAGCTGTCCAGAGGGGGGGGGAGTCAGCGAAATTTTTCTCTCCGATTGCGTTCAAATTCACCATACCGATAGAGAATTTGACGCTGATTCCAAATCTGAAATCCGTTTTCCAATCCGATGCTTCGTTTTGAAGCTACAGCCCAAAACGTCCTAAATTCTAACTCTGTCGTTTTTCGACAATCTCCCAAAATCTTAAATGGCGTCTCACATCTAAATGAAGACAGATAGGAACAAGCCGATTCTTTCAGTGAATTTGTCTCACTCTTAGCTTTCAAACGAGCTATGGCACGACAAAATCCGTCCACTGGAAGCCAAAATCGAAGCAAGCTGTCCAGAGGGGGGGGGGTCAGCGAAATTTTTCTCTCCGATTGACTTGAAACTCACCATACAGATAGAGAATTTCACGCTGATTCCAAATCTGAAATCCGTTTTCCAATCCGATGCTTCGTTTTGAAGCTACAGCCCAAAACGTCCCAAATTCTAACTCTGTCGTTTTTCGACAATGTCCCAAAATCTTAAATGGCGTCTCACATCTAAACGAAGACAGATAGGAACAAGCCGATTCTTTCAGTGAATTTGTCTCACTCTTAGCTTTCAAACGAGCTATGGCACGACAAAATCCGTTCACTGGAAGCCAAAATCGAAGCAAGCTGTCCAGAGGGGGGGGGAGTCAGCGAAATTTTTCTCTCCGATTGACTTGAAACTCACCATACAGATAGAGAATTTAACGCTGATTCCAAATCTGAAATCCGTTTTCCAATCCGATGCTTCGTTTTGAAGCTACAGCCCAAAACGTCCCAAATTCTAACTCTGTCGTTTTTCGACAATCTCCCAAAATCTTAAATGGCGTCTCACATCTAAACGAAGACAGATAGGAACAAGCCGATTCTTTCAGTGAATTTGTCTCGCTCTTAGCTTTCAAACGAGCTATGGCACGACAAAATCCGTTCACTGGAAGCCAAAATCGAAGCAAGCTGTCCAGAGGGGGGGGGAGTCAGCGAAATTTTTCTCTCCGATTGACTTGAAACTCACCATACAGATAGAGAATTTCACGCTGATTCCAAATCTGAAATCCGTTTTCCAATCCGATGCTTCGTTTTGAAGCTACAGCCCAAAACGTCCCAAATTCTAACTCTGTCTTTTTTCGACAATGTCCCAAAATCTTAAATGGCGTCTCACATCTAAACGAAGACAGATAGGAACAAGCCGATTCTTTCAGTGAATGTGTCTCACTCTTAGCTTTCAAACGAGCTATGGCACGACTAAATCCGTCCACTGGAAGCCAAAATCGAAGCAAGCTGTCCAGAGGGGGGGGAGTCAGCGAAATTTTTCTCTCCGATTGCGTTCAAATTCACCATACCGATAGAGAATTTCACGCTGATTCCAAATCTGAAATCCGTTTTCCAATCCGATGCTTCGTTTTGAAGCTACAGCCCAAAACGTCCCAAATTCTAACTCTGTCGTTTTTCGACAATGTCCCAAGTAGTAAGCAAAACTCCACTTGTGGACCGCGCAAGATGGCCGCCATCGCTGAGTCCCCCCCCCCTCTGGCTCGGCAGAGTGTCGTGGTCGGCCGCCGTGGTGCTTCGTGTCTGAGCCCCCCCCCTCTGGAACGACAGAGGTTGTGGTCTGTCGTGGTGTGCCGGCCAGGTGGGTCCACGTTCACAACATGTTCGCTGACGCCCCCCCCCCTCTGGAACGACAGAGGTTGTGGTCTGTCGTGGTGTGCCGGCCAGGTGGGTCCACGTTCACAACATGTTCGCTGACGTCCCCCCCCCTGGAACGACAGAGGTTGTGGTCTGTCGTGGTGTGCCGGCCAGGTGGGTCCACGTTCACAACATGTTCGCTGACGTCCCCCCCCCTGCAACGACAGAGTGTGAGACTCGGGTGAGTTGGTCCGACCGCCTGGTTGACGTGGGCGACCGTCTAGGTTGACGTGGGCGACCGCCAGGATTAGTCTTTAGGCCATAGTGTGTGATGTTTTTGGTGTGTAGCGTCCAAACGAAGCATCGGATGAGAAAACGGAGGCCAGATTCGGAATCTACGTGAAATTTTGGGTTAGGAAGGATGTTTCCAGCGAAGTCGGAGAGAAAAAATTTTCGGCTGACGTCCCCCCCCCCTCTGGACAGCTTGCTTCGATTTTGGCTTCCAGTGGACGGATTTTGTCGTGCGATAGCTCGTTTGAAAGCTAAGAGTGAGACAAATTCACTGAAAGAATCGGCTTGTTCCTATCTGTCTTCGTTTAGATGTGAGACGCCATTTAAGATTTTGGGACATTGGTGAAAAACGACAGAGTTAGAATTTGGGACGTTTTGGGCTGTAGCTTCTAAACGAACTATCGGATTGGTAAACGGATGCCAGATTTGGAATCAACTTGATGTTATTATCCAATGAGGATCATCATCCAATGAGAATCAAGCATTTCTTTATAACTAGCGAGCCTTCCACAGCGAGAATCATTCCATCGTTGAATCACACGAGTGACGGACGCACATTTTCTCTCTCCCTAGTTCCCTGTTCTATTATCCAACTAAAATGGTAAGTCGCTACTTCCCTCCCTCTCCTCCCTTGAACGTAAACTTAATACAATCTTTTTTCATTTTCAGGCATCTACTCCATCTACTGCACTAGTAGGACAAAATGGCGGTCAAACGTTACAAGGTTCGCTACGGTCAGATCATCTACAACTGAGGCCAGTGGAAGAAACAACCAAGGTACATAATCCTACACCGCTACAGCGTAAATTTAAACAAGCCTTGCGTTATGATGATCATAGCGTAGTACTCCAAACGGGAATGCTCCCTTCCACGGATGTCAAGATAATGCACAATCAGTATGGGGACTACATACTGATCCCCGTGAGTCCGTACATTCGCCACCAACTTGATACTATTGAGGAGTACGTGACATTAAATATGGACATTCCTACTCCTCTTGCTCAAGAGTGGAAGGCTAGAGATGACAAGGATACTCCCTATAGAAAGATTTGGGATGGTAATCACATTTGCCTACCGGTATCACATTGGTGTACTTACTATAAGAAGGATGGAGATCATTCAATACCCATCAGATGTGATGAGCTCGGAGAAGGTACTTGGGATATCCTTTTCAAAGTGAATGGGCTATATTATGGTCGACACAAGGATAATAAAATAGCCTCTCTCTCCATGCATATGGAATCCATCCTATATATTCCGAAACCACCCAACGTGGACGACATAATTGATCAAATCCTTAACAGCAGTGGTACGAAGCGCAAGTCGGAGAAGAATGCTACATCAAAACGCAAATCAAAGAAGGAGAATTGCTAGTCCTTTCCTAACTCTTCCCTATGACAATTCGCTTATGTGCTTTGAGTGTCGTAGACGTGGTCTTATTAGATACATTTTACTTCTTCGTTGCCATCATATCATTTGCGTATTTTGTCGTGAAAAGCATCGATGTAATTCTTCATTTTGTAATATGTTATAGAACGTTTCCTTAGATGTGTAAATTTCCGTTTTAGGCTTCTATCATCATTTTTATGGATTGTGAGGGTGAACCTGTACAGGAGCTCAGTGCTATTGCTATGAACAATTGGACATATCAGATTGTTAGTGTCTATCATCAACATGCCAACTGCGATCCCAATGTTGATCAATGGGCGAGAAAACACATTCATGGACTTAATCTGAAATATTTGCAAGACTATGGCTTTTCTTGTGAGAGTGCTCTTCTTATTGACTTTAAACGATGGTTAGCTGCTTTCAATGTTATACGCATCTTTTGTAATAATCCTGGTAAGGAGAGGAAAGTATTTCCCAATCTAATCATTGATGATATTTTGCTCCCACCTTGGGATAGTAGAGTGAATCAACATTATCATGAAGTCACGAAACGTTTTAAGGATTTGTGTGTTCCTATTTTGTCTGTTCGTTGTAGTAGCTACGTTCATAACCAATGCTTCTTTCCTCCTTACCTCAACACTGCCAAAGTCCTGTATGGTTATCATTGCTCGCTGTATGATAGTTACCAGCTGTATCTATTTTATCTCTTTCAAACCATTGATTTATAATGCATGCTTGTTACCATTATTCAATAAATGTTACTATGAGAAGAGTTGTTGTTTTCATGCAATGGATGGGTTAGATAAAGGGCGATCATGTCTTTCTCAAACGACTGCGGAACATTACGTTTTCATAGGCAAAGTTTAAAAGGAGCTGTTCAAGATTATGTGATAAAATTTCATAAAGATGAGACCGACATCGAAGCAGTGGTCGATGATGCTAGCACTCTATTTCTAGAGTTAATGAATACATTCTCTGATAGCATTATCATGGCGCGATTAGTTGCGAAAATTAAGTTTAGTCATTTTGGAAAGGAAGAGGTGGAAAGTCGCTCTTTCCATTTTGCTTCTTATTCAATGGAAGTGGTAGATCACCCCGAAGAATTTTTTAAAAGACATATGATAAAAATTGCTGAACGTCTTAACGCATTTAACCATCATGGTAGCAGTCTAGTGATTGAAGCGATTTCAGATATTCACATTCAACTTTCCATAAAGAAAAATTGAAAATGCAGTGGTACTTGATTGTAGCACAACTGGTTTTCGAGCTATGTCTGCTCACTCTCGAAGTATATTCCTTCTGTACATGCGTCTATTATTTAGAAAAGGCTAGCAAATTCATATCTTCAAAAAGACTTGCTATAGACATCAGTAACGGTGAAACTATGTGTTGTGATGTATGTAAGCGAAAGGATGGAAATGAAAAGCGCATCTTCAAGAGATGTAAGCATGCTTTTTGTCAACGCTGTTTCATACGTAATTGCATTCAACTTTGCCAATGTTACCACTGTGATATTGCTCATTTCGAGTGTCACTTATGTCGCAATAGTTAGTACCTATGCAAATGTGGTAAAGATAGGTTTTAGCAAAGACTAACACGGAAAATGGCGAAACGTAAAATGACGAAACGTAAAAGTCAAAAGTTTTCTTCAGCCATTCAAGCTCTCCGACGAATGAAAGCAAATCAGCGATACAATGCTATACGACATGCTAACGATAAATTCATTTGTGAAATTATTTCTCATGTGAGGAAGTTGAGGACGAAGAAATTAGCGCCAAAACAACGAAAGTTACTTAAGCGATATGCTACAAAATTGCGTTTCATCTCCAATCCTAAAGTCGCCCTTCAAAGAAAGAGGAAAACTCTAACACAAAAGGGCGGTTTCCTTTCAGCAATACTTCCAATGATAGCTCCTGCCGTGGGCAACCTATTGGGAAATATCTTTGGCTCTAAGCGTTAATTATGCAAATGTTGAGTCTCAAAGTAATAAAATGGATTTCAGACTTCAATGTGATAAAGTTCTGACTGTATCAGGTCCATCTCATGCAGGTAAAACTGTTTTCACACTGAATTTATTGGATAAAAGAAGGGAGTTGTTTAAGGAACCTATCAATCGAGTGATTTGGTGTTATGGTATTTATCAACCGTCGCTGTTTCAGGAATTGCAAAGTCGCAACTTTATTCGACATGAAGGAATTATTCCAGTGGATAAACTTCAGTCTAATGATGTTGTTGTATTGGATGATTTATTAAAAGAAAGTAAGAATTCAAAAGATGTTACAGATATGTTTACTCGCGCAGCACACCATAAAAGGTGCTTTATCATCTATATTACACAAAATTTGTTTCCTGATGGAAAAGAAGCTCGTACACGAAACCTGAATACACACTATTATGCTATGTTCAAGAATCCGCGAGATAAAAGTCAATTTGAAATTTTAGCGCGACAAGTTGCACCCAGAGGATCAAAAGCCTTAATTGAAATTTTTCAAGCAGCTACTGAAAAACCATACGGTTACTTATTCATTGACTTTACGCAAGAGTGTCCGGAAGAATTTAGATTTCGAAGTGATATTTTGAAAACTCCCATGATTATCTACAAACTATGAGTTCTTATTCTCGCATGATTGTTATTCCTCAGGATGAATATGTACAATTGACTGCCATGCAGCAAGTAAAGCAACCTCTTGCAAATCAAATGTATAGGAAAGAAATAGATTATCAGCAAAATGTTCACATCAAAGATCCACATCGTGCTGTATTATTACAATCGGAAACTGTTGAGCAATTGAAAAACTTGAAGAATAAGATGCGTGACTCTGTATCGACTGCTACACCTTTAGCATCTCGCGCACATGCCATATCTCTTTTCAATAGTATTGAGCCCCATCTCAATGTAAATGATAGAGGAGAAATCATTACAGATGAAAATAAAGTGATTGATGCTTCACGTTATGAAGACTTGATTCAGTATGCGACACGTAGAAAGCGCCGTCAGGGCTATGTTCCACCTGGTTGGTCATACTTTCTTAAACTATTGAAAAAGCATAATGTGCCAAAATTTGCTTTGAATAATGAGACATTGAAAGAACTTGATTCAACAGTGGCTACTACTCCAATGCTTCAGACGATGAAAATGCCAACAAATTGGTTTAAGGCGTCACCTGCTACATCCCCTCCCACACTCACTAAGCAAACAAGAGGAAGAACTCGACGTAGATCTACATCGCCACTAAAACTGGTAAAAGGAAAACGTAAAACAGCTCCTCCCAGGAAATACATGTTCTCAGATTATTAATATGAAGCAGATGTGTTGCTTGCCATGTAATGAGCCACCAGAGGTGAATGTCGTTGTCACTTGCACTTGCTGCGCCAGCTCTCATAATGAAACCCCTAAGCAATGTGAACACGATCGCAAAACCGCTAAAGCTAAATGCTGCAGTTGTTGTAAATGTAGAAAGGGAAGAAAACAAAAAGATGAGAAGGAGGAAAAAGAGTCAGTCGTCATCGACTGAACGTTTGAAGTCAATCTATTATGATGTAAAACATCCGGCAGGATTTGCATCTATCAAGAAATTATCAAAAGCGAGTGGTCTTCCACAATCACAAGTGAAACGATGGTTAAAGGGTCAGGCTACCTATACACTCCACAAACAAGCGAAAAAGAAGTACCGCACCCGCCATTATATTGTTCATGACATCGATGAACAGTGGCAAGCAGATTTGTGCGATGTTGCCTCCATTTCAAAACATAACTCGGGCAATAATTTTATTTTAACCGTCATTGATATTTTCTCACGTTATGCGTGGGCTCAACCTTTAAAAACTAAAGAAGGGAAAGGAGTAGCAAAAGCATTCCAAACAATTTTTCGAGAAGGTCGCATTCCAAAAAGAATTCAGAGTGATCAAGGAAAAGAGTTTGAAAATCAGCATGTGACAAGATTATTTGAGAGGCATGACATTGAGCTGTTTAGTGTAAAGAGCGCTTATAAAGCTGCACTCGTTGAACGTTTTAATCGCACATTAAAAAATCGCTTGTGGCGACATTTTACTGCCAACTTGACACAAAATTGGACAAAGGTTCTACAAGATACACTCCATGCCTACAATCACTCTATCCATCGTTCTATTGGACTCAGACCAGTAGATGTAAATGCTGACAATGTAGATAAAGTGCGCGAATCATTCCAACGTAAACGCACTCATGTGAAAAGTGATGTGAAAATTGGCGATAAAGTTCGTATCTCAAAAGTGAAAAGTGTTTTTGCTAAAGGGTACCTCCCGAATTGGACAGAGGAGGTATTTACAGTATCAAGGATTAATCAAAAAGACTCTCCGACCACCTACAAGTTGAAAGATTACGATAATGAAGAAATTGAGGGTAGCTTTTACCGCGATGAGATTGAGGTAGTCACTGAAAGTGAAACATATTTGGTAGAGAAAATCATTCGATGTAAAAAACGGCAAGGTGAAGAATGGTGTCTTGTTAAATGGACTGGTTATCCTTCAAGTATGAACTCTTGGATGCGTCGTGCCGACATCTTTCATCTAAGTGATCGACAGTGATTCATGCAAAGTTGTAACTAACAATGTTTAGGGTTTGAGCTATGAATCCAACTGCCTCATTTTATTCACGACCCTCCTACGTAAGTGGTGGAGGACAAATTTACATCGGTGCTCGCCGCCAACGTGGAGGTAGCATACTTGGTGCACTGAAATCTGTTGTAGCACCTCTCATATCCAATGTCGGTAGATCTTTAAAACGAAATGTTTTAAGTAATGCCGTTGGCTTTGCTGGTGATGTTGCTAGTGATCTTTCCAGAGGTAGAAGTTTTAAGAGCAGTTTGTTGAATCGTGGGAAGGAACGCGGTTTAAAAACATTGAAGCAGACCATTGCTGGTGTTACTCAAGGAAAGAAATCACCTAAACGAATGAGAAAAGGAAGGAGGAAACATCGCGGAGCTGGTAAGGTGCGATCTTCAGTCAAAAGGCATTCACGCAAACGTCGCAGAGGCTCTAATCATTCATCAGGCGCTAAACGACGACGCTGCTATAACTTCTAATCATGGAGTGTAAAACTTCCGGTTTTTGTTTGTTCGATCAACAAGCCATACAGACAGATATTCTTAGTTCAAGTATTGTAGATTATCATCCTCGAACAGCTGAGAATGCTGGCCCCATTGAATTTGTTATTCCTGGTGGTAGTGATGACTACATAGATTTGAGTTATGCGATGCTTGATTTGAGGTTTAGAATTCAGCAAGCAGATGGAACTGCTATTGACGATGCACATAAAGTTGGACTGAACAATTTACCATTGACTACATTACTTCGCGATGTTTCTCTAACGATTGGAGAGCAGCAGGTGGAAGGTGGTCAAAGCGATTATCCCTATAAATCATATTTCAATCATGTATCACAGTTTCATCCAGCAGCACAAAAAAGTCATATGGAAGCCATGGGATGGTACAGAGATGAAGCAGGAAAATTTGATGTTGAAACAAACAGTGGCTTTGTAAAGCGATCTGCTATGATTAAAGATAGTAGAGTATGTCAGCTATATGGTCCGCTGAATTTAGACTTCTTTAGACAGTCAAAGTTTTTACTCTGTAATACCAGCATGCGACTCAAGCTGACATTGAATAAGCCTGAATTTGCGCTGAATGCATTTGCTAAAGTTGACAATTTTAGAATTCATGTGGAAGATATTGCACTTTACATTCGTCGAGTAGTACCGAATCCAAGTGTCATTAGAGGGCATGCTGAAGGTCTTAACCGCCAAAATGCCATTTACCCCGTTCAGCATACAAAGCTTCTCACCTTTACAATTCCGAAAGATCAAAAGAGTTTCATGAAAGATGGCCTCTTTCCATCGGAAGCACCGAAGCTCCTCATGGTGGCAATGGTTGAAAATGATGCATTTAATGGTAATATAAAGAAGAATCCTTTCAATTTTAAACACAATCAGTTAAGTGAAATTGCTTTACGTGTTAATGGTGTGAGTCATCCTGGTCCACCCTACAAACCAGATTTTGCTTCGGATCAATTTATGCGCAGTTATGTTGATTTTATGGATGTCTTTGGCTTTTACAATACGGATGATACCAACGGACTGACTATGAAAGAGTTTAAGAGTGGATATACTATTTATGCATTTGATTTGACTGCTGACAGCGATATTAGTGCACCCTATCGTCAAGCGAACGTGCCTCATAATATTCGTTTGGATTTGACGTTCAAAAGAACACTACCTGAGACGATCAATGTATTAATTTATGCAGTCTTCGATTCAAATATTGAAATTACAAAGTATCGTGACGTGATTCTTCAGTATAATCGTTAATGAGTTGGTTGACTGCTGACGATATTAAGACTAAAGTGCAGCGTAATGCAGACGAAGCGACGTTGAAAGCTTTCGATAATGTCTATTCACTCGATACCTTACCACCTGCAGTAAATCACTATCCCATCTTTATTGTGCTAAACACTCATTCACAGAATTTAGGCGGTGAGCATTGGAAAGCGATCTTTATTGGAGAAGACCGACGTGGTGAACTATTTGACTCTCTTGCTCAACCTCCAAATATACCAACACAGCAGTGGTTGAGAAAACATACGCGTCAATATCAGCGAAATGAACGCATACTACAACATCCACTTTCATCAACGTGTGGTGCTTTTGTACTGTACTTCATCTTAAAACGTTTACATGTATCTCGATTTGCATCTGTTATTCAAAACTTTTCATGTAATCCATCCTCTAATGAAAAAATGATTTGTAAGTTCTATCATGATTTGAAATAAAAACATCATGTTGGAAAAATTGTTTTTTATTTTACAATCCGCTGGGTACGTACATACTCAATGAGATAGTCTAGGATCATATTTGCTTGTTCATGAGATTTTAGTCCAGTAATGATCACTTTACTATTATGAAAGATTGCCACATGCACAGGCAACCAACAACTAATGAGACCTGCAGGAAAAAGTTCGGGTTCATAACACAAACTGTAACTGCTGGTACGAATCTTCAAAAATGATAGACTGTCACTCAATTGAGTAGAGATCACCATATTGTCCACAGTCAGATTCGACATCACACACCTCTCCCTTTTCCATATCCGACGTAGTAGTCTTTGTAGCTCTAAGCGCATTGACTGCGCCGATGAATGAGAAAGGGCGCCGAGAATCTGTACAGTCCCATTTGGGAAGAGTTGAAGATTCCGTGAATTGTTCATCTTCACCACTAACATTTGAGGACGGCCCGGGTAATACTTGCTGTTTGGAAGCTGTTGGCGTAATGTTGTGAGATCGATTTTGGTGTAGAGTCTGAAGCGACGGAGAATGTTGACGATGGTGTAGCGATGGCGCTTCATGCATGAAAGAATGAGTAAATTGAGCGATGTACCTTCCTTTTATACTTTTCCCAACTACCTTGATGAAATGTGAAGTTAGTATGAAGTTGGGAATGATAGAGTTGAATTCGCCGATTGTTGACGCGCAGCCAGATGCGATTTCCAATACGTGAATGTCTTTTCATATAGAAGTATTTCAAGTCCTTCATGATATGATGTAGAGATTGAAAATGATGATAAGATAAAACAAACTCTCTTCTCACATTTCCAGTTGAATCTTTGAAATAGACGTTCCGATCATGATCCGTTTCAATACGTTGTAGGGAATCTAATTTCCAACTCATGGTGCGTGGTAATCATATCTGATTAAGATTTGCATAGTAGGGCGATGAACTCACGACGAATAAATGTCATGATGGAGCGATGTATGTATCTTCTATACTTCTCCCAATTGTATTTGCGAAATGAGAAACAGTTTGCGGAATGAGAATGGCAGATTTGAATTTCATTTCTGTAATGTTGAAGCCAAACTTGATCACCCAAGGAGATGAATCTTAATGTTTCAAAATATTCCAAATCCCTCATGATATCATTGAGGTTGACAAATTGTCGCCATGTTAATGTAATTCCTCTTGATGTATGACCATGAGAATTTTTGAAATGTACGTTTCCATCACGATCAACTCTGATATATTGTAGAGAGTCCAAAATCCAAGTCTTCATGATGTTATGCAAAGTTGCAGATTAGCAATATAAAAATGTCGTTTTATCATATTTTGCTTAGCAATGCGGCTACAAAGAGATTTACTAGCAATCGAGCCGCACTCTTTTCTACTCCCATTGATCATGCACAACAGCTAAATGGGAATTGGGAAGTGGGTGTCACTCAACTTGTTTATAGCAACTGTGTCTATACTTTTGATCATGAGGTGATGACTATTAATATGAGGCGTACAGCTGCTTATCAATGTGAAAAGGGGTGCCGAGTATACATTCCACAGTGGCCAAAGAAAGATCTCTTATCATGTAAAAAGTTTATATATGATTTCTTGAATAAAGCGTGTAAACATATTGTCCAATTTACTCCGCACAATGATGATTATAATTATGTACATCATGTAGTTGAGAAAGATTGGATTGTTGGTTTAAGTCCAAGTTTAAGAAATGATTTAGGCTACCTCGCTAGCGCCTTAACAAGCTATGATAATTTTAACGTTAATTACCACATAAGTGGTCATAAACAGTTAATATATCGAGAGGAAGCTTATTATGTAGATCTTATTCCAAGAAATGAGAAGACGTTGGTGAAGAAGATTGTGATTAAGCCAAGAAAGACAAACATGACTCCTGAAACATTATTGAAGAAATTTAATTATCTCCTTCGAGTTGATGACAAACAAGTGGCAACATTGACTTATATTAAATCATCTAATCATATTGCAATAAGCAAATTAAATGATGATGATCTAGTATTAGTTTGTTCAAAAGATTTTCATCAGTTCTTACGACATCGTTCTGCAGCTGTTCATGGAAAATCTGATATGCAACATTTACCATGTGAAAGGTCAAATCAATTTGATACAGAATGGGCCGTATCTTTATACAGAAAGTGTGTAGAGCCTTTTGGTGGTTTCTTACATGAAACAAGAGTGTTGATGCCTCGCATTATTACTTCGGTTAAATTGATTGTAGATTATTTAAATGAAGTGATTAATGAGCAACATATTTCATTTTCTGAAAAAGAAGGTACTTTGTCTCTCACTATAAATGGAAAAGGTATTGAACTAATTATGGATAAAACTCTAATGGACATTTTGGGTTTTGATCAAAATATCTTTAAAAGTGGTACTGTAACCAAAGCTAGCGCAGACATGTCGCTATCGCGTCGTATTAACTATTTTCAGATATATTCCAATATTGGTGAAGATGTACGTGTGGGAGATGTTGAAGCTCCATTGCTAGCAATGATACCATACCAGCCAAAAAGCTGCAGTATTTTATCTGAGCATACTTTCAAGAAAGTGCATTATACAAAGCTGAAATCAAACTACATCCCACAAATTGATATTGCCATTTATGATGATGCTGGTGCGTTGATTCCTTTTCATAAAGATGCTGTGACAAGTATTACACTCCATTTCCGAATGAAGAGTTAATGCAAAAGTATGCTAATATATTTTTTCCAATGTGAATAATATGGAAAGTGAAAATAAGGACTCGTTTCTAATCTACTTGCCCAGTAATGCTTCTATGAATAAATTTCCCAAAAATAAACCATCAGACTATCGAGTAGAATTAAATCGGCCACTGCATTTAGAAGGTGAATGGGAAGTTGGCGTTTCTAGTATTTGCTATGATAGCAATATTCAGAATGTGAATGATTTGGAAGAAATGATATTGACTCCTCGCACCCATGATGGAATAACGATGAATAATGCATTTCAGTTCCCATATAATTTAACATCAGATGGAAAGTGGAACTATGAATGGATTCAGATAAAATCAGATTCTTATGAGCCATTTGGGAATGAGAAAATTATTAAGGCATTCAACAGTGGTAATACTTCCATCATGAAGAATAAAAATCAGAAAGCTTATGAGTTTACTATCTATCATTGGAGTGGGAGACAGTTCCTCCGCTTTCATTCTTTTACTAAAGGTCTTACGCTGAGGTTGGATAGTGAATTCTATCCACATCTTGGTTTTGGTCATGGACTACATCTAACGTCAATTGCTACTGCAAATGTTAAAAAAGTTTATTCAACTCGAATCAACAAATTTCATTATAGATTTAAAATATTTGATGAAGATGTTGTAGAATGCGAAGAACGCATCATTTTGAAAAAGCGTGGTGTTCAACCTTTATCACTTATTGAGTTAGTAAAACGATGGAATGAGACTGTGGGTAAGAAGTATGGAGAGAAAATTATGGCGGACAAAAATAAGTTGGTTATTCAGAAATATAATGACAAACTTACAGTTTATTTCTCTCCAACCTTGCGTCATTTTGTAAGACATTATACGCCTATTATTGGAAGCGGTGTGGTGTATGGTTCTCATGAATATCACACTAAAGCTGATTCAGTTAATGATGAATGGTGGGTGGACATCTATGGTGATCGCATCAAGAAAATTTACCAGTCTTATGAAGAATCTAAAGTTGCTATCAATATAATGCCGCGTCTATATCATACAGTTGAAAGCTTCATTCATGTAGTAAATCCTTATATACAACAGAAGTTGAACCATGTGATGAAAAGTAAATATGATGCAAAGACACACCACATTTCGTTTTCAATTGATAATCAACGCGTTGTTCTGAAACTGGGTGATGACATTCAATGTCAATTGAGTAAAAATTTAAAAAAACTCTTTGGTTTTTCAATGCTACAAACTGTGTTTGCTGCTGCGCATACGATTGGTATAGAAACACCAATGACACTTGATAAACATGAACAACACCTTTACATTCAAAGTGATTTGATTTTACCTATTTCTGTTGGCGAGAAAAAAGAATACATTTTACGTGATTTCATTCATGATAAAGACGCTTCATATGGAATAGTCGAGAAGATGTTTGAATCTATTTTCTATCATCCCGTCGTCAAACAAACTATACCCTCTATTGCTATCAAAATTACCAATGGTTTACAAGAGTGTATCCATGTGAAAGATACTAAATCCCTCGTAACTTTAGTGTTTCGGAAAACAAAGTGAAGTCATTGTGATATGTTTATTGAAATAAAAATATGTATATGAAAAAGTCTTTTCACAGATATAGGGGGAATGGGCTGACTGTAGGCATATATTCACAAGGAAGAAACGATCTCATGCGATACATAAAACAACCATGTATATCTACAAAAAGCAACATCAAAATACTGAGTTAAAGTTGATTATGTCAATACATCTCCTGAATGTGGTAGCGTGAGTTTTATTCTTTTGGGTGGAGGTATGTTTGTGTCAGGATGTCCATGTGGAAGAGATGTGTTATGTCCTATCCAACACCTCTTATCCTCCCATGCTGAAAGTGCTCGTTTCTTGAACGTGTACGTTTTCACAGTATGAACTTGAGATTTTAAGATTGTCATATTGACAAACGTTATAGTTTTATTTTTATAGGCCTTCTTATAGGACCGATGTTTCATTTTATGAACAATGGATTTTGATATACCTTTAGCACGCTTAATACTATCTGCACATTCTTTTAGTTTCATGGAATACATTTTAGGACGGAGGAGAATCATTTCATCTATTTCCTTTCCTGCTGTTTCATCCTTAAAACAACCAAGTTTGGCTTTATTCTGTATGGAATAGAGTGGATGAGTGGGATTGTAGTTAGATGTATCGAAATATTTTTCTAATGACTTACCTACTTCATTAAAATTTAAATCTTTTTGAGTGGTAATTCCTAAAAAGAAACTATCTGTATCACCACCCAGCAAGCGAACCTCTTTTACGAGAGGGCATGGTTTTAATATTTTGTAGAAGAGTTGATACATTTCAAGCTTGGAATAATCTAAAACGGCTTGCCCAATATAGATGGGTTTGCACAACTCAACTTCTGATTTAATCATTTTAACACCTACAAGATCCTCATCGATGATGCCTCTATCAATGAAAAGAGGTGATGAGGTCAATTTGTGATATTTTTGTTCATCAACGACTAGTTTGTAATTCATACGTTTTCTAACATCCTCCATGGTCTTTCCGAATAGACTATTATTCTTATATTTATAAAAATCCTTTTCAAAATTATTTTGGGCGAGTGCACGTTTTTGACTGTTACTATCTATGTAGGGTTTGAGGAAGGCTTTCTGTCTAAATTTGATAATGCGGTGAACTGACTTTAGAAGCATGCCCATTTCTAAATAGAATTTTAATATGCAGAAGTGTACGAGATAATTTTTCTTATCATATTGGGTGAGTAAAAGTTTGCGGCATGGTTTGTACCTTGGCTGTCCACACTCTGTTAAGTTATTATGAAATTGTGACATGAATGGTGAAAACATATCTTCAGTCACTTCGCCAGATTCAGGTGCGAGTGGGAAATCAGCAGTTTTATTTTTAATACTATTTGGATAAATCAAATCCACTTCAAAATAATATCCCCAATCACCTTCATCTGGAATATTCAGTATGTTTGAAGGGTTGGAGTAATACTCAAGCTCATTTTGATTTAACCAACTAAACTCGGAATGAGGTAGTGGTTTAGACAGTGAACTGCCATATAAATTATTTTGGTCATAGTACTTTAGGTGGATATGATCATCACCTACTGTTTCAGATTTTATATGATGTTTATTTACAAATGTGAGACCACCGCGTATTCCGCGCTCAAATATATTATACATCTCCGGGTCTTGTAAGAGATGAATGGTCTCACCAGTCATTTTAAAGGCTGATTTAAAGGACATGGCTGGTAGACTGACAAAGTGGATAGGATCTAATTTGTCTTCTTCTAATGCCACTCGTCGAAACTCCTGAAAGACATCAGCCAGCAAAATGACATCTAATTCTAAGTAAGCGTTCATATAATCGCCAAACGTTTTACAATTAAATTTTAACCATGCCTCTTGAGCATGTTCATAGTCCTCTACTGGACAATCTTCACCCGTCAAATCGTTTTTGAATTTGTCAATGGAAGGAAGGGTTGTTTCATTTAGTTTAGACATTGAGCTAAAATACGCATAAGGAAAGACTCCTTTGCGAGTGATTATTTCATCCGTTAAGTTTGGATAGTGTTTCTTCAAAGTTTGACTATGGGGAAGAAACTTGAGATTACGAACGAGAGAAGCTAGTGACGCTGACATGAATTGAAATGAATCTAAAAATTTTATTTCGAAGAAGACTGTCTTATTTTCTTTAGTTTTATCTACTGGTACTTTTGCTGTCATTGCCATGAATTTTTCTCTCGTTTGTGCTATTACATTAAACTGCCACGATTTCATCTGGCTCAACCCTCCTTTTATGAGCATATGACTGTCATAGCCCTTAAAGTTATGAAAAATGACGGGTAGTACACGACGTCTCAACCTAAGTGAAAAGTTACATTTGGAGCAGAGTGCGTTTCTAAATTTACCAGTGATGTGATCATGATCACGCACTTTCTTAATTTTATCGTCATCAAACGTTTTATGACATTTAGGACAGGATGTGCAACTTTCAAATTTTTGTTTGTCTTCATCTGACATATGTAGTGACTTACGCTGCAATTGGGAATCATATGATTGTTGAAATTTTGCAGCTTTATCGAGAAATTCTAGAAATTTTGAAATGCAATCTTCACCTTGCCAAGTATGCATTTTGTTTTGTCTATTCCTAAAGTGGTCATGCCATACTTCATAGCAGGATATGGCTGCTGGCTTGTGGATGATATCATCAATGTAGCATTCTATGTCTGCGTAAATGACACGCAGGGGACTTAATTCGTCACCATTATCCCTATGTGAAAATATTTTATCTTTGGGCATGCGTTCCATTTGTAATTTACCTCGCTTGCACCATTCATAGTGAGTTTCAAATTTATCTTTACTCCAAAATGAGCGGATGCAGCGGTCGCATACAAAATGTTCACCTCTTTTAGAGTGCCCCAAGTGAGTGTACAAGCGAGAGATTTTGGGAATACCACAGTAGTGCCATTCCTCGCTATCATCCTGTTTTACTAATAAGAGGTTGACTACACGTTCATAACAAGTTGAACGTGAATTATAGCGGGCACCCTTCAACCCCTTCTCCCACACGTGAACGACAATTTTAATCTTATTATGTTTTTCGAACGTTTCTACATCTTTGATTTTCATGTTGTTACTATCACAACCTTCAAAGTCTAGTTCATCCTCCCACTGTCTATAGCTATAGGTGCGATCTCGATGCGCGTTGATATCATTATAGTGAAGGATGGATAGGACTGCATATTTGAAACACTGTGATTTACAATCAACATTGATGACAGCTTTCTTATTATACAACGTTTTTGGAAGTTTAAATGTGCCTCGAGCTGCATGACTTTCTAATAGGGAAATTTTGAATATGGCTGAGTCCACACCATCAAAAATGAGAGCGCTGTCGCGTTGATTGAATTTATCTACATTTGATTTTAAACATTGAATGTGAAAATTTAGCCAAGACTCGCAGTCTACAACTTCGGTTGCGGAAGAGGAAGGAACATGAAACTGTATTCTCTCCGTCACTTGACCCGTTTGAAAATCTATTTTAATATATTTTAGTTTAAGGTAGATGAGCGCCTTCATTCTAAAATTGTCTAAATTATTGAAGAGCGCTTCGATAATGTTAGAATTTTGAAGGAGCCACTCAGGAAAATCTACAATTTGAGTATTGGACTCCATGCAGTAGTCGCGTACTAAATTATTATGTGAAACATTAATGAGGGAGATGGTAGAGGTACCGTTGGTGTAGTGATCATTTGCATGCGTGTGTTGAAGTCTGTGCGAAGATCGCTGAAAGTGACTATCAAAAGAAAGAGGGCACAAATCGCAAGGAAAGGAGATGTCATCGTCAGAATCAACTTCATCTCCGGAGATTGACGCCGCTTTGCGTTGACACACACGTTGTTTGATGTGTCGAAGGAGACTGTGCTTCCTTGTAAACATATGTCCGCAGTCGGCACATTCCCACTCGTTGCCTTGCCGCGAGAGTCCTGAGCTGGAACTCACATCACCTGAAAGAGAAATCATTCTTTCATCTCTGTTCAAGCCTCAGTGTAGTGTTACAACCTACCTTGACTCAATAACTCTAAACTTTCCTCGAGAAGAGAGGGCGTTGGTGATGAAGTTGATGCCTGAAATTGAGGAAGATGCTATTAGTCACACGTTTGAGGGAGATGAGAGGAAATTTTCAACTTACCATTTCAACGAAATCAAGTTTAAGGTTGATACTTCTACAAGATAGAGACTTCACTCAAATTTGGAATTCACGAGATAGCAGTTCACTTGTACACCTCAAATAATAGTCAAAGAGAGAGATCGTGCGTTCGTCACTTGTATGATTCACAGATTAAATGAAATGACCTGAATGTCACTTTGCTTATATACTTTCATCCTCTTCATTCATTGGATGTTCATTCTGATTGGCTGCTTGTGTATACTTAAGAATAGGAAAAATGTTGAAGTTATCATTATTCAAAGTCAGCATTTCAAAGACAACATGACAAGTCCTCCAACAACACCAAATACCGCATTGGAGTTCTCCTCTCCATATACATCAGCAAAGGTGCTCGTTACACCAAATGCACCAAGAAAGGCGAAGGTGGAGAAGACATACAATCTCGACAATATACGAAAGTTATCATTATCGGAGGAGGATGAAGAGGAGTTGCCCGACCTAACAGGCATACGGTGGAAATATTTACAATATGATGCCGAAGGGGTGATGGAGATGACCAGCAAGTCGCACTTGCATCAAATATGGGAGTGGTACACCCCTAACTCCCAACCGCGAACCGTGGCGGAGTGGGCGTACATTGAGAAAGTGAGGGACGCTGCAGAAGAACGTTTAAAGCAGCTCAACTGTTTTTGTGATCTATGTGAAGCCAGACTCTGGGACGATATTGACGATGAAGACCTTTTGAAATACATGCCATAATAAATGTTTATTTCGTATTATCTTTGCTTTCATACTGACTTACTTGAATGGGGTTTTAGTGAATAATTTAACCATGTATACTTTTTCATTTGGAAATAGTAGCACGCTTAGTTTAACTTGTAAATCTTATAACATTTCATATGGGTGATAATGGTAGATGAAATAGTGTCAAATAAATTAAGATAGCTTACACTTCTGATACAGGGATAGCAATCGACTGCGATCCATGTGTAAAGAGCTTGTTAGACTACGGATGGGCTTAAGTGGATGATTTAACCATGTATACTTTTTCATTTGGAAATAGTAGCACGCTTAGTCTAACTTGTAAATCTAAAAACATTTCATATGGACGATGATGGTAGATAAAATAGTGTCAAATAAATTAAGATAGCTTACACTTCTGATACAGGGATAGCAATCGACTGCGATCCATGTGTAAAGAGCTTGTTAGACTACGGATGGGCTTAAGTGGATGATTTAACCATGTATACTTTTTCATTTGGAAATAGTAGCAGGCTTAGTCTAACTTGTAAATCTTAAAACATTTCATATGGACGATGATGGTAGATAAAATAGTGTCAAATAAATTAAGATAGCTTACACTTCTGATACAGGGATAGCAATCGACTGCGATCCATGTGTAAAGAGCTTGTTAGACTACGGAAGAGAGAAGTGTGTTATGTTGCGTGTGGCGCGTGAGTGTCCTCCCATTTCATTCCATTCATCAATTCGTCTCATTGATAGAGACAGGTAGAACTCATGGTTCTCATAACGTATGCAATGGAAAGTTTTAGGCAACCTTCGACAGTTGGCTAAATGTCGCCCTGGCGCGAATGCATACTACGTTGAGACAGAGGCAATCACTTGCAAACATGACGCAGAGAGGTTTAACAAGATTGACCATTGCCGAATGTCCCTTGCGGTATACATAGCTACGGGTTTCACCGCCGCCCTTTACAGGAACGCCCGTCGAAAGGAAGTATTACACCGAACTTCATTTGCAACGTTCAAGTTGACTGATAGCAGATTCAACTAAATGATAGTATTCGCCAGTCCGAAGACTGCCCAGGGCAAACCGCGAGGAGGTTCTATCATGTCTTGCCCCATGGTGGCCCTTAAGAGAGCCGATGGTTCGTTCTCGGGGACGTGAATTTGACTATTGACTGGAATAGTCAATGGGTATGACGCTTAGGTTGTCGTATACCCTATACCGCCTAAGCCGTGGTGGTGCATCTGGCACCTTTCGGATGCGAGTGGTATTCGGAGTCCACACCTCATCCGTCCAAATGATCCTCTTGATCTTCCCCTTCTTCTCATCCTCAACCCACTCGTCGAGGATGACGAACTCGGGAATGCCGTTGTCTTCATCAGTGAAGACGGGAATATTGTCGGCAGATGTCGCTTCCATCGTGACTTCAAATTGAATGAGAAGCGCTACAATCTTCTAGCTTATATAGGGTTTTCAACAATGAATTGCTCAACAGCGAATCAGAATGCTTCAGGGATAGCAATCGACTGCATAATGTTCAAGTTGACTGATAGCAGATTCAACTAAATGATAGTATTCGCCAGTCCGAAGACTGCCCAGGGCAAACCGCGAGGAGGTTCTATCATGTCTTGCCCCATGGTGGCCCTTAAGAGAGCCGATGGTTCGTTCTCGGGAGTAGCGTCATCTTACACCCTACCAATTCTGCTGAGAGAGTCTTTGACTCTCTCTTTGGTAGCACTGTCGACTTCCACACTAACTGGCACATGACTAAAAATTGGAATGTAGCGCCATTCCGTTGGATTGACAGCAGTTGCTGTCATCGGATTGCCAATCCGAGCAAGATTATTAAAAACTCTGTCTTGCTCCTCTAGCCTGACGAACTCCTCAAATAAATTTCGCGGCCTTAACTGCGGTCCGCGAGGAGAGCTGACTTGACTGTTCGGCGTCTGCATGATTGAAATGAAATGAAATGAGAGGCAGTGGTTTATATACCCCTCTAACGCGACGCAACGTTCAAGTTGACTGATAGCAGATTCAACTTAATGATAGTATTCGCCAGTCCGAAGACTGCCCAGGGCAAACCGCGTGGAGGTTCTATCATGTCTTGCCCCTAGGTGGCCCTTAAGAGAGCCGATGGTTCGTTCTCGGGAGTGACGTGATGGGGTGGTGAAGGCGGGCAAAGATCTGCAATGAAAATGATATGTATTAGAATAGGATATACTATCTTATTTTCTTTTTCACTTACCAAGTTAGTCATCCTTTGGCAGTCTCGCGCGTTTCCGAATCGAGAATTTATGTAGGTGACCGCGCATTCGTAAGCTTGCATGGAGACACTTCTTGCTCGGATGACCGTTGTAGCAAATAATTGATTCGTCGAGGCTTTGATTTACTAATACTTCGCCGGCCAAATGATTATCCCGAATAGGGATGTGAAATTCAAACAAACGATCCTCATTCACACGTTCCCACTCATCCCTCATGCGCTCCAACTTCTCATACGCCTGCCTCTCATCACCCCGCCGAGCCACAGTCCTCTCCAACTCAACATTCCTCGCTCTCAACACACTCATCTCCTTCATCATCTCCTCAAACTTCGCCTCTGCATCTCTCATTCTTCTCTCCGCAGCACTCGCCCTCTTCACACACTCATCATTCTTCTCTTCCAACTCTCGCGTCTTATTCTTCAAATCAGTCACACAACGCCTCATTCTAATGTTTTCATCCGCCACCTCCTTCGACTTCAGTTCCTTCTTTTTTAACTCATCCAACTCCTTCACAACTTCATCCTTCACTTTCTTCAAACTCTCATACTTATTCACCAACAAATCATGCGCCATCTGCTGCGAAACATGCCTCTTCTCTTCATCCTTCAACCACCTCGCCGACTGCACACGAATCCCACCACTCTTCACTTTTGGGGAAGATGAGCTCTTCGGGGGGTCGGTGATGACGATGTTTGACACCTCCGATGACGAAGAGCTCAACTTCCTCACACGCTTCCTCACACGCTCCCTATCTAAATCCACATCATCCTCATCATCACTCTCAAGCACTCTCTTTCGCCCAATCTCACCCTCCAACGACGCAACCGCTCTCGCCAACTCATCATTCTCAACAACATTCTCAACAACATTCTCAACAACATTCTCAACCTTACCCTCTCGCTCGATCGCCAACATTCGCTCCCTCTCTTCCACAATCAACTGCGTAAATCTCAAATCAGTCACTAAACCACCACTACAGTCAGCATGCACTCTGTAAAAACGCGCCTCATCCTCATCACCCTTCAGCACTCTACACTTCACGCACGCAACCCTATTCAAGATAATCATGTGGCCGGTGCCCGCCTTCTTAACATGAGCTTTGGCGTCCGCACTGCGATTAACTCGCCCACATGAGCACATTTTAATATGATATTTGCGGTTCCTGTCATTAGCCATGTTAGATTTATCGTTAGCTGTAAGATAATGAAATTTGTATAAGTTTGGAATCATGTACTACAGTCATATTCCTAAAGAGTGTAGTGAGTGGCACTCGATCCCGTCGACAGCCCGAAGGCCTTGTACCGATCACTAGGGAAGTGAGAGATCTTCCCCGATACCCGCTCTTTACAGCTGAAGACATCATTGTCACTGCCCCGAAGTGGTAACAGGAACGCCGAGTCAAAGGTAGTGATCAGTAGCTGGGATCTAACCCCTCAAAGCTGCCTTAGACTTAGTTAAATTTCAAATCTGATAGCAGATTTGAACTCAGGATACTTGAAAACCTTAGTCTATATGTTAAAACTTTGAAAAAACTGAAAATTAAGAATTTTTAAAAAATTCCGCATTTTACTACTCATACTACTTTTAAAAAATTTTATCAGTAGTAAAGACACTATCAAACTCTATCATACAAACTTTGAAGTAGCAAGATAGCTTGCCTACTTCAAAAGATAGAGTCCTTTGCACCCGATATCGGGAGCTCAGAGCGACGACCGTCGCTTACCTCGTCTTTCGATGAAGTGATCAGACTTACGTTGTCGGGGGTTTATATATGCTCGGAAGAAAACTTAAAATGGCTCTATCTCCGAAAGTATTCATCGTAGCGACATGCGGTTTGTTGCAAACGATTTGTCTCATCATTCTTTACAATATGACACCTGAACCATTCTCATATGACCACGGGAAGTCGGTCCGCCAGCACATGTCCATGTAACATGCCACAAGTGAAAAAATTTCTAAGTGTGAGAGCTCCAGTGTGGTGAAAATTTTGAAAAATTTAAAACTTCCGAATTTCAACCTGGGACCTTAACCAAAACATTTTTCATCAAATTTCACTGACCTCCCCCCCCTCCCCCCCCTCGTTCAGAGAAATTTGATGAAAAATGTTTTGGTGACGGTCCCAGGTCGAAATTCCACACTTTGGAAAATTTTCAAAATTTTACCCATACAAAGTCACTCTGACACTTAGGATTTTTTCAGGTGAGCGAGCTCCGACCTAAAATCTTGTAACCGCTCTAACTTTTGAACGAAGACAGATAGGAACAAGCCGATTCTTTCACTGAATTTGTCTCACTCTTAGCTTTCAAACGAGCTATTGCACGACAAAATCCGTCCACTAGAAGCCAAGATAGAAGCTAGCTGTCCAGAGGGGAAGGGGAGGTCAGTGAAATTTGATGAAAAATGTTTTGGTGGCGGTCCCAGGTCGAAATTCCACACTTTGGAAAATTTTCAAAATTTTACCCATACAAAGCCACTCTGACACTTAGGATTTTTTCAGGTGAGCGAGCTCCGACCTAAAATCTTGTAACCGCTCTAACTTTTGAACGAAGACAGATAGGAACAAGCCGATTCTTTCACTGAATTTGTCTCACTCTTAGCTTTCAAACGAGCTATTGCACGACAAAATCCGTCCACTAGAAGCCAAGATAGAAGCTAGCTGTCCAGAGGGGGGGGGGAGGTCAGTGAAATTTGATGAAAAATGTTTTGGTGGCGGTCCCAGGTCGAAATTCCACACTTTGGAAAATTTTCAAAATTTTACCCATACAAAGCCACTCTGACACTTAGGATTTTTTCAGGTGAGCGAGCTCCGACCTAAAATCTTGTAACCGCTCTAACTTGTGAACGGCTGGTCCGATTGACTCGCAACAAAAAATGTTGTCGAGCAGTTTTTTCTCCTCTTTCAAACGAGTAGCTGTAAGACAAAATCCGTCCACTAGAACCAAAGTTAGAAGATTGCTGTCGGGGGGGGGGGGGCGGGGTCAGTGAAATTTGATGAAAAATGTTTTGGTGGCGGTCCCAGGTCGAAATTCCACACTTTGGAAAATTTTCAAAATTTTACCCATACAAAGCCACTCTGACACTTAGGATTTTTTCAGGTGAGCGAGCTCCGACCTAAAATCTTGTAACCGCTCTAACTTGTGAACGGCTGGTCCGATTGACTCGCAACAAAAAATGTTGTCGAGCAGTTTTTTCTCCTCTTTCAAACGAGTAGCTGTAAGACAAAATCCGTCCACTAGAACCAAAGTTAGAAGATTGCTGTCGGGGGGGGGGGCGGGGTCAGTGAAATTTGATGAAAAATGTTTTGGTGGCGGTCCCAGGTCGAAATTCCACACTTTGGAAAATTTTCAAAATTTTACCCATACAAAGCCACTCTGACACTTAGGATTTTTTCAGGTGAGCGAGCTCCGACCTAAAATCTTGTAACCGCTCTAACTTTTGAACGAAGACAGATAGGAACAAGCCGATTCTTTCACTGAATTTGTCTCACTCTTAGCTTTCAAACGAGCTATCGCACGACAAAATCCGTCCACTGGAAGCAAGCTGTCCAGGGGGGGGAGGACGTCAGCCGAAAATTTTTTCTCTCCGATTTCGCTGGAAACATCCTTCCTAACCCAAAATTTCACGTAGATTCCGAATCTGGTCTCCGTTTTCTCATCCGATGCTTCGTTTGGGCGCTACACACCAAAACGTCCCAAATTCTAACTCTGTCGTTTTTCGAAAAATGTTGAAAATTTTTTCTCTCCGATTGAGTTGAAACTCACCCTACCGATGCAGAATTTCACGCTTAATCCGAATCTGACCTCCGTTTTCTCATCCGATGCTTCGTTTGGACGCTACACACCAAAAACATCACACACTATAGCCTCAAGACTAATCCTGGCGGTCGCCCACGTCAACCTAGACGGTCGCCCACGTCAACCAGGCGGTCGGACCAACTCACCCGAGTCTCACACTCTGTCGTTGCAGAGAGGGGGGGGGACGTCAGCGAACATGTTGTGAACGTGGACCCACCTGGCCGGCACACCACGACAGACCACAACCTCTGTCGTTCCAGAGGGGGGGGGGCTCAGACACGAAGCACCACGGCGGCCGACCACGACACTCTGCCGAGCCAGAGGGGGGGGGGACTCAGCGATGGCGGCCATCTTGCGCGGTCCAGAAGTGGAGTTTTGCTTACTACTGTCCCAAAATCTTAAATGGCGTCTCACATCTAAACAAAGACAGATAGGAACAAGCCGATTCTTTCAGTGAATTTGTCTCACTCTTAGCTTTCAAACGAGCTATGGCACGACTAAATCCGTCCACTGGAAGCCAAAATCGAAGCAAGCTGTCCAGAGGGGGGGGAGTCAGCGAAATTTTTCTCTCCGATTGCGTTCAAATTCACCATACCGATAGAGAATTTGACGCTGATTCCAAATCTGAAATCCGTTTTCCAATCCGATGCTTCGTTTTGAAGCTACAGCCCAAAACGTCCCAAATTCTAACTCTGTCGTTTTTCGACAATGTCCCAAAATCTTAAATGGCGTCTCACATCTAAACGAAGACAGATAGGAACAAGCCGATTCTTTCAGTGAATTTGTCTCACTCTTAGCTTTCAAACGAGCTATGGCACGACAAAATCCGTTCACTGGAAGCCAAAATCGAAGCAAGCTGTCCAGAGGGGGGGGGGAGTCAGCGAAATTTTTCTCTCCGATTGCGTTCAAATTCACCATACCGATAGAGAATTTGACGCTGATTCCAAATCTGAAATCCGTTTTCCAATCCGATGCTTCGTTTTGAAGCTACAGCCCAAAACGTCCTAAATTCTAACTCTGTCGTTTTTCGACAATCTCCCAAAATCTTAAATGGCGTCTCACATCTAAACGAAGACAGATAGGAACAAGCCGATTCTTTCAGTGAATTTGTCTCACTCTTAGCTTTCAAACGAGCTATGGCACGACAAAATCCGTTCACTGGAAGCCAAAATCGAAGCAAGCTGTCCAGAGGGGAAGGGGAGTCAGCGAAATTTTTCTCTCCGATTGACTTGAAACTCACCATACAGATAGAGAATTTCACGCTGATTCCAAATCTGAAATCCGTTTTCCAATCCGATGCTTCGTTTTGAAGCTACAGCCCAAAACGTCCCAAATTCTAACTCTGTCGTTTTTCGACAATGTCCCAAAATCTTAAATGGCGTCTCACATCTAAACGAAGACAGATAGGAACAAGCCGATTCTTTCAGTGAATTTGTCTCACTCTTAGCTTTCAAACGAGCTATGGCACGACTAAATCCGTTCACTGGAAGCCAAAATCGAAGCAAGCTGTCCAGAGGGGGGGGAGTCAGCGAAATTTTTCTCTCCGATTGACTTGAAACTCACCATACAGATAGAGAATTTCACGCTGATTCCAAATCTGAAATCCGTTTTCCAATCCGATGCTTCGTTTTGAAGCTACAGCCCAAAACGTCCCAAATTCTAACTCTGTCGTTTTTCGACAATCTCCCAAAATCTTAAATGGCGTCTCACATCTAAACGAAGACAGATAGGAACAAGCCGATTCTTTCAGTGAATTTGTCTCACTCTTAGCTTTCAAACGAGCTATGGCACGACTAAATCCGTCCACTGGAAGCCAAAATCGAAGCAAGCTGTCCAGAGGGGGGGGGAGTCAGCGAAATTTTTCTCTCCGATTGCGTTCAAATTCACCATACCGATAGAGAATTTGACGCTGATTCCAAATCTGAAATCCGTTTTCCAATCCGATGCTTCGTTTTGAAGCTACAGCCCAAAACGTCCTAAATTCTAACTCTGTCGTTTTTCGACAATCTCCCAAAATCTTAAATGGCGTCTCACATCTAAACGAAGACAGATAGGAACAAGCCGATTCTTTCAGTGAATTTGTCTCACTCTTAGCTTTCAAACGAGCTATGGCACGACTAAATCCGTTCACTGGAAGCCAAAATCGAAGCAAGCTGTCCAGAGGAGGGGGGTCAGCGAAATTTTTCTCTCCGATTGACTTGAAACTCACCATACAGATAGAGAATTTTACGCTGATTCCAAATCTGAAATCCGTTTTCCAATCCGATGCTTCGTTTTGAAGCTACAGCCCAAAACGTCCCAAATTCTAACTCTGTCGTTTTTCGACAATGTCCCAAAATCTTAAATGGCGTCTCACATCTAAACGAAGACAGATAGGAACAAGCCGATTCTTTCAGTGAATTTGTCTCACTCTTAGCTTTCAAACGAGCTATGGCACGACTAAATCCGTTCACTGGTAGCCAAAATCGAAGCAAGCTGTCCAGAGGGGGGGGTCAGCGAAATTTTTCTCTCCGATTGACTTGAAACTCACCATACAGATAGAGAATTTCACGCTGATTCCAAATCTGAAATCCGTTTTCCAATCCGATGCTTCGTTTTGAAGCTACAGCCCAAAACGTCCCAAATTCTAACTCTGTCGTTTTTCGACAATGTCCCAAAATCTTAAATGGCGTCTCACATCTAAACGAAGACAGATAGGAACAAGCCGATTCTTTCAGTGAATTTGTCTCACTCTTAGCTTTCAAACGAGCTATGGCACGACAAAATCCGTTCACTGGAAGCCAAAATCGAAGCAAGCTGTCCAGAGGGGGGGGGAGTCAGCGAAATTTTTCTCTCCGATTGACTTGAAACTCACCATACAGATAGAGAATTTCACGCTGATTCCAAATCTGAAATCCGTTTTCCAATCCGATGCTTCGTTTTGAAGCTACAGCCCAAAACGTCCCAAATTCTAACTCTGTCGTTTTTCGACAATCTCCCAAAATCTTAAATGGCGTCTCACATCTAAACGAAGACAGATAGGAACAAGCCGATTCTTTCAGTGAATTTGTCTCACTCTTAGCTTTCAAACGAGCTATGGCACGACTAAATCCGTCCACTGGAAGCCAAAATCGAAGCAAGCTGTCCAGAGGGGGGGGGAGTCAGCGAAATTTTTCTCTCCGATTGCGTTCAAATTCACCATACCGATAGAGAATTTGACGCTGATTCCAAATCTGAAATCCGTTTTCCAATCCGATGCTTCGTTTTGAAGCTACAGCCCAAAACGTCCCAAATTCTAACTCTGTCGTTTTTCGAAAATCTCCCAAAATCTTAAATGGCGTCTCACATCTAAACGAAGACAGATAGGAACAAGCCGATTCTTTCAGTGAATTTGTCTCACTCTTAGCTTTCAAACGAGCTATGGCACGACAAAATCCGTTCACTGGAAGCCAAAATCGAAGCAAGCTGTCCAGAGGGGGGGGGAGTCAGCGAAATTTTTCTCTCCGATTGACTTGAAACTCACCATACAGATAGAGAATTTCACGCTGATTCCAAATCTGAAATCCGTTTTCCAATCCGATGCTTCGTTTTGAAGCTACAGCCCAAAACGTCCCAAATTCTAACTCTGTCGCTTTTCGACAATCTCCCAAAATCTTAAATGGCGTCTCACATCTAAACGAAGACAGATAGGAACAAGCCGATTCTTTCAGTGAATTTGTCTCGCTCTTAGCTTTCAAACGAGCTATGGCACGACTAAATCCGTTCACTGGAAGCCAAAATCGAAGCAAGCTGTCCAGAGGGGGGGGGAGTCAGCGAAATTTTTCTCTCCGATTGACTTGAAACTCACCATACAGATAGAGAATTTCACGCTGATTCCAAATCTGAAATCCGTTTTCCAATCCGATGCTTCGTTTTGAAGCTACAGCCCAAAACGTCCCAAATTCTAACTCTGTCGTTTTTTCGACAATGTCCCAAAATCTTAAATGGCGTCTCACATCTAAACGAAGACAGATAGGAACAAGCCGATTCTTTCAGTGAATTTGTCTCACTCTTAGCTTTCAAACGAGCTATGGCACGACAAAATCCGTTCACTGGAAGCCAAAATCGAAGCAAGCTGTCCAGAGGGGGGGGGGAGTCAGCGAAATTTTTCTCTCCGATTGACTTGAAACTCACCATACAGATAGAGAATTTCACGCTGATTCCAAATCTGAAATCCGTTTTCCAATCCGATGCTTCGTTTTGAAGCTACAGCCCAAAACGTCCCAAATTCTAACTCTGTCGTTTTTCGACAATGTCCCAAAATCTTAAATGGCGTCTCACATCTAAACGAAGACAGATAGGAACAAGCCGATTCTTTCAGTGAATTTGTCTCACTCTTAGCTTTCAAACGAGCTATGGCACGACAAAATCCGTCCACTGGAAGCCAAAATCGAAGCGAGCTGTCCAGAGGGGGGGGAGGTCAGTGAAATTTTTCTCTCCGATTGCGTTCAAATTCACCATACAGATAGAGAATTTCACGCTGAATCCGAATCTGGCCTCCGTTTTCTCATCCGATGCTTCGTTTGGGCGCTACACACCAAAACGTGCCAAATTTTAACTCTGCCAAAATTTTGAAGAAACATTTTTTCTCGCCGATTGACTTCAAATTCACCATACCGATGCGGAATTTTACGCTGATCACGAATCTAAAGTCCGTTTCACCATTCCACCACGCCAACCTAGACGGTCGCCCACGTCAACCTAGACGGTCGCCCACGTCAACCTAGGCGGTCGGCCACGTCAACCCATACGAGACCAACACATCCGAGTCTCACACTCTGTCGTTTTCGAGGGGGGGGAGGGGGAGGGGGAGGGGAGGGGGAGGGGGGGAGTCAGCGAACATGTTGTGAACGTGAACCAACCTGGCCGGCACACCACGACAGACCACAACCTCTGTCGTTCCAGAGGGGGGAGGGGGAGGGGAGGGGGAGGGGGCGCGCCGGTCGAGTGTTTGTCACTTGCTTACTACTGTAATGGTTTACGCTTTCCCAGCTTTTTGCAATATTCCTAATTACATTAGGAATAAATTGCTTCGCATGGAAAAGCGTGTTTTAAGAATTATTGAAGAGCCTATCATAAGGAAGCCTCTGCTTTCCGTATGCGATTCGACATGTGAAAAGCTACTCCGACAAGTTGCGAGCAATCCTCAACATCCAATGATGATATTTTTCAAACATCGACTGACTGATAGGTCTAGAAACAAATTTCCTATTTCAAAGACCAAGCAAAATGCGAACACTTTCAATAGGTACTGTCCATAATTTTAGTCAATATGTTTTATTAATGCATATTTTACTTAGCTTAATGGTTCTTTTATGTGATCAATTCGTGTATAGATTGTGATTTGTGAATGCTATGTAACGCGCTCACCGTTTGTGAGGCCATTAAAGATTACTTACTTAGTTACTTGCTTACTATTGAGAAGCTATGATAAACACAACAGAGTCTTGCATTGGTGAGAGCTTCCTCGAGAGTGTTCTCTATAGTCATCTCACCAAGGCGATCCAGCGTCATGTGAGAAATCAACATCACATTTTCATTGTCATTTGACGTTTAAAATCTTGGGAAGACAAGAGTCATGTTGACCAACAGTCCGCGTAGGATTGCATGCCTATGAGGCTGTCACATAGGATCACAGTGAATCATAATTCACATGTAGAATAGTCAACATTGGGTAGTCTAAGGACTTCAGTGTACCTTTCATTTAAATATCGGTATATATTTCTCACATTATATCATTCTAGTCATGGATGTCAGCATGATTTGAATGTTCATGTACTTGTACAAGTGTTTGCAAATTCACTGAAATCAAGTTAGTCTCAAATTAATCATTTTATTCAGTTCATTCTGTCTGCTGCAGAAATATAGGAATCCACTTTGGAGCGAAGGCCTATGGTCTGGGGGCACGCGACGCCACTGATTGTAATATTCCGAAAATTAACGAAATTGACAAATTAATGAGTACGGTACAATACCGGTACTTCAGGTGATTCAGATAGGAAAAATAACGACGACAACAGCTTCTACTGAAATTTGAGGAACCAAATGGACACGGAATATTTGTGGCTACTGTCGAAATCGTCTTCATTATTTTCGTAGATGGCAGTAATAGCAAAAATATGCTTGCCTATCACATCAGTAGAACGTAGGCTAAGCTAGATGGATCATGATGCTAAGGCCTTATACATCAGTGAAATATCCAAATATTTTCTGAGGTGCTGCGGAGATAAGATGTACATCTACAGTTCTACACATTGTAAGCTTTGGTCTTGTGTTATCGGAATTTCATTATCCAGTGGAAACTGGATGCATACATGTATATGTATTTCATCATATTGAGCGAGAGATAATCAAAAGAGTGTGCAAATATCGTCCCTATTGCAGCCCCAGGAAAAATTTGATAAGCTATAATCATCATAAAAGCGCATTAAGGCACAAGAAAACATAGCGATCGTCTCAACCAATAAGAAACCAGGATTAGAAGAGTGTAGGAAAGATACAGCAACTAGCGTGGAATTCGTTAAATTCAGGCATTCTTTTGCACTGCTAGAGGTTGATAGTGACAAAGCGGATGGTATAAATATTCATATCAAAGCAATGAAGAGGGTTATCGATCTAGACAAAACACGAATATGAACATAGTTATAAGAACAATATTTTTCCATGCAACGATTGCATCACCTTCGATACAATCCACTGCTGTGCAATGCCCTGCTAAAATACAGGAGGAGCGAAATTCATGTTGCTCGGGAGCCCTCTCAGCCGCAACTAAACAATTTGCCGAATATTGTAATTATATCTACATCGTGTAATATGTATTCAAGGGTTCTTCGAAAAGATAGTGATGGCTGTAAATAGTTCGACACGTAGTGGAATAATTACAGAACTATTTATTCTGAAATCTGTGAAGCAATTCAAATTGTCGCAACTCCAAAATAATGAAAATTAACAGTGTGACGCGGTCCGGCCGTTGATTATTTAATGAAACTATAAAGCATGAAATATAAAACTTTTGCGATATGGATATGCGATCGCTTCTGATCTGTACCATCCATTAACTTATGGAAGCAGCTGTGCGCCTTGCATCATTCAGTCAATTAGGGAAATGCTGTGTCAAATTTAGGGCCTAGACCCATTGCCTTTACGCGCACGCGTTTATTAAATACAAGGAGCATGGCCTTCAATTCAAGGCTAGGCTATACTCTAATGTGAATATCAAGAGATCGAGAGTTTCATATGGCTCAAACGTAGGCTTCTCAAATTGTCAAAATGCAAATTAAAATAGGGCTGTTGCAATATGTGAGTGCATTATGGAAATTTTGTCATGAAAAAAATAATGAGAAAACCCCGAAAAATGATGCGTTTCGGTAATTTATTTCAATCTTACCGGTAATTTACCACACTTCAAACAGTAGATGCTGACCATGAGATATCTGGAAGCAAGTTTCAATAGCATTGGAAGATATCACAATATTTTTGTCAAAATAGGTAAAATGCGAATCGTCATTCCACGACGATAAAAATATAATGCACATGAGTACTTTTTGTCAGTTGTGAGGAAGCATGCTAGTTATTATATAACTCTTTGGATTGCTCTACTGATCACCCATGTGCATGGACGGAGCTGTCAATACCGCAGAAAGCTGGTGTTGCTGTGTAACTGTGGCAAGCACATTTAATTCCGCTCTCTCCATTGTCGAAAGTAATGTACTTTCTTCCAAAACAAACAGAAAAAGTATTTTCTGCTTTCTCAGCTTGTCTGCATCGATATTGGTGAAGTACACAAATCTTAGTAAGTGAAAGCCTTCTATCTAATAAAGCCGTACAATATTTTCGTTTTAGAAATTACCGCTTATTACCTCTACAAGAAAATGAAAACTACACCGACTTTTACCACAATCAATCAAGAAACAAGAAACAAGAAACTCAATCATAAGTCTAGTAACTTTGCGTATTTAGTTTCTGCATATTATTACAATACAATATGTAATTCAGAGTCCAAGCAGTCTAGCAATGTAAAAACAAATATAACTTTTGAGTTCAAAAACAAAATTATGGACAAAGTGGATATCAGTAGTATTCTGCATGACAGAAGTATTAATCGACTTGTTCCAGAACAGGTACAGGATTGTTATCCTCCGAAAACTTATTTTACATTGAATAGCCCTGTCTCTTTGAAAATCTGCAACTATAACAAATTTTTGAAAACGCTAGATAAGTCTGATTTGCATGATATCTTAAATTCTAAGTGTAAATGTAATGATCACCCTTCTTTTGTTAATGATTATCACAAACACGTTTTCACAGGTGATTTGAATTTTATTAATGAACCTGAGTTTAAAGAATTGCTTGCTCTAGGAACGAAGCATCGTTTACCCAGGAAGTCTAATCATAAAAATATTATAGACAGTATCACAGTTTCGCTCGATAAGCACATAGCTAAGATGTGTAGGAAGCACAAAAGAATTTTAAGAGCTGATTATTCGGATTGGAGAAATAAGATTTTAAAATTAGTGCGAGATAAACTATATAATAATAAGCTCAAGAACCAAAACAGTAACAATAGCAAGAATACAATGAGTAATAGTAACATTAATTCTCTTAGCAAGATTAGCAAGTTACTGCATTATTATCATGATAACTTCATTATTACTGCGGTAGATAAGGCTAATAGCAATTATGCGTTCATTTGCAAGAAATTCTATGTTCTGGTTTTATTACAGGAACTTGGATTTGATTTGAAGACATTAACTCCTATAGGTAATAGTACATACATACCTGTTAACATAGAGATCAATAGTTTAGTTGTAAATCATAAAGAGATCATTAGTTTTTTTCTTTCATACCATTTGTAATAAAGATAATCTTAAACTACCTCGATTGTATTGGATACCTAAATTGCATAAAAACCCTTACAAATTTCGCTTCATAGCAGGTGCTAAACAATGCACTACTAAACAACTTTCGACTAAGATTAATAAAGGCCTAACCGTTATAAGAAATTACTTTAAGGAATATTGTAACGCTATCTATAAAAATAGCGGAATTAACTGTTTTTGGAGTATAGTATCTTCGATCGAATTCCTAAATAAGATTCAAAACATCAATATACATAACGTGCAAGTTTTTGACTTCTCCACATTGTACACTAACTTGAATCATGACGATGTTATTCATCACATTTCTGACTTGCTAGATTTGGTGTTTAATGATTCGAATAGGAAATACTTATGCATCGGTTATGAAAAATGTTTTTTAGCTAGTAAAAAGTATCAAGGCTATAGTGTTTTTACTAAAGATAACTTTAAGGATGCTATTAAATTCATTATTCATGAAGTTTACGTCACTTTTGGTGGACTGGTTTTTCGACAGATAAAAGGTATACCGATGGGAGGTAATTGTAGCCCGCTAGCAGACCTTTTTCTTTTACACTGCGAATATATTTTCATGTCTAATCTTATGAAAAGTAAAAAGTATGGTCTAGCTAAACTTCTATCGAATACCTCTAGATATATAGACGATCTGTGTATTATTAATTATAAACATTTCGCTTCTTTAATTCCTAAAATTTATCCACCAAGTCTGGAGGCAAGTAGAAGTGGAGATAATGATAACAACATTGAATATTTAGACATTAAAATGCAAATCACTAATACAGAAGCGGTTACCTCTGTATTTCATAAGGTTGATAACTTCAATTTTCCTGTTACGCTCCTAACATTTCCTCAAAACACTATGCCTTACAAAATAGGTATCAAAGTTTTCGCGGGACAGGTTTTGAGATATATTCGCATCTGTACACATGAGAGCGATTTTATTGAAAAAATAAATCGTACCTCCACCACCCTCATTGCGAGAGGTTATAATCGCTTTGATCTTAAGCGCAGTGCTGAAAAGCAGTTACACAAACACAGAGAGACTTTATTGAGATACGGTTATTTCTCCGCTAAGCAACTTTTGGACAACTGCCCGAACTTTATTTAAGTTCCTTTTCCATATTTCCAGTTTAGTCAGTTCGAATCATCTCGATGGCGTAGTCAATGTATCTGACTACATGTCCGAGATTTTTCTTTCGAGGCTGCTTTCTTTAAAGCAGGGCCCCGCTTGAGCGAGTTTGAACGTACAGGAATTAAGGGGCCGAAACGTGAATCTTGCTCAAGTTCCTGCTGATGACCTCTATTGCTTTTGTCCTCATCAACTTTATCACAGCATATATCAATTATCTGTTTTAGTTGCACTTCATGTAACCTGTGGGAAAGCCAGATCGGTCCTTTGGAGGGATCAAATTCTTTACTTTTCATTATCTTCAGCTTCATCTTCTCACTTCGATTGAAGCATTTGCGTAACACCACACGTGGTTGACCAGTTATCCGCATTAGAAATGACAGGTCTGTTTGTAATTGTATTTGACTGATAGCAGATTGGGATTTAGATAAGTTACAAAGTTTGAAGTATATAAGCAGACACACAAGTGTCATGTCTATAATCACTCCTTTTTAGACGCTAATGTCATAAGTAAGTTGTTAGATTTATAATTTTGTTTAAAACGCAGTAATAAGTTATATTTTTTTTCTTCTTTCAGTTTTTAGTTAGGCCTATAGTATTATTATTTTTCTTTATGATCTACCGGAGGTTAGCCTCAACCAATTTAAACTCTACAAGAAAATGAAAACTACACCGACTTTTACCACAATCACTTTTACTGCATGATCATCAACTTACAGAAATGTTTGACAACATTTCTAAATTCGGCCGGCCGATATAATCAATTCTCAATAGCAAAGCTCAATCAGAAGAATACACTTAGACAAGAACAATCATGTACATGAACCTTCAGAAGCCAATTAGAAGTAGAAATACTTTGACATGTGATGAGCTATTATTCTGCAAAATTTCACGACCTTGCTTCGACTTCATGACTTGATTATTATATTAATCTCATAACATGAGCCTAACGACAGTTATAATCGATTTACTCTCGAAATAGGGTTAGGGAGATGATATAGCCTAGGCCAACTGATGTGGTCATTATCACTGTAGGCTAAGTTTAGTCAGGTTTTAATCAGTTTATCAAAATAGGTTTCTTCCATCTCCGTATTTAGTAATTACTGGTTTCTGAGGATTTTAGCAGCTTGGTAAGACAAAATTCTGCGATATCCTTGGAGTGGAGTAGCTTCAGGCTTTCAACTTGTGCGGAGATGGATGTTGATACAATTGAAAGGTCTCGCAATAAATGAGATAAAACGCAATCGGTTTTAGGACTTTCATCGCCTCATTTCAACTTCAGGATTTTTAAGGTAATATCCCTAGCTGAATGGTCAATTGCACCTATGAATCAGATGTAGAGTGATCGATTTATTATATAATGTTAAGTCATGAAGTGCCACACCATAAAACCACAGGAGATGTGATAAAACTTGTAAATATAAATAGAAACGTTTCATGGTTAGCACACATATTTTTGCTTACAGGCTTGCTTACTAATAACGCTGATTGACAATAATTTTGTACCAATTTCATTATATCATCCATGTTTGCGGGCTACGTCCATATCAATGATGGATATTCCATATCAAACTGACTTCTTAAGCTTTGTACTCTGTCTAAAGCTCAAAAGACATCAGATTTTGTTCATTTTTTAGCAACACAAACTACATAATCATGCTACATGCGATACTATCATCGAAATCTATAATATCAGTCAATGGATTGCATTTGCGGAAACGTGTGTGTACAGAAAATAGATAGATATGTTTACGTGCACTCACGTCAACTCTCCTCTGTTATCAAAACATAAGAAAATAGGATAAAGTTAACAATGATGGACGGAAATATCACCGGATATAGAATCAGGGAAAGGAGAATACTGCTTGTTGAGGATCTACGTCCTCAATTATGGGCGCGAAGAATCACGTGTCACTGAAGATCCAGGCTCGGGAGAGCTGAACGTGTTTTCTTCGTCCGACACGTGTCCAGTTGCTACTTCAGCTGCTGCGGCCGCCGCCGCGTGCTGTTTCTGTTGCTCTTCCAATTTCTTCCTGTGTCTGACTTGCTGTTTCAAGCGCATTATTTCCTCAACTGAAATTGAGAGACAGAAAGAATTTCCACCGTAATACAAGAGATTAGAAAAATAAGAAAATAGTGAAATTTTAATTAAGCTTGAGAAATTATGAAAACGTGCATGACCGAAGTAGCTGCCGCCATTAATCAACTGTCGTTAATGTAAACAGACTCGAAATAGGTCGCGTCGGGTAACCTATGGGTCGAGCCAAATTGTACAAAGTCAGTAGAAAAACAAATAACAGAGATAAAATAGCTTGCCGAAATTCGCAAATTTCAACTTCGTTGACAAGAAAAAAGTGCTTTCAGAAAAGAGTTGAAGAAAGACATGCATATTATGCAAAAGCGTATACTCACAGTATGATCAATGTCAGAAAATAAAAATTTTCCTAAAAATCTATAAAATAGTTAACTCACTTTGTATTATCATCAAAATGCGATTATGCTTAACTATTCGTCTGATTTTAATTAATCTATTGATTGCCTTCAATAAGAAAGTCTCAATATCTCAATACCAACCACATTACCGCTTGTGTAGAAATATTTGTTTATATGATCACATTCCTACTTATAGCAATATATGAATCCAAATCTAATCTCAAGCATTTTGCTTAAATTGTCGCTACTGCAAGCAAGTTATTAAATGTTCTTGCGTGTGAACATGAGCTAATTGATAATCACCTTGAAGCGGATCGTTGTCGTTCCTCTTAAAGTTGAATGTGCGAATTGTTTTGTAAAATATGATTTAAGCAGCATTAAAATCATTTTCATTTTAAAGAAAATATAGCTTGTTGAAATGAAATTGCATGTAGAGGTAGACATAGTATTAACATCGCAGCAGTGTAACACTCGAAGTGGTTAGACTCTTCGATTAGGTTTCTCTCTAGATCCATAGCTTTCAATAGTGGCTGCGGCTACTACTCGACGACGGTTGTTGTTCAAGGATTGCTAAACAAGCTTCTATCCGGAGGTGAATCTTCTTCGAAGGTAACTATTGATCGAATAAATAGCCGACGGCATGACCGTTCAGTTTCATTCCAACATTTTCTTTCCTTACAAATCAACGTTCTAAATATAAATATTATTGCCCCATCGATCGCGTGATTTTTAGATAACTAGTAATGCTAAAAAATGATCAGTTTTGAAATGTCTAAGTCACCCGATTTAAAAACTAGGTCTCTTCTATGGCGTCAGTCTACTTTTTCACCATATATTTTTTCTTTAATTCATTTTGGCGAATTGAGAAAACTGAACTTTGAATGCTTTTTACGGCTAAATGTTGTTAGCCGGATGTTATCGACGCATTTTGTGTCAGAAAATATACGTTTTTGACATTTGAAAGTCTACTGGTGCCGCATGAGAATTTTGATGCGCCTCTCATTGCTCAAAATGCTTCGTAAACAATCTCACGAATTTTTCAATATGTCATGAGAAAGGTTGTAGCAGAATTCCCTATTATTTCAATGTTTTTTAAGAAATGAAGTGAATTACACCAACTATCCAATGTCGCTTTTCTCCTCTGCCGAACGCCCTCCACTGCTGAGTGGGAGGGATTTTCACTTCCCAATCGTCTGATTTCGATGAAGTAGATGTCTACCGATTGCACATGCATGGATGTATAAAGCGGCTCAGAGAAGTTATCATTTTCAATTTTTGAAAGTCTTACAAACACAAATTATAGGCAAAAACTAAAAATTCAAATTTTTTTCTGTGAACAAGCAGATATTCGAGAAGAACTTGCTAATGAAATTGTATAATGACTCATAAAAATATCTCAAGTGGTAATGATAAATAAAACATCCTTCTAAATTTCCGTTTCTTTACTAGGGACCTAAATAATATGCAATACCACAAGAACAACAACAAAGTTACAAATGTGGCTCAAAACATCACGAAGCGCTGGTTCCACAACAATGATAAGGTTAGCTACATGGTAGTTACAATGGCCGACATCACGGGCACATTTGGGCACAGCAAAGCAATATTCTGCGGTGAATACCAGTCGGCGTATAATATTTCGCGCCCTCCGTCTAATGCGTCAACTAAAAAATAGCCTACTCGTAAGACCTAACTTTATTGCAACAATTTCAGATCAATGGTAGATTGTGACTGGGCACATCTACCAAGAAACAATTTGCTGAATATTTTATGCGATCAAAGTTCATTATATACCGCTTATATACATTCTATATTATTCATATTATTTGTATTATCATATACATTCTTTGTTTTCTATCTTTACGTCAACTTTAAAGGATTAAGAAGCACATCTACTGAAAAATCTTTATTTACAATGAGAAAGATAGTTAAGGGAATAAGAATGTGGGTTATCAGACGACATTATTGACAGTCACTTTGACTATAAAGGGATTGTCTCACATTGATTCTGTGAAATGAAATTCGTGTCAATACGCCAGAATTATTACTCCCGCAAATTGACGCTCGGTGATAGAGCAATTTTGGTGATCATTAGCGACCAAGATGCCTCACTAGCCGACAAACTTGTCAGTCAGTCATTACATTGAAAAAGGCTATGATTTAATATCTAAATCAATTACGTGTCTAACAGCCCTTGTCCATGCACAATTATCAAATGCATTTTCTCACATATGAAACACTTGTATCAAGTGTGGCTACAGCACCTCATGAAATCTGCACTAACTTCAGATTAAGCCAAGTTATCTGGATCAAATGCTCTAGTTACTGTGTGATTGGACAGTTTGATTAAAAGCTGTGATTATCAAAATTTCAGATGAAAGAAAAATACAATCGATTACATACATTCACGTCCTTGTAAAATTGAAGCATTACAGAGATATGAAAACAAGATCAGATTATTAAGTCAAAATCATGATATATCCTAAAAACAATAGAGACATTAGTAGCATTATTATTTCGCCGGTCTGGCAGCTGTTCATCATTCAACAATTTTCAAAAATTATGAATTTAAATTTGATAATAAGATGCAATATATTACAGTCATGCTCATCTATTCATTTCACAGTCAAATAGTTGAGATAACTCTCTCATAAAGTTATCAGAAGAAGAAATCTCTGTTGTATGAGATAGGAAATAGAAGCATTGTGACACACAATAATCCAGGCAAATTCAGTAAATGGAATTCATGTTTTGTGTTGAATTATTGTTCATTGTGTTTCATATTTCTACTACTTCCGCTATTTGCCGTGCAAACGCATTGTTATCGTATACTTCAATAATATTAATTTAAATTTCATTACTCCATTTTCCCGCTTTTGGTTACGATGTTTCCACAAAACTGAGTTCATATTTTTCTTTTGTAATTGATGCATGTGTGGTGTTATGTCTTGATAGAACTGCAGCAGACAAATCCTTGGATTAAATCGGTAGTATGCTGATAATATCATTTCAGTATAATGTCTAATCCATTTTTTTATCATTTCGGAGAGAATTTTTCTCCAATCGTAATGCTCAAAGCTTTGCTATTCCATCAGATGAGCAGTCTGAGTGATGTTCGCTGCATGACTTCTGTGAGCTGCATCGATCATTTGCCTGAAGATGGTCAGTGGTACCAGACCGAAAGGCCTCGCATTTTATTGCACATCATAAACTATTATCCTGCAAAACCGGGCTTGTGTCTTTTATAGTCTTCTATTTTTGCAAAAACATTTTGTTCTGCGGGCAACCTGTCGATCTCAATCATGCTCACATCCACTGAACTTCATTTCTAGACAATCCCACAGTATGATAAATTTTTGGAATATCGAGATCTTTGATTTGATGTCTATGATAAATGAAAATTTGTACACATGTGATCTACATAACTCTAGGAGTCCATCATAATAGAGCAGACGCCCAGAGGTCTAACTTAGGTGGGAAGATGACCGATTTAATTCATTTTGTTGGGTAGGACTGAGAGTCTGTCGAGGCTTCTGTTAATGCTTAAACCACAGAGATAGATTCGTTTGCGTGTGGGTTACTCTAGAGCGGGCATAATTCTATGCAAACCTTTGCATATAATGGTAGCAAGCGATAGAAATTGACATAGATATTCGTCTCTCTTTGGTTTGTGTGATTGGTCAAGTACGCGCATTGCAGAAGCAGCTCTTATGAGAGAACCCACGAACTTGCAGGCAAGCCTGTCAGATGAAAAGTAAATTTTTCTTAGTGATTAATTCGTCAAATAGAAATATTATTCACACCATTCGACTCCTCACGATCAAAGTTTACTGACTGTGCACGCTTAATGTGGCATCAATGTTCTACTTCATCAGAATTCAGACTTGAATTTGCATTGCGCTCAGTGGAAAAATGATCTTCTTGTGTCTTGTCCTGGGTCACGGCCAGAACGGCACGCAGAAAAGGCAATTTATCTCTGTGGCTTAAGCAGACAACTTATAGGACACACTCGTAGCATTGGTAGCAACCACTTCCATCTTAGAGAAACTTTATTATGAATTCGTGAGACAATATGCAGCGACAGGCACCTAACAGAAATCAATGATGACACAGAACAATAGCATTCAACAAAGAATGAAATCGCAATGCATTAGACTACACCATATTTGTATCGTGAATTCATGGTGAATGATGAAATTATTCTTCGATGAAGATGGCTGCGCTATCCGATGGGAGAAGCGGGTCATTTAAGTTGTCTGCCTGGACTAGCGCTCCAAGGCATCTCCTACAGACGTTCGATTCCTTTCTTAAGCACTTCTGCTCTACACCAAACAGCACACATTAAAATCGATAACCTTTACAGCTAAGTAAACCCCCTGTTGTGCGTTGGGTGTTGTGTGCACAGTACAAGCGTAAACTTGATTCATTAAGTAACCGAACAATCATTATCTGATTAAAAGATTCTCTATCTGAGGGTCTGACAAATTTCATGGTGACCAGAATAGAAACTCGAATAACAAACATCAGAAGACATTGACCACATATTTGCCTATTACCTTTCCGCTTCTCCCTTGGCTGTACGAGGAAAATAGTCGGCACTTCACGGCAGCATAGCTGACAAGTCTTTGTAGGCACACATTGAAGCTCCTTAGGAGTTAGCCATTCGCCCAAAAATGTGTTCTCATGGCAGAAAGGACAGGACATCTGTCTGCGGAACCAACAACCTGGGTACTGTTGAAGTAAATCCTCCGTATCCTTTATAAGAGGTAGTAATGATTGCCACATTATTTCTGTTCTCTTGGACATTGTGAAGCTGGCTTCCGGTTCCGCTCTTTGAGCGGCTTCGAGGTCAAGCCTGGCCTCCATGTGAATCTGATCCTGACCGTCTTCGTGCTTATCGCGAGTAATGCGTATCACTACCGGTTGTTCCATTTCTCGGGACAGAATTCCATCCTGCAGGAAAACGACAGCGAAGTGAAATGCACATTGAATGAATGCACATGTGCAGACTTTAATCCATTATATCGGATTGTGATATTCACATAAAGGTGCAATGTATGTACAATCATTTCAGATTTACGCATTCATAGTATTGTTCATCTCTTTTTGATATCGGGGTCATATGCAACATTAATGAATCTTAATGGCTGCAAAAATTATTTGAAGAAAAATACAAACGATGGCTTAATATAAGTGTTAACGTCCAACGTTTTTGTGCAGCTAGCATCTATTTATAGGTCAGAGACAGAACTTTTACATATACATTGTACATGTACATCTATAGAACTGAGGTATTTACAAGAGAAAACGTCAACCAGCTCATGGTTTTCGCTCATGATAGCTGCTTTCAGATATTCAATAAATTTGGATTCAAATAAATGATTGAGTTAGATTGTTTTTTTAACTTCCTTCTAATAAATCAACAGTGGCAAATTAGGAAATCCTTTGATTATTGCATTTCTGTATTTAACCAAGAAGTGCCTTTTCTTCTAAGTCACTTACTTTGTACTTGTTTGACTATGAACAATACTCTCTGACCAATCATATTTACGCAAACAGACTTCTAGAGATTTAATAGATCAAGACAAGCAAACAATGAATAACAATCACATCACTCTGTTTGTCTTGAAGGAACATGACCATATTAGTTGAAATATACATTGGCAATTGTCTTATTTCAATTATTGCAATACACTTCCTCGGCTTTCCCGAAATCTATTTAAATATGACTCAATGCCAATTATTTATAAATACAACAAATTAATAGCTGCGAAAATTCCAGAAGAGAGAAACAGAAAGTTAAACAAATAAAATTAATGGAAAACCTATCAAAAATATTTCATCAAATGTCCAACACAACAGTGGTCACTAACATGCCATCGAGGTGGGAAAAATAAGAGTCCATCAAATCCAGAGAAGAAATGTATCAGCTGAAAACACTTATAAAGATATAACTGAAGCAACAAAACCACATAAAATGTATTATGCAAGAAGGTAGTTCTTGATTGTCCACTAAATGTTAATACTCGCATTGCTCGATTCGGCATTGAACTATAACCGGCCAATTGAAGCTACAAGTGACGAATGCGTTAAGTGACCACTTAGTTGATTGGCACTGCTCACCTATTCATTAGTTTTTCTTTAATGTCGTAGCGTGAATGCGTTGCTTCAATGCGTCACTTAAAGCTGATGCTGACTTTGACTGTGATGCTTGTTTTTTGCTATAATCTTCAACATCGGTTGATTAAGGTTATGACATGTATATAATTGAAATACTCATGATATCACTCGACCAACATCATTCCATCACTCATTGGATTGTAATTACTTAGAAGCTATTTCATTCTGTGTCAATCTATTTTTGACTTTCACTGTCTCAGAATATAAATACTTGTATATTATTTATCGTAGCTTTTTGATCAATTACTCTCTTGCATCCAACAAGCTTTGGGGACATTCAACAATTTTTTTATATTTAGTGAGCATCATATACTATTCATAAATACAGTATGATGATTATCGTTGAAGATGCTCTTGATCCGAACACTCCTGCAAGCTTTTACGCTTAAATGATTTGTCCAATACAGATCTTTGATTCTGCTACTATCATGAAGTATTATCTCTCGTGGTCGTTGCACTATATCCCGTGTGATCTACCTATGTCGTTTATTTTTCTAATAAATACCAGCAGTCACAGTGGCTTGGACTGTAGTTTGGACAGTAGTTCAACTCCAGTCTCGCGAAACTTTCTTAATCTTGAAAATTAATGACAGATTCCTTTATGTCTGAAATCTGTATGTTGTTCAGGTCACGGATGCACGATCGCTATCAGAGACAGCTATGTAGAAGTCTGCGCGTTCTATTCCCATGTTTTTGAAATATACTGAAGTTGATAATATTCTTGATGATAGGAGAAATAAAGTATTCGATGGTCTCCTACTCCTTTATTATGAAAACAGCAAATCTAGACTATACATGTATCCATAGCCATTCTCAAGTAAAACGAAAACCCAAAAATACCAGAAACAGAAGAGTGACCCGTTTGCCGTATAAACGATAAAATGACATGTAATAATACATGCAACACATGATTGCGATTTGTGATAAAAAAAGCAAGTTGCAAGTTTGTAATGATTCCGTAGACACGTTCTACGTCTGAATGATGATTATATATATTTGATCAGTACGAGCATATTATCAATGTAGCGATATACGTAGCTTACTCGATGTTTTTCTTCACGTGGGCGGAAGAAAGCTTTGGTACTTTAAGAATTAACGAATAGCGAGGCGAACAAAGTCAATTGACTAACTGGCCAGTTAATCATTCTTTCAAATTGTTGCTTAAGCTAAGTATCAAGCGGCCCTATAGGACGGAGCAACCATTGGTTGCTAAAAGCAAGGTTTCGGCCCCTCCCTAACTTCTACAGCATTGCGCGGCCAGACCGCTCAAATCGAATAAAGATTCGTGAGGCTTCTCCAAATCAGAGGAAGCACAGCTTTGAATTATGGGCTTGCTCCCTTCACAATTTTTCATCCAGCTTTCTCGAACGGAGCAACATTCGTTTACGAGATAAATCACACATCCCTGTGATACAATTTATTCACGACCGCATCTATTAAGTTTTCCACAAACATGCAACAGGTCTTTCTATTGCGCTTAGCACGTTCGCAACATCAATGGTCAATCAATCAGACCATTGAAATCGCGTCATCAATGGTCGCATTTATGTTCCGTTTTTAAATGATCATTTCCTCCCGCTATTACTCGTGCTAACTTTTATAAGTAGTAGTTCATTGTCGATCAATTAAAGGTGTTGCATTCATTTTTAAGACTATCAAGTCAAGGTTGCAAAACTCGATATTCAATAAAACGTCAAGAAAAATCGCATCCCAGAGATATTTAAAGGGAAACTGGGATCAGCATTCAAATTATTAGTCTTTTTTTAAACAAATTGCAACCAAAGTGGATATAATTCGATTACACCAGCTTTTATGATAACTCTGAATAAAAACCATTTAAGAGAAATTTCAAATAACTATGCAAAAACTACGAGTAACATTCAACGCGTGGATTTGATGAATTACGAGATAGTCTGTAACAATGTAAACTGAGTAACAGTTATGTGAAAGCATTCTGTGAAATGTGTTTCTTAAGAGGCACATGCTACTCTCTAACGGGATTCGCCCGGGTCACCACATTTTTGTTATAGAGAATGGAATGAATTTAGTAACTCATTTCAGTTTCTTGTAGTGGATGGAATACAGAAAACATGTTTTATGTCAAATAATGCCAAGTCCTTGCGTCCTACCTGCCAATGTCCAATATATCGAAGGTGAAATTTATCAAGGTCGTGCAATCTGACTGTAATTCTCTCAAACATTCCGGGCGGGAGATGTCGCTGAAACTTGAAGATTGCACCTAAGCTGCTTGGAGGCTCGATGGTGACTGTGGACCATTCGTCTATTGCAATTTGTGGTTCAGGACAACGTCTATTGATCGCCAAGAGAACGCGTGGGACCTCTTCACCATCAAAGGGACCAGGCTCGGAGGGCTTGCCACTATCTTCGTCCCGATGTTGAGCTGATTGAGTGTTCGAGTTCGCAGATGCTTTCGTAGGTAGAGGTTGAGGAGACAGAACCAGTCCATCCTTCAATTTCTTTCCTTTAATGAAATGAAGAAAATAGAAATGTTCAAAAAGTTTACAACAGATCTGCAGCACTTCTTTCTATTCTACTTAATACATTCGCAGCATCAGTGATCCCTAGCTTTCGAAATGGTACTTTTGTGATGATAATTCATGTTATCAATACAATTATCGTATTTTTATCTTAAAAATTGCACAAGAGATCACAAGAGACTGAAAATTTTCTGAACTCGATGCTTCCGTGCAGACCACTGTGGCCATGTTCATTACTCCATTGGGCTCTACTTTATGATGGACAATGGACATTTATCATATGTAGAAGTTAGAGAATTGTCATTGATTCCTTAAGCTAGAGTCAGACGGCAAATGCTACAAAATAAAAAACTACTATGTTCGATTCATTTAACACGTAAAGTATTCGACAATTTAGAGAATTCTCACAAAACTTACCGACGACGTATCCCAACTCAAGGTCGCGGCAGATGTATCCAAGTAGTCCAACTAATTGCTTATCGGAGTTCGTGATGCCTCCCAACAACGCTCGCATCATCTCTGGCTCTGCTACTCCTTCTTCTAATAACTGAGCACGATGACGGATGAGGCGGTTAGATGACGAGTGCTTGAGGAACCGGCGAACCACTTCATCGCGATCTAATGGATCATGGAGGTATGTCTGTAGATCGTGACGGAACAAGACGCTCAATATGGCAGCTAACAACGGTGGTCGAAGCATCATCTTGTTGCGGAAGTTGGGGTCGCCTTCTGCCCACAAGACTTTCCCTGTGAAATGCAAGAGAAAATGTAATAGATACGTTAGGATGATGACAGTTATCGATCAGACAGTCACTTTCAGACCATGGAGTACGTAGGTAGAGTATCAACTCAGTATTAATTAAATCTCCAGCGTGTATGCAGTTTTGATTTTATTAAATGAATTCGAGTTGAGACGCAGTACCAAATGTGAGATATGCAAATTCTTGCAGTTTTGAAGAAACGACAATGGAATTGACTGATCATGATAGCAATTACAGAAGGAGTAATATAGTATTTTATAAATCATGTTACAACCTTGGAGATTTGATGTTTGTTAAAATAGCAATTCCACAGACTACTATTACTTTAATGCTCAGCCTTATCAATAAGAGCATTTTCTTAAACGTGATCATATCACAGACTACCTGCCACTGAAAGAGCAAAATGTCATAATCAAAGACAATGATCATAATTAACTTCAAAAGGATGTGAACGGCTCCACATTACTATTCAGATTCAAGAAATGAAGCATGAATTTAGCGAATCATAAAATCATGCCGATGAAAGCTGAATTAAAAGCTTGAAATTTCATCAAAGGAGCACAATAAAATATCAACATTTCCACGACTGACGGAGAGCGGCTCCAACTTGCTAGTAAGTTTTTCACTCATAAGATTCTTGGCACGTTTCTCAACCCGTTCGAGGAGGTTAAGACGTATTTTTGGGGCGCCGCTCCACAGATGACAACAATACTCCATCAGAGGACGAATAGTGGACTTGTAAAGATAGCAAACAGTCTGTGATGGAAGATAGCTGCTGGCACGATAGAGACTACCAATGCATTGAGCTGCCTGCTTGCTGAAGGACTGGATGCACGGTTTCCTCCATGACAAGTCTTCGTAACCGCCAATCCAATGAAGGAGATGGAATCTTGTTCTCTGATCCTATTATCTGACATTTTGATGATGTGATGATCATCATCTTTAAGTCATGAGTGCAGAATACCTTGAGTTTTGAAGGATTGAAGGAAACAAGCCACTGGGCGCCCCATTCTGAGACCTTGCGTAAGTCTACATTAAGAATGTCGCAGTACCGCTGATGCTGCTGAGTATTCATAGCTAGTCACTCACTGGAATTAAAGTGTCGTGTCATCTGCATGCATCACCAATTTACTAAAAGGCAGTCTTGAAGATCGTTGATATACAGTAGAAAAAAAGTGGGTTCCAAAATTGACCCTTGAGGAACTCGTGTATTGAAAATCTTGGTGGAAGACTTTTGGCCATCTAAGACGGCAGATATCTGCCGGTCACTAAGGAAAGAAGAAATATGTTTGTGGAGTTGATCAGAAACTCCGTAACATTTAAACTTCCTAAGGAGTCCCTGATGCCACACTTTGTCGAATGCCTTGCAAATATCCAGGGCAACTGATCTCGTCTCACTTTATTTATCAAGAACAAAACTCACATGTTCAGTGACATGTGAAAGAAGATCTGTAGTTGATCGAGAATGACTGAAGCCATAATGTACTTCTGATAGGAAGTTCTGAGTTTCATGAAGTTGACGATATGGTAGTTAACCACTGCTTCAAAAATCTTGCCAGCAATTGGAAGCAAGCTGGTAGGCCGGTAACTAGATGAAAGAGATGAGTCAGAACCGTTCTTTGGAACTGGAACCACGGAAGACATTTTCCGACAGCAGGGAAGCTCACCGGTGGATACACATCTACTGAAAAGTTTGGATAAAAGTGGAGAAAGCCCCAATACCGGAATGCCATCTGGTCCAGTAGACGTAGAGCTATCGAGACCGGCGATGATCTTTTTTGACGTTTCGGACTGTGACTGAAGACGGACTAACGGTCTCATCAGTGCGCGTGGGAATTGGAGGTGGAATTCTACCTCAATCGTCAAATGTTGAATTGACTCCTTGCAAAGAAGCTCGGCTTTGTCTGCTGAGGTTGTCGCCATATAAGTACTAACTTCGGCATGACAAAGTGCTGGGATGGAAAATTTTTTCGCATTGGTGATACTGTTGTAAATCCTCCAGAAGACCTTAGAGACAAGCTTTTGGGTGGCAATGGATTTCCGCACATACAAAGCGTAACGGCTTTTGGCCTGATATATGGTTTCCTTGCAATTTCTTCGTGCGGTCTTGTATAATTCAATATTGCCAGCGGTACTGTCAAGCTCGTACTTATGAAAAAAGTGGTCACTCTGGCAGGTTGCAGCTGTACATTCTGGTGTAAAACAAGGTTTGGAGTGGGGCTTCATTTGGAAAGTACAGTGAGGAATGTAGGCCAACATCCCTATCTGAAAACCACTCTGTCAGTTCTTGCGCCGACCTGTGGACCTTCTCGCTCAGAATCAAATTCTCAGCTTGAACTAAGAAATGTGCGGAAGCCACAGCAGTCTGCTTTGGAGCATTGATAAACTGTTCTATGGAAAGGCGCAGACGGTGTAGAGTAAGTTTACTTGCCAGAAACTGATAGCACAAGTGATCAGCCCTGCCGAAGAAAGAAGTAACCTCGTGTAAAGTTGAATTTGACGAGTCAAGGAGATATCCAGTCTCCCCAGCCCGGTCAGGCACTCTGGTAGGCCAAGTGACAATTTGACTAAGATTGTGAGAGACAGCAAAATCCTCGGCTGCCGGACCGGAGAAATAAGTGGTGCGTGAGTGCACAAGTCAGTCAACATTGTGCACGTTGAAGTCACACATAACGGCAACCTCAGCGCTGGGATACTCTTGTACAAGAGAATCGATCTTATAAGAAAGAACATAGAAAATGTCCGTATTGTTTGATGGAGAGCGGTATAGGAAAAATGACGGAAGAGTGGTTTTCTGTAGCGCTCAATGAAGGCAAGATAGTTGAAGAAGCTCATGCCTTGGATCCTCTGAGCTATGAAGCCTTCTCAAGGGAAGGCTTGTTTTGGCATAAACTCCAAGACCATGACAAGGTGCTTTATCCATCCGGTGAAATGTGTATCCATCAGGAGTAGTAACATCGCTTGATGACACACTGGGATCTAACCTGGTTTTTCTACAGGGCTGAAAGATTTGATGACTTACCTTGGAGGAACATGTTAATGTTAATGTCGTCGTAATTGGATCTCAGCCCTCTTACGTTGCTGAAGCAGGTCGTGAGAGGGGTTTTTAGCTTGACGGCTGAACTACATTTCTTGTGTGTCTTTCTCATTTTCATAATTTCTCGTAGAATATCAATCAAATAAACAAAAATCATACAGTACAACAAAGTGATACACCAAACTTTGGAAGGCATCAGAAACATGCAAATAATAGCAACAAAGCTGTAATAAATAATATGGAAAAAGGACACTTATAGGCACATTTCATGTCGCGAAAGCTTGAGGAAACCCAAATGAGAACCCATTTGCCATAGCAATGGGTAAAAGTCAGGTAGGCAGAGGAACCGGATACAGATACACGGGATATCAAAAGTTATCCACACACGGTTTATCACATTGAAAGCATTTAGTGTTAAGAACATCATCTTAATGCTGTCATGACATTTTCCTGACATTTAGCTGCTAAGTTTCAGACAATTGGACGCTTCACTCACCTGTGTCGTGCATATATTGTCCGATATTCTTTGCTACATGCTTCAGACCAAATCGACGTTGGACAACTTCTCCGAAGAAATCCCAGTCGATGAGCGGATCATCATTACCGCGATCCTCAAAATAACTCTCAATATCTATCCATAATGAAGGTATCACACGCATTACGGAAGGAAATGTTTTGGTTTCAGTGGCCATTTCCACGATAGTCCTTTCCAAAGTCTCATAACCTTCGTAGTTGGCAGATGATACAGCTAAAGGTTCGGCATGAAAGATCACACGAAGACACTTCAGATGAAGAAAGTGTTTGTACTGTTCGGAAAGAGCAGGGGAGATTTGAGGCCGAGATTCAATTTTTCTGATCTCGTCATCGATCTGAAAGAAAAATGAAATAGAGTGATATCCAGCACTGCCTGTTCATGGTCAGTGGTCGGCGACGAAACCAGCTCCCCCATCAGTCCGTGAGGAGGGTGATTGGACACCCAGCAGGACTAAAAACAAGACCTGTCAGATGGCGATTGAACTCGTTAGACCGAGTCAACGCCTATCCTGTCTTCATTTTCTTCTTCACTTCGCTTTTTGTGCTCTTTGCACCCCTCACCATAGAGGTTATGACTCCTTAATTGGTCCTTAAGTCTAAGGAGGAGCTTCCAAGCCGTTGGACTGAATGGCAAAGGGTGGAGCATCTTGCTTGGAGCCTGTCTGCGCACCTTCACGATCGAGAAGAACCACCACAATCTAACAATTAAAATTACTGGGGAACGCCAGATTAATTTATCTTTATTTCTCGGGTAGTTGGGGCTCGTGAGTCCTGTTCGGTTACCCACCTAGGAGATGGAAACTCTACTCGAACCCCCAAGCCAATAATGTTCCTTGCCGTGTCAATCGGATGCACGGCTAGAGGGTCTGTAGTCTACGGCATTGGTGGACGTGCCCGGTTGAAGGCAAACATGGCCTCCAGTCCCAGTCCCACTATCTCGGCTGTGGTGGGTGTGAATGCATTCCGAGGCAAAACTTTAAGCCTGTGGTAAGCGGATGACCGAATGATCGCAGGCAACCCATGATAAAGCTAATGACTACTCTGAGAGAGTCCTACATGACACATGTAGCAGCTGTTACCTGGGCCAAGGGGAGTGCGTCCCGGATACAGGGTTGCCAAACTCGTCCAGAAAAAAATCCGGACGCTCTAATGTTATATCATCAGAGTAAATATAAACATTAATTGCCTTCTATACTTAACTGTGAATGGAAAATAGTCATTATGCGTAAGATTGTCATCAATATCATGCGTATCTCTTTTCCTCGTCATTCATAAATGACAGGTGATTTTGAATGAAAAATCGTAGCTTTTATGAACCCGCAATATATTCAATTAACAAATACATCAATAAATCTCAGAAGGCCTGAGAATATTTCACAAATCCTTTTAACAAATATAGGCAGTACAAAGCTATATAAAAAATGATCAGCGCGTCTATGATTTCGTTAAATGATTGAATCAACAAATCTATAAAAATATACATTAGTGCGCCAAGGATTGTGTTAAGAATCAACGAATCTATTAAGAATACAGCGGTGTATCTATGATTGCGCTACCAGAAAAACAAATCTTTATAAAAGTACATCACTGCGCCTATGATTGTGCTACCAGAAAAACAAATCTATATACAAATACATCAGTGCGCCTATGATTGCGTTACCAGAAAAACAAATCTATATACAAATGCATCAGTGCGCCTAAGATTGCGCTACCAGAAAAACAAATCTATATACAAATACATCAGTGCGCCTATGATTGCGTTACCAGAAAAACAAATCTATATACAAATGCATCAGTGCGCCTATGATTGCGCTACCAGAAAAACAAATCTATATACAAATGTATCAGTGCGCCTATGATTGTGTTACCAGAAAAACAAATCTATATACAAATACATCAGTGCGCCTATGATTGCGCTACCAGAAAAACAAATCTATATACAAATGCATCAGTGCGCCTATGATTGCGTTACCAGAAAAACAAATCTATATACAAATGCATCAGTGCGCCTATGATTGCGTTACCAGAAAAACAAATCTATATACAAATACATCAGTGCGCCTATGATTGCGTTACCAGAAAAACAAATCTATATACAAATGCATCAGTGCGCCTATGATTGCGTTACCAGAAAAACAAATCTATATACAAATACATCAGTGCGCCTATGATTGCACTACCAGAAAAACAAATCTATATACAAATGCATCAGTGCGCCTATGATTGCGTTAACAGAAAAACAAATCTATATACAAATGCATCAGTGCGCCTATGATTGCGTTACCAGAAAAACAAATCTATATACAAATGCATCAGTGCGCCTAGGATTGCGCTACCAGAAAAACAAATCTATATACAAATGCATCAGTGCGCCTATGATTGCGCTACCAGAAAAACAAATCTATATACAAATACATCAGTGCGCCTATGATTGCGCTACCAGAAAAACAAATCTATATACAAATGCATCAGTGCGCCTATGATTGTGCTACCAGAAAAAACAAATCTTCATAAAAGTACATCAGTGCGCCTATGGTTGGGTTATGAATCTATATACAGTATCAACAAATCTATAAAGAATACAACGTTGCATCTGTGATTGCGTTGCCAGAAAACAAGTCTATATAATCATACATCACTGATAGACAAATGATCACTATCAATAAAAACACGTCAAGTATAAACAATCTAGCTCACTGAAATCTGTCCATAAAAACAATCCGATAAAAAATTCTTCTTTGGCAAAAACAATTCTTTAAATAGTCTAAAAATTTACGTTCATGATTCTTCATCATCACTAGCACTATCGTGCTCATATCAGGGTGTCTACTACATCAGGAATTTTCAAATCCAGGAGATATCCAGGATATCCAAGAGATATTATTGCAGAAATCAAGGAGCCTATCGAAATTTTTATGATGGTCATAAAATGACCATCTCGTGTCATCGCCATTTTAACAGTGCCGTTATCTACTAGGTATTAGGCAATAGCTAGGGGCTTGACCGAACTCCAACATTCTTCGTGGATGAGAATTCTTTGGGATACTGCGTTTGGCTCCGAATTCCAGATCCACGCGATATTTCCTTCAGATTTGCATCGTTATTCAGATCACGTATCAGAATTTTGGAAGCGTCTGTCCCCACCTCCGGCATGACCGATGCCTTAACGAATCTTTTCAATGTACATTATCTTTGACAATGCCCATCAGAAAACCGTGTAAAAATGGAATCATAGGCTTGTCGTGTTGAAACCGCCGTAGAAGTGGCTCAAACTGAGACGCTACGGAGCTGAAAAAATACAGCTTCGCTGCAGGAAATGGGTCATTGATTGCGTCAGCGACTGTTGAGAATGATGCTACATGCAGTTGAGGTTTCACATCGACGCAATATTTCTCAATGTTCGGTAGAATCTCTATTGCTCTGTTACATACATCTTTGTTTTGTACCTAACCGCATTTGCAAAAAAACTTAGGAAATGCGGTTGAACCTGCAATATGTGTGGCCGTTAATCAGCCCTGCGTGCAGGAGAATCTTTGAAAAGGTAGTGCATGCTTTGCAGTACAGTTGACAAATCCCAAGTACTTTTTTCAATCCATACTGCAATGCTCCACTCACGAATGACATGTACCTGTTTGGAGCAATTCCTTCCCATACTTGTGCTGAAATTTTTCAGAAAATCTTCGGTGAAATGATTGACTGCCATGCTGATTTGCAACAATCTATTGAAGACATCAACAAATGAGCCACTAATTTTATCCAATGCTTTATTGACACTTTCAAATATGTTTTCAGCTTTCGAGTGAGTGAGAAATACTGACGTTACATAATCACTAACCATAACACCAGTGCTCGTTGAAATATCTAATCCACAGATCTTGATGTCCCCTTTGAACAATTTTGTTTAATGCCTCATGAAAGGTATGCTAAACTCCTTGGACGTATGTACTCTGGCTAGCATCTCTTTCTGAAAATGTGGAGATAGTCCGAAAGTCACAACGTAGCCTAACTTATCTTTGGCCATTTGGATGTTGTCAACAACACGGTGACTTTTGAACATCGCTTGAAATATAGATTGTTGATCATCACATGATCGTTGTGAACGGTGTTTCTTTACCATATCCAAGGCCCAAATTATTTCTGCTTTGATATACTTCATTTTTTCATAGCTGCCGTAATAGGAGCCGTTCTCGTTTCCGGGTTAATTGTAAAAATTTTACTTGTGTGCATCGATGAAGATGCATCAGCATTCATTGAAGATGATGTAGTTGAAGTCAAGGATGTGGAAACGTCGACACTACGACGAACAAGATTCACTAACTGATAGTCATTGGATGCAACTACAAAATAGGAGTCACTAATCTGTTTGCGAAGTCTGAGACACCCACCGACTTCGAAAATTCATGTATACGAAAAAACCTTAAATTAACACAAGTAACCTGAAACAGAAAGAAAACACACACGAACATTATTTTACGCTATCAAATAAAATCGAAAAGCACAAACGAAGATTAATTCACCGAAAAGCATAATTACATTTTGTTTACATTATTGCAAACGTTAAAAATGTGGCTCAGGACGTTTTTCACAACTTTTAATTTCGACGAAATCAGGATTTATCCAGGATATCGAGGATATCAAGGCCAAATTTTCAAAATCAGGATTTATCCAGGATATCCAGGCCTTGTAGACACCCTGTCATATGATTGGAAGTATCGCCGGGATGAGCTTCGAGCTAAGTCGATGAGGGACTGAGTTACTGAAAAATGTTGTAATCCATCGATATTTTTCAAGTGAGATCGCACTCGCCGGATACCGTTCAGAGTTTCGTGTTGGAGACGATTTCTCTCCTTTGTGACTACAGCTGCATTTACACTAAATCCTCTTTCCTCAGCAGCATTGTGTGGCTGACTACAAAGCAATGCCTGCACAAGAACTTTGATCAGCGGTTATTTGTGCTTTTCGAATATCTTGCTCCAATAAGCATCTAGCCGTTCTTCTTTGAGTGGCTGAATATCATTGTTGATTGCCAGCTGCTTCCATTCCTCGATTAATGGTTGCATGTCATCAACTTTTATTGTGGGAATGAGACCTGCAAGAAACGTCAAGTTTTTCAATTTTGTTGTCTTGTCCTTATCCGACTGAAACGTGCGGTTTTGTGGACACAGCAATGTCAACTTTTGCCACAAACGCATGTGTTCTTTTTTATCAAGTTTGAGATTGCTCATGGTTGCGTGGAAAGCCTCCAAATAAAAAGCCTTCGCTTCGAGTTTGAAATGGGTCATTTCGGCAGACTGCAAATTTTTCAGACATAAACGTTCGGTTCGGTGGTCAATGTCAACGTCTGATGAGTGATTTTCAGGGGCCATGCTTGATGTTGAAATCTTCGACACGACGATGTCTTCACAGACAGAAGGCAGCAAAAATCGTCCGCCTAGAGAAGCCATCATACCACAAATTCTATACACATAGGCTACTCCGGCCCAATGGGATCGTCTCTCTGTAAAATAATTGCATTTCTTGAAATAGGGGAAGTGCTTCCGATAGAAAAAGGAGGTAGATGTCTGTCTTCTTTGATGCAAATGCGCTGCGAAGTCGCTCATACCGATCATTCTTTTCCAAATCTGCCAATCCTTTTTTGGGCAAATAGTGGACGAAATAGGTTCGAAGCGCATCAAGGAGTGTGAGAACTCGTTTCACAAAATGAAGTAAGGTCAAAAACCTCATCCCATATGATCAATTAGTTTCAAGTTCGGTAAATCCAGCTCGTCTCGCAGAGCAGCGAATTCTTCGGATCTGAGAGCTTGCCCTTAAAAGAAATACTTCATGTCGAGTGCAAATTGAAGCACATTGAATTTCAGTTTGCCCATAGCTTTTTCCGCGCAGTTGTGCAATGTATGTAGCTTGCAAGAACCAAAGTCTATAACATCCGGATTAGAAGATGAGAACAGTTTTGTGAAGGCTGTCATAACATGCGGCCCGTCGCGGTTGATGCAAGTACGTTTTTGGCTGAGATGTTCACGGTTTTCAGAAGATTCATTACTTCAGCATGAATTATCTGAGCACTACAAAGTTTGGGTGGCGCTCGGTTTCCTGCAAGAGCCTCAATCACATCTTTCCAGTCTATTTTCATGTAAATCGAGGTCAGGAATTCTACACGGATTCTTTGCTGATTGGAGCACCAGAAAATAGCAGTCAAATCGAGCTGCTTGTACCCAGATGAATTGTTCGTCTTATCTAGGCAAAGTGTGAACAAACATGCAAATCCGAGCTTCATTGTTCTGGCCGCGCTGCCTCTGAAGAACAGTTACGGTAGAATGAATTCTTCTATACAATACAATTTGCAAACACATTGATAAGTCAAAATATATTTGTGCAAATCCAAGAAGTAAACTGTTATGACAACAGCATAATGCATGCATAAAATTACCCAAATTGGACCCTAGTAGTCTGTGAAAAAAGCAGTTGGCTAAAATGATAGGGATGAATCAGCTTTAGTCCAAAGCAAGTGGTTGAATGATTTTAAACGGGTAAAGAAATAACTGACGAACACTAGTATGGATTCGATAAAAATCCGGAAATTTGATGGTTTTGACAAAAAATCCGGACATCAGCAGATTCTGTCAAAAAATCCGGACATCAGCAGATTCTGTCAAAAAATCCGGACGTCCGGATAAAATCCGGACGTATGGCAACCCTGCGGATACCAATCCGGCGTCGCCGATGGTCATCCGACGGGATGACGAAGACTCCCAACAAACTCCCTACCCTAGTTGCCGAATTCCAATGATAGCTCAGAGTTTTAAACCCTGGTTTTGATGAAGGCAAAGAATGCAGTTAATTTTAAAATACTTTCAAGCACTTCCCCTAATTGAATGCTTTTTGGCTAGAAAAACATTTTTTATGTGAAAAGTCCCTCAATATAGGCATCTTTATGTTTAGTAGGCACATCGCCAAATATCTAAAACACATATTAAAAACATTTTTTTGATTGAAATGCCTTATTATCTTTCGATGACATGCGCAGACTTACTTACGCGCAAGCTAAAGAATATTGACATTGATAACGCATTGACAGGTTTCATGAGCATCTTTCGCTTATACGCACATGTACAGGGTGTCTCAATAGTTCCGCACCATACGAAAATAGGGTAATCTACAAAGCAATCCATTTTGTTGTGTTGACACTGAAACATTGAATAGGGTACATATATTTTGTGCAAAATACAAAATATTTTATGGAAATTACAGAATTATGTAAACAATTAGCTTCAGAACAGTCACAAAAGATGTTCAGATTGCCCACCATTTTGTTCAATACATTTTCTGCATCGATGCAGAACCGAGTCTTGAGTTCGTAGAATGCAGAACTGACTAGCTTCAATTTTGGCCACTTCAGTTGATATTCTATTCTTTAGATCATCAAGCGGTCTAGGTCTGGTGGTGCATACGACCTACTTCAAATGTCCCCAAAGGAAAAATCGAGTGGACTTACATTTGGAGATCTTGGTGGCAACTCTACTGCACCTCGCCTTCCTATCTATTGTCGTGGGAATGTCTTATCGTGAAAATTGCGCACATTCAGACCAAAGTGTGGTGGTGCTCCATCCTGCTGGAACCGTAGTTGTTGTCGTCTCTGTAATGGCAACTCATTGAGAATCGGCTGAAGAAAAGTTTGAAGCAGAGATAGGTATCGGGGTATGAATCTTCTGTAGCATGCTCATCAAAGAAAAATGGGCCGATAACTCGATTTCACCAAAAATCGTGGCCCAAACCATTATCCTTGTAGCTTTCGCATGTTGGAATCGTTGATCCAGTGAGGATTAGTAGCGCACCAGTAACGAGAGTTGTGTCTGTTTACATGTGAAGAAAGATAAAACATAGCTTCATCCCTGAACATAACGCGGACTGGGTAGAGGAAGTCGGTTGTTGCAACATCCATTCGCAAAATTCCATGCGTTTGCCTGCATCATCTTTACAAATCTCTTGCACCAGGTACACTCTTGCACAGGTATGGATGATATTTATGCATGTGAAAGATCCGATGAACTGGTGCGCGACTGACACCACATTCTTGGATCACTTTGCGAAGTGAATCAACTCAAGACTCAGTTCTGCATCGACGCAGAAAATTTATTGAACAAAACGGTGGTCAGTTTGAACATCTTTTGTGACTTTTTTAAAAACGTGTTTTAAAAGAACTTAGATTTCTAAACCTAAAGTAGATCCCAGTAATTGATAAGTACTGCTGCAGAGAAGCAGATCGGTTATATGAACCAAATCTTGCTGTCTATTCAAGTGGACTGAGTTATTGCCGACAAATACAAGCAGCATAATGTCAAAAATGCAATTATGCAGTAGGATTCCGATGTAAATGTTAGCTTATTGGGAAGAGATCATAGTAGGTCATTAGCAATATCATTTGTTGCAAATTCAAATTTCACAATAACTCACATTCTCGATGTATTCCTTCAGATAAGCTTCTGCATCTTCTTTAGCTTGTGATAGTCGTTGGCTAACAACATTCTTCTTCAACTTATCGGCATGAGTACCAACCAAAATGAAGATAAGTTGATTATTTTTCATGATCAGAACATCCAACCATCTTCCAATCATGTCGTGGAAGTTATTGCTGTCATAAGCACTGAGATCAAAGGCGACGATGCTTAGAGAAGGTAATTGGAGAAAGTAAAAGTTAGTCTGACAATAGAAAGGGAGTCCGGAGAAGTCGAACATAGTGATCGATAATGGTTTCGGGTCGAGTAAGTCCTTGGAAGTCTCGAAAGAAAACTCATAAGCGTCGACACCTAAAGTCTGCTCATCTTCTTCCGTTAGCCGAGGTTGCTGATCGACTAGAGATTGAACGAGACTCGTTTTTCCTGCACGGACACTGCCCAAAACCATCATTTTTATTCCCTGATAAGCTTTGCTTTCAATTTTTGACTCATGGTAATACTGAACCATCGCACGAAGACCACATTCACAAATCTCACGAGGTGGAGCCATGATTGGATTGCAAGACACGTCCACTTCTTGGGTTGTTTGCCAATCGATTCGTTTTAGCATGGCACCGGGAATAACCTTGAAACGATTTGAACTAACGTCCAATTTCTCCACAATGCGCATCAGATGCTCCGGGAATCTTATCAAAGCGTTGTTGGACAAATCAACACTTTGAATTCTCCTCTTTGGTTTCCCTGAAAATAAGGAAATTTGCAAATGCTGATATCCCTGATATACATGTTGAAATTCTTTATCACTTAGTGCAAAGTTAAACCAAACGTGCGCTGTGTAACATGGTACATATTGAACATTCAACAATATTTTAATATGAGTCTGTGGATTACATCTGAAAATCTAAATTACAGTTATATAGCGTAGAGAACACCGTCACATGGTAGAGCGACGTGAAGCAAAGCAGCACCCTTCTTGTGTGAAAACATTTCATGGAACTCTCTTATTTAATGGGTAAAATTTGAATACAGGCCCTCTTCTAGCATTTTCGCAATTCCGCTTTGTAGCTTTGTGTGACCCACAGAAGAGTTTGCAGTGTCCTTATGAAGAAGTAGGTAGATCATTGCAGCAAAAAAGCAGATTTTCCCGAAACGGAAGACGAATCGAATGTCAATTTCATACAAGTTGACTTTGAGCAAGGAAAAAACGTTCAGCTTTTTACATGTTTTTTGAGGACATGATACAACTCGCAATCAATTATTTTGACTTCTACAGTCATGCTCCTTTTTTCAAGGGTCACCCATCGGTGCAGATTCTGCTTCTTCCCTTTTATAAGTTCATGGCATCTTAATCCTTCAGTCCAAATTCCAAAAACTGTGACATAAACTTGATCAATATCATTGATATACGTATTGATCAACATTTATTAGTTTCCTCTGCTAACTTTAGAACGCTTTAGATCTTGTTATGAAAATGTGATTCTTGCTAGCACTTAAATAATGCTTCACTTATGCACTATTTCAATTCAAGTTCATTACTTGTTAAGTGCCTGCATAGGCTTACATAATATCTACGATAAGTAAGTCAACTCACAATATCCATGTACTGTCAGGCTTAAATTGTAGGATAATTTAGTTGGTTAATTAAGAGCCGCACATTAGTACAGAGGTGCATAAGTCACAGGAATCGAGTCCTCCGTCACCACCGTTCTCATTAGAGGATACTAACCCAAGTCTGGTGAGAGTAGCCAAGGTGTGAAGGCTATCTAACACTTAGCTAGCTTGTATAGCTGCGCGCCTCAGGTGGTGGGTAGGGATAAGTAAAAATGGCTAAAGCTACAAAGCTAATGCGACTTGTAATGGATATGTAAGCGGTCGACACCGGCAACGCATGCATTATGTAGGCCAACTTCTGTGCCATCCTCTACCAAAAAGGGAAAAGAAATATGAGACGTGGCAGCAGGGTCGTTTTATAATCGAGATGAAGCTTATCTGCAGCTGAATTTTGGATACAGCCCTTGTCTATCTGTGCTGACTGACCTGGTGAAAATGACCAAGCCATATTTGCGTGTAGCGGCAATAAGTGCCACAATCGGGAGCGCCTATATGTGGCTATCTACCTAAAAGAAAGTGCTAGCATGCTGACATTGCGGATAACAAAGGAAAAACAATAACAAAATAGATACATGTATCGTATTTCTTCGGATGGCAGCCGCTGAGCGACGCTGACCGGTCTTCTCTGTTTTAATTTCATATATAATTATCACTATCACTTTTATTACATCTATTATTACACAATGAGTTAACATATAATTCAAAGTACAACACCAGCAACATGATAATATCAAATACACAGGAAGATATTCGCTATGACTGAAAATATTCGGTGGCTCCGGTAGTCTGCAGTTCAGACATAAAACATTACAAAACATACAAATTCAAAATTCATGTATAACAAATAAAAAATTCATGCACACATTTTCCAAATTTATTTGGAAGTTCCGTTTAGATTAGATGAATGAAACCTTAGTAGTTGTATTATCTTAACATTCAATTTAAAATCCCAGTTTTCGTTAGCATAGGCAGATTCACAAATTATAACATAATGAACGGTGATGTGTTACAGGAGTGCAAACACACTAATTGCAGTGGAAATGTTACAGAGCCATGTGTAAATCACATCAAATACTATAGGTATTATGACACTAATTGATCACCAAATATCCCAGGCATGTGACATCAATGACGTAAATGTGACGTCGAACTTCTTTCAGTTAAAGAAACACTACTTTCTCAATAATAATGGAGGGATCGATAAGAATGTAATAAAGCAACACGAATAGAATATCCATCAACTGAAGAAATTTGGGTTGAATTCCACTTTGATATACTGCATTTTAGCAGAGGATACAAAGATTTTTTCAAAGAATATACATAGATGTATATATGTATAAATTGAAAAGCTGTTTGCACAAATAGCAATTGAGAAAAAAATTATTTAGATTAAAATGCTATCACAAAACGATATCCATTTTGCTTTTCATTATTATCTTCTCAGATCAGTCAAATCAAAACTGTTAGCTGCCACTCAGCTGAGTGACATTTGACGAAGTAGGTTTGAATTAACAGATGTGACGATAATGTCACGATACACTAAGGTTCCGCCTCAAAGACAAAATCTTTTCAGAAAACTTGATATCTCAGCAAATCTTTCAATACAAACATCTTCACATACTATGACCACATGAATGTTTCAAAATCACAGAAACTATGAGCTTCATACACGTATGCTGCACTAAGTAGGTCTGCTGTAGTGAAACCTTCACGGACACATGCAACATAAAACCTCAGACATTTAATACATCATCTAAAGGAGCGTGAGATGAGATCAAGCTTCAAGCACTTTATAGGGTTCGTCTGCGTGCAGTCAAGATTGTTGTTCCAAAGAAGGTACATTTATGAAATAAATAAAAGAAATCATGATTGGAGGTCAATTTAATGAATGCTGAATAGGATATGATGAATTTCTGAACTGACATTATTTCAATTATAACATATAGTCATCGTCATCAGTCTACATAACATGATTACTATTTGAGCCTATTACTATCATAGCTCTACATGACAAAGTAACAGGATTAACAGAAAATGAACGCATGCAAATCAACTTGAAAGTAGTCTGAGAGTTTACTTTGTCGTGTAGAGTATGTTCATTATCATCAACCGTTCTATGCTATTGCCATGCCATTCTGTCGTAAACCTCCAAAGAGGCAGCATGAACTCGGGTCAAATAAATTCAATAATGGACTTCTACGAAACATGTGATGTCGTAAACTAAGCTTTAGTGAATTTCTGTCGGTAGTTTGTCGATGAAGTAAAAGTTCTTAAAAGGAACAACAACCTGCAAAGCCAAGCACTGTAGACCGCAAAGATGGCGAATAAAGCATATCTAACTCCAAATTATGAACACAGTATCATAAGATTTCTAAACATGTCAACTTTTGGATTCTTGACAAAATCCGGGGCATAATGAAATTTTTGCAACTTCTTCATTTTAGATTAGAAAATGACTGAATTAACTAAATTTATAAACTAAGCAAATTAAAATAGCCAAATTAGTTTCAAGTCTTCAAATGTGCATGAATAATTTGAAAATGCTTTTTGGACACCTCTGTAATCGAAACCGATGAATGTCGAAAAATTATAGAATGTATATAGAATGCTAATAGAGAAAAGTAAATAAGCCAGAAGAAATATAAACAGACAAATATCATTTGAGCAACACCATTGAAAATCAGTTGAAAATCATGATTGAAATACTTAAAGCGTGCGCTTTAACTTTCACGCAAATACAAATTTTGCAATTTCTGGTGACCTCTTTTGTTTTCAACCTCAGAATTACATATTATGCCCACATAATTTGTGTAAATGCAAGCTTACATTCCTCGTACTCATCTGACAGGCTACTTTTTCACTTCCTCAGCGATTTATAGAAATTGTCAAGTTTCTGTCCGATAGCTTTGACAATTTATCAAACTGACAATTTTGCTCACGTGATTCTTCTTGATCAATGAACAATGTTATCATTCTAAGCCCTAAAGTCATATTCAGCCCTTGTAGTGAGGTCCTGAAGGTGATACTCAGTACATGCTTGGAGAGTTTGAGTTTTTAAATTTGAATATGCTATGGAATTTACATGAGCGTGAATCTCGTACATTAGTACGTCCTGCTGTTATCATCTTCTGAGCCAGTTTTGAGTACAGATGGAGTCTAGTAGAGAGGACAATTGAAAACTGATTTCTTTTACCTGTGAATCTGGTTTAAGTTCGCCTGACATCTGCAGGACCATCAGCGATGAACAAGAATAAGATACAGGAGCTTCTGTGTCTCGTAATTCAATGACCAGCAAGAAGAACATGGCCAACGTTTTTGGGATACTCGTGACATTCTTCATGTTGCTGTATGCATCAATGGAAAAAATTATACCCTAGACCAATACTTTGCATGAATTTGATGAATATCATACCAGAGCATTGAGGAAGTGAAAAGTAATAAGATGAATAATATAGGATTGCATCTATATAGAAAATATGTGGATAAAATATGCCTTTTTTAATTTTTCGAAAAAAGAGCCATAAAGAATTAAATTTCTATCGATCAAAACTTTTTCATCAACTCTATATTTTGTACATTCAAGCACACAGATCTATATATCAATGTTTCAGATGCATATTAGTCGTTTTAAAGCAGTTTTAATCTCTCGTTTTTCATCAAAATCAAATTTAAGTATGTACAAGTGCCATCTGTACTGTCTACAGATTAAGCGAACAATGAACATTAAAATATCAAGGCGACATGTACGGTGATAAAAACACTTGACACCAGGCCGTGTTTGTCCGGTCACACTTACACACATCGCTATCAAAATCGAAGCTTCCAATTTCTGTAAACGACGGCCAGACGTCCAAGTTGATCAGCAAGAATGTTAGTAGGGGATATAGGGGAACGATATTGAAATGGGACAAGGAAATGATCGCTTTGAATGAATGATCGTTATTCCAGTACTATTCTCAGTTAGATTATGAAACAAGGACTGTCCATGTTTGTATTGTTAACTTGTCAAATAGATTCATTTCCATGCGAGCATAGATTAAGATATATGGATTAAGAGCAGTCAGTGCACTTCGATGCTCTGAAGATTATGCTTAACAGTGACAATCATGAACATCAAACATGCTTGGCTTTAAAAATTACACCCTTGTTCCTATTATGATTTGATTTAAATTTCAGAGGCGGCATGTAAAAATCGATGACGCGCCAGCGAACCCGAACCTTCTTCAGACAGTTTTAGAACTGCGAGATAGTAATTGATGTATTTTGGGAAAACTCTTGCACATTTGATATTTGACGACGAGGAGTTCGTCGGTAATGTCATTCATTTCTCAGCAATACATTCCAAATTGATCATGAAGTTGAAGACATTTCTAGCTACAGTAGGAGTTCTATTATGTTTTTTCTACTCAATCAATTCCTGCTAGAATTCTGTTCTGGAATCAAGTATGAGCAGCATGCCACATGTTTTTGAATGGCATCCGCAGCTAAATCTATCAATCAACATGTTATAAGATTATTGTTATTATTATAACCAAGCTGTAGTGTGACTACTTATAATTCTGACGCTTTTTATTAAATTGAAAATGCATTTTGTAATAGTGGTTGTCCGCAATTACTTTTGTTCAACAGCTGTCCTAGCTTGAAGTTTCAATCTCTAAATAATCAACACATCATTAATCACGATTCATTGCTCCCAGTATTCCTTTGAAAAATCAAAGAGAATAAATGTTTGCTTAAAAGATCTATTTTCAATGTTATCCCTAGCCATCTCTTACCAAAATGAAGAATAGAGAATCGATAATCGTTCAAAAGAAAATCGAATAATTGAAACAAAGTCGTCAATCCATAGTCGCTAACATAAACTCTTGGCTTTATCTCCTTTAACACCGAGATCGTGGTCACTAATGTCTTCATGTCTTCTATTCCCTACATTTCGAGCTCCGCTTCATCAATGCACAATGTTTAATGTCTAGAGAGAATGAAAGACAGCTATTGAGTCAATAAAAGACACCAACACTCTTGATTCCCCGACCGCACTCGCCTGACCTAGGAATCGAACCGAAGTCCGTGGTGGAGACGAGCTCGCACCTTCTTCACTAGACCACAGTGACGGTACAAAAGGAATGCGAGTGAAGGCAGCAGTCATCTCTAAGAGACATCGACAGCTCATTGTCCTATTATTATTGACAGTAATGAGATGACTTCTGTCTTCCCGAGGGTTATATTCGAGAAAATGCGGTCATTTCTAGTATCAAATCATCAAGCGCAGCTGAAAGTTTTCAGCAAAATAGCCTTTCTTGATGTCTTAATAAGTTAATAATAATTGTTAATGGTGATCTGATTTTTTCTATCTTCCGCAAACCTACTTGGGGTTGCTTGTACTTGAGTTACCACAGTTTTATCCATCGTCTGTATAAGATTGATTTAGTCAGGTAGTTATTAGATAGAGCTCGTCGTTTGTGTTTGCTATCTACTTACAGTTCTGAGAGAGACTTGCTTTACAAGACTCTTTTTCAATTAATGGTTATCCTACCATATTCATTGATAAACACACTGGTCGTCAATCTGAGTCCGAAGCTTTTCCTGATTTTGGCCCCGCTCGAAAAAGGGTGTTTTACGAGCACCCCTTTGTAGTGATGATGCCAGTAAAGTCGTCTGTAAACGTATTTTTTCATCGACTCAGAAAGTTTTCCGGCTGCTGAGCCTGTTGCTATGTTCTCAACCTGTCGTATTCTCTCCCGTTGTCTTAAGGATCCTGCACCATCCATCAGTCGCGCTCGCCTTATCTATAAATTTTCTTGTGACTGCGGATGCAGTTATATTGGACACACTGAGAAATATTTCAGGGTCCGAATGAGGAAACATTTACCGAAGTGGACATTGTCGTCCTCGCTCTAATAAGTCTCCGTCCAGCGCCATTTGTCGGCATGCCTTATCTTGTGATAGTTTTTCAGGACGCACATTTTCTTTTGTTTTTTTATTTTATGTGCTACTCGGTTCCCTTTTCTTCTCCCCATTTTAGAATCTCTGTATATATCTCGTTACCGTCCACAAAGACTAAAAACGAGTGTTGTATCCACAAAGACTTAAAACGAGTGTTGTATCCACAAAGACTTAAAACGAGTGTTGTATCCACAAAGACTTAAAACATATCCTACGTTTGCCTTAGCTTTAGCTTTTTTCTTTTGTCATGCCCTTGCTACTTTTTATTGTCTTCGGTAAACCTGTTGTGTTTGTAAATGGTAAATGCACTATTGAGATATCGTGAAGTTTGTCCGAATGTCACGTCCGCAGTCTATGCCAGTCTGATGAGCTGTATTAAACTAGTCTGTACATTTTCTGTATCACAACGATCGTACTTCTCCTGAAGAGAGGCCGCGAAATAGCCATCGAGATGTCAAAAGTACCGTTGTTTTCTCTTCATACTATGAAAGTTTTCAATCAAAAGAATCGTATGCAGTTCGACCTATTTTGAATCAAGAGCATTATTCGTATAGGATAAACACGCGTGTAGGCCTACATGCAAATTTTAAGTGTGTCGACTTTGTAAAGGAACAAATTTTCACTCCTTGTCAATTTATTGCTATGCATGTATTTCGATAACTAGATGCATGACTATCTCGCATGCTTATCTCGCGTATCATATCTTATCATTTCGCCATCACAGCAAAAACGATCATTCATTCAAATTCGGGAATGTATCAATTTATAACGATCATCATTAACGGTAAGTTCAAAATCATTCCAAAGCATCACAGCAACTCATAAAGAAAGCATTACTGCATTTAGGCTACCATAATTATAACATGCTACCTAAGTATATTAGTATTTTTCAGATGGCCTACATTATTTACTCACTATTTTGAACGATTTTAGAAAGTGAATAACAATCGATTAATCATTCGAGTTTCTGGAATAAGTGAAATAAGATACCGATTTTCACATTGGACTCTAACCCCTGACATTTCTAAGAAGTTGGCAGCAATGATTGCTTTTTGATTCCTTGTATTCTTTTCAATAGATCAATGCATCCTAAGTTTGCGAAGAAGGATTCAATATGTACGAGCGTATTATCATCTGCAGCATCATGCGAAGACCACCTTCGACATCAGGCAGGTAGTCTTTTAGCTACTTTTCATTACTGTGCAAGGAAGCAGTTCTCCAGTACATGCTACAGAGTACATTTAGAGTTGATCGTCAATATAAAATCTATGTTAATCAAAGCGAGTCTACAAATTTGTCCTCTCTCCCTTTAAACAAGATTGATGAAGCTCAAATAATTAATTTTGTATACTGTGAAATATGTATAACTTCAATTATCTTTCCTAAACACGAGTGCACACGAACATCAAATGCAAAAGAAGGTTGAGATCAATTAGGAAGATATCTAGAGAGACTTACCTAACATGCAGTATAGTCGCCATTTATTATTTGAATATATCAAATAATTTAATTTGTCTTATGTTGCATTTACAAATACAAAATCAAGGATAGTAAACAAAGTTGAGAGAAAGTCTGTAAAATTGCATCTAGACAAATACGCAAAGGAAATTGCATATAATGCAGCAAATCCCAAAATAACCTAGGAAAATGCCTGTGAAATCAATGAATAGGAACATCAGGCAAGGCAAATACCAATTTAGGAGCACGGCTTGGAATGCAGTTGCCAATGACTCGCAATCACCCGACATGAGACGTCCCTGAATATTCAAGTGCTTAATTAAAAATGGATCCGCCATCCCGCTGAAATTTAGATAAGGCTCAGTTGTTTGCTTCCCCTTTTTTAGATTCTTCGAGTTTTGTTGCTGCTTGCCACACACAGGGTGTTTCAAAAGAATCATCCGATTTCATTGGCCTAAATCTACCTGTTGAATTAACTAACAGTTTCGAAATAAGTTTCAAAATACGTGTGTAGAGATTGCGAGTTTTATTCATCATGTTATCAAGGGTTATGCGGTTCCTTATTCCGTGAAAAGGCACACATTTTGCTTAATCGACAGATGAGCTCAGATTGAGCACTTGCAAATTATATACGTAAAATTTGCTCAAAATTTGACTTTTTTGAAAATGTATGCCGTGTCACAGAATATAGAACCACAGAACCCTTTATACCATGATCAATAAAACTCGCCATCTTTCTACGCGTACTTTTAAACTTATTTCGAAGCCATGGGTTGATTCAACAGATAGATATAGTAGACTATATAGTTGAAACACCATGCTATAGGCGTTTGTTTAAATGCAATTTCCAGAATCTATCAATATTGATCGATTGCTACGCATTTGTAGCATATTAAATTTAATATTCTATATCTAGAAATCTTTTCATTCAAATGCAGTTCGCAATTACTATGCAATGCAAACATTAAAAACAGTACTATAGAATTATCTAAAATTTCTTGACTTGCAATGAAAAATTGGTACTTGTAGGTTATTTAACACGTCAATTTCAGTTTTTCCGGAAGAAATTTTACTTAACTATCATCAGATAAACATGGCAGACGGCACTTTCTATCCACATGCAAAATTTTATGCAAATTGACCTGACAGTTTTATATTATAGGCGTTAGTTCGAATGGAAAGCGTCGTGCGTATAAGAAGTATGACAGAAGCACAGTCAAGTCTTGTGTGTCATTTGACTCATCTCATTATTCGAAAGATCTCTACCCTATCTACCTTTTTTCCTCACCTAAATCAATGTTGCTGAGATTTTATGTTATCTTAACTTAAAGCGCGTCGTCGCAAATGAGAGAATAGTCGCGCACTTCACTCAGGCTCATGTGACCACTAGACAGGTAGCTTACACTTAGCAAGATAGCACTATGGCTTCGAATTCTCTAAACTTGTCATTATCCAGTCTAAAAGAAAGTTTACATGCAGATAGAAAATACACTCATTTACTATAGTTTGTGGAATTTTGTGGCGAGTGGTAAAGTTTTACAGGAAATAGATAAATTTGAAAACTTTGAGATTACTTTCGATGAGTATCGAAAAATACACATACTAGCAATAATTTACCTACCCGGTGTATGATCCCAAAAGCATGCATGATGCTTGTTATCGGATTTACATGAATCACGCTTTCTTCAGTGATGATATAGCTAGAAGATTGGTAAAAGTGGGTTACATAGCAGCAACTCAAGAATTCATTATAACACGAATTCAATGTAAAATTAATGATTTTGTGTGCATATTAAAATAGATAATTTTGCAATTTCTGTAAACTTACCTTTAAGACTGAGTGATGGAAGGCGATTGATATTATTGTTGCTGGCGTTGAGGTAGTCAAGTCGAGGTAATACGAAAATATCAGCAGGTAGAGTTGAGAGTCGATTATGAGACAGGTCGACTTCTCGAAGATGTGTAAGATTCTTTATATCAATGTGAATTAATGAAAGACTATTCCGACTGAGATACAGAATTTCCATGCGTTTCAATGTGTAGAAATCCCTTTGTAATTGCAAAATACTGTTTCGGTCGGCGACCAGCGACTTCAGCCTTTTCAGACGCTCGATTCCACGAAGATGATCCAAGGAATTGCCTTCTATATTGATGCGATTGAGATGTCGCATCTTTATCCAAGAGTTTGGAAGGGTCCGAAGTTTATTCCTGGCCACACTGATATCACGGAGAGTTGTCAACTCAACGAAGGCACGATTGAAACTTTCTGTAGTCAGTCGGTTATCATCAAGTGTCAGGCGTTCAAGGCATTCAAGTCGAGGAACTAAATCTGCAGGAAAGGCGAATAGTTGAGTTCCACTGAGATCAAGACGTTTTAACATTGGAGCCGTAAGGAATAATCCTTCAAGTGTTTCATCAGTCAACTCCGTCAACTTCATCGTCACAGCACGATCTGAACGGGCAGATGGTAACCGCTCGGGATGAAGATGCCGCCCGCCTTCGTACTCCATTTGTACAAAGGGACATCTTTCGGATGAAGTAGAAGCCGAGGATATCGAGGAGGCAGCAACTGACATGACTGAAGAAGGGCGGGAGGCCCCGGATTTGGCACTACCAGGCGTCACACGGCCTTGTGGAACAGATACTCCATTTGTAACGGTCTCACCCGGCAGCTTCAATGTCACTTGGAGCGGTGGGTCGGCTGTATTATTCGATTTCCGGCGACGGAGTGCTGATCCTTTACTTTTATTCATCGCGTCTGCAAGGGTCAACAACAGATCGTCAAGCGACGCCTTCATTGGATGAAACAGTTATGACGCAAGTAAGAGCATAATAATTTGTGGTATAGTTGGCGTTAATAATTTATCTTACAGCCCTTTTATGTACTCATGGAACCACTTATTGCGAAATTATTTGTCTGACTGATAAAGAGTCAACATAATCATTGTGCAACAACGGAATCTGAAGAAGAAAACCCCAAGTCGTTGACAACTGTTTGTCGTGCTTGTGTACAGCACACACTATAACCTTCATAATTCGAAATATCGAAATTAGGAAATATTCTGAGAAATTCCAAAGTAGCAGCTGCGAAAAATGCTGCAAGAAGAGTGGTACTACAGCAGCATTTAAAAGTCATAATTAATGATTTTTGCAGTACATAAAGGCAGTGAGGGAACTCAAACATCCCATTTTGCTTATCTCATATTCATATCACTAGGGCTACTATGTTGCATTCCATTTTTTGTTTTTTTGAAGTTTGACCTTCATGTAGGATGAGGATCGAATGGGAGTAGTCCTCTACGTTTGTCGTCATAAGGGGTCGGTTAGAATCAAGCTGATTCATTTTCAACATGCTTTCTAAAGTATTCTATTTCCATTCATTTAATTTTTTATTCTGTTTCAACTTTTTCCCCTTACTTCGAATGTTTTTCCGTCGATAGGGAAAAATTAGACTACTAAACACACAACTAACTTCCATTTTATAATATAATTATCTACCTGTCAGATTGCTAATGATCAAGTAGAATTTTAAAAAATTATTCGCATATTTCACAACAAACATTTTTAATTTTAATATTCACGCTGCACGATATCTTTTTAGCATAACAAAAAAGATTTGAAATACCTGATGTAAGAAATTCCACATGGGATTCTGACATAGCAAGAAATTTACACATGAAGGCAAACACTAACAATGACTCAACAACTCAATCAAAGTCCAATCTGAATTATATTTACTATAAGTAGTAGATAATAGTAGTAAGCAGTAGATTTGTAACGAAAGTGTTGATATTCCGATACGCAACTAGAAATGAGCTATTAAATCAATAGTATATGTAAATTTCACTGAAAGAGTAGTGAAAAAAAGATAAAAGCTAAACACCCAAATCCAAGATGATAGCAATCAGCATTAGGTACTCCTAAATTCGATGATGTGTGTTAATGAAATTACAGGGCCACCTTGGAGAGGAAACTTCAGATCCATGTCCATATCCATATCAACGAAAATTTTCGTGGATGTCCATGAATATTGTGAAAAGCGGATAGGCTGCATCATATATAGCTCACTAAATTCATGTGATAATATTCTTAATACTGAAATTTTGTCAAAACTCAGAAGATTATTTTTCTTGTGCAAATATTTATATACTAGTAAGCGACCAATGCACACAGTAATTGTGTAATATAGTGACGAGGGGCTTTTCGCAAGTGCTACGTGCATGGTAGCATCTACAGACAAGAGACATGATGTCCAAGCTGAGGACAGAAAGTATTCCACCCTGAAATGAAACCTACATAAATAGAACTGGATGTTGAACAACCACTCATGCAAAACTACATGCATCCAAAGAGACATATGTTGAATCAGCATTTGAACATGTTCAAGTTCTTCATTGTCAAAGACAACTTCTTCTTGAAATGAATCATTGCCAGGATCACAATTCATCGTCCTTGTCATCTCTTCAATGTCTGTGGTATTTCCACATTTAGCATCAAATTACTGTTTTTAGTTTGTCAATAACAGTCAATAAAACATTTTTGACTTTTCGAATAGACAAGGTTTTTCATCACGGTTGTTGACATGCTTTTCATACTGAGTTCACTTCAGGTTTTGGGATATTTCAATATATTACTAAATTAGCAAGAATTCGAGAAGGAATGTTTTTTTCAGCAATGCACTTGAGATCATTGCAGAAGCAATTTCGGAAATATTTATTCAAAAATCTCCACGACATCCATGAATATTTCAAAAATTTCGATATCAACCATGAAGATCTCTATGAATATCCATCCAAAGCAAGCCTGGTTGAATGTGTTCACCACAGGACTCCTATCTTTAAGCATACTTGCTAAAATGTGCTTCTACAAAGTCATAGATTATTAAAAGCAATTCGAACTAAGTTCAAGTAATACTGGCAAGAAGATACAGTAAAATAAGCTGCCTCAGGGTGGGAGGGGTGTTAAAGCATGGTATCAAAGGCATCAAAGCATGGTAAGCAGCCAATACAACCATAAAAATTTAGATGTCATCCCAATACTTATACCAAGAACAGGTAACCCTAACTCATTCTTAATGAAGGACACAGTTCCGAGGAAGAATATTCATATAAAAATCCCGCAGTTGAGCAGAATGTAAGTAAAACGAATAACTTTCTTCTCTTTCAAAAATGCTAGCCATGAAAACTTTATCACATTCTGGCTGAGAAGTTTTTCTGAGATTTCTGTCACCGACGACAATTTTAGTTAATCATTCCCAATTTACGACTTAATATTGAATAAAAGTATCAAAACTTGACAACCGCCGTTTCGTCGTCCTGCCGACTTGTTCACGGGATGATTGTCGTCAACAAGTTGACAGGACGACGAAACGTCGGGTGTCAAGTTTTTATACTTCTATTCAATATAACGTTGTATATTGGGAGTGAAATTCATTTTTCCTTTTTATTTAGATAAATGGCTAACCTCCCGTGTGAGACGATAGATTACATCCCTTTAAGAATAATCGGTACTGTTGATGATGATGTATCATAGTGACCAATTTTATTAGCAAAATCGAAAACACAGTTTCATGTTTAGAACGCCCGAGTTTCATGCACTCAGAATCAATTGACAAACATTCCAAGCAAGGAGATTCTAAGCATCAACATCAGCAAAAATCATAAGAATCCAAAAGGAAAAACAGGAACTTAACCACCTGGATCCACCAGGAAACCTGGATCTGAATTTAATTTGTGTGTGAGATTATAAGCAAAAACAGCGCATGAGAGACCTGCAGCATTTCTTCAAATTTCGGGTCGACTACCGTTGGGCAAGAGGATCACATCACCCACCAGGCGAGTCGCCCCTCGTATGTAATGCTGCCATGACAGCAATGTTGTTGAAATCATTAACTATTGCGGTGAAAAACCAAACTTCGCTATATTATTCGAATACATTCTCTCCAGCTATGCTACCAAGCGATGAATACCATCAGGCACAATGAGTACATTTACTTGTGTTAATGTAGTTGAGACAAGTGAATTGTAATTTTATCAACCGCAATACAGAATGCTAATGAAAATAGCAGCATCTGCGCTTTCTTGAAGTTCAGTGCGATAATCACAGTAGATGATTAAAACATGAAATTTGAGATAGGTTGATTGAACACACGACAGCACATATGTGCTGAAGTAAACATGCAGAATATCTTTGCGTTTACAAATGCACTCACATTGCTGGTTTGCTTTTGCTGCTTCTTTCATTTGCACTGAACATATGTGTCATACATATAGAATGTTGCTCAAATGTCGCAGCCAGGTTAATCTTCACTCATCGGTTCTGTCAACAATCATCTTATTAGCCAATTAGATTAGCTATTTACCAGCGGCGCCCAGAAAGTTGCTTAGCTGCTTCGGAAAATTCCAAGAGCAATACTGTCGGTCTTGGTGGAAAGAAATTTCCGATAATTTTGCGCACGGCAAATTGTTGATCCTGCAGATCACATCATTCAACATTTCACGGAAAAAATTCTACGTTTATCGCACGGGAAATTCGGCAATTACACACGAGCGAAAAATAAGTGCCGCTATTTACCGATTTTACAAGGAAAAATTGGCTCCAAGTAAAAGTACACGGTCTTTATTTGGCACTTTTTTCAGTTTCAATTATCATCGTCTTATGTCAATTTTAGATATCGGTAACTGAAATACGCGTTTCCAAGAATATCGAAAGACATCTAAATTCCATGCGAATTCGTATAAAGCAAAGCATCCTACACAGAATACTTTTTGTAAAAAGAATAACAACAACAGAACAACTGAAACCAACAGAATAATAACAGCTGATAGGGAAATTCGTCTGATACTACTCTGAGACACTGAGAAATTTCCTTGCTTGCGTGTGCCCACTTTTTCAGTGCATGAATGACATTACAAACTGTTTTTTCGAATAATTACCTATATCAATGCACTCTTAGTTTCAACTCATGAACGAGATTGACTTGATATCTGAGATTGCCATGGCTCACAGCACGATGATTCTTTAATATTTTGATGTAACCGATCAAATCAGAAAAATCAAAATAGATTACCATGCATCAGAAAAAAGAAGCCCTCAAAATGTGGAAGATTTTCAACAGTAATGGACACCATCAAGAATGGTTTGGAAAACTGATGATTGCTTGACTTGCTCGGAACAATATTGTTTTCAACTAAAAGCCCACCTGTCCGAAGGTAGAAGGGTAAATTATCATTCTATCCGATTTTCGTATACAATGCTTATATTTTTGGAGTTGTTGCGATATATTGTGACTGGTTATTTTTTCATGTAATTTTACATACAACATCACTTCTTTTTGCAAGCGAATTTCAGATGCAGAATATTCTTCACTAAGAATTAAATGTCAAATAAATGAATTAACACATTGAATGAACATGATTAGGCGCATATATCCTACAAACAATATAAAGATACAGCAAATACATGCTTATTATTATTCTCCAAAATTTGCATTTCTATTAGCGTCTGATCTCTGAATCATTTTCTGATATTTCCCTATGACCTATGCATACTTGCTCGATAAAAAAGCTCATTAATTTGTTGGTAGACAGTTGGCTAGCATTCTATCCACCCTCAGACAGATAATTCTAACGAGTGAATAATCTTCATACTGAATTCAACACTGAAATGTGATAATTGAAAAATGGATGGCAACTAAATTAACCAATTTGCTCTATCTTGTCCTACCCAATGTACGAAGTCATACTAACAAGCTTGAGGTGGGGTAGACTTCATACAAAGGCAATTTCCACCAGGTGTCAGGGCCAGAAACCCCTTTTGATATCAGAGGCACCTCTCCAAGCGGATAGTTTCGAACCCTAGACCTTGCGCACTTCCAACACCGAAGTGCGACCTTTAACCAACTGAGTAGATCGATGCACTGTAGATTGACACCAATTTATCACCGAAGCATCCATAGACTAACATCTCTGGATTTGTTGCAATGGGGAGTATTTTGCAATATTACAATTATTGATGTTGTGATTGACCGACTGATTTTGAAGTTTGATTCATGGAGGAACAATGACCTTGGTGTGAATGTGGGGCTTCTCGCATGACTTGTCGATCCACGGTCCAATTTTGACTGTTTGGAGCTAGAGCAAGGCATTAGCGCGCATTAATCCATCGATAAGCCGATCTCACGACCCCAACAGCGCGCCCATTATGGCGCATTGAAAATGCTGTACAGTGAACGTCCGACCACTTCGTGTGCACATATAAGCAGCTTTGATAGTGCCCCGCTGTTAGTTCGGCCCGATGCTGCATCCATAGTGGTTGTATATCATGTTAGAACAAAACAAGCATCTAACGGAGCTATCCAAGACATCAGCAAGCTGCCGCAACATTTATTATTTACCATTGCAGACGGATTACATGATTAAGACCACCACTCGCCTTAACGACGCGTTGATGGAGGGTTTTGAGTGATAAAGGGAGTAACGAGTCAATCACCTCAGTGCTGTGTCCAACTGACTGTTGAAACTCGTGGACACAACTACATGATGAGAATACTTTGAGAATATCCAGAACTAATAGTTTCATGGCATACCGGTAACGAATGAATTCGCTTGTAAATGCAAAATGGAGAGAGCAAGCAAATGTATATTGCGGTGAAACAGCATCTCATTACTTATATTATAATATCATGAATCTATATCGATATAGCGAATTTCGATGAATTTAGAGAAGTGGGCAACGAGGAAATGGTAAGGGAGAGAGAGAGAGAGAGAGATGGAAAAGCTGGGATGTGATTGACCAAACGAAAAAAATCAGAAAACCAATTTTTGAAGGGGCCAGTATAAACAGTCATTACTACATTAACATTAAAACCATTAGTTTGGGACATTCACATATTGTGTGGTTTAGTTCGATTATCAGCAAAGAATTTCTGTTGGCATTGAATCCATGCTAAGGCTGAAAATAATGGCTGATATTACTGAAAATGAAGTGGTATAAGAATATGGATGCGTTCGAGAAATAAAAAATGGATATGTTATTGTCAAGGACGATTAAGCAATATATGAAATCCCATCCCCCATACCCCATATATTTTTTTTGCAGAATCTCCTTTGTCTCAAAAATGACCGAAATCAACACTTTCTCAAAATGTCCTCTTTTCTCAGTAGACTTTGTTAAAAGTGTCCATTTTTGAGAGGATATGTCCAGCAGCCCCAAATCTTTCAAAATGTGCCCAGATTTATTGCAACTTCAATGGTGGAATTATATAATCGGTATCCATTCATACAAAGCAGAGGGTCTTACGGCGCATATCGGACCCTGATAATCGGACACTCGAATATACATCCACTGGCTACCAGCACATCTAGCCATTGATTCTGTTTTGTCACCTAATAATCCTTCCCCCAAGCTTGTAAGCATGTAGCATCTGCATCACTGGTCGGCAACCAGCAGCCCACGACTCTTTTTCAAAATACCGTCATGTGCAACCCACGAGTTCGTGAGTCGAGATATTTCTGTAATGTATGCCAACCTTTCATGTATGTATGCCAACCTTTCATACGGGTTGCTGCTTCGAGAAATATCATTCTTCTTTATGAAAGCAGCATATAGTTTCACATTGTGTGACAATTGTCAAGTCAGTTTTAAGTTTTTGTATTTTACACCATGTTTCGTGATTCGTAAACTTGTGTAATAGAACTACAGTTTATACAGCAACTGGAATGTTCGAAGTTACTTTGTGATGAAAATATTCAATTCATGAATTTAACAGTTTCAACATAGAAGTGACTATGGAAGCAAGAATGAAGATTCACTTGACATTGATTAACTTCTGTCGGGGCTGCAGCCCGCGGGTTGGTTTAGGTTGCCGACCTCTGATCTACATGAACATTGCAGTCAGAAAGTTGTTATTTACTGGTGTTTCAAAAGACATAATTGCATGCTACTGATGTAAGATAAATCAGTAGGAATACAGTAAAATGCAAATCAAAGACTGACAGAAAGAAAAGAGAAAATGGAATGTGCCGGTTTTATATGAGTGCTACACTCCGTGTAGTCGAGGTAGTCATATCCTGTGGTGAATATTGATTGCTGTGACACAGTTTATATACTCGCTTTTAACTGATAGATATATAGCAACTTATCTATTTCAGGGACTCTTGACTCACTGTGTATCAGGAAATTCATGCCTTCCATGTTATTGACGTTTCATTTCCATATAAAAATTTATGGGGTAGATAAAAAGCTAGTAGATTTCCAGGATTCAACTCGATACTATTCGTAATGGCTTCAAGAATTTTGAGAGAAAGTTTGTTGTTAGCTGCATGACGATGCCTCTTTACCAATAGCTGCATTGTTAGCAAATGTATCATCTGATGGTGGGGGGATTGGTTGATGAATCAGAACAGCTGCGCGATTAGGAAACTCATCGCATCAAAAGGCTTGTTGGTGGGAATTTGAACCCTATGGGAAATGGGATAGGAATGGGAAAAATCGACATCAAACCGCAATTTCTCAGTATTTCTGTGTATTCACTTGTAGGCAAATGGTGACGATGAGTCAGCTCTAAGGGATCGTTCAAAATTGACGTCAACCATGACCATGGGGGAGAGGGTGCCCGAAAGTTGACGAAAATTTAGGGTGGGGTGGGGGTCTAGTGAAAAGTTGACGTCAATTTTTCTGCTAAAAATACAAAAATACCCACCATTACATGCACATTGACTTCTGTATAATTATCTCTGTCGATAGTTTTTTACACGTCTACCTACATGTAAATAAAATTCTCGAAATTTTACAGCAATGTCTGGTTAATCAGGTAGTGAATGATTCAGTCCAAACGTAATTCCCAATGGCTCTTCATATACCGGTTGAAAATTACTACAATTGTTATGGTAGGCCTATAGCTCATAGTACCAACTCAGATGCACACTAAATAAATTGGAGGGTCGGTGCTGAATCATATAACTCATTATGTAAATTCTGACTATACTGCCCCAATCGTAATTGTTTCAGGAAATAGTCACATGATAAAATTTGAATGCAAAATTGTAAATACCTGAGAAAATCGCACTATGTGTGACATCTCCATTCTAAGACTATGAATCTCTCCATCTATGTCTTCGTTTCCATTCTTAGCGAGAGGCTGTAGAAGGGAGTCAATGCGTCAGATATGGCCATGCTTTGGCACTGTAACAGGCTACCCCAGATATGACGCGCAAAAATCCCTTCACACAAGCAAAACACAATGGTGCACGTGCTATGACTGACTTGGCTGTTGAAGTCTAAGGTTCACTCGAGGTCACCATGATCCCAATTTTTTTCATCAATACCGATGAAGAATTCCTCCTCCTTGAGGAATATTTTTCTCAATCGTAGATTATTTCACAGCTTTAGATCTACTTACTTAAAAGACGATAGTAGTAATTTCTGAACATTAAAATTGAAGAAGTCGGAGAAAATTTTGAGAGGCAAGTAACGGCATGTCATTCAATCTTGGATTAATTACCCATAGAGTAAAGGTTTACTATGGGCATTGATTTCACAAGACTTCTAATTACACTATTATTTCAATTCAATAACGCAAATCTTCAGGTCACTATGAAGGAGGGTGAGACAACGGGACACTCTCTCCGTTGTGCACTCGACAATTAAAGCAAACAGTAGGAGATAATAACACCAAGACCGACAGTAAATATAGGCAAACTTTTACCTACCTTATCTAAGCCATTGATCAGAGCCTCATGGAGAAAATTAGCACTCTTGTCAATGCCAAAGTAACAACTGATTTCATGCGAAAATTGAATTTGTAAACACAATTTGAAAGGAAAACCTGGAGTGATTAAGGCCATGACTGAATGAGCTTAGAAATTTGTGGCTAGGGATCTCATCAAGATTTGAAAGCAACGGTTTTCAGCTGAAAATGCATTTTCCCATTTCTCAAATGCTTGCATCAAATGCCGTATCACATTTTCTTGGTTTATCTTTTTCTTGGTTTTTCACCTTTTTCCGCTCTTAGGACAACAAGACACACTATTCTAATTGAAAGGACACCTTGATCGCTACAATACCAAGGTCACGTCCAACTTGGCCCTAACCGTGGGGAGACTTTCAAATCACATCAATTCATTCCCAACTGGGATTAATTTTTTGCATGTCCATATTGTATAAATGAAAAAAAATCAAATTAATTGAACAAACAAGCATAATTCATCAAATTAGGCGGAAAAACTGTCGACTTGGAAAATACCGAAAAATTTGTATGTAATTGATCGCATAATGCAGTGGTGGGCCAACTAGTTGGGATAGCGGACCACAAGGAGTGACCCGCGCAAGGCTCGCGAGCCACCAACTTTAAAAGGCAGTAGTATATGCTTAACATTCTTCTATTCTCTACCTACTTTTAAGTGTACATAGGAGTGCTGTCGCATGCGTGTATTGGTCGTACTACATGACAAAATTCTGCATATAAATGTATACAACAGTATTGCGCTCGACTAATTTGTTTAATATCAAGGAATGATAATTTACATTTTACAAAGAGCGCGAATAAGCCTACAGAAGATCATGGAAGTCAATCTTTTGTGTAATTAAGCGGCAACTTTACTTTTTTGGTGATGTGACGGACATAACCTCTTTTCATCGAAAAAGAACGGTCTGTAAGTGCAGTGCAACTATCTACCTGAAAGCCGTACAAGATAAAATTGATTATGCTACAATTGACCATGCTACATGTACCTACGTCACCAAACATAAGCGGTTTTCAAAAAAAGGGCATGGGCTCCACAAACGGCAATACTGCGCTAATGCCAATCGAGTACAAAATATACTGGTGCAGTAGTATACAAATGAAATTCAACAATAGTATTTGAAAAAAATGTTGGCCTATTAAATTCATGTGTTGGATTACTTCATATACGTAGCCCAGGTCTACTTAATATAACCTATTTACCGGTTCATTGAGGCGTGGTTTATTACGCAGTGAAGCATGCTTAACAAGGCATCGAATACCATGTGACTTAGCATAAACTCGAGCAAATGATGGCCATTTTGCACTTATGCTAGAAGATTTCGAAAAGAACATGGTTGGAACATTTGAATGTGAATTTTTGTGCCATCATCATTTAATTGCTAATTATAGGTTTTGAAAATTCTAAAGAGAATCCTTCACGCTTAGAAGCATCTTTCAGCGGTGGCAGGCTACCAAGTGTCCCGCGGGCCATGCTGCGTTGCCCACCACTAGTATAATGAATAAATAAAGGTTCAAGCTACTGTACAGTTCTCACACAAAACAATTCGTAGTGAAATGCCTTACATATACAGGTGAATTGCAGTGGTGAATTGCAGATTTGGCACTACTGATTTTTAAAATTGTTGTTAAGTGACGCATTCAGTTGTTGGCATCCCCGGCAGCGACCGGACTTGCCGACGTGGTTCTGAATCTTTTAAATCAGTTCCCTGTCCATAGTCCATACTGTTTCGATTGTTTGATCTTTGAGACAAGCACGGACCTAGACAGCACGGACTACAATTCCTTAACAAATGCTTTTCAGAGTACTCAACGCATTGCTTTCCATGCCTGATTCGCTTCATGCAAAGTGAGTATTTAGTACTCCTGTATCTGTCAAATTTGGGAAATGTTGACTAGGGCTGTCCACCTCCGGTTTTTTAATAGTCGACTAATCGCGTAAAAAATCGATTAGTGTACTAGGCTTCCTTGCTTTCATGATTCTTGATTATTGTCCTGCTATTTTTTACTTTTGTGTTGTGTGGTGCCAGCAATCATGCCTATTAAGAACTGTAGGCCTACATATTAACTACAATTTTTGCCTGTGTTCAGTGCCATTGCGTGAACTATAATACATCCAGATTTCGCCTATCATGCAATTATGTCAATTATTTTCATAAATGTATAATTCTACTGAACTCTGTTCTCTTTGATAACTTCATACACATAATTCGAGTATTCATTTTGAGATACATTCTACATCAATCCAAGACTTTTCTTCTATATCGATTGCTAAGACATTGAAAGCGAGTCTAATTACAGGAAGAATATCAGAAACAAACTTTGATGTAAGAAACTGTGCAAAATGATTTTGAGGAGTCTGCAAATTCTCCGAGGACGTGGTGGATTATTAACACGCTTAACGAATTCTCAGTTACTTCCTCGCAGGTGACGAATGTTATGCTATATCACTTGCTCGGTCTGACCAATTACAGCAAGTAGGTTGATATCCCTTTCATGAAAGAAAAAAGAAGCAGTGCGCGTCCGCAACAGATCGCATGCCAACTGCAGGTGCATATGCAAGAGATCGTGCATCTGCAGGTGGTGATAACACCTGCAGTAGTCGAACAACTATAAATTTGCAAATCAAAAACGCTGTTTGCCGCTTCATGGCCTCGCTTCTTCCCTGAAGTGAACTGCATCAAGATATAATGCTGATACATTGACACAAGATAATAACAGGAGCTAGTGAGTAAAGTTAAAACTAGGCAGTACGCAAGAATGATGACGTCAGCTGTCTTCAAACTAACTTGAAAATGTGTCTAATTATTTATTGATAGTGTCGTTTAATGCTAACCATGGATCAATTTAAGCAGTGACTGTAAATAGCCTTTCCATGATTTCTGATATTTTAGAGTGTTCTAACAGTTGGTGTCATCATTCTTGCCTACTGCGTAGTTTTAACTATATACACTAGTGACAGTGAGAAGCCGAAAGCTTTTGATAGGTTTATTAGCAGCAAACATGTTTCAGTAGGCAAGCTACCATCATCAGTGACAACGGTCAATAAACAAGGATGCAATATATATACAGTGCGAATGAGACAAGAAAAATCAATATAGGAAAAGCGGCTGTGATTGGCTGCGGTTATTCTTTAGGTACTGTGAATGAAGGAATGACTTTATGTACAATGATTCAGCAATTTTCGTGTATGGAGTGCGAATGAGAATTTTGAAATTATCTTTATTTGGGATGTGAACATGAAGAGATATTTCGGATGCTGGTCGACCTTTCACGTGTTCGTTTATCCTAGTGAAAATATGGCGACGGGTTTCACCGACGTAGCATTGACTGCAATGCTCACAAGTATACTTATACACTACGGAAGATAACTCATTGAAAGGAATTTTATCTTTATTGCTTATCATGTTTTGTGTTTTGTATGTGTTCAAGGCAATTCTTAAAATACTATTTTCTAAAGTACTATTTATGTGGCGAATATTACGTTTTATTCGAGAAAGAAGAGTTGAAACATAAGGGAGCTTCCAAAATATTTCAGTTTTTTCGCTAGATTCTATTTTAGTCTTAGAATTATCACAACGCTCAAAGACTTTATTTATTCTATCCGGATGATATCCGTTTTGAATAAAAATATTCCTAACTTTGTTTTTGTTATAATCGCGGTCGGCAGGGAGACTGCTTAGTTTTTGAGGTCTATTGTACAAGGCTGTAATCGCGTTGTTCTTATAAGAGTCAGGACTGTAGGAGTTGCTATGAGTATACAATAAAGTATTGGTTTCTTTTGTTATCCAATTGGTTTCAAATTTGCCATTTTTTATGAATATATTCATATCTAGAAAATTGATAGAGTCATTTATGGGTTCTTCTATCGTAAATTGAAGAGATGAATTAACAGCATTGAGCTGGTCTAAAAAAGTGAGGGCTTCGGTTCAAGACCGAAAGACTGCTAAAATATCGTCGACGTACCTAATGTAAAAGTCCGGCATTTGCATTTTACTTTCTATAATATTTAAAGAGAATTCAGCCATAAGAGGTGCAAGGGAGGATCCCATACTCATTCCTTCTTTTTGAAGGTAGTTTCTACTGTTAAACTGGAACGGCATATTAGTGCAAGCGAGTTGCAAGAGAGTACGCAAAGTATTATCACTTTTTTAGACCAGCTCAATGATACTTTATTGTATACTCATAGCAACTCCTACAGTCCTGACTCTTATAAGAACAACGCGATTACAGCCTTGTACAATAGACCTCAAAAACTAAGCAGTCTCCCTGCCGACCGCGATTATAACAAAAACAAAGTTAGGAATATTTTTATTCAAAACGGATATCATCCGGATAGAATAAATAAAGTCTTTGAGCGTTGTGATAATTCTAAGACTAAAATAGAATCTAGCGAAAAAACTGAAATATTTTGGAAGCTCCCTTATGTTTCAACTCTTCTTTCTCGAATAAAACGTAATATTCGCCACATAAATAGTACTTTAGAAAATAGTATTTTAAGAATTGCCTTGAACACATACAAAACACAAAACATGATAAGCAATAAAGATAAATTTCCTTTCAATGAGTTATCTTCCGTAGTGTATAAGTATACTTGTGAGCATTGCAGTCAATGCTACGTCGGTGAAACCCGTCGCCATATTTTCACTAGGATAAACGAACACGTGAAAGGTCGACCAGCATCCGAAATATCTCTTCATGTTCACATCCCAAATAAAGATAATTTCAAAATTCTCATTCGCACTCCATACACGAAAATTGCTGAATCATTGTACATAAAGTCATTCCTTCATTCACAGTACCTAAAGAATAACCGCAGCCAATCACAGCCGCTTTTCCTATATTGATTTTTCTTGTCTCATTCGCACTGTATATATATTGCATCCTTGTTTATTGACCGTTGTCAATGATGATGGTAGCTTGCCTACTGAAACATGTTTGCTGCTAATAAACCTATCAAAAGCTTTCGGCTTCTCACTGTCACTAGAGTATATAGTTAAAACTACGCAGTAGGCAAGAATGATGACACCAACTGTTAGAACACTCTAAAATATCAGAAATCATGGAAAGGCTATTTACAGTCACTGCTTAAATTGATCCATGGTTAGCATTAAACGACACTATCAATAAATAATTAGACACATTTTCAAGTTAGTTTGAAGACAGCTGACGTCATCATTCTTGCGTACTGCCTAGTTTTAACTTTACTCACTAGCTTCTGTTATTATCTTGTGTCAATGTATCAGCATTATATCTTGATGCATTTCACTTCAGAGAACAAGCGAGGCCATAAACCAGCAAACAGCGTTTTTGATTTCCAAATTCATAGTGAAGATAGCGCCTACAAAGAAGTCCAATTATTCACAACAGTGATCAAAATCATCACATTATCTAACAATCCCAAAGTAGAACGTCTAGGTAAGAAACCTGTTTCGGCATCAACTGCGACTAGTAAAGTTTTAAATTGAATTCGACTAGTCAGCGTGATAGTCGACTTGTGGATAGTCGGTCTATGACATGACTTCAATGACATGATAGTGTTGACTAAAAAGTTTATTCGACATAAGTTTGTACTGTTTAACAAGACAGGTTTCGTTGTATGAAACATTATTTTCTCTTGTAACTGCTTGGTAGCATTATAGCTAACTAAAGTTTCATTGGAATAAGTTTAAACTTCAAAATTTGCATCGTTTAGAATTCAAATCAAAAGTTAGTTTTCTATATGAGTTTGTAATTCAGCTTTCGTAGACGTTTTCGATAACCTCCTCCCTTCCCCAAAATGTGCCCCGAAATTGCCTCCGTCTTGGCAATTACGTAATTGTAAAACAACTCTTTATCCTTTTCATATCGACTGATTTTGACTTCGGTTTTTGTTAAAGAAGGAAGTCGTAGTTGCGTCTCATACAATTAATCGATTATCATGCTAACTTGTTGACTAGCCTGTGTTTGCCAAGTTCACAATATATTGCAAGCGTTAGACAGACAGTCAATATTATGACAGACAAAGCAACTTAATCAAATATTTAACTCAAATTTCTAGGTGTGTTCGTATGCTTTCATTAGGAATATCCACTCGCTAGGTTTCTGATGCCGAATAAATGCCTATAGCATTAGAATACCTACAGCATATGAAAATATACAAATAAATATATTCTTCTTGATGTCTGATAACCAAGTTTTCATTCACCTGCTTGCCACATTAAGTTTCTAAATCAGCAGTTTTTGATACATTCAATCGTTTTAGTGGAGGTTGAGGGAGAGAATTTCATAGACAGAAGAGATCCGCGCGAAAGGACAAAATCGCAAATCCTCGAGATCGCCCGAAGTGGAGGGCACTACACGTGTGTCTTATTTTGCTCAAAAAAGAATGCATCAACAATTAATTGTTACCTTGAATGGGTGACAGCTGCAGCAAGGGATAATTCCTGTAGTGAAAGAAAAATCCGCTAAACATCCGAAAGACATAACTAAATTCAGAAGATACATTTTATCATGCTATTAAGATTATGATAAAACTCGTAAGAAGATGATAATGAAGTTTCAATCATGCACCTGGAATGTTTCATTCGCACAAATTTGATAATACTGATGAGAAATCGCAGTCCACCAATGAAGAAGTTTTTCCCTGATGGTGTACAAGTTAATAAAAAATTAAGATTAGAAATGCATGGGCCCGAGAAGTTTTTAATGAAAAGAAATATTATGCAACTAAAAAATGTGCTGTGGCGTTTATTCGGAGAAATGCGGTATGAAGCTGTTGCAACCTGTAAATCTCTATTCTATCTGCAACGCTGTTGTTCAGAATATTCAAACTTTTCGTAAATGCAGATTGCAAGGAATTCTTTGACTTCTTGGCGACAGAGTCTGGTTTAGAATGAATGTGAACTTGCTTTCATTCAGTGCATCACACTTGGAAATCCGCTAGGCTATAATTGATGGAAGTCTCTTATGCTGTGTTGCAACGATTATCGGCACTGTAACGGTCTTGGCAGGGCGCTTTTGTCTCGACCTCGTGCGGCGACATCGCGATCTGCGTGAGGTTGATAAACCGCCATTGTAACCTCACTGATTTAATCATGACCGTAAATTCATGTGCAAAGTTACAACGTGGAGTTGATGAGAAGCAGCTCCACAATGCTCGATGCAAAAATAGATTTCGCATTTGCAAACTTTGATGTCCTTGCTGACTGCAGTTGGTTAGACACCTAAGGGTAACCATAGACATTGTACACTTGCAGTTAGGCTTACATGGATCAAAATCATCTATATTTATCAAGTAATTGCTGCCCAAATACAGCATAAACGTCATAAAGTCATGCATGTATGATTTACCGTATTACTTATTTCATTTAGCATCAACATGAAGATAAGCAAAGTGAATATCAAACATTGCCGGATTACACATCTTGTATGTTGTGCTTTAGATATTCAAAAATGCTTTGACTGAAGAATTAGATTTTTTAAGCGTGTCACTTTGCTAGAAGTGCAAACTGATTCAAGACGATGGCACATACAGGAACTTACTAAGTGGGCAAAAGGAAATTTTTGATGCCTTACAGAGATAGGAAAAATAGTCGTGCGCCGCCTACGGATTGCTGTGAATTCCTTCAAAATACTCCGATCGCCACGATTTCTTCAGATTCGAAGAATTCAGACTATTGCGCAAAAATTTTATCGATAATATTGGTCTTCCTATCATCATTAAAAAAGATAGTAGGCGCACGAAAAAACGTTCACAAACTTCTCTGTAGAACTCGACATCGTCTGTGTCTCTTTGCTGTGTGATCCGGTTGATAACAGGCACTGAAACTTCGCACAATTTGGCGTCTTTAATATTGAACTGACGGCTCATTGTTCGATTGCTGTGGCATTATGTCAGCAGATTGTGCCATTCCATAAGCGTTACATGTTCCAATGCTTCCTTTCTAGTGAAACAGAAAAAGAGACGACCTGTCTAGCTCGGTGGCATGAATAGTTCTCTCTTATGACAGCCAAAGATAAACATGTTTAGTAAACTCCAAATTTTAGAGTGGCTTTCAATTATTATTGCTACTTAAATGAATAATCTATCAAAATTTCGAGACACGTGACTTTTACGTGGGATATACAAGTATGCCAAAAATATTTTACGCCAAAACGAGGAAGTCCGCAGCCAATGGAAGGATGCGGGCAGAAATCATGCAGTCGGTTGACCAATTACTAAAAGCTTCGATTCGATTAATCTAAATTGCATTTCATACATTGGTTGTCTCGAGGATATTCCGAGGAAACTTCGGGCATTTTTTAAATAAGTTTTCTTTCATAATTTATAAGAGATCATATTTTACAGAAAATTCAAGATGAAAGAAACTTATCTTCTTTTTCTAGGAAATAAATTGCGAGAGTAAATCATATCATAGTAGCTTGCTAACTAGAAAATCTGAGGGACAACAAACATCACGTTTTCGTCCGCCAGCTGTTGACATGACGACCATTATCATTTTTGCCACAATTCATCCTATCTCCAATGACTGAACGTCTGTAATAAAAATGTCATAAAATGTGCTATCTCAAATACAATCGAAATTTACGATTGCTTAATTCCTTAAGTAAGCAAGGAGAGATGATTCGATTGATTACATATTGTCATACACGTCTGGTGATAACTAAGTTTGATTGACTAGTTTCGTACATTTTCAAGTCAACAATGAAATTATGAGTTTTCATTTCACTCAAATTTTGAATGGATAAATCAAATAGTGTGCGTTGATTGCATTTTGGTTGTGCTCATGACCAGTTAACCATTTATGACTTTTTTATTTTAATTACCTATATTAAATCGAGATTTTCCAATTTATCATTGACTTTTTTTATTCTGTCAGCAACTCGTCCATCCAAATGTACTTTTTCATACTAGAGAAATACGAGGGTGAATTAGAAAAGTTGATGGTTGTGAAATTTCCGTAATACGGCAAGTCGTGACGTAGAACTTGAGTTATCAATTACCATTTCAACAAAGATAAAAGGTTTCAGTTCTGTGAACGAAGCAATGAAGTCTTGGGTTCAAAAGTTTTATGAACACCATTCTAATTTCGTCTTGACACTGCTTCCGCTGCACGAATGATCGCCAATAAAACTTTCAAACTCAGTAATGAATTCACTTTCATTTCTTAACAGCAAATCGTTAATGCGCTATGAGTGGAGAGATTGTACTCAAAGATTGGAGTAATTACCAGAATACACGTTCTCAGAAGTTGAGAGAAAATACGAATCAATAAAATGTTCATCGTAAAAACCGAAACTATGAAAAAATTGAAAATACACCATATTATGAAATATCACACATAACGAAATCCGCTTGACTTTCACACTTACTGAAAATGAAGCGCTTGAAGTTTATCTTCACGAATCGACTCGTCTCATCGTGATCAAACTGATAACGGCGATGATGGTCAGACCGAACACTCGGACAAAAATATCAAGATTGTGCATCTACGGAATTCAAATTATCAAAGGATAGATTGACTTTTCTTGTCTGCATGAACGAATGCAACAGGAATTCATGAACTGGAGCCGTTATGCATTGGAATATCTTGCCATGTGCATACATAATACATTGATAGTTGAAGGTCCTTTATTGATTAGCGAGCATGAGAGCCCGGTTTGATACAATGCACATGAAATCATGAACATGTATTGATTCAAATGATCTCACGCAAGTTATTCATTCTATATTGTCTACGTTCCAAAATATAAAAGTTTAAAAGGAATATAATCTACATGTAGACGACGTTCAATAGAATCCTCACGATATTTTTACTTAAAAATATGTTTTATAATGCATTCTTCGTTATAACGAACCCTTCGCCATAACAAACCTTTTACATGGATCCCGCGCGGTTCATTATAACGACTCTCGCTTGTACTCGCATTTCATAGGTCTAATCGACATGTTGAAGTATTTGCTAACTAGTCCTATATCCACGTCAAGAGGAGTTTATGAGTGTGACATTACCATGAAAGGTAATGCGCGTATTTAACATCAACCTAATGCACTGGTTCATATTTAGCAATCAGATTGTAAATTAGTGACCTACTGCATGTTGAAAAGCACATGAACTCGCTTGAAAGGTCTGATTTTTGCCACTTTTCAAAACAATTTTAAAACTCTTATCTTTAAATTAAATGCATTGTTCTTCAATATGAATATGTGAATGACAAATATATCCACAGAAAAGTCACAATAATGTCCCATCGGACCTCTATTGATCTCCTTCTAGATTGTGATTCACATCAACTTGACTAATAAATTCCCATAGAAAACGTTGCGTTTCAATTTTTCCCGTGTTCGATGCTTACTTGATTGGATTGATCCAAACGCGCGATATGAGGACGTTCTATAAGAAGCCACGTTATTCAATTATCTGTTGCCTTAATCGTTGACTTTATCATCCGATGGAGCAAACCGTGCTGATGGCTATTTCTGTCCCTCTGAATTCGTATCCCAGCGACGCTCGGCGACTTCCCACTGTACAAAAGGTTAGTGTGAGGAAACAACGGGTCGGTGACTGATGGATAATCCTAGATTGGTAAGCCGCAACAATCACCAGATAACGAGGCCATTGTTTATACTCGACGAGGCGATGATGTGTCAGTCAAGCTCTGACGTAATCACAATCCGGCCACCAACTTGTTAATGTCAATAATGCAACTGTCTGATCTTGCATTTGTTAGCTCTCGAATTATGACCATAGAATTCAGAGATTAAAATCCGTTCAACACCGAATCAAATGAGAAACGTATAAAAGTTAGCATTTTCTTTCTACTTGCCTTAGAAAATTTAATTTTGGCTAGTAACCTCTGCTGTTTTCTGCTACAACTGACAGTTAAGTTACATTTCCGTTTACTCGAAATTTGTTGCAACGAAGCTCAAGCTCTGTTGAAAATATATAATTCAATAAAACTGAAGTTTGAAGCATCGTGAACAAATGCTCAATTTCATTCGAATAATCCTTTAAATACACATTAATTTATTGGTAAATGTAATGCATTTCCCAGAGTAACTAAAAACATAAGCTTATATGCAAGAATTCTTGGTACTTATGGGTTATCTCCCTCCCCAGGATTTCAAATGTCTGAAATCTGCAAAAATGAATCAATCGTTACCAAACTTCAGGTAAACGTACTTAAGCATATTTTCTACCCACTTACAAAATTTTATGCAGATCAGACAAGTACTTTTTGCATTAGAGACGATCACGTGAAGTGTGGCGAAGTCTGCTGCTTGATCTGACTTCTGTCTGATCAAAATAATCTGATAATCTGTCTGTTCGACGCACTATTGTTACTCGTGTAGGTATTGTTCTCTCTCCCTCTTCGTCGCATCAACTGTTACTTGAAATCTTCCTAAAACACCTTGTCACACCTTCATTAAGCCAAGCATATTAATATAAGGGATGTGGCCTGGTCATCATGGCTTCATGAGTTGTCGGGAAAAGACTTTGTTGACCTCAAGTGCTTTCTGCTCCGACGGTGAGGTCATCAGAAGTCAGATCAAGCTGCCGGCATCGCTGCACTTCAATTTATCGCTCCTAATTCAAAAAGTACTTGTTCGATTTGCCTAAATTTTTGCATATGGGTAGAGAATAACCTCACTTACCTGTGTTTAAAGTTTTGTGACGATTGATTCATTTCTGCGGATTTTAGACAAATTTGTAAACATGGGGGGAGATAACCCATAAGTACCGATTTCTTGCATATAACATAATGATAATAAAAAAATGAAATTGTGTAACCACATTAATCTCTTGGATGCATTGCCTTCATGGATAACCGGAGTGGTTGAATAAGAATTGAACTTTAATAAATTGGAGTTCTCATAACCAACGTGTACATGCCTACTTCAACCAGTGCTGCTAATTGAAAAACAAAGAACAAAAACGTGCATGCCTCCCTATCAACGAAGATCCCTATCAAAACGAAGAACTAAGTTATATCCAAAGAAGGATCACCATGACTGACAGCATTGAGCACTTAAGTCGGTAGAATGTTTGCCTCTTATGCTTTCGAAGTTTAGTACCCAAGCGTTTCTACCTAAAGCCGAAAAAGAGGATAATCTCTCGAGAGATTGTATTCTCTTCGCATTTTTAGCTATTGAATAACTTTTGTAACTGTTGAAACACGTGTAGTGAGGCATCGACTTTTGCGAATCAGGAAAACGGACGGTAAAAACTAGTCAATGAATCAGTAGTTTCAATTATGATAGAGTACATGTAAAGCATTTGTAATATCAACACCAGAACATAAACTTTGCACACGCAGTAATGCGCATGACATGAAATTGTAATTTAACGATTTAATCATTATAACAAATGTACGAGTATTTCTGAACAAAAGCTGATCAATTGTCTACACGAATGGTCAATAAAGCACTTGAATATAAAGCAGATGAACCGTATGAGTTGAAGTGAACACACTCATCCAAGATGCAGACAAGTGTCAGGTTGATCAGGCAGATTATATCATGTTCTAAAATGCAATCCAGTTTCATTAAAAGGAACTTTTGCTCCTAGTTGTATTCAGCTGTCTTAATCATAGATAGAACAATAAATGTCTCCCACAGAGCTGCTGACATTATTAAGGGAAAATGTTCATAACTGCACCAGCAACGCAAGTATTAAGGTCTCAGAGGAATAAGAAATAACTTAATGCCCGTAGTTTGGCTGGAAAACAACGTAGGAAAATGAAACAATGAGGTGCATTAGTAAGAACACGCCTGATCAGAACTCAATCAATCTTATTGCATTCAATAAAGACAAGTGAAACTGCTTGCGATAGTTAAATGAGATGGCCTTGACAAAAATGGTGTCAATCTAAAATGGACATTGATCATGACTAAAAATCAAAGCTTTAAAAATTCATTTGAAACATCCGTTAATTTCCATGCGATTGCCTCGCAAATGATATAATATTCATGATAATTGCAATTCATTTCACACTGAAAAATTATATTGTCAGCATTATCTGTCTCACTAATTCAACACACTTTTGCTATTAGGGCAACGCCTGTTGCCATACAGCATCATGAACGTGTACATCTGACTAAACAGGGAAAAGCCCTCTCTAGCTATGACGAAAGCAACCCCATGAGGTTCTGGAAATCCTGACCTCCAAGTTGAAATGTCTTGGAGTATAAAAGCTTCTGTCATATCAGGTGTGGCTAATAGCAGAAGCAATCTGGATCCCAACACTTCAACGAATCACGTTGTAGTCACTGATTATCACCGTCGGTATAGGAAGGAAGTCAATGCCAGATGCATTGTATACCATGTATATAAGACTGATATCTTTGATAATGCCCAGAAATTCATTAACGGCCCGGAAAATTCATGGCCTGGAAATGAAACCACAGAAATATTTCGCAACATGGCATACAATGATTATGACATCTACATTTTTCGGGCTGTCAATGGCAAATTGTCGGGCCGCTAACGCGGCCCTCTAATTTGCCATTGACGCCCTCAAAACATAGCTGTCATCATATCATTCAAATATTTACATTGTGCATTCATTAAATCTCAGCAGCAGTAATAACCACGAGACAAACTTCGGCCAATTGAGCCCTGTCAGTAGCGGGCAGTTTCTAACCAACGAGATTTGAGCTAAATGGCATGTCAGTTTAGCATCAAACCGTGAGGCCAGCGGCTCATCTGTTGAGAGCGCTTGCGTTATCGGATGTATGTGTACAGGGCGGATCGTATTCTGCAGTCACTTAATACCGCATCCGATATTGAGGCGCTTCAAGCGGCGCTGCTCATTGCTGCTTTTTTTGCTGGTTTGTTGAGATTTTATAAATCTATATGTATGGATAGCTAGATTACCTCTCAGTACATTGACCATGAACAATGAACCTGTACGAGTGCAGGAGGGTTGGAGCAGACATGAGCTATTCATAGATGCAAATGTTTTTAGATGTCCGTGGAGTAGGTTACCCAATACATGTGTGGACGAGTGCGGGTGAGATAACTGAGAATACTCTAAATTCAGGTCACTAGTGGAACCATTTGATGTTTACCGATGAGAAGTGGCTCGCTTTATCATTTTTAACCTCAAATCTCTCAACAGAACGACAAATCCAGAGTTATGTCATGAGTTTGAGGGAGAGGGTGTGAACCTGTCAAATTAACTTCAATCGCACGTAAGCGGTCCTGGCTCAGTTGGCAAGAGCAACAGGTCTAGATAACATGAGGTCGTAGGCTAGAGTCCTACCAGCCGCACATCTGCATGACAATGTTATCTATCGTTTGTCTCATTTCATTCATGGTTTATGACTAGTGTCAAAAACAAGGGAGCGGCCAAGCACTATTTGCACACATGGTTCGTTCCGCTGAGCTGTGTTACGGACTTTTCTTTTTATTGGTAGCATCATGATAGCTTAATATAGGCCCAGATGATTTTGTGCGTCATATGAATGCCTGCATTGCTATATTCTTTTAAAAACTGAAATATATTGATATTGAAAATTAAAAACTCTTAAAAAACAAAATGAAAATGATGAAGTTGATAACAATATCTGCAAAATTCTGTATTAAACAAAAGCTACCCCCGCAGTTTCATCGTTGGAAACCATTGTTTAACAACACCAGCTGAATGCCAGACGTAATTCTTGTATGCATTTCATTTCTTGCCGCAGGTTGTTGCCGTGAAAGTACAGTATTGACACGATTGAAGCATTGTCACTATCAAGTGCGCAATACAGAAGATGCACGAAGAAGCTAAACCACTATTTTCGCTACCTGCTGTCCATCAAATTCCTAATTAAATGAAAGGGAATTATACTTTTACGAAAGGAACTACTTATTATCGTAGAGGAACTATTAGCCGCCCCTCTCATAAAACGATGACACAATATCGCGGAATAATTGGTAACAATAATTTATCATAAATAGAATACACCACCTACAGCAACACTATACCTGAGATGAAGAGCTAAATGAAGTCGTAGATTTATCAATGCTCAGCACAAAAATGCCATCTAAAGAGCAATTGAAAAGACGAGCGCTGTCTAACATGTCACAATTTGATGACGATAGTGCATACAAATGATGATGAGTGCACATCAAATTGATAATAATCAATCATTAACATCGAGTTCAAGCGGACTACATGTGAAAAACACGAACAAAAATAAATAAAAATAAAGAAGCCATTACCAGATGTCACAAGCATGTAATGTACAAAAATTGAGATAGTAGAAAATAAAGATTTAAAGATTTGATATCATAGAAATATCTCTCTGTGGTATTACGGTATTAAGTCATTATTCTACACATATTAGTGAATCAAAAGTGCCATGTTTTGCCATTTCTACCGTGAAATAATCACCGACTGCGTTTTGAAAGGGTGGTGATCATCTTTACGTGGGGATTCATTGTGCCTGCACAAGCAGAATTGGCACACATTTTATTCATTATTATGAATAGAGTAATGACGGGCTAATTAAAGAGGCGGGCTAATTAAAGAGGTCTGGAAATCGTGAAGAAATTTGTGTTCTTGCAATATAATAATGCCCAGTATCCGTCGATCATCTGTATTAAAATTTGCACTGCGTTGCCTCCTGATGTTGAAAGGATTCACCGAGTCTGCCACCAAATAGATCCTCACGCATGCGCAGAATCGTGGCTAATATTGTAGCTAAGATTGAATAGGATGTGAAGAAACTTTACCAGTCCTTACTGAATCTGAAGAAAACCGAAAGTATGAACTCGCATTTCACACTTAAGAGGCTTGCAAAGGCTGCGCTTGACGCAAGTCATATGAGTTGAAGGAATAAGCTCTGGAGGGATTATTACATCTAATTCATACTCATATATTCACCGCTTAAAGTCGGAGTATGCGAATAACACGACAGAAAACATACGAAAAGTCATAAATGCACATACATGTAAGTTCGATAAGACACAAAATCATCACTGCAATTCACGCTATCGTCTCTAATTCAAAAAGTACTTACTTAATATCATGATATGCTAGCATATTGGCACCTTTCTCGTATGACAAAAAATGCTCTTGGCTGCCGCTCTATTGTACGATTTGCTTAAAATTTGTATAGAAAATATACTCAACTATCTGCACCTGAAAGTTTGTGACTGATGAATTATATATTTTGACAGATTTTAGGCAAATTTGAAAACGTTTGAGGATAACCCATATACTAAAATATATAGCACATATACCCAGCACCGAAATAGTTATCTGTTCAATCACCTTCATAAAATAAATTTCACCCAAAAATGATGAATGTTTAAACTGAGGGGGGATGTTCCATTTGAAATCATCTGTCATCGGGGTCCGACAACAAACCCACGGGCTTTTTGAGTGAACATTTGGAAAGTAGTCATTTTTAAATGGAGGGTTAACACTATCGCAAGTTGATCTCAAGGACCTATATCCGACAAAATAATAACTATGCGATTAATGAAATCGTCAAAATTTGCACCGCTAAAGCGATGGCGCACGAAAATGTGGTGCTAATAGAACAGCCAATGAGAATACACTACAGCCACTGTATCACTGAACTGGAAATTCCTGTAGATTGATATCATCATGGATATCATACAGTGTGCCCGTGTAATTAGTCTTTTACTGAGTCAGCTAGGATTGTTCGATCTGACTGCCATTGGATGCACACCACATTGTTTCCAATCCATGTTCCATAATACAATAATAGTGGAAAATAATAGTCCATCATTTCGCATCATCAATACAACTAGATCCAAAATGATATAACAAATTATCATTAATCGCATCATTGAAAATGACATGCAATGAAAAAGCAGATAGAAAACCAGATTGACATCCAAAGTCGTCACATGAAAAACGAGCTCTTCGTTAGAGTCATGTGACAGTTTATACGACCGAAGAAATATTACGCAAAAGTTCATGACCACATTCAGAATTACAAAACTTTTCTTAAATCGGAACGAACCTGAATTATGATTGCTTGGATGAGATAGCCTCAAGATCTTTCAGAAAGGGACATCATTTGTTTATTTGGTGTCAAAGTTGAATAACCACTCTGAGTCCGCACAAACTTCCGCGCCTTCAAGCCAAACTACCAATTCCTATCGAAGATCAAGTAGTTATCTGCAAATAAAATCAGAGTACAGTACTTCAAAATGATTGGTGAATTCGATTCTCTAAATTTTTCTCTTCGCATGATTCTCACAACGTAGTATATGTACTGTACATAACATACATCCGCAACTGTGCGCAACAGAAAAGCCGTCCATACATGCTGCATTTAATCAATTTTCAATTTTACGTTAGCCCATCAGCTGCGAATGCGAGTGGTTCCACGCATGACATGCATCCGCCTGTGTGCATCTTGACTGATCACGTACCGTAATGATTGACGCGGGGCATAGAAATAGATTCATTTGCGTTTGGGTTGGTCTAGAGCGGACATAATCCTATCCCAGCCATTAACGTTCAAACTGCTTCGCCTTTTACTATACAATCCATACTCAAATAAATTTCGGCAGCCTAACACCATTATACGCAAAATGCTCTAAACTGTTTGAAGAAACATGACATCCTTGAACATTATGTGATCAGAAGTGTGTGTTAGCAAGGACTTCTATGCTCTGGACATGACAATAGAAAAGCATATCGCGACACTGAATAGAAATCCCATGTACATGTATTAGCACGCTGTCTCCTAAAACTCATGATATTAACATACTACTTCTATTTCTACGGGATAGCATGCCAAAATGAGCTTCAAGTTCAGGAATTCTTATATGACTAAATATCATAGATGCATAATTTGTAGAGCTTGGATTCAACAGAAAAAGTCTGTTAGTGTGTCACTAAGCATATAAAAGAATTGTTTCAAACTTCTGCGAAATGGAAGCTTGGATTGGTGGCTTGTTTGTTTCTTGTAATAAGGTACGATACATCGACGAATTCCATCCTAAATGAGCACTTTCTACAATCTGCCACTGTCCATATTTGTGCTGTTAGCTTGTGCGGAATTTGCTTGGTGGTATGTACCTCCATGACCTGCAACAGTAATACTTCTCAATTTCTGTAATTGATTAAATTGCGCAGAATTCTCTTCATTCATTTAGTAACCCCGAAGGCCATACGTTTGATTGTTAATGGTGCTATAAAAATAATAATAGTGCATATTTCATGAAAATGATAATCATTCTTTGCAAGGCAAAAAAAACTTACACGCAACGTCAAACTACCTGTATACAAAGTCAAGTCATAAATATTCCCTTTGAAATGTCGGTATTTAATAATTTTGAGGCAAATGGGAAGAATGACAGTTTTCGCCTTTGCAGATTATAACATTCCAACCGAAAATGGCGCGAGTGATGAAGACATTTTGGGAGGTATTTATGGAGTACATGCTCATCATTTCGCAATACTTTTTTTGGAAAGTTTCTTACTGATTCGTCTCTTTCTTGTTTCAATAGAATCATAGTGAATGGAATCATCATCAAAAATTCTTTGAGCACGTCTATGAATACGTTCTAGCTTGGTAGTGAGGCATTCAGGTATTTCAACAAATAAAGGACATGCGTATTCCATTACAGACAAAATGATAGCATTATAGATTTGGTGAAGTTCTCGACTAGATGTAAATTTCTTTGCTCTCCGCACAACATAGAATCGTCGATTGCAAGTTTTCATTACACTAGTTATGTGATCATGCCAAGTTAGGTCATTATTGAAGGTTACTCCAAGAATTTTCATACTTGAAACCAAAGGAATGCCTATACTATTCATGTCAGGTAGATGTTCATCACGTTTTAAACACAGCATCATTTTAATTTTTTTTTGTTCTAAGTCAGCTTGTTGTTATTGCACCAGTGTCCAATCGTTTCAATCTCATCCTTGAGTATTTCAATGATATTGCTTCTTGAGCTCTTAAGAAAGGGGACTATGACATTAGTATCGTCGGCATATTTTATAGCAATTTTCCGGTACAACTTTGTCTTTAGGTCGACTTTAATGGCACAAGTCCGATCAAGTAGATAGCTACACAGCCAAGATATAAAGTTTTTGGGAACCCTAAAACCTCGAGTTTCTGGATAAGTAATCTGTAGTCGAATCAAATGCTGCTGTGAAATCGAACGACATGATAGCTGTTCACTCATTCTTCTTCAAAGAGGAGGACATAAATAAATGCACACTTTTAGTTGAAAAAATTTGAATGCCATCAGAATCAGAAGGAGCACTGAACCATTTATGAATTTAATCAAGCCTAATTCATGCTTTCTTGAATATGATAATATGTCATGCTACATGCCAAAATTGTCGAGATTCAAAATTTTCTTACTATCCATGCCTGTCATTAGGATCTGAGTACTAAGTTAGAAAATAATAATTCAGCACAATTTATGTAGTACACAAAAACATAATTGATGGAAATCATTCACGCCGTCTTCATGAGCCAATTGGCACGAATGGAATGAATGGATTTGGATATTTCCATGGACTTTTGCACGGATTTCTATAGCATCCAGAAATTCATGGCTATTGCCTAATATATTCCGTGTATTATGTAGATAACAAACGGAAGCCACCAGATATCACACTCCGACTTACAGGTAAAACTATGCGTTATGACAGATATCATACGATATTTTCAAGCATCATCCTATATCAAACTCCGGCCTACGGCCGTCGTTTGTTATGTTGATAATGCTTTCAAATATCGTTTGATATCCTCTACGTAAAATTATCTCCGCAGTTGAAACAAAACTTGCCAGGATGCATTCAACTAATCACGTTATATACCAATTACCAATACACTTGCCTGAGGATATCTGTAAAAATGTCTAGTATATTGACATACAGCAAATCAGTTGAAAGTGAGAACAGAACAACATGAAAACAATGGTTCAATATACCCTATCCATACCGGGCTCTGAAGCACATTGATGTCATGAAAGCGATTTGTTTCTTCCTTAACTGTAGGGATTCCGCGGAATTTCGATGTTTAAAGTCATAATTTTTCATGACTTTTCCCGATTTCTCCAAACTTTCAAGAAAATTCTTTACTTTATGGAGGCAAAGAGAAATCGATAATGATGCATGTGCCAGACAGGGAGGGCACATTTATAATGCCGAATTTTATGCACTGACAAGAATTCTCCACGCGAGAAGAACAAAATTTAGTTCCATGATTGAAAAGGAAAACTACCTTATCCGGAAGTTGAGTGTATGCCTATTTTGTCATAAAATTATCAGACGGAAATCTTACAAAAATTACACAGAGTATTTGATAAGTTTTCAGTGACATGTAGGAACATAAGTATTCAAGAAAGACATCTCATAACGAGGAGTTTTGGTAATTTAGCTGAAAAGATCAATGTCAACAGTCAAATGATTGTCAAAATCCATGTCAGTGCTCAGCGCAATTAAATTACGAGCATAAACAACAAGACAATTCAACACTGTTTGATTTCAGTAGACTAAAATAAGTTACAAAATCATCTTATCTACGAAGTTGATGTTTCTCAGTTTTAACAATAAATAGCGGGAGTAAAATTACAATCTAAATAATTACATGAAACAATAATTACGATCGAAACGATGTGTTTCATACGTTTTTTCTAAATCTCAGTCCAATAATAGTAAGTCTTCGACTTCTTTGGCCAATTCATCAGCAGTGGACAACAAGTCTTCAATTTCAAGTGTTAAACACCTCTTCTTTCCCATAGTTCATCGACTTCATCCAATGAACGCTTGCGTTTGTTTTTCGATCATTTTCTGTCTTACCGATCTTCACGTGATGTTCAATTACATGCACACCAAGTTGGACGAGATTCGTTATGGTGGAATACATGACCACTGCCTTTTTCAGAAATATTCCCATCAATTGTTTCACGACACGTTGAAGATCATCGGCGAGAAAAGGAATCATTGGACGATCAGTCTGGTACTGTGTCAAAAATTGTAAACATTACATTTTATAAGATGTAATTTTGTAATTTTGAAAAAAATATTCCCATAGAAAATGAAAACCTCACACATATATATTTCGTTCATCGAAATTTCGAGGGTTTTTGATACCCTCGAAAAAATCGTGATTTTCGAGGGTTTTCGAGGGTCTGTACGAATCCTGTATTAAGCACATATTTTTGCTATATTAAACTATTAAGGCAAGAATACTAATTTCATCATCCAGCAGGTTATCAAAAGTCTGGTGCGATATGATAATAATTACAATTTTGTGTTTTTAGTTGCATCTTCTAGGCGTCATTGAAAAGGTGATCAAAATTTCATTATTAAGTCTGCTGCGTGACTACAACTGACCAAACACAACATAATTGCTCTGCCAAATCTAAGTTCTGAAGATCTTTCTACGTGACATACTTTATCTTAAAAAGGAGAATTCTCATCAATAAAAAAATCGTAGCATTATATTTTCATGCAACAACACGCGAAATCTAATTCGCAGTACAATAGGGAACTATTGACATAAGAAACTTCATGCTTCGAGACGCAGTTTATTGCACCTAATGTACATGATACTTCTGATGATTCGAACTGTTTCCAAAAAAACACTACATTCACAGCATTTCCCAAAATTTCAATGAAAAATTATTTTCAGAAAATCGGAACCTATGTTTTGATGTAACAAAAACTTAAGTACACATATGTTTTCATTAGACAGCATTTTTCCCAAGTAGACATCATCAATTTCACTACCGTAGTCTGCCAGTTTAATTCATTTACATGTAAGTGGACCTACTTGCATGCAAGCACGCCTTTGAAAGGCAAACGATGTGCAGCAAATTGAATTATCTAAAATGGGACACTTTGAACGCGGAGTGTCCCACTTCGACGTTCTCATCTTTTATCGAGTGAGCGAAGTGATTTGCAAGCTTTGACATGTGATATGTTGTTGCAACTATAGTCTACAAAGCTACAATAAGACTGATTACTTATAAATTTTTGAGCATTATTGTAGCATTCGCTTTTGTATACTGTACCTCTTCGAGAACTAGGGCAGCAGGGCAGTAAGGCGAAAACTTTTGAAGCAGGATGAAATGATAGAAGAACCCAATGGCATTAAACAGAATTAAGGCCCATAATTTTCACAAATCGTAAATTTACGTCAACTCTCATGATGAAATTATAGAGCGTATAACTGTTAAGAGAAGTTAATAACTCAGGAAGAGCCCCTAATTTAATTGTGTTAAAGATCAAGAAACAGGTGAATGAATCATGAATAGTTAAAATATAGGCAGTCAATACTAGAAAATATACAGCAAAACTTAGGAGGCCTGTTCAGAATCAACTGCAGTATAAAGGATTTCAACATGAAACTTTGCAGAATGCTCAAAATCCCCCAACATTCATATCAACCCTAAGTCTGTGATCTCAATAAACACGTGGTTTTAAATACATCGGAACCTCCCTTAGCTGGTCAAACAGGCCTATTTTTGCATTTTTCATGACTTCGCGGATGTCTTGTCCTAGGTATACTCGTGCCTCAGATGCAGGTCTATGTCTTTATTGATGATTATAATGATAAATGAAATTATTAGGCTAGACAACTAACTGACTGATATTCCTGGTGTCGGTCAATTCGATTAAAGCCGCATCGTGGGAAGTGCACATATTCTTCGATAGGTGTTGAAAAGATCCTGAATCTTGGTGAAGATTCCGAGGTACCGCTGATTTCTCCGACAGACAAAGGTGATGAGATCTACGGTCGTGAAGTAAAAAAAATGCAATACCGTATATCAATACATTAGACATCAGTGCTATAACCAAGTCCCTTCTATCATGAACAACGTTACAATGCTGAAAACTTTGATGAACTTACCTTGATTGAACACTTTTTCTTTCAGAAATTTGAATCGTATTTTTTCATATCAAACATGCCATCCTCTTTTTCCAATAAAAGTCGACCACAATCTACAAATTTCGTTGTATGATTTTGTATATTTAATCGATTTTGAATAGATGTTATCGATGTTGACTTAGCAAATTGACACATGTCTATGTGAATTAGTGCATTCGAGGATACTAAATACACCGATCCAGTTGACCTTATAGCGAATCTCTTTAAAGGTTGGCATTTCCAGATAGAAGGTTAACTTTTTACCATGAAATAATTCAAGGTCATATATGTAGGCCAACTCGTGTATCATCCTTGTTCTGATATTATATGAAAATTACGGCACATCATCGTTATCGAACGGACAAAATGCGACATGACGAGTTTTACCATGATACGAAACCTAACATGCAGGTAGACTCATAGAACATAAATGATGATCACCTAAATTTATAGCATAAACATTGGCTGGCTCTACATGAATACTCAAGCTCTTAGATAATGATATAATACCCAAATAATTGCAGTCGGCACCCGTATCAATTTTGCATTTCCTACCGTCACCGCTATCTTTCACACGCATATATTCAAAAATAAACGATCTGCTAAATCAGAATATAATTGCATCTGTTTTCTACAGTTCATGTATATCTTAACATCTCACTTTTTACTACTTCAGCAAAGAGTGAGAACCGCGCCGTCGCACATCTGGCATTATTCCTTGATTTCAGTTCACTATGTAATGGAAAAATAAAGATTTCAGCAGCAAATCACCTTTCTATACACCCTTCAGCGCTTTCAAGCAAAATTCAGTGCACTTATTAATTGTAATGTAACCTGTATGATTCGGTTACCATTAATAGATATCTATTGATACATTTCTCCTGCATTTTTCTAGAAATTTCCTATTTTGACACTTACCAACTAAAAACTTCTGCAAGAAACACTTTAAGTCATTTCATAGACACAACAGCATAAGACTGCCAAGCAATCACGTTTCCAAAAATGAAAGAGCCATGCGTTTTATTCATAGGATGCCTCTCATGACGCCTTTCATTGCCATAAGATACTTAATGACGTCATTGCCATACAGGTTACTTTATTTAATGCATCGTCACAATGACTCCTTATTCAATATAATGCAACAACAATAATTGTGAATAGAAATATAGTATTTAAATATGCTCTACAAAATGAGAAAAATCTACGCGTTAATATAGTAATATTTATCGATTTCATTACGCTCATTAATATCTAGAAATGACATCATCATTGCGTCGCATGACGTATTTCGCATTATCAGCTGTGCAGACAACATGCATTTTCATCCTGTTTCGGTTGATTGCAGTTGGACGAACAGACGCAGTAGAAAATGTTGCGATGGGGCATCTTATCCGCTGCAAACATAAACAGCAGATTTATTCCTCCTCTGTTGGAGTCATCCAGAAGCAAACTAGTTGCTATTGGAGCAAGATCTATTGAAAAATCAGAAGATTTTGCTAAACAGTGGAATATACCCAAGTTCTATGGATCGTACGAAGTGAGTTTCATGTGTAGACAAATTGTTTTATGTAATATTTAGGATTCATTGAGAATGAAAGTAAATTTTCTTTCTTTTCAAATCAACTTCTCTACAACACTTCAAATAATTGAGAATATTATCCGGCATATTTTGTATATAAAACTACACAATATAATAATGAGTAGAATGCGGGACATGAGTTTCACCTGAAGACGAGGTTTAACCCAAAAAGGTTCTTGGATGAACTAACAATTCGGAAAATTTTTGTAATGATAAGAATTTTTATAAACACATCGACGCTTCAACTGCAGAACGCATTTTCTTGTAAGTTGAGCCTATCTGGGGTAAACTGTAATCTGGTAAACTGTGTATCTGGGGCGCTCATATTAAATCATTTCAAATTTCATTTAATCGTTCAAACGACATGCGTGCAGGTAGACACACGTTTTGCAATGGCCACGGGAATAAGAGTAGCAACGGATTCTGAATTGCGCTGTAGTTGACAAGTGTCGTCATCAAAAACTAGATGCCACAGAATACCAATCACCTCTCCTAATCGGCTCTTCCTCTTTTCAAAAGAATTCTTGAATTGTGAGAGGGAATGCTTGCACTTCGTTTTGCTAATCCTAAGGATGAATCCGATCAGTTCAGAAATTTGTTGTCTGATTCTGGGAAGGACTTGAAGCCGTTTCACCAGTTGACTCTCATTGACTAACATTTGTCCGTGATTTCCATCAATTTTGAAGCACCTTGAAAAAATCTTTCTATCATCTGAGCGTTTGCCTTGATAGATGCATTTCATCATGGAGACCGGGATTTCATTGTGCCGTTCTCAGCGAAAATCCTGTCGCCGGCACTACAAATAGCTATGAAAGTGATCATTGGTGAGTGATCATTTTTCACTCACCTCTGATCGGAATTGGAGCCAGTTGAATGTCCTTCGCAGAATTCTTTTCTGCAACCAGTGTTGGTTTATGGAGAAGATTCTCCATATTGGCTGATCACGTCATTATCTCAACAAGGATAATCTTCGTAAGATTGTTGTTACGATTTGCTTTTATGATTATGTAATCAAAAATAGAAATCATTCGGCAAAATGACCTTTCTCCGAAAGATTGTCATTGCAAGTTGTTTTTTTCAATCTTTGAATTATGTACTCAAAATAGAAAACATGATGGACATAGAGCAATTGTGACATTACCTGTTCTGGGAAGCTGGGACCTAACAACGCACCTAAAATGAAAAATTTGTTAACATTTTCTCCCGAACCATAAATTAATAAAATGCGATTCACAGGAAAAACTCAGTAGTTTCTCAACCGGCTTCACCTCATCACCCCCTTAGTCTCTCATTAGTCTCACTATAGTCTCTCACAGTACTCTCACTAGTCTTGGGAACTATGGATCTGCGAAGCTTCGAGATTCTAGAGAATCGACTGTCGATATGTGATTCGATTCGATTAAAAATTACAATTCGACAGAAGTTCGAATAGGTTCGCGTCGACTGACCAAAATTATTCCAACTGTTTTCTTTTTATTTATGGCCTACTATGTTTCGTTGATGCTTGAAAGTGACACTGCAATATGTTTCATATGCTGGATTCTGACTGATAGTACCTAAAAGCGTTGGTTGCTGAATTGTGTCATCAATAATTACTCTGTACTGCATGTTGCTCAGATCAGGTCTTCCGACTCGGTCGATCTGTCTGCTTTAATCTGATTCACTTCACGATTAACTAACTGATTTAAAGCACAATCATAAATGGCCCATTAGCAGGTTCGTGAGCTTCCATCTTTTAGGGCTATAAAATTTTCTTTTTTAGAATGTCTTTCGTCAGGACTCCTAGGCCAAACACGTGGCTTACTAAAGGAGTGAATATAACTACATATCCGAAAACACGAACTCTTCCTAAAAGTAAGCCATGACGTAAGGAAGCAAAACTATCATAAATAACAAAAGATAACTTTTTGCATCAGTCCAAATTATTTATTGACAGTGCTCCTCAGATTTCCTTTGATGAGGCCACGCAAATTACTTTTCTTAATGAGATTTTCTGCTTATTAAGAGTTTTTTTGCAGTTAACTCCTGTAACTTTTGAACCAACACGATTACATGCAATCTCTGAGACAGGCCTATAGAAACTTCAGGACAAGGAAGACTTTTTATCTGGACTGTCTAAGAAAAAATCTTGTCAGCGCGGCTAATTTAGATCACCGCATAAACTCAGGGAAATTTGTTCATTTTTTGTGATGGACTAATTTGGTGCGCTAACTAACATTAGCTATATTCTATTTCGTGCTGAGATTTTGTCTGTTGTTGATGGAGACGAAATGTTCCTCTTCTCCTGATTCATCTGCATCTCAGAAATGAAATTGATCAGACATCTAGCAAAACGTTTAAATGGTTTTAAGTACATACTAAATATGGTTCATTGTCGATTTACGGTCTTTGATTTATAGATTTTCCGATAGACTGCGGTTAGCTACTGGATTTCCTTACTTCACTGATTTTCCATTTGAAAGCTGGCAGGTGCAAGACTGCAGTAATTGGTTATGCATCAAAGTCTTCTGCAATCCTTGTATGAGTTTGTGTGAAAATTAACATAGAAGTCTACTTAGTTTATTTAATAATTTATCTTGAATTCGTCGAATTACTTAAATATCCCGGTAGTCATTATGGAGATCGACAGCATAGTTTTAGGCATCAGTGAATTATTGCCAAAATTCCATTGTTGTTTTCTGATCTGAAAATTGTGATAAAAATTGTAGACTCTACTGATTGTTTGTTATGAAAATTGGTGCTTTCCCGGGCTCACGATTGATGGAGGTTACATTTCCAGTCCCGCGTCAGATTCAAAGAGCTTTTTTCTATAAACCCGAGAAACCTACGGGAAATCTAGCAAGGCAGGAACAATGGGCATTTCAAGACATATTGTCAAATCAACATTCATCTAACTCATGTTTTAGCGTCTATATTCATTCAAAAAAGGTTGTAGATACAGAAGGGCATCAGATCTTGATTTTCTCAGAAAAAATAGAGACAATTAATTTGACTACTCATAATTCTTTATGAGAGCCAAGGTGTCACTGCATCTGTCAATAGCCATGTACATTGCATGATTGCTAGGTCTTGTGCCCATTTTCTTAAAGGCTATTGGTGTATCTGGTTAAGTAAATCGTACACAGAAATGAGCTCAAATAGGCCTACTTAAGTTTTCTATGATTCGATTCGCGAATCACGACCCTATTTGATTCGACTTTTCCGATTCGCAGGTCCCTAGAATGAACTCAATGTATTTTCAAATTGAACAGATTAAACTGCATGAGAGGAATGAGCACAAAGAAGTGCATTGATGTTCAAGAATCTGAATCAGAGTTGCGATTTTTTCAACTAGAAGAAGAGGCGTAGTATTGAACACTTATCTTTATTTCCCCAATCAATCCTTGTGAGTAGCCGAAGCATTTTGAAAATATGTCCAGCTTCAAATTGATTACCCAAATATGCATTTATTGCGCTATTTCATATGTAACGACTCAAGTCGAAAGTTGTGCATTGAGGCCTAAACATTGGTTGATATCCCAGTCGACCTGGCAATTTCTAACTCTACACATCCTTAACAACTAACACATTCAGTTTCAAATGGAAAGAAATTTGGGACTAGTGCAGCTAGGTCGGTTATAATTAGCTATTTGTTATGCAGAGTAGCTTCAATTATGTGGATAAAACCTCAATAAATATCAACAAGTGTTGTAGATCTCATGAAGTCATGAATAAAACAATGCCGGAAATTTGAGAGATGTCATGCATTATTTCTTGTTGGCGGGCGTTTGCATCTTCTTTATCATGTGCCAGAGGTTTGCAATAGTTTTCATTGTTTATATTTCGAACACATTTATTGAATAAAAGGAATCTTACATCAAATTCTTGAGACATCAATCATGCATCTTTCCTTTTCATTGCAGGAGGTCATCAATGACGATGAGATAAACGCTGTCTATATACCACTTCCTAATTCTCTACATGTCGAATGGACGATGCGTGCTGCTGACCGTGGTCTTCACTGTCTTGTGGAAAAACCAATGGCACTTGATGGTGAAGGAGTACGGAAGATAAAGGAAGCTAAGATAAAGAATAATGTCATAATCGAGGAGGCGTTTGTGCATCTTCATCATCCAATGCTGCTCTCTGTTCGCGAAGAAATGAAATCACTGGGAAAGGTAATGCAATAATCTTCCAAAATACGATGATTTTATCTTTGAAAGAAATAATGAGGATTTCACAAATCATCCGAAACTAGGCTACAGGGAAGTAAGAAAATCTTCGATTTGCAGAACTTGGCTTGTGTGTAAAGACAAGACATCTAATTAATTATGCGTTTAGAAGATGAGCGAGACGTTTGGGTAATTTTCGTTCTTAATTCTTTCAAATATTGCATCTCAAAAATGTTTTATCTGTGATTATTTAAAAATCGTCATTTATTATGTCGGCTGCTGCTTAGATAATGAACTATAGGGTGATCCATAACTTCATGTCGATTAGTTCATGGTTTAAATCGTATTCATGACTTAACGTGGAATAATCAAGCCGAATCGCTTGACTTTAGTTTCACTCACTCAACTCTGTTAGTGTTCATCACTCTGATTGGGTGCCCCTCAACTTGACTGGGTGTGATGATTGCTTATTATGGATTGGGAACAAGTCCGAGGAGTATAAGGTCTCCGTCGACTTTGTTCCTTCATGGTTAATTCTGATGGACGACTGGTCTGTCTCAGTGCCTTTTTAACATGTCATGTCAAAACCTACCCCCCTCCCTCCACTCAGGCCTCCACCAACCCTCTAAATGGTCTCAGTCCCTCCCCTCGAATGTAACTATTTTAATCAGCAATAAAGAAATATACTACTTCAAAAGTTCAAACTTGCGGCAGGCGACAAAACGGTTACAATTCAACATAGCTGTCAACCAGTGTAGATGTAGAGAACGGTAGAGGAAATTCACTATTGACACAAAGAGACACTATAAACTGTAAAAATACTGTAAATAATGTACCATTTCCTTTGTCGCACGTGCGTGCATAGTGTTCTTTTGTGTCATTTTTTAATTTTATCTTCCATTCTCTGCGTTTCAATTGGTTGACAATTATGTTGAATCGTGTTCGTTCTGTACGTGTCCTTGTTCTTACGAAGTACGTGTCCTGCCGATGCGATCCATGGGCGCAGCCAGCCCCCTCCCTTTCCAATTTAGCGATTTGTTCTATAACGCATTGCGACTTTCTTTAGAGCGCGTCTCCTATCAACTATAAATGAAGGTGTTTATTGGTGCAAATAATTAGATGAGGCCTCATCAATAAGCAGTTGAGGAGTAACAATTATTTGAGGCACTCGGCGGGGTGTTATCGCATTGACTGGAATTTGCGATCCCAAAATCGCGGGTCTTATCCCCCAGTCCTGTATATCTATCCATCAATCCATATTGTAAGTGCACAGGAAAGAATTTAATTTACCAGCTAATTCTGTTGCATCACCCTGTACTGCGTTTAACACACTTTGACATGTCGCCTAAGTTCGTGCGCCTGCAAAAATTATTAAATGCGGCTTTTCGTCAAACACTATGGAAATAGAATTGTTAAATATTGAGTTGCATCCTCAGTTGTAAGTGGAAACAGACCTGAATAGCTACCATTTCATCCAATATCAGGAGTCATCAGCAGTCCTATTTCACATCTCTCAACATTGCCGCAATTTACTATTAAAACTTGATGTCATACCTGGGGCATTTTTGGGATGAACAATGTGCATAATAAGTGTTAAATTTCGTCGGGCATTCATTAAATACTACTTTGTTGGGGGCATACTTTTCCATTTTCATGTCATAAACTTCCAGTCACCTCAAAATTCATTCGTCATGTCGTCATGTTCCATGTTTCGTTGCCGTGTCGAATACTTTTTCTGACGTACGCATCGTAGATCTCATTATTCGTTCGTAAATTCAGTGACTCGGTCGTCCGAAAGCATAAGCGTTCTCTGAACTTACTCCAGCCACTTACTGTTTTCCACAACTAATGAGTATAATCTAAACTGCCAAAAATACAGATGCAAGTAGAAGGTAATTTTTGGTGTAAATGTTCCCCGTTTACCTCTTTAGCCCCGATGACGTGCAGTGCACGTCATGTTGGTACTTGCGTAAGTGTTCGACTAGCAGCTGACAACAACGCCTCAAGTACCCATGACGTGCACTGCACGTCATCTCTGCATTATGTTCCCATTGTTCATTCAGCATTAGGGGAGTTGCAACTATGAGCGAGTGACGTGCATTGCACGTTATGTGTAGTTGGAGCAGTGTGGTTTTGGGACTCAAAAGGTTGAAACCACCTTATCAATCGAAAACTTTTACTAAGCAAGTTACAATTGAATTTAAGTAGTATTTATATAACTGTGATGTAAAAATTTAATTAAGCCAAATTGCTACTTTTTACATCTTATAAATTTTCGCCGTAAATACTGCCTACCCACAGATCTTTGAACAGGCTGCATTAGCTGTGAAAATTTATGCAGTATGAAAAGTTGGCAGTTTGTCCCTTTTAAATTTTGCATCATTATCATACAAAAACATTTACAGCATAAACAGCATAAAAAATTAAAATTCGGTGACTAATATTTTGCGCATTCTCTCTGCTGTGTGGTTACAGATGGAGGGATTTGATTTAGCTTCCATGCGTCAGCATCGCATACACAAATTATTGAAACTGACTTGTCGCTAACTTCTCAAGTCGCAAGTTCTTAATAAAATGTGTGCCGTTGATGGATGAGCCCAACTTCTATCTTGGGTTTATCTAACACCATCAGTTCAATGCATGATTTATGGTTAAGTCGAACAGGAAATTCAGTTTTTAAAAGCCATTTTTGATATTATGATCAACATTACTTCAACATACGGAACATGAAAAAGAATTTAGTAGAGTTTTACGTAGAAAAATTATCTACATCGACAAAAAGTTGGACTTCCAATCGCTCAAATACGTCAGTTATCCTTGAGTCAATGTCAATCATAAAGACCTAAAATAACGTCCAATAATAAGACTTTCCTGTTCAACTGAGTCATTGACCTTACGCTTTACAAATCTATGATTTCACATAAACTCAAAATAGATAACCACAATCTCCTAATTAGAACTTCTGTTCTGAAATGTCAGATAAGCAAGATTACCCTCCATGTACAATGAACATCTATCTCAACCGTAAATTTCTTTCTTCAAGAATCTCCAGTCGTGTAGATCCAGTATTAATGCATGCTCGTACTAGCGATATACAAACAGATCACTGCTCTAAATTTGTGCCTACAGAATTCGAGCCTGTCAAGAGGTTATGACAGGGAGAGTCACAAATTATTAATCACTGAATTTTTAATCTTGATTGCAGCTACATGTATGACTAGGATCAGATCAAATAGGAATTAAATTGCGATTTCTAAACAAAAAGCCATTTACCAATACAATAATGCAATTTTCAGCGTCGTCTTGTATTTCCATTTAGCAACATTAAATTGGACTCGTTACCTCCCGACATAGCGGAACACGTCAACTAGTAAAGCAGCTAAGAAGGACTTGGCAAAGCAGAATGAGTTTTCATGTATATACATGATGTATTATATAATGTGCATATAATTTTTTGCAGACAAACTATGCAATGCATACGTATTAGGTCAACATGATGTTCATAGCAGGTGAAATCTAATTGATGCGCATTTTTTCTGCCGTCTTTCGTTCATAGCTGTTGTTAAAGGTGCTTTGTAGGATCGATATCTTGATGTTAGTAGCAGTAGGTCTTATAATTTGACATTTTTGTACAAAGTGTCCGTAAACATTATTGTCATCTTTATTCAAATGCTGATGTATTCTTCTTCGAAGAGTGCACTGTGATTCGCCCACATAAGAATCATGACATTCATTGCATTCAGCCAGATATACGACATTTTTCGGTAGCAATTTTTGTGACATGTTAAATGATCTTTAAATTTCAATTGCTGTGATAACGGTTTTGGGTCGACAAATGTTGGAATGTTGTTGACAATCATTAACCTTTTCAATTCATTGCGGACTTTGCGAGCTTGTATTATATAACGCGAAAAACACCATTTATCTTCGTGTTCCATTCATAAACGAAATACAAGCTCGCAAAGACCGCAATGAATTGAAAAGGTTAACGATTGTCAACATCATTCCAACATTTGTCGGCCCGAAACCGCTATCACAGCAAACTTTTTATTGGCCTTGTCTATTTTAATTATTTTTATATTACAGTCATGGAAAAAATATAGTACCCGATAAGTTGCAATATATTGTTAGCAGCAATCAATGTTAATAACCACAAATCAACATTCGCCAGTGTTCTATTATGATCTAAACGAACGAATGCGATCATGCTGATACTGCGGACAGTCCATAAATGTCTGCTGATTTGAGTTAACACTACACAAAGAAACCAACATGATGTGAATAAAGTGGTTTGGAAGTGTCACTTTGTTCATTTCATTCTAGATCGCTGTCAGCTATAGCGCCGTACCGACTTAACTGAGTTTATGAAAGGTCAAATTTATGCATTAAGGACTCACGCATTATTTTCAAAACCAAAAATATCTGAGTGCTTGAGCATTTCAGAGAACACAGTCAAAAAGTATCTTCAGAGATTGTCTGTCGATAGACAAGCTGAAGGAAGCAACCGAGGTGCCTGTGGGCGGAAGAAAGTGATAAGTGACAGAGAAGATGAAACGATTGTCAGGATGTCTTCAGAAAATCTTTTCATATCTGCCAGAAAAATAAAGCAGGACTCGCATCTTGAATGTGACAGAAGAACAGTTTCGAATCGGTTGCGAGATGCTGGTCTCAAGTCCTTTGCACCGGCAAAGAAGAATCTAAACTGACTGAAGACCATAAAGATTGCAGACTTGAATGGGCTCGGCAAAAATCCAATTGGAGCTCTAGAAGATGGAAGACAGTTGTGTTTTCTGATGAATCGCGATTCTGCTTAGGACAATCCCGCGTGCAGTATGTTCGAAGACATGCCAATATTCGGAACCCTATGTTTGCAGTGTTCCCAATAGGTCTGTGGCTCATGCAATGCCATGGGGAGCATTTTCCGTAAACGGCTTTACAGATTTAGTCAGAATCGAAACCCACATTGATTCTGAACAGCATACTAATATTCTTGCAGAGCACCTCGTGCCAATTTGGCCCATGATATCTCAAGGGAACGGCATTTTCCAACGAGACAATGCGCCTATCCATGCTACACTTCGAACGCGAACATTTCTCCAACAAAATGATATCAACATCCTTGACTGGCCTCCTTACAGCCCTGATATTAACCCTATCGAAAATGTGTGGGGTGGAATGGAGCTGAAATTGCTAAGGGAATATGAAAATCCGTCTAACAGTGATGAACTTTTTGCAACTTTAGAAGAAATTTGGAGAGAACTCATGGAAGTGCGAAGTTATCGGAAATCCCTAATTTATTCTATTGATATTTATTCTTTGACTGATCGTGTGGAAGAACTCATACGTGTTGCCGGAGGCATCACAAGATTTTAATATTGTTAATATTGTACTTTTATCGCTGATGTCCATTTATCGGAGTAATAATAAGTATGTGAAAGTGACACAGGAACAAGTCTTGAGTTTTCATTTTTTCACCGGGTACTATATTTTTCCATGAGTGTATATAATATAATATATAGGCCTAAGTAATAAATTAGTTATAAACTCAAGGAAAGTCAAATGATATTCCAACCGGTTTCACTCCCTTCTATGGGAGCTACTCATGGAATGAAGATATATTATACAAAATAATACAAAAACCATATTAGTCAATAGAAATAAAAATACAGATCAGACAGAATTCAAACTAGGCTTAAGCATAGAAATAAAGAAATAGCTAAGTCCAAATGCTACTAAAATGGACCGAGAGAGACAAGATCAAATCTTAATTTCTGTGCTTAAGCCTAGTTTGAATTCTGTGTGATTTGTATTTTTATTTCTATTGACTAATATGGTTTTTGTATTATTTTGTATAATATATCTTCATTCCATGAGTAGCTCCCACAGAAGGGAGTGAAACCGTTGGAATATCATTTGACTTTTCCTTGAGTTTATATCTAATTTATTTCTTATTTATTGGCATATTGGTTTTTTGTATTGTTTTCATATATATATATATATATATATATATATATCGTATTATCTCCTACTTAAGCCGCCCTCCAACTTAAGCCGCAGTCTTAAAATTTATAAAAAGATGGTTGACTTTAACTTAAGCCGCACCCTTCCAACTTAAGCCGCATATTATATTTCAGTATGTACATCTTAATATTAGCTTAACGCATAGTAAGCGTGCTCAGAAAGGAGAATCTACATGTATCGCTTGGGAATCTATAGCACAACTGACTCCCGAGGCTTTTCAATCTTGGCTTATCGACCACGCACGCAGATATGATAACTTACTGACCAAACAATAGCGTTTAGGGGGGATCTCGATGGAAGGCAAGTGGGACATTTCTACATTCATATACCGGTAGCAGGAACACGGTATGTCATTTCCATTCTAGGAACCCAGAGGCGTCGGATGAGTCTAATTCAGTGGTGTCATTTGTATGCGACTTATAACAATTTCTATTGTTGCACCTGTCACATGATACCCGTATTGTGTGCGGACAACATTGAGATAGAAAAGGGGAGAGCGCCAACTACCGACAGACAAGCGTGCCGCGAATTATCTCACTGACTGGCGTTGAATAGTGAATTAATACATTGCTCCTATGGAAGAAATATGTGATGTCTGCACATTTACCTCTCTAACTTCTGAACTACTCGTCAGATTGCGTTCAAATTTGAAACATTAACGATTCAGGGTATGACGATCATTTCATCTGTTCATACCATAGAAAAATTTCCAATATTAAAAAAGTTAGTCAGCGTGACAAAATAAGTAATCTGGTTGAAAATCGAGAAATTTCGTCATTTTGACGAGTTATCACTTACGCTGACTAACTTCTCACGCTGACTAACTTTTTTAAAATTGGATATTTTTCCAATTTGGATATTTATCTCAATGGCGGACAACCCAAACATCCATTGCCGACAACGAATCCTCGTGATTGGTTAGCCATGACTCGTTAAACCACTTGCGCCTCTATGTTGCCATTGACAACAGTTTTTTCCAGTTAGCAGTGCAAGATTTACGACCAAATCATTCTTCTGTGGAAGTTCATTGCCGTCATGCCACCGAAAAGGAGAGCGACGTACGACATGGCCTTCAGACTGAACGCGATTGAATTTGCAAAAGAAAAAAGTATCCGTCAAGCTGGCAAGGAATATAACGTCGATGAGTCTTGCATACGTCGTTGGATTCGCGATCAGAAGAAAATAAAGGAAGCGTCTCTGTTGATGGGGAAGAGGTCAGTTCGAACTCATGAGAAAAAACATGGACGACGTATAGATACGGACTTTGAAACGGAATTGGTTGGCTGGATTAATTTTTGAGCGAGAAGCACGTCACCCGGTATCACGCAAGGCTCTAATACAGAAAGCCCTTTCATATGGACGTGAGGACTTCAAAGCCTCTCTAGGATGGTTGGAGAAATTCCTGCACAGAAACGGTTTCAGTCTTCGACGCGCAACGACACAAGGACAGCGCGAGCCAGAGGATCTTTTACCAAAATTGGCTGCATTTGTTGCATACGTCGAAAACGTACGTCGAACAGAGGGAATTTCGCCACAAAACATTATCACTATGGATGAAACAGCTGTCTGGCTGGATAGTGCTCCATCAACGACGCTCCACTCTCGTGGTGAACGAACCGTTAGTATCCGAACCACTGGTCATGAGAAGGCTTGCGTCACTGTGTGTCTTACGGCAGCTGGAGATGGCACAAAGTATAAGCCGCTTATCGTATTCAAGGGTGCTGTCCGTGACGTACGATTGTTGTCTCAAGACTTCAGGGGTCAGGCACACATCTTGTCGACGAAGTCAGGTTGGATGGATCAAGAAGCCACAATCGAATACCTTCACAGGATCTTCGGACTTGGCTCCTCCAAGAAACTGTTAGCGTGGGACGCATTTCGTTGCCACACGACAACTCAGACTAAAGCTGTGATGAAGCAAAAGAAGATAATTCCCGCCGTTATTCCGTCTGGATGTACTGGAAAGATACAGGTGGCTGATGTTGTTCTGAATCGACCATTCAAGCAACATATCGTCGATTTCTATTCTGAGTGGATCGCCGACGACACTCAGCAGACCAGAACACCCAGTGGCAACCTCCGCGCACCGTCTCGTCGACAGTTAGTGCAGTGGGTCATCGCTGCGTGGGAAAAAATAAGCAATGACATGGTCAAGGAGGCATACAAATCGTGCGGGCTGACTAACGATCTCGAAGGGTCTGAAGATGAACGAATCACGTGTCTACGAGGAGAAGAATCAAAACGACTTCTGAACGAAGCTCGCACAAACGCTCTGATGACATCAGTCAACATCAGTGACAGCGAGGACATTTTCAGGTGACAACGATACCGATGACGAAATTAGTGACGATGACGTTATTGTTTGAGAATTCAAAGCAACTTACGACCAGTAATAATTTACATCCGACAGTAATTTTTGAGCTTTTGAGGGAATTTCCACAAACCACTCTTGTTTTTCATAATATGCTCGACTCAGTAATTTTATGCATTTTGTTTAGACCTATAATACATGTTTTTTATGAAGATTCGTTTTCAATTTATTATTAGTTTGGTATCAATTTGGGATCATAGTTATGGTAGATAATGGAGATAATAATTTGTACACAATTTTCTTGAAAAGTATAATCGAACTTAAGCCGCAGTATTCCAACTTAAGCCGCACCTGCGGCTTAAGTTAGAATTTTGAGACGTTTTGCTGCAAAATGGTGCGGCTTAAGTAGGAGATAATACGGTATATATATATATATATATATATATATATATATATATTTGGTACGTTATATCCGAGGTATGTTGTATCCGAGGTGTGCAAGAACAAGTTGTATAAGAAGTATTGAAACCTACTTCTGCACCAAATTAAGTTGTCAATTGCAATAGTAAGGTCCTATCCATCATGACCAGCTAATTATCACTATGCATCACCATAAATACATGTACATTTATTTGTATGCCCTGGCCCTACATGTATGATCATGCCTACTCGAGAAATCAATGATTTGTTTCTTCTTCTCAAGAGATATGGAAGTCCTTGAAGTGGCCATGTCTGATTGACGGTGTCTGGCGATGAAATGGACAGACTTAATGCGCGAAACAGTTTCAGATGAAGTTTCGGAACAGCAGTGACGCGTTAAGAAGACACCATCACAGACAATGTCTTAATTCCAGTTCACTTCTATCGATTGCTCATTGGACGGATTCGACACTCAAAAGTTGTCCTCCTCCGAGCCAATGACAAGAGCTGTTGCTGCCATCATCAAACGCAGCAAGTTATTGTAGAATCGTGTCAGCTTCGTTTCGATGATTCAGAATACTTAAGTACTTTCATCCCTAAGTACGCTGTAAAAAATCAAAATTTGCTCTGTGGACCCTTGAAAAGGGTTCGCTGTATCCGAGTACGTTATAACCGAGGCATTTTATATAGACATAATAGGAATTTTTGTCCGTGCCTGCAAGAGGAGTACGCTATATCCGAGAGTTCGTTATAACCGAGTCCGTTATAAGTGGGTTCTACTGTATATATATATATATATATATATATATATATATATATATATATATATATATATATATATATATATAATATATATATATATATATAATATATATATATATATATACATATATATATATATACATATATACGAGTATATATTCGCGAAGAATTTGAAATTTGTGGTTCGAAAACTGATTCGAAGTTTTTGATAAAAAATTTCGTACTATTTCTGAGATAGGATATTTCATATTCCAGAATGATGTAATAATACATTATGTTCATTTGTTATTTCTATTTTTGAGCTGAGCTCAGTGAGATAGCAGAACATGTTAGTTAGAAGCATTTAATGTCACTTTAAATTTGAACGAGATCACCTGCATAACATTCTGGTAGCCTTATTTGAAATGAAGTCCATTGGGAGTGGATGGCTACATATTTTTGTCAGTTGTAGAGAGTATTGTGACTGTATGAGCTACTTATTAAATGGTTTAGAGTCAATGATAACATAGTGTAAACTTCACGGATATCAAGCAGAAATGGTATGTTCCAAATTTGAATTTCCTCTTTCTCTGCATCCCAGAAGTCTTACACCCTCTCGAGTAATTTGAGCTTTTGTTTCAAAGTATTGGATGTCAAATCAAATTGTTGCAATCCAAATCAACAAAATTACTCAAAACGCTGTCTTCTACGTCTCATTCGTTCGATAAAATTCCCCCGAAAGTGTAGAAAGTGAAGAATAACGATGAGACACAACTTGGTTGCCTAAATTTCAAAGTGGTATGGGTAAACGTGAGCGGCAGGGTTGGAACCGACCAAAAAAATTGTGAAGGCCGGCCGGTTATTCTAATTAAGCCTATTTCGACGATTGACGACATTTATTGTAGAATTAATTGTCTAGTCAGTTTAAATTGAATCGCAGCATTGGTGCAGTTTGCAAACGTGATTGTTATGGCGCAAGCATTGCGAACCTTTTCTTGAAAATTATTCTTCAAATCATCATTCAAGGCGACTGACAGAACCGGACAACATCAATGAAAGTTGGCGTTGTTAAAGCAGTTTAGACATACATTTAGAATAACCGTTAATGCACAAGAAGTGTCCAAGTATTTTCTTGATACAAAAGAATAGGCTGCTTTTCATGTGCTTCTTACCGACAAAGGATAGAAGAAGAAAAAGTACTCCATAACAGTGATCCTACTCACTCCCGAATGCCCGAACTTTTTTCTTCAGATAGTGCTTGAATGTCTGAACTTTTTCTTCAGAAAATTGACCGAAAATAGTCTCAAATATTTTGAAGGATTTGACTTTTGCGATTACTTCGATCGCACTGTCATCTCATTGATCCTTTCTCCTCATTTTGTGTATTAAATTTATAGCCTTCATACATGTTTGTGTAGATTTGCATCCTGTGTTGTCGTGTTTTGTTTGTTGCTGGAATAGCGTAAGCAATCGTTATTATGCGAGAATGAGACTATATCGACTTTCGCTTCATGCATCCACTGCTTGTTGTGAATCTTGAAAGTTTGGTGCTTTTAAGACAGACATAAGGCGAAAATAAATGTTGCCTATTGTTCAGTCTGAAAGTTGCAAATAGTTGAATTTTGACGAGTGAAATCGTTTTCTCAATTAGTCAATCAAAAATTGTGTTGAATGCATGCATGAATTCGATGAATGTTTTGTATTCCAAACCAAACTGTGTGTGATCTCCATTTCACTTGTGCCTTCTCCTCATGCCTTTCTAAAAGACATTTGATTGCTGGCACCTTCTTCCTTACCGGTGTTACCGGTCCCTGGAATATTAATTAGAACGAATATATTGTAATGGCGATTTCAAGTATTATTTTGCAGTGTGTCTTGTACATCCGTTGATGCGAAATTCAACTGCAGTGCAGAAGGTTAGGGCTTCAAAATTGAACAATCCACAAATTAATTATTTTTAAAAGACATCAGAAAGGACGGACATGGCAGTAAGAATGAAGTATGAAAACAAACAAAATGTAATGGCTGATGGAAGAATTGCAGGAAACCACAGTGAAGTTCGATGAGGAAATTGAAGATCTTCATAATTACAAGCTTTGAAGAAAAAATGGAAAACCTTACTTCCAAATCCATCCTTAAGAGACACGCTCTGGATGTTTCATCAAATTGATCTTGAAGCACCAGAGGGAACAAGAGACGGAAATAGCTGTGCAAACATTTTTTACTGAAATAGCTGTGCAAGATTGATACAGAGTTTTCGAAGATTTGCCAAATTTTCTTGATATATTTGCATATGTACAATTTGTACATTGCTGTCATTGCTCTTCGAAAAATGAAAGTCAAACATCAATTTAGCCACCGGCTCAGTCACACCATGTTTACATGAAGTTTTGTGGATTCCAAGTTGCAGAAGCTTATAGGCCTATTGATATTTTAGATAGAGAAGTGGATACACAGGTAACGCTTTCTTGGTGTGCATGTGTGGTGTGATGTGGCGTGTAAGAAATATTAGACATGTAGATATTATTTAAAAGTAATCGTGAAAATCCTTTTTCTTCTTTTTATCAACTTCTGTTGATAAAATTTTCTCTGGGTCAATTGGCAAAACTTCTTGTATTGTATATTAAAACACCTACATGTATATAAGTATTCTTTGTTAAAATTTTCGCTTGTAAGTTTGATTTTCGATTCAAAACGAGTACTGCATAGCATTCTACAATATGTTGTCGCTACCGATTCCGATTCATTTTTACTTTTGATTAGCGTCATTGCGTCAGAAACAATTGTGTGTCAAAATTGAACTTAATAGCTTGAAATGAGGTACTTTACTCGAGGATCGGCACTCGAAATATTCCAATGTGCTCAGAGATATATATAACGATTAATTTGCGATTTAGGAAAAATGTCCGAATTTTTTTCCGATGCCCGAATTTTTTTTGAGAAATGCGATTAGGAACACTGCTCTATAAGAAGCGGTAAATAATGAAAATAGAGTAAAAGTCTTTGCTGAATTGGACGCTGAAAAGAAAGCTGACAAAATCTTGTCCCAGACTACAGGAAGACGAAAAAATCACCAGACACATAGATTGAAAGAGAAAAGTACTAGGAAACTTGCTTTCCTGCTTTCCTTCGAGAGCAAAAGTACAAACCGAACCGAGGAGATCACACAAAGCATCCTTAAACGGAAGTTTTGTTGAACTTACTCTGACTACACACGAGAAGAAATCCCATCTCAATAATGATCAAGATTTCTGATTTGTAGCAGAGCAGCGGAGGCGAATTCTTTAAAAAGTCGATAACGAAGCAACAGGAATATTTAACTACAGCTCAATCTAATTTTTCTGATGTGAAACTGAAAATATGGTTGATCAGCTCAAAATAGAATGTGGAACTAACCTTGAACGACTGACTATTCATCAATTTGCTGTGAAGTTGCCGTTAAATTACCTGTCGTTTGCTTTGTGCAATTCAAGTTTTTGTTGTGACCAGCCAGTGGTCTGCAGACAAATAATAATGGCAAGCTGTTTGATGGTGCATAAAGTGGTTGGTTCCTACATCAAATTATGCTATGTATAATGAAACTGCCATCGGTTTCAACTCGATGAGATTTGCAATGATATTGAAGTTTTCAGCATTGAGGCAGTATCAGACAGAGAAGATTCACTTTGCCAATTTGAAAAATCCTTTCAATATTCTTTATCATCAGTATTTTCACATTATTCCAATATTCCATATCCTCATTCATTGATGTGTACAATGGATCATAGAACACAATATGAATATTCAATTGAAAAATAATCTAAATTGCCAGGAACCTAGACATCAGCGCAAACATGTCAAACATATTACGATTGCTTGTAAGTTGCTAAGATAACATGCTCCCCCAGACAGAAGTCAATCCAGCTTCCATATTGACAGCAATCATTCCAAATTATATGTAGCACTCAGTATAATTGAAATGGTAAGAAAACTATATTTTAATATTTACTAGAAATCACAACAATTTTTGTAGTCCTTGCGAGTACTGATCTACCGTTTTCACAAATTCTCACATTTTTGCTTGCCCTTGCAAGGACTAATTTGGCTTTCGCGCAGACAAACCAGGTAGACTCAAATGAGAAATTTCAATCACAAATCAAAAATATTATAAAATTACAACAACACCAGCCAGTCTTGCATGCGATTCTGGTTGTGATGCCAAGCAATTAGCTTCATCATGGTAGACTGTGAATTGGCCAAGGACGATTACTTAAGGTACATGTCAAGTAGGGATTGCAACCCGGGTCGGTTTTCTTCGTCGCGGGTTACTCGGGTTCTTTATATGCAAACCAGATACCGGTAACCCGTGAAATTTGTATTTGCTGCATTATTATAGTCAATGTTCGGTTCGCTGAAAATTCAAGTAAGTCAAGGGCGCACTATTGAAAGGTCGCTTTGCTTTGATCTCTAGTAGGATCTACCTATCTTAGCATGATGTTGTGATTTTTCTTTTCTTTGACTTTATTCGTCTTATTTATCTAGCTACTCATACCTGCATAGTTTTAGCAGTAGACAGTGACATGCCTTCAACTTTTACTGCATCCAGTAATTCTTAGCTCTTGTGTACTGTTCCTGTGATAATTGTTCACCCTCTTGTGTTGTTCACGATGTGTCTCTCATTGGCATTGTTTGTTCGGCCATTGAGAATGCCGTACGTTGTATTGCGAAAGTTCTCGGACAAATACACATATTCAGTTTTTGAGTTCCTACAACATCAGCAAAAATGGACGCCTGGTTTACTCCATCAGAAATATCATTACTCATGCTTTCAACAGCAGAACAAAGCTTCGAAATATCATCAATAGATTCACAAACCATTTCTCATTAGATATAGGCGCATCAATCAACTGTGCCAATTGAAGCTAGTGAACAAAAATTTAAAGTTAGAGGCGATATATGAATATTGGCCCGTATGTACAGCCTAGCCACCACTAGAGACTCAACTTCCTAGTCCCAAATCAGTCCCATGCACAAATCAGGACTAGCTAGTCGCGACTAGCAGTAATAATAGTAAGGGAAGGACTTGTCTCCTTCGTCGTGGCTGCGTCACTATCCATGTGTCCTGAAAGTCATTATTCATCTTAACAGCGAAGTCATTCACTGATTATTATTGACTGTTCATTAACTCAATAGAAACGCTTGGGATTCTCATTGTGTATTAAATGTGTGTTGAAATTTCTGTGCCCCCAAAAGGAATCACTGCATGTGGATGCTGCACAGAGAGAGGATGAAGACTAAAGTAAAGCATTCATAAAAAAATGCATAAATGTGCACCGATCATTACTAACGCTGCAGGTATGGAAAATATTCGTTCATCGGAGACATTCGGCATTAGAATCATTTTAAGCTCTAAAAGCTGCTCCTGCGTCTTTACATTCGCGTACTGTAAATAGAAATTTTGGGGCAACAGTTTCCGGACAATCATGGATACGAAAATGTCGGTGAAAATAATTGCACCACTTAATTATCTTTTGAAAAATGAAGCTTTTACGTCACTACTCCCCATATTTGGGGCTTGGACGGTGCTGACATAGTCAGACTTATGGAGCGTTGTAGTACTTTTAGTCCGGATGCCCTTCCTGCCGACTTCAAATGACACCTTCGGGGCTCGACCTCTGGACCAAAAGATCGCTAGGCCAAGCACTTAACCACTGTACCACGGAGACCACATCTAATATTCTTGATGTTGCTTTGGATGTTATCATCTTTTTTTTTATTGTCTTATGTTAATGTACATGTAGTTCCATAATATCTTGCAAATCGTTTGATTCGTGCGTCTCATCGAATAGAAATTTTCATGAATTTTAATTTTACTAAATGTGCACATTTATGTACAATTAGAGAAAGTGTTATTTTCATCAGATTATTAAGATATGAAATAATATATCTTGAAATGTGGAATCAAAAACAAACATAAACTGATTTCGAGGGAGTTATCCACGGTATCAGAAAAAACACGGGTTATCCCGGGTTGAAGCTCATACCCGGATAACCCGCCCAACGGGTAACCCGGTTGTCATTTACTTGAAGTCGAGTGACCCGGGTTCTGATTTGCTCACGCAATCCCTAGTTTCAATCAAAAATTTCGTAATCGCTTTTGTTTTGTTTTCTTTAAATCTTTAGCCACTCACTGCCCCCAATTGCATGAGTGCACTTACCAAAACTTGATTTTGAATAGCTGCTCTTTTTCCTCTTCATTTGAGTTTTCGACACTTTTTCTGACAGTTCTCTTAAATTTGTAAAACACCGGCGTCGCGTGCTCCCAGACCATAGGCCTTCACTCGGCATTGGAATACTATTTCTATACCAAACACTTTTATGTTACAACATTAATTTTCATGAATTTAAATGAATTTTTAATAACAACATCCCGAACATTATTTAAGGCCAAGTGAATGTGCACATGAGAAGTGATTGCTCATGTCGCTTAACCGCCTTACTCAAGGAGCTGAGACCACATTATCTCGAGAAAAAAGGAGGCAAGGCCAACAGTTTCCTGTGTTTCTTACGGCCGGTCATCCACTCACATGTTTGAAATTTTGATGCATTAAAATGTCTTGTGTAGTGCTTCTTATTTCTTTCTCAGTGACTACTTTCATTTTATATCAGGTGTTGACCTACCTTGCTTGACGACTGTCATCTTTTCAGTATATTCCCTTCGGACGAAAGGCGTGGTTATGATCTCATCTGCAGTACTCGATCAACATAGCGTCATATCAATCACGTAAAAACAAATTATGGAATTCTACCGAATCTGGGTTTTCGAGTCAGATGCATTACTCTGCATTCATTGGAGAACGCTCATCATCTGATCACAGTCTTGTCTGAACGTCAGCCATCTGCTACTGTCGACGTAGTTTCCTCTCTGACATCAAGCGAATCCTGGAACAATTGGGTTGCACTTCCCTTACTATATTTAGGTACCGCGCCTCGATCAAGAATCGTGTAGAATTTCATTGCAAAAAATGGAGAAGGCAAAGCATTATGTCCATCGGGAAAGCCAATATTGTCGCGGGCGCGTGCGCTTACTGACTCACACACACACACAACTCTCTTTCGCTGTCTGAACGTCAGTGCTCCGTCTGGACACACGACTAGCTTGTGTGTCTAATTGTTCGAAGAAAACAGCTGTGAATCGAGCATGTGCTGTAAAACTGTTAGCTCTGTGATTAAGCGTCTGATTTTGAGACGGAAAGCTGTGCACAGCTATCACGAGAAGCTATCGAATTTAAATGAATGATGACACTTTTCATTTTTATAATTGTTGGAAAATTACAGATTGTTTCATAAAAAATGGATCACCCTTAAACATCGCCTTAACTTCAACTTTGTCTAACTCCGCCAAACTTGAACGAATTTCTCTGAAATTTGGAAGATATGTCAGTTGTGCTTTCTAATATCATTGCTGGAAATTTCAAGCATGAATATTGAGTTGTTTTCCTGTTATAGATAAAAAAAGTAGTGGATAATTTGATCTTCATTTAGCAATGTTACACAAAATCATACCTCACTCTTATAAAATTACATTTGTTTCCTTTGTTATGTAATATGTTGTTTTACAAGCCAAAAGCTATCAAGCAAAACAAAAATAAAGAAAATCGGTCAATCAGAGCCAGTATAGCACCATTATTCATCAACAATAATGTAACTGCTACATGTGATTAACTGGACTTCATGTTCCATAGCTTCCTGACTTCGTTGCGGTGGTGTTGGCAGCACTCCTGATTGCTTTCAGCTAGAAATCTATCTCTTACCGGTTGAAAACAATACAAAGCACAAATGAACAATAACGAGATCGCATTCACAAAAGGCAAAGTGTCAGCCTTGCTAGAACTAGGGTTTTCTTTGCGAGCTACAAGCAAGCGACTAAATGTCCCTTACACAAATGTGCATCGATGGCATAATGATGATTTTCGACTCTGTCGTAAAGAGGGCTCTGGCCGTCCACGCAAAACATCCAAACGTAGAGACCGCCTAAATTTTGAGATTTGTTAAAGTTGATCCAAGTCTCTTGTTAACTGAGATGGCTGCACTAGACTCGTCTATTTCTAAGTCTACTATTCGTAGAAGACTTATTGAGTCGAATTTCAAGAGCTGTAAGAGGCCCTCTCAGATCGAATTATCAGATCAGCATAAGACGTCTCAGATGGGCAATGAGTCATTGTCACTGGCGAAATCAATGGGATCGGGTTGTCTGGTCTGATGATGCATCAGTCCGTCTGAAGGATAGTGATGGTCGATTGAGATTATGGATAAAATCTGGTCAGGAAATTCCGAGACATTTACATCGTCCCCGGGTACAAGGTGGTGCGACTCTACTGATTTGGGCTGGCATTTGGACCAATGGCCGCTCTGAACTTCACATACAGCAAGGAATCATGAATTCTGAACGCTATGTGAATGTTTTACGAATGAACATTGGCCAAATGACAGATCAACTTGGTGATCCATCGACTTGGTTATTTATGGATGATAATGCTACGTGTCACAGGAGTAGTAGAGTCAACTTATGCAAGTCTCATTAGGGCTTAGGACATTATCTTGGCCAGCTCGTTCTCCTGATCTGAATCCCATAGAAAATGTATGGAGTATTCTAAAACGTAACGTTCGTCGTTCACTGCTACCTACAGATGGCGTATCACAACTTACGTCACTGTTAAAAAGAGAGTGGAGAAAGTTAGATCAGTCAAAAATCAACGATATCATCGAATCAATGCCTAGACGAATTCGTAATGTCATTGACAAGGGCCACAAAATATTAGCTTCTTAAGAACCGTTACTGTATCATAGCTTATCAGATTATATAAGGACATTTAAATATATTAGGGACATGAAATAACATGAAAAATGCTTTCTGTATCATACTTATGTTTTATTTAGTCAAATTTTAGGATGATCCACTTTTTATGAAACGGACTGTATTTTTGAGGATGCGCCGAAGGCCTCGCAGGTACGGAGAAGACGCCACTGGTAAAACACTTGCTGATACTTCGATTATTTTATTGTCAAAATGTCTAACAATTGATGCTCAATGAACTCAACCGAATTCATTTATAGCTCCTGATTGTGGTCTTCTCATAATTTCAGATATCGCATCTCAGTGGACGATTCCAGTCAAACGTGTCTCACCGGCCTGGCGCTCTCGTGTGGAGGAAAGATCTTGGAAGTGGGGCTATCTGGATGTTGGGCACGTATCCTGTTGCAGCTATAATATTTCTTTTGAATCAACGACCCCTTAGCGTCTGTGCACAATATCAAGAACATGCTGCCACTGGAATTGACGAGACTCTCAGTGCTGTTATCAAATTTCCAGATGGGGTAATTGCCTCTGTTAGTACGTCTGTTGTTACTTTTGCGTCAACCAAACTGGAAATAATGGGAAGTGATGGCATGATAAAGTTGAACAGGGAACGTTGTTTTCATGTTGGACAGAAAGAAGGAAATCATCAGTTTCAAGTGATAACAGAATCAGGGACGAAAATTGTAGATGCTTCTAAGGAAGAGTCGTTTGCTTCACAATTGAGGAGATTTGAAGAGACTGTTCTCGATAAAAAGGAACTAGCCGTTCCCTTAGAGCTCAGTGAATGGATTGCGGAAACACTTGAAGCATGTATTCGATCAGCGAAGGAAGAAAAATTTATTTATTTACAATAGGCCTACTGCTGCAATGACTTTATAAGGATGCTGAATGTAGGTTTTGCAAACAATCACGATCAGGCTTAATGACTTTCAAAATTGACTAAGTTGAGTTCTGAATTTTCATGAAGCGGCAAATTATGTAAAAATACTTCAGACATTCTTTTGACATATTTTTTCAAGTATCATTGATACCCTGTAATACACTTTTTCATTAAAGCTCTTGACGTGGAACAGCTGGGTTTTCTTTGAAGATGTGACACATATTTTTCGACATTTCTCTATAATATTCTCTTCATACTTCATGAAATTCTGTTTTATCATGTAGGCATAATTTTCACAACTTTGCATGTAAATTCTGTAATAGTATGTTTATATTAAACTGTTGAAAATAGAATACGGAATTCATCATCTAGCAGCTGATTAAACGCCTGATGCACACTTTGGCCTGGTGCAATATGATAATTTTTTTGAATTTTAGTTGTATATGTTCTATGGGAATCATTTGCCAGCGTCGTAGGCCTATAACATTCGGATTCATTCGACTAATTAACCCTCCCATACCGCAGATATAAACTTACAAGTTTAGCGCATGGGGTCCACTGTGGACCCCAAGTCATTATTATTATATCAGTAGCAGAGATCAATTGAAAAGTCAAAACTTCTTTATAAATTCTGTAGTATAACTCGATTGTCCTTCCGGGAAATGACACAATCGACAGACTGATAATCTACAAGAGAGAGACTAGACTGCATCAAGAAAAATCGTCTGCGTTTTCTGATTCCAGAGGAAGGTAAATGAACATTGAATCACATACGCATGATTCCTGATAACTAAACAAGTTATTAATATATAAAGTCAAGATCCTGTACTTACTAAAACCTAAAACAACGTATGCTTTTGCTTGCTAAAGGACGTTGGGCCTACTGAAAGTCAACATTGACCATTGCTCCCTTCACTGTGAATGTTGAAGCACATTTATCGACGGTAGCGACTCGACTTATGACAGATCAAGACTATCGAACTGACAATAAGATATTCCTACAGAAATACAAGTAAAATTAAGTTCGAAAATACATCGGACATTGATAAGTTTATGTCATGAACAGTTTGGTCTCTGTCCCTGATTTACCACATTAGATTCGCTTCTAAAATACATCCTACTCCTAGAGACTTCCTCCAAAAAAGAATGTGGCCTCCGTCTTTGTAGCAAAAACTGGTGCTGCCCATCTGTATCATCTTCTCGATCTACCACCTGTAAAACATAACGCGGTAATTCTCTTTTGCTTGACTTCATCGTTCCAACCAGAGTAAGCTCCGTCTACGAAAGACAAACTTGTGTAGAAGCTGCAAGAGGCAATTTGAGGCTGCAGTTTCCATGCTGCCACTGTCTTCTGCTGAGCAGATGAGTCTACAAACGGTATCAAATGAAAGTGATCGTGTCAAACCTTTCCACAATGTGATACGATTCCCTATCATACAGCCTATCTGCTACAGTACCTCAAAACGAATAAATACAGTCCACATGCTTGGCTGTCTGTTTAGAATTGCCTAAAACACCGCTCTCTGAATGAGACCAATGTTACAAAATCATGACCTGAAAATTTCGGCAAGGTTTTCGAAAAAGCAAGAATTCCATTATCGCAGCCGTGTCTGTTTTTCGTGTACTCACGCGTTCCGCTTTACACTCAAATATCAGATTCTGTAGCGGTTCTCTCATCATGTAGACTCACAGTAGCAAAAAATACCGTGCGGTCATGCACGTTCTTTGTTCCAAAAGCTTTGCAACGAATCTCCAGTTGACTGCCACCAAAGTAGATAATTCCAATTAGTCCGATAAACTTATAAGCATCGTCGGCTGCTGCCATACTCTTAGCCTTGTTGTCATTTCGCTTCTTTTCTTTCCCCTCGTTTGTGTACGTTGCCATGATGTCCATCAGCAATCGCCAAGAGGTTTTGTGACTCTACTGTATTTTTGCAATCCGTTGTAGGTCCAGTCCTTCTAGTAATGAAATTGAATGCTTCAGCTTCCAGAATTCGCTGATAGATCTATCATGTATTCTTCACCATCCTTTCTACGAAAATCCGAAATCCCAGCTGCAAGAGACGTCACTCTAGTAGGTTCACCGTTTTGTAGGCCTACCGGTGCATCGTAGTCAGACGTTGAGCTATCACTGCTGTCTTGGCTGCTATAGGCCCATCGCAAACATCTCGCTGCTTTCATCTGAATCTTCTTCCATGTCGATGGTTGCTCATCATCATCAGCAGATCTATTCCACAGCATTTGTGGCCGTACGATGCCGTTGTCTTTCCATCACTATTTTGACTCGAATTTCATCCACAGAGTGTTTTTCAATACTCGGGTCATGAGAAATTAGTAGAAATCTCATTGGCTGTCATGATTGCACAAGCCCCTCGCTACCGCCGATATGCTCGAGTCACTGCGATTGACGAAAGAATAACGTGAATGTATCATTTAGATAAATGTATCATCTTTGTCATTTAGAACTTCATTCCATGTATTCATATACAAAAAGCAATTGGTAACTATGTCATAATATCTCTGCTGGATTTTCAAATTGGACAGTGACATTTTGAAAATGATGCACTGCATGAAGAAGATGCATACAGTCCATACTCAGGCAGTCATGCATAAACATAGTCTAGAAAAGAGAGCATGATAACATCCGATCTCCAATAGTGCGGTGCAAATATAGGCCTATTTACAGGCTATGATGCTAGGCCTAGGGCCGTCACGTCAATAATATTCTATATAACGATCCAAATAGAGCAAATGAATCAAGCAGTTGTTGCTTCAATATTCAACACAACTTTGAAACATTTTGATACATTTTGTATGTCATTATCATGAATAAATTCGACTGGGGTCCTACCTGGACCCCATGCAGGAAAGTTGTGATTTTTTGATGTTGTCAATTCTAGGTGATAATCCAGTACCCGTTATTTGAAAGGACTGTGAGCAATTAGGATTACTGCGTATTAGCAACTATGTCACAGACTGTCGGAGGCTAATGTGAAAACACTAGATGTTTGCAATTGCTTCGAAAACTAGTTGGGGTCCAATGTGGACCCCAGAGGTATCGGAAGGTTAAGTGCGTGTTTGTAAAATGTGCGAAATTAGTTACCAAAGCATGATAAAATTTCGTCATATCACATCAAAGACCTCCATTTTATTTCCCACAACTATACTTCACTATGTAAAAAACATGAAATCAAGTTAAGCGGAGATACTGGTCAAAAAGATATTTGGAATTACTGCTGCCCCATGTCATATCATTTTTATAGAATTCATCTGAAGAAGATAGATCATATTTTGTCAGCATTATACAGTGCATGCATGTCCCATTCCACAAAATTCCTATCATGATTCTCATCTGCAGCATAGCGAAGAATCAGCTTGTCATAAATTACCAAAAAGCTGACTAAATTGCTATGCTATGTTTGGGAAGAAAAATTAAAACATTCTGTTCAATTCTATATTTTTGAGTTCACAATTTCATCTTTCTTTAAATGCAAAACTTCTGATAAACATCAACCAATCAATGAAGAGCAGCAGAATTACACAAGCTATTAGAATAAAAATGCCCACCTTGTAGACATAAACATTCTCTAGATGAACCAAATCAGGAAGATGCACTTTCAGTTTGACATCAATTAGTTGACCGATTTCAGATTTGCTCCATTTGCTGTCGATTTACTGAAATCAGCACACCAATAGAATGAAACATTGGTTAAAATCATGTACATTTGCAAATATGAATGGGAATCGAACTATCGTCGACAAGTTCAATTTCTTGACAACCGAAAAAAACAGCCGCAAAGATCAATATTAGAGACATCTCAATTACAAAATTGAGTATATGAAATATAATACTTTTAGGTCAGTGGATATCAAAACAGTTAATACGAATAAGGAACGATAGAGCCGAATGGGAAGATGTATGGACTACTTAAGTATGCTGGACTACATGCAATGATTGCAAAGATGATAGCGTGGATTTCACTATCACATATCAGTGAAAGATTTCTGGGTATTATAATGATCATACTTTACTTCTATTGTCAACAAAATTAAAGTAGCGACGAGAATGACTCGATCCTTATGAACCGAAAATAACCGCTCAGTAAATAAGCAAAATATTTCATGAAGACTACAACAGATCAATGTCAAATCCATGTCTTCAATGAACCCTACCTTCACATATTTCTCTACAAATAGTGAAGAGTGCATCCTTTCCGACCATGCGAGATTGAAATGACCATCATCAACCTCACCCCATTCCGCGCACCTAGTAGGTTAAGCCAGTAAGTGATACGTCGTTCCGTGATAGAGAAGGACTCCGATTCATTGTCTCTGTTGCCCCTTCACACGTAAACTGATGTCCTTTCGCTGGACTTCTAATTTAGCATCCCCAGTTAAACTAGTTCTCTTCCTCAATTCTTCCAGCACATTATCGCTGATTTGTACTCTTTGCTCTTCTCCGAGCGTCAGCGCTTGACGCTTGAGATCAGCGACTGTTCTCTGCTCAGTTGATTTTCGTTTCAGTTGGCGAGGTAAAAACCGAGGTTGAGGTAGCTCAGGTTGCGTGCGTATAGTGACGGTCTCTCCAAATGCTGATGCAGTAATTGAGATCGGGATCGCTTCGAGTAAAATATCTTCGGTGCTCTTTTCTTCACTATTGGAGTATGAAGGTTGAGGTGGAGCAGCTGCGATAACTTCTTCAGAGAGATTGAAGTTAGGAGGAGGAAATCGAACGTCTGGCAATTCCACGTTGCCAATATCAGCCGATTCTTTAACTCCATCGTCCTTTTTCGCATATATCATCATTCTTTCCGTGCTGTTCTCAACTGAAATGAAAGCGCACATTGATGGGATGGGGAAATCAACACTTCGAAATGATTATAATTTATCTAGCTGTCATCGTGTAATGCACTGAAATACTCGTATGTATGTGTGTCGTTGATGAAAAATAATATCGAAAAGGACACATTTGCCAATTTGATAATTGACAAGGTTAAAAACACAATATTGGTTTTTCAGATAAAATATTGAATGTGATTTTTGTGAAATGCGTGATGTATCACAGTCAGTGACAACGACAATTCACTGAAAGGTTAGAATTCCATTTAGAGAGTTCCGCCGTTGAATTACTCTTATACCAGTTACAAAATGGCTGCGATTATCCCCTACTGTATATGACATTCCGGCAATGTTTTAAGACACACTATATACACGAGAAAACATCACAAGTTGGATGAAATTACATCTCCGACACAAATTTTTTAGAGTTAAGAACATTTTTAGTCCTACAAGGTGCCCGCAACTCAGTTGGTCAGAGCAGCAGGTCTAGATAACTTGGGAAGTCGAAGGATCGACTCCTACCAGGTCTATAAGTATGATTTGCAAGTCTGACAAAATACACTGCAATGATTGTCTCTGTCCACGTGTCTGTGACGTTTGAAGAAATCAGTAACTTGCGAAGATTCGATCGATTATTGCATTCACAAAATATTCACTCTTAATTTTTTTAAACACACAAGATTAAAACAAAATTACATTCTATATCATCAATTGTGGAAAAAACAGATCCAGAATATTGATTGGTAATCGATCAAAACTTGTATTAGTTTGATGCGAGGCAAAAATACACATTATTGCATGCATCTAAACTCAGTAATTCATTATCATAAAGATCGCAGAGTGCCAGTTTCATATAACAGACATCTTTCTATTATATGAAATTCATTATGCATGTAGAACAACATGTAGAACGTAAAGCATTTTTCTTTAATGAAGCAATTTTGGACATTACTGTTCCTGAATGTTCAGGGTGTCTACTGGAATTTCAAGGTGGTGTTAGAGCACTTTAGAGCACAATTTTGGGCAAAATAGAACACATTTTTATGCAAAATAGAGCATATTTTTTAAACGCAATAGAGCCCGAGAACGATCAAAATTTAGCTGTGTGATGAACACAATTCTACGCGTATGATTACCTTCCTTACGGTAGGTCTACTTGACATTTATTTGGCCCGTTTATTAGTACACAAAAACAAATATCTTGTTTAGGGAAAGAAATGATTATTATCACTGCTAGAAAGCTAATACAAAAACCATAACTGATAAAACGGCTGAAACATGAAATAAAAATCTATAAAACAATCCATTTGAAACAAATTACAATAACAATTCATATATGATGAGAGTAATCTAGAAGACAAAATGATAGCCAACAAGACCATTACGATTGTCACTGGAATAGCTCATAGTCATCACAAATATAATTGAAGGGGCTACAATGAGATTATGAAGAGAATGACATGGAACCTCTAAATAAAACTGAAACCATATTCTTTAAAATCACGACGCAGTGTTAAGGTGCACGCATGACATACATTAATTTAGAATAGTTCGGCCGGCTTTGAAGCACCTATCGATAACGAGAAACTTGTGATTAGTTTTTCAAAACTGATTAACGTTAACCTAACTAAATTTTTTAATTGATCGATGTGTGAATACGGCTTTGCAATCTTTTAATGTTCTAAATATCCTAATTCAGGGCTAACGATTTTCACTCGATGATTTCGTGATAGGGCTGGAATCATGTTCAAACTATATAATGCAGCGAAACCTTAATTACGGCTTGGTAGGAGATAATATATGAAAGTCAGTGCTATTGTTAATTATTATAAAAAATGGAGAGATCCGGCCCCAATTGAAAGGGAAATTAATTAAGACAGTAACGACGAGGACATTTGCGTACAGGCTATGTCATCAGTGTACAAGTGTACTAATAACTGGTTTTATTTCATATCCCTTTTAATTACGACATCAGGGGTGTGCGCGATGCACCGGTCATCGGTTCTCGAGCCGGTGAACTGAAGTGTGCGAATTTTGATGAAAATGATATTTTACTGTATATTTTCAATTATACCTTACTTATTTGGTATCTTAGTGACAGCAAATTGGAATGAAAAATATTTTTTAAGCATACAGTGCACTCAATCCGACTAGGACAGCATTGTTCAATTCCATCATCAATTCAATTCAAACTAAAAAATTCTATGTCATGAAAATAAAACCTTTTGAAAATCATTGCTATTCATATACAGGGCTGCCACTCTTATCAAAAATAAAAACCGGAAAGTCAAATCAGAAGGGCCCCCCAAAATGCGTAGCCGTGGGCCCCCTTAAAGTAAAAAAAATTACGATCATTCGATATCCCACAATCCGATTAGTTTTGAAAGCACTAAGACAAAAGTTGGGTCTGCTGCAATAAAGATGCTATACTAAAGAATCATCAGTCAGCAAGTAAATAAATGGTATAATATTGTTACTGGTGCTTTTTCAATCATCAGTTTTTACCAGGTTCACTAGAATGCATGACTCGGAAAACTACTATTTTCAAAAGAACTGCTTTTGAAGGCTAGATAGAATGTATAACTGAGACCCCTTCCCCTCCCATAACGCAAAATCAGCACGATTAATCAGCTTAACTGTTTGAAAATTAAACTTCATTTCGTTCAAAAATTTTACATTCAAAATTAAAAGGCATTATTCTCGTGCAGCTGTCATTTTCTATCAATCATGCCAAGACGTCACACGATACAAGATCTCGTCTTTATTGATAAGATTTTTCATGAAACCAATGGAAATTGCTGTTCAGATGTTCGATGTATGGAAGACTGATTCTGCAGAGCGGTCTAATCACAACAAATACCTTAGCACAAAATCCATGGATCAACGCAGTCTAAATGCATGGGCTGGCATTTTCTTATGAAGCGGAATTGAGCCATTTTTCTTTCGAGAAACTGACATTGAGTGGTAAAACATCCTTTCCATACTATATAAAGTGCTACCGGATGTCACTAAGGATAAGAGCATCTTCATGCAGGATGGAGTGCCAGCGCACTACTACCGACCGATAGTAAATTATTTAAACAATCATTTTCCTAAATCATGGATTGACCGTGATGACAGCCTATGGAATGGCTTCCGATATTGCCACATTTTGTGCCTTGACTTTTTTCGATTGGACACGTCAAGGAAATGGTGAATTGGAGTCATCCTCTGCATTTGGATGAACTGGAAAACAAATTTTGCACCGTTTTTCACCAGATTGTCGAGCGATTGTGTGGAGACATGCTCTTGCGCTACTGACCGAAGAGTTAGATTGTGTTCGGGCAAATGTTGAGCGAGTAGAAAATAAAATATCATAGTGGTACTAGTGTTACTTGTGTTAACAACTGCTTTCTTTTGAATCATAAATAACTTACAGAAAGTCATCATTGAGTCGCTAATTGCCATTTCAAAAGACTTTGAAATGATCAGTGAAAGAAGAATTGATAAGAAAGTGACGTTGGGGGCTCACTGTGTGATATCCTCTATACTAACAGGAAAGAAAATTATTTCATAAAAAAAGTTCAAAGTAAAGCATCATCCGCCACGTTACACAAAAACAATTAATCCATGTCACAGCATGAATTGACTACTAAAAGCTATCGCACATTACAGACACCATGCTAGTTAATGATATTTAATCTAAAATGATACCCAGACCACGAAAGGAAAAAAAGCAAGAGATGAGAGAGACATTTGACTTAAACCATTACGAGAAGTAGTGTACTAACTTTTCTGGAATTTTAGCCGTGCAGTCAGCATGCTTGTAATTAGTCAGAAGCTCACATGCAGAAATCTTCATCCGAACTACAGACATCTACAATTGATGAAATGCATGTAGTTGAAATCTCAATGTCTAGATGCTCGTTTTCAAAAATTGATATTTGCAAACAGGAATGCAAACAGCACGAAGGTGAGCTGCCGAATTTCCAAGCACATCAACCTACTGATGGTTTGCGCGGTGAGTTGCTGATTCCTTACAATAGGGTACATTGTAATGATGACGGCTAAGAAGCCAAAGACGTTTGCAGTTCCGACTGAAAAGTTCTTGTAGGTCCGGCAATGCTTCAAATCAAACCTTTCTCTCATCTCTTGTATTTCAAACATAAGAAATGAAAAAACAATGACACATCTAAAAAACTTTTAAACAAGATCGTAACAGCTACTTGATTAAAGCTCAGACGCCATGGCATAAGTAAACATAGTATCAATACGAAAGGAAATGCTTGTCACTTAAGCAGTTGCTTGCAAGATTTCAATTTTCATTGGTGTCTTAGCCGAACTCTAGCCGCTTTTGCAACAGGTAATCGCATATTCATTTGTCACTCCCTTGTATTCATGAAACTTTTGGTAGATTTCTCTTTCATACTTTTCTTTTTCTAGCACGCCTTTTGAAAGGCGCATTTTGTAGAGCATCAAAGCAATCAAAATTCAATTCATAATCTACTCCATACGAACGTAGTACAACTTTTTCGTCAAGCATTCCCACCAAAGATTATTTCTTATTTCGGAATCTTGATCACTTGAGTTTAGTCCTGTTTCTTCATGACTGACGAAGGAATCAGTGACTTGCAATTGTAGAAGGATCTTCTGATCAAGGGTCACGCGGATTTTTAGAAAGTACCTGCCTTGAATTACAAGATTGTTTAAAATTGAAGGGCCCCTTCACAATCTAAAAAGGGCCCTTCACAATCTTAATGGGCCTGTCACGATGTCAAAAAGGCCCTCATAACGATGTCAAAAGGGCCCCTTCACAATCATAAAGGGCCCCTTCATGATCTCAAGAGGGCCCCTCCACAATCTAAAAGGGCCTCATAACGATCTCAAGAAAGCTGCTTTAAAGCAAATTATTTGTTCCTTGGTAGAACATTTTCCCACTACTTAGTTAAGTTAAAAAAAGCCGGAATTTCGGTTAAAACCGGAAGCGTGGCAGCCCTACATATAATAACCGATGCTTATCGTGATTGCTGCGTATACCCTGATGTTGCTCCTCTTGCTCAGATATAGGCTATCCTAGGCACAGAGCTAGACAGGTCGTCTCTTCTTCTGTTTGAATAGAAAGGAAGCATTGGAACATGTAACATTAATTAAATGGCACAATTTGCTTAAATAATATCATAGCAATCGAACAATGAGCAGTCAGTTCAACATTAACACGCCAAATTGTGTTAAGTTTTTGTGATTATTATCAACCGGATCACACAGCAAAGAGACACAGTCGATGTCAAGTTCTACAGAGAAGCTTGAGAACGTTTTTTCGTGCGCCTACTAGTTTTTTAATATTGATCGAAGGGCCCAACATTATCGAGGACAATTTTGCGTAATGATCTGAATTCTTCGAACCTAAAGGAATCGTGGCGATCGGAGCATTTTGAAGGAATTCACAGCATTCCGCAAGCGGCGTGCGACTATTTTTCCTATCTCTGTAAGGTATTAAAATTTTCTTTTTGCCCACTTAGTAAGTTCCTGTATGTGCCATCGTTTTGAATCAGTTTGCACTTCTAGCAAAGTGACACGCTTAAACAATCTAATTCTGTGATCCTAGCGCTCCAGCGGCCAGCGATGAGACCGAAAGATTTTTCTCGACAGTATCATCACATCACAGAGAGAATTATTGAAGCTGACCAATGTCGAGATGTCGGCTTTCTTTCATAGTAATCTGCGAGTGACGGTGACATTGCGTCGGATCTTTCTACATTTCTTGATGTGTTCAGGCATTTTGAAAAAAGGATCAAAAATAAACTCTTCCATTGCTATATATAATTTTCAAAGACTCAAGTTAAATCACGACGTAATTTTTACCATTTTTGTTGCAAATCTATTTTACAGTTCGTCACCGCTTACTTTTTTGCTAGGTTAACACCGCTTCGGGGTGCCTGAGCACCCCACAAGCCCCCATGCATATTTCACGCATCTCATTAATTCAGCTACTGTTAATCTCATTTACAAAGTTGAGATCTTTTAAGAATATCTATTACTGAGCATCTATTTTACTTAAACGAAGTATTTTTGCTTTCATGCATTTTCAAAGAATTCCATGATAACTATCATGGAGACGCTCGGGTTGAGTATGATGACAGTCACTGGCAAAAGTAAAATTAAAGGGTGCTCATGCAGATCTGTTTAAAGTTCTTTATTACTATTACAATTTTCCTAGTGCCCCATGAAATTTCCATCGAATTCTAAAAAATATGAATATTTATTATGATGGATAATGACCCGATCTTCATGATTTGAAGTCTAAATTGGCCATCACAAGACAATCTAGAGCGCGAAACAAATTATATTTCGCCTATTTTTTTACAAGTGCATCAGTGTAGATTTTTAAATTTTTCGGTGCACCGGTGCGAACAGGTGCGGCAAGCGCACAGCCCTAGACATATGAGGAAAAGCTGAATTGTCTTCACATTTACTATGCGTGCTTAATCACATTTGAAACTTTTTTAGAGACTATCAAACAAATGGTTGACATTGGTGTATAGTCAGAAATACATACTGTAATGCAATGTGCAGCAATACAGTAATCCATACTGTCCGTACGAAATGTATGGCATATATCGGAGATGCAATGCACTTCAGGAAGAACTTGTTGTAGAAAATGCGATTGATCGAGGGAACTATGAGAAACTCTTGATAAAATGCCTATCAGCTTCGGCTCTAATTAAATCAACTCTCAGAGGACAAATCCACTATTCGTCCTCTAATGGAATATTGTTGTCACCTGTGGGCCGGCGCCCCACAGACACATCTCAACCGCTTTGAACGGGTTGAGAAACGTGTCAAAAATCTTATGGGTGAAATGCTTGCTTACAAGTTGCAGCCGCTCTCCGTCAGATGGTATGTTGCTTCACTCAGTCCCTTCCACTGATACTATTTCGGTAAGAGCAGCTGTGCAGTAAATGAGTCCGTGTCCAAACCTATGATCTCCAGAAACACACGCAGAGATAATGCACTCACATGATATCATGTGAGCTTAGAACGCGCACGTACTGTGAGTCGCTCGAAAAGCTTTTTTGTTAGCATGGCACAGCTTTAAAATCAGCTTCCCCAGACCACTTTCCCTGACCAATACAATCTTGATACTTTCAAGAGGCGTGCGAACAGGTTTCTGATGGGGACAGCTCAGCCAGATTAGAAAATCTGCTTTTTTTCTTTTATTTATCTAAAATAATGCAATTTATTTCTTTTTCATTAAGTAACCCCTAGTTTCGTTCGTGGCTCATAGCTGTGCCAAGGATGAAAATTCTGTTACAAAAATAGCCTTGAAGCTGATTAAAATCAATAGTAGAACTATACATTTCAGTCGTTTACATCATGGATAGAAATCAGAAATAGAATACACATATGCATGCACAGTGAGTTTGTAAAACTTAGCTCATCAATGAATTGAAAACATTGGTATAATAAAGAGCCACGATAAAGTAATGAATAAACAAATACATGGATGATTTTCCCCTAAAAAATGTATATACTAGGTTAGGTAGTGCAACAACTTACGGGAAATACAACTTATATGTATGTCTATGGCATGCGCTCAATAGCACTGTGACAATATCAAACTTATAAATAACAAATTATGGCTAAACTTCGTCTTTGCAAAAAAGCAGAAGATATAGCATGAAATTTTCTAACAAATTTGATGTGTTGCTTTCTCTTTGTGAAAAAAACTATCAGTCACAGAGGCTGACACAGTGTCTCTGCGCATCTTTTGAGACCTCACTGTCCTCCTCCAAGCGTTTTTTCTGGCTCGAGCTTTCGCTAATTTCTGCTCTATCGCCATGTTGAATTGTGAATCGTAATAGCATTTTTACATAAAGCACGTACATACTGTAAATGAATTATGCCAAAGTTTCACGATATTGCTTACATATTTGCGCTGTCATATTTCTTGCATCTATGACACATGCTTTACTCAATTTGTGATTTAATTTCCACCAAACTACATAAAAAATCAGTGAAAGTCTCGAAAAAGTTAACTTAATAAGTGGTCTGCAAAAAGCAGACTTGGCCAAACAGGCAGAACAAAAGCATACTTTGCAGACTAGTCTGCTAAATGCAGATCATTTGGCCAACACACTATGGAACCTGGTGGTGCTACGTACTAAATTGTTGTCACCATTATGGTGATAAACATCGACAACTTATCATGGAAATGAATTTCTTCCAATTCTTCCGGAAAAAACAATTCCACTTTTTGTGGAAGAAACTAGTTTGTTCCGGTAGAAACTCAACCCTGCTTCTAGAAGCATACATTGCCAGAAAATAAGTGGCCAGAAATTATTGATACTGAAGATCCTCTTCTTCTAGACATTCAATTTTTATGACCTTTTGTAAAAGTGATTCACTTTACCACTAAAGAATCTCAACTGTAAATATTTTTTTCACAATCATATCACTTTTTCAGACTGACTTTTGCGTAAATACCTTCATTTGTACATTACCACCCACTTTGTAAACCTGAAGCGTTATCCTATTTGGAAATACAACGCTTTGAATTTTGTGTCAATTACTTGACAGATTGTCGGGTCACCGGGTCGAATAGTGTCACAGATATTTTACAAGACCGAGTCCGTGATAGCAACGACATTGCAACGTCTCCCTTGTTAACAGTAAAAAGCTGATGGGATCGAACAGTCATGGCTAATGAGCGGATGTTCACTCTTGCATTAGTTATAAATCAACAGATAAAAGTGGTTCAGCGTCACTACTCCCCCTTACTGGGGGCTTGGACGGTGCTGACATAGTCAGACTTCAATCTGGAGCGTTGCATCTTTTAGTCCGGATACCCTACAAGACGACTTCCAAAGACACTTTCGGGGCTCGACCTCGGGACCGAAAGATCGCTAGACCAAGCACTTAACCACTGTGCTACATAAATCAGCAGAAAATGCTGCTGGATAAGCAGATAAGAGCATAACAGGTGCAGTTTTAGGGGCGATCTCTGTATTATCTTATTCTGATTAGTGACACATTCTTAAGAGACTTCTCAAGCTCGATTGTGTAATCGACGTTGTTTTCTTGGTAGAGCTGCATAAGGTAAGTCCAAATCACGCAGCTTCTATTGAAGCCATTCCACTCGTTTACGTAATTGTGATTATCTCGAGGTTTATCCAAGAGAAAACAATTTCAGAAAAGAATCGTCGCAGATCAAAACGCACAGGATTGATGAGCATCTCAGGAGGACATGCCTTGAAAACAATTCCTCTAATATTTAATCAATAAGTGCACTAGTGCAGGTTCTCAAAAAAAGTGGATCTTCAAATGAGCTCATATTTGCTAAGACGGCCTCTTCCAAGTTAATACCCACCTAAAGGCCCTTTTGAAGCTTCTTTTGCGAGCAAAAGAATTGAGCGCTTCTTTTCAACAGACATACATTTATTCACAAAGATTATTTATACATGAGTTTTTTCAAAGAATTATATCACTGTCATCTAGCGTTTATAACAAGGAGCGATTTTTCATCATCATCAACACCAGCGTTTCCACCGCAGCAACTTGAATCATCATCTACGTCTAAATGCCAACTTTGGCGTTTTGAAGTCCCAAAAAGAACGTACACAAGACCAGCAGCAACACTGATACCACTGGATATGTAAAAGACAATATTCCATTCTTTAACTGTCTTATCCCGTGTGATAGAATCGGTCAACAGAGGTGTGATAATGCCTGAGGCTGTGGCAAAAATGTTTCCGAATCCAAAAATTGCACCTGAAAACTCAGGCGACAAATCGAGAGCATTACTTCCAAAGCTCGCATTCAAAGCACTGAAAAATGAATATCCAACCACTAAAAGAACGATGACAGCAACTTTGTCACAACTGACAAACGTAATTCCGAAAAGGCAGACGCCACATCCCCATAGACAAACAACGGCTAGTATTTTCTTCATCGGTGTTTTCCCAATCCATCCACGGACTACAACTGTGTCACAGAACCATGAAAACAAATTACTCAGGAAAATGAATGATATGTACGGGGCACTTGACACAATGCCATTATTCGTTAAACTGAAATTCAGTACATCTGACAAAAATTGTGGCAAACAGGTTAACAGGGTGTATTTCACCCATATAGCTGAACAGAAGGTGAAAACATATACCCAAACAAATCGAGAAGAAAGGATCCGTTTCCAAGGCATAGATTGTTGATTTACAGCTGCTTGAGCTCCCCCAGTTGACTGCAAGATCAGTGTCTTTTCTTCCTCAGTGATACGTGGGTTGTACTCTGGAGAGTTGTGTATTAATAAAGCCCATGGTAGAAGCCAAACCAAACCAAGTGCTCCACTGATATAGAATACTGTTGGCCATCCACCCAGGGCTGCCGAGTCACAAATGGGACCGGACATCATTTGTCCAACAACTGTTCCAATAACTCCACCACACTCTGTCAAGGAATAAAGCAAACTGCTTTCCTCTCTTGGTGACCAACGCCCAAGCATTGCAACCATCGATGGATAAGTCACACTCTCACAAAGCCCCTCAAGTATCCGCAATACAATGAAAAGGTAGACGTTGATATTTGCAACTAATGGTGTGAGCAATGTAAGGACAGCTGTTGCAGACACTCCTACGCCGAAAACCCATTTCGCCCCATAGCGCTGAGCAATTCGTCCACCTGGAACTTGTAATACGATGTATCCCCAAAAGAAGGAGCTCAGGACTAGTCCTTGAAGCTCTCTCGGCCAATCATATTGTTTACCAAATGACGACTTTGTCACTGAAACATTTGAAAATTCGCTTGGACAATCCATGCTCGTGTGATTGCTCTCCGGTTCTGTCTTGTTCACCATCGCAATTATAGCTACACTCAGGTTAACTCGCATGCAGTAGACAAGGAGAAGTCCCAAATTGGCTAGAAGAACGACAAGATGACGCTCTCCGAAGCATGATAATTTGCGTCTTGATCCTTCAATCGTCATGAAAATTTTGGTCAAATCAGTGGTAGAACTTTGAATAAAAAGGAGTTATTAAGGACATTTTGTTGTAATGTAGAGTTTCTTGTCGTCAGCTGACTCTAGTCATACGCACATCCAATGAGATTTAATAGTGCACAGCAGGTAATTGAATATTTCAACAAGTCACTTAAAGTATGTACCCTGTACCAAATGCAATCAGCAATAATCAACTCGAACCACTTCACCAGCGAACTGAAAATATTGGAGTGGATGACAAGCGCCAGATTGTAGAAGTGGATGAGGTCCGCACACCCGTCGTAGACAATCCACTTATTCTATAATACTAGGGTTGTGTACCTGTAGGGTGCAAGAAGAATGCTCTGTTGTTTTGATTTCATACAAAAGGGACAAAGAGTAGAAGAATGGATGGAAGAATGGAGAGATAGATTTATTTTCTGTAGATGCTCTTTTAAGATTTTTTAGATTTTCTTTTGCTGGTGCGGAGTTGTACAAGTGTTCCGCGCGGATGACTAAAGAGGGATCGTCTGATTTATAGGGGAAGCACGACAGCGATTTTGATGCCTTGTCTATTTGTCTGTTTCATAGTCAAGTTGGTTGTTTATGTGGCGCACTCAGGGCTCGAAATGTTGATAGAAAAAAAAGACGGATAATTCCAAACACATTGGCACATGTGTGTTCTAGCAAATTAGAGTGAATGTACTCCAAAACGATTGTAGTAAGGCTTAATTTGAGACTTCATGATCTTCAAGACCGAAAATTCACCATTACACGTATAAGCATATTTGATTGTTTTACTTATGGATTTTTTTGCCAAAACTAGAAAAGTTACACAAGATTTGTGTTAAGTGCAATGGGATGCAGATTTTGAAAAGGAAATTTAAGAGCGCTGCGTACCTAGATTTGTGATTTAGCTCGGTTAAGAAGCTGTTTACTGCAATGGGAGATATTCAGCAATGGGTGGGACATGCGTTCGCCGTGGTGCTGTGTGCTAGTGTCACGTGTGCATCTTGTGGCGATCCTGAGCGCTTTGTTCTGTATAGATGCAGTTTGGTACTGTCTGTTAGTGAGAGGATTAATGACCAGACTAAAAATGTACCGTATATTCAAAGAGGGCATGTGTAATGGATAACTACCATAACCTATAGTTGTCTTCCCTAATTGGTGGAAATGAGCGATGAATCTGCATTGAATCAGCCTACACATCAATGCCGGGAAGTTATTGTAGCCGATATGCGATCATCTGCCTTCATAGTGTGTGTATCCGTTTGTGTGTGTCTACTGCGTGAAATTGCGATTCTTCTAAATGAGGCACTACGATTGGAGGAAATGGATATTCAATTTGCAGCTCGATATTTTAAAGAATACATCGTAGTATGTAGTAAGTAATAAGCCTATACTTTGGGAAACACCAGCATGAAATATCTTGCATAAACAACGCTAAAGTAGATTGTACCTTTGCGAGTCTTAATCTAATAAAAGTTATAATGTCTACTTTTAAATTGAAAAAACTCATGACAAAAATTAACTTTCCCACGAAAAACTTTAAGCAGCCTTGGATCTGATGACTTAAATCATGCATAAAAGCACATCCTACCAAAGTGATTCGGAACGATGGCTTGATGCATTTGAGAATTTTGTCTGTTCACCAACCTAACATCCCATGCTCTATGCAAATTACGACCTCACTTGTCCGCTCTGGTAAAAAATGGATAAATGTGCTCATTGAAGAATTTATAGAAATCGAAAAGGAGAAAGCAAGCAGTGTCATTCAGAAGATGCGAGATCAATAAGAAACTGCTTTAAATTACAAATAACACCAACTCACATATTTTGCAAGACATTTTACCCTTTGCGTCAAAGCCGTTCCAGCAATTCCAAAATGTACGAGTAGAAGTGTCTTACATGCATTTGTACCACTTACTCCTGTGATATTGGAATGATCCAATCCAGTTGCTCTCAACCTTTCATTTCCTGTGGTACGCTTCCCAGCCATTCACCTTGCTGTGATGGCAATTTGTAAATTCATCACAGCATGTAAGATACATGTAAATCTAAATCTGTGGTCAGTTACTTTCAATAGCTTGAACCTACTAACATTTTTCAATTTATCTATCTCTTCGCTTTCTTTCGCTATGTCAGGTGATTTCCTGATGCAATTGGAAGTCTGAAAGTCTACATGTTAATTGTCACGCACATCCACTACTATTATCTACGAGAGTAGATAAAGAATGATGAAATACAGCATACTGTATGGTAGAGCATGCATGCACGTGCATACATACAACCAGGCTTGAAACAAATAACAAATTTTGAAAGGTCAAATGCATTCACAAGCGACGGAAATAGATTTCCTTCAGCTGGTTAACATCTCATGGATGGCATAGCCTATGCAATCTCAATAAATCAATTTTCTGAACTATCAGACTCGACGGTTGGAGAATATCTACATAATAAGTGCTCCTGCTCGCATTTCTCAAAAATCGGGCATTTCCACTAAATTTGAATTTTTAGAATCATGAATATATTTGAGTATATTCGGATACTTTCAAGTGACTATGCTCGAGTGAAATTCCTCAATTTTAGCTGTTTAGCTTAATTCTAACGATCTAACTGTGTCTGAAGGTAATGAAGGAATATATGAATCTAATAGTACAGGAAGCGAAATCACAGTAAACACAGCATACTCGAATATGCACTGCAGTCCATTCGAACGAAGCCATTTTTCAGTTCATTCAGTTTATCGCTGTGATCACTAAAAAGAGTCAGTTTATTCAATTCTTCTCCGTTCATTTTGAGAGGCGGCTTGTTAATCGTTATGTGCTTGTCGAATTTTACACGGATAAGGTGCTTTGCGCTTATCGACCATATTGAGAATCTATGAAGAAGCCATTTCTTCATCATATGCTATCAATTAAAATTGCCTATGTTGATATAAAGGCCTACTGCATGTTGTCAACTAGGATGCGAGACATTTAAAACTGTTCATACCGTCAATCGCATCCTACCGGAAAACCATAAACTTTCCGATGTTTTTAATACCTTCAAACTCTCTAAATCTTTCCCAACAGAGATCCGGTGCCTACGAGTCATATCTCTAATTTCGTTTACAAATTTAATTGCAACAGTTGCTACCTTGATGAGACTCGTAGACACCTGATCACTTGTATTGATGAACCAGTCGCGTAGCCAGGATTTCATTTCCGGGGGGGGACAATAAATGTGGCTTAATTAATATAAGCCTATACTTAATAATTTCGCATACCAGATGAAGCCCTAATATTCATTGATATCTGGTTTGATTATGATCTGATTTTGTTTTTGTTTTTTATCATTCATGATACACGATTAACATAAAATCATGCAGTACATACAAGTTTGTATATAATATCTTCAGATGTAGCCTTTAGATTTTTTTGTAAACATTATGCCTTCAAGTACGTTCATGTACAACTACAATACGTATTTTGCATACTTTTGTAAAAAGTTGCAAAATTGCAAAGTTAAATAAAATGTACATGATATGATATCGGAAAAGAGTCTTTCTTTATTTGAGCCGCAAACGAGTGTCATGATGCGACATAGAATGATGTTGATATACCACCGTATAAAATACAAAGATTTTCCCCCGTTCAGATTTCATTTGGGGGGGGGTGGGACATGTCCCCCCCCTTGGCTACGCCACTGTGATGAGCATATCAAAGGCAGACCGCAAGATTATGAAATTACAAAGCACATTCATAAAGCGACAGCCAATGAATTTTCTATTGTCTACCGTACTAAACACACTCGCATAGCTGAATCCATATTGATCAAAATGAATAAACTAATGATTTATTGAACGAATGCGATTCTTCGACTCCGTTGCATACGAGTATCGTATCTTTCAATTGTACTACAGAGAGGTGATTGTAGACGCGCAATTACCTCTCCATTCCATTCAACTGTAAATTTCATTTTAGCTATTCTTAACTGTGTTCACTTGATCATTTTAATTTGTATATAAACCTCATTTTGGTGATTTGACTTAACGTCCTGATGATGCATCACTAATCGATGCGGAATCGATTGACCATGATTCAAGTGTTTTGGTATTTATTAATATTTGCTCGTATAGTGTACAATGCTGTCATTGGGCTCATTGTCTTATAAAGAGTTGAAGCATGATTAAAGGTAAAAGGTGAACTATATTTTAATGAGTTCCACGAAGTGATTCTAACATGAAGTGGAATAAAAATCATCCATTCAAATAAATGCTGATTTTAAGTACAATTTGAAAATAAATATGGAAGGAAGCTAATTCATGTCGGAATTAGCAAAAAAACAGTTTGAAATAGGAATAACGATAAAGGTATATATATACATGTAGGTGTTGCAATTTTAGTGCACAATACTGTACCAGATTTGATTCTCCTTTGAATTTTCAGCTATTATGTAATCGCTTTCGATAACCTCCTCCCTCTCCATTATTGATCCCGTAATCGCTTTATGAGACCTCTACTCATGTACCTAATACGATCAAGTAATTGATGCACAATTGGACCTATCGTCTCAATTTTTGATGTTTGTTTTCTACTTATGTGCATTTTCATTTAATTTAGTGCTGTTTTCCAAAAAATTAGAAATAAACACTTACTGACTTATTTATAAAAATCTATTGAATAAGGAACAACTCAGAAAATCATACAGGCTTATGTGTCCTTAAGAATATTCTTACATTTCGGAGACGTAGAAGAATGTCATCAGACCATCTAACCTAGCTAAAAAAAGGACGTCAAATGATGAATGAGTGCATCTGAGGTTAATCTGATAAGCAAATCAACATTTTAAATGCACGAATTTATCAATGCGATCATGTGATATCAAGTCCGGAAGTGTAAATAGGTAGGTGCTCGAGCTGAAACGGGAATTTGCGAAGGAAAAGTCTTGCAGCAGAGGATTTTAAGTTTAACTGATACGCAAAGTGCTAAGATTAATCGGCATTGAAAAATACAATGCATATATCTGTATTACTAGTATGCGATCATTCGATGCCATGCGCGATAGCTCTGTACGCAAATTTTCGGGAAGGAATTGCTATGGGTTCGTTTTGAAAGTTTAATTTGATACGAAAATGAAAGTAAAGGAAATAATGTAACTGCAGTATTTAATAATCCTTCAACGAAACCTCTGATAAAGTTATATGCATGTGTCACAATTAATTAGATTGATAGGCAGATTTCAATATAATTTAGTTTGAATTACCATTGATTGCTCTTAAATTAAAATATGTGTCTATTTTAAGCGCCAAATACGATATGGAAGTGTAATTGGAATCTCATAAAATCTATGATGACGAAATTGAATCTTTCCTGGAGAACAGTCTTAACATAAAAAGCAATTTTCTTCAATCACATAGGCTGCAATCATGCGTTTTCTTCAATGGGTTGACAGATAAAGAATAGTTTCAGCCGCAATATTTCAGATGAAAATGCATCAAATTAAGGATGGACAAAACATAATTTTCCAAATCCGCTTCTTCATCTGCCTCATTTATCGGTGAACTTCGTGTGTAATTTGAAGAAACTAACATGCTAAAAACATCATCAACATCAATAGACATTTCTAAAAAAAGGAACAACTCAGAAAATCATGCGGGCTACAATTCATTAGGAATATTCTTTGACATTTCCAAGTGAAAGACCGCCATGTGAAGTTACGCTAGTAATTCCGCGACTCTGGGAGGGTTCAGATTATCATCATGCAAATAATAGATTAGAATTATTGCCACCAGGTCAGCCAATTCTATATTTTTTAGAACAGAAACTATGAATGGCAACAATACAGCCATCTTTGGGGTTTCGTTTCAATAAGTGCATCGTCAAAGTCGTTAAGGAGGTCGCTTACACTACTCCGGTCTTTCATGGTATAATTTTACAAAGCGTTGCACAACCGCGTTAATTAAGAACAATTTCTAATTCTACTTATTTGAAAAAAATACTCTTGTTCATGCATTCACAGCAAAAACTTTCAGAAATGGCAAGAGTTAGGGCACCAAGCATGTATGCAATCACACATGTACGATGAATGAAACACTCACTGTGTTGTTTGTATCTTCTATTGACAAATTTCCGATAATGAAATAATTTGAGGCGACACTCGGCAACGGTTTCGTACTCCGGTGCGTAGCAGATATGAAGACAGGAGCCATAAAAGGACTGATCGTCCAATTTCTTCTTCGCAAGTCTGATTGGTATGTCAAGGAATCAATAGGTTCAAAAATGAAGCAGTAACACATTTAAATACAAAGGAATGACATTATATTAAAATAAGAATATCATCATTCACGAAGTTAGCAGATAGATAACAGATCCTTGAAATCAAATATCATTATAAAATGCTGTTGTAATATTAGATCACGCCGGTCACGTCAATTTTCCAGAAAATAACTCGCATCATGATTTTATTCCACCATGAACATATTGGAGAGATCCGAGTCATAAAAAATCAAGAAATTATTTTTCTTTTCTGTACATTCTCCTCTTTGTCATATGTCAATCTGCCTAGTTATGAAACAGGATTGGAAACTAGGTAAGGTTCTGACCAATTCGGTTAGGTGGTCGGCTTCAATCAAGTGGTTGGTTCGAAGCTGGTTAAAAATCAGCAAAAGTAAAGATTGACGTTATAACAAGATTTAAATATTTTTCACAATGAAAAGTTGACTACATTAGAAGGAAATTTTATGAATAACATGACATCAAGCGGGAAGGAGTAAAATCAAGCAGGATTAAGGTGTTACTCACTCTATCATCGGAAAAGTAATTTGATGACCGTCTGAGGACAATGATGGAAACGCTACATTTGGCTTAAGGAAGGACAAATAAATATTCCATAATTTTCAGAATGAATTAGTTTTTTCAAATTTTTGTGCAGATAGGCCTTTTACCCTCATCCTTATTAGCAGCAACGGTAGAATCATCCTCATGCGCACAACATTTTGTTGCAAGGATGCTTAGTGTTCTTACATCTATAGCTGCATTTCTAAATTTGTTTTACAAATTCAAAATACATTTTGAATTTACAGTTGCACTTACTTTCAGTCTCATTAGAGTGGATATCAATTTTTCTATAGATTAGTGTCTCATTTCAATTGATGATGACTGAAAGCACATCTGGTCGTGAAATTATGTTTTTATTGAGACTTGTATAAATGCACTGCAATAATGTAATATGAGCTGTAGGGCCTAACCACGGTGGAGGCCAAATTTCAAGATTCAAAATCCCGGGCTGTTTCATCGAATTTCCAAGCTATTTCATATATTGACCAGATTTGTTATTCCAATAGCACCATCAAGAATTATCTGGACACTTCTTTAAACTATTTTCATCATTAAATGAAACGTTGTCTGTTTGAATTTTGCCACCAAATTAATGTGTTGATAATGAACGACATTTGACTCTACCGCACTCATTTTTCAAAATTTGTGAATTCTGTGAGCGGTGGTGGTTCTTACAAACATATGCCTTTCCTCAATGACCTGAGGACAGTAAACTACTAATAGGATCTAAATGATTTCATATCGATAGAAAAGTCAATTTCTTGAACTTTCCAACGCTCAAACAATACTTCATTATCATCACCTGATTCATGAAATTCTAGAAAATTGTATTTAGCCGATTTATCAGACTGAACTTTTCAAGCAACATGAAGTTGAAGCAACAACCATGATGGAAATCATGATATCAAAATGCACATGTTCATGCAATAGCACGATGACACCAAGTTATCAAGAAGCATCAACAAGAGAAACCAGTAAAAAACTGCCACACTAGACGAGGACCGTGAAGGTCAGAAGAATTCCTCTTGATCACCATTTTCCATGTTTGCATAGAAAAAAGGACGCATGGAAACCGTCAGTTATAAAGTTTGTGTCTGATGTTTCCAGGAATGTCAGGTATAATACTGCAGAATCAAGGTCTCGATATTTCTTGATTCAAAGGATAGCAATGACAGTCCAATGCAGTAATGCCACCTGCACTGAAGACAACACCATCGTATTAAATCATGGCAGAATTTCTTTATCTGGTTTCATTTGTCTCAATGTGACTTTGCATTCCTCGTCATCAAATTATTCAACTTGCTTCTTCTTCACACTGTATAATTAATTTTGTCAGATTCTTGTGATTGGAGTTTATTGAAATGATATCCAAAACTGTGCCGATAACAAATTTTAAAAATGTTTGCTAATTAATTGAGAATGCAGTTTTGAACATCACATCTGAAAAGGTTATTAACTACTTCAGCCTTGCATGTTTGAAAGTTGAAGTCTGAAAAATTGACTAAAGGCAAAAATTATATGGAAAAAATTACAAAATACATGAATCAGTTGGTAAAAATTAAATATTATGCATATTTTGTGATCATTAGAATTGTGATCATCACGAGTGCGAATAATGAACACTTCTATCGTTGGAAAATCACTCAGATCTCACAAACAGCTCACGGGGTACAAGCCACTGAATAAAGGCCTGATCATCTGTGCTCGCTTGAAAAAAGTTAACCGGCAAATGCGTGATTAAATGTGTATTGTGTATGCCTGATAAAGTGCATTCTTTTATGATTCTGAATATTTACAAAAACAATAGGCTAAATAATGTGTCATAAATTTTTTAATAGGCCATCAGTCAATCCCGCTTTCTTGAAATATTTTTTTTGGCCGTAGATTGGTAATGCGGTGAAAGGGTGCGGCCTCAAAGCGGTGAAAGGGTGAAAACGGAGTCGCAATAAGGCTTTGTCGTCTGAAGCTCATGGTTCTTTGGGTTCTACCTTGTCGGAAAGGTTTATTGTCGGCGGTTTGTGACCGTGCTCCGGCTAACTAGCAGGCTCTGGAATATTATTTTTATTTTACTGGTCATTGAATTTATTTATGTTTGATTAATTTTTCATTCTTTTTCTCCACGTTTGTTTATTTTAAATGTGTGGTAGGCTTCGGCCGTCCCAATTAACACCACTCCCTGGTTTGCGAGATATGAACAGTCATCAGATGTTTCATGTTGTTGAATCAGGTTTTTGGGCATGGCACTTATTTGGCTTATTTGTGATCGAACTTCCTTCCACTGCTCTCTTTTGCACTTCCCCATTTGTTGCAGGTTAAGGTGTGACAGATCCAACGTATTCACGGCATACGGGCGTCAGGTAGTTCGAGGGTCCCGAACCCACTGGTAATGCTTTGGGAGGCAGGCCCGGTCAACTGCTCGAAAAAAGGCGGTACAGTTCCACTGCCACGGACATGCGTGGGTAGCTTTACTGAGGGGTTTAGCCCGTGTAGCTGTATCCGGTTCCTCTGTGGCCTACCTGACTTGTACCCATTGTTACGGCAAAGGGGTTCTCATTTGGGTTTCTTCAAGCTTTTGCGACATGAACTGTGCCTATAAGTGTCTTTTTTTTGCGTATTATTTATTGCAGCTTTGTTGCTATTATTTACGTTTTTCTGATGCCTTCCAAAGTTTCTTGTATCACTTTGTTGTACAGTATAATTTTCGTTTATTTGATTGATATTCCATGAGAAATTATGAAAATGAGAAAGACACACAAGAAACGTAGTCAAGCCGTCAAGCTCAAAACCCCTCTCAGGATCAGCTTCAGCAACGTAAGAGGACTGAGGTCCAATTACGACGACATCAACATCTTCCTGCAAGGTAAGTCACCAGATCTTCTAACCCTGTCGGAAACCAGGTTAGATCCCAGTGTGTCATCAAGCGACGTTACTCCTGATGGATACATATTTCACCGGATGGATAAAGCACCTTGTCATGGTCTTGGAGTCTCAGAGGATCCAAGGCATGAGTATCTTGCCTTCATTGCGCCGCTGCAGAAGACCACTCTTCTTCTATTTTTCCTATACCGCTCTCCATCAACTAATGCGGATATTTTCAATGTTCTTTCTGACAAGATCGATTCTCTTCTACAAGAGTATCCCAGCGCTGAAGTTGCCGTTTTTGGTGACTTCAACGTGCACAATGTTGACTGGCTTGTGCACTCACGCACCACCGATCTCTCCGGTCAGGCAGCCGAGGATTTCGCTGTCTCTCACAACCTTAGTCAAATTGTCACTTGTCCTACCAGAGTGCCTGACCGAGCTGGGGATACTGGATATCTCCTTGACCTGTTTCTCACCTCAAATCCAACTTGTTTTTCACACAAGGTTACTTCTCCCCTCGGCACGTCTGATCACTGTGTTATCACAGTTTCTGGCAAACAAGTTTGCTCCACACCGTCTGCACCCTTCCATAGAACAGTTTATCAATTCTCCAAAGCAGACTGGTGTGGCTTCCGCACTTTTCTTAGTCAAGTTCAAGCTGAGAATTTGATTCTGAGCGAGAACGTCCACAAGTCGGCGCAAGAACTGACAGAGTGGCTTCAGATAGGGATGTTGGCCTACATCCCTCACCGTACTTTCCAAATGAAGCCTCACTCACAACCTTGGTTTACACCAGAATGTGCAGCTGCAAGTTGCCAGCGTGACCACTTTTTCCATAAGTATAAGCGTGACAGTAGCGCTGGCAATCTTGAATTGTACAAAACCGCACGTAGACATTGCAAGGAAACCATACATCAGGCCAAAAGCCGTTACGCTTTGTATGTACGGAAATCCATTGCTACCCAAAAGCTTGGCTCCAAGGACTTCTGGAGGATTTACAACAGCGTCACCAATAGGAACAAATCCTCCATCCCAGCACTCCGTCATGCCGAAGTCAGTACTTCTATGGCGACAACCTCAGCAGACAAAGCCGAGCTTCTTTGCAAAGAGTTTGCGAAGAATTCGTCATTAGACGATGGAGGTAGAATTCCACCTCCAATTCCCATGCGCACTGATGAGACAGTTAGTCCTCCTTCAGTCACAGTCCGAAACGTCAAAAAGATCATCGCCGGTCTCGATAGCTCTAAGTCTAGTGGACCAGACGGCATCCCGGTTTTGGTCTTCAAGCATCTCTCACCTGAGCTTTCTCCACTTTTATCTAAACTGTTCAGTAGAAGTGTATCCACCGGTGAGTTTCCCTCTTGTTGGAAAGTAGCTTCCGTGGTTCCAGTTCCAAAGAAAGGTTCTGACTCATCTCTTCCATCTAGTTACCGTCCTATCAGCCTGCTTCCAATTGCTGGCAAGATTTTTGAAGCAGTGATTAACCAACACATTGTTAACTTCCTTGAAACTCAGAACCTTCTATCAGAAGAACAGTATGGCTTCAGGCACTCTCGATCAACTGCAGATCTTCTTTCATATGTCACTGAACATGTGAGTCGTGTCCTTGACAGGCAAGGTGAGACGAGATCAGTCGCCTTGGATATTTCCAAGGCATTCGATAAAGTCTGGCATCAGGGACTCCTTATGAAGCTAAAGTCCTATGGAGTTGCTGATCAACTCCACAAACTTCTTGCTTCTTTCCTTAGTGACCGGCAGATATCTGTCGTCTTAGATGGCCAAAAGTCTTCCACCAAGTTTGTCAATGCAGGAGTTCCTCAAGGGTCAATTTTGGGACCCACTCTTTTTCTGCTGTACATCAACGACCTCCCAGACTGCCTAGTGAGTAAATTGGTGATGTATGCAGATGACACAACACTCTTCAATTCCAATGAGCGACTCGCTAAAAACACTCAGCAACGTCAGCAGTTATGCGACGTTCTTAATGAAGACTTACGCAGGGTCTCAGAATGGGGCGCCAATTGGCTTGTTTCCTTCAATCCTTCAAAAACTCAGAGTATTCTGCACTCACGACTTAAAGGAGATGATGATCATAGCATTAAGATGTCAGATAATAGGATCAGAGAACAAGATTCCATCTCCTTCCTTGGATTGGCGGTTACGAAAGACTTGTCATGGAAACCGTACATCCAATCCATTAGCAAGAAGGCAGCTCAACGCATTGGTAGTCTCTATCGTGCCAGCAGCTATCTTCCACCACAGACTGTCTGCTATCTTTACAAGTCCACTATTCGTCCTCTGATGGAGTATTGTTGTCATCTGTGGGCAGGCGCCCCACAAACGCATCTTAACCTCCTTGAACGGGTTGAGAAACGTGTCAAGAATCTCATGGGTGAAAAACTTGCTAGCAAGTTGCAGCCGCTCTCCGTCAGACGGGATGTTGCTTCACTCAGTCTCTTTTACAGGTACTATTTCGGTAGAAGCAGCTCTGCAGTAAATGAGTGCGTACCCAAACCTAAGATCTTCTCCAGAAGCACACGCAGAGCTAATGCACTCACATGTTATAATGTGAGCTTAGAACGCGCACGTACTGTGAGTCGCTCGAAAAGCTTTTTTGTTCGCACGGCACAGCTTTGGAATCAGCTTCCCCAGACCACTTTCCCTGACCAATACAATCTTGATACTTTCAAGAGGCGTGCGAATAGGTTTCTGATGGGGGCAGCTTAATCAGATTAGAAGATCTGTTTTTTTTCTTTTATTTATTCAAAGTAATACAATTTATTAGTTTTTCATTGAGTAACCCCTAGCTTCGTTCATGGCTCATAGCTGTGCTAGGGGTGAAAATTCAGTAAAAAAAAAAAAAACTTTGTAAGAAATACATACGTGTGTCCCGGTTAACCAGCAGAAGATGTCTGAGATAGCTGGGCCTTTTTTCTAGGCGCATGGAAGGCTAGCAAAATTTGTCTGATAAGTTACATAGAATGGTATTTATTGACTTATTTTTCGCGTTTCTAGTGTAGTCGGGACTGGAACAGAGAGCAAGATCTTATCCGCTAGCGGAAGGTCCAGATGGCTTCATATACTAGCGACCCCGGTATTTGGAAGCTGTGGTCTATACGTAAGTCCCTTTGGTTTAGGTGGCCTTCCTGTCATGATTTACTGTGAGGTTTTCGAACTCATCACCCTCTCACCTAGCTTAGCCATTGATTTTCATTCGAAACATCAACGAAAACTCTGATGCCCTTTTCTCTCAGTGGCAACGTAGGTAGAATTTTGTTGGCATGATTTTGGACTAATATCATCCTCAAATTAGTGTGGATGAAGGTGTATAAGCAACCTTCAGTGTTAAATTGTGATATTCTTACTTAGATTATTTATTGCTCAAAAAGTTGTGCTTTTGTGAAAATCTTTCAACTAATGAAATTTATTGCGTGAGATAAACGATTATTAAGATATTACTTTTTTAGTATGTATTTAGAGGCTGCATAATTTGCCATATTGCGAGTCTGTTACGAAATTGCATGCAAGCCCATTGCAAAACACAAAAATCAAAACGATTTTTTGCGGCCCGTTATTCGATGGCGACTTTATAATTGTATGTACGAATCATTGTCAACCCAATTGCCTACACGACTTCAATGTAGTGGGAATAGCCACAAATTGCTTTTATGGAATGCAGCCATTACATGCCTATAATGAAAACTTTTAGCGATTTCACTATCAGCGACGCGTCAACGACATAACCATCGCCTCACAGATATCATTGACAATTATGTGGAAATGAAACAAATTTATGAAGTCTTGAACATTCCATCCACATGTTGCGCATATTTAATATAGAAATAGTGGGCTTAATAATAGTCATGTTACTAGTTGGTTGAATGTTCATTGAACTTAGAGATAAAAATCACGAAATGACATTCCCGGGCTATTTAAGGGCTAATTGGCTATTTCGCTAAAATCTAAGAGCGATTCCCGGGCTCGCCGCCACCCTGTGTAACATAGCATACAAAAGCATTGCTTTCTGTACAGTTACGTCTGCTTGCAAATTTTTTGATGTCAAGCTGAGTCCCTTCACGTGTATGCGTAGCTCCAAACTGCAACCGTCACAGAAATTTGGTTGGACAGCCTCAGTAGCTCGTAATTATCGTGATTTTTCACCGACAGTGTGTAACTACACAATTTTTACTGCAACAGCTGACAAATCAAGTCTCGTCTGCAGCGTGACTTCTTGCGTGCCTTTCAAAATATCGTCAAGCGAACTCACCTGACCGCTGCAAGCAGGTCGAAGATTAAAAGAATCATCAAACACCCTGCTCAACTGCACAAACAGGCAGTATATGGATAGTGAACGGGTTGGGACATATAGACGCACGTTAAGTCAAAAAGCGTATTAAGGTCTGGAAGTAGGCTATGATGATCAGTAAAGAAGATAATGTTTTAAATATGAAAATCACAGCACCATATTACATTCTAGCGCTTTATTCAAGTATAAGAAGAATCACGGGCGAACAATTGAGAAGATCAATTTTTGTTGCTTGATCTCTTGTCATTTTGGCGATTTATTCGACCAGGTTGTCTTATTCATTCTGATTGTGGTCTCCAAGTCACAGTGGTTAAGTGCTTGACCTAGTGATCTTCTGGTCTAGAGGTCGAGCCCCGAAGGTGTCATTGGAAACCGTCATGAAGGGCATCCGGATTTAAGTACTGCAACGCTCCAGTAAAGTCTGACTATGTCTGCACCGTCCATGGCCTCAGTATGGTGGAGTAGTAACGTTAAACCATTCATCATTCATTCTGTAAGATTAGTACGTACTGACAACCAACGTACATGCATGCTCAATACTTAACTCTTCAAAAAAGGCGAAAGTTCTCTATTGTGAGCATCAAATTATGTCTTCATCTGTCAGTATATTTGTAATTTTAATCAGACTGGTCAACGATCGCCAGTGTCATGTCTGTTTCGGTTATGAAAGTATACCGTTCCTAATCATCCCCACCTGGCTGAGACGAGTCTTTGATACTGCACCAAGGCCACTTTGGTGAACTCCTGAATAGGTAGCGGGTAGTCGTGAATCCATCGAATTGAGCCGTCTAAATCTCCAAATTCTATCAGACGTGCCTCCAATTCCGATTCCACTCCGATTGTTGGAACATTGAAGATGAGCAGATACGTTGATTCACTGAAGATGCCAAAAGCCTGGAATTTGAAACGGTTGATTTGGAAGCAGTTGCTGAAACCCCAATTAAAATACATGTATTGATAGTTTTAAATATTATCGAGAGAGGTTTCATCCTCGGCGTGAATCCCATGCATAGTAAGAGGACACCACCGCCATTGTTTTGTTTTCGATCTGTTTGAATGAGGAGTGTTGGGTGATTTGCTTTGGATGTGAGTTTTTTCCTTGCATGCATGTTATGTCGGCTTTGTTGTCACAAATGAGTTGTGTCGGTCCTGAGATTTTGTTTCGGATGCCGCTTATGCTGAGTTGTACGGTAGTGAGCGTGTTGATTTTGAGTGTTTGTGCCACCTGTGGTAAGTTGTTGTCGCGATGTGCTGGATTGGGGACTGAGGTTTATGAAGTTTGGGAGAATAGTGGATGTGATGAGGGTAAGGGGTAGGGGCGATGGGGTTTGGAGTGGGAGCCCGGGTCTACAATTCACCCCTAGCGGTTTTGCAGAAACCAAAACGAAAAAACAGCGCGCATTGCACGGACTCAATCGCAATACACTTGTGACTAATAAGTATATAGCTTTAGTCCACACCTGCGGTTTTTAACACACTTCAACTGACCTATTATCAAACAATTAAAAACGAAACTTCATGCATCACAGTATGGGATCTTGATTTGGTCAACAGCTGTTAGAATGTTTTATGAACTACAAGTAGCAAGGAACAACTCGCAAGAAATTGACGAAATTCTATTTTCACATTAGAAGAAAATCAGAACATCTTGATATTCCTATCATTCTACTTTTAGTGAATTTTTGGGCACATTGTCAGACCCAACAAAATTCTTGGCTCCTTTACGAAACTCGCGAAATTTATTTCCAATTTTAGTACCTGGTGGGAGCTGCTGAGAGTTTTTGGCAGTGGTAGTGGTGGTTTTTGTCTGTGTTCGGCACAAGTCCAGTTGGTAATGCACTGGGTGGGTGTGATGCCTGAGTATTTGAAGACAGCGACTTTTGTAGTGTTGCACCGCATGGAGGTTTGTCTTGCGATTTGTTTGTTGCATGTCACCATTGCATGTCACCATGTTGCATGGTGGGACCAGGGTTGCGCTCGATATCTTCCGTCAGGAGGATGAACGCCGGCCACTGCGTGGAAGCAGGCAGTCGACCTACCAAAAACACGAGGGCTCTCTGGGACTATTGCGAAGCAGATATTGAGGTATGAGCTCCCCAAGGGCCTGTGAATACAACCTACACCTTGTGATATAAGGCGACTTCGTGAATGTCAGCCACCTGCAATTCGGTGAAGTGGTGTGGTGTGGAATGACCCCACTCACAGTTGTGTGTGTTTGTGCTTGTATTATACCAGAAATACCATAGCTATTCATCAGTGTTGCCACAGTAGCCCATCGGAGAAGATTCCGTCGTGAGATTCAGATCCCAAATTCGGCCGCTTTGTAGGCCTTTATATTAGGGGTGTATTGATTAATCGGCCGATCATTGACACGTCAGAGCGATGATCTGTGATTGGCTGATTACTTACTAATTGGCCAATGACTTTTGGAAATTTTTGACAATTTTCAATAAAAATTGACTGATCGAAAAACAAGATTTCAATTTTTCGATGAAAATTTTGATTATTCTACTGTCCATTGTATTGCAACCTAGTCTTATTTCTGTTTAAGACAGGTTATCGGTCCCAGCCGAGTTCAAATCCGATGCGGTTATGGAATCCAATAAAGAAGGAAGACAAAACGACGTTTCCAATATAATATATGTGTATTGAGCCTCAGCTCAACCAAGACGAGACTTACAAGCAGTGAGGAGAAGATGGAAGAAGAGTGATAGAGGTAGCAGTGCCGTGACAACGAGGTCTTTGATCCTCACTTTAAATATGGAGATTTGGCTTGGTCAACCTTCTGTAGTATCCGTTAGAAACCACCGCCACGCATTGGCAATCGCCGATACCGCGGAGCTGCTCTGCGCGCCATTGGACTAGAAACGCGATCAGCAATCAAAGCACTTTCAGTTGCCGCGAGTTTCCCCGTGCATCTTCTATTTTTGTCTTGCGATCTGACAGTCAAGACATTAATCAGATCATGAAAGTTCAGGAGAGTGTCACATATTTCCGTTCGCCGATAATGACCTAACACGAAAGTACAGAGGTTACAGTATGCTGAACTGCTAGTGTAAATTTCACTGACTTCTTTTTATCAGTACGATAATTGAAAAGAGCTGAAATCTACCAACGACTGAATTTTCACATAAACATAATTATGATCTGCTAAAAAATTATTTTTGCATCTTATGATGTATAGATAGCATTTTTTCGCCGCATTTTGGTGGACGATCGATTTTAGAGTAGAAACTGGGTCGGAGTTTCCGGACTGGACCAGGTAGTCAAGGCCCCAGTGCCCCGGCTTTCATTCCGACACGAACCATACCCTTTGCGATTTTCAATAGATAACATGTGTCTGACCCTAAAACTATCATATTACCAAGCGGAGTCCGATAGCAAGTATTTGCGATTCACTTCTTACCCTATCGATATAACAAGAAGAGTGGGAGCATCTCTTGGTTGACATTTCTTCCGCGTCTCTATTATTTAGTGACGCTGACAATCGATGTGATTTTGATTGGAATTTGATGCTCAAATAATCATATTTAAAAACTTTACTGCATATTTCTGTCACCAAGATTAGCCTGATACAATCTAATCAAAAGTAATAGATCAAAATTCAAATTAATCAATTCTACGCAGCAACAGACTAGCATCACAACGGTTTCCATGGAAAATTCAGTATCTGTCTCGTAATTTGGTGTACTTTATCATCATTAACTTACTTTTAACAAAATCGGTGCTTTCGGTATATCGAAAACGTCGATTTCGGATAAATTTAAATGAAATAATCGGCCACCTTCTACCGATCATTCGGTAATCAACCGATTAGCAAAATCGCTGATAGGTACACCTCTACTTTATATATCGCACCCGATAAGCTTTGTTACTTGTTTCCCGTTCATAAAAACAATGTGAATAGTGTGAAATTGAAACTATTTCCAGTCATCAAAATTTAGTCAGATTTTTTCATCTACCGTTATTGTAAAATTAGAGCAAAGATATTTCTCTTACAGAACAGACAGAATAGTTAGTTGCCACTTCAGTTTTGATGCATTAAGCATTGTAATGGTTGACGTTAAGGTCATAAATGTAGCAAGCTGCTACTACTAATCATGAATAATGTGTTACCAATGACTAAATTAATTCGACCGATTAGCAAAATCACTGATAGGTACACACCTCCACTAATCGTATCTTACTATATCTATTGTATATATTATATCGCATCCTATAAGCTTTACTACTTGTGTGCTGAACACACAACCAAGCTCGTTCGCTCGCTCGCTCGCTCTCTCCCTCCCTCTCTCTCTCCCTCTCCCCCCTCTCTCTCTCCCTCTCTCTCTCTCCCTCTCCCCCTCTCTCTCCCTCCCCTCTCCCCCTCTCATTATTTACACTTTTGATTATTTAGATATCTATGTACAATGTATATCTTAACGTGTCTACATCGGCATCGATTATTGATATGGTAGTTTAGAAATTTGTTTATTCATTGTCATTTAGAACCTCTGATATTTATACAGTTTGCAAGGTACTTGGTTAGTGCTTGTAATTGTTTCGGTTTGAGCATGTCCGTTAAAGCATAGAAATCTTGTCGGCTGATATTATGAAAGAATGGAATGTTCAATTTTCTAATCAGATGATATTTGGGACACATCACTATAAAATGATATAGATCTTCAATAGAATTATCATCACAGTAGCTGCAAACACACTTCATACTCTCTTCGATTATTATACCTACCAATTTCAGTTGCTAAATCATGGTTTCCAGTTCTGAATTTTAGTATTAGATTGATATCAAGTTTTAGGCTATGATATTGTAGATAAGTCTTCATTCATGTCACATTGAAATCCAGTTAATTCTAAATATCTTAGTCCCTTATGACTGCATTTCGCTGAATCAATCCATTTCTCTCGGAAGTACTCATTTAATCTTATCTTAATTGACTTGTTAAATGTTTTCTTTTCCATATTCTTATCTTCAATCAAATGCGTTAATTTAAGTTTTACCAACAGTTCTTGTATCCTCCAACACCATGTTTTCTTATAACTATTATCGTCTAGGTTGCTATTTATGACGTTAAATATTTTGTAGATATAGCTTTCCCTATTCATATTTTGTATTTTATTCCAGTATCGTAATGCTGATTTGTAAAAATGGAATTCGATAGGTTTAAAGCCGAATTCTCCAGTAAGGCAATAATTCGGTGTGGATAATTTGAGGTGAAAGTATGACTTATAGAATTGGTTTTGAATTCTATTCAATTCGTCTAATTTATTGTAAAATATGAATTCACCACAATACATCATTTTTGATAGAGTAAGCGTCTCAAAAGTATCTTTAATTATATTACCTTCTACTTTACCGAATTCCTTTAATACTTGTGCAGTTGAGAAAGATGATCGTCTACCTCTATTACCCAATTCCTTTATATGCACCATATCATTTTTTGAGAACCACATACCGAGGTATTTGTAATCTCTTACTACCTCTATGTCTGAAGTTGAATTGTCGAAATTAATTTTTACTTTATTATATTGTGTTTTATCTTTAACCATAATTTTTGTTTTATCAAAACTTATTTTCAATCCATTATTTGAGCAGTATTTTTGTACTATCTTTACTTGTTTAATGAGACCTTTTTGGCTTTCGCTCATTAATAGTATATCATCAGCATAGGTCATGATAGCCATTTTCAAGTCCGAGACACATATCGGATTTATGTTTTTTATTTCTTTATCAATTTCGTCAATCAGGTCATTGACATATAAACAGAATAATGTCGGTGAAAGACTATCTCCCTGAGGAATTCCATTTACAAGATCAAATGGTTCCGTGACTTCTTGATTGAATAAAATTTGAATCTTTTTTTCATTTATTAGTCGAATTATCAAGGATGTCACTTTGCTGTGTGGTAAGTAGGCTTTAATTTTTGATTTTAGTATTTCTTTAGGAATTGTATCAAATGCCTTTGATAAATCAATAAAGCAAAGGTATAGTGGACGACGGTTGTTCGAATATACTTGGATTATCTCTCGCAATAGTAGTATATTATCTAGCACTGAATTTCCTTTACGGAATCCTCTTTGTGCTGCATGTATAATATTATTATCGTCCAACCATTTGCAAAGTCTGGTGTTGATTATTTTAGTTAACAATTTCTCAACACATGATGATAAGTTTATACATCTATAGGATGAAACCAAATTTTTGTCACCTTTCTTATAGGTTGGTAAATTCCAGCTTGTAGTCCATGGTATTATTTCCTCATTATATATGCTGTTGAATAAATGATAAAGAATTTCTATTATATCATTTGAATTTTGTTTGAACATTTCATATACTAATCCATCTGGCCCACTGACTTTAGAATTCTTTGCACTACTTATTATTTCTCTAATCTCTTCGTATGTTATATCACTTTCTAAAGTATGGTCTCTAAATTTTGTTAATCTAATATATTTTATTCTGTCTGATATATTTACCACTTTTGATTGTATAGTCCGTATTTCTTGATTATTTTGTTCTAAGAAATCATTTGCTTTTAGTAAAGTAATACATTTCTTTTTTCTTTTCTTTTTGTTGTGATTCATTAGATTCCAGTATCTTTTTGTGTCGCCTTCCAGTTTAGCAATTTTAAGATCTTTCATTCTCTTAGCTTTCAATTGTCTTTTTTCTTTCTTAATGTTGTGAAGAGCGGTCTTTTTACTTATTAATAAGGATTTAAGGTTTTCATTTGTTTTATTTTGCTTCCATTTATCTACGTGCATCTCTCCCTCTCTCCCTCCCTCCCTCCCTTCCCTCTCTCCCTCCGCGCGGTTTAACGCCGCGCGATGCCACCAAGTGATCACCGATCATGTGAAACCTCATTTGACTCATAGAAGAATGATGAAGAAAACATGGATGCAACAGTATGGTACACCACCTCACACATCCAACGCCACTACGCAGACTCTGAAGTCAGTCTTTTAGGAGAGAATCATCTCCAAGGGATTTCCCGAGGAATGGCCTCCAAGAAGCCCTGACTTAATCCGTGTGACTTTCAGCTGTGGGGATACTTGAAAGCCAATGTGAACACTCCATCTCTGCGCTCTTCGGAGGAACTCAAACAACGGATACGGGCGACTATGAGTGACATCTCCATTGATATGCTTCAAGTCCCTTGTGAGTCAGTCCCTATGCAGTTTCAATGTTGCATTGAAAAGCAGGGTAACTACATTAACCCAAATTAATTGATTTATATGAAACCTCGTTTTTTCTGCTGTTACACATATATCTTTAGGAAATCCGATAATCTTGAGTTCCCAAAAGTGCAAGGTACTATATTCACAACTTATTTTTTAACCATCTCACATTCTTCTGGAAAGTTCGGTTTCTTCAAAATGACTATATATATTTAAATATCGAAATAAACAACTTCCTTCAAAACATATTTATTTCTCACCTTAACTGCCGTCTTTTTCTTTCCGTCACGATAGCGCTTCCTATCGAAGCAAGCTCCTACTTTCAAATGATGAGTATGCAAGCGCTTGAATTCTTCGGTATCGCTATCCATCTGAAAATTTAGATAGTTAAGGCCGATGAGAAAGAAATAAGGTTGTAGTTTGAACAATCACAATTAGAATGATCTAAATTGTGAGGTGATTCAAAAGTCACTATAAAAACTAAATGTCCACATCTCACTGAGTAGATATGATCGATATCGACTCGCTTTTTTCTGATAACAATTACCGATGGAATATTAGTTATTTACGCAACTAGTGCATGATTGCTTCTTTGTAGCATTCCACGAGCTAGATATCTTAAATGCCTGAGCACGTAGGGTGAGGGCTTCTTAAAGGGGAAATGAAGCACTTTTGCATGTTATCATCAAATCACCAGTTTAATCCTCCTGCATTGAAAATCGAAAACGCGAGTTTAGTCCGATGCCTGTGAGGCGAGATATGTGTCATTTACCGCCAGAGTCGCTATTGTCTAGTATTAGCCAATCAAATCGCAAACAGCGCTTGACGTAGTTGTGCCAGCCGCAGTGTTGCTCTCTCACTCTTCCCAATACCTGCTATGCAGTCAATGTGCAACTCGATTCACCGGCTGAACATTCATGATGAGCGATAGTGAAGAACATGATAGAATTACTGAAAGTGAGATATCTCAAAATGCGATGCCGTACTTGTTTGAGCCGGTCAGACCCTAATCTATTGATAGTTTTGAGGCAATCGAACGAAATGGACAGAGGGAGCACCATTGTCAGTGTCAGAAATGTCCTGCAGCCAGTTCTGCTACGTATCCCGGAGCCTGTTGTGTACAAAGTTCGCTCATCAAACGAAAATTGGACTCTACGTGTAATTGTATTACTGACACGTCGACTTTTCGTGTTCTTTGTTTAAATGAAGAAGTATTGAAAGTTAGTTATCAGCGAATGCTAGCAATCCGGAAGAAAAGACGAAAACCATTACGAGAAGACTTCAATAATAGCGCTCGACGATGGAGTGCCTACTCTCAATTTGTATTTTGGATTCATGAAGGACCTACAGGTGAAGAAGTTAGGAAACTTCCTAGTTGCGTCTACGATACAATACGCAAGGAGTTTCCATCTGTAGATGGTATCTACACTGACTTTCAACCTCATGATAGCGACCGTATTCTGATTGACTAAACACTTTTACCAGATACTGTAGTTATTACAAGCCTATTAAAAATCTCCTCGTCAATATGTGTTTTTACTTCAGCTACAATGACCACGTGATAAGCAATGGAATATGTATTTGAATACACCGGTATATACATGTAGGCCTACATACTTTCGCTGAAAAAATACGTACTTTTTTTATTTAACTGCTACCCGCTATACTTAGCACATTATCTTTCCTCTTATTTATACACAGCTACGTACTTAGGCATGTTTGATAATCGTTATCATTTCATTTCTTCAAATTACTTTTAAAACACCGCTGTTGTTTATTAATTATTGATATCCCTCTAAAAATGTAGACATATGTAATTGATGAATAGGATGGCCGCGAACAGAAGACTACGTTTCATATCAGAGTAAGCAAAAACCAGTTGTCTTCTTCCAAAATTTATGGATAAGAGATGACGTTAAAAATTATTTACAGGCCCGACGTTTCACGCCTTCGCGCTTCCTCAGGAGCAACACAAACTAAAAACACAAGTAGGACCGACAGCGTAAGGAGAGCCTCCTGAGCGGCGTTCCAAATGGGCGGAACACACAACGGCGTTGCGTGATGGAGTCCAGTCTTTTCTATTCAATTTTAAAATCCATGAACGTCGCATACTTGGGTCAGATGGAAATCGGTGATGAGACACCTGCTGCTTTGTTCCTGACATTCTCCACTCACATTGTGGCACCCATAAGCACTGCACTGCGGCATAGTTGCTCAGTCAGAAGTCGGCGAAATGCAACGAAGAAATAAATGTATCCACTGTGTGGCGCTGCCGCCTGCCTCGTGGAGTCAAGGTCAATTCAACGAGTAGATCGATACAATAGCATTAGCTGGTTGACACGACACGAGAGAGAAACGGGATTCCCGGCACAGTGACGCCATTGTCTCCCTCGCGATTTCATTGGCTGATCTATTGGGAAGACACTTCTCAAAGGCAACTTTCATACGAGAAAGTATATTTCATAAAAAATAAAAAAGTGACAAGGCCTTTCGCCCACGCTCTTCAGGTCTACCGTGGGAAAGTAATACTGTAGGCTACATTAAAATGATCGTCTTATATATGATGCACCACGCTACTGCCACGCTAACTTAAGCGTGAACAGGAATTCTTTATGCACGTCATCTTGTTCGTTGTCTTTTTAATCGTGCCTATAAAATTTGTTCCCCTGAGCACTTGGCTGCCGAGTGTGCCCTCCTCCACAAAACTCTTGAGAACAATGGCTACCCTAGGAGGTTTGTCGAAAGGTTCAATCAGCAATCTACAAGTGCCGAACCCATTATTGGACCAAAGAGAAAACAAGTGTTCCTGAATGTGCCGTTTATGAGTGATCATCACGCAAGACGACTGGTTAATCGTCTGGAGTATGTCTTACCTCAAGCATTTCTAGCAGCCGAGCCGCGAGTAGTGTTTTCCACCTCCAACATTGCTGTTTGTTCCCTGAAAGACAGAATACCTGTCTCACGTGCATCCAATGTTCTAGTTTCAACTGTGGCTGTGGTAGCAGCTACCTCGGGCGCACGGAGAGGGCTCTGCAACGCAGGGTTGATGAACATCTTCCTCGCTGGCTCATGAATGGCTCAAATACGCGGCCGCGGTCTTCCAAGCCACCATCCAGTGCAGTGACGCGCCATGCAATGGAATGCGACCGCTTTGACAGATCACGAACGAAGATCAATCACTTCAAGATCGTCACACGTGCACGTCATCGCCTATTGTTGCCGCTTATTGAGAGTGCGCACATACTAAAGTTCAAACCCTGTTCACGCTTAAGTTAGCGTGGCAGTAGCGTGGTGCATCATATATAAGACGATCATTTTAATGTAGCCTACAGTATTACTTTCCCACGGTAGACCTGAAGAGCGTGGGCGAAAGGCCTTGTCACTTTTTTATTTTTTATGAAATATACTTTCTCGTATGAAAGTTGCCTTATGTTTCATCTACAAAATAATCCCGACAACAAATTGCTTCAAGACATTTCTCGCTGTAATTCGTAGACAGTGTCGAATCTGACCTCGTGAATAGTAGCACTGCTCTAAGTTATGATCAATGAATCAACTAAGATCAAGTTGTAAAAGTGCTTCACTTCCCCTTTAACTCTTACAAGTCGGAATGCTATGATGAACGATCTTATGCACCAGTTGCGTAGAGAATTTTATTTGACGACGTGCGATGATGATCAAGGACAGATTGTGATTGACATGTCTATAACTATCAAGGGGTATCTGAATAGAAATTTCGCTTCATCAATCGTGAAAATATCTATTCACAGATCTAGTCTATGCTAAAACATGTCAAGAGCCTTCATAATGGGCATAGATTACTCTCCTTCCCGTGCATTGGAGTAATTGTTATTTCCCGTGCATTGGAGTAATTGTTATTTCCAGCGCGGGCAGTAATCTGCTTTACAGGTCAAATAAAGCCATAGGATATCAACAATACATGCACGGAGACAAATAAAACTTTATTATATTCGTATGTTCACATTATCTTCAACATTAACTGCAACTCATATGAAATCTTCGATTATCATCGAAATACGTACATTTTCTAGTATTATATCAACATATTTCCATGATTTCCCTTAGCTCCACCAATTACCTAACAAATGCAAAAATTCAATTTCCCTACATAAATTCATTCCTAAAAAGGTGGAGACATGTTTTCCAATAGTCAAATACATAACTGTTTACTGTGATCAATGTCGATTTTTAAGTAGCTTGGATAAAAATTCATTTCTCATGAGTTTTGCTCATGTTGACATACACTTTTTCTTCATAGTAGCACCCGATAACTAGAAGTCTTGCGGAAATTTCTGATGATCTTGGTGGAAATTTCGTTAGTTCACGACCGCATCACTGATCAAGGAAAACATAATTCAGTAAAAACAACACGTTCCAGAAGATATTTGGTGGTTCACTATTTGTTGAAATGATTTTACCGAACTGAAGTTGGGGAATCACATGCCGCTATAGCATATCGAGGTAGCTCTCACCTGACACTTCCATCCAATTAAAACGGTGTCAACTGCCATGGTCAAGATAGACCCAGACGAAGTTTATCCAGAGAGCTAGTGGCTCCAGAAATCGCGCGGTCATAAGAGTCAGTATAATAGAATCATGATAATTCCTCAATGTAAAAAAATGGGTCGTTTTAGAGACTGCCGTATTTTCCGACAGATAACCCGGACTTATGTCTCAAAACATAGAGGGAGCAAGCTATGTATGAATTGTCTTTGAACCTTGACTGGCTAGCTTAGAATTACTCGGCAATTTATCAAATACATGTGTGCAGCCACTCGATATCACTGAACCAATCGTTTACGGACAACCTCTTTACCATGTGGAAGAAATGGATGATCAAACGAGCTTTACTAGAAGCTTGGGTAAACATCAATCCTTCAACTATCAGAAAGGAGTTCTGTAAATCAGAATTGGATATTCAGACAATTGCATATGGTCTTGCACTCAACTGGCTGTACACCCAGCTTTCTAAATTTGATATACACAGAAAATGAGTTCTTCTGCGGCTCTGAAACTGAGTGTATTTTGTTTTACAAATGGAAATGATTTTTCTCTGTTGTTATTCATGCAGAACTATCTAAGCTTGCTGTCAGCAGCTATGTGAAATTAGGGACCTGCGAATTGGAAAATGAGTCAAATCGAATCGGGTCATGATTCGCGAATCGAATCTCGAATTGAATTATTGAAAATTTGCATGGACCTACTTCAACTTTTTGATCTACGTCTTGCTTAGACGTGTGATCTTGAAGATCTCGTGGATCCTTAACAGGAGTAACGAACAAGTCCTCCAAACACAGATAGGCAGTTGTTAATTAATATCAAAAAGACACCACATTAAATTTTTCGGACTTATTATGAGAAAAAGTTCTAGAAACCTTGCAACTACCGGACTGGTGGGCGGTAAACAAGCTATACGTAAACGAAACTAAATATTCGTACCATTTGTGTATATGTTATCAATAGAGTGCAATCTATCAGCCATTAATCAACGCTATCCAAGCGGCGATATATAGAAATAGATGGAGAAAGCGAAAGCTGGCCATGTCATTTTTGTCATATTTGGCCAAAAATCAGCAAATTATGATACGAAAGGATGTAGGAATATCACAAACATCAGGACAGCTATTGAAAGATCCATTGATACCAATCTATCTATCCGGTCTCTAACCGGAGTTTTCCACTTAATATGCCCGGGAATATTAAGTGGAAATTAGTGCCAGTTAATATACCCGGGTATATTAACTCGCGCCAAACTTTCATTATGTCTTTGCAACATTCAGCCATTTTCTTGGAAATAACACTTCTGATGATTTTTGTAAATCAAGCACTCATCTTGGTCTCATGTGATCACAGCGGAAGAAGATTAGGCGAATGAATAAGTCTTATTACCTGCATACTAGGGTTTTCAAAAACCGGTTTTCTGATCCCGGGATTAGCAGGCTTAATTCATTTACCAATAGTATGCGTAGGCTAGCGTAGGCTGAACAATACTAGACATTGTTCTAATTTCTTTGACGAGTATTTTGAACGATACACTGTACAATGCAGCTAATGATATCAGATAGACATGTGCCTTAATGTCCATGAATTAATAATAACTAGGGCGGTCAATAAAGTAAAAATACGGTCAAAATAAACAAATGAAGTCAATATAGTCAACAGAGTAAAAATAAGGTCAAATGTAGTCAAATAAGATCAAAAAGTTTAAATAAGACAGTAAATTTTTCAGGAATCTGGTCTTCCCAGGCGCTATTTTTAGACACCTGGCCTTCCAAAGCGCTAATTTTATATCTGGGTTTTCAACGCACATAACTACATCTTTTTGTTAACTGACACCGACTATCTTCGATTGTTCGAAATGCCCAAGACAGCTGAAAGTGATGCATCCAAGTGCAAAAGAATTACTTGCCAATATCCTCAAGAATTTAAAGTAACACCAAAGAATGAACTTTTCTGTGTGCTTTGTGAATGCCCGGTGAAATACGCGAAACAGTTTATGGTTGACAGTCATCGTAAAAGTGCCAAGCATGCGAACAAGTTACAAAGAATTACCTCTTCATCATCAGTACCCACCTCATCAAAGCATGAAAGTCAGACCTTCTTGAACTTCAAACCTGATCTGGCTAAGCCTGTAACAACAGCGTTTTTAGCCGCTGACATTCCTTTACATAAATTGGAGCATCAAACGATACGAGATTTATTTGATTTTATGGGTCATCATTGCCCATCTGCGTCATCATGTCGGCAACATGTGCCAAACCTCTTTCAGTTAGAACAACAGAAATTGTTTCGATATGTGAATGGAAAAAATACTTATAATGGTGGATGAAACGGAAATTTCTGGTCGGAAGTTTATGAACATTCTTGTCGGAATTCTGGAAAAGCCTGAAGTTACTTATCTATATGACTGTAGACAGCTAGAAGGAAACATCAATCATCAAACAGTGTGCCATGCTATTGATGATGTTGTTAAAGATTTAAATGTTCATCGCAATAATTTCCTTTTACTGCTATCTGATGCAGCTCGTTATATGACTCTTGCGGGCAAAACTTTGAAGTCTATGTATCCATCATTATTTCATGTAACGTGTATGGTGCACCTGTTGCACAACTGTGCATTGCTTGTGAAGTCGAAGTATGAGGCTGTCGAGTTTGATTTCCTGAATCAAGGCTGCCACTGTTAAAAATAGTGATCGCCGTCTTCTTTTTGCATCGATTGTTCCACCAAAGCCGGTCGTAACCAGGTGGGGAACATGGTTAAACGCGGCTTTTTGGTGTGCAGACCACTTTTCCAACGTCAAACAAATTGTGTTGGGTTTCGAGGATGATGGATTACTTGTAAGTCGTGCAAAATCTGCAGTTTCCTGCACAGTAATTGCTGACCAACTCGTAGATGTGGTAACGTACGAGTATAGACCTCTGCATAATCTAATGGAGCGATGCGAAGGATCCAACTACAACATTCGTCAGGTAATACAGGACGTAAACAGTCTGGATTTCGGAATTGATCCCTGTGAAATCAAATCATATATAAACTTGCATTTATCTACGAATGATATCATGGAGATTGTTAACTTGACACTTGACGATATCTCACCAACTGAATACAATCTTCTGTTGTGTGCACAATCAACCACAGCTCCGATCGAACGATGCTTTTCCAGTTGAAAAATCTCCTGCGTTTTAACAGAAACTTTTCTCCCCAAGACATTAAATACTATGCAATAATGAATTATAGCGCCAGTAACAATTAAGTCGTTGTTTAAGAGGCATTCCTTCTTTTCGTGAAGAACTTTGTATTTGTGAGCTTAATAATAAGATGTGTTTCTTTAATTGAAACAAGTAGCGTTTTCTTGCGAGTCTGAAATGATATTTTCTTCGGCTAAACAAAACTGAATTAGGTAAAAATTTTACATTTAAGTCAAAATTTTAGGTAAAACTTTACTTGAAAATAAAGTCAAAATTCGTAATTTTTTTAGGTCAATAAAAAACCACCCTAATAATAACTTATCTTTTGATATGCAGACAGAAACTACAACAATAAGCAGATCTGGTTATCGCACACATATGCGTTCGTCGCATTAAATCCCGGTATGAGATTTTCAAATCGAAACGCAAATCCCGCGATTTTTCTGACGTCTGGTAAAGCCCGATATTGCGTAATAATCATAAGATAATAGTAATTATAATAATTCATTAGATATTACTACGCCTGTATGTGTAACGCTTCTCTCCTTCCTTCTCTCGACTGCCTGCAGATATTTTTATTTTTTGATGTCAATGAATTGGTTGCGATAGACAATAAGTATATTATTATATGCAGCTCTATATGGAAATAGCTCTGTCTCGAGCTTGCAAGTGCAGGGTGTCTAGCGACAAAATGACCAAAAAATGAAAAAAAATGACACTAGTTTTACCAAAAAAATGAAAAAAAATGACGGTTCATTTTTTAAAAATGATAAAACTAAGAAAGAGTTCTCGCATTATAAATATCGATAAATTTTTCTTAAATATTTGTAGCATTGTAACATACGCTCGTACATTATGAATGTAAAGCAAAACGAATCGGTGACAAAACAATCACGATGTATTGAAACAGATGTATTGATGTATTGAAACAGCAACATTGAAACAGACGCCCAGGGCACTTAATATAACTAATAAGTTATCTTAATTAAGAGCAGTTCGTTGTAGTAATAATGAGTTTAGTCAACTGCATCAGCAAGCAATTTCGAGCAAAGCGTAGTGTAGCAATCACAAATTTGATACATGTACATTTACAGTTGGAAGGGGTCAACTACTCTGCCCAGAAAATTTAGATAGAAAAAAGAAGAATATTCCCTCTATTTCTTTTGTAGTTTTGCGCTTGCCATCAGCTTCTCATAGGCACATTTACGTTTTTCACCTATCCTTTGAACTTTCTGTTGATATTCACTTCGTTTTCCAGCTGCATTTTCTAATCGTTCTTGGGCAGTTTTCAGCAACTCGCTTGCGACCTTCACTCCCATCATGTCGTTCTTCTCAATAGAAGCGTTCATTTGTTTTCTGGTATCTTCAAGAAGTCGTTGAGCTAATTTGTATTCTTCTTGTAAAGCAATTTCTTCATCTTTCAGAAGTTCTTCTTTCTTATCTAATTGTTCTTTGCTTTTCTCAGCCATGAGGACACTTTCGATACGCTGTCTCTCAGCTTCGGCATTTTGCTTTTCTTTCTGCTTCGAGTTCTTCACGCTCATTTCTTTTCCTTTCTTCATACTTTCGATGAGATTGCTGAACTGCACCGACAATGTCCCGTGAAAGAGTATTTACGTTATGAGCACCGCCACACCGATGAGCATACTCCTTCACCCGCCTAATGCCTATCAATGCTTCTTCTGACAACTTATTCCGGTCGTCGGTAAGCGTCCTTCGATTAAACGACAAGCTGCGTTCAAAATCAGAATTGCCGTATGCCATTGACAAGAAACTTTTTACAACCTTTGTCAAGTGTGGGAACATTCTCTCGCCCGTTTCCGTCTTTAAGTTCATCACCTCACGCCAATAGTGATCGAGGCGATCCTTCTCACTCACCGCGATTTCATATTGGCTTTGATATAGTCTCCACTCATCCCTTACTAATATGACCTCTCTTTCGCTGACAACATGTGGTATCTTGCTTGCAAGTCGTCCGATGGCTTCCGCTGAACTTTCATCTGTTCGTGAATTCGGAGCTAGACAAGTTGCGTCCTGCAAAACTGCCGATTGCAGAGGTAAGTTCTTTTGTAAGTATTGGGTCACGGAAATGTACGCCGTTTTCATCTGCTGAAGCGATCGCTTGCGTTGATCCATTGGCATTCGCTTCAAAACATCATCCATCTGTCCAAAATCAAAGTTCGATAGATGGTTTGATGGATCATTGATGTCCAACTTTGATAGTTTACTCGCCGTCTTGTTGTCAACAGTATCTGCTTTCATGAAACGTTTCAGAAGCGTTGTCAATAAATGCATCATCTGAGGAAATAGTAGGTGGACGCACGGTTTTGAGCTTTGAAAATTGACAAGGTACGCTTCAAAAGCAGGAGCAATGTCAAGGAGGAATTTTATAGTGAAAAGGACGTCATTCTTGTTCACGGTCAGACATTTCTTTATCCTTTCAAAACGCTGATTTTTCGCCAAATAACGCTTTGTTTCTTTTTGATTGGGGAGGAACTCGATGAAGTATTTAACACAATCCTTCCAACGGGATAAAATAAGGGCCAATGTCTTGGACAAAGTCAACCATCTTGTGTTCACATGACGAATGAACAATGCTTCATTCTTTTTTGAAATTGAGTCTGCTAGATCTACGAAGTCCCCAGATTTGCAAGGGGACGAGTGAAACCAAGCATGCAAATCGAAGGCTAACTGATCAACCATATCACCAAATTCAAGTGATGTGACACACTTTCTAAAAGCGTTGTGTACTACATGCAAGGTACATGTGATGAGTTCGATCAGACCATGGTTTCCTTTGTCCTGCAACGACTTGTTGAAATTGCGGTAAATGCATTTATTTATATTGGGACCGTCGACAGAAATGCTGAATAGTTGGTTCCAGGGCAAATCGAAATCAGCAATGTCGTTTAGGTTTACAAGCATTTCCGTCACTTCTGCAGCAGTCGCTCTTCCAAAGAAAAGTGAGTTTAGATAAGCTGTGACCACCTCACTGATATCTTCATCCCAATATTTAATCAGTAAGTCCATTTGTTTCTTGTTTTGAACGGTAGTTGTTTCGTCGAAAATCAGTGTGAAACAACCCTCCGATTTCTTCACGGCAGAACACAGGTAATTGGCTAACAGGGGTCCTAACCCATCTTGAAAGATGTAAGATGCCTTGTCTTTGCTCATTGTGAAATGCTTGCATATTTCACTATCCGAAAACATTTTTCTAAAAGAAGCGGAGTGTCGTCACAGTTACGAAAACTCAAATCGGTCTCTGCTACCTTAAAAATCCATGTGGCTTCAGCAGCGGACACTTTATCCTTCAATGTTGGATCTAAGGTTATAATGGCTTGTTGTTCTTTGTTTGACGTGATGAGTGATTTCACAGCTAAACGACTGGCAGACGCCACAAAACGTGCATCAGATACCAGCTTGTGTTTAGGTTTTTTTGAATGTTGCGCCAAACACTGAAAGCCCTGGGTGTCATATTTAAGATCAGTTTTACATAGAATACAGTGAACATATTGGTCATCTTTCTTCTTAGCCCATAGCTTGATTTGAACTTTGTTGTTGTCGGGTCTCTCCAACCATGCATCAGACCAGTTTACCATAATCAGCAGTTTATATGTACGATTTGCAAAATAGCCTGAAATATAAAATACTTGACCTATTAGAAAGTCATGCATATTTATTAAGTATAATGAACTATTTTCACATAAGTTTGTAAAACCTAAACATGAGTTACCACTCAATTTGTCATCTCGTAGGAGTTCACAAAAACATGAAAATAATCCGTTGTGACGATTTATCCACTGTTGATATTAAGTACATGTGGGCATTTCCACGCGTGACGGAATCACTTTTGAACACCTATTTTTGGATCATTTTTAATTTTTTCGGCAAAACATTGATCATTCGTTTAAATTATGGTCCTATTTTCCTCAGAGCATGACTGAAGAATTCTACTGTGGTATTCAGATGTCAAAAAAGGATTTAGATTTTTTTAGAGGCATGTTTCAAAATCATGAATTCTTCGTGACGGAATCACGCAGAGAATTTTTCAATTTTAAAATTACTTGAACCGAGGCAAAAGTCTGCGAATCCAGAGGTCCAATTCGCATATGCTCTCAGTATGTTTGATGGTTGGGCATGTATATACGGATGGATGAATATTTAGTTCAGATGTTGTTTATTCTCTTAGTATGGTCTGTGTTAGTCAAAGATGTCATCGTGACGGAATCACTCTCCGATTTGCTCCTACAAATTCAAATGATTTCTTCCATGCCATTCAGAATTTTTAATGTATTTCATCCAACCATGAAAACATGTCATATTTACAGTCTGAGCCGCCACGGAAGTGAACATTCTTAGACTTATTTGCACCCTATACAAGTAGGCCTACTAGACCCATCTACAGAATGAAAAATCACTGCTAGTAGTGGCATCCAGATTTGTATTTTATCCGATTCTCAACAACAAATTGCGTGCAATATTAGGTACGCCTACCGGTACCGTTGCATCATCAAGTTTGAAAAAATAATGTATTCAAAATGTTAAATCATGTCAAAATATCGTAGTCCTCTACGAATTGCGGAGATAGTAAATTGGAAACCGAACTTTCTCCCTTTTTCACTGTTGACAGGCTTCGGCAGTTTCCATATGCTTGCCTCAGAAATGCAGTCAGTATCATCCCTAGATGGAGCAATGTAGAAATATGTCATCACGAGATATGTCATCTCTTGTAAAAGTCAATAACTTGACCCTTAACACTGTCTTCTAGCCCCTGAACGGAAGTTGATCCTAGTGCATTCGGTGCCTCCTTGATCTGGAATCCTTCCATTACTGTCAAAACTACCAAAATGGTCTGCGCTTATTAGGTGAATCTGGAAGTGCATTCATGGCACGTTTTACGGCTTTATCTATGGACTGAGGAGTATAGGAATATGTGGTGTTACTATTTCCTTTGTTTTGTTGTTTCTCGTGATACCATTTCTGTGCTTCATTATGTCTCCTTTTAAGTTTATTTTTCCCGTTTTCAGACATAGTACTCCATCGTCTAGCTTTTCTAGACTTTTCTCTCTCTTAATAAGTGTTATGCAAATCTAAGTCTGTCCGAACTCTGTCACATCCTCTCTGTTGACGCTCCGCGGCAGTCAATGGAATGTTTGGAAAATTATTCTATCCTGCAAAAAAAGAGATTTCCGTCCGCTAACTAATGAATCTAGATCAGGAGACTCAGAAGCACCTTTTTTTCTTGGAGAAGTCTGGAGGATCGACACCGTTAAATCATTGGCTGATAAAGTCATCAAATGAGAGCTTTTGTTAATGTATAGATGAGTTTGAAGGGGAAATAGGGAACATTGCCGCTAAATTTATAGTCAGGCATCAAGCAATCATTCAGAACGTATTTTGTCACCAATGACGTTTTCAAAAAGTCATTTAAAGTCCCGTTTCATGTTCTCTTGAGCAGAGATACGCTTCTTGGTTGTCCATTTAACATAAACGTAGCTAATAGATAGCAGTAACTGCTGCTAGAACTAATATTTCTTGAGTTTGATTTTGATTGCCATCAACACAATCATGTCGTGTAGGCCTTATACTCTTACTGGCTCCCTGTGAAATGCAATGACATGTACTACAGAAACACATGGAAATTATCCGCTAGCGCACATGCTTACGTGTATAACTCTCTTAGTTTCCCCATCATACTCCTCATGTTTGCAAGGTGAACTCGAATCCTCCTCTATTTTTCCAGCAATTCCATCGAGCAATTCCGTCACGTGACGGAATCATTTTCCATTACTACTTTATACATAGCCGAGAAAAAAACTTAGCCTAATCTAGTTTATTTCCTATCGAGTGAATGCAGAGAATCTAGATTTTCAAAGAAAAATATTTAAATCTAGTCTTGTGAGATGCATAATTAGTATTTTTTCGTGACGGAATCACTTTTTGACAGACAATGAAATAGGCCTAGATGCATATTACAGCAAATGCAAATTTACTGGATTTGAAGTACCTCAATATTAAAGTTATTAGCCGTGAGGACTCAACAAAGCATTTATGTCGAAACTTATCAGTCTCAAGCCTGTCATAAAAGTGATCAAGTAATCACAATAAAAATCATGCATTTCTTAAGATTTATTTGCATGATTTTAAATTAGTTACTGTGTCGAATAACTTATCAGCAAGTTGATCAGACAAATAGAATTTGAAATTTCATAATATGTGTATGAGGAATATACTAGTGTTCATGCGAAAATTGGAACTTGAAATTTTGACATTTTTTAATTTCTCGCATGGAAATGCCCATGTATAACTTTGAATGTACAAATAATGACATCATGATGCTTTTTAATTAGCAAGATTGCGGATCGACTTAACTATACCTGTGCGAGACGTTTATCAGTTGCAAGACCTATGTATTACCTCATTCCTAATTTCATATTTCGACATTCTGTACAAGAGAGCTTCGAAGACAGAAATCGCATTCTGATTTTTAAATTTTTTCGAGCTGTTTTACGTATAGATGTTTAAGGTACATAATGTACTATCTTTTCACGAGTATACACTTAAGTTGGAGTTGCTAGTGTGCGTTTAGAGTAGGACTTAATGTGTATCTAAGCCGCATACACACGACTGCACGCATACATTGTATAGTAGGCCTATGCTAAATCATTTGAAGGATTGGTACATATACAACAGAACGGATACATCCTTCGGAACGGATTATGTAATTCGGGCATTCCAAATTAAGGATCACTGAAATGTTGATTGTAATATCTATTGACTATTGTCTCTATATATTGCAATATATTGTCTCTATGTATTGTATCTAATACCGAACCTCGATACTGAAAGGTTCGGCCGAACCAGTGTTTCGAACTAACCTAACCGAACCAGCAAAACGATCTTTCTCAATCATACAAAACATACATGCATAGGAGAAGCTTCCTACTGCTGACCTATATCTCGCACATTGAGCACTATACAATTTACATGAACATGAATGGAAAACAAATTATTTGTGCGAAAATATGTTTATTACAGTTGACAATGGAATATTGGAAAACAACAAATTTTCGCGGAAATTTCTTCCTATACAAATAGTCTACGACAATCAACACAAGTCACGAAAATTTGTTGTTTTATTATAAATAACATACAATAAGAAAAATAAGCAAGTTTCTCACTAAATACGAGTACATCTACAATAACATTTTAAACTGATTTTGCCGTCAAATGTAAAAATCAAAACATAAATAGCTATTTAACAATACAAATAATGTAGCTTGATTGCTACAAAACGATTGAAATGTAGGTAGTTCACACTCAAACCAAAAACTCAACAGAAATGTCCATGGGAATTTCACTTCCATCTACACAATGTTCATGACAATGAATTTTGCTCCAGTGCAGTTACGTATGTTTCATATTTCAAATCAATCATCCAAGATATACTTGCTACTAAAAAACTTGAATTCATTCTGCCAGTCTGTAAATTCCCACTGATCTGGTCTCAACATGAACTTTTATAACATCACATACCTTATTCAGAGATAATGGGAGACAGTAACATCTGAAAACAAGCTTGTATGAATGATCGCCGACATAAATTATAACTCCGATATACATGCACAGGCAGCGATATAATATCAAAATAATGAAATCATGAGATTAAAAAAAAGGCTTTAGAAGATACAGCATCTAATTGACACCATTTTCACATCATTAATAAGCTCAGTTAGATGAAAACACAAGACAAACAAGTAAGCCACTTAAAAATCAAAATATGAATATCAAAATGAATATCAATATGAAAAATCAAAATATGAGGAAGGAGAAAAAATGAAATAAAATGAAAATATGACACATATCGCTTAAAAAAATGAATTGTTTCTATAAAATGAAAAAAAATGACGCAGTAGACACCCTGCAAGTGTCTATTGTTAAGGTGATCGTGGGAAGTCTATATTTAGTTCTTGCATCGCCTTAACATTCTTATTTCACGCATTGTATCTGTTACTCCATGTTCCTTGTCCTTAACCTTGTTACTCCATCTTCATACAGCTCCTAGCTGCCCAAAGAACAGATGTTACCAAATCACGGTATTCAGAATCCCGTAAAAATGCGATAATCCCGGAATTGAAATTCTACTGTAGGGGCCTACACCTACTCTGTTATTCAGATTTTATTCAGATGCTTGCTACGGTATTGCTCATTTTATACCCTAATAATTATAATAAACTACATTCACTTTGTATATAAAGAATAACACCAAGGTATTCATGATGACCCGATATATTTCTCCGGTTCTAGACGTGGGACACACCGGAATGAATGCTGACAGAAGCGTAGTGAACATCGTTATAGGTTAACACGTGACATAGTCAATAAAGTCAATGCGGATAATACTGATAGACAGAGTGCAGAGTAATACATATAAAAGCACAAAAAATGAGGAAGAAGCTAAAGAAAACACCAGAGAAGTCACCAAGGCAGCAGTAAGCTAATGACAGTTTCTTTTTGAATGCACAAGTCAGGTTGTTTTACACTGATAAAAAGGCATTCTCATCAAGTGTCTCAATAGCATCCATTCAAATTTAACTCTTACTTGTGAGATGGAGCTTAACGGAAAACTGCCATTCCTCGATGTTCTAGTTAGTCGCAGCAAGAGTGGTTCTCTGGATCTATCGGTTTACCGTAAGCCTTCATGGTCTGGTCTCTACGTGCACTTCGAAAGTTTCGCTCCCCTGTCGTATAAGATTGGTGTTATCAAGACTCTGTTTTGCCGTGCGAACCGTATCTGTTCTCCAAAAGCTTTACCTCGCGAGAAAGAATTTATATGCCGTACGCTTCTTCTCAACGGTTATCCTCAGAGCCTTATCGACAGGCATAGTATTTTACGCTCCCATGATCCACAATTTGGACCGAAGAAGAAGATCATCACACTTCGGGTCCCATTCAAAGGAGATGTGTTGAACAACTATATCAAACGGTAACTAAGACAGGACGCAAGCGCTGTTTACTCTACCGTGGAGCTGCGGGTGGTTCCAGTGACTAAACCACTCTTGTGCCAGAATCCCAAAGATAGAATCCCATTGGACGCCGAATCTAACGTACTGTACAAGTTCAACTGTACTTGCGGTAGCAAGTATGTCGGTCGGACAGAGAGGAGACTATCTCAAAGGATTTCTGAGCATGTGCCACGGTGGTTGCTGAACGGGGACCGACGTTCCAAAGCTGCAAGCGCCATCACTCGTCATTTACAGCAATGTACCCCATCAAAGCCAGCCATGTCATGCTTTACTGTGTTGAGGAGATGTCGCGGAAGATTGCATTTGTGTCTTGGAAGCACTTTTTATCAGTGTAAAACAACCTGACTTGTGCATTCAAAAAGAAACTGTCATTAGCTTACTGCTGCCTTGGTGACTTCTCTGGTGTTTTCTTTAGCTTCTTCCTCATTTTTTGTGCTTTTATATGTATCACTCTGCACTCTGTCTATCAGTATTATCCGCATTGACTTTATTTTCTACCTCAGAATTCATTTTTACTTCTTGTCACGTGTTAACCTATAACGTTGTTCACTACGCTTCTGTCAGCATTCATTCCGGTGTGTTCCACGTCTAGAACCGGAGAAATATATCGGGTCATCATGAATACCTTGGTGTTATTCTTTATATACAAAGTGATATCCATCAAAGGCGTTTTCAAAATCTTAAAAACTACATTCAAATTGTGAATTTGTCTTCATTACAGTTTAGTTTCAAGGTCTTATGTACCAAATTATGAGCACCTGTAATAAATTATTGTTGAGCTCTACGTTTCAAAAGTAGGCTAACAGTTGATTTTGCCCTAGGAAATCTATGTTGACCGTTCTATTGGCGATTTACACCTGAATCAGTCGATGGATATCCATGATCAGTCCAACATGAGCCATAGACTTCGAAGTAATTGCTACTATCATTTAGAAGTCTATGCAGTAGCATTCCATTGGCAAAGGAATTTTGAAATCTATCATGGACAAGATATAGCACCAATCTGACATTACGTACATGGATATGTTCAATTAATTTGATTTGAATCAAACACTGTTAGTTTGACTTGAAGTGAATTAAACAAGCTTGAAGCTTTTTTGAATTTGCTGCTTCTGTCATGTCAGGTCATCTAAAAGATGATCAGAGAAAATGGATTTTGAAATCCTTTTGGAAAAACAAGAATGCTGAAAAGGTGCGAATGGAATGGAGAGATGCCTTTCACAGCAATCCTCCATCAAGATTTGCTATTTATCGCATTCGAGATAAATTTGAAAAGACCGGTTCGGTAGAGAATGCACCGAAGTCAGGACGCCCTCGATCAGTTTCAATAACATCAAACGAGGAGCTAGTGGCCCAAACATTTGTTCAAAGTCCGAAGAAGTCAACAAGAAGAGCCTCATTGGAGTTGGACATTTCTCTAAGCTCTACTTGGAGACTGATGAGGAAAGTTGAGTTGAAACCATACCGACCCAGACTGTTGCAGCACCTTCTACCGGATGATGCTGAACGACGCTTGCAGTTTGCTGTGCTCATGTTGTCGGAAATTCGGGAGAACCCAGATTTGCTTGACAAGATAGTTTGGTCTGACGAAGCCAGTTTCAAACTATCAGGTCACGTAAATAGACATAACTGTGTCTACTGGTTCCCTGAAAATCCGCACATGGTATCAACAAATGAGCTGAACCAGCCTGGCTTAACCGTCTGGGCCGGTATGTCAAGCAACGGTGTGATTGGGCCAGTATTTTTTGAAAGAACTTTGACGGCTGAGGTGTACCTTCAAATGCTCCAATCCTTTGCGATTCCTGAGATGCAGTCATTGAACAACTTCAATGAGCTGTACTTTCAGCAGGATGGTGCACCAGCGCATTTTGCAGTGAGTGTCAGAAGCTATCTGAATGACACTTTTCCAGGAAAGTGGATCGGGAGATGTGGTAGCATCCTTTGGCCTCCTCGCTCTCCCGATCTAACTCCGATGGACTTTTTCTTTTGGGGCGTTGTAAAGGAGAAAGTGTACGGACGGAAACCTCACACACTTTCTCAACTCCGCTCCTACATCACAGATGCCTGTCAAGAGATCAGTGATGACAGGAACTTATGCAGAACTGTGTGCCACAGTGTGGCCGAAAGACTACAAGAATGTGCCGATGTCCATGGTGGACATTTTGAGCATTTGCGTTCGTGAATTTTTGCAACTTTAAGTTGATTAATTTTTTGATATGTTGAATAGGCCTTGGTTATTCATTTGTTCATTTTTTTGTTAGGAAACCAAGCAAACAAAATGGTAGTTGTTTTAATGTTAATACCTTTATTAATTTCAGCCTCCTCTAGGCCATCGTCAGAAGCTTCTGACGATGGTCTAAGAGGAGGCTGGAATTAACAAAGGTGAAGGACATTTGGATGTCAGCTGTTCTTCCTTCTTCGCCTCCCTGTCTTGTGTTGACGACAGCGTCTTCGTGCACCAGGCTGAGGGGCGCGGAGGACATTCGAATGTCAGCTGTTCTTCCTTCTCCGCAGTAACACTGAAACAACTACTATCTTGTTTACATGGTTTCCTAATAATTTTTTTTTTGATAGATGTTGGATAGTTATTCGACTTCTCATGATCGGTATAGATTCAAATTGGGTTGTAGTGAAATATGTAGGCATGAAAACACTGGAGATCATGAGATATTTTAATATGATTTACGCGATGTCAAAGAGTATTGAATTTTTGCCCCTTACGAATACAAGGCATATTAGCTATCTGTGGCATCGTGAAAAAGATTATTATGACATAGCTTATTAATCTATAGCATTAAGACATAGCTTTTCAAGGCCAATTTCTACTGTTAGCCTACTTTTGAAACACCTTGTATATTAAATGTGCCTATTTTGTGGTGTTTCCACTTAATGTTCCCGGGTATATCAACCTGATACAACCTTATTCTGCACTTTCGTCATTTTCCAGTTAATATACCCGGCATATTAAGTGGAAAACTCCAGTATAGTGGCAGAAGTTCCCCGCTAGCGAAGGTTGACCAGTCCTTTCACTGCTTTTCTTCTCCATTAATCTCTATTTGTAGCCAACTCCTTGGTAAATTTCTAAATACGTTGGCCATACCCGAGTTTGAATGATGGAGTTGATTTGTGCTAATAGCCTTGCGGGTATAAAATAAAAATACTCTGTTGAGTAAATTTTCGATTTAATCTTCGTCAGACTCTCACATTTGTCTCACATTGTCACAAAATGTGAGAGTCTGACGAAGATTAGATCGAAAATTTACTCAACAGAGTACTTTATTTTATACCCGCAAGGCTATTAGCACAAATCAACTCCATTAACTCCTTGGTAATATTTCTCCTCTTCATATCCTGTTCGATCATACTAATCTACTTCCTTGCTGGTCGGTCTATCCTGAAACTTCCTACGACTGTGGTTGTCACAACTTTCCTAACCTCCTCATCCTACTCTGGACGCATGATAAGTCCTCGTCACCTCAGTCACTTTTGTCTCAGATGTTCATCTAGGTCATTCACTTTCAATCTGCTTGCTATCTCCTGGTTGTATGCTCTATACTTCAGGGTCACACCGCAGATCAATCTCAACATCCGTCTTTCTATGGATCTGGAGAGATTCTTCAATGTCCACGTATCTGATCTATATGTCACGACACTATGAACGCACACCTTGTACACCAGGCCTTTTAATCTCATAGAGATACCTCTAGTACACAACACACCACTCAAGCTCCTAAACTTCAACCAACCTGCTCTTATTCGCGCAATCTCGGCCCATTCGATGCCACCAGCATGTTCAAATGATCTCCAAAGTGCGGAAGCTCGCTTACAGATCTCAACTCGCCATCCTACAACGAAACGTTTCTAGTTCATGCCTCCCACCATCTCCACATGTCCTGCACTTAAAGTCATGTACTGCTCTTGTCAACATTGCTCTTTTCCCTGAATAAGGCCCATGTACCTAGTAATGACAAGAAGTACATCGGATCGAGTTCACACCGACTTTTTTCCCACAGACTCCTTCGGTGTTGTTTTTCGAGTTCATCACCTTCGTTTTCTGTACATTCACCTCCAGGCTACTAGATACCATTGCTTCTCTGCAATGGTATACCGGGTCTTCTCTGCTTTATAGCTCGCCTATTTCGACAGGCATATGCGACGCTAGATAATGAGTAAGATAATGAATGCTGATTTGATATGCGACTTCACATTGACTTGTTTTGCCAGAAATGTAGCTTGCCAATGGAAGCTAAGTTTGCAACCTCAGTCCTGTACAAGTCTCTTGAATCTCATCTGTGACTGGAAGCGTAGCCTCCATCAATCGTTCCTATACCTAAATCCAGAGCCCTGTGAGGGACCAATTTTCCAAGACTCTTTCATTTCTTTATTCATTTTCAGAAAGCAATAATAGAGTTTCTACAACAAGTTCTCAAATTGTCATATCGTTGAATTGTCGTTCCAAACCAAATGCCATCACTGTCCGGCATTACTATCCTTAAATAATTCATTCACGCACAATTCACAGCAACATCTGCCGACTCCCAAATTCGTAACCAGATATCATACCTGCACCTGAATGTCATACTTGCACAAGTAAATAGACTGTAGACTACTTGTGCACGCTTGGACTATCACGGGCCTGAAAATTGAAAATCATGGAAACTCGGGTTCATTTTAACGGCATGATATAAAAAAGTTTTCAGACACTCTTCTAGCTTGTAACCAGCACGCACTGTGTGGCAGCATGTAGCACGTACTGTGTAGCATGTAGCTGCTTTGACTAACTCTTGTTTAGCATAGTTCTCGGGGAGTTATCTTCACGAGATGACCCCCAAGGCGCCTTGTTCCATCTCATATATATTCTCTCTCACGGAGGAATAGAGGATACTGTCTGCTGCGTGTATATTTCTTTTCAATGACCACTCCTGCTTCTACGATGATAATTTATCTGAAGGTGAAAAATATTGCCTCCAAGCTCTGAAATCCAACCAAGATATTGCTATTCGCCAGGAGGATAAGGGCGGTAGATGGGTGTTCATGGATAGGACTGACTTTATCTCTGAAGGACTGAGGCAACGATCTGATGAAGTGTTTTGCCACAGCATTGACGAACCGCTCCAAGATGGTGCTCCTTTGCTTTCGAACATACACTCCAACCTTGTCACAAGCAGTTTCACCACGAGGAAATAACTCAATTTCCTTTCTGCGTCACTGAATCCTAATGAGCGATAATTAAACTTGCTCCCCAAGCTCCACAAACCGTCATGACCATCTTCGAACATTCCTAGAGGTAGACCGATCGTGTCCTATGCTAATACAAATTCAGAGTTGAGTAACGTCGCACGCTTCGTTGAGTTCAACCTCTTTCCACTGACATTTCCTTCTTGTAGGTGCTTGGAGCTTTGCCAAAAACAACGGCCCCTGCTATTGTAGCCTCATCGTCATCGATCGCTAGTCAGCTCTTTCTCTGCTTGTAACCACGACCTTGGAACACGAGTTAGTTGATCTGACAAATTCTCCTTTGATGCAACTAGAACGGTCTCGATTTGAAGCTGCTCAATTTCTATTAATTCCTTCAATGTATCAAGCCTACGTCGGATCAATCGCTCTGGTAACGCACGAGATTTTACGTCATGTGTCCTCTTGATGTAGATGTATTGTCGGTGAATAGACTCGAACTATCCTACACAAATGGAGAATATTCGATAAATTTCACGCCGTCTATCGATACTGATGATCGGGTGAGACACTGTCAAACTCGAAACAATGCTTTGATTAAAGAAATAGTTATCGACAGCAAAATAGGTGAAAACGCTGATTGACACAGGCTGTAGTGTAACTTTAATAAGCAATTATGTGCAGGGTAAACGTCGTCATTCTCCTCGTATTGCATTAGAGATGATGAATAACTGTTTTGCACACCCGTGGATCTGTTGAGTTTAAATCTATTGTATGCGATGATTTTGATCTAGGACCGATTACCGCTCACTCTGTCCCCAGTCTACCGCTAGGTGTTGACGTAATCATTGGGTTGGACTTGTTATCTCAGAACAGACTCGAACGGTTTCGTAGGGATGGGGATGTTTTGATAAAATTCTCTAAACCGACCAAAGGCATTGCGAATCTTATTACTAATCAACCGTCAATTGATGATGCAGTAATTACCAACAGTGATTTTGACGAAAGGTTTCACAAGGGCCGTTGGATAGTTAATTCGAAATGGGTTGATAAGGACAAAACTAATGAGTTAGATAGATATCCCTGGAGTTATGTCAGACAAACTAACAGCGAGGTTTTTGATATGGAAATTGAGGCATGGTTTAGGGAAGGCATAATGATACAACACTGTTGAACCGCTGGTGGCCGTTGAGCAAGACAAAGGCGATGAAAGAAAAGTCCGCCCGGTGCTTGACTACCGGAAACTGAATCGTATTGTACAGAGCTTTTCTGGTGGTGCTGTTCCGCTTTGTGCTGAGAGACTCAGAGAGTGGCGTATGAAAGCCGGGAGGGGTTCATTGCTAAACCTTACGAAGGCCTATTTACAAATTCACGTTGATTTGGGTTTATCAAGCTTTCACTTGGAGAAGAAATACTTATCTTCTCACGAAACTGGTATTTGGCCTATCTGTAGCGCCAACAAAATGACTGCCATTGTCGAAAGGTGTTAGGCCAAGATATGAAGGTCAGTGAAGCGGTATCAATCTACGTAAGTGATTTGTTTACTGACAGCTTAGCACCTCTTTGTTATATACACATAAAAGTTTCTTCATAATCAATTCGAAGTCACATTTTGACTGATAAATGATATCATAGTTTGTGGGACGATCGTAAGATGATGGTGACGTCATATATGGGAGACTGAGGTAATGCTACAATGTAGAGAACCCTACACACACAAACGAGACAACGGCGGCAAAGCTCAAAGCACCTAAACTTCTACCAAGCTATATACTCGACATCTCATTGCGATACTCCGATGTAAAACTACTCCAACTACCAACATTCTCTGCACTTTCGATGTGAAAGCTCTGAACACTAATATCCTAATCGGCAAAGGTCTGTGGCGAGTTCAACAGGCCCTCAATCGCACCCCAGATTTCTCACATCCTGATGAGCAGGTTCTCCAACTACTTCGATTATGTTTAGAACGCAATGATTTCCGCTTCTACGGTGACTACTTTCTTCAAGTCTACGGGGTGGCAATGGGCAAGGCATTTGCCGGTACTTTTGCTAACACAGCGTGTCCACTAAATTTTTCAAAAAATATAGGAATATAGGACAGGAATTTCATAAAATATAGGATGTGATGCATCGACCAAACGCATGTGATATGTGAGTTAAATTGTAGGCCTATACCGACCTATATTAGGACTATATATTATTTAAGTAATCAAGCTGAAAGCTTACATCACAAAAATGTGAGGATATTTATATATAGGTGCCTACATGCAAATTATATCTAAATGCTATGAATGTAAGCCTTTACAAAATTCAAAAAAATAACATGTTTTGTATTTCATGCATTGCGTTTTTGTTCTCTTTTTTTGATGGTCTCCACCTTCCCCCTACAGCCATCCCGTCCCAGCACATTTTTTTTATTTCTTCATTTTTTGATGATATCTTTGGAATCAATGATTCGCTATAATGTAGCGAAACACACCTTTAAAAATCGATTACAAAATCTTAGTAGGCATAAAATCATAAAAATGAACTCAATTAATCACAACAAGCACTTTTGAAAAACAAACTTTGTAAAATGCTAAAAAGAATATTCAATACTTGAATAAGCTAATTGCTTATCGTGAGCATACAGTTAACAAAAGCAATCAATAGAAGTCTTTCAAGAGTAGATAACTGCTGAAAGATAGTCCAGAAGTATGGAAGACTTCATTGTATCAATCCTATTTTGTAGCTAGTCTTCATCTTTTTCACCGATTCCATAAAACACAAATTCGTATCTATAAGTTTGCGTCTTAGGACGGCTAGTTTTCTGTGAAATTACAAGATCCATTGAAATTACTAAAAAATAGTTTTGTGTTTCTGGCGTAATTTTTCTAGTGCTTTAGTGCATTCTTTTGTCCTTTTTATCCTGTCTCAATCATCAATTAGTTGCGATCTCTCATCAAATCTCCGATTGAATAGTGTGGACCTATATCTATTATAGACTCATTATCGAAAGATAAACTTCAAAAGCGTGTTCACCGTGTCATTTGATTTATGGCGATAAATGCAAAAAGACTGCCTTGAACCAATGAGGGATGGTCGTGATATGCTGAATCTCCGGTTTCTTTGTAAAATTGAAGATCTAAGTCACAAAAGTGGGTTACTACCACCATTGACGAAAGCAAACCGATACTTTATCCCAAGACATCGTACAAAAAAGAGCGAAATGACTCTTTCTGAAAGCTTGCAGTATCCAATGTCAATTGTATGAGATGACTGAATTTCTTTTATCATTTCATGCACCATGTAAAAGTCAAACGCATATATCGATTTTCATTTGAAATATATGCAATTATCATTATTATAGCATCTAGTGTCCTATTAGTCGCATCTTACGAAATGCAAGGGTGCAGCAACAGTCCTATTCGGTAACACCCCGGGTCTGCACATGGCAATGAAGTTGTGACACGACTTTTTTCAGTGCATAATACAACAATGAATGGGCGTACAAATATTCGCTGATCTTTTAGTCTACATTTCTGAAAACAAATGATAGATATACATGTAACGTAAAATCATGCCTTCAAATGGCCGGCAAGAAGGGAGAAAATTACATATTGTTTTGGCAATTTAACTGAGTGACAAATGCTTATCTACGAGGGGCGTTCCAAAAGTATCCGGATTGAGCCCATAACTTTGAGAGTAATTATCTTATGCCTCTGAAGTTTTGATATGTTCAACCCATTATCATCATTAATAAGCACAAAAAATTTCATCCCGATATCTTTATTAGTTACAAAGCTGCAAATATTTTAGTAATGTCACTACTTAAAATTTAGTGACGACCAAAAACAATATTCTGTCAAAAAAGAAAAATGGATATTTAAACATTTTTTATCAAAAAAGAAAAAGGGATGCACGTTACAAACTAACAGTCTTCTTGTGGCAGAGCAACCTTCTCAATGTAGTCACCTTGCAATATGATGCACTTCTTCCATCGATCTTCAAGTTTTCGAATGGCAGACTTGAACCATTCAGGTGAGATGGACGCCAACACTGATCTCGTCTTCTGTTCTAGCTCCTCCCTTGTGTCGAAATGCATTCCACGAAGAATGCTTTTCATGTGAGGAAATAAGGCATAATCCGATGGTGCCAGGTCTGGGCTGTATGGCGGATGCGGTGCGATGTCCCAACACATATCATCTGTCCTCTCCATCGTTTTCCGAGCGGTGTGGGGTCTGGCGTTGTCTTGATGGAGCAGGATCACTTTCGATTTCTTCCCTGGACGGCGATGTCGAAGATGGTGATGGACTTCTTGCAATACTCCACAGTAGTAATCCGCATTGATTATAGTGGAGTCGGGAAGAAAGTCCAAGTGGATGATGCCTTGTTCATCCCAGAAAGCAGTCAACATGATCTTCTTTGCCATTGGAGAAGACTTTGCTTTCACGGGGGCGTGGAACCCTTCGTCAACCACTGCTTCGATGCTTCTTTGGTTTCGGGAGAGAAGTATGGCAGCCAAGTTTCATCAGTTGTCATGAAGCGTGCCGAGTATCCATCAGCTCCCTCGGTCTGAATCGCCAGCACATTTTCTTGTGAGCATTCCACCCTTCGAGTTCTTTGGTCTGAATTCAGCAGTTTTGGCACCCAACGAGCACACAGTTTACTCAATTGAAGATGGTCTTTCAAGATGCGGTGTACAGTTCCACGAGATAAGCCGAGCTTGATGGTGATTTGAGAAACTGTAGACCGTCGGTCTTCCATTATCACTTTCTCGACATTCGCGATTGCATGTTGGCTAGTGGCATCCGCTGGGCGAACCGATCGACTTTCATCGCTGATGTTCTGGCGACCTTCACGAAATTGTTTTGCCCATGCAAAAACCTGAGTTCGTGACAAAGCATATGAGCCAAGTTGATTGACTAGCCTCGAATGAATTTCTGTTGTTGTAGACCCCTCGAATGTCAAAAAGGCGATGATTGCGCGCTGGCTATCCGGTTTCTGAATACTCGTATCTTCCATCGCGTGACTGTATCGACGATTGATTGAAAAATCATTAAGTCATTAACTTTAATGTGACAATTCGTGAATCATGAACATCGAACGCAGCTCAGTGAAATCCATGAGACGAGTGCAATTCAATAACAAACTTTGTATCTGACTAAATCAGTCAACATTCTAAAGCAATAGAAGACATCAAAGTCGTGAGAAGAATTCATAAGAAAGAAAAGAAACAATAAATGATATGGGTAAATCATGAATAGATTACACTTTTTAATAAAATTCTGTCCCATTGCCTAGTTGAGTGAAGTTCAATAGTATTTAATCCGATTTGCTCTCTATCGTGACATATGATCCATAGGACTTTGTCACGTAGAAAATTAAAAGTAATTTCATCATAACTGGTGCACAGAGATGTAAAGGTCTAAAAAAAGTCCGAAAATGCCTTGTCGCATGAAGTAAGTTGCGATCTTGGACAGACTCGCAGAGTACCGAAGTATTTCTGTAATTGATTGCTTTTCTCGCATTTAGCTTTGCCATGAAGAGAAATTGAAAGAAAAATTCGATTGGAGTTGAAAGTCTCTTCACCTACGGTAACAGAATTGATTATGATGCTGTCGCATGGAACTACACTCTTTCCCGTTCAAGTTTCCACTCTTTGCATTGATATTTCCAATATTTGCATAGAAATTTCCAAACTTTGATCTCACAAATCCAAATTTTGCATTCAACTTTCCAATATTTGCATTGATATTTCTTCTCTTTGCGATCAAGAATCTATGATTTGCAGATAGCTTTCCAATATTTGCAATCAAGATTCAAATTTTTTCGATCGTATTAGATCTGAATATTTGACCATTTTTTTCGATATTTAACGCAATGGGGTCATGCTGTAGTTTGCGATCTTCATTAATGTAATGAATATGAGAGATTACCAAGTCAACTGTTCAATAATAATGGTGAATTGATGAAATGCGTGGCTTTACTTGCAGCACGACTGTGAGGAGTTATACGTACGTCGTACATACAACAATTGATAATTTATCGATATCATTACCATGCAGGATAGCATCATATTGCACCATATTAAGGTGCTATTTTAGTTCTTTCTTAAAGGAACGACAATGCATGCATTGCATTTAATGGAGGTATTTTAACGTCCATCGTCAAAAGTCTTGTTATACATGTATGTGCTTGCACTTATGAGATGATGAAGAATGCATGGTTCACTCACAAGGAGTTTATGGAAATACGTATATAACAGCAAGCTGTATTCTTTTCTGAAAGCTTTTGATGTGTAGGTTATTCAAATGCCAATCCCTTCTATTGATCCCAATTCCTTCGCAGTGGTCAAATATGTGATGTATGTACATGTAAATGATCAAGTGTATATCCTTGACATTTTTGAAATTTACTGCAGTATATTGATGGTTTGTTTTGTGTCTGGAATTGAGCTTATTGAGCCTATAGAACTTCAAGAGCCGTTTTATTACTTAATCATGGACTTATATACCGCATCCATCATTTTCCTTCGATCTAAAAAACAGTAAATTTTGAATATCATATTTCATAGAACAATCATGAACATTAAAAGTTAAATGAAAGTTAGTCAAAAGTTACAAACACTCTTCAGCATATGCTCAAGGTAAGATGGGATTCAAATGTCCACAAAATTGTGCTGTTGTCACTCTGGTGTACGATAGATTCAGTGCCTCTAAGAGAATTTGCTGCCTCACTTGAACGGTAGTGGATCCCTGGCTGCGAGCAGTTTCCTTTACATTTATAATTTGACTGTTAATCGGCGGTGATGCTCATTTCTTTTTGATCATGGACTTCAGTAAAGAAAATGCTTCTTCTATGGTGTTCAGCATTGGAGACCATGGCGGCAAATGTTTCAAGATATTGTGGTCTCTAGAAAAAGATGAATTCCGATGACATGGTCATTATCAAAGATGATGCAAGTCTTTTCACGAGGAGAATCTTCTTCAAGCTTCTGGCTGAAGTCGTTGATAAAATTCTGAAAAGTTTCTCAAGTGACACTACCAATGTGTTCGCGGTGCATTATCAAGCCACCACTGGAGCTCACGGCAATTATGATGTTGACATTATGGCCACGCTGTCCACCAACAGTCCGAAAACACCGTGAACCCCGTTTAGAGTGTCCCTGGGTTCGTGATGTCTACGAATTGAAGTTGGTTTCATCGACATACATACATTTGTGATAATTTGCCTCATCGAGAAACCAAGTAGCGTATTCCTTTCGGGCTCTGATGACATCAGGCTTATTACTATCCGTGGGTATGTTGCGAACATTTTTTGCGGTGTACAACATACCATCCAGTGTTCTTGATACTGTACTTAAACTCAAAGAAGGTTTTTGAGGCAAATCTGATTGCAAACCTTCTTGCATTTGCTGCAAGGTTGAAGACGGATTATTGGAAATCATTTGTTCCAATTAGGATTTGACTTCGTCATCGACCTTGTGGTGTGTGTTGCGACCTTGCATACTTTTTGTCACACGACCAGATTTTATAATCTTTCTGGCAGTGTCATGTTTTATTCCTAAAGATTCTGCAACTGCCAGGAAATCACCGTCGGCGTTATACGAATCAAATATTCTTTCTCTATCCTGGTTGCTAATTCTATTGTAAGTAGGTGTCATACTGCTGCTATGTTGATAAAATGAACATCTTTTGCCAGTAAGTTGAATATTTGTATAGACGCTATCTGCAAATCATAGATTCTTGATCGCAAAGAGAACAAATATCAATGCAAATATTGGAAAGTTGAATGCAAAATTTGGATTTGTGAGATCAAAGTTTGGAAATTTCTATGCAAATATTGGAAATATCAATGCAAAGAGTGGAAACTTGAACGGGAAAGAGTGTAGTAGCTAAAAAACTCGCGCAATTTGTAACTTGAGGGACGCTTTGCTTTATAAGATGCAGCTGCATATTAATGGAAGTAGTTACTTGTGGTAAACTATCATATGATCATGAAGCAAGGAGCGCAAGAAAATCGGTCTCATTGCTCATGAATGAATGTTGAGAATGAATTTAAGGTAGAATGAAGGATATTTGACACCACAAATTCGTAACTTGAGGGACACCAGTTCCCGGGCAACTGGAAAAAGTTTGAACTCAGTCAAGTGTATGTCAGGAAGTGGCAATGAGCTATCTGCTAAATTGTTCATTCAGTTCCCCTCAATTGTCATTGCACTTTGATATAGATTGAAGAAACGCACAGATCGTAACTTGAGGGACGTCCCTCAAGTTACGCATTTCTATCTATGTTAACACCTCAGCAAAATCAGCCATATATTGTGTTTTTTATTAGTCTCGTGAGTTTTTGGGCATTGTGAGTTGAATTCTGCACATTTTGCGCTCACAATTGACTTTGTGGAGTGATGGGAGCTATCGAACATTGAGACATAATTCTCTAAATTTATCTTGAATTTTTTCTAGTTTGAGAGACCTTTCGCCACACGAACGAAGTCCTCCTTTTGTGAATGATCAGGGTTTGCTAAAATATGTCACCACTGATAAGGTCCTTTTAGAAATTTTTCCGTTTCGAAGATGTCACCACTTTTCAAACAAATTCTTTGACTACAATAAACACATCCTGCGCATCACATAGAACTGAGGGGGGGGGGGTTTCCCCCCCCCCCCAACATTTTCTTGTAGAATAAAAACAAGACTTTCCAAGTTCAACTTTTGATAAAAGGTTACAGAGGATAAAAAGATGAAATATCACTCACGACTTTGTAGGAATGCAATTGCAGACGGCTTGTCGTGAAGTTCGTGCTCTGAGCGGAAGAGATTCATCCCGACTGACCCGAGTTACTATGCATGCAGTCACCAATGATGGCAATGAGCGAGCACAATAGTACTAAGCGACAGCGAATAGCGAATAGGGAATAGCACGGTTGAGATCAGGAATGAGTCAGCACAATAGCACTGAAGCCCATCTTGTCAGAAGCTTAACTGTTTTGATTACCGGCTTGTTTTCATTCAAGAAAAAATGTGGGGGGGGGGAAACCCGAAAAGTGCCGTAAAAAGCTATCGACGTATGTACGTCATCGAATCGTCGTACAAGCAATAGCTGTGATTGGACGGCTCTCAGACAAAGAGATTTTTGCTGCTTCACGAAATCATCAGTTCATGCTAGGTCGACAACGACAGTGGCTGTATTCTGCAAAATGGCCCCTGATAGACAAAAGATGCTTGAGAGAAAGAGGAGATACCGAGAAAAGTTAAAGAAAAATGGCGGAGAACGTTTGATGAAGGTGAAGGAGCAAGCACTAAGATCTTATCACAAATGCAAGGAAAACGGTGATCCTAGGCAGAAACGTCTTCTTGCAAGAAAAAGAAAACTATACATGAGAGAGTACAGAGCAACTAAAAACCAATCTCTACAAAATGAACCAAATGAACCAGAATCTGTGAGCGCAGCAAATTCAAGAGTATCATCTCCATGTTCGTCTTCTGCTAGATCTGCCAGTGATTCAAAGAGGCGTGCAGCAAGAAAACGAGAAATAAAAAAGAGGAGGGAAAAGGTCAAACTCCTAAATTACAGAAACATTGCACTGCAAAAGCAAGTGCGCAAATTTCAAAAGAGAATTGAGAGATTGAAAGCCCAAGGTGGAAGTGTGGGCCTACCTTTGTATCACGATGGTCCAAATGCCTCATCAGAAATTGCCATGAAATCTTCAAAAAAAGTAAAGTTGATGATAAATGTTCACCTAGCCCTGATAAAGTCAATAAAGAGAAAGTACCAAATACGCAGAAAATTAGCCAGCACGCTAAAAGACGTCAGTAGAAAGTTTCTTGGTGCCAAGAGTCATCTGAGAGAGTTGCTACAGACAGATTGCAGGACCATAAATAATGCTACCATCAACATTGCTCGGTCAAATCTAATTCGTCACTCAGTCATTTCCTTCTATTGTCGTGATGATAATTCCAGACTTGTATCAGGGAAGAAAGAGTTTATTAGGATTCGTGGACAGTCTTTTCAGAAGAGGTATCTGCTGTTTTCTATCTGTGACTTGCACATGAAATATATGTCCGAAAATTCAACAGAAAGGATTTCTCGGTCCTTGTTCTTTTCATTGAAGCCAAAACAAGTTGTGAAGCCCAAGCTTTCTGACAGACAGTTATGCATGTGCATAAAATGTGAAAATCCTCGATTGCTCCTCCAGGCATTACGAAATATCAAAGTTCTAAAGTCATCAAGTATGTCTGAAAATCTTCGACAAATTGTATGTTCGCCTTATTCAGAGTTGTGCTGTTCGCGCCTGTGTCCAGAATGTCAATCAAGGAGTGTGTGTCCAAGGGAGGAAGATGGGTCATTTTTGTCATCGTTGTCAACAATTCCTTATGTCCAATGGCAGCGAATCAAAGACAGAGAAGTCTCGGTAGCAGTCACCAAGCGTGTTCAACTCACTGATTCTGTCCAGAAGCTAGCTCTGAAATGTGAAACTGCGATGGAAATGTATGCATATCACCAATTCTCCTTCACTAACCAATATCATGAAATGAGGCTAGCGAAGAAAATGATGTCAACAGATGAAATCTGTTTGCTGGTGGATTTCAGTGAAAATTACACAATGAAATTTGGGAATGAAGTCCAATCGGCACACTTCGGCTACAATGAGCAAATTACTATTCACCAAGGAGTAGCATATGCACAAAATGAGGAACCGAAATGTTTTGCGACATTAAGTACGGACAGGCGGAAAACAGTCGAAGCAGTGGTGACACATATTCACACAGCTCTCGATTTGATTGACAGGACATATGTAAAGAAATTGATCATCTTCTCTGATAGCCCTAGTTCACAGTACCGTAACCGTTTTACTGTACAGCTTCTTGCTCGACTTTGCGATTTTTTGCATATCGATTCTCTAGAATGGTATTTCAGTGAGAGTGGGCACGGAAAAAGCGCAGCGGATGGCGTCGGCGCTGTTTTGAAACGAACATGGGATTCACATGCTTCGAGTGGAGAGTTTATTGATAACCTGGGAGATTTATGCGATTTGACAAAAAATGTGGATATTTTGATAACCACCGTGTCCAAAGAGGAAATCGACAGAAAGATATATTGGAAGTCAAACTTACCTGACATGAAGGGTGAGTTATTTTATATTTTATCATGTCACTTTTTGTGTAGATATGAATGCTCACTCTGATGATTGACGATCAAAATTCAACTGCAGGATTTTCTGCATTTTTACCGACCGTGGCCTACATGTATCCTATCTATGGAGAGCGACATGAATAGAAATGAACTGTTGTTGCCTTCTAGTCTTGCTCATTCAGTAGGCCTAAAGCTACATTATCAAGCCTCTTCCTATAGCTTCTGACTGCAAACATTGACCAGGCCTATTGAAAAAATCATTCTGATGTAGAGGTCTCATAATGATAATTGCTTGAACTTGATATAAAGAAGAAAAATTGAGAGCTTGGTAGAGTTTATGCATAAAATCACATTTGATCTAGGGCCTATGCTTATTCTAGAATTTTTATTCATTATTTTGACATCATGAATGCATTACGAGATAGGCCATAGGCCTATACACGTCATTTTCATTTTCCCCGTGTGTCACGCTAAAAATTGCTTCTTTAGGCCTGCCTATATTTTCATGCTTTCAAAAACGCTTTTCGATGTCATAAGCATGAAATTCAAAATTTCAGGTATGTCGAAATGTCATTACCTAAAATGGTCGGCTCAAAATGGATATCTTATTAGAGACTTGGCATGCCACTGCAAATCCTCTTGTGGTTGCTTCAATCCAAGGACATTTAATTGCGCAAATAATTGCAGCAGTGGTGGACTTGACACGTTTGACAAAACAAATGGAAGTGATCTCACAACGTGTTCTGAATTGTCCACAAGCTCATCTCCTCAGGTTGCAGTCCCACTCAAATCCGATGATTGGATACTTGTTGGTCTCGAAACGGGTGACAACAGGAAAAAAACATTTCGTGGCTCAGATTACCAGCAGATTTGAGAATGGGGATTTTCGTGTTCGTTTTTTGAAGCAATACACGTTTAGAGGACGATTTAATGAATTCGTCGATTCTCTTGTAACTGATTGTTACGTGATATCTCCCTGGGAAATTGTGAGAAAGTTAGATGATCCAACTATTGATAGAAGAGGGATAAGTGTTCGCTGACATTGATATTCGCGAGTGAATACAGGATCACTGCTTTATTTTTCTTCAAAAAACTTGTAGTTCTGCGATAGGCCTGTGAATAAATGCAAATCATGCAGTGCCCATAAAGCTGTATTTTTTACGCTGGCCATTTAAAAAAGATAGAACCCATTTGGTTATCATAGTTCTACAGTTCTACATAGAAGTAAACACTAAATCACAGGAAACACTGAGCAGAGCAATTACTGCCTGCAAGGTAAACACAAATTCCAAAAATGCTAGCTCCAGATAACTAGATAAATTCGAAAAATCACCATTATGCATTTAGTGGGATGACGTCCAAACAGAAATAAGTGCTAAAACTGCAACCTTAATAATGTAAATAACTGTTGATGTTATCTTGATTAAGCTTCTACGAAAATAAGGTACCTGAGCAAAATAAATTGAACATTGTAACTTGAGGGACGTCAATTGTAACTTGAGGGACGCTTCATTTTTTCTTCGAGTCTGATGTATATGGCCACATGAACTTCTTGTGGTTGTCACTATGCCAATTTAGTTTCTTATGATGTCACAGACATTTTTAGGGCAAAATTTCAAAATTCTAATACTCAAACCTCTTGCGACAAAAAAAGTGTAATCTAATCTGGATTTACCCATATGATCTTACGATTCTTAATAATCAATTTGGTCGTCACTAAATTTCAAGTAGTGACATTACTAAAATATTTGCAGCTTTGTAACCAATTAAGATATCGGGATGAAATTTTTTGTGCTTATTAATGATGATATTGGGTTCAACATACCTAAACTTCAGAGGGATCAGATCATTACTCTCAAAGTTATGGACTCAGTCCGGATACTTTTGGAACGCACCTCGTAGATTGAAAGCTATTTTGCCGTATTCGATATATAACAAAAAAAAATAAAGGACAATATAGGATCGCGCACGGAAATATAGGAATAAGGGACATTTCATAAAATATATGAATACAGGATTAAGTGGAAACCCTGCTAACATCTTCATGAGCCAATGGGGGAGAGATGCACTCTCATCTTCAACTCACATGTCTACGATCTGGGTCCGTTACCAAAATGACATATTCGCAGTGTGGCCCCACGAGCTGGAGTCATTATCCAGCTTTCACCAACACCTCAACGATCGAGATCCCAATATCCAGGTCGAGACATATTACTGGATATTACTGACTCACCATATTACCCAGATGAGCTTCTTGGATTTGACCATCTATCGCTCTCCCATTGACAATACCAAACTTTGCCATCGTGTTTTCTTCAAAGACACTGCCGCCGGAAATCGTATCACGCTCCTAACGCATACAGCGGCGTTATTTACTCACAACTTCTTAGATGGGCTACTTATTCTTAAACTTAGAGGACTTTACCAACACCTGCCATGAAGTATGCCCTATATCCGATATGGAGATCCAAAGGTACCACCAGAACTGTAATACGGCGAATGATAAGGCGGTAATACAAAGATCATTTTTCGATCACTTTCAATCTGACCTGTTCATCTACACATTGTGTCTATCAGATTGAATCAGATCAGATTGCCCAGCATCTTTGTACCAGTATGTCAGACATCCAACCCTCAGCAGCAGAGAATCGGACAACATTTATGGGATATTGCCAACGTATCCATTCCATCGCCACTTGATCCACAGTCCCACACTTCACTTCAGGGCACTCGGTATCCAGCTTGACATTCACCGACATTGAGCGCTCCTTCCCTGATCATCAAAGGCTAACCAAGTAAGCTCGTTGGATTAAGCGCCTAGGCACTGCTCGTCCTCCGGGATTAATCGCTTAAGCAGTCACCACACCTCGACACTCCACTTGCCCTTTTTTTCCAGGTACCTGTACTTCAAGTCTAACTGCTTTATCCGCGAAGTCTGTCGCATAGTCTAATATGTTGATGTTTGTTTTTCCTATCGGCTGACCGAAATTCGAGATCTTTATTTTCTTAGTGATGATTATTTTCTTCAATTTTTTTCTCTGGTAAGCATATTTATGCCATGCCGTGTGCGGTGCGATTAAGCATATCGTTACTCTTGTCACTTCATCATTTTGTTTTCATTCGACTTAGACATGTCATTTTTATGATTTGTCATCCCCACATGTTGTTGCTGTTATGTCTTACTTAGCGCATACATTTAACTTGCTATTCGCATTTTCTATTCGCTCTTTTTGATGTAGCAATGTACATCTGACAATCGCCAGACTCGCTGTTTGGTGCATCTTATTATATTTTCTACATTCTCATTTTTAATTTTTAATGCTCACATCTCTATTTTGGTACACTATATTCATATGGAATATTGTCACATTGTAATTTGCTGTTGCAAGTTTCCATCGTTGAGCCTCTGACTATTACATTATATTTCATTGTCTTTTATAAAATTTATTCCTCATTGATGCATTTATGTTGATCGTTTGCGTCTCTTCAATATCTACGCCAAAAGCTATACTTTGCCATTTCATGTGCGATGATTGTGTCATAATCAAGAGGCGCAGGAGGCATTGTGAACATTTCTCTGTCAACCTGACTTCACAAATCGTTAATCAACCCGATTGTGTATTTCAGTTTGTACAATACCACAGAAGCCTTACGTGGAGAAATATATCTGGTGACATCAGCTCGACTCTTGTGAATTGATAGATTTGTATTTAAGGCGTGGGCAGAGTGCGTGACATGCGTCGACCGATATTTGGGCGACGCATTCTGACCATCTATAATTATTTTATAATGCACAGTCATCGAAACTTGATTTTTATCTTGAAGAATTCCTTGTTCAATTACTATCTGGAACTTTGCAATTTTTCAGTTCCCCCGACAATAACACCATTAATGAATTTATGTGGAGCCGTTCAATGACATGTAAAAGAACATACTCATCTTCAGAGAAATTATCCATCGTGAGTGCGACTAGATAGCATGGTTGATATCCAGCACCGGTGATCAAATTGACAAACAATTTATGTGATTAAGAATTGTGTGAATAACCGACCAGCTCTCCTGAAGTTGTTAATAACCTCAAGCAGACAATCAAGTAGACCGAGACTAGCATCACAGTGCATTGTGTCAAACCCCGTACAACTATTTTCTACAGCAATAAAGTTCCACTGACTCCATTTGTGGCAAAAACTGGCAGTGGCTATCACACCGGTTGAGATTGAGATTGTAGAGTAAAGAAATTATCTACGGTAAATAGAACATTGAATTGAGCTTATGGTATACTCAGGGTTCCCAGCGCAATTACTGAAGAATAATAACGGAAAAATAAAGGAATACGTTAAGTTTGCTGCACAGCGTCATTCATGTATTTTCCACCAGTTGACGCTTTACGCTCATTATTTGAATATATGAAGCCATCCATGGTTGAAAATCTTGTCAATATTTCTTGTCTAATCCCATTGATTCACTTCATCAAATCACATTGTATTTCGTGTATCAAACAAATTGTACATAAAGTATCTAACGAAAGGGTTATGATTTGAAGTTAGCACATGAAATTAGAACACAAGTGAGACGCTACAAATCAACTGTCAACATGAAAGAAGAAAGTACTCTTCAACAGTTCGCGCAGACTTTCATAAAAATGATACTATTTGCCTTTGCATCAACCCTCCTCCGTATTATTGGCCTCCGTCAATCTGAGGAAGTGGAGAAACTGACTGTAATAACAAAGCAGTATAGTGAATAAAGATATAGATATGTATATATATATATATATATCAGAAGTTGGAATCTACAGAAGAGCCATCTTTGAGAACCAAGGGCGCGTATATGGAGCCTGTGTGCGGCAAGCTATGCTTTATAAGTTGCGAGTCATGGCCGTTGCTTTCATCCGATGAGAAAATGCGAATGCTAAGGTGAATGTGTGGTGTCAGACTATCGGACAGGAAATCGAATGACAGCATCAGAAAACCAATGGGTCTTGAGAAGACGTCACGAGAAGGCAAATACTTCGTCGGTTTGGCCACGTGGTAAGAAGGGATGAGACAGAGTGGATCAGAAAAGTTATGTGGATGGAAGTAGATGGTAAGACAGGAGCAGGAAGACAAAAGAAGACCTGGGAACAAGTGGAGATGACCTCAAACGTGTTGGATCCCAGGAAGCGGACGCCCGTGATACACCGAAATGGAAGTCCATACTCAAGCAGCTAACGTTTAACCCAGCATCTTCTGGAAGAAAAGGACGCAAAAAGGGATGAGTGAGTGAGAGTGAGTAAAGTCATTTGTCATTTTGATCCAATTCCACTTTTAAGTTCCTTCTTTCTTTTCAAATTCGTGTGAGTCAATTCCTGTCCATGCATGATCTTCTCTTTTTCAGGCCTCCCAAAAAAACCTATAAAACCTATAAAAACCTATTTTTTCGGACTTCTTATGATTTTTGACTGAGATGATCACATTTCTTATGCTATTTTACATATCACGTAAGTTTTCTTGATTATCGATAGGGAAAGCAATTCTTAATACAATCTGGTTTCAGATTGTGTGTTATTCGTCTTTTGAAGGTCGGTGATTGATTTTGTTCCTCGTGTGCCCAATGATCAGCAGTTATTACTCTTGAATGATTTTCGATTGGTTCAGTCTGGTTGTTGAACTGTTCGTATTGTTTACTTGTCAAACAGAAGGCCTTTTGATACATTATCTATATCCTTCTATGTGTTTGATAAAGTCTGTCTTGTTTCGCTTTCAAAACCAGAGTTATGTAAAAGAAAACTCAAAGAAGTTGAAATCAATCGATGTGTCACAGAACCATTTGGCTAATGAAGATATTGAAATCGGACATGCAGCCAGAGACGCGATTGAGAAGGTCGAATCGAAATCGAAGGATGAAGTCATGAAACAGATACTGTCGTTCTACCAAACTGCATCGCAGTACTTGATCGATGAACTTCCACATGATAACAAAATACTTCGAGCCCTCCGCGTACTACATCCAAAAGAACAATCCAACAAGAAAAGATGCCGCTATATCAAAATCATAGCAGAAGCGATGCCTTTTCTCAAAGATGACGACATCGTGAAAATCATCGACGAATGGAAATTGTACGGTGAAGAAAAAGTTAAGTCAGACATTCATGAAATCCGCATTGATGAATTCTGGTCTCAGATACTAGAACATGAATCAGTAAGTGGAAGAAAGAAATACCCGAATCTTACCCGTGTCGTAAAAGCAGCTCTCACATCGGCTCACAGCAATGCCGACTCAGAAAGGGGACTTCAGTTAATAAACGATTGCTTGGTACGGATAGAACAGTGCTTTCTGCAAAATCTGTAATCGGAATAAGAGCATGTAAAGACACTGTCCGATCATTTGATGGCATTACAAACGTTCACATCACGAAAGACCTTATCAGCGTGGCGAGGGCATCTTCGAAGGTGTATCAACAGGAATTGGAGGAAGAAAGGAAAAAGGCGGAAAAACTTAAACAGGAAAAGAAAGAACGCGAAGAAAAAGAAATTCAAGCAGAAAAGGAACACAATGAAAAAATAGAAAAAATGGAAGCGCAAACATGTCTTATTGCGAAAGACGAAGAAATAGTCCGGCAGCCAGAACGAGTTTCTGCAGGGAACGAGGCCGAAAGTGAGACTTTCACAGAATGATGTACACTCTATGCCTACTACGAATCGGCACGTCTGCCGAGTTCTAGTGAGTTCCTCTCCTTGTCAGACAAGATCAAAGAAATACACATGTAAATCCAATGGGACGCAGATTGCAGTTTTTGACTAAAATGAAATTTTCTATGTTTTCTCTGATTAAGCGAAAAGTATTAAGCCCAGAGTCATGATTTTTGACATATAATGTCCTCAGGTCATTTCCTATAATATGCATGTGCTTTTATCATGCATCTAGTCGGCAATGTATGCGAGAATGTGGTTGAATGTGGATAAAGTTGCTCAAGATGTTTGTGTTTTCCGACTTAAGAGGCTCGCCAAATCTAGATGCGTTTAGCTTTATAGACAGGGGTGCATGAACATGATAAGAAATGACCTGAAGACATTCCATGCCAAACATTATGACTCTAGGCTTAATATTTTTCGTCTAATCAGAGAAAACATAGAAAATTTCATTTTAGTCAAAAACTGCAATCTGCGTCCCATTGGATTTACATGTGTTTTTCTTTGAACTTGTCTGACAAGAAGAGGAACTCACTAGAACTCGGTAGACGTGCCGATTCGTAGTAGGAATAGGGTGTACATCATTCGGTGAAAGTCTCACTTTCGGCCTCGTTCCCTGCAGAAACTCGTTCTGGCTGCCGGACTAAAAACATTAACGTTGAAACGTGGAGAGCCAATCTTCTATTAAAGGATGCACAAACCCGTCTCGATGAAAGCATAAAAAAGAATGATATGGATGGCATCAGTATAGCATCAGATCTTCTGCGATTGGCAAAAGAAAAAATCGAAACATCCGCAAAGAAGCAACTTGAATTACAGAATAAAAAGCGGCAGCTCATGACAACTTACCACGAAATGACAATAAAGAAAAAAGACTGTAATAACGAACTTCAACTCTGTTGATGAGAGATAGTTGACTGTAGTGATAGCAATTTGCTTGTCCTCATTTTTTGTATAGATTATTTAACTAGTGTCACATTTTCAGTTATTGAACTTTTTAACTTTTTAGTGGAAAGATTGGACATTTTTACAAGTGTTTGTTTTGAAGTTTTCTGTTCGGTAAAGCTGTAAGTAAATTTTGTACAAAACTTTACAATTCACGAAGTATTTTTCTTAATTTCCGAAGACTGCTTTCTCTAATAACCGAGAAGTTTGTAATCTTTTAAAGGAGTTTTTTTATAATGAATGTCAATATTTTATAGCTCCCTACATGTACAAAATATTCATAAAGTTAAATAGCACTTGAACGTATTAATGCATGTATTGGATGATAGTCGTTGACTTCAATTTTCAACGTATTTTACTTTGTCATTTACGTGATTTATCTACTTCTCATAATAAACCTACTTATTAATTGCAATCGAATTTACGTGAACGATCATATTAGTTTGGTTGGAGTTTCACATGTAATTGAACAAGATTGATGACATGATATATTTAATTTCAATTAAACAATAATATGCCTATACATAATAAGATCATGAAAACCTATAAAAGCCTATATATATTTTTGGGACCTATAATTTTAGCCTATATTCTCACTAAAATTCGTTGGGAGGCCTGCTTTTTATATATCTACTGTCGACAGCAGTCTCCCGTCAAGAGTTTCCTTCTTCTGTCTGAAGATCAGCAACTTCGATTCCATTTAACATTTCTTTCCTTTCTTTTTCCAAGCTTTGTCGTTCGATAGAAGACGTTTGCTGATCTCGTCGAAATTCAACGCTCGCTTTTTGCATGTGCTCTACCGTTCTTCTCAACTTTGAGCAGCTCACTCGTAATCGGCACTTTGATAGCGCCACCTATGCGATTGATTTGAAAAAAATTTTAATTTCGTTTACAAATTAATTCACATTAATGCGACAAAAATGAAGAACAGAATATTTGAGTTGTTGAATACATAATCTAGAGCTAGACTTACATTTCTTATTTCACTTAGCGGCAAGACGAAGTGTGCACCAAGTTACATACTGACACATGGTGGTGCGAAGAAGTAGACGCAGTAGTGGAAGAAAAGAGAATTCGATTCGCCATATGGAGGAGAACTCAAGACGAAAAGTGATTAAAGAAGAATATGCAAAGGCAAAGGAGAATGCCCGCAAGATCATTTGGCAATCTCAAGAGAGGAAAGAATTGGCGAAATTATTAACAAGTGAAGAGGGCAGGAGATGCTCAGGTGCAATACTGTTACTCGTTTCTGATACTTGGGACACATGTTGGATTCCGTTGGTGGAACGGAGGCAGCTGTGACTGCGCGAATTGAGTGGCTGGGGGGGGGGGCGAAATTCCGAGAGATATCGCCTACCCTGACCAGTTGTTCTACTCCATACTGGATGAAGGGCAAGATTTACGACTCATGCGTCAGAGCCTATATGACTTACGGAAGAGAGACATGGGTTCTGACAGCTGTAGAAAAGAGGAGAATGGAGGTAGCAGACAGAAGGATGATCAGATGAATGTGTGGAGTGTCTCTCGAAGATAGAGTGGCCAGCGAAGACCTTCTGGCGTGCCTGAGTCTGCTGTCGGTCGATGGGGACATGAGGGTTCGCAAATTGCGATGATACGGCGGAAAGATAGCAGCGATTGGGTGAAGAAAGTATGGAAAATAAAGATCAGCGAACCAACAAGAGACAGCCTAAAAAGACCTGGGAAGAAGCAGTGTCCGCAGACTGTCGGCAATTGGGCCTCAAAGAAGCCGAAACCCTCGATCTGAACACCTGGAGGCATTCCATGAAGAATCATCGTCCAACCCAACGGAGATGGAGTAAAGGACGTTAAACGGATAAAGAAAAAAGTGAGGCTATCTAGGTTCACATTCTTCATGAATTGCAATGAGCATCTACTAAATAGTGCCATCGTGAGTACTTACTATTGAAAAATGTTCGATTATGTTCAGTAATTGAACTTCATAGCTTCAAAAAAATTTCGAAACAATTAATTTCACCATTCATGTGAGCATGTTATGATAATATTATGCAGACAGGCACCAAACTAAGGTTTAGGTTGATCGCCAATCTATTGAACGTCGCTGAATTTCGTAGAATAATGATCGATGGTATCCTACCGAAGTTGGAAGTAAATATTTCTATCATGTATGAACCAATTCTTCTTATGCAATGATTCAACCAATGCGGAGTGGACTTTGACTTCTTCGACTGACCAGCGCCACATACCCTGTAGATCTTTCAGACTGTCACTTACAAAACACAAATGCAACATGATGCATCTGCATGTGCAATAGTTTTTATTGTGGCAATCCTTCACTTGACCAAACGAACTTTGACCGTTGTGACCCATAAAAGAACTTCCGCAAAATGTTCTCTCAGACAACTAAGCACGCCTGACACTCAAACAGAACCAAGAGCTTAATTATTGTCTTCCGAAAATCCATTTTTGTACATTAAGTACTGACTTCTGCAAAGGTATACAGGTGTGCCGAATATGATTGTAATGCGTGTTTCACATGACCGAAATTGATTTTAGATCTGAAATTCTAAGGATAGTATAATACTTAAAAAATAAGCATGGAAAATATATTTCATCAAGATATCACCATTTTTTGAAGAAGTTACAGTGTTTCAAAAAAAACATGGCGTCTACACAGGTAGACAGGTGTGCCGATGAGAGTTAAGATGTAGCGAAAGACTTGATACAGTAATACTGCCGTAGACCTATTGTTCACTAAATGTGGATGCATCTGTAAAATGCACTTTTGTACTAAATGATAGATTATATGAACATAAAAAATAGAAGTACCACAAATATTTGGTCCATGAAAGTACGAGCGCAATATTTTAACGGTGTGTTCAGAAATGATAAAAAGCTAAAAAGTAGGATTACATTGAGTTTTGCACCCTTAAACGGATTTGAAGAATTCAGAAGAAATTTGTGCATTCAAAGCTTGTCCTTCTTTTGCTGAATTGATCTACATGTTTCTACAAACAGCCCAGGCCATTTTCTTTTATGTTTCCGCAGATGAAACATCAGACGCATCTCGTAGCGAGCAATTAACCATGACTGTACGCTATGCAGATGAAAATCTACAATATGTCTGTAGCTACTAGAAGTCTGTTGGTTTCATACAACTCACTGAACAAACCGGATCAGCAATCTCTGAAGCCATTCTTAGGTATCTAGAAAAGCCAGGGATTAATAGGAACATGATAGCTCAGGGGTATGACGGCATTTCTGCGATGTCAGGAAAATTGAAGGGAATGCAGGCGTTGATGCGACAACATTGTCCACGAGCTCTGCATGACCATTGCTTCAGCCATTGCTTGAATCTCGCGATTAGTGCCTCGTCTGACATTGCTGAAGTGAAGTCCACCTACTGCACAATATATGATGTCAACAACTTTTTCAAAAATTCTTGTCAACGGTTGCGTAAGTTCAAAGAAGACATTGATCGCTCTTGTCCAACTTCAATTCATACCCGTCTGAAGGCGTTTTGTCTAACCCGATGGGTTGAGCGACATGACGCGTTTTTCGTTTTTGTTGAGCTGTTGATTCCTTTAGCACACATCATCGAAAATCTTCAATACTACAGTCTTCTCAACTCATTGAAAAATTTTGCGTGAGATTCTGGGACTAACAAAAGATTTGTATGTACTGCTGCAATCTTCTCAGTTGGACATAATCGAAGCAGTGCACTAAGTACAAACCGTGGAGCAAGGCAATTACTAAACTACATACGATGCCATAAAAAAAATTACGAAACCGCATTGCCTGGAGCAATGTCAGTAGAAGTGGCGCTCTATCATGTGTTGCTCCAAATTTATTGTCTCCCGGGAAATGAAATCCTGACTACGCGACTGAGCATATTGATAAATAGATAATACAATCTCATGAAACCTTTCTAATATATGCATTCAAGGTCATCAATGATGTCAACATTTATCAAATGAACGCATAATATATGTAACAGGGTTTCTGATTTGTTTATATGTAGTAAATTTATAACTAGTAGATAACGTAAATATTTTAATTATAGGTGTTTGCATCTTTACTATTGATATGAAGAACTAAATTGTATATAGGTATTGCTCACAAATCTGGGAGCATTGGCGCAATTTTCTGGTGAAGGGTTGCAAAGTTATATAACATTCAAGTGATAATTGAGGATTTCACGGCATGTATATATTGTACATAATTGTAAGGTGTTAGTGGCTTCCGATTTATAGGGTTTTGGGTGGTTTCTGGGTAAAAGTATAGGCAAACATAAGATAAACATGAATTAAGTATTCCTGGTGTTAGAATGTACCATTTTATTATAAATGCAATGAGTAAAGCTCACGGTGGCTAGCGTGCGCGGTCAACCAAAACGTTGCTCTCTTAAAATTATACGGCTGATGGTAAGTCACTGCTCTCAACTGAACTAAGAAGTTTTAGGCAAGTGGCGTAGGTTCATGACATAGGTTTATGATATTTCCTTTGCGGCTAATTAATTAATCGTAAGCAGCATTATAACTTTGCCGTCGCATCTGCGGGTTACAATATATTTAAGAAGTTAGCAAGACATAATTTCAACTGAATTAGGAGGTTGGGGTTTTATGATACTTCTATTTCAGCCTATTAACTGCTACCCACAACCGTTATAACGTACCTGGGTAATACCCACAGATTCATTCGAGTTAGGGTATTACCTATAATACCTGGTAACTGGTAGGGCAGGGTTAATAACTAACCAGGCGCATCTTCGAGTGACGTTCGCGTGGCTGCTCCGGTGCCCGTCCACATCATAAAGGAATCGACGTGGTGAACTTGGAGTAACCGGATCGTGATACGGAGACTGGTAGGTTTCTTACTGTAATAATCAATTGGGTTAAGGGTATCTCATAGCTCAGTCTGTTACATATATACAAAAAACATTTGCGAGAGTGACAACTCCATCACATTCAACACAACTTCTCATCTGAAAATTAATCCTAATAATTCTCATCTTCGTCCGAAATAACATTGACCTTGACATCAGAAATTCAATGTTTCGAAAATTTGATTTCTTAATCTTTTATAAGTTAGTAGAACTATATTGAGTCTGTCGGGTTTTTTTTGGACGGTCATTGTGCCACTGCTCCTTCTCCTTGCACGTCTAGATCGAAACTGAACAGACTACAATATTTTTAAGTCAAAAACAATTGCCTAGCAACACTGTCACTTAGCTGAAAGCGACTCCACAGAGTCATATTGGGTCAACAGACATCTACGCAAAAGTACTAACATCGAAATTCAACAACCACACACATTGGATATCATGGTCAATCAAAAAACACTATATATCTCTATGTACGCACACAATGCTCGTCAATGCGATATCATTACCATGGAAAAATCGCTAAATATGGCGAGAACAAAAAATCATCAAAATATTAATGAAATTAACATTTGGTTCAGTAAAACAACAACGAAGTTTTTAAATACAAAATATTCATACATTGCCCCGTGATATTATTATCAAAAGCATAAATAATCGTCAAATCTTTTCGGAGGGCACTTGTTACGAGAGGATCGGGAATTAGTCTGTTGGGGATGATCATCAATTGAATGCTCGACAGTGATGCCAACTTCCGAGTCTCTGGCAATGCAATCATCATCGATTGAATGTTCGATGTCAATGGTTTCAACGTCTGCATCGACTGAATCACAGGGCCTAGAATTTGAGAAGATTTCAATGGAGCAGAGAGAGTTACAGGAATCAAACCTATAATTTGTGTCGTCTGGGTCTCCTTCCGATGGAGGCTTGATCCGTACTTCCGCTATATGACGAGGGTGTCTATCTACTTCAACTGATTTATTGGATATGAGATTGGTCACGGTTCCTGTAGGCCATTGCATTGAGCAAGTTGCGTTTGAAGGTTTGACAAACGCAGCTTGTCCGACATGAAATTTACCATTAGGTGCTTTCTCAATTGAAACTTCATGGTTCAAAGGGTACCGCTATTGATGGTTGAACAAAAGGTTACATGGGGAGGCTCTTGAAATAGACGACGGTGCTAAATTATAATATCTGACCATTTCCAATATGTCACGCCCACTTCTTGCTGACATTCTTTTTATTGTGCGATGATCACGCTCAACGATTCCACTGCATGACGGACGATGTGCGCAACGAAAAACAATTTTGATTTTCCAGTCCTCACATAACTGTTTCATCAATCCACTGCGAAAACTTGCCGCGTTGTCCAACAGCAATTCTTCAGGTGGTCCAAATTCGAAGAAGATTTTCTTGAACTCCTCCACGATAGCATGACTTGACTCATTGCACAGTTTTCGCCATACAGCAAATCTACTGGGACCACAGTCAATGACACTAAGATATGGCACATTTTTGTAATGCGACACGTCCGCTGCAAGTCTTGACCAGGTTTCACCAACATCGAGATGCCCTTCATTCCATTGAATGCTAGATGGATCAATACTCAGGCATTGTTGACATTGTGAAATGACTCTTTTGACTGATTCTTTGTCAATCTTGACTTTGGGATGGTGCAATTGTACAAAATGAATGGTTTTATCAATTCCAAAATGATGTTCTTCGTGGATTCGTTTGATCTCGGCATCTGTTAATCCTGCTGAAATAGCAACATTGCATTCAATTCTTCTCAACCATTTTTGTGGCACTCGAGTCAGAGGGTCGGCCAGGTTCAGATCAGTTCGGATCCATGAAATATTGAACTCCAATTGCTATTCTTCTATTGTGTCCTTAATAAGAGACAGCCTTCTTCTGACAAGCGCTTCACTCAGTCCCTTTGATCTTATTTTCCGATCACCTGTAAGCAAGGATTGAATCCAGCTGTGTACAGTCCTCGAATCAGTTTTCATTTCAATTTTTTTTAAATTCGATAGAATAGCTATGTTCAAACCCTTTATGATCGACTCTCGTTCAGCCAGATTTATATGGTTTGTATCATCTGCTTTTCTCAGCCAACTTCCGTCTTCGACTACCACATCTTCGATCTGTACAACCACTCCAATAGCTAGACTGCTCGCATCAACCCAAACAGTACCTTCGTTCTCCTTGACCACACTCCATTTTCGACAGACTCATGTCGAGGGTCACTGCGCTCACTCGACCTTGAATTTCTTTCATTATTGACCAGTTCTTCCTTCACTTCACAATCCCAAGCCACATTGCCACAAAGCCTTTTCAAATAGGAGCAAGCAGGTCTAAGCCAACCATCAATCGGATAATGACCAACCATTTGTCTACACCATGAGAACACTTTCCGTTTCGTTATTTGTTCTTCAATTTCTTTGATAACATTATCTCTTGTCCAGCATAGTCGCTCGGTTTTCTTCTCAACACGCAAACCAAGAACTCGTGTACCATCTAAAGATTTTGGTTGCTTGGCCGTCAGGTTGAACTTCTTGAGCAGCGACAGAACGGCTTCATTACTAACAACATCATTATTGACGATGATGTCGTCAATATAGAAGTCAGTACCTCGTAGCAGAGTTTCGTCATCTCCAAGACCTTTCGTAAGACTTTTGTCATGATTTTTGGGGCGACTGAAAGTCCGAAGCCCAATCTGGTAAGACAGTAAATTTCACCTTTGTACCTGACAACTTGGTGTTTCCACAGATCTTCGTGGACATGAATTTGCAAATACGCTTTTTTGAGCTCAATAATTGACAAATTATCACCATATGTTCGCCAGAGTCTCAGCTTTTCACCGTAGATAGAACTTTCGGCAGTATGGCTTGAAACAAATTCGTTCAATTGTCTGAAATCCATGACTGGTCAAACCTTTGCTTTATTCTTTTGGATAACAGCCACCAATGGCAAAAAAAGCGTCAACTTTTCCATCGTATTTTTGCAGCCATCCGTTAGCAATCCATTGATCAACTTCTGCATCAAATTCTTTCTTTGCCTCTTGTGGAATTTTGTATTGGCTGACGGTGTTCTTTAAAGTTGGCTCTTCAGTATAAATCCATTTTACGATCCATCTACCATCAATAAATTATGCACTGAAATCTACGTCGGATATCTCCAATGTCTCCTCTCGAGCCAATTGCTGCTCAGGGACGTCTTTTGAAATTTGTTCGACATTGTAATCATTCAATTGCAAAGCTGCAGCGGCAAGATTATCTCGGATCACCCTTCGAATGGGTTTGTACAACAAATTTCGACCAAATTCGACAAAATCCTCAAAAGCCCACACACCAAGTTTATTCACTGTGTCCATTCCCAATAACATATCAGAAAACGGGACTATATCGCTCACTAAGATCTCCAGCTCGATTTTCAGCCCATGCACACACAGAATAACTCTGACTGAAAATGAACACTCTACTACTTCACTATTCATAGTAATCACCCGCTCTGTCGCATGTAGCATCTTGACTCCACGTAACATCGGCGCACGTTTCTTGGAAATAATTGTTCCCGAACAGCCCGTATCAACCAAAGCGGTTACATCAAAATGATTCAACGTAACAATTACTTTTGGAAGATCCGATGCACTTAAGGGGGAGCCACTCATACAGCAGTGAGTAGCTCCCTCTAACAGTTTTTTGGGGCATGAAATCGATTTGGGCAATTGTGAGCAAGATGTTCCACATCACCACAAATAAAACAATACCTGCTCTTTTCGGCGACTGACTTTCCAAATTTGTTTTTGGAGGCTTGAGGACAATCACGAGCCAGATGCCCAAATTTTCGACAATTGTAACATAATCGTTCGTTGGCAGTTTTTTTGGGTACGGATGCTGCAACAAAGCATTGTTGACCACCAGATTTTCGGATGTTTCTGGACCTTGCTACGATTTCTTCCAGACTCATTTTATTTAAGGAACATGCCGCAATCAACTGAGATCGAGTGTCATTCGGCAGGCCGCGAACAAAAGCGCATTTCAAAATATCATTTGATGGCAGTTACTAAACTACATACGATGCCATAAAAAAATTACTCAACCATATACGGTGAAAAAGGCTCCGTTAATATTAAATATTTCCCAAAACCAAACACATATTCGGGTTCCTCATGAAGTGACCAACAAGCACACATCATCAAATTACTGAATATCACCGCAGTTTTTCGACAATTTAAAACAAATCGTATTTAAACAAAAACTCTAAAAAAACACAACCTATACGAGGCCATGGCTTCCATCAATCTCAACCATTCAGCACGAAACTTCACACACATATACTACAAGTCCTAATGAATGGGACAATACCTCATTTAACCTCTCCCGATGCCAATAACTCATGTCAATCCCAAAAACCTCCCTCGACCAATGAAAATTATCAGCATATCCGAAAAACACCTATGCGGGGCCATAACTCCCACAAAACTAAACCGATTACCTCCAAACTTCACACACACATACTACACCTCCCAACAAACAGGACAATACCTCACTTCAACACTCTACATGTTCTCCACCTCCGCTGAACTTCAAAAAACTCTGTCCACAAAATTTACCTTGCACCACTGATCAACGCCTACACAAACTCACCTATACGGGGCCATGGCTCCCACAAAACTAAACCAATTCCCTCCAAACTTCACACACATATACTACAAGTCCTAATGAACGGGACAATACCTCATTTAACCTCTCCCGATGCCAATAACTCATGTCAATCCCCAAAAACCTCCCTCGACCAATGAAAATTATCAGCATATCCGAAAAAAACCTATGCGGGGCCATAACTCCCACAAAACTAAACCGATTCCCTCCAAACTTCACACACACATACTACACCTCCCAACAAACAGGACAATACCTCACTTCAACACTCTACATGCTCTCCACCTCCGCTGAACTTCAAAAAACTCTGTCCACAAAATTTACCTTGCACTACTAATCAACACGTACACAAACTCACCTATACGGGGCCATGGCTCCCACAAAACTAAACCAATTCCCTCCAAACTTCACACACACATACTACACCTCCCAACGAACAGGACAATACCTCACTTCAACACTCTACATGCATTTTAATATTTTTACATACTACTCACCAAAACTACTTACAACTATGCACGTAAACTCATCTATACGGGGCCATGGCTCCCACAAAACTAAACCAATTCCCTCCAAACTTCACACACACATACTACACCTCTCAACGAACAGGACAATACCTCACTTCAACACTCTACATGCATTTTAATATTTTTACATAATACTCACCAAAACTACTTACAACTATGCACGTAAACTCATCTATACGGGGCCATGGCTCCCACAAAACAAAACCGATTCCCTCCAAACTTCACACACATATACTGCACCTCCCAACGTACAGGACAATGCCTCACTTCACCACTCTACATGCATTTTAATATTTTTACATACAACTCACCAAAACTACTTACAACTATGCATGTTAACACACATACGGGACCATGGTGGATTACTCATCACGCTTCTAGGTTGCGACGCGGTAAAATTGAAGTCGGTCGTAGTTACTACCGAGTCCTGTCGGTAGTACATTAGATTAGAGTTTCTCAATCTGGTAACAACGTCGGTAGTGATATGTCAACCAGTGATTTGCATGGCTGTAGCAGTGGCGAGTAAAGTACTGCACATAATGGCGATTAAAAGGAGAGCCGGCACGAGTCGAAGGAGAAATTATTGGTCAGGAGAAAGTGTTGATCGGGATAATTAAGGATAACCTATGTTATAGTTAATAAGTTCTAATAGCTACACCTGGCATGAAAATAGGCTAGAACCCAATACGTAACTGTTCCTCAATACTTTGAAGTAATTGTAGGCCTAGAAGATTGGAAAATGCAGGCCCTCTTAGAATACAGTATATTATAATACGCATGTACGTGAATAACGCGACTTCGAAGTCATCCATTACCAACGCGAGCAATTGATTAGGTTGATTGGTTTAGGAGCTGAGGTTTGCTACTAGAATTTCCAGAAGCAGTTGTGACTCCAATTGGTAGGAATGTCGGTCATTGTGCTAGTGTAAACCCACTACGAACAGATTTCGGAACGAGGCATGAAAGTCGAGATATTTATTCGACCAGTCATATGAAATGACCTCATTTGTTTGAATTCACGCAGTCAGTAGAAGCAAACTGGCCTTTTTGATTGTAGCATAGAAAGATTACTCTAACAGGGTTCACAAAAGTGATATGTATGGAAAGAAAATCATTATCTTGATCAAATGAATGTTTCATATAACCCCATGCTGATATTCTGCTCCTGGGACCGATGCATCCTTTCCCAATGGGAAGCTTGTGGGAAACTGAGCAACATCGGAAGTCAGTAGTAAACTTAAGTCGAAAGTAGAATAGGGCTCCCACAAGACTTCACCCTCCGGTGCTACAGTGAAGCAGGGCTCCAACTCCATAATTTTCGAAAATTTGCGCACCTTTTCATTTCAGGGAAAAAATTCGAAATTCTTGTGCGTAGACCCCTGTGACGCCATCTTTGTGATTTATTAAATTGCTTCAAGTTGTTATCTTATTGCATTTCTAAAATATCAATGTAGACCAAAGTTCAAAGTCAATCAATATTTCATTATTTCATGTGATAGTTATCTAAGAGTTAAATAGGACATAGGCCTATGTACCCGGTGGTAAAAATTGATCGGAAAATGCTCGGATTCAAAGCGTTTTCTCGATTCAGCATCGAGAAATCGTTCAATCGTGAAATCGTGCAATTTCCGATCAATTCATAATCGAAAAGTGAGCGATTTGTAGTCCATCGACCGATATCGAATTGTCGCCCTATTTCCGATGCTTCTCATATCGATATCATGTCTATAAGTCGTTCATTTGCCGATATCGAATTGTCGCCCTATTTCCGATGCTTCTCATATCGATATTATGTCTATAAGTCGTTCATTTGCCGATATCGAATTGTCGCCCTATTTCCGATGCTTCTCATATCGATATTATGTCTATAAGTCGCTCATTTGCCGATATCGAATTGTCGCTTAATTTCCGATGATATATCGATATCAAGTCTCACAGTGAAAAACGTACATGGTAAGAGTGAGGTCCCATCATTGCTCATGGATATTGCGTGGGCGATTGTCATCCCACCATCAGACCATATGGGCGTTTGATGGGATCTGACATGGAATTCCCATATCATTTGCCCATCATTTTATCATCTTATCCCACTTAAATTCATAAATGTCTAGTAATGTCTCGATAATGCGATTGGTCTCTTTCCAAACTCAAAATTCATAGGTTTAATTTGTATGACGGAAAATTCACTCATTCTCTCATCAATTATTCTCCTCTTCCTATTCCCATTGTCTTCATAAATCCCAACTCAGACATCCCAATTCCTTCTGCTGCTATCCCAATTTCTTTCATCTCTATCCTCCAGTTCCACGATCCTCTCCTCTCGATCCCCTTTTCTCTTTTCTTTCACTCCGTGTCTTTTTTATTTTCCACTTATTCTTCTTCATATCCCTTTCCTTTTTTCTCCTTTTCCCCTTGTTCGCTCTAATCTCTCTTATATTCTCATCTATGCATTTGGATACATTCGATGCGATGTAAAAAAATGTAGTCTCAAAAAAACGACAGTGTGTTTTTGCATTGCAAACTGTCACTTAAATCTCACAAGAAAGAAATTCGCATTTCACAATTAAGTCTTCAAATGAAATAAATTATCTTTTTGTATGCTTGCGTGTTTTTCTATCAACTCTGCAGCTTTCCCTTTCCGAATGATTTCATTACCTTGGATGACAACCTAAGTAACCAATTATAAAAGATATTCATTTTGCTTTCAGTAGTATCTTCGTATCTGAAATCTGCGCAAGTGATGTGATTTTCAAAGCTTTTACACAGACAGGTTCCGTTGCGCAATCTCCCCGCCCTTCTCGCTTTAGCAGACTAATTCCATCCCGCTCCATGCTACGGCAGCATTTGTCTTTGTCCGGGTTCGGCTGCCGACAGCTACAGATGGATCGATGACGCTGACTCTCACTTGCAGTCACACAAGCGAGTAACGCACATGATGATATGATGTTGCGTCAAATATAGCAGTGATCCGGCACTAATGTCGTGGACTGTACGCACGCCGCTGCTATCCTTCATCTGTCTTCAGAGACCAGCGTGTCTCAGTATTGCCTATTTTATCGTGCACAATATCAAATTTAGTGACACATGGATTAAATTATGCAACATGGTAAAGAATTCCTTGAAAGAAGGCAACCTTTCATCCGATAGCTTCAATTGGAGATTGATACATCTATCAAGTGAAAATCGGTAGAAATCAGCAGAGCAGAACAATCTGTATTATCTCCATAGTCAATGTCGTTTGGTTTCTCAACTTAGTGTTTCGAGTTCAATGCTTCTCATGTTCTTGTGTCGATTACTTTCGTCGCAACATGTAAGTATCAGCATGCTAATTCATATTTTAATATGTGATTAAATGAAATAAGAACTTTATGCATACCGGTACGAGTATCGTCAAAAGAATTCATTCAGATGTTTACAATCGAAAATCCCTAGAATCATTGCTGTCATCTTCGTAAAGTTGATGATTTGCATCAGCTCAACATATTTCAGTAACTCAGCGCAAGGAGCAAGGGATTTCAAGAATATTCATGAAAGTGATTCAAAATGTACAAAGAAATCAGAAATCACGCATATAGAATAACGCTATTATTTTGGATCACTACCATAAACATTCTTGTAATCATTTGCTCCTGAAGATAGCGCTGAGCTATTGAAATATATCGAGCTGATGTAAAATAGATCAACTTGACTTTTCCCAAAACAACACTAAAGCAGTCAATGCACCTAGAATGATTAATTTAGGTGTAATGTGAATTTCTTTCTTTGTTCAGTTGTCATCAAGATAAGAATTATGGTCTAATGTATTTCTAATTTGAAATGCTGTGATGCAGTAGCTTAATTGAATGCGTTGTCGATCTAAATCACATATTAAAGAGAACTTTTGAAAAAGCACAGACTTCTTCCATGTATTCCATAGGCCTACAAAATTCGGAGGTTTAAACCTATCATACATCGTGATATTACAAATGTTGTTCCCTAGCACATATGTTCTGTGATTTTCTTGACGATTTAACTGAAACTAATTTCCCCAATTATAATGGATTGACAATTTTTTATTTTGCATATATCAATAATAGTTTTCATGCACTCTTACCTAATTGCTATATAGGCCTACAATGTACATGCATTTTTATTTATTCACAATTAATGATATGTTAAAACATGAAAATAAATATCTTGTATTCCTCATTCAATTACGAGTACATACCACCGGCTGTTGCCATTTTAGATGGATCAATTTGTGCGGAGTATCTTCGAGGCTTGTGCCTGAATATGCTTGAACATCGAGTTTGGCAGGCGGTTGTTTCTGGACTAGGAAAACCAGACAAAGTAAGTAAAACTTTCGGCTAGATTGTGTGAATTATTCTTAACTTAAACATCATGCATCAAATCAAATTTTCTCCACTCTTTTTACTGGATTCTTCATTAATTAATTTTACATTTTTTCCAAAGACATGTAGGCTATATACATAAATTGACTTCAGGCATGCGAAGGATGTGATTGCATGGGTAGTAGGTCTACTCAAACCAATTTTTAAATAAAAATACTATACAATAGAAAAATGATTTGATAATTAGATAGCCTAATTTCCTTTCTCTTCAATTGTAATTGCGAAGTATTTTTTAATATTTCTGCTATAGAAATGAAAATGCAACTCATTAAACTTGTTCATGACGTCTATTCAGTTTTGGCACTTTCATCGCTATGAAGCGTGCTTCAGCCATTAATCGCATTAAATTGTTGAATAAGGATCTCACAACTAAAGTCAGTTATTTCCATCTCTCTATCAGCATGAAATTTTAGATGATGCTCGCTCAAAGCACTTTTAGAATTTCTGTTGCGAATACTACGTTCGTGTTCTTGATAGCGCAACTTGAAAGGTCGACAACTTTGTCCAACATGGAGGTCATTGCACCAAAAGTAATTAAAACAATAAACTATATATCTGCTTTTGCAGTTGTATTTAGGACCAATGGCGCTACACACATACATCAGAACTGCGATCATCAATGTATTTTATACTGTTTTGAGAAAATTATTTTTTACTATATTTGGAAGCCAACTATCTCTATGTAGAGTTATGCCTGAATGACATGTCTTACTAAACCATTTGTATTTAAGGTTGCCATTCACTGATATGCTTAGGTCTAGAAAGTTAATATAATTATCCCTAGGGACTTCTATAGTGAACTGAATGTTTTTGTCAATCGAGTTAAACACTTCAATTATGTTAGAAAATATTTTCACATCCTTGTAAAACGGATCCATGATGATATCATCAATGTACCGCTTGTAGCATTCTTGTAATCAGCTTTGTAATATTCTTTTTGTTAATTGTTAATTATAATAAAGTCTGAAAATTCAATGCAAAGTAAAAACACAGAACATTATAAATTTAAGTGATATAATTGCATAATTTGCAAAAATGATGTGATATAAATATAATGCAACGATGATATACTAGTTATTATAATATGCAATATAATAACTAAAATATGTTACAATCATGTTATATAAGTACACGTATGTAATGTAATTTGATAATTTCGATGATTTAATGAATATTATAGCATATCATTACTATCATTCAATATATGGCATATATTTGAAAATTGACACCGCACAGATCCGTCATCTGCCGACTAAGTCTCCCTGCTGTGATTGAGTAGGAAGATAGACGTGTTTGAGAGTAAGATGAAGACAAAGTTATGAAATCCTGACAAGGACGCATGGTTCGTTCTCTACAGATGTTAAGAATCATTCAAAAGTTCAGCAAAACGTGTCTAAGAACTCGGAAGGAACTCGACCAGGATTCGCGTTTCGGCCCCTAAATCCTGAACGCTCAGACCTGCTTGAGTGGGGCCCTACGCATCCATCATGTACAGATTCAATGACACTGACTCTAAATGCTAATGCAAATGAAACAGTAAATAAAATGTACGATGAAAATGAAAGAACATTAATTATAAATAGCGGTAACTATTCAGACTGAAGAAAAATCACATAATAAATAATTGAATTGAAAATAAATAAGTAACTGCGATGATAATGAACCAATAGCGGAAAAAAATCAGAATAAAGGAAAATGACATGATAAAAGATAATTGAATTGAAAATAAATATGTAAATAATTACAAAATTATAATCGAAACTGTTATGGCATTACAAGCAAGAAAGGTTTGTCACAATCGGCAAAAGGACAGTGTACGGAAGCCTGGAGTCAAGGAATCCGGTATCTTTCATACATGTAGTCATAATCGGTAGTTCATGTCAAAGTCGATAAATTTGTTGTGTTGAAGGATTTGTAATCATGCATCTTGCCATATGTTCGTTGCTTAAAGGTTTCGATCATCATAAAAGCGTGCAGTACCGGTAGTTTGTTTATCGGCATAAAGTCCGAATTTTCTCAAAATCTTGTCATGTCTATGCAGTGCTTTTTCTGCGGATATTAGTAATTCCTTGCTGCTTTATCCTCTTGATCTTGGTAATCTGAAACTTTTCTTCGATTTCATGACGAAATCTTCTAATGAGGAGCAGATGCGACCATATGAGCTGACTGCTGAAAACGTTAACTCCAATTTTGTGGTGCATTCTCAGGAGATGTCAAAAGTGTTACTGGAAAGTTGAAGTCGTCCACTTTGTGATATACAGCAGTCTTAAGGCCAGTGCTGGTAACTTTCAGCTTAACGTCAAGATAATCTGCTTCTTTATTATCAAGTCCGCATCTGTTAGCTTCTAAGCTATCTGGATAGATACTTGGAATAATTTTGTTCAAGCGCTTGTAATTGAAGATACATAAGTCATCGATGTATCTGGTGGTCTTGGACAGTAGTCGTGCTACTCAAATCTTTTTCTGTTTTATAGTCAATGCCTTGAACTGATGAAAATGATCTATCAATATCGTTACCTGAATAGTCAGAAATTTAGGATTGAATTTTATGAACTACAGGGGTGGACAATTTTCCGAATTGTTTTCATAAATTGGCAGCTCGTGTTTTTTGCCCAGGCAGCAACCGCCAAAACACGAGCTCCCAAATGTCTGAATACTTCATATAGAACTCAGTTTTATTGCCGGTATAGTGCTTATTTAAGCTTGGGCATCGAAGCGATGTTTTATCAAAGCCCAACAGAAGTGTCAGTGGCACTAAGTGCCGGCTATTTTAATCACAACACTTCATTTTTCAGATTGGTCAATTAACTGGAGGAGTGATAAAATCTTTTGGAATTTTCTTTTTCCTTGCCTGACCATAGTAAATAGTAGATAGTCTGATCTATAGCAAAAATGAATAGCTCAATATTTTTGAATAGAATGCATTAAAACTGTTTATGAAGACATTTTCAAATTTCCTATTGATGTCTACGAAGCATAAGTAGAATCGTTTAAGTTTGCTCTAAGAATCTATAGAGTTATAGCTTATGGACTCTGGAACCGCATGCAGACGATTAAAAGTATGCGAAATGTTGATTTTGTCAGTCTTCATCATAGCAGAGGATAGCATTCATCAAATATTAAGTATTGAATCTCTTTAAATTTTCATCTTATTCAATGATTTTTCATTTCATTTCATGGAACTTGTAAACTTGGCACGTCTTTTCATGTCATAAGGCTTGATATGGATTAAGTTTATTCAAATATTTAATAAGTTAAAAAAATGAAATTGCTTAAGCTCTATATTCAATGCCTTGAACTGATGAAAAATGATCGATCAATCTCGTTACGATATTTACATTCTAAAACAAGTTGTAAAAAAATAGTACTCAAACAATATTTCTGTTTCAGAATGCATTGAACCTCCGATAAATAGTAGTCATGAACTGGACAGTTGCCCAATCATAAGTGAAATTTTTAAGTCCTGTTCACTCCTGATCTGTATTAAATGTTAGTGTTTATGTGCACGCATTCGTGCCATGTAGCATCGCCCTCTCAAGGCCGAAGTACTGGTTATTGCTTCTATTGTAAATTATCGACCATAAAAATAAAACGGAGCTTGCACATCATGTCTTCTGAAAACATAAATTCGCTCCCGATCAGACTGGTCAACTGAAGTATATATGTATAAGTACCGGTATGTATAATGAATGTTCATCTATTTGTTTAGAAGTTCATGTCATCGAGACGAATTAACAAACATTTGTACAGTAGACCACAAAGTTTCTTTCATTACTGTCACATACGAGTACATGTAATTTTCCGCATGCAGCATTGTTCTTTTTATGATACAAAGCAGCGGTAAGTCTATCGGAGACGCCCCTATCCGCGGGACGGGGTCGGGTAACACCAGCCAGCCCGTCGAAGACATCACTCAGCAGCAAGGCTTATCTAAATGTATTTTCTGTGTTTCCCACTGGAAACAAACATTCGTTACTCATTACCATACACTACTAATTCCTCGCATCTTTATTTTCAGATTCCCTAAGAGAAGAGAAAATTGGGAATGAGAAGACGATTGAAGAGGTGATCGAGAAAATGTTGAAGGATGCAACTGATCGCGGCAGTGGGAGGAGGAGGCGACAGTCCTGGTCGAACAAGTTCTCTTTGCCAAAGCCATTGCGGGTGGAAGCAATTGCCTGCTACACCAACGAGCTAGGAGTCGCAGAGCCTGCACTGGAAGGACGAGATGTTCTGGAGGAGAAGTTGAATCGAACAATTTCGCCTAAAATCACATTGGACTTGTTATCCGAACATTTTTAGTTTTAGTATAGAAATCCAGATGATTGTTGATACAGATTGTGTAGTGCGCTATTTCTAGATTTCATGTATACTTTTGTAATATGATGTTATTGAATGAATGCTGTCTTCGTTTTCAACAATTGTTAATTGGCCTAGTACAGGTTGTAGTTCAGGACTAGGAAAAGCGTGTGTAGTTAGCGGTATAATTCTTATACGAGTGGTTCAGATTGTAAATTAATCGGCTTATCGTCTCAAGTCCAATAGCGAATATAGAGCGACAAAACAGGTGGGATGCCGCATATGTAGCGATTAAACGGCCAAAATCCGATATCGGATATAGAGCGACAAAACAGGTGGGATACCGCATATGTAGCGATTAATCAGCCAAAATCCGATATCGGATATAGAGCGACAAAACAGGTGGGATACCGCATATGTAGCGATTAATCGGCCAAAATCCGATATCGGAAATAGAGCGACAAAACAGGTGGGATACCGCATATGTAGCGATTAATCGGCCAAAATCCGATATCGGAAATAGAGCGGAATATCAGGTGCAATGCCGAGACGAATTCTCGGGCATCGGCAAGGCATCGATTTTATGGGAAATCGACGCCGCGATGCCGAAACGAGATTTCATGCATCGGCCCGATGAAATTTTTACCACCGGGTAATTTAGACATGAGGCCCAATTGTAGTAATGTATGTAATTAATTGTAGGGCCTAGTCAAGCATGTAATTTATCGATACTTACTAGCTACAAGTGTTGTACCCAGTAATAGTTTTTCAAAAACAAAGGAAAAGTCATGTTTATGAAATCTTTATAAAGGTATTCAAACAGATGCAAGTGTAGTCGCAATTATGCAGTTTTGCGTAATACTATCGTGGAATTATATAAATCTCTATTAATGATGATATCGAGGATGAAATTAAAATAAAATTGTTTTGGAAATGATATGACATTGGAAATAAAAACGTTCGAGACAGTTGATGGTTAGACGCTTATATTTCAAACTTAAGTAAACATAGCATAATTATGACGTTTGCTTTGCATGTTTACTAAAACTCAATAAGCATTTTGATTTATTCGGAATGCAGTCGACTGCAGTCGATATTATGTTTTGAACCGTGAAGAAAATCTTTAAAAACGAATATTATATGCAATAGTATAAGAAAAGAACCCGTAAAACACAACAAATTGTCCTTCCTAAAAATTTGCGCAGAATTTGAAAATTATGAAATTCGCACAGCTGCGCAAAATTTGCGCAGGAGTGGGAGCCCTGCAGGGAAGCCATATACTGATCTACATGCTCCATAATAAATCCAACTGACCCATCTTATACACTAGACCCCGATTTGTTAAGCTCCTTGGTATAATAATCACTAGTTTTGATTTCGACGTCCCATCAACGGAATAACTTACCGCAAATTACAATATATTGGCGGCTACCATGCTATTGTCTCCCAGCGAAGGCTCGCTTCAATAGGAATGAAAATTAACGTCTTTCGAAGAAGAATGTGTATCATCAAGCATAATCAAGAAAAATCACATGTCAAACAGGATACAATAATAAGAAAATGTTTGTCGGGGACAGAAAAATCAAATATGGAAGCGGACCACCAAAACTTGCTTAAAAGGAAATCTCCATCTTTCCCCTCTCAGCACCAACCTCGTGGTGCATAGAAAATAGCAATTTCAAACTCTCCATTCCATGTGATCAAAAGCGTTGATTCCGAATTGACATAACTACATTACATGATCACATAATAACCTATCTGTCGGACGTACTAGGTGTAACGGACTTAAGACATTGCCTTCAGCTGGACGCTGAATTTCTTAATGCTTGTTTTTCTAAATCAAATTTTTTATCCCTGTTCAAATGTTTGTATGTCTCTTAGTTACCAGACAACGAAAAGGTTTTGATTTGTTGGGTCTATCAGGATCCTAGAATTTCATGTAAATATACATTGTACATATTGTGCTATTTAAAGCTGGAAACGTTTTCACGTTGCATCTAAGAAATACAATTCTAGTGCATCAGTTGAGGTGTTTTCAACTTAATAGCGCAAATTGGACGTATGCCGTCATAGTGAAAACGTACCAGTGGAGCGTATTGGTGAAAACACTAATTTCAGTAGATCAATAGCCTTCGACAAATGGTGGAAATTTCCCAAATATTTGTGTATCATTGGTTTGTGACTCGTGTCGAATGCTGCTAACATTGAATGGAAAATTTTCTGCGCATTGTATTGTGTAAATTAGTGACATAATGGAATTAGGTGTATTTTGATATAAGTTAACCCTTCATAACTACGTTCTATTTGTAATAACAATATAATTTTCTGTAGCACTAATTGATCATATATTGAAAAGTATTTTACTACGTAAGCAGTTAGATAAACATTCTTCCTATTTTGACTCATTTAATCAATAGGTGTTGTATACAGTTTATCATTTCTTCTGTCTTCACTTTCATGCTTTAGTTATGTCACTTAAAGCTGAGAACTCTGACATTGAAGTTGATGATATTGCTAGACGTAGTGAGAGAACTAGGAAATTGACTGCGAAAGGCGCAGAGTACCTTCAGTCGCAGATTGACAAACATGTAAGGAGGTTTGATGATTTATATGCAAAATGGAAACAATGTGTTAAGGAATCTCGAACCAGATTGAAATTTGAGCTCTCAATTTATGAACAGGATCATTTACTTAAGTCACTGGACTCAGCCCACGATGCTTTCCTACAGTGTTATGAGGATATAAAATCAGCTAGGACACCTACCAGGGAAGAAGTGCAGTTAGTAGATAGTGTAACACAAATTACAAACGATGTCCGAGAGGTTGCCTCCAAGAACATGACTGAGGTGTACAACAAAGAGTTGTCAAGAGTGAATGTTCGAACTATCTTGAACAAAGAGCTAAATCCCTCCATTTTTGGCGATAGCGACACTGAGATGCTTGATTCCCGTTGTTGCAGATCATATTGTTCTGATAAGTTAAGATCAGTGAGTGCTGCATCACAGTCTCAGCGCAGTGAAGCGATGGCTGATTTGGCTGAGAGGAAAGCTCAGTTGGAAGCCCTACAAACTATTCATATCCAGCAACGTAAGCTTAAGGAAGAAGAAGAAAAACTAGAGTTCGTGAAAGCATTAGAAAGGGTGAAGATAGCTGAAGCTCGACTCAGAGTACTAGAGGCAGAAACCAGTAATGACAGCAGAATCGATGTTTCACAGGATATCAAACATGTTCCAAATGACAACTTGAAACATATTTCGAACAACCTTACTTCCGATTTTGTTGAAGTTTTGAAAGAAACGATGTCGCTCAATAGATTACCCGTTCCAGAACCACAGATTTTCTCTGGTGATCCTCTTCAGTTCTCTGAATGGAGAAATTCTTTCAAAGTCCTGATAGAATCTAAATGCACGACTCAATCTGAGAAACTCTTCTATCTGAAAAGGTACACATCGGGACCTGCTGCAAATGCTATTAAGGGTGTCTTTCTTCGTTTAGATGAAATGGCGTTTGATGATGCTATGAACAGATTGACCTGTCGCTACGGCGATCAGTTTTTGATTCAACGTGCGTATAGAGAGAGGATTGCGAATTGGCCGAGAGTGGGTGAGAAGGATGATAAGGCGCTGCGAGACTTTTCTGATTTTCTCTCAGCTTGTAGCGATGCAATCCATCGAGTCAGCGGGTTAGAGATTTTAAACGATTGCGAAGAGAATCGGAAAATGCTAGCTAAGCTTCCTGAGTGGTTGAGATGTCGATGGAATAGAGTAGTCACATCGAATTTGAAAAATAAGAGGTGCTTTCCAACTTTTAAAGAATTCGTAGACTTTCTTTCCAATGAATCAGATATCGTTAATAATCCGATATTCAAGACTGGCGCCACCACTGCATCTGTAGGACACAAACAAACAAATATCAGTAGCCAAGTTTTTTCTGCAAACAATGTAGCTCCTGAATCTCAGTGGAATATTTCATGTCCTGTCTGTTTTGGCGGTCATTGGATTCATAAATGCCCTAAGTTCACAGGCATGAGCGTTTATGAACGCAGAATATTTACAAAAGAGAAAGGTTTATGTTTTGGCTGTTTGAGACGGGGACATAGAATTAAGTCTTGTAAGCAGAGAGCGACATGCGAAAGTTGTGGAAAATTGCATCCCACGCTTCTACATGTGACTAATGAAGACAACAATGAGGTTGCTGAAAAAGGAAATGACAGCTCATTTAGTCAAAGTGCGTCTGCCTTGAAATGCTACAGTGATGAAAGTAAAACGTTGACTTCCATGATTGTCCCAGTGTGGATATCCACATCTGAGAATGATAGCACAGAAATTCTTACGTATGCAATGCTTGATACTCAGAGTGACTCCTCATTTATTTCAACTTCATTGAAGGATGCATTAAATCTGCATGCACACGATGTTCGTTTGAAGCTTTCCACGATGTTATCCAGCTGTGCCATTGTCGATTGTCAAGCAATTCGTTGTTTAAAGGTCAGAGGCATAGACAGTGATATTACTATGGTCGTCCCAAAGTTATACACGAAAGACGAAATTCCTGCAGATAAAAGTGCCATTCCGACCTCGGACACTGCTAGTAAGTGGCAGCATCTACAGAAAATAAAAAATGATATACCTCCTCGTCAAAATTGTGAAATAGGTCTTCTGATCGGTTACAATTGCCCTCAAGCTCTGACTCCTAGAGAAGTAATAAGCGGGATAAAAGATGAACCATTTGCTGTGAGGACCGATCTAGGTTGGTCCATTGTTGGTGGCAAATGCTCGAGCTCTGTCTTTTGTCATAGAACAAGTATTAAGGAAGTACCAATCAATAGTCTTGATGTCCTGTCAGTTCTAGAGAGCGATTTTAAATTTGAGACAGATATGAAATTTTCTCAAGAAGATGTTCGATTCATTGATATGATGAACGACGAAATGAAGCAACTCGAAAATGGCCATATACAGTTACCCCTTCCATTCAAATCTCGTCCTAGCTTACCAAATAATAGATTGCTGGCCGAAAAACGACTTGAACATTTAAAGAAAAAAATGTCAAGAGATGAAAAGTTTCACAGTGATTACACTACCTTTATGGAAGATGTGATTGCTAAGAATGATGCAGAACTTTCCACTGAAAATAAAGATGGAGAGTCGTGGTTTATCCCTCATCATGGTGTTTATCACCCAAAGAAACCAAATAAAATTCGTGTCGTTTTTGACTGCTCTAGCAAATTTGCAGGAACCTCGCTGAATGATCATCTTCTTTCAGGACCTGATCTCACGAATAGCATGCTTGGTGTTCTATGTAGATTCCGCAAGAATAGAATTGCTCTAACTTGTGACATTGAAAGGATGTTCCATCAGTTTCTTGTAAAACCTGAAGATAGGGGATATTTGAAGTTCTTATGGTGGCCGGGAGGAAATGTTGATCTAAGCCCCATTGAATATAGAATGCGAGTTCATCTTTTCGGAGCAAGTTCGTCCCCGGGATGTGCAAATTTTGGTTTAAAGCACTTGGCGTCTCTTCACAAGGATGACATGAAACTCGGAGCTGATTTCATTCTCCACAACTTTTATGTTGATGATGGAATATGCAGTACTCATTCAATTGAAGAAGCAATAAGAGTTGCAGGCGAAGCTCGTACTATTTGTCAAGAAGGCGGTTTGCGTCTGCATAAATTTTGTTCAAATAGCAAGGATGTCTTGTCTGTTCTTCCACGCGATGAGCTGTCAAGTGATTTAAAGGAAGCCGATTTGCATGTTGACTTATTACCACTTTCATCAACCCTAGGGATACAATGGGATACGAATGACGATTGCTTTCTGTTCAAAATGACAAAGAGAGATGATGGTATAACGAACCGAAGGCATGTTTTATCGATGGTTGCCTCCATTTATGACCCTCTAGGCTTCTTAGCACCTTTCATACTTTGTGGAAAAGGTATTTTGCAGATAATGTGTAAAAATGGAATTTCTTGGGACGATGAATTACCTCAAGATCTCATGCCAAAATGGAAGCGCTGGTTGTCTGACTTCTCATTAATTTCAGATGTTCGAATTCCTCGATGCATTACGCCTCCACTTTTCTCAGATGTGAAGGTGATTGAGTTGCATCATTTTTCTGATGCTAGTACGGTTGGATATGGACAGTGCTCTTACGTCAAATTAATCGATCAGACTGATAGAATTCATTGCACATTATTGATGGGAAAGTCGAGAGTCGCCCCATCCAAAGTTACGACTATTCCTCGTTTGGAGCTTGCTGCCGCAGTACTTTCAGCGAAAGTCAGCAACATGCTGAAAGAAGAACTCAATCTTTCACCCAACAAGGAAGTATTCTGGACTGATTCAAAAGCCGTGCTTGGTTATATTTCAAATGATGTTCGAAGGTTTCAGATGTATGTGGCAAACAGAGTTCAGATCATCAGGAATTTTTCAAAACCTCACCAATGGCGTTACGTCGAGAGCAGGTCAAACCCTGCTGATCATGCTTCTCGCGGGTTAACTGCTTATGAACTGCAACGGTCGAATTGGTATAGTGGACCAGATTTTCTATGGAATCCAAAGATTGACTATACACAGGCAGAAAATTATCCGTTGTCAGCAAAGGATCCTGAAATCAAGCGCACCGTAGTATTCAGCACGTCCGCCACGACTTCGCCTTCTACACCAATTCTTTCTTGCATAAAGAGATTTTCGGAATGGATGCCTCTATTGAGAGCTTTCGCTAGACTGCAGCGGAGAGTAAAAGGGTTGAAAAGTTGCTTACCAGCTTCCGTATCTGAAATTGAAAATGCAACTCACTTTCTTGTCAGAACTTCTCAAGAAGAATTAGAGAAATCAGATTCATTCTTGTCCCTAAACCCTTTTACTGACAATGATGGTATTATTCGTGTTGGTGGTCGACTTCAGTCCTCTTCATTGTCATATGGAATCAAGTTTCCGATTATTTTAAATAAGAATAGTCACGTATCACTTTTATTAGTTCGTCATTTCCATGAGAAGGTGATGCATCAAGGTCGTGGTATGACACTAAATGAATTGCGATCAAACGGATTTTGGATTATTAGCGCAAGTCACTTGGTATCTTCTGTCATACGTTCTTGTGTCGCTTGCAGAAAGCTACGTCGTCCAGTTGAATGTCAGATGATGGCAGAATTACCATATGATAGAGTAGAACCCTCTCCTCCGTTTACATTCTGTGGTATGGATTGTTTCGGGCCTTTCGTGACCAAAGTTGGAAGAAAAGAAAATAAAAGATACGGTGTTTTATTTACTTGTTGTTGCTCAAGAGCAATTCACATTGAAGCACTTGATGACTTGACAACTGACGCTTTCATAAATGCCTTGCGTTGTTTCATAGCAATACGAGGAAAGGTGAAACAAATAAGATGTGATAGAGGTAGCAATTTCGTTGGAGCACAGTCTGAACTCAAACGTGCATTTGAAGAACAATTTGATGCCAAGGGTTTGACAGCTTACTTAAGAGATCAGAACTGTGAATTCGTGTTCAATGTTCCTCATGCTAGTCATATGGGAGGCATATGGGAGAGACAAATAAGAACCATCAGATCCATTTTAAGTAATGTCGTAGACTTGCAGTCTAAGAGATTAGATGATTCCTCGCTCCGAACTTTATTCTACGAAGCCATGGCCATAGTTAACAATCGACCTTTGACCACTGATTTTCATAATAGCATTGATATTGAACCTCTAACACCAAATCACATTTTGACTATGAAGAGCTCAATTCCTCCTCCACCAGGAGAATTCACACAAAGGGATATGTATCTTAGGAAACGATGGCGACGCGTTCAATATTTATCAGAACAATTTTGGAGTAGATGGAGAAAGGAATATATCCTCAGTCAAAATTTACGAAAGATTTGGAAGAGTGAACGAAGAAATGTCAAAGTTGGAGATGTCGTTTTATTAGATGAGCCCGACGTCAAAAGAAATGAATGGCCATTAGGGAAGGTTGCCGAAGTCGTCCCAAGTTCTGATGGCTTAGTTCGAAGGGTCAAAGTACTTGTTGTGCGAAAGGGTAGCCCTAAGATTTTGGAAAGACCTATCCATAAGTTAGTTCTCCTTGTCGAATCAAAGTGACTGTATTTTTATTCGTATTTCTTCAGCCATCAGCTATTTCCTGATTGAAGTCAGTCTACTTTGTTGTTTCGGAATTTCACGCATCTATTGTTCTTTTATAGTGTAGGGCCAGTAGATAAAATCTTGAGATTTTTTTTGGAAGGCCTAGTTCTTTTCGATTAGTTATAGTGTTTTTGTAAGGACTTATCTTGTATATAATATTTGAGACGAGTGCAATTCATGTATGTACATATGAACGTAGAATTTAAGAAGAAGCATTTTTTTTAACCTTGTATTAGGACCTACTCTGAACAATTCTCTTCCAACTGACGTTTGAATTGTTGGGGGGAGTGTAACGGACTTAAGACATTACCTTCAGCTGGACGCTGAATTTCTTAATGCTTGTTTTTCTAAATCAAATTTTTTATCCCTGTTCAAATGTTTGTATGTCTCTTAGTTACCAGACAACGAAAAGGTTTTGATTTGTTGGGTCTATCAGGATCCTAGAATTTCATGTAAATATACATTGTACATATTGTGCTATTTAAAGCTGGAAACGTTTTCACGTTGCATCTAAGAAATACAATTCTAGTGCATCAGTTGAGGTGTTTTCAACTTAATAGCGCAAATTGGACGTATGCCGTCATACTAGGTAATTGTAGCATTCTTCTGATATATGGCCTAGCCCATTCGGTGGAGTAGGATAGAAATAGATAATCCCGAATATACCCGTCTACCGGTCAATGACCACACAACTCGTCAAGATCGACAACTAACAAGACCGGTCGCACTACTTGACCGTAGAATCAAGAGGATGCGGTTGTCAACGAATTTCACTAACTCAGAAGAACAGTTTCAGTTTCAACTTCACATGTTGGTTGATAAAGATTCCGTTCGAGAAAAGATGTCTGCACCACATACTCGTGCAAAAACCCATTCAGACTTTCAACATACTCCTAACAAGTACATAATATACGAAATTCGTATTCACTTCTGATATCACAGCGCATATCAACAACATGCACAGGCTGAATTCTGAATCAAAAGCCCTGCGCTTTAACCACATATAATAAATATATAAAGATCAACACCTTACCAACAATTACAACAACTCTGGAGAGTTTTTTTCATTTTTTCAGAGTTTTTTTTTTGAAATTTTGGAGAAAAATTTCAGTTCCACTCGTTACTGCAAAACATAGCGTGACGGTCGTGATGCTATTTCGAGACGGTCGTGATTTTATGCAAAAATCACGACCGTCACGACTTGAAATCAACCAAGACAAGTGATAAATGACTTAATTCGATATGAATAGGGTGTAATTCGTGAACATGCATCACATCAGACCAGTATGACATTATGTTACTAAAAATTGCAGCACTGAGCGTTCCCAGAGATGGCGGTTGTTAAACGTGACTCATTGACTTTCAACATCGCATGTGGAACATATAAAATTTGTCTCCGTCAATCCGAATATACGTGCATAGTTGTAAGTCGTTTTGGTGAGTAGTATGTAAAAATATTAAAATGCATTTGGAATGGTGAAGTGAGGTATTGTCCTGTTCGTTGGGAGGTGTAGTATGTGTGTGTGAAGTTTGGAGGGAATCGGTTTAGTTTTGTGGGAGCCATGGCCCCGTATAAGTGAGTTTACATGGATCGTTGTAAGTAGTTTTGGTGAGTAGTATGTAAAAATATTAAAATGCATGTAGAGTGTTGAAGTGAGGTATTGTCCTGTTCGTTGAGAGGTGTAGTATGTGTGTGTGAAGTTTGGAGGGAATTGGTTTAGTTTTGTGGGAGCCATGGCCCCGTATAGATGAGTTTACGTGCATAGTTGTAAGTAGTTTTGGTGAGTAGTATGTAAAAATATTAAAATGCATTTGGAATGGTTAAGTGAGGTATTGTCCTGTTCGTTGGGAGGTGTAGTATGTGTGTGTGAAGTTTGGAGGGAATCGGTTTAGTTTTGTGGGAGCCATGGCCCCGTATAGGTGATTTTACGTGCATAGTTGTAAGTAGTTTTGGTGAGTAGTATGTAAAAATATTAAAATGCATTTGGAATGGTTAAGTGAGGTATTGTCCTGTTCGTTGGGAGGTGTAGTATGTGTGTGTGAAGTTTGGAGGGAATCGGTTTAGTTTTGTGGGAGCCATGGCCCCGCATAGGAGTTTACGTGCATAGTTGTAAGTAGTTTTGGTGAGTAGTATGTAAAAATATTAAAATGCATGTAGAGTGTTGAAGTGAGGTATTGTCCCGTTCATTAGGACTTGTAGTATATGTGTGTGAAGTTTGGAGGGAATTGGTTTAGTTTTGTGGGAGCCATGGCCCCGTATAGGTGAGTTTGTGTACGCGTTGATCAGTGGTGCAAGGTAAATTTTGTGGACAGAGTTTTTTGAAGTTCAGCGGAGGTGGAGAGCATGTAGAGTGTTGAAGTGAGGTATTGTCCTGTTTGTTGGGAGGTGTAGTATGTGTGTGTGAAGTTTGGAGGGAATCGGTTTAGTTTTGTGGGAGTTATGGCCCCGCATAGGTGTTTTTCGGATATGCTGATAATTTTCATTGGTCGAGGGAGGTTTTTGGGATTGACATGAGTTATTGGCATCGGGAGAGGTTAAATGAGGTATTGTCCCATTCATTAGGACTTGTAGTATATGTGTGTGAAGTTTCGTGCTGAATGGTTGAGATTGATGGAAGCCATGGCCTCGTATAGGTTGTGTTTTTTTAGAGTTTTTGTTTAAATACGATTTGTTTTAAATTGTCGAAAAACTGCGGTGATATTCAGTAATTTGATGATGTGTGCTTGTTGGTCACTTCATGAGGAACCCGAATATGTGTTTGGTTTTGGGAAATATTTAATATTAACGGAGCCTTTTTCACCGTATATGGTTGAGTAATTTTTTTATGGCATCGTATGTAGTTTAGTAACTGCCCATTTGATGGGATTTCATCGACCAAACTCAATAATCGTTTCAAATCAGCTAAATAAACATCCACTGATTCACTTGGTCGCAAAACTCGATTTACAAAAGAATCAAAAGCTTGAAATTTGTCAGCGGAAAAAGCCAATGTCAAAGCTTTCTTCGTTTTCTTATAGTCTGCTCTATCTGACTCACTTAGGGCCTTATACACAGCAAAAGCACCCTTTTCCAAGAATAATGGTAAAAAACTAGACAGATCCTCTACTTTTTGCAACTTTGCAACAAACTCCAATTTATCTGGCCATTCAACAAAATCATCCTCACTGTTGTAAATTGGTATCAATTCAGAGAACTTGATTGACATTATGGCCGTGATAGCTTGTATGAGAATCCGAATATCAAAAATAACTGTTTATTGCACGTCTTAGTCCTTACACGTCTAGATCGAAACTGAACAGACTACAATATTTTTAAGTCAAAAACAATTGCCTAGCAACACTGTCACTTAGCTGAAAGCGACTCCACAGAGTCATATTGGGTCAACAGACATCTACGCAAAAGTACTAACATCGAAATTCAACAACCACACACATTGGATATCATGGTCAATCAAAAAACACTATATATCTCTATGTACGCACACAATGCTCGTCAATGCGATATCATTACCATGGAAAAATCGCTAAATATGGCGAGAATAAAAAAAATCATCAAAATATTAATGAAATTAACATTTGGTTCAGTAAAACAACAACAAAGTTTTTATATACAAAATATTCATACATTGGTCAACAACAATTAAGTGTGAAATACTTCATCTCCGAGATCCATGTAATTTCAATTAATTAGTATTTCCGAAAACCAATCTCTGGATTCGAATTTTTGAAACAAAAATCTCGCATTTGATAAAAATTCGAATTCCGAGATTGGTTTCCGAGAACTAATTAATCGAAACAGCAAGCTGATTGATTCTTCATGATCCGCACACAAGCGAATGTTGTCATCGCCCTTCGGCACTACCACTGTCGATGATAGAAAAGGAGACGAATCAACATCTTCGATGATATCATCTTTTAGCAGTTTGTTTATTTCTTTTTCAACTGTTGATTCTAATACAAATGTTACTCATTTTGGCTTTTGGATCAATGAAGTTAGTGAGTTTAATTAAAAATTGGAGATTCTTGATTTTAGGAAGTGAATCGAAATCCACAAATCTAGATTTTTTAGCATGACGGATAGGCCTTCTACAACTTAGCGTAAAATGGTTTTATTCCTTCTATCAAATTATATTCATACTAATCGTCTACTTACAATACGTCCTCTTCGCACAGCGTGAAAGTGAAAAGAGCATTCGAAACTGTTAAGTCACTAAGCAACACATTCAGAGTCATCAAATGTCATGTCAAAGAAAGTACCAATTACACATGTACAATATCTTGCTCAATATCACCAAGCGATATCTGAGACCTACCAAGAAATCCAAGAGCCGCACGAGAAGCTATATCGTATGTCTATAGATAACGATATCTACAAAAGATAATGCGAACACACAGCTGAGTACGTTCCGAAATCTGAGTTCAGGCTTGCCAACAAATAAATAGTCAATTAAAACAAAGCATCCTTCAGATGAGTGAGAGAGCACAACTTACAAACTTTGTCAGAGGAGGTGACTTATTTTGATTACTGTTGAGACATAAAGTTAATAAAATATCTAACTGATTATGTTTGTTCATTGAGGTCATTGCATTTGTATCGGAGTTGAAAACTCCACTCCGGTGCTATAGGAGTTCTGATACAATCACTGACTCCAGAGCATAGCAGCGATCTCTGTCGAGTAGCGAAACAGGGAATCATGCATGCCACAATGGTAATCCTAAATTTCAGTTTGATTCTGTAGATAAATGTGAATAATGATAATATTGATAAAGTGAATATTATGATGCAACGGGCAAAGTTTTCGCATTTCATTTCGATTGAAAAACATTTTGGTCCAAACAGTATTTCACTATTTTATTGAGCTATGTCTTTATTATACTAATACTAAGCTAGTTAGGTCCGTCAATTTTTGCATCTTCCAAAATCTCTGTAGCACTGAAACTGGATATTCGAACACATGATACATGAAGACTAACATGACACTGATGGATGTATATTGATTGCGGTATAGAATTGTTCGAAAAGTACGTCGAGGAGAAATAAGTGATATTTTGATGGATTATTTATTTTATCAGTAGAATATAGGTCTACATGAAATATTTTCAATCAAATTGCATGGTATTCCTGAAAAAATACACTTATACATTGACTCTCGATCAACTTCAAGGCATCTTCAAAAAATGATTCGGATACAATTTGTTATGAAAAATTATTTCACCTGTTCTTTTCAGAAAGACGAGGAACGAATACGCACATATGTGGGAAAGTGAGAATATAACATTTTCAGGCAAAAGAATCATGATTTTGTGATAAAGTCACGATATCACTAATGTTTTCATAGTTCACGGATTTTGATGACAAGGATATCAAAAGAGAGCTCAGAAAATTCTCGTTTCCCCGGTCCTGATTCATTCCTGATTTGTAAATTGAGAAAGCAAGCTCTCGAATGATGTATGGCACATTGTTGTGCGGCACGATTGGAAGTCATGAGAATCGATTGAATTTCATCGAAATTTAGGTGATCCGTTTTTTATGATCAGCTCCGAGCTTCTATATTGACTGTGCAAAATTGACTTGCACCGATGTCACTTGACAAATTGATAACAATTTATCAACAACGTTGTTCATGTCGCTCTGTACTTTTACATTTGCCGAATCAATGTCAAACGAACAGTATGAGTTTGACCTGGGTTGCCACTGATCAGACGGTGAATATATGGCTTGTCTGTACATTCTTCTCTATCAAACCTGTCTGACTGCCGATATGAATCAAATTGTGTGAAAGCAAGCCTTGTTATGGGTTGCAGTCAGTGTCCGGATTCACGCACGAAATTCGTGCATGCACGAATCATGCACGAATGCACGAAAATTACGGTCGATGCACGAAAATCGTGATGTGGATTGCACGAATTTTTGCATCGTTCAGTTTTTTTCAGTATACATCATTTTTGATAGATTTTTATAGATTACCGGTGTTACTGTACTCTACCGAGTGCGTAGAGTACAGTACTTGGTGAAATGAGTGGAAACTGTAATCTGTCTGCCACATTCAAGATACATTCTTTCTCAGAGAAAGATACATTTTACAGATAACAAGATACGATATTCTAAAAAACGACATGATTATATAATTATCTTTTGATAAGAATCAGAATTCAAATATGACAAATATTTATTGAAGGTAAATAAAGGCTGTGCACATTTGTTAGGTTGAAAACTTATTCTCATATTTCAGATCATATACTCAATATTATTGCTGGAGTTAAAAGGTATTTTACGTTAACTTGTCTCAGTTTCGCAGCTTTGTGCTCTTTAATGGAAACTTCAAGAACATTCGAAATTGACACTTATTCATATGTGATTCTGTGAAGGATGACGTGAACAATGTTGTCGAAGATACACACTGGAGATCCATCCAGCAGAAGAAACTTGAGACTGAATTGATGATTGAGGTTAAAACAGCAAAAAGCGCGAGCAAAAAATTGCCAGTTTGGATGATCATCTCACTTCCACGCAGAGGGAAATACAGAAAAAACTTGAAGACCAGTTGGAGAAGCGCCGCCTGCTTGAAGAATTGCAAAAGGAGACATTAGAAGATGAAAAAGAACTAAGTCGCCTTAGAGCTGAAAAAGACTCTCTCACAAAGAAGAAGGAAAAAGAATGCGAACGTGTCGTAGAGACTGTTTTGAAACGGAAGGCAGCTGAGCTCCTCCACAAGATCTCCTCCCTTCCAAAGATACCAAAAATACCAAAGTGACTTATCTGGTGAACTTCCATGTAGACTTTCAGAACAATGGCCAAAGATAATGGACAGCGTCAGCTGATTAGTAATCTCCGCAAATAGCAATATGCTCTTACCGTACTAAATTTGTTGTTTCAATTTGTTTAGTGATACATAAGTATACGATTTATTATACTGTATACTCGTTCTATCTGTTAACATAATAGGCATACGCCCTTCCTACCAAAGTAATTACTTTCATGATAATTGGATAGGCATACTTTTTTGAAATACCTCCATCAACCCTTAAAATAAGTTAAATCGAAACTCTATACTCAGTGGCAGTTTCGTTTACTCTATCTTTAATTGCATCTGGCAGTTGAATGCTCGCATGTAATTTGCAAATTAAAATGTGAGCAGGATTCTTGCTACCCTGGGTAGCTTACATCAATTCTACGTGCATTCACTCAGATGTACATTTTAGTACATTACAGTGCTGCATGTCAGTCTAACTTTAAGTTCTTATGCAATGATGAGGAATTAAATATGAATTTGTAAAATAGCTCTGAAGCGGCTTTGCAACGAAATAGTGCTGTCTGGGATCATACTATTCAGAAAAGGTGACTTTTTTCTATATATATATATATATATATATATATATATATATATCATGCACGAAAATTTTCGGGATGCACGAAAATTTCGAAATTCTAGAATCCGGACACTGGTTGCAGTAGCAGATCGCACTACAAAACCATTTCTAAATGATGGTATTTCAATGAATTTATTCATGTCATTTGAGAAGATTTGATTGCAAATTGCATGTACATGTAGTTATTCAACTAGTGATTCAACAGAATAACCTTGTAAAATACATGTATTTGTAAAGCGGACCAAGTTTCATTTAATCAGAAATGGACTAAAGGTTAACACTAGAACTGATTTAAGTGTCAACTTGTTGTCATTTTCAGTTAAAGATTTCAAAATTTGTGAAACATTGTCATCCATGATCTTAATAAGAAAGACGATACTTTCAACAATTATTTTAGAACTTTCACACTTTGGCAGAAATAGAATAGAGGATATTTATTGATAGAAGTCATAGGATTTTCAGTTTCCAAGATCATACGAGATGGAGTAGCGAAAATATGTCAAGAAAATTATCAAGCCATCGCCAATGCTTGTTTGAAAAAAGTCGAAAATTACTTCAATGTGCAACATCAATGTCATACTGGGATATTGAAAATCGTCATACAATCGTAATGGATATGAAATCATAACAGATAGACATGAAAACTTGAGGATTCCTTTGCGATCGTAGAAGCTGCGATTCGTCCTACACTCATTTATCAGTATGACTTTATGATTGTCGCAATTGCCAGGACTGGCCTGGACATACTGACTTTTTTTCGTCTTCTTGTACGGGAAATTTTTCTTTTTCCCAAGAGGTAAATAAATTTATCGATTCCTTTATCTACTGACGATTAATATTTTTTGACATTAATAAAAGCAAAATTTCCCGACGCGCTTTGTGTTGGTGGACAATCTCAAGGGATATCTCAAGATACCCCTTGGAACCATCCACCAAGACGGAACGCGTCTCGGAAGTTTACTTCCATTATTTCGAAAAATATATCGAATATACTTTAAGTGGGCGATGTATCTCTTACCTCTTGACAAGATAGAATTTTTATTATTGTACAAACTTCCGTCGAAGAGATGAAATTTCTATTCACTGCAAATTTCCACTGTCTGGAGACAGGCCACATTTAACCACCAGGTTATGGACTCACTCGATGGTCGAAAGGCTATAGCCTAAAAGTGAGGGCGCAGCTGCGCAGTTTTGCCGATTTCTGCGCGGAAGCGCGGAAAATTGAGAAGCTGCGCGGAATTTTGATGTCACAATCTTTTTTCAGTTTTAAGTATGTTTTGAATCTTAGTGTGGTGTTTTTCACAGAAATCATTTCTATAATTATATATATAATAATGATTAGTTATATTAATTATAAATAATTATATATAATAATTATATGTATAATTAGATATTATATATATCTAATTTAGGACAAGTTTTGTAATTCTATGCAGCATACTTAATAAGTTAAGGCCTAACTTACATTATATTAATTTCGTATTTTTCATTATGGCGTTAAGTTGCACTAAATAATTCATCAATGATTCATGTATATTATTATATTCAATTTATGTATAACACATTACTACTATTCCTCTGATGATGGTTAGGCTGATGAAACTGAACTCGGAGTATCACACAGTATGTTGCAGGGTGCTATGCATAATAAAAATTTGACTGCGAGCACCGAGCAGAAATCCCATCTACTTTGCTAGCTTTCGAATGCGCGTGCGGTTTAATGTCACAGAAAATACAAAAGGGAGGTCAAAAGGCGCCTTTATTGAGAGCGTCTCAGTCTTTTTTTATTGTTTACATATAAGTCAGCATGATATCAGCATAAAGTGTTGACAGACGGAAAAAATAATAATGAAAATTCTTGAAATCCACAGGTCTATGACATTTGGGGAAATATTATTACACGATATGGCTCTTGTGCAGTCCTTCCCCCCCCCCATTTTTTCTCTGGTCAAAAGATGCAGCACCATTGGATGTCCGCTTCAGCATCACCAGTTTGAGTTAAGCATTCCGTGCTGTTGTAAAAATCTACGTGGGTAATTGCGATGTCATGGTCGCAAACTTCGTCAGCAAGTCAACATTGTAATTTGCCTTCGGGTTTTTCGCATTGAAATATACCCTTTGAATTTTGAAGTCAAAGGAAATTCATTGTGAATGAGATACCTTTAAAATAATAGGGCGCTACTAGAAGTTGCTGGGTCGCTTATTGCTATAGCCATGTGAGGACTTGTAGTCAGGTCATTCGTGTGAGTGTGAAGAGTTATCCCTCCAATCAAAATTGATCAAATTGAATAATCGATTGTTTTGAAAAATGTAGGTGGGGGACTGCACAAGAGCCTACAATACAATCTAAGGAAATTGGCATTGTCACAGATGCCAGTAGCTTCTGCCAGTAGCCATACCGATAGACGATAGCCTACATAGCAACCGTATTAGATTTAAGACATTGCGCAAGAAATGTAGCTATATTATCTTTGCTGACTGAACTGGAAATGTGTACATAAATGACTGGCGACTTGTCTCTAGGAATCTACAATCATCTAGTTAGCATGCATATAACAAGTCTTCAAATTAATGGATTTTGGAGAATACGTTGTCAATATGGAAATTAGTCTTACGAAACATATGCAATAAAAAAATATTACACATGTGTGATAGCATATAGACTTTTTTGCAACATCATGAAAGATTCTATACATCCTCTCCATGAACTTATTCCACTATCCTTGAAGTATTCACGAAAGTTACTCATGCCTGTCTGCAGCACTCGCCTTAGATCGGACTCATTCATACCTTTGATGACGCAGTTACTCAACAATTATTTTTCAGTGTGATTTCACCGTGCTTGAAAACTCTGTGTTAGAATCTTTTGTTACTAATTCTCTTGTTTTGTTTCTAATTTCTTGTTGTCCCATAACTTTTTGACTTTGCACCACACTTTTGATGATGTATAGCCTCACGATTATCATTTTTGAGGCTTTGAATGAAATAAACGTTTATTATTATTATTATTATTATTATTATTATGTGTGTAAATATATAATAAATATAATACAAAAGAAGGCGGCGGCTGCAAAGAAAGATATCGTGGAGGACAGATCATTGCTATACTTAAAAGACATATCTTTAGATTTCAAATGATTTAATTTTTTTATGATGCCAATTAATAACTTTCAATATTCTAGATTTATATCAAAGCTCAAACTATCGGAGCCGGAGCCGGAGCCTTTGTGATAAATCGGCTCCGGCTCCGGCTCCGACCAAAACCATCGGCTCCTTAAGGCCCCGGCTCCACAGCCCTGGTTTGCGGACAAATTGAATTCAAATTGAATGCAATGTTTGGATTTCATCTTTGAGTTTCGGTGAGACTGAATACAATGTTTTGTGATGTTTAATTGTGTTATCATGTACTTTCATTAAAGCCTGATTTATAATTCGGATATGTACATAAAAAGGATCACGATTAAGGACACGAACTTGTATCGCGACACAGATTTGCATCCTTGCATTTGATCATGAATCGGGTTCACATTGCGATACAAGTTCGTTGCGTGCATTGCGATGCAAGAATTATAATTCAGGCTCTAGTGTGACATCCATTGACATGCATGTATACATGTAAAAACACCTGCATGTAGTGAACATAATCATAGGCCTATCAACCCATTATTAGCCGATAGTGTCTTATTTTTACTACTGGTAGGGTTTTTTAAGTGTGTAAATGGGCAGTTCCATTCGTTTCGAACGTACGATCATTAGAGTTTTGACACTTTTGGTAAATCATAGATATGTGTTATCATCAATTGTTTTCTTAGCTATCGTGCATATCATGTAAGCATTGAACAGTGTCAAATACTTTTGGGTCAAAACTCTGATATCGTATTTCATTTCGTGTGTGGAAGGAGATCGATCCTTGATCGTCACGAACGGACGAGGAAAAATGACTTTTAAATTTTGCATTTTCTATTGAACTATATGTCATATTTTAGAAAATCATGAACCCCTGAAACGTTAACATATTGACTCAACTTGAAAGTCCCGTTACAAACGTACTTTTTTGTAGACATTTCACGAGGAATTCAGTCTGGAAGCCCCATACAAATCAGCCAAACCTGTTGAATGGAATGTGTTCTCATTCTTCAACCGCACAAATAAGCATTTATGATATTTCTAGCATCCAATATACAGTATTATCTTCCCCGAATATCAAATTTTATCCTTTGAATTTTGAAAAGGCTACCACAAGAAATTGTCAAAATTCACTAAGAAAATAGTTCCAGTGGCAATTTCATTCATATTTTCAGTAATTTTAGGGTATTCAGTCAGACAAAATGAAGTCATTTATAGTTTTTGCGTTTCTCGTCTGATCATACGTGGAACTGCCCAAAAAAGTAAACGAGCCACATACGTAGTAAGATAGATCCTAATGTAATGAGCAACACTTAAATTTTATATTTATATATTTGAACATAAGTCTATTGAACTGTTTTTTGGTAATTGACTAATATGAAAAATTATGGATCTACATTCTACTTCTACGTATGTTGTCTCTAGCCCCAAGCAGTTCGATGCTGATTTGTAACTTTATAAGTTTCAAATCACTGGAAACATGTCTTAGATATCATGTGATACAGACTACACATTTGCAAAACATAGAACATAGGTTACACTGTTGCGTTAAATTCATAGCATTAGCCCATCATACTCGTATAATGTTTATAGGTATATATTTGGTGGTATAGTCAATAATCTGTTACTCTATCGTTTCAGAATGGCATGCTCGAAGTCGGCCCGATTTACTCTATTTAACTCAAGATGGTTGGATGAAGATGATGACAACGGGGATAAGATGCGTCTTTGGTTGAAGAAAGGAGATGAGGATGGGTTTGGATACTGTTTCGTTTGTAAGAAAGATGTTAGCGTCAAATCAGGTGGCATAATTCGACTTAAAGACCATGTAGCTACTGTTGATCACAAACGTGGTATGGTAGCGTTGAAGGGGATGAAGAAATTTGATTTTTTTGTTTCTAAGAAATCTAAGAAGTCAATCGCTGATGATAATTCCGACAAAGTACTCGCTGCGGAGATCCGTTGGTGTCTCATTAGCGTGTTACATGATTTGCCTTTCTTGATAGCTGATGATGCATGTGAAACGTTGCGAAGTATGTGTAGTGAATGTAAGGTTTGAAAGCAATGAAAGTAAAACGGCAGAAGGCTTCGTATTTGACTTCATTTGGTATTGCGAAGCACATTGAAGAAGATATTCTGAACCCCAATTTTACTGACCGATACTGTATTCTAATAGACGAAGGCTCGATAGATTATTCCCGAAAGTTGCTAGCCATATTAATTCGCCATTTCGACTCCGACACGTCGAAAGTTTATCCCGACTTTCTTGCCATTCACTCCATAGGAGAGGCATCTGCTCAAACGATGGCGGATATTATCAAGGAAGAGCTAGTATCAAGAAATATACCGTTGCTAAATTGTATCGCTGTCATGTCGGATAGTGCCAACGTCATGCGTGGCCAGAAAGGTGGCGTCATATCAATCTTGAAGAAAGACAATCCTAACTTGCTCGACGTTGGGGGTTGCTCAATGCACCATGTCCACAACTCGGTCGAGAAAGAGATCATCAGAGATCGAGGAAGAGAGTCATCACTGGGCGAGGAGCTTGAAGAAACTATCGATGATACATTTTTCTATCTACGGTATGCCAAAGCCGCCAATTCTTTCATAAAAATTCAGAAAATGATGGACTTGGAACCTTTGAAATTTCTGCGTAGAGTGGAGACTAGATGGCTTCAAATTTATTAAGTGGTTCAGTGGTTTCTGGAATTGCTTCCCGCTTTATCTGAATTCTTCTCATTGTTGCCAGCTTCGGAGCAGAAAAAGGAACGTGTTAAGAGAGTACGGAAATTCCTAGATTCCGCCGTTTCTCCCCTTTATATGAATTTTGTGCTGTTCGCCCTGAAAACGTTGAAAGACTTCGAGATCTTCTTTCAAACGTCAGCTCCTGTGATACATTTGATCTACGATCGTATGATATCGATCATTTCGGACGTCTGTTGTTCCTTTATTCGACAAGAATATGTTGACAAGGTGATGAATGAAGATGAATTCTATAACGTTCCAAACGTTGAACAATTATCGGATGATAATGTGCTGATTGGCGGGAAAGCTAGAGAAGCTCTTCGTAACGACCATCTTACGGCAGCACAACGTGCATTATTTTTTCAACGAGTTCGTCTGTTCTATGGCCAGCTCCTTCGATTTTTGATCCATTACTTGCCTATTGGTAAACGTCTTCTGAGGGCTTGCAAATTCTTGGATCCGAAGCAGAGGAAAAATGTTGCGGAAGAAGATCTCATTCACGTCAAATCCCAATTGAATTTCGATTGCGACGCCGACGCACTTCTTCTTGAATGGAGCAAGTTTCGTAGCGATGCGGAAATTGACACAAAGGAAGTCGACCTGCCCAAATTTTGGGAACAGATAGCCTCAAAGGATGCCTACCATAGTTTGAGTGCACTGGCCAAAAGTTGCATTATTCTACCTCATGGCAACGCTGCCACTGAAAGATTGTTTAGCTCGATGAAGCGCATTTTGACCACAGACCGCAACAGATTGCAGGATCCCAACTTTAACGGTATTCTGACAGTGAAATTATTTATGCGAAATCGCGGATGCAAGAGTGCAACGTTCCCAATTGGACGCAAGTTGCTCGATCGTTGCTATGAGGCATCTAATTCCTACATGCAGTATCTGAAGCAAAAGGAAAAGGAGCGCATTGAAGCAGAAAAAAAGAAAGAGGAAGATCTGAAAGCCAGGGAGAAAGAGATGTAAAGAGAAAGAGTCAGGCAAGAAAAGGAATCCGCAGAGAAACTCGCCGAGAGTAAGCGGAAGACGGACTTATGCTAGAAGCACAGTCGATAACAGATGCAGCTCCCGTGTCATCGAAAAAAGATGAGTCCAAAAGAAAGTTGAAGAGAACTTTGCCTTCGACCGAACCACTGATGGATACGAGGCGTCATAGACAATGATAAGACACTTGGTGCTGACTATTTTCTCGTCATCCTCAATTCAAGTTGTTACAAATTCAATAGATGAATACAATTTTTCTTAAAAAAGATTTATTTTTCTGTCAATATGTACATCTACATTCAGATAAGCTATATGTCCTTCACACTCGGTTACCGTGAAATGTAGTAAAACGTGGACCATTAGGACACTTTTGATTTTTTTTGCAATAATTATCATGAAGACCTTTTGTTGTAGTCACATTCCCATGCCACTTGACTCGAGAGATATTGGTACCGGAATAGTTTCTTGTTCATTTTGTTTCGTGAAGTCTTTGATTATTACTGAAAATACAGTACCTACTACACTACGCTTTGTTTATAGTTACGTACTAGTACTACTAGTTACAATATGTTGACCCTATTGATAGAAACAGTTATAGTGACCCAATCAGGTTCCATCAAAAGTCTACTTAAGATTGAAAGTAAAGGTTGCACATCACTATGTAGGATCCATTTTTGAATATGCAAGAAAATGAAATCCAGAAAATCACAAATATGGTCATAAAACTGCAATGTAAAGGGGGTTAGGGTCCATCTGCGCGGATTTATTTGGCCTGCGCGGACTCTCAGAGATTTTACTTTGGAAACGCTGTATAGGGCTTCATGCCACGGATATCGTAGGTGAGAATGGCATTGAGGATCTCTCCAACTTTCATCCATCATGAACGCAGGAACAACGTCAGCATCACAATTTGCCTGCCAGCAGATGACCGCTATTGATTGTTCGTCTGATGCAAAACTGCCGCATTTACTAAACGTATCTCCAGACTAAACGATAACATCTCAAATGTCATCGGGAAAATATTCAAGAAGTTACACATCAATGCTTAAACATAAACGATAAACTGATAAAAATTGTATACGAGAGTATTTACAGCGACATGTCATTCAACTTACACACATTAATGAAACAAAAGCAGCTGCGGATGAAGATAGGAAGGATTTCAAACCAACACTTTGTAGCCGATTACTTTTAAACTCGATCGGTAGTTTGATCTTTACCATTTTCTCTTTTTTATCAGTGTAATCATTCGCCTTGAAACTTGTAGTCTGATAATAGATCGAAGCCACGGCCGAATTGTTGTAGTTCGTGTATTCAAGTCGTTGATTTGCGAATATTTAGAATTACATACCGCACAGGAAGATATCGAAAGGGAAAGCGATTTTATTGTATTCAAATACATTAAGTAGGGCTTCTCCACGTAAGTAGCGGTCGGGGCTTTTGACACTGGCGGATCTCCAATTCTTCAAAAAATGGTACAATCGCTGCATAACTGTGAGTGACATTTATAATATGCTTATATGCTAATTGCATGTGAAGTTTCAACTTCTCTTTATTGTAAAATCAAATTTTGCAACTAGTATTGACGAATTCAATTCAAAAATACTTTACGTCAATTCCAGACTTACTGTTCCTCGGAAACAACTTCCCAAGAATTTTTGATTCAATCTCAGGTTGTAGCGGCTATTTCAAAATCGTATCTGTCGGGGTATTTTTTACATGTGTCAGCTCATGGAAAAGAAAATAGGCGAGTGTCCAGAAACAAAGGAGTTAGAGAATGCACGACCATGTTTCATGACCAACTGTATATAACAGCATATCCTTCATGCAGTCATGCTTGTGTTGGAAAGCACGAAAATCTATTGTAGTGAATGCTATGCGGCATTATTTCATTGATGCCGTTCCAGAGCCGTCAACAATCGCCGTTGTTGCCGACCTATGAATGAAAGACCATTGTCTATGTATGTAGCCAGGGGGTTGTTCCAGAGACCAGTCATTATTTAATGACAAGCTTAATGAGGCATCATAACAAGATTTCGTTCCAGAGACTGCTTCTTCGATCGCTGCTTAATGAGGTATCTAGTCTTTCTTTAATGACGAGGTTAATGAGGCCTCATAAAAAGATTTCGTTCCAGAGATCGCTTCTTCGATCGCTGCTTAATGAGGTGTCCTTAAACTCGTTCCAGAGACCAATCATAACAGCGAAAATTTAATGACTACTCTAGGGCCGTCACTAAAAGAGCGAGCTGTCAGTTTTGGTCACTATACTTGAAGATGGCAGATGTCCACAAACTACTACATGTGCATGAATCATAGCACGCATTTACTACAATAGCAATCATGCTTAGCTTTTTCAAGCATCAATGATCCTTACAGCCTCGGCCGGCAACAATATATCAATCATGCCTAGAGTTTGACGGCATCAATGGGTCGCACAGTCCAGGCCGCAAGGCAGCCGAGGCTGTAAGGATCACTGAGCTTGAAATAATGCCGCATAGCATTCACTACAATGGTCGTTGTTGCCGGCTTCTGAATTAAAACCTACTCTCTATGGATGCAGTCTGAAATTTCAATTAAATTAAAGCATTCACTATACAATAGTAATCATGCTAGCCTTTTCAAGCTCAAGCATCAATGATCCTTACATCCTCGGCTGCTAATTGATGCTTTCAAAATCTAGGCCTGACTTTCACACTGAATATTGAACGTCGAGCGGCCCATTTCTTATGAACATTACTTGTAACAGAGTTGGAAGTTTGTGAACCAAACTTGACCCACGACCCACCTGACCCACAGGGTACCCTGTCCCACCTAACTCATCACATCTTTGACCCACATGCTGCAAGGGTGAATGATGTGAGTGCAATTTCCTTTTCTGATATCATCTTTAGTTTCATTTTCATTCAAGATTCTAGGTCTATCTAGGTAGAGGCCTCGCAATATCAAAATTGTTGCTAAAATTTGTTATGAAGATTCAAGGGTATCAGATCACTTGTCATATGATAAACAGACATGCAACCTCATCAAAATTATCTTATAATTAAGTTCATGCACCACAAATGACCAAGATTCTAAAAAAATTTAAACGATTCCGTTTCTTGTTATAATTCTTGACTATCCTTTTTCAGTGCTACCTATTTAAGTCGTAGAGAAATGATTAGTTAAGGTGAGGGTCCAACAGACTAAATTTCAAATTTTGCATTTCTTAATCAAATGAAGTCAAAAAATAAGATTGCAGTAGGCCTAAATCATTTATTCATGCATTTATTATGCTAGACACCATAGAGTAGGTATATTAGGTAGAGTGGCAACTCCGCATTTATTAAATCCCTAATGTGTATACACTTTCGATTTTATTAAATGAACTTAAAGGGAATATTGGTGGTGATTGTTACCAAGTATGAGATATGCAAATTTCTGCAGTTTTGAAGAAATTGCCTCGGAATTGAGTGATCATGATTGTAATGCAGAAGGAATGATGGTATTTCACAGATTCTCAGTGTCATGACAGCCTTGAAGATCTAATGTTTGTTAAATTAGCAATGCGGTAGGTTCCTATTACTTTCATGCTCAACCTCAAGAGTATTTTCTTAAGCGTGATCATATCACAGGCAACCTACCACTGGTAGAGCAAAATAACAGAATCAAGGACAATTATTTCAATTAACTTTGAAAGATGTAAATGGGTCTACATCACTATTCAGATTCAAGAAATGAAACATGAATTTAGTGAATCATAAAATCATGGCGGTGAAAATTGAATCAAAAACTTGAAATTTCAGCCAAGAGGGCACGAATAATATCGCGACTTTTTCATGCAGACTTCCATTATAATACAATTCATGAAATTCCCTTGATAATCAGCTTGATTTCCGCTTAGTTAGGATGCTTATTAGCAAATATTCATTCCTTTTGATATCCAACTTGCTTCATGCTTCTTATATAAGAGCATCATCTCGGTAATATATAAATTTGCAAATTTTGACTTCTTTCAAAAGTGCTCAAATAATTTTTTGGACCACGGGAACGTAATCTCCGCAAAAAAATTAATCTTTTCATATAAAAATTTTCACTGTATACAGATACTTTTTTGAGTTGACATTCTATCTATATATCCCTACTCTATGGTGCTCGTATCAAAGTCTCACTCACACAAAGATCCAATACTACAAAATTTAGCAGAAATAGTATCACTGTTACCAACTGAAAAAATTCAACATTAAAACTGCTGTCAATTTCATGACTGAATTTCAAAAATGATCATTAAAGCTAGTCTTTATTAAGAGTTCTGATATTTGAACGAACAATGAATTACATTGTCAGGATTGTAGAAAATTGTTTCCATTTCTGTAATGGAGAGAGAAAAAATAGCAATTCTCATAACATAAATAATCTTTTATTTTTGATATGCTTGACAAGATTGTTAAAACTGAATCCAAAATGATCTTTTTTAATAACAGATCAATAAATGTACAGTAGGTCAAATTCATATTTACCTGCATGAATATAATAACACTAATGGACATGTAAATGTAGAGACTAAATGTACTAAATGGACTAAATGGACTAATGTAAATGGACACGTTTGATGGACGCTAACAAGTTTAAGAATGCCCTTGCTGCTTTAAAATGTTAGGAAGCAAAGTAGCTCTAACAATTCTTACAAATCACAACAGCATCGAATATCACAAAAGTTTCAATAAATTGATTTTCACAGGTAGATACTTTTACAGTAAAAAATCCAGTCTAAATTCTGTAGCTAAAGACAACGCAGAAGTGCAAGATCATGGATGAACATTTTTCAAACCTGCACAGAGACTGGCGAGCAGATATGTCGAGATTATGATGTCCGAAATGGTGACCATAAATATTGCGACATGTAAAGGTAATATAAAGTATGACAGGAATTGAGTAGTTTCACTGGGTGCTAAAAATGCTAGTGTTGGCTATAATGTAGTTTACACTATAGAATATAAATTCACTGTTTTGAATACAAACAGTTATAAGCATAAGATCAACATTTGCTGTAAAAAACATAAAACAACGATATAATAAAATGCTTCTAAAAATCTAACGAAATTTGCATTGATATGTTAAATGACACATTTCAGAGTACTTCGAATTACGCAGGAATCACGTTTATGGAAATTGGGATAGCGAATGTGATTGGAATTCATGTGTGACGTACACAAGCTGATATGGATATTGCGTATAATTCAGTAATTCAGCTACAACATACATTTCAATTTAGGTTCAAGGCCAATATTATAATTTAAACCAAAAATGCTCGTCTTCTTGTAGGCTCATAATCGCGAGACGATTAATATTGCTTCAAAATTGAACATAATTTCGTGTTATAGGCCTAAAGACAAGTTGACTCAATTTCAACTATCGAAACGATTCCTGATAGATATATGAGTCTGTTAGGATAATGAGCGGCTCAGCGTTTTTCAAGCATAATTTTTAGAATTGTGATGCAATTTATGGCAAGCGCGCATCACTTTTTTCTGTTATGCAGAGAGCTGTGCGAGAATTCTCTACATAGGTAGGCCTACTGCAACAAATTTTACATTCCAATGTGATAAGGGTAGAAAGAAATGAGTTTGGTTTAATTTGCATCTGCAAAACTCAAAGAACTGACTGCTTAAATGCTCAAAGCAGCAGCCAACTAAGTTCAAAGGTCGAAAATCCTCTCAAATAATTTCCTATACATTGAAGCACTATTTGCAAGCGAGATACATGTTACGCCAAAAAGCTATCAATGATAAAAGCATGAGAAAATTCAGAAATTATAAACAGTTCAGCCTCTAATGAAAGGGAATGGCCGAGCTAGATATCTGTAGAGGCACTGACAGTCGCTTTCGGGAGTGAAAAAACGGTGGGTTCTCTCCTTTCTGGTTCATACGACAGCTGATCAGGTACTAATGACATGTATGCTGGAGGCTGTTTGGGGCTATACAGTTGTGGCGAATGGTAAGATGTCTGTTGAATCGGTTTTTGATAATCTCCCAGATATTTTGTAGACGTCGGTTCTGATAAGTCGGCAGTAGGCAATCGATACTTCTCTTCTACCAGTTTCGCTGAAGATGATGGTGGTGTCGACCCGTTATGATTTTCAGGAGCATGATATGGCTTTAAGCTGATACTACTGGGACTTGTGACAAATGTCATGAATGTGTCGGATTTTTTGTCATTACTTATTGGTGACTGTTTATTTGACAGATCCTCGATGTTTTGCTTATATGCTACGTACATGCCTGAAACAGCCATGCCGAACAATAACAGTAGAAAAACAAACATAAACCATCCTATGATGACACCCACCCGCAAACCACCAATTACACTTGTGGAACTTAGATCACCACAAGACGTTAAGTTAACTACATTAGGTATACAATCAAAAGTAACGGGGTTGTAATTTTGTAATGGTGCACACGGTCTCTTATCAAGACCTTGACAAAGCAGACTGTAGCCTTCTGAAGCAACTCCTACAGTTGCTAAATTGAGGAAAGTGACTAATCCAGTGATAGCTGTCAACGCGATTCCAAGATGATAATGTGTCGCATAGAAAGATAATCCACGAATTCTGCTACTGCCAGCAACCAAAATGAGAATAATGCAATGCAGATCCGTTACTATGCCAACGATGAGTGCCATATCACATGTGGGAGAATAATATGGAACAAAGTACAGACTGTGGAATCCATTTCTTTTGGGTTGCAAACTTGAGCCGAGTAAACATGCGTCGCCGTTGGTCGAGGATGAGAAGGGACAAGGAGCAGAAGGCGGCTTCAGAGGGTATCCTGTACAAGCGTCTCGTACTCGCCACAGATTGAAGATGAGAGTCATGGTGATATTAGTGATTCCAATTATGACAGCCAAGATGATAGTGGTTATCTCCCAACGAGCCGAGAGCCATAACATAAAGGCAGGTGGAGGAGTCGCTCGACCAAACATGTCGAAGAAAAATAGCAGAATGATCTGAGAGTTTAAGCGCTTACACAAATCTCGTTGTCACAGAAACAACGCCAACTGAAGGTAGCTCGATAGAGAAGGGGATTTGCTGCGTTGAGAAGTAGGAGCAGTCTCGTCGCCAGTTGCGGCAATACGTCATTGTTAATGAAGTCAATACTTCTGCATATCCCAAAAGAATAATGAGGGTAGCATGTGTGCATATGCGTCACAATTAAGAAAATGAGCAACTTTAGGTGAATGACTCACGATATGAGGAATGCTTCGACATAAATAGTAGTTGCGTTTTTTAAATCCCGTTGAAAGTGATGTCTTCAAATTAAAAATCCCCTATTAATAAAGGGGTGAGAATCCGAAGTCGGATTTTAACGGTGAGATTTAGACTCGTAATCCAACAGAATCAAATGTTCAACAGAGGTAAAGAATTCACCTTTCTTCCCTCATATGTGCTGTCTTATATTTCCTCCTTTTTTCGCTAATTTGTTCCAGTCCTTCACTTGAATTCGTAATTCATCACCACTGCAAGCTTTATTAAAATCAGCATAGATATCGCTATCAATATTTTTCACATAATCAGCTTTCAGCTCAGCTGTCATGTTTAGACTCTATATTTCATGTTTAAATTCTTTCAGAAATAGTTCTGATCTTGATTCAACCTCTAAGCATGAGTGTTGAGGAATAGGATTTCTGCAACATGTACGAGCAATTCTTGGAAGTGGCTCTTTAGAGCAATTTTCGCTGAGGTTTGCTGAGCTATAATTACAATAGGACTCGTAATAACAAGATTTTTTCGGCTTCTTGTTAACGTTACTTTTACTTCGGTAATTTTTTCAATTTTGAAATTTCACTTTTCTCTTTGTTTATATTGCACATGTGTTTCTTTTCCAATTAGCAATTTTTCTGTATTATATGTACTTTGGCTACTATTTATTCACTTAGCGCTTTCTGGTCCAGTGACTGTCCATTGCCTGATCGATGTTCCAGAGGTCCATTCACACCGGACGCGGCGCGTTGCGTCCGCACGCCAGATTTTTCGTTCAGAACTTTAATATATCTATATGCTGTTCACACCGGACGCGGCGCGTTCCCGCGATCTGGACATGAAAGCGCTAAGTGAATGAGTAGTAGCCAAAGTACATATAATACAGAAAAATTGCTAATTGGAAAAGAAACACATGTGCAATATGAACAAAGAGAAAAGTGAAATTTCAAAATTGAAAAAATTACCGAAGTAAAAGTAACGTTAACAAGAAGCCGAAAAAATCTTGTTATTACGAGTCCTATTGTAATTATAGCTCAGCAAACCTCAACAAAAATTGCTCTAAAGAGCCACTTCCAAGAATTGCTCGTACATGTTGCAGAAATCCTATTCCTCAACACTCATGCTTAGAGGTTGAATCAAGATCAGAACTATTTCTGAAAGAATTTAAACATGAAATATAGAGTCTAAACATGACAGCTGAGCTGAAAGCTGATTATGTGAAAAATATTGATAGCGATATCTATGCTGATTTTAATAAAGCTTGCAGTGGTGATGAACTACGAATTCAAGTGAAGGACTGGAACAAATTAGCGAAAAAAGGAGGAAATATAAGACAGCACATATGAGGGAAGAAAGGTGAATTCTTTACCTCTGTTGAACATTTGATTCTGTTGGATTACGAGTCTAAATCTCATATGCCATCTTTTACGATGATGAATTCCAAAAGCAAATATATTATTTTCAAATTGCTAGATCGAAAGGGAATAAAAATATTTATCACAAGTTTTGCAAAAGAAAATTCAATAATCAAAATAATGTCAATAAAAGTCATGTTTGTTGCCAAGTATAATGAAAACAATTCACAAATGGCATCCAATTGGAAAAGTGATCGTATGATGCACATTCACAATGAAAGTGAAGTACATCAAGAGGTCGGTGACAGAAAGACCAGTCGGAGAAATTACAAGCACAGGCACATGTTAGCTTTCATGTATAAATAGAGTCTGAGAAGTTTTGGCTATGATATCGATGCATGCATTTCTCTGAATACAATCACAAACTATAATAATATGTTAAGCAATGTCAAAATATTGGTGAAAAATTATGCGCAATTTGAGAGAAACATGAACCACAAATTCAATAGAACTGCGGTATCATCGAATTCTACTTTACATCATTTCATTGTTTTAATTGTGAGTTAATTCATCTGCTAACTTATGATGTATGACAATTAATGGGAAATTATGTATGGTAAATTTTGTGATGCATGGCAAATTTTGTGGGTTTTTAATTTCAAAACTGAAAGGTCATCATTACTTCAATTTTCTTTGTGCGTAAAAAGTCCATTAACTCAATATCCAATTGTTGTCATTGATAAACTATTTCTCAGAAAGAATCTCATTAGCTTTTTAATTGATTCTTCCATTTTGTAATAGTTTGAATATGCCAAAGGCATCTGTTGCTGCACTTTGCAATTTTTCTAGAGGTGCTCCATGGAAGTTAAGATCATTTACTCTTTCTTAGGCTTCTATAAAAGAGGAAAGCACGATTTTTCGATACATTCCACAAAACTTAGACATCAGATATGATGGTGAGTAGATTTATATCATGGACTCCTAGATATATATAAAACCTGGACTGTCAGCCAAAATGTAAGGTGTACATCAGGGGGCAAAGCTAATTGTACATTATGTTATAAAACAATTAACGTTTTTTAATTGACAAGTACATGATAAGTCAGTTTTACATTTTGAACAATAACGGCAAATATTTTATATCAAGAATATATTTCCTCAATTGAGCTGTGTATTTGGTAGATATTCGATGTTGGATATAATAACGTAGGCCTATGCGTTCTAAATGCTTCTAAGTTTATTAATTTTGAGATCGCTGGTTGAAATTAAATATTTACACTTTTTCTTGAGTCAGATGTTTTAGCCACGCAGTTCTCACAATATTTAAATTTGGCAGTAGTAGGCTAAGAAAAATTACGCGATGTAGGCATAATGTAGAAAGAGAAATTGAAAGTTATGGAAAAATATATTTTCCAGATTTTGCATTGCATGTAAAATACATCTGCATGTTAGTCATTTAAGCTATCGCATTGAATTATCTATAAATCGCTATCACACTATAAACAAAAAATGGTGGTTTCAAAAGAATAGAAGTACATTTCAAATCGATTAAATCCAACTTTATGCAACAATTCTGTAACTTCCCAACAGCATCGTGTAGGCTTTTATCATGTTTGAGATCACAGTGCACTGGACACATCAGCAATTTATCATTTCATAAATTCTATTTCACCGTAAAGAAGCGTCGTCCTTGCAATTTTATTGTCTAAAATTCAAAACTACCACAGTATATTCGACTATTTGATTCCTTTGCTGTCTTCGAAAAGAATCCATTCAAACAAGAAACCCCAGAATACGATAGTCCAGTGTCGCCCATTCTGAACAACTCAATCATTGCAGAAATTCCATATAAAGGGTAGGGAAAATAATGAGCTAGCCTACTAGCATACCTATATGATACTCAAAATCAACAGAGATGAAGTGTGGTTCACAAATTTGACCCAATGTTCCCAATTATGAAGCATTAAACAGTCTTCTAAAATTACTGTAGTGGAGAAAATAGAAGATATATTATCTTTATAAGAAAGGAAGAGTACTCACATATAGTCGTTACAAAGAAAATAATTGACAATATCATTGAAAATAGTTCATGCACAAATTTTTGTGAAGGTTTTGAAGAAGCATTAAAAAATGCTCAGATAATAATCTCAGATGAAATATGCCTATTTTATGAAGAGATGGCAGACGCACCAAGTTACTGGATATAATATTCCAATAAGTTATTGGTGTTCTACTCTTCCGAATTCGCAACTTGGTTATATACTTTTCATTTAATAGAGCATCAAGCTATCTTAATGAATACAGCATACCTTTGCCAGACATTAAGGGTTTAGGTCACCTCCCGTAAAATGGTGAACTGCGATGCCCATTTAATTGAAGCCAATCATTATGTGACTGACACTTGTGTGTTTTCAATGTCCAAAATTTGACTCGTATGAAAATTTCTTCAGAGTATACTGATTGAAATTCGGAGAATAGAAGAAAGTAGCTAGCAGTTTCTAGTTGAAAAGTGGTTGCTTCTTATTAAATATATAGCAAATACCATAAACTTTTAATCTGCACTTGTGATATTAGCCTTCTTCTATCTTGAATCCAAGAGTACAGAGCACACAATATTTCATACACAACCTGTGCGCATCATCTGGTGAATCAGAAAGAGCCTTCTTTGTATTCCAGTAGTGCATTAACGTAATCATATGACCAACAAAACTTCTTGCTAAATTCTCCTTTTTCGTCTCCTAAATTCGTTTTTTTTGCCATTGATAAAGCGGCTGGTACGCGAAACGTCTGGCGCATAACATCTGCCTTTTTATTCAAATCACTCGCATATTGGAAAAAAGTATTGGGGAGAGACTAACGATAAATTATTGTTTTTCTCATATTATGAACCTCCCGACGAAATCCATCAACTATATCTTTTCGAAGAATTCTTTCAAACCACTTTTTCATGATCTCCTTGCTCTTTACTATAATTTTTATGTTCACTGTTGCAATCATGAGTGCTGTATTTACTTTACCACTCTCACAAGTTGACATCTGATTTTGTAGTGAAGTAGCTGATAAACATGAATGTTGGACTCTGATGTACGCAAAAATTTTGAATTTTGCTTGACAGTCCAGGTGATCTATATGTACGGCACTAAATCAAGCCATATGTAGATATAGGATTCAACGCCACAAAGGGTAATTTTTCTCAAATTGCATAGATTGATTGATCCCTTTGAAACATGCACATGTAGACAGGACATGACACAACACTTTTAAATAGCCAACAATCATGTAGGCTATCATGCTACATGGATTCAGTTGTTGTTAATAAAAGAATAGTTGATCAAGCAACAAAATAAGCATGACTTCCATTATATCAGAGGATTCCCACAACGTTTGTATAACGAGAAGAAAAAGCAAAGTCAATAATTTTGCTTATTTCAAATCGGAACGAATGGGATAATCATGAGCGATATCGATAACAACAGAAGTTAATTGCATACAACTACCATACTAATATTCTGTATTTTACTTAATGATGCTTGCGAATAATTTTATACTGAAAGACCAATTAAAAGTAAAAATGAAAGTAATGCGATTCACATGCGCAGCAGCATACAATATATGATTCATATATGAAGTAAGCTACATCAAATCTAGTTCATGCTCAAACAAGTCTAAAGATATTTAAGAAATAAGTGAACTCGGATCGTGACGAAAGTGGTCTCGAAATTAGACTTTGATTAAACTATTCTAGGGAAAGCCTCGACATAAGAATTAAATGCTTGCAGCGTTCTCAGCAACATCTATAATCCATATCTCTGCCGAAATTCTAGACTGAAGATCAATTGCTTTGTTGCAAGCTGTGGATCTTTTCAAATGGAAAATGGCAAACTTGATTTTCAGGTTAAAATATTGGGAGAGACATGGGTTGTACAATGTTGTGTTGTAAATGTTCTCCTGTCACTTGAATTACGTTTTGAAGTTTTCCTTGAGCAGTTTTATCAATTAGATTGAGAATGAAATGAAATAAGCGATAGATTAAAGTTCCATGAAAAAGATTTGCCACTGGCAAAATTCGAATTTTGACTGCCAACATTAAGACCAGTAGCAAGGATCGATGAAAATGCAAGAAACGAAAGATCAAATTGCCATGCAAAAGATGTGCGAGGACCATTTTGACTTGATAGCAGAAATTCGACCTCCTGAGAGTCTTTTGTCGTCTTTCCGGCTAGTCGAAGAGTTGTAGAGGACTCAAGCAAGTGATATGTGATCGAAGAGTGAAAGTGCGCTCATTGGAACAAAAGTTTTTTAAAAAATATTTCCTAACTATATTTTGCTGGCTGGATTATTCGGTCAGGAAATTGAAAATTACTTTTATGCGCTCTCATCTTCCCACTAAAAATAAATTCCAGGTTTAGCTTTCCTCTCTAAGATGATTGACGATGACCATCCAGTCAAAATGCACTCTGCTCGGCAGGGTTGGAACCAAACAGGATTTTTTGACCGGCCTGGTTTCGGCTCGATGCTGTTCTTCATTTTTGGCCTAGGCCCGACCCGAGAATTTCAATGTATAGGCGCGGCCGTTGCATTTTGAGTTAATAATCAGAGGCGAGCGCACAGAAACAGAGTTAGATAGTGAGTTGTTAGTGTCTAACAAATATTTGACAATATAGTGACTTACTAGTCCCTAACCGTATGGTGCGCACAATTAGATCAAAAGACGAGCAATGTTCGTTTTATCATTCAGAAGTGTGTAAATTATTTGATAGCATTGATACGACTCGTATACACACATGCCTATACGTACATGATGTGCATGTATGCTTGGAAACCACGTTTGCAATACAAGTTTCCATGGTGTATAGAGAAGGAATGCTGTGTCTCTCAGCAGATGAACTACATGGTCGAGGTTTATAGCCAAATATGTCCAAGTTTTCTCTCCAAAGCCTCGGGAAGTGCCCGTAGAAATTTACAGTGTAACGTATTTTTGAGGACTGTAAGATAGGATATATTAGATATCTACAGTTTTCTACACGCATTCATTTCTCATTTCTAAAAGAAATATTTCTAAATATAGGTAGAAAAGATTCCAACTTTGGATTTCAACATTCAGAAATGCCAAGCTTTTGATTTGAAAACTTTCATTATGCGAGTATACTAGGTCTGCTTATAATTGACAGCATAATGTCTTTCATTCGTAATGAAATTCGTAATCATCATCAAATTGACAAGAGAATATGCGGATACGATTTCGAGAGTTCTAGCAGTTACTTAGCAAGTTTTGATTTCAAATTGACCTGCTCACCTCGTAGGACGATGAAATCAATAGATTTGGTTAAGATGGGTATTGGCGAAAAATTTCGACTCCTGTTCAGTACTGCATGCATCTATACGTAGGAGTCTAATGCGCTGATCGCAAATTTGAAATACCCTAACGTTGGAATTTTACGTGTATTGTATTCATTATGATCATGAGTCTGAGTCTAATGCATGGAATGTACAATTTATCTTTCCTTTTTAGATTAAAGTTTCTTTCATCCTGTTTGTCCTTATGGGTTCAACGTATGCTACTTTTCAACAATCCATTGGTGAATACAAAGTAGATTCATTTCTCGGACAGAATTTCTGCTGTTCTCGTAAGTTATTATTGCTATAATTCTTGTTCATATACGAGTAAATATTATAGAAAAGTTCTAGTTAGAGTTGGAACTGGTCCAGGTGGAGGTCTAAAAATTTGATAATGACCGGACCGGGACATGAGCTAAGGTTCAATTGACAGGACTGGCTGTAATTTTGACCACAATAAGTTTAACTTTTCATACATGAGGGTAGAAGTAAATGAAGGCAAAAGTGTAGATTCTGTACAATGATTTTCACTTCCAATTCCGACTGTACGTCATTATTTTTTTCTTTGAGAAAAATGTGCCATTTTCCAAGGAAATACTTGCAAATTAGCAAGTGAAACCGAAACATTAATACTACATTTCTTCCGGTATCATTTAACTAGTTGCATGACCAAGGCCCATCGAAAATGAAAAATAGATGTAAATTCATTAATAAGGTAAAAATAATGCAATAATGACCTAACAGAAAATAGAACTGATGTTATAATATAAGTAGATTCATGAATTGAGCAACACTTTCCTCAGTCAAAATTCAGTCATGTAAATGTCAGAAATCGCCATCAGTCCTGCCTGTTTCTCCCTTTTGAAAGTGACCACTGTCAAATACTGTCAATGATTTATCTCGTTGTTGTGATGCACTTGTATATTGTTTTCAATTCGATGCAATTTGTCAAAAATTCAGTGATTTTTGTGTGACAAGTAAATGCATCAAATGCTTCTCTTTTCTCTTTTTTTATTCACTTTCACCGACATCATTACAGCTCTTTGTTGATGACTCTTAACATTAGATGAAATAGATATCCAATATATTCTTATTTCTAGAATGAGAATGAAACTGGGCATAGTATTGCTGCACTCGTAGTCGCATTAATACCAGGGAAAGTTAATAGGTCTTCCACATAACGGAACGCTGAAACATTCTTGTTCTATGGAACTTTTGATAAAGGATCCTGAAAACATTCGCCTACTGATTTTGTACGTGATGCTGAAATGAGGAACACACTTCATTAGTTTCAAATTTGCAATTAGCAAGTTAGTGGAATTTCGATAGGCATTAACTAAATATCACTTTAAACACACTACTGCAAATCACCTATGTTAGTGCGTCTACAGTAATTAACAAATGCTGTTTTTTGCAGACGCAGTCTAAATAGAATAATTATAAGTTGAGTTGCAGTCTCATTCCTCAGCTCAAAAATGGGAACAGAACTGAAAAGCTGTCATTTCATTCAATATCAGGAATCATCAACATCGACACTACTCCCTATTTAAGGTTGCAGCTACGCCCGGATAAATTTTGCAATGCGAGGAGATTTACAATCAGCAAGTTAGTGACATTTCGACGGGCATTCATTAAATGTCATTTTAAACACACTACTGATAAATCACCTAAGATAGTGCACGTGCAATAAACAGTGCCTAAATTATATGTATATATTACATATATTAATCATGTTAATATATGCTCGAAAAATAAATGCACCAAAAATGGAAAATAATAGTAGTAAATAATCCCGATACTTGAAAGTATAAATCAAAAACCTAAAATTAACGCTCGACCGGTTTCACCTTTATCAAGGCTTGTCAAAGGCTAAAGTGAATAGTTATATTAATTCAAAAGTAAATAGCATGAACTGAGACATAGATTTACAAAAAAGGAAATAAGAGATCTTAACAAGAAATCAAACTGAAGTATCTACACTCCTACATGTACTGTAGTAGGACCAAAGAAATCAGGGTAAATAGAGCACTAGGCCTTTGTTTAGTGTTGGTCTTATGACATCAATGCATATTTTCTCCTTTTCTTCGCGATATTCTTTGCCACAAATTGGAAATAATTCCATAATGGGCATGAAATAAGATGGTAGATCGTAATTATTGGCATAGTTAGGGATGTGTTCACTTGCATGCAAAATTCTATACTTGGCTTCTTTGATCTGTTGCTGGTGAACTCTCACCCTAGAACGCAAAACGTCCCCAGTTTGACCCACGCATAGAGCCTCACATCCTCGACACCTCAAAACATATACAACGTCCTTGCTGTTGCAGTTCATGCTAGATATGATTTCAAATATTCTTTCTTCTTGGTTCTCATTTTTGTATTTAAGTTTAATTATTTGGTAACATTGAAGGACAACACATGCATCTTTCATTGTTGCATTTACTTATCAATTCAATTTACTTTATCATGGACCTCGGCTGTTTATAAACAGGTCTGATAACATGATTTTTAAATTTTATATGGAAGTTGTGCCGATGTGGAGAGATGTGAACTAGGCCTACTGAGGACTCGTGATATTGGATCAAATGGCATCTATTCAGGTATGTTCCAATTTTTCAACCGAGGATGCAACATCCATTAGTTTCATGTTTAGCTTTAATGATTTTAATCAGTACCATTCATGTATTTGATAAGGCAAGAGAATAAGCCAAGGTGCAGAAAGATATTGATTGATTAGTTCTTACTACATGCAATGTGCAAATTTCACCGCAAGACGGCGGTAATCCTCTCCACTGTTTAGAACAAATTCATTCCATTTTGGGTTATATTTGGATCTATCAACCGGTAGGTGGATTTATTAGCAGATGAATTTTAATCTAGAAATTCCGCACAGGCTAATTTGAATGTATTAAGCGGGTGAAATTGCTATTGGTTGATTTATAGAGCGAGATCTGTATTTTCAAACTAAAAAACACGGAAATTCGGAAAAAGCTATGTGCATTTCGTCTTTTTTAGTTTGCCTCTTTGTTTTTTTTATTATTATCTTATTCTGCATACGCTGATGACATGCTGTCAATGCTTACATGCTGCAAGATTGTGTACGAATGTTTTATTTATTGCAGCTGGGAAGTCAGCAGTATACGCAAAATGCGCAAAGGTGGATCCAATTACCCAAAGCAAAGGACATTCCGGATTTACCCTCTACAATAATGGAGAATGTTTGGTAACTTCTACTCGTTGCGAAAGTGACATGGCTCTATTGGTCTGCTTTTAGGCCACAGACACTCTCGGACAGTATTACTATCATTATTGGACCTATTTCAGATTCTGAAATTATCTATGACGGCAACATTCGTTTCATGTTGTGAGAGATGATTGATCGAGGAGTAGCTTTTTGACAATCTTTTGTATGTTTTTTAAAAGAGAGACTAAAGTATCCATTATACAAAGGAGTTTTTGAAGAATTCCGTTTAAGATGATGCGTTTTGCCATTCATCACGCAACGAGAAATTCTGAAAAAATGTGAAAATATATTAAATTTCAACAGATTGATCTCCAACATATATGGCCTTGAGGTCAGAAGATGTGCTTGTTTATCGACTAGTTCCAACAAAAACTGGAAAATCATCCGATCGGCTTTCTTAATGCTGAATGTCGATGCAGATGTGGATATTCAGTAATCTATCTGTTGTAGATCAAATTGTTGAGTGCTTTGATCCACCAGTTTATCGTTTCAATTCCATCTCTGAAATTAATGATGCGAAAACTGTACACGATGGCTCCATTGCAAGAAGAATGCACTTCCGTGTGGAAGTGGAGAAAGTCCAGGGTATGTTTTGTCAGGCTGGAGCTTACTCCAGCGTTTTCACAATAAGTTACTGAACCGGATCCGTTAAAAGAGTCGCTAATGCACGAAATCTCCCGAATTAACATGTAAGCTATGTAACATGTATTACATGTAAGTTATACGCACGGCTATTAGTAGGCTCGATCCATTCCTGTGCGATAGAGCAAAGAAAAGTTTAGAAAGTAAACATCAATTTCATTCTATCTTTATCCGAATGATGAATTGAATAAAAGCTCAAACAAACAGATTTTGGGTTGTTCCGGTATGGTCTGTCAATAGTTCGAATCGCATCACGCCCTTTATATCAGCTATCCTTGCTATCTCTTCTTAAACATGCAATAGCTATTGGTCAAATGCACAAGTAGACGATTATCAGCTCATTGATGAGACTAGTAATATTAGTCCGGCAGCCAGAACGAGTTTCTAAAGGGAACGAGGCCGCGAGAGAGACTCTCACATAGTGATGCTCACCAGTTTTGGAAACAAGGCTGGTTTTAGCAACGCCGGTCGTGGGCTATAAATTTTAAGACCGGTCGGCCGATTATTCTATCTAGGCTTGCGTTGGCGATTGACGACATTCATTCTTGAATTAATTGTCTAGTCATTCAAAATAGAATTGCAACATTGTAGGAGCATGATAACATACTTTTCATGACTCAAACATTGCGAAACGTTTCTTGAAAATTATTCTTCAAATCAAAGCGGCGAACAGAGCCTTGCAATATCACTGAAAGTTGTCGATGATAAAGAAGTTTAATATAAAAGTTACTCATAATAACCGTTACAACACACATCAGTAAAAATTTATGAATTTTTGTTGCTTTTCCGTTTTGCAGAGAAAAAGCAGCAGGGATGGGCAAGCCAATATTTTGCAGTTTTTTGTGCGTGTCCAATTTTTTGATTTTGATTTAAAAAATGAAGACATGTCATTACAACTGCTGATTAAATTTCTAAAATCATGAGTTTTGCTTTATTCTTTCATCGACGAACGTTGAATAGCGTTAAAGGTGAAAGCTGATTTTTATGTCAGCATAACCCTATGTCAAAACCGGATTCTGAAGCACATCCCCATTCTGCACAGGGCTGATTTGCCAACTTGTTTACATGCCGCTATTGCTTGAAATTCAGATTACGTTAAAACCGCAATGGAAACTTATTTGGAATGCGGATTTTCCAATAGTGGAATTCATTTGTTCAAACTTGTCGTTTTCGTACAGTAAACAGCAACTCAAAATCTCAATTCCCAATTTTCAATACTTCTGAAAATTTTGAATTTTTGCCATGTTTTGGCTGCCAATTCCCTTAACGAATGGTAGTTACGATGTAAAAGAGATTATATTGTTTACGAAGCCACTTTCAAGAACAGACAGAGGATATGCAAAGCATTGATTTATGCATGGAACACTCACGCGAAACGATATTCTAAAAGCAAGAATAGTCTACCTTCGAATGAATGAAGGTCAAGTTGAAGATACCAAAAGCTTTGAAATGATTAGATAGTTGAACAGAAAAATTTTCCTTCTTAAAGTGTCATAACTTCTAAAAGATTCAATAAATAGTATCTAGATATAATTGACCAGTCGACGGGAGATCATTTTATGTTTTCACAAGTTGAATCAGCAAAATTCCCCACGGAATCTAAAGCCTTGGAATTGCTGGGGTTGAACCCCGCAATATATATAAGAGGTACATCACGACGTCATACTAAGTCCTTTGACATTTGACAAAAATAAATTTAATCAAATATTAGAAGTTTTTATTTTAATAAACCCCCAATTTGATAAAATTCTGAGACAAAATAATTACAGCGAACAAGAACGCAAGATAACTGCTAAAATAAAAACGTCAAATAATAACTACGAAAGCAACATACATTTTAAGTAGTCGTATGTTAATGATAGGTGTAATCGTAAAATAAATAGACTGATTAAAAGATATAATTTCCCTGTTCGACTTATCAATGAGTACGGTTTTCAATCAGTCACATACCTTAATAATACGACTAAAGCGAAAACATGCTCTTGTAATATATGTAACGATTCAAATAATACCAAATACTTTTGCCGAGATCGGTTCGTAGTATATCAATATACATGTAGTCAGTGGGGAGAATATTACATCGGAAAGATGGCCCGCATGTTTAAACAAGACATCATATTGATAATAAAACCAATAATAGCGCGCTTTACATCCATCTCGGAGATGGACATAGGGGGATAGGCGGCATCGAAAACTTTCAGGTCGGCTTCATTCATATACTGTTCAGCACTCGAGACACAACAATAGCAGAGGCAAAAGCAATAACACATCTCAAACCTACAATAAACAGGAAAAACGAACTTCCAGACTACAATCTCTCTTCACAGTTCGATAATCACGCATACAATCAATACACTTCTTAACATAACTCACATCTTAGAACAAAACTTCACATTGTTGCATCTTGGGCGTTACCATCGACCGATAGAAGTCGCAGGACGCCGAAGGCCCGTCTGGAGTGTTTTGCTTTTGACTTTAAATTATAGATCTCGACCAAACTTTGGGGAGTTTTGCTTATTCAACTTGTGAAGAGTATCTAGATAGCATTCAAATTTAGAGGTAGTGTTCGATATCTTTTTCGATAATTGATTACTCGTATATATGCGATTAATGGACTCACGTTTATAAAATGCTGCACTCATATTGGAAATCGATGCTTGGAAAGTTTCATTGAAAGTTTATTCAAAATGGTTGCCAAAGGTGACAACATTGGATCCTCGAAAACGTGCACGTACTTCTGAAAGTATATCGAAAGTTGGGTCTTCCAATTTGACGAAATTCTATGAATTTTTGAAATTCGTTTGAAAGCTAGCTTGAGTGAAAGTCAGGTGGTCTAGTTTTTGAGACGGCAGCGCAAAAGTCTGACAAGGAGACCGAATCGTTGCCCTGGTATGGATAGGATTATATCACATCAGAGTTGCAGCCGACTGTCAACGTGTGATTGCCATGAACTCATAAAATTTGGCTTCCATGTGATTACTTTTGAGATATTTTAGTACTACATTTCTGTTGCAATGAATAGCAAATTACTATTCAATGCATTTACAATTTTGTTTGGTGAAGCCACAAAATTAGATAGTCGCTCGGTCTCTCTTCGTCTTACTTGAAAGGAAGATTCATATCTTGTATGCAATAATGAAGTTGGACACACTGTGTTTTTATTTTCAACCAGTTAATCCATAAAAAATCAGTCAGCTTTGCACACCAGTGGATGTTATATCCACTAAAATAAAAATTCCGAAAAGGATTGCAGACTCGGACATTAAGTTTATCTTTTACTTCAACATGCTGTTTCTAACCACATAAATCCGATTTTCGATTTTATTTAATTTTATATAGTGTTTGATATTTAACATTTAGCATTTTATTTTATCTGCTACATGATAGTAGAATGGAAACCCGCCGATTGTTGAAGGCCAATATGGTTCTTGCACAAACTACACAGTTAATCTGCGCTGTATTGATGTGACACACCGTTATTAAGGCACCTCTATGCGGTACCTATCCTTAAAACCAGGCTTGCAATTACAAGTACCACAGCAAGATTGTAGCGCTGTTATCAAAAAACGTGGTCAGCCGTTGGAAGCTGCCTTTGTTTAGGGTGATTGTCGTAGCAAACATTGTGACCAGGGCGCAATATTGTTGTCATCAGCGTGGATGTCCGTTCTAGTTCATTGTTTCATTGTTGGATTTTATTGGTTCAAACTGTTGCCACAAATTATGAGTCCCAACAAGGAGAATGAAACTGAATTCGGAACAAGAGGCAAGTGCAGTAAGTACCCACTTTTCGGTGCATCAGCCATTGTCACCTTATTATAATTACATACACTATACTTTTATATGTTATACACTTTTTATTGATTTGACTTTGTTTCTTTCATGTTGTCACATGTATGCAAGACATGAGTCGGTGCCTCTTTCGATTACTGGAAGCAATTGCGATCACAGACTCTACATGTTTGATCCTGATTGCTTTCTATTATGAAGAGAGGCTAAGCAACATTGCGGAAATCAATTACAATGCGAGATGACTATTTTCCAGTATAAGAACTGATAATCAATGGTCTTGGAAGAAGGTCAAGCATAGATGGATGAGCTATACAATCGTTTGCAACTCTGGTGATCTTAGGCATTAACCATTTTGTTACGATAAGCAAAACGACCACATTGAACCACAACCAACGATTTAATGAAACACGTGAATATGGCTGAATGAACATCATTAAAGATATCTGACAATAGCTGTTACAACATTACTACGTCACCACACCTTATCCCCCTCTAAAAAAAGTTACACACAAAAATATATGCAGTGTAAATATATCATTTTTTGGTATGGTAGTGCAGCGGATTAAAAGAATGATGATCAAAGAATTGTCAAGTAATTATCACAATGCTTTACAAGAATTTAAATTCAATAATCTCCCGTCATTCGTTTGTACAACCTGCTCTGTCAAACGACGTTTTACTGGAATGGGGTCTGTAAATCTTGGGGATAAAGGACTTCGAGTTTGTATCTTGAAACATGCTGCTTTCGGACATTTTCCCGTAAATTCTTCGTGATCACTTCTTTCATTAGGATTGTTGATATCATCTCGATATTTGCAATTAAATATCATATCATAAGGAGTTTTCTTGATAGTTGAGCAATACGCAGAGTTGTGAGCAGCTATCACTTTGGGCAATTTATCTTTCCAATCACCTCCCATCCAAGAGATCGTATCTGTGATACCTTTCGATCACCGAATTTCCTTGAGGATAATAAACAGTTGAGTTCTTTCTGAAAAATCCATGCTTTTCAGCTAATTTTTTCAATAATATAGAGACAAATTGTGCACCATAATCGCATAAAATAGCCCGTGGAACTCCAAATTTGTAAAACTACCATCATCAATTGCTTTACAAACACTGTCCGCTTTTGTTTCCGTTAATGTACTACATTGAAAAAATCGTGTTGTCACATCAATGAGAGAAAGCATATATTTGAAATTTCCTTTAGAAGGTTTCAAAGGTCCTACCAAATCAACACTGACAAGGTCAAACGTTTTCAATGAATTCGACACAATACGTAGCTTTCTTGTATTATAAGTGTAAGATTTAAACAGAAGACATTTAGAGCAATTAGCAATGAATGACCGAATTCGATTGCGCATGTTTGGAAACCAAAGTCCTGAATTTAGAATGGAATATCTCGTCCTCACAATGCCGTAGTGACCAAATTCATGATGCTCAAGAATAACCGTATCAATTTTCTCGTCTGGAAAAAATGTTCGAAATGAAGTCGCTGTCATGCCACGCTTTTCATGATCACATTCTTCAACACAGGTCATTCTAGACATAGTATCAGCAAGAACTTTGTTTGAGCCCTTAACGTATTCTATGTCAAAGTTGCAATCTTCCAAAAGTGAATATATCAAGCACTTTTAGTCAACATCCTTAGAACTTCGTGGAATATCAATGTTCTGAAGTTTCTCAACTTTTTCAGGATCTGGTTCAACTCCGCGAGAAGAAATCAAAAAACCAAGGTATTTTACTTGAAAATAATCAAATGTACACTTCTCCGGTTTTGCCATCAAATTATTGTCTTTGAAACGCTGCAAAACGTTTTGAACTGACCTCAAATACTCATCGAAATTTTCATCAGCAATTATTATGTCATCAATGTATGGAGGAATGTGACCAAACCTTTCAAAACAACTTGCAACATTCGCTGAAGCTAGGCGGGAACATTTTTCAATCCATATGGCATTTTTTTAAATTCAAATAGGCAATTATCCACAGCAAAAGCAGTCTTTGGTTTATCTTCTTCCCTCAGTTCTACTTGATAATATGCTGATGTAAGATCCAGAGTGCTGAAATGCTTACATCCACCAAATTCAGTAATACATTCGTCAACAATTGGCATTGGAAAACAGTCATCTGAAGTAACAGAATTTGGTCTTCTAAAATCAACATCCATTTCCAATCGTCCACTTTTTTCTTAATGAAAAAATACAGGGTTACGCCATGGAGAATTACTTTCACGTATAACTCCATTATGCAACATTTCCTGTACAACACATCTTGCATCAGATTTAAGAGAATATGACAAAGGATAGTATCGACACCGAAATGGAGGGCTATTGCCAGTGTTGATATTGTGCTTGAATAAAGAATTTGATTTGAAATCAAATTGATGAGCAGAAAACACTTCCGGGGATTTATACAATACTTGCAAAAGACACTTTTGATTTTTCTGAGATAATTCTTTATTGATATTGAATTTATGAGACACTTCAGATAATTGAAGTGTGCTTCCGAATTAAAGGCCAACCAATAACAAGTTGATGAGGACTGGTATCAAATGCAACAAACTTCTCCAAGAAACCAAATATATTGATCATCACATAGCTCGAAGTATGAGTAGAATTTGCCATAAGTAAACCTTGCGATTGAAGATTTTCTTTGAGGGATAAAGAAATAACAATGTCACGTCGAATAAAATTGACATCACTTAACGAAGGACACAATTTAATTGCTTTCCGCCAACCTCAAGAGGATAATAAAAATAACCACTGTTATTTGTCACTGCACTACCACAAACTATTTTAAATTATTGGTACTGACATAGCGGTTTTTAAGGGCAATATCTCTGAATATGACCAACTTGGCCACAACCAAAACATTTCATTTGCTTCCAGCATTTTCCGCCGTGCTTTCGGTTGCAAATTGTGCATTGAGACGAAGTAATTGCACTAACCGAAGCATGATGCCATTGTATCTTGCGTATGTTAACGATGAAATTGTCCAGATCTGTAATATTTATTGACAGCAATAATTGATTGCGGATTGTAATATCTGGGACAGATTCAATACACGAAGTTATGACAGATTCGGCAGTAAATCCAATAAGTAAAAGCTTCCGCACAACAATCACCATTTTCTCCGCATCGTCTATGGTTATAATTGGATGTTGTACCAGACTTCGTAACGAAACTTGTTGCTTTGACTTCCAAATATTCTCAATTTCAGATAACATAAATTTTTTGCCGTGGTTGTTCTAACACCAAGCTTGCTTGAAGGCAATAAATTCAGCAAATACGTATCAGCATCAGTGTCTTTCAATTTGCTAGAAAGCACCAGATTAGATAATTCTCCATCTAATTTACTTTTCCAGATCTTGAACTAGACGTTTTCCGTTAAAGTGTTCATCGCAATGTTGTAGCAATGTTACGATAAGTAAAAAACTACCACATTGAAACCACAACCAACGATTTCATGAAACATGTGAAAATGGCTGAATGAACATCATTTCAGATACCGGTATCTGACAATGGCTGTTACAACATTACTACGTCACCACACATTTGAGCTTAATAACGTTTTCGATGAACATCTTCCCACAGATTATCAAAAATTGATTGCAGTTTAATTGCTTTTCAATCATTTAATTGAAATATCAATTGTTAAGCAATCAATTAATTGAAATTGGTAACTTAGCAAGCAATTGACCCTAAGAGGGAATCTTGGTGAAGCCAGTTTAGACCCAAAACGTTTTTCTCATTTTATATCGAATTAGTGACACTATTTGCATTTACGCCAATGAAATAATTGAATTCAATTATTAACATATAAATCTGAGTATGATACTAAAACATCAGACTATGCGATTAGAATGCATGGGACGAAAAGTATCAAACTGTGAATTTTTTTGTCAAGTCTGTAATATTTGTTATATGATGACTGACATTGAAGAAAATAAGCCATGGACATGCATGTCATCTTGTGAGTTATGGGGCGAAAAAGTGCCAAACTATAGATGGAAAGTATAAAATACTACATGTAAAGGTAATGTGAGCAAAGCAAGCATATTAAGCGAAAAGATAAATTAAATCATTATAATCAATTATTCAAATAAACTGAAATCAAGCCAACCGATGGAAATCTGGGCTGAAATACGAAACATAGTCAGAGAGGAAAAAGAGACTTCGAGGCATAGTAAGCTCTGTGCGAAAACAATGAATGAATGGCACACAGAAATTAAATTTCAACTGACCATACTTATGAAGAAGTTATGCGGAAAGAGGGACCAACAACCGGCATCATTGAACACTTCGAAGTGTATGAAATACAAATGGCTCTATCAAAATTGAAGAAAACTGCACATCAAAGGAATCTCAGACCAAGACTGCACCGGCTACAGAGAAAGACAACTAGTGAGAATAAAGGAACTACATTTATTAATCGAATGATCCACAGTAACTGATTTTTCCTTGTCTTTGTCCTTTGTCTTCTTATGTCACTTTTGTAAACGATATGCGTCTGTCATTTCGCAATAAAGCCTATTATTATTATTATTATTAGTGTTTAGTTATGTTCTCCACAGTACTCTATCATCGATCGTGAAAGTTCATTTTACAAACCGTGAAATTTGCGTCATGCAGTCAAATATTGAAGTGTTCTCCCATTAGTTCTGATGCAGTTTTGGCACTGTACAAGGTGTACATCTTCGCTGTGTTTTTCGAGGATTTCTTGCCAATGCAATTATCTACCATTCAAACCAAGAAGGTCTATGCGGACAATTTGAGCCTCATTCTTCCAGTGTTCTCTGACGACTCTAAAGCAGTATCTGAATTTTTAAATTGTGAATTTTCATGTGTGACTAGTTTGTGCATGATGGTTGCTTTGTTTTGGATTGACGCATTCGAATGCAACTTAGGAGTGCATATAATCGGTATGTGATCAGACGTAGATATTGGGGGAGGTCAACATCAGCGTCATAGAGGCTTTCTAAAGACGGTGATGCCAGCACATGGTCATCATGGTTTTCATGATCATGTTCACATGGTCATCAGCACATGGTTTTTTCTGGTGGTGGATTTTTCTTGGTCAATCAAATCAAATGCGTACATGCGAAGGGCTGTGCTCAAACGATTGAAGTCACCTGTTAAAATGATTTCAAAATTGGGATGCGAAGTCAATAAATCATCCACGCTATTATTGAGAAAAGATATCACACAGATGCATATGAATAGCATCTTTAGGCTTTGAAGAGATGACCACATACTGTTAATACCAAATGATAGGCCTAGACTGTTGGAGGCAAATGTACTCTGGGTTAAAAGAAAATTTGTCATTCTGCTACACCATCGCCGAAAGTCAAGATGAATCGGTCTAAATTAAAACTTTCGACGTTTAGCAACTTAAGATTCAGTGCTTTACGCTTGTTGCGAATAACAAATAATTCCATCCACTTTAGGCCTATAACTGGCACATTCGCTCAATATAAGAATATATAAGAATATACATTCCTAGTTTGAATAAAAATTGTCCTCTGTTCTTATGAAAATAGACAAACATACTCATAGAAAAATGTGTCAAATTTCAAAACGAATATTACTTCCGAATGTCAAACAGAAGAATTAACACAAGTAACCTGGCAATCGATAAATTTAAATTTTTTATTCTATCAATTGCCAGGTTACTTGTCTTAACATGTAATGAGTAGCGCCTGCGGGAAGCGCCTCAATCTCGGATGCGGTATTAAGTGATTGCAGAATGCAATCAGGACTCCACGTGCCTGCGTTAAAGCAGTGCCTTCCTGGCTAATTCACGCTCTCGACAGATGGTCCGGTGGCCTTGTGGTTAGAGGGTATGCTTGCACGTCCTCTAGCTCCAACGTCGCTGGCTCAAACCTACCCACGACTGATGACCCAACAGGCGGAAACATGTCTCGTGGTGGTTGCATCTGTTTAGATTTGATAGAAGAATTAACATTTCGAAGGAGCAAGAACATGAACCATTGGTACAAAGCTTCAAATTAGCACAAGGTATTGTTCGAATTTTGATCCATAACTACGAGCAGCTATTCGATCAATAGGTCTAGGGCAGATTAGATCATTCAGTAATTGAGAAATCGAGGTGTAATTGAAAGTTCGTGGCCTAACCGAGATTGCTTCGTGCCAGGCCACATCACGCAGGTGGTTAGGTACTGTGCAATGTGTCAACGACGCATGTGTCAACGACCAGTTTTCAGTCAATTCGATAAATTGCTAGTGCACAAAAGCTACTTAAATTCAATCAGCTCATTAGCCAGTTCGTCAGATAATTATTTCGGGTGAGATGAACGTTTCAAATCGAGCTGTCATCCATGATCTCGGTTTGAAAGGACTCACTCCAATGGAGATTCATGATGATCTGGATGGAACTCTTGGTGAAGAATCTCTTAAAGATGAAGAGAGAGAGGAAGAGAGAGCCTGGAAAAATGAACAGTCGAAGCAAGGGAAGTACCCACCTCGATGGAAGGTCAAGGTCATCAAGTCCGCGGGGAAAGGTCATGGACTCCCTTTTTTTGGGACTCGGAAGGTGTGCTGACGGTGGACTTCCTAGAGACGGGTCGGACTACGCTCAATATTTCTTGCAGAAGCTGCGAGCGCAGATCAAATTGCTCTTCTATCAAGACAACGGGCCTGCTCACACCTCCACTTCTGCTGCCGCCATGTCTTCCATCCGAGGTTGTGGGTTTGGCAACTTTTCCCGTCCGTCCTATTCTCCAGATCTCGCTTCATCGAACTTTCATCTCTTCCCTAAAATGAAATTGGAGCTCACAGTTGTCGGCACTTTGTATCCAACAGACGTCTTGTAGCCAACGGAGGAGTATTCAGACTCAAAAGATTCATGCCTCTACGAGCAAGGGATTCAGTCTTAATCAATACACTTGGCTAAGTGTATTGATTAAAGGAGGGATTGTCGTAAATTATGCTAACATCATGTAGCTATCTCTTCAATATTATATCTTCTTATTCGCAAGCATCAATGTGATATCTTTTCTAAATGATAACTTGGATGATTTCTTGACTTCGCATCCCAATTTTGAAATCATTTTAACAGGTGACTCCAATCGTTTGAACACATCCCTTCGCATCTGATTTGATCGTACGCATTTGATTTGATTGACTTAGAAAAATCTCCCATCAGAAACAAATACAATCTTTACCATGTGCTGGCATCACCGTCTTTAGAAAGCCTCTATGACGCTGATGTTGACCTCCCCCAATATCTACGTCTGATCACATACCGATTATATGCACTCCTAAGTTGCATTCGAATGCGTCAATCCAAAACAAAGCAACCATCACGCACAAACTAGTCACACATGAAAATTCACAATTTAAAAATTCAGATACTGCTTTAGAGTCGTCAGAGAACACTGGAAGAATGAGACTCAAATTGTCCGCATAGACCTTCTTGGTTTGAATGGTAGATAATTGCATTGGCAAGAAATCCTCGAAAAACACAGCGAAGATGTACACCTTGTACAGTGCCAAAACTGCATCAGAACTAATGGGAGAACACTTCAATATTTGACTGCATGACGCAAATTTCACGGTTTGTAAAATGAACTTTCACGATCGATGATAGAGTACTGTGGAGAACATAACTAAACACTAATATTGAGATCGATATACTAATTTGAGTTTATTTTCTTCAATGTCAGTCATCATATAACAATAATTACAGACTTGATAACAAAATTCACAGTTTGATACTGTTTCGTCTCATACTTTCTTATCGCATAGTCTGACGTTTTAGATTACCAAACTATCTACTGAGTCTGTAGCGAAATATAATTTTTAATTGAACCAACGCTGCATTTCATGTAATCAATGATACCCTTGCAAAGTGTATAGCAATTCTTACTAATTAGTATGCCTGGTTTTTGATATCTGAAAGTGACCTTTTTCTTCCAAGTAGCATGATTTTTCAAATTTTTATAAAAAATTTCATGTCACATCTGATGGCTGTTATTCTGAAAAAATTGTCAATGACTATTCTGTTCGGATGAATTGTATTTCTGTAATCATAAGTCATGATTTGCAGTGTTATTTTGATTTTGCAATTCATTATGGGTACAAAGAAAATCTTGAATCAGTTTGGCACTTATTCGTCCCAAAAACCCAGTTAGTGCTAATTGAAATTTGAATTACCTAGCAATCAATTAATTAACATCAATCAGCCTTTGATAATCGCTGCTGTGATTTCTTAACGAAGATGCACATCCATGCTCATATCTGATGAATAATTGGTTGAAGATTTCAAGACAATAGCAGAACAGACATCGGACACCTTGCATTTGATGATTTTGATATGCTTGTAACGATCCATTCACACCGAACGCGGTGCGACCTCACGTGTCCAGCATTTTTGTTCAGAACCTTAATAAATCTATGGAATTGCTCATAATCTCATTGGAATTGCTGAGCAATCAAATGACATCAATTAATTGAAGTTCAATGGGGAGTTTTATGGGCAATTGGAGTAGGGGTCCTGCGGTGTAAGCATACCTTACTGGCCATTTCCCGCTCGCAGCGGATGGTGTAGAAGTCCTATGGTTTTCAGAAGTTGAGCTTGAAGGTCTTTTAAGGTTGGAGGCACACAATATGAGCCAAAAGCCGCCTTCGACTACGTTGTACACAAAAAAAACTTGCAACTTATGACTTGCGGCTTATGGCTTATGTTGGAACGTGATGTAAGGTGCGGAGGTTGGCTTATGGCTTATCCTGTGTGCTGAAAGAGTATTCGAATAGTTCGAATAACTCGAATTCTTGCCATTCGAGAATGCTTGTTTTCTTGACATTTGGTATTCGGTTCATATATTTCGTACGAATTTTTAATAGTTGCTTAATATTATTCACGCTGAGTGATGTACATATTACAGTAATTCGATTTTAATGAAATAATAAGATAATAATAGAACGCTTGCAGACATATCTAATTGCACATTAGATCAGGTTTAGCTGGCATTATCTGTCAGTAGTCTTACATTTCTCCTATCCAGTTGTAGAATCATCTGCTTTACTCATCTGCATTCGATTCTTCTATTTAGCAATGATTAACTTCAATCGAATGGCTTACATCGCTTATCTGAACTCGATTATTCTATCTATCAATGATTAACGCCAATCGAATGGTCTACATCGTCTATCTGAACTCGATTCTCCCAATGGATTATCTTATGAAACAATGATTAAGCTGAATCGAAAACCTCCGAATGGCTGTGTATTTAGCTTAAACTATTCGGTAGTCACTCGGTAATCTGAACTGTGATTCCATCTCTAAATGCCTCTTCCCGTGCAATCAAATATTAAGTGTAACTGATGCAGTCGTCACCATATAACGCGTCATAAAGGGAATCAAATGCTTATACATAGTGAGACTATTACAAAAATTTGCGTTTATGCTTTTCACAGTTGCCTACGTTGCTTAATTAAGTGTTTCGTGGTATTCCATTCTGTGTGAGAAAAATTCTCTGTTTTCACTATGACCTAAAAAGTTCTTTGTTTAATCATCACCAAGAAATCTAATCTCATTTTTTCGATTTGTCTTTCATTAATATAGGCCTATTTTTGCACTCTGATACTATAGTACGCAAATATTGGCTACTTTGATTTAAAGGAAGTATGTAGCTACTATCTGCATGTACGTGCATCTCCCCCTCCTAAAACTTGGATGACGTCGGTCCTCCACGAAAACTTTTAATGAATTATTAATTTGCTGTCAATGTATAATTCTTTATGTACTACTATTTGACCATTTGCTTGATCCCTTCATGTAGAAATAAAGTCATTTTATAATTCATAAAAGAATTATGAATTAAAGAGCATGTACTTGATATTTTGAAATTTTTTTGACAATATTCGGGCATTTTCCACGGATTCATAATGCATTTAAAAAGCAATAACATCGCTAGCAGTGATAATACTGTCTCGTGATTTTAATCCATCACAATAATTTCAAATGTAAGTAAAAGACTGATGAATTCAGTTTTATGAAAATTCGTGATAATAACATAAATTACATGGTGCGCCACATGTAGAATCATATAAAATTAATTGTCATTAATTGACATAACATAATGATAACAAGACATTAATGATCATAAAATTCTTGCATCTTAAGTAGTCGAATAGTTCGAATATCTCACAACCGAATATTCGAAAATGGATAACGTTTTATTCGGCCAGCACTACTTGTGTGCCTCCAGCCTCACTGTGTGGCGTCTATGGTTCATTCTTTTCCACTATGATTATGATAATCATATGCAGCAGTTGTTCTGATTTGATAAATGTTCCATAGGAGTCGACAAAAAATTGCGCATTCTTGAGCGAATGTTTAGGTAAGATTGCATTCATCGCTTTCATCAAATATTCTGACAACTATCAAGATAGATAGATTGTTGATCCATATTTAAATAACTTCTGATGTCACTCCCATCTATTGAGTGATAGTGTGACATTTCCATAGACATGAAAGTTGTGTCAAATTATTTAAAATAGAATGATTTATCATAATTAGAAAGAAATATAAAAAGACAGGTAGCTGCCAGAGAGGTAGGTATCTCAGACAGTTAACTGCCCTGAGAAAGGGTCAGGACTCGAAACGTCGGCAACTCCTGTATCTATGATTTATCTTTCTTTTATTGTGGCATAAATACTTCGGGAGAGAATACTTCCAAAAGGCATTTGATTCAGTGGAGATCTCGTCTGTCTTCAGCGCCTTAAAAGCACACGGTATCAATAAAGCATGATATATTACACTACAGCAAAACATTTACAAAGACATAAAAATAAGAGTCCATCTGAAAGAGCCCACAGATGACATTAGCATTAAGAAGGAAGTGCGCATAGGAGACACCATTTCACCAAAGCTTTTTACTGCGTGCCTGGAGAACATCTTCCGGAACATTAGTAGTAAGGAATCCTCCCAACTGCGCACAGCGCCCCCCCTCTGGAGCGCGAGTTGAATTGGTGTGGTTCTGGGTCGACCGGCCGGGTATGTTTTGGCCGACCGTCGTGGTCGTTCTTGGGCGGCAGTCTTTGCTTTTGGTGTGTAGTGATGGTAGGAGGTTTGATTTGTGTTTAGATTTGGTTTCCTGATGAAATTCTGGGTTGATATGTAATGTTTCTTGGGTGTAGGTGTGGTTTAGGTGTGTTTTTGAGTGAGAAAGTGGCTGTAGCGGCGAAACGAAGCCTCGTACGTGAAAATGGACGGCCGATTTAGACTTTTTAGCCAATTTTGGGTGTAGGAGACTTGTTTCCAAAGTCGTAGGCTAAACAACGAAGAACTTCGACCCCCCTTCGGCAGCGATCTTCCAACTTTGGTTCTGGAAATGGTAGAGAGTCGTGCAATAGCTCGTTTGAAAGCTAAGAGTGCCACAAATTGATTGGAAAGCACAGTTTGGTCCTATCTTTCATTGGCTGAGGCTTGGGAGTGACATTGAGACTTTTGGCCATGTTAGAGCGCCGTCAGAGGGTTTTTGAGTGAGAAAGTGGCTGTAGCGGCTAAACGAAGCCTCGTACGTGAAAATGGACGGCCGATTTAGACTTTTTGGCCAATTTTGGGTATAGGAGACTTGTTTCCAAAGTCGTAGGCTAAACAACGAAGAACGTCGACCCCCCTTCGGCAGCTATCTTCCAACTTTGGTTCTGGAAATGGTAGAGAGTCGTGCGATAGCTCGTTTGAAAGCTAAGAGTGCCACAAATTGATTGGAAGCACAGTTTGGTCCTATCTTCCTTGGCTGAGGCTTGGGAGTGACATTGAGACTGTTGGTCATGTTAGAGAGCCGTCAGAGGTTGAGTTTTGTGTTTTGGACTCCAGCGGGCGAACGAGGCCTTGTACGAGAAAACTGAGACCAGATTTGGATTCAGCGTCAAATTTTGGATAACCAATGTCTGACCCCCCCCCCTCTTATCGATTGCATATTCACAGGATATATAAGTACGAGTTCGAGAGAGGAATCTCACTAAGTTGAGAAACTGACTACAGGTAAGTCGTTTCTCTTGAGGTCCGATATCGGACTTCTGACTTTTCATTGCTGATATCAGCTAAGAAGTCAGACTTATAAATAGTCAGCATAGAATGACTGACCATTTGATGATAGTAGGCCGAAATCTTCAAACGGCTATAACTTTGCTTCTACAAGTCCTTTAGACTTGATTCAAAAAACGTTTGACAGCTCATGATGTGCTGTAGGTGACAGACTACTTATAAACGTTTTATGTGTAGCACTAAAACACTGAAACATTTAAATTCGTATTTAATGATGATGATTAAAGTTTTTGAATAAAAAGCAGTCATTTATGAGTCTCTGCGACTTGGGACGTTTCCTCTTGTAAATAACCACCGGTTTTCATGTCAAAATCGGGACCCGGATACCAACACAGTGACATGACGCACGCTCTGTCCGCCCGAGGTTGGATTTGTGGGTCGAGGGCTTGGAGCTGGGATAACATCCCCTCTGAGTAATGCCTGTAACAGATTCAAGAGCTTAACGCCTAGACGACTGCTATCAAATGTTTTTGGACTTAGTCTTTCAACGCATATCAGCAAGTAGTATTCTATAAACACTTGCTATCAAATTTTTACTCTATCTTTACAGAATCGTCACTATGACTAAAATGATTAACGCCAGGATACTTATCGGCAAGTGTAACTGCGGCCGTATTGCCAGAGGCAGCGAACTAAAGAAACATATTAAAGAGGGGACAGTGGGCGAGCATGTGAGAAAAGTGTTGATGAGGGTGTGTGTGCATCCTAAGGTAGTATGTGAGGAGGAGGAGTGATGTAGAGTTCATTAGGAACCATAGCCAGTGCCCTAGTAGCAATATTAGTATGCAGGAGTTTAAGTCGTGGTTTGAGGGAGTTTTGATGGATATGGAAGAGTTGAGAATGGCAGTGGCGACGATTGAGGGCGCGGTGGGGAAGAAGGTGTAACCAAGGCGACTGATGAGGATTTGAGTGAGGAAGAAGTGGAGTTAAGAGGGGACATCAAGATGCCTGATGTTGATGTTGATTTGGATGACGTGTTGGAGGAATTGTTTGGGAACATTGGTGATCTTGAGGAGAAGGGGAAGGATGAGGGAAAGGAAGTGGGTAAGCCGTTGGCGGGATCATTGCCTCGGAGGGATGAAGGGAACACGAGGGATGAATATGCAAGGATGACGGTTCGATTGAGGGCGGTTGAGGAGATGAATAAAGTACTAGTGATGCGGAATGAGAAGCTGACTGCGAAGGCTGAAGGGTATAAGGTGACGAGGGAAGAGTTGGAAAGTATGAGGCAGAAGGAGAAAGAGTGGATGGCGAAAAGGAGTGAGCTGATGAAGAAAGCAAGTTTGGTGAGTAGTCTGCAGGCGAATTTGTTGAGGAAGGATGATAAAATAGATCGGATACGTAGCGTGGTGAAGGAAACAGAGGAAGCGAAGGGTGTGAACAAGAGGTTCGTGGCTGAAGTGGAGCGATTGCATGAGCGTGAGAAGTGTAGAAAAAGAAGAGTGTATGAAGTCCATCTTCCCCTCTTCGAGAATAATGTGTGTGACGCCCCAACGATCACGAGCGATCCGAATCAGACGCGGCAATGCTACGAGGGCGACGGAGTCCGATGTCTCCATATGAATATGGACATCACCAGCGAGCTTGAGGACTTCGTCGTTCGAAAAGTCCAGGAGAAAGTTCCCAGTAAGTTGCTTCAACATGATCATTTCCTTACCGCATCTAATCTCCTATTCTTTTCCTTTCAGAGTTTTTGCATCAGTCGTAGAATCTTTTGATCCCGAGAACGCCCCAAACGGCTCTTTTAAGAGTCACACGGAGCAAGAGTGATAGTACTTCCTCGTGGTTTGCTCTGGACAGACTTCGGTCTGACTGAATCTATCACATAATTAGAAAGACTGAGTCATGTCTTTGTATCAAAGGGGTATATAAACCATTGCCTCTCTTTCATTTTCATTCTATACTCAATCATGAAAACACCTAAGACGACAGTCAGCTCTCCTGACAAGCCTCGGCTTAGACCAAGAAATTTACTTATTGGGATTCTAGAGATGGAGGAGTGAGAGCCAGTCTATAACAATCTTGCTCGAATTGTCTCATCAACAACTGACGATGATGCCAATTCAATAGAGTGGGGTGTATACCGCCCTCAAACAGTCAGCTTATAGTAGAGGAGGTCGATGCCGCTGACATAGAGATATTACAAGTCTCTCTCAGCGGAGTCGGCCAAACCTAGTTCTATTCATATCCCGAGAACGAACCAACGGTCTTTTTAAAGACCACCATTGGACAAAATATGATAGTAACTCCACGTGGTTTGCCCTGGACTGACTTCGGTCTGACTGAATCTATCATACAAATAAAAAATAAAATCACAAAGTTGTATCTGCTATCAGTAAACTTAAACGTTGCATGTTAAGGAGGATTTCGGTATAATTCTTCCTGTTGGTGGGAGATCTCTCTTGAGACAGCGGATGATATCGTAGTGATAAGTGTGGCAAGGGAGTGTGCCACATTTTAGACCGAAATCTCTAGGGCAACTCATGTTGGGCATTTGACACAGTTCCCAACGTAGCACTTTGAACGCCAGTCGGTTGAGTCTTAGCTATCTGCCGCAGGTTACTTTTAAATTCTCCATTGCATACGTTATCTGAGAATGAATCATGAGTTCTCTTAAGAAATGCCTCTATCATTGAGGCTAAATGATAAAGGGATGAAATGGGATGGCACTCTGGCCACACGCAAACATATACATCTTCTCTCTCTACTAATGATACGATCTCTTTTGATAGAAAAGTAGACCGATAATAAATGTGATGATATTCACAACCATGTATACAATTAACCCCACATCTAAATTCTTCCTTTTATTTCCATTTCTAGATCAATACATTGCAAAAACAAGGCCATGTAGTAAGTAGGTTTATTTTTCACTCAAAGTTGAGAGGGATCACTTTTAAATTTGGATAGATTGTAAAATGTTTTGGGCGCTTGGGAGCACCTGGCACTTTTCTCACACGTGTCGTTTTTCGTGTGAATTCACCATCAGTCCACTCAATTTTTTAAATGACGACGACCTTCTCGCGGGACTCCTCCTCGTGTTCACAATTGTCTTGATCCGACTCGTCAATGATTTCAAATGTTTGGTTAGATATTTCCAATGCTTGAGAGTTTGAAATGTTAGTCTGCTACTTCGTATAACGTGAATGAGAAGTGCTGCAATCGTTTCACTTATATAGTTATTTAACAATGAGTCCCTCAACAGCCAATCAGAATTATTCTAATTTAGATGAAGACTATATATCTCAGAAGATTGTAACACTTCTCATTCACATTATACGAACTAGGAGTCTAACATGGCAAAGTCAGAAACATCAAGTAATTTTGTGATCATCAATGAGTGGGATGAAGGCAAGTGTGGACAGAAGGAGACTTACGACAAAGACAAGACTGTAAGAATTGTCTGGAGAGACGAAGAATGAACACCGATGACAACACGTGTGAGAAAAGCGCCAGATGCCCCTAAACGACTAAGGTGCTACAAAGTTTACAAAGACTTAGAGGTTTTTCCACTTGACTTTTCCTGGCTATGAAGTATATGTACTTCAATTGTGAATAAATCTAAAGAACTACATGTCTCTGTTTTTTGATATTCAATCCCTTTATCATTTATCCTCAGTAATAGAGGTGGTACCTAGAAAAGAATGATTGTATCTATTATTAGCTGCTATGATTTATACTGAGCTGTCAAATGATTAGATTTTCACTATGATGTTGATGACTACTTTACCCAGAAATAAGTGAAAGCAGACAGATATAGCAAATGAAACATATATTCAGAAATTACAAATAATTTAGAAGCTCTTCTGGAGTCACATTGTCCCACAGTGATTCACAGTTATCACACCTGCATTTCAGCTGTGGCAGTCTTTCCTCCGCTGCAGCCAATACACCAAATACAGAGTCCCATTCAATCTTGTTCCTGGGTTGAGACGATGGACTATACCATCTCCGTATGTCATGGAGAAGGCTGATATCATCCTCCTTCGACACATCCACCTTTTTATATAGTAGGTACTTCCACCTCACATACACCATTTCCATCTCCTCCTCCTCAGTCAGAGTCGGATATTCCAAGCTTGGAATATCCTCCACTGTTTTCTTCTTCTCCAACTTTACCTTCTTTGGAGCGGGAGGGCAAGTTGATGTGTCCACGGAGAGAGTTGCTGTTGGTGAATTCATGACTTCAAATTGTATGCTATAAACTTGATTTCTTAATGCTTAAGTACAAGTAAGTAGCCAATCAAATGAATAGCCAATGAATGCCGAGCATGACAGTATATAAAAGGGGGGAAACAGACTTACTTTTCATTCTATATTTGAGACGTTTTGAGAATAAGTGAAGTCTCTATTTTGATAAACTATACAATTTTCTGACATTGAAGTATTATACTTAAACTTGATTTCGTTGAAATGGTAAGTTGAAGATTTCCTCACTCATCTCCCTCAAACGTTTGGCTAATAGCATCTTTTTCAATTTCAGGCATCGACTTCATCACCAAAACGCTCCCTTCTCGAGGAAACTTTAGACCTAATAAGTGAAGGTAGGTTGTAACAATAAACTATAACTTTAATAGAGATGATAGAATGATTTCTCTTTCAGGTGATGTTAGCACCAGCTCAAGCGTTCAGTCGCGGGAATCTAATGAGCGGGAATGTACTGATTGTGGTCACATCTTTACGAGGAAGCGTGATCTCGCCCGACACATCAGACAAAGTGTATGTCAACCCAAGACATCATCAATCTCCCGAGGTGAGGATGATTCCATTCAACATGTCTCCTTTACTTGTGACTTTTGCTTCCAACCTTTTGAAACAGGTTTTGAATTATCTTCACATAGACTTCACCACACACACACAAATGATAGTAAAAGCAACAGCACCTCCTCTATTCGACTAGCTGAAGTATCGCTCAATAATGTAGTGAGAAATTACCATATGTAATCCTCAGAAACTATTGCTGATTTTCCGGAGTGGTTCCATCAAAATTCAACATTGATAGATGCGCTCTCTCATCATTTAGAGCAGTTTAGAATAAAAGTGATCATCTACCTTAAAATAAAATCAAATATTGATAAATTTAGCGAGCGCGATAGTGGTCTGATTTTTGATGGCATAGAATCTGCCAAGTTTAAAATTACTCTATTAGAAAATTGCCGTGGTCGAGGCTCTTTCAATCTTCAAAAACGTTAAGAGCTAAGAATGCAGTCATTTCTGTTGATTGTGAATCACAGTGTTTTAAGTATGCGGTATTGTCTATTCTCCACTATCATGATGTACAGAACAACCGTTTCCGTAGAAGCAAATATCATGAATGGGAGAATGAATTGAAGTTTGATGACTGCAATAGCGAAGACATGAAGTTTGAAGATATAGAGAAATTTGAAAAACTAAATGAAATTAAAATAATTGTTCACATCTGGCAAGAGGGGCTTAAGGGTGTGCGCTACAACAACCGTTCATGAACTTATGATCGGGTAGTCAATCTCCTGCTAGTATATCAAAATGATAGTGAAAATTGGCTTTACTGTGGTATTCCTAAAATGACTCGACTATATTCCCACTTAACATCTAGAAGAGAAGAGTATTTCATATGTGACCGTTGTATGCGTCCCTTCTGGTCAAAAGATAAATTTGAAACACATTATGAATGGTGTAAGCGAGATAAACTGCAAATAGAATGCATGCCCAAAGATAAAGAGTTTTCATATATAGAGAAAGGTGATGAACTAAGCCCTCTTCGTGTCATCTATGCTGACATCGAATGCTATATCGATGATATCATCCACAAGCCAGCAGCCATTTCCTGCTATGAAGTATGGCATGACCATTTCCAAAATAGAAAAAATAAAATGCACATCTGGAAAGTTGAGGATTGCATACATAAATTCTTACAATTCCTCGAAAGCGCTGTCAAATTTCAGCAAAAATATGATAGTGAACTCCAACGTAGATCATTGAATATGTCAGCAGATGATCAAGTAAAATTTGAAAGTTGTATAGTCTGCCCAAAATGTAATAAAACGCTTGATGAAGATAAAATCAAGAAAGTGCGCGACCATGATCACATCACTGGTAAATTTAGAAACGCGCCATGTACAAGATGTAATTTTTCACTGAGACTGAAACGGCGTACTCTACCCGTTATTTTTCATAACTTCAAAGGTTATGACAGTCATATGATAATATGAGGGGGGTTAGGAAAAATGAAAGGGTGGAAGTTAAGTGTAATAGCTCAAACGAGATAAAAGTTAATGGCTATGACAGCAAAAGTAGCAGTTGATAAAAGTGAAGAAAATAAGACAGTCTACTTTGACATAAAATTTTTAGATTCCTATCAATTCATGGCTTCATCACTAGCATCTCTCGTTCAAAATGTTAAGTCTCTTCCACTAACTTAAAATTTGAAGAAACAATATCCTAACTTGACGGATGAAGTCATCACACGCAAAGGAGTGTTTCCATATGCATACTTTGATAACATTTCTAAACTTAGTGAGACTTCTCTTCCATCAATAGACAAATTTAAAAATGATTTCACTGGTGTAGAATGCAAGGTAGAAGATTACAATCATGTTCAAGTTGCATGGACAAAATTTGCCTGTCAAACGCTTAGCGATTATATGATCGCCTATCTAACATTAGATGTATTTTTGCTGGCTGATGTATTTCAGGAGTTTCGACGAGTGCCATTAGAAGAAGATGAATTAGATCCTGCTCACTTTGTCAGTCTTCCAGCCATGTCATTCCAGTCTGCTTTTAAAATGACTGGAGAGACCATCCATCTTTTGCAAGATCCAGAGATGATTAATTTATTTGAACGAGGAATTCGCGGTGGTCTCACATTTGTAAATAGGCATCAAATAAAATCAAAAATAGTAGATGATGATCAGATTCATCCTAAGTACCATGACCAGAATAATTTATATGGTAGTTCACTGCCCAAACCTCTACCTCTCTCAGTTTAGCTGGTTGGGTGATAATGAAATTCAGCATTTCTCCAACCATTCAAACATACTAGCTATTCCAGATAATGGTGATTGGGGATATTATTTTGAGATAGATCTTATCTATCGAAATAGTATTAAAAATAAAACTGTGGATTTTCCACTTGCACCCGAATCAGGCGAAGTGACTGAAGATATGTTTCGGACTTTATGAAACAACTTCATAAAGATTTAGAAGGGAGCGTACAGCCCAAGTATAAGCCTTGCCGTTAACTTTTACTTACTCAATTTGATAAAGAAAATTAGTTAGTCCACTTGTCTATCTTAAAATTTTATTTAGAAATGGGGATGATTTTAAAAACAGTTCACCGCATTATCAAATTTAGACAGAAAGCCTTTCTGAAACCTTATATTGATAGTAACAGCCAGAAACGTGCACTAGCCCTAAATAAATTTGAAAAGGATTTTTATAAATATAAGAATAATAGTCTTTTTGGTAAGACGATGCAGGACGTTAGAAAGCGTATTAACTTGTGAATCATAATGATAAATTTTAAAAGTTGGGGACATCACCTCTCTTTATTGATAGAGATATTATAGATGATGAGTTGGTTGATGTTAACATGATAAAATCAGAAGTAGAGTTGTGCAAGCCCATCTACATTGGACAAGCTGTGTTAGATTATTCAAAGCAATTATTCAAATGCATCAACTCTTCTACAGAATATTAAAACCATGCCCTCTAATTGAAGACGTGCGTTTGCTGGGCGGTGATACCGACAGTTTCTTTTAAGTATCGCTGCTCAGAAAGAGCTAAATTTCAATGAAGTAGGAAAATCTTTAGAAAATATTTTGATACATCAAATTATCCTACAGATCACCCACTATACTCTACTAAAAATAAAGCAAAATTAGGATGCTTTAAAGATGAAATGGCTGGAAAGGAAATTAAGGAAATGATTTTTCTTCGTCCTAAAATGTATTCTATGAAACCAAAAGGCTCCAGTGACAGTATTAAGCGCACAAAAGGCATATCTAAATCGATTGTTGTAAATATGAAACATAGATGGCCTACATAAATAAGAACATAACGTTTGTCAACATGACCATCTTAAAATCAAAGACACATGAGGTAAAAACTCATACATTTAACAAGCGAGCACTTTCAGCGTGGAAGGATAAGAGGTGTTAGATAAAACATAACATATGTCTTCCACATGGACATCTTGACACAAACATATCACCACCCAAAAGAATTAAACTCACACTATCACATTCAGGAGATGTGTAAATAGATTCATTCCTAATTCAGTATTTTGATGATGTTTTTTGTTGACATTCATTGTTGCTTTATGTATCGCGTTAGATTGCAGTTTCTTGTGAATATATGCCTACAGTCAGATCATTCCCACTATATCTGTGAAAAGACTTTCCCACTTTGTCAACAGTTTTTCAAAACACTTTTTCATGCATATCTTTTTATTTCAATAAAATTTTACAATGACTTCATTTTGTTTTCCGAAACACTAAAGTTACGAGGGATTTAGTATCTTTGACATGGATGCACTCATGTAGACCATTTGTAATTTTGATAGAAATAGATGGTGTAGTTTGTTTGATAACAGGATGGTAGAAAATAGATTCAAACATCTTCTCGACTATTCCATATAAAGCATCCTTATCATGAATGAAATCACGGAAAATGTATTCTTTTTTCTCGCCAACAGAAATAGGTAGAATCAAATCACTTTGAATGCAAAGGTGTTGTTCATGTTTATCAAGTGTCATTGGTGTTTCTATACCAATAGTATGCGCAGCAGTAAACATATTTTGTAGCATTGAAAAACCAAAGAGTTTTTTCAAATTTTACTCAATTGACATTGAATGTCATCACCCAGTTTCAGAACAACGCGTTGATTTTCAATTGAAAACGAAATGTGGCGTGTCTTTACATCATATTCTCTTTTCATCACATGCTTCAACTTCTGTTGTATATAAGGATTTACTACATGAATGAAGCTTTCAACTGTATGATATGGACGCGGCATTATATTGATACCAACTTAAGATTCTTGATAAGACTGGCAAATTTTCTTGATGCGATCACCATCGATGTCCACCCACCATTCATCATTAACTGAATCAGCTTTAGCGTGATATTCATGAGAAGCATACACCACACCGCTTCCAATAATAGGTGTTGGATGTCTTAGAAAAAATGACGCAAGGTTGGAGAGAAATAAACCGTAAGTTTGTCATTATATTTCTGAATAACCAACTTATCCTTCTCCGCCATAATTTTCTCTCCATACTTCGTGCCCACAGTCTCATTCCATCGTTTTACTAACTCAATAAGTGATAAAGGTTTAACACCACGCTTTTTCAAAATGATGCGTTCTTCGCATTCCACAACATCTTCATCAAATATTTTGAATTTATAATGAAATTTGTTGATTCGATTTGAATAAACTTTTTTAACATTTGCAGTAGCAATTGACGTTAGATGTAGTCCATGGCCAAAACCGAGATGTGGATAGAATTCATTATCTAACCTCAGTGTAAGACCTTTAGTAAAAGAATGAAAGCGAAGGAACTGTCTCCCACTCCAATGATAGATAGTAAACTCATAAACTTTCTGATCCTCATTCTTCATGATGGAAGTATTGCCACTATTGAATGCCTTAATAATTTTCTCATTCCCAAATGGACCATAATAATCTGATTTTATCTGAATCCATTCATAGTTCCACTTTCCATCTGACGTTAAATTGCGTGGGAACTGGAATGTATTATTCATCGTTATTCCATCATGGGTACGAGGAGTCAATATCATTTCTTCCAAATCATTCACATTCTGAATATTGCTATCATAGCAAATGCTGGAAACACCTACTTCCCATTCGCCTTCTAGATGTAGTGAGCGATTTAATTCTACTCGATAGTCTGATGGTTTATTATTAGGAATTTTTTTCATAGAAGCATTACTGGGCAAGTAGATTAGAAACGAGTCCTTATTTTCACTTTCCATATTATTCACATTGGAAAAATATATTAGCATACTTTTGCATTAACTCTTCATTCGGAAATGGAGTGTGATACTTGTCGCAGCATCTTTATGAAAAGGAATCAACGCACCAGCATCGTCATAAATTGCAATATCAATTTTTGGGATGTAGTTTGATTTCAGCTTTGTATAATGCACTTTCTTGAAAGTATGCTCAGATAAAATACTGCAGCTTTTTGGCTGGTATGGTATCATTGCTAGCAATGGAGCTTCAACATCTCCCACACGTACATCTTCACCAATATTGGAATATATCTGAAAATAGTTAATACGACGCGATAGCGACATGTCTGCGCTAGCTTTGGTTACAGTACCACTTTTAAAGATATTTTGGTCAAAACCCAAAATGTCCATTAGAGTTTTATCCATAATTAGTTCAATATCTTTCCAACTTACCGTGAGAGACAAAGTACCTTCTTTTTCAGAAAATGAAATATGTTGCTCATTAATCACTTCATTCAAATAATCTACAACCAATTTAGCTGAAGTAATAATGCGAGGCATAAACACTCTTGTTCCATGTAAGATACCACCTAAAGGCTCTATACGCTTTCTGTATAAAGATACGGACCATTCTGTATCAAATTGATTTGGCCTTTCAGATGGCAAATGTTGTATATCAAATATTCCATGAACAGCTGCAGAACGATGTCGTAAGAACTGATGAAAATCTTTTGAACAAACTAATACTAGATCATCATCATTTAATTTACTTATTGCAATATGATTAGATGATTTGATATACGTCAATGTTGCCACTTGTTTACCATCAACTCGAAAGAGATAATTAAATTTCTTCAATAATGTTTCAGGAGTCATGTTTGTCTTTCTTGTCTTAATCACAATCTTCTTCACCAACGTCTTCTCATTTTTTGGAATAAGATCTACATAATAAGCTTCCTCTCGATATATTAACTGTTTATGACCACTTATGTGGTAATTAACGTTAAAATTATCATAGCTTGTTAAGGCGCTAGCGAGGTAACCTAAATCATTTCTTAAACTTGGACTTAAACCAACAATCCAATCTTTCTCAACTACATGATGTACATAATTATAATCACCACTGTGCGGAGTAAATTGGACAATGTGTTTACACGCTTTATTCAGGAAATCATATACGAATTTTTGACATGATACAAGATCTTTCTTCGGCCATTGTGGAATGTATACTCGGCAGCCCTTTTCACATTGGCAAGTAGCTGTGCGTCTCATATTAATAGTCATCACCTCATGATCAAAAGTATAGACACAGTTACTGTGAACAAGTTGTGTGACACCTACTTCCCACTCTCCATTCAGCTGTTGCATATTATCAATGGGAGTAAAAAGGATAGCGGCTCGATTACTAGCAAATCTATTTGTTGCTTCATTGCTAAGCAAAATATGATAAAACGACATTTTCATATTCTTGTGATTTATATATTGCCAATTTGCATAAGATCATGAAAACTTGGATTTTGGATTCTCAACAATACATCAAAGTTGATCGCAATGGAAACGTTCATTTCAAAAATTCTCATGGAAATACATCGAGAGGAATTGCATTAACATGGCGACAATTTTTTAATCTTGATGACATCATGAGGGATTTGGAATATTTTGAAACGCTAAAATCCATCTCTTCGGGTAATCAAGTTTGGCTTCAACATTACAGAAATGAAATTCAAATCTGCCATTCTGATTCCTCAATCTATTTTTCATTTCGCAAATACAATTGGGAAAAATATAAAAGATGGATGCATCACTCCATTATGTCATTTATTCGTCGAGAGTTCATCGCTTTGCTATGCAAATCTTAATCAGACACAACCTTCAACACAATGTTACACTCCATCATGAAGAGTTGGAAATTGGATTTCCTACAACATGTTGAGATTGATTATGATCAAAACGTTTATTTCAAAGACTATACTGGAAATATGAGAAGAGAATTTGCTTTATCATATCAACATTTTCAGTGCCTAAATCATATCATGAAGGACTTGAAATACTTCTATGTGAGAAGACATTCACACATAGGAAATCGCATATGGTTGCGACTTAAAAAGCAACGAATAAAAATCCATCATTCCCAATTTTCTATCTGCTTCACATTTCATCAAGGTAGTTGGGAAAAGTATAAAAGGAAGCTACATCGCTCTATTTACTCATTTCTGCATCATGAGACGTCATCGTTACACCATCGTCAGCATTCTCCGACGCATCTGACTCTATACCGAAATCGATCTCGCAACATAACATCAATAAATTCCAAACAGCAAGTATTATCCGGGTCGACCGTAAATGTTAGTGGTGAAGATGAGCAATTTACTTCAATTTTTTATGAGCTTCAACTCTTTCCAAATGGGACGGTGCAAATTCTCGGTGCCCTTTCTCATTCATCGGCGCGGTTAGTGCGCTTAGAACTGCAGAAGCTACTACACCGGATATGAAAGAGGGAGAAGTGTGTGATGTCGAATCTGAATGTGAACAAGATGGTGATCTCTACTCAATTGAGTGAAAATGTATCGTTTTCGAAGATTCATAGCAGCAGCTACAATTTGTGTTATGAGCCAGAACTTTTTCCTGCAGCTCTCATTAATCGTTGGAATCCTGTACATATTGCAATCTTTCACAACAGTAAAGTTATCATCACTGGACTGAAATCAGAAGTGCAGGCAGATACAATCCTAGACCATTTCATCGAATATGTACATACCCAGCAGATTGTGAAATAAAAACAGTTTCTATTCCAATATGATGATGTTCTATTTCAAATCATTATAGAACTTACAAATCATCTTTTCATTAGAAGATGGGTTATATGAAAACTTTTGAATAGCAGATTTAAATCGACATACATGCAAACGTCTTAAAATAAAGTACAATACGAACGCACCACAAGTTGATGAAAGTGGATGTTGTAGTATGCGCTCATTTCGTTGATATTGACGAGTATGTTTTCTCAACCACTGCTGTGTTGGTATATTCGGAGGTTGAGCAAGAGAGTCAAATAGTTCACCGCGTCTGTCTTTTCCAATAAAGATAGCTTTCCAATGTTCACCTTCTAAATTCTTTGACTGAGTGTTCAATACAATAAAGATGGGATAGTGTTTTACTGTAGTTGGTAGGGTATCTAGCGAATAGACATTATCGAAAGCTTTCAACGTAGCTTTATCTGCATTACGCTGTACATTAGCTTTAATATCAGCATTCACCCAACTCATTAACGATTATACTGAAGAATCACGTCACGATACTTAGTTATTTCAATATTTGAATCAAAAACTGCATAAATCAATACATTGATCGTCGTAGCTAGCGTTGTTTTAAACTCCAGATCCAAGCGAATATTATCAGGAACGTTAGCTTGACGATAAGGTGCACTAACATCACTGTCGGCAGTCAAATCAAATGTATAAATAGTATAGCCATTCTTAAACTCTTTCATTGTAAGCCCGTTGGTGTCGTCTGTGTTGTAAAAGCCAAAGACATTCATATAGTCGACATAGCTGCGCAAAAATGGATAAGAAGAGAAGTCTGGTCTATAGGGTGGTCCAGGATGACTCACACCATTTACACGTAAAGCAATTTCGCTCAAACTGTTGTTTTTGAAGTTGAAAGGATTTTTCTTGACATTGCAATTGAATGCATCATTTTCAACCATTGCTACCATTAGGAGTTTTGGTGCTTATGATGGAAATAAACCATCTTTCATAAAACTCTTTTGATCATTAGGAATAGTAAATGTGAGAAGCTTTGTATGTTGAATGGGATAAATAGCATTGCTACGGTTAAGACCCTCAGCATGTCCTCTAATTACACTTGGATCTTCCACATGGATTTTAAAATTGACAACTTTAGCATATGCATTCAACAATAATTCAGGCTTGTTCAATGCAAGTTTGACTCGCATACTGGTATTACAGAGTAAAAACTTTGACTGTCTGAAGAATTCAAGATTTGGTGGACCATATAGCTGACCCACTTTGCTATCTTAAATCAAAGCAAATCGCTTTACAAAACCAGCGTTTGTTTCACTATCAAATTGTGTTGCTTGATCTCTATACCATCCCATTACTTCCATATGACTCTTTTGTGCTGACGGATGAAACTGTGATAGGGCATTGAAATATGCTTTATAAGGATAATTGCTTTGTCCACCTTCTACCTTTTGCTCTCCAATAGTTAGAGAAACATCACGAAATAGTGTTGCCAGCGGTAAATTGTTTAGACCAACTTTATGTGTAGCATCGATGTTAGAACCATCTGCTTGCTGAATTTTGAACCGCACATCAACCATCGCATAACTTAAATCAATGTAGTCATTCATCACTAGCGGCAGGAATGACAAATTCAATTGGGCCAGTATTCTCAGCAGTTCGAGGATGATAATCTACAATACTTGAACTAAGAATATCTGTTTGTATTGCTTGTTGATCAAACAAACAAAAATTTGAAGTTTTGCACTCCATGATTAGAAGTTATAGCAACGTCGTCGTTTAGCACGCGATGAAGGATTAGAGCGCGCACGGCGTTTGCGTGAATGCTTTTTCTTAGATTTGCGTGAAGGTCGCCTCTTACCAGCTCCGCGCTGTTTTCTTTTTCTTCTAACATTCATTCGTTTAGGTACTTTCTTTTGTCGACTACGAGTCAAGGATTCCTGTAATGGTTTTAAACCAAATTCCTTCCCACGATTTAGTATAGTACTCTTTATATTTTTTCCACTGACAATATCATTGACAACATCGCCAGCAAAGCCAACAGCATTGCTTAAAACAGTACGTTTTAAAGTTTTTCTGACAGTAGATAAGAGAGGAGTTACAACAGATTTCAGCGCGCCAAATATACTACCTCCACGTTGACGGCGAGCGCCGCTGTAAATTGTACCCGCGCCACTTACATAGGAGGGAAATGAATAAAACGATGCAGTCGGATTCATTACTTAAATCTTGAACTCGCAAGTTATAGTTTTGCATAAATCACTTGCGATCACTTTGGTGAAAAATGTCTGCACGACGCATCCAAGAGTTCATACTTGAAGGATAACCGAGCCATTTAACAAGACACAATTCTTCGCCTTGTCGTTTTTTGCAACGGATGATTTTCTCTACTAAATATGTTTCACTTTCAGTGACTACCTCAATCTCATCACGGTAAAGCTGCCATCTATTTCTACATTATTGTAATCTTGTAAGTTGTGGGAGAGTCTTTTTTATTGATGCTTGAAACTGTAAAAATTTCTTCTGTCCAATTCGGGAGATCCCTTTAGCAAAAACACTTTCCACTTTTGAGATACGAACTTTATCGCCAATTTTCACATCACTTTTTGCATTATTGCGTTTACGTTGGAATGTTTTACGCACTTCATCTACATTGTCAGCATTCACATCTGCTGGTCTGAGTTCAATAGAGCGATGCACAGAGTGATTGTAGGCATGTACCGTATCTTGTAGAATTTTTGTCCAATTTTGTGTTAAGTTGGCTGTGAAATGTCGCCACAAGCGATTTTTTATTGTGCGATTAAAACGTTCAACTAGTGCAGCTTTATAAGCACTGTTTACACTAAACAGCTCAATATCATATCTCTCAAATAATCTTCCTACATGCTGATTTTCAAACTCCTTTCCTTGATCGCTCTGAATTCTCTTTGGAGCACGAGCCTCTTGGAAAATTGACTGAAATACCTTTGCTACTCGTTTACCTTCTTTAGTTTTTAAAGGTTGAGCCCACGCATATCGCGAGAAAATATAAATTACTGTCAAGATAGAATCATCTCCCGAGTTATGTTTTGAAATAGAGGCAACGTCGCACAAATCTGCCTACCACTGTTCATCAATGTCATGAGTAATATAATGACGGGTACGGTACTTCTTTTTCGCTTGTTTGTGGAGTGTATAGGTAGCCTGACCCTTTAACCATTGTTTAACTTCTGATTGCGGAAGACCACTCGCTTTTGACAATTTCTTTATAGATGCAAATCCTGCTGATGTTTTACATCATAATATATTGACTTTAAAAGTTCATGTGATGACGACTGACTCATTCTCCTTCTTCTCATGTTTTTGCTTTCTTGCCTTTTTACACTTACAACAGCCACAAGATTTAGCAGATTTACGTTCATGTTCACATTGTTTAGGAGTCTCACTGTACGAGCTGGCACAGCAAGTACATGTTACATCAACATGCACCTCCGGCAGTTCATTACATCGCATCCAACACATCTGCTTCATATTAATAGTCTGAGAACATATATTTCTTTGGTGGAGACCTTCTACGTCTATCTCTTCCTCTTGTTTGCCTAGAGGGTGTAGATCTACGTCGTTCTCTTCCTCTTGTTTTCTTAGTAAGTGTGGAAGGAGATGTAGAAGGTGAACTCTTAAACCAATTTCTTGCAATTGTAACACTCCTAATTTTAGGAACAGAATTAATATTTCAAGTAGAATCAAGTTCTTTCAATATTTCATTATTCACTGCAAATTTTGGAACATTATGCTTTTTCAATAGTTTAAAAAATTGTGGCCAACCATGTGGGACATAACCTTGTCGACGTTTTCTACGCGTTGCATACTGAATCAAGTCTTCATAATGCGAAGCGCTAATAATTTTATCATCATCTGTAATGATTTCACCTCTATCATTTACATTGAGATATGGTTTATGCTGTTGAAAAGAGCTATTGCATGTGCATCAGATGCTAAAGGTGTAGCAGTCGAAACATAGTCACGCATCTTATTCTTCAAACTTTTCCATTCTTCAACAGTTTCTGATTGTAATAAAACTGCGCGATATGGATCTTTAATATGTGCATTTTCCTGATAATCCAGTTCTTTCTTATAAATTTGATTTGCTAGAGGTTGCTTTACTTGCTGTAAAGCAGTCAATTGCACATAATCATCCTGACGAATAACAATCATGCGAGAATCAGATCATAGTTTGTAGATAATCATCGGCTTTTTTAAAATATCACTTCGAAATCTAAATTCTTCCGGACACTCCTGTGTAAAATCAATAAATAAGTAACCGTGTGGCTTTTCAGTTGCTGCTTGAAAAATTTCAATTAAGGCTTTTGAACCTCTTGGCGAAACTTGTCGCGCTAAAATTTCAAATTGACTTCTATCTCGTGGATTCTTAAAGATAGCGTAATAGTGTGTATTCAGGTTTCGTGTGCGGGTCTTCTTCCCATCAGGAAAAAAATTTTGCGCGATATAGATTATAAAGCACCTTCTGTGATGTGCTGCGCGAGTGAACATATCTGTAGCGTCTTTAGAATTCTTGCTTTCTTTCAATAGATCATCCAATACAACGACATAGTTGGACTCTATCTTATCAGCTCGAATAATTCCTTCATTTCGAATAAAGTTACGACGTTGCAATTCCTAAAAGTGTGACGGCTGATAAATACCATAACACCAAATAACTCGATTGATAGGTTCCCTAAACAATTCTTTTCATTTGTCTAGCAAATTCAGAGTGAAAACAGTTTTACCTGCATGGGATGGACCTGGTACAGTCTGAACTTTATCACATTGAAGTCTGAAATCCATTTTAATACTTTGAGACTCAACATTTGCATAATTAACGCTTAAAGACAAAAATATTACCCAATACGTTGCAAATTACAGGAGCTAACATCGGAAGTATTGCTAAAAGGATACCACCCTTTAGTGTTAGAGTTTTCCTCATTCTTTGAAGGGTGATTTTAGGATTGGAGATGAATCGCAATTCTGTAGTATATCGCTTAAGTAACTTTCGTTGTTGTGGTGATAATTTCTTTGTCCTCAAACTTCTCACATGAGAAACAATTTCTCGAATAAATGTATCATTAGCATGTCGTATAGCATTATATCGATGATTTCCTTTCATTCGTTGAAAAGCTCGAGTGGCTCCAGAAAATTTTGAAGACTTTCGACTTTTACGTCTCGCCATTTTTCTCTTTACCATTGTCGCAACTTGAGTTTTCCATATTTTCATAGGTACAAACTTTTATGGCAGAAGTGACACTCAAAATGAACTATATCACAGTGGCTACATTGACAAAGTTGAATACAGTATCGTATGAAACAGCGTTGACAAAAAGCATGCTTACATCTCTTAAAGATGCGTTTTTCACTTCCATCCTTTCGCTTACATACATCACACATATTTTCACCTTTACTAACAACTTCTAAAGCAAGTCTTTTTGAAGACATGAACTTGCTAGCCTTTTCTAAATAATAGACGCATGTACAGAAGGAATATACTTCGAGAGTAAGTAGACATAACTCGAAAACCAATTGTGCTACGATCAAGTACCATTGCATCTTTAAGTTTCTTTTATACAAAGTTGAATGTGAATATGTGAAATTGCTTCAATCACTAAACTGCTACCATGATGGTTAAATGCATCAAGACGTTGAGCAATTTTTCCCATATGTCTTTCAAAAAATTCTTAGGGATTATCTACAACTTCCATCGAATAAGAAGCAAAGTGGAAGAAACAATCTTCTACCTCTTCTTTCCCAAAATGGCTGAAATGAATTTTTGCAACTAATCTCGCCATTACAATTCTATTAGAAAACGTATCCATTAACTTCAAAAATAGAGTCCTAGTATCACCAATAACTGATTTGATGTTGATCTCATCTTTATGAAAAGTTATCACATAATCTTGAATAGTTCCCTTTAAGCTTTGTCTATGAAAGCTTAATGTTCCACAATCATTTGAGAAAGACATTATCATCCTTCATCTATCCCACCCGTTGCATGAAAATAACAAATCTCTTCATAAAGCATTTATTAAACGACTTTAACAAGCATGCATTACAAATTTTGGGTTTGAAACAGATAAAATAGATACAGTTGGTAGCTATCATACAAAGAGCAATGATGACCAAATATTACTTAAGCAGTGTTCAGATATGGAGGGAAAAAGCATTGATTATGAATGTAGCGACTACAACGAACATTTAGAATAGTAACACTCAATTCTTTAAATCGTTTAGTGATTTCATGGCAGTGTTGATCAAATCTATTATCCCAAGATGGAAGTAGAATATCATTGATGATTAGATTTGGAAATAGTTCCTTCTCCTTAGTAGGATCATTTCAAAAGATACATACAACATTAAAGGCTGCCAACTATCTTTTAAAGTCAATAAGAATAGCACATTCATTAGAAAAGCCATAGTTTTGTAAGTATTGCTGATTAAGTCCATGAATGTGTTTTCTCGCCCAGCTATCAGCGTTGGGATCACATTTGGAATGTTGATGGTAGACACTAACAAGTTGATACGACCAAATGTCCATAGCAATAGCACTGAGCTCCTGTACAGATTCACCCTCACAATCCACAAAAATGATGATAGATGACTAAAAAGGAAATTACAAATTTTTACTCGTCTGATGAAGAGTCCTATAACATATTACAAAATGATGAAGTACATCGATGCTGTTCACGACAAAATACACAAATAACATGATGGCAGCGAAGAAGTAAAATGTATCTGAAAAGTCCACGTCTACGACACTCAAAGCACATGAGCGAATTGTCATAAGGTAGAGATAGGTAAAGACTACTGATTCTCCTTCTTTGATTTGCGTTTAGCGGAAGCATTCTTCTCTGACTTGCGCTTTGCACTGCTGTCGTTGAGGATTTGATCAATAATGTCATGAACGTCTGGTTGCTTTGGTATATATAGGATGGATTCCATATGCATCAATATACAGGCTAATTTGTTGTTCTGGTGATAGCCATAATATATTCCACTGATAGCAAAACCAATATTCCAAGTGCCTTCTGCGAGGTCTTCACATCTGATGGGTGTCACTTCATCTCCTTCCTTTTTATAGTATGAGCACCAATGCGATAGTGGTAAAGAAAGCTCTTTACCATCCCATATCTTTCTATATGGAGTATCATTGTCGTCTCTCGCCTTCCATTCCTTGCTAAGGGGAGTAGGGATGTCCATATTTAATGTTGCAAACTCTTCAATAATATTGAGTTGGCGACGAATGTATGGATTCACAGGAATGACTACGTAGTCCCCATACTGATTGTTCAATATCTTCACTTCAGTGGAAGGAATCATTCCCGTTTGCAGTACTATGCTATGATCGTAATAACGTATGGCTTGTCTAAATTTACGCTGTAGTGGGGTAGGATTATGTACCTTTGTTGTCTCTTCTACTGGCCTCAACATAAGGATCTGATTGTAGAGATCCTTGTAACGTCTGAACACTATCTTGTCCTGTAAATGTAGTAGATGTAGTAGATGCCTGAAAATAAAACAGATTCTATTAAGTTAACACTCAAGGAAAGAGAGGAAGGAAGGTTGCGACCTATCATTTCAGATGGATAATATAATAGGAATGTAGAGGGAGAACGTGCGTCCGACGACACCTGTGCGACTCAAAGATAGATTGATTGTCACTCTGAAAACCTCATTGTTTATAGAGAAATGCTGGATTCTCATTGGATGTGCTCCTCATTGGCCAATGACATCAAGCTGATTCCAAATCTGGTCTTAGTTTTCTCGTCCGATGCTTCGTTCGCCCGCTGGAGTCCAAAACACAAAACTCAACCTCTGACGGCTCTCTAACATGACCAAAAGTCTCAATGTCACTCCCAAGCCTCAGCCAAGGAAGATAAGACCAAACTGTGCTTTCCAATCAATTTGTGGCACTCTTAGCTTTCAAACGAGCTATCGCACGACTCTCTACCATTTCCAGAACCAAAGTTGGAAGATCGCTGCCGAAGGGGGGTCGAAGTTCTTCGTTGTTTAGCCTACGACTTTGGAAACAAGTCTCCTACACCCAAAATTGGCTAAAAAGTCTAAATCGGCCGTCCATTTTCACGTACGAGGCTTCGTTTAGCCGCTACAGCCACTTTATCACTCAAAAACACACAAAAACACACCTAAACCACACCTACACCCAAGAAACACTACATATCAACCCAGAATTTCATCAGGAAACCAAATCTAAACACAAATCAAACCTCCTACCATCCCTACACACCAAAAGCAAAGACTGCCGCCCAAGAACAACCACGACGGTCGGCCAAAACATACCCGGCCGGTCGACCCAGAACCACACCAACCCAACTCGCAGTCCAGAGGGGGGGCGCTGTGCGCAGTTGGGAGGATTCCTTACTACTAACATTGATTGGCAAGAAGAAGGAATCAGCATTAATGGCGCGCGTTTGTCGAATATTCGTTTTGCGGACGATATCGTCTCGCTAGCAACGTCTGGGAATGCTCTCGAGAGAATGCTACAAGACCTAGCAACGGAAAGCAGATGGTCTAATAATAAACAAAAAGAAAACGAAAGTAATTTTCGGAGCGGGATGTCAACAGCAGCAAATAAGAATAGATGATGAACTAATCAGTGAGTGCGAAGAGTGTAACTACCTGAGACAGAAACTTTCCCTGAATAAGAATGATGAAATTAAATGGAGAGTCGTGTGTGGTTAGAAAGCGTTCGGTAAGTACTCGGATATATTAAAGAGTAGAGCTCCCAGGAAGTTGAAGAAGGAGCTCTTCGAAGCTTGTGTGATGCCCTGCATGACATACGCCGCTGAAACATGGACACTAAATAAAAAGATGGAAGAAAAGATAGCAGCAGTTCAGCACAAGATGGAAAGAAGCATGGAAAACATCAGATGGGAAGGCGGCGGAAGCGGGCCTAATAGACTTGCTCATAGCCATCAAGAAGACGAAATGGAAGTGGGCTAGACATATATCCAGAATGAAAGTCAATGGGTGGACTTACAACATCACTAATTGATACCCTATGGAATGGAAAAGACTCAAAGGAAGAGCACCCCCGAGATCGAGAGAGGACCTAGACGACTTCCAGAACGGTGTCAAATGGGGAAGGAAGGCCAGAACAGGAGAAATAAGAGGATCCATGGCGGGGCCTATCTTCAGAAATGGAGAACAAACGGCTGATGATGATGAGATACATTCATTAGACATTGGCCAAGTGCTACTTACTTATTCCTAAGTAAGTTATATGTGTCTGAATCAAATTGTTGGTACGAATTATCATCACATCTTATTTCCATCTTTCCCTAAAATCTATTCATGCTGAGAAAATGTTGCTCGATCGTGGAAGGTGTGCTTCGCTAGTTTTGGTGATTCGTGCCACGTTAGCATTTCGCGGACTGGGTTCGATTCCCAGGTTCGGTGCCAGGAACGGGGCGCATAGAAATATCCTCGAGAAAAGCCAGAGGCATTAAATTGTGCATTCGATTCTTCGAGGTCGCATGCACGCAACTGCAATTGTTGTATAAATAAACCAGGAAGATGATATCACAATGCATTCATAGAGCTGAGCCTGTTCCTCCCATTCCAAGAAACGGACCAGTAGTAACACAAACAACCTAAAATGTTAATTCCGCTCCAAAAACCAATCAAGAAACTAAAGACAATTTTTAAGAAAAACATTAGTAGTAATAAAACGGCGAACACTCGACCGGCGCGCCCCCTCCCCTCCCCCTCCCCCCTCTGGAACGACAGAGGTTGTAGTCTGTCGTGGTGTGCCGGCCAGGTTGGTTCACGTTCACAAAATGTTCGCTGACTCCCCCCCTCTGGAACGATAGAGTGTCGTGGTGGACTTGGGCGACCGCCAGGATTAGTCTTGAGGCTATAGTGTGTGATGTTTTTCGTGCAATCTGCTGAATGTTGGGTTGTAAAATGGGCTGTTTCGAGTGGAAGGAGTGCTCGGATGAGAAAACGGAGGCCAGATTCGGATTCAGCGTGAAATTCTGCATCGGTATGGTGAATTTGAACGCAATCGCAGAGAAAAATTTTCGCTGACGTCCCCCCCCCTCTGCACCGACCTTCTAACTTTGCTTTTAGTGGACGGATTTTGTCGTGCAATAGCTCGTTTGAAAGGTAGGAGTGAGACAAATTCAGTGAAACAAACGGCTTGTTCATATCTGTCTTCGTTTAGATGTGAGACGCCATTTAAGATTTTGGGACATTGGCGAAAAACGACAGAGTTAGAATTTGGGAAGTTTTGGGCTGTAGCTTCAAAACGAAGCATCGGATGGGAAAACGGATTTCAGATTTGGAATCAGCGTGAAATTCTCTATCAGCATGGTGAGTTTCAAGTCAATCGGAGAGAAAAAATTTTCAACATTTTTCGAAAAAACGACAGAGTTAGAATTTGGGACGTTTTGGTCTGTAGCGCCCAAACGAAGCATCAGATGAGAAAACGGAGGCCAGATTCGGATTCAGCGTGAAATTCTGCATCGGTATGGTGAATTTGAACGCAATCGGAGAGAAAAAACTTTCGCTGACGTCCCCCCCCCCTCGGGAGACCTAGCTTCGATCTTGGCTTCCAGTGGACGGATTTTGTCGTGCCATAGCTCGTTTGAAAACTAAGAGTGAGACAAATTCACTGAAACAAACGGCTTGTTCATATCTGTCTTCGTTTAGATGTGAGACGCCATTTAAGATTTTGGGACATTGGCGAAAAACCACAGAGTTAGAATTTGGGACGTTTTGGGCTGTAGCTTCAAAACGAAGCATCGGATGGGAAAACGGATTTCAGATTTGGAATCAGCGTGAAATTCTCTATCAGCATGGTGAGTTTCAAGTCAATCGGAGAGAAAAAATTTTCAACATTTTTCGAAAAAACGACAGAGTTAGAATTTGGGACGTTTTGGTCTGTAGCGCCCAAACGAAGCATCAGATGAGAAAACGGAGGCCAGATTCGGATTCAGCGTGAAATTCTGCATCGGTATGGTGAATTTGAACGCAATCGGAGAGAAAAAACTTTCGCTGACGTCCCCCCCCTCGGGAGAGCTCGCTTCGATTTTGGCTTCCAGTGGACGGATTTTGTCGTGCCATAGCTCGTTTGAAAGCTAAGAGTGAGACAAATTCACTGAAACAAACGGCTTGTTCATATCTGTCTTCGTTTAGATGTGAGACGCCATTTAAGATTTTGGGACTTGGCGAAAAACCACAGAGTTAGAATTTGGGACGTTTTGGGCTGTAGCTTCAAAACGAAGCATCGGATGGGAAAACGGATTTCAGATTTGGAATCAGCTTGATGTTATTGTCCAATGAGGATCATTATCCAATGAGAATCAAGCATTTCTATATAAATAGCGAGCCTTCCACAGTGAGAATCATTCCATCGTTGAATCACACGAATGACGGACGCAAATTTTCTCTCTCTCTCTAGTTCCCTATTCTATTATCCAACTAAAATGGTAAGTCGCTACTTTCCTCCCTCTCCTCCCTTGAACGTAAACTTAATACAATCTTTTTCATTTTCAGGCATCTACTCCATCTGCTGCACTAGTAGGACAAAATGGCAGTGAAACGTTACAAGGCTCGCTACGATCAGATCATCTACAACTGAGGCCAGTGGAAGAAACAACCAAGGTACATAATCCTACACCACTACAGCGTAAATTTAAACAAGTCTTGCGTTATGACGATCATAGCGTAGTACTCCAAACGGGAATGCTCCCTTCCACGGATGTCAAGATAATGCGTAATCAGTATGGAGACTACATACTGATCCCCGTGAGTCCGTACATTCGCCACCAACTTGATATTATTGAGGAGTACGTGACATTAAATATGGACATTCCTACTCCTCTTGCTCAAGAGTGGAAGGCGAGAGATGACAAGGATACTCCCTATAGAAAGATTTGGGATGGTAATCACATTTGCCTACCAGTATCACATTGGTGTACTTACTATAAGAAGGATGGAGATCATTCAATACCCATCACATGCAACGAGCTCGGAGAAGGTACTTGGGATATCCTTTTCAAAGCGAATGGGCTATATTATGGTCGGCACAAGGATAATAAAATAGCCTCTCTCTCCATGCATATGGAATCCATCCTATATATTCCAAAACCACCCAACGTGGATGACATAATTGATCAAATCCTTAACAGCAGTGGTACGAAGCGCAAGTCGGAGAAGAATGCTGCATCAAAACGCAAATCAAAGAAGGAGAATTACTAGTCCTTTCCTAACTCTACCCTATGACAATTCGCTTATGTGCTTTGAGTGTCGTAGACGTGGTCTTATTAGATACATTTTACTTCTTCGTTGCCATCATATCATTTGTGTATTTTGTCGTGAAAAGCATCGATGTAATTCTTCATTTTGTAATATGTTATAGAACGTTTCCTTAGATGTGTAATTTCCGTTTTAGGCTTCTATCATCATTTTTATGGATTGTGAGGGTGAACCTGTACAGGAGCTCAGTGCTATTGCTATGAACAATTGGACATATCAGATTGTTAGTGTCTATCATCAACATGCCAACTGCGATCCCAATGTTGATCAATGGGCGAGAAAACACATTCATGGACTTAATCTGAAATATTTGCAAGACTATGGCTTTTCTTGTGAGAGTGCTCTTCTTATTGACTTTAAACGATGGTTAGCTGCTTTCAATGTTATACGCATCTTTTGTAATAATCCTGGTAAGGAGAGGAAAGTATTTCCCAATCTAATCATTGATGATATTTTGCTCCCGCCTTGGGATAGTAGAGTGAATCAACATTATCATGAAGTCACTAAACGTTTTAAGGATTTGTGTGTTCCTATTTTGTCTATTCGTTGTAGTAGCTACGTTTATAACCAATGCTTCTTTCCTCCTTACCTCAACACTGCCAAAGTCCTGTATGGTTATCATTGCTCGCTGTATGATAGTTACCAGCTGTATCTATTTTATCTCTTTCAAACCATTGATTTATAATGCATGCTTGTTACCGTTATTCAATAAATGTTACTATGTGAAGAGTTGTTGTTTTCATGCAATGGATGGGTTAGATAAAGGGCGATCATGTCTTTCTCAAACGACTGCGGAACATTACATTTTCATAGGCAAAGTTTAAAAGGAGCTCTTCAAGATTATGTGATAAATTTTAATAAAGATGAGACCGACATCGAAGCAGTGGTCGATGATGCTAGCACTCTATTTCTAGAGTTAATGAATACATTCTCTGATAGCATTATCATGGCGCGATTAGTTGCGAAAATTAAGTTTAGTCATTTTGGAAAGGAAGAGGTGGAAAGTCGCTCTTTCCATTTTACTTCTTATTCAATGGAAGTGGTAGATCACCCCCAAGAATTTTTTAAAAGACATATGATAAAAATTGCTGAACGTCTTAACGCATTTAACCATCATGGTAGCAGTCTAGTGATTGAAGCGATTTCAGATATTCACATTCAACTTTCCATAAAGAAAAATTGAAAATGCAGTGGTACTTGATTGTAGCACAACTGGTTTTCGAGCTATGTCTGCTCACTCTCGAAGTATATTCCTTCTGTACATGTGTCTATTATTTAGAAAAGGCTAGCAAATTCATATCTTCAAAAAGACTTGCTATAGACATCAGTAACGGTGAAACCATGTGTTGTGATGTATGTAAGCGAAAGGATGGAAATGAAAAGCGCATCTTCAAGAGATGTAAGCATGCTTTTTGTCAACGCTGTTTCATACGTAATTGCATTCAACTTTGCCAATGTAACCACTGTGATATTGCTCATTTCGAGTGTCACTTATGTCGCAATAGTTAGTACCTGTGCAAATGTGGTAAAGATAGGTTTTAGCAACGACTAACACGGAAAATGGCGAAACGTAAAATGGCGAAACGTAAAAGTCAAAAGTTTTCTTCAGCCATTCAAGCTCTCCGACGAATGAAAGCAAATCAGCGATACAATGCTATACGACATGCTAACGATAAATTGATTTGTGAAATTATTTCTCATGTGAGGAAGTTGAGGACGAAGAAATTAGCGCCAAAACAACGAAAGTTACTTAAGCGATATGCTACGAAATTGCGTTTCATCTCCAATCCTAAATTCACCCTTCAAAGAAAGAGGAAAACTCTAACAGAAAAGGGCGGTTTCCTTTCAGCAATACTTCCAATGATAGCTCCTGCCGTGGGCAACCTATTGGGTAATATCTTTGGCTCTAAGCGTTAATTATGCAAATGTTGAATCTCAAAGTATTAAAATGGATTTCAGACTTCAATGTGATAAAGTTCTGACTGTATCAGGTCCATCTCATGCAGGTAAACCGGTTTTCACGCTGAATTTATTGGATAAAAGAAGGGAGTTGTTTAAGGAACCTATCAATCGAGTGATTTGGTGTTATGGTATTTATCAACCGTCGCTGTTTCAGGAATTGCAAAGTCGCAACTTTATTCGACATCAAGGAATTATTCCAATGGATAAACTTCAGTCTAATGATGTTGTTGTATTGGATGATTTATTAAAAGAAAGTAAGAATTCAAAAGATGTTACAGATATGTTCACTCGTGCAGCACACCATAAAAGGTGCTTTATCATCTATATCACACAAAATTTGTTTCCTGATGGAAAAGAAGCTCGTACACGAAACTTGAATAAACACTATTATGCTATTTTCAAGAATCCGCGAGATAAAAGTCAATTTGAAATTTTAGCGCGACAAGTTGCACCCAGAGGATCAAAAGCCTTAATTGAAATTTTTCAAGCAGCTACTGAAAAACCATACGGTTACTTATTCATTGACTTTACGCAAGAGTGTCCGGAAGAATTTAGATTTCGAAGTGATATTTTGAAAACTCCCATGATTATCTACAAACTATGAGTTCTTATTCTCGCATGATTGTTATTCCTCAGGATGAATATGTACAATTGACCGCCATGCAGCAAGTAAAGCAACCTCTTGCAAATCAAATGTATAGGAAAGAAATAGATTATCAGCAAAATGTTCACATCAAAGATCCACATCGTGCTGTATTATTACAATCGGAAACTGTTGAGCAATTGAAAAACTTGAAGAATAAGATGCGTGACTCTGTATCGACTGCTACACCTTTAGCATCTCGCGCACATGCCATATCTCTTTTCAACAGTATTGAACCCCATCTCAATGTAAATGATAGAGGAGAAATCATTACAGATGAAAATAAAGTGATTGATGCTTCACGTTATGAAGACTTGATTCAGTATGCAACACGTAGAAAGCGCCGTCAGGGCTATGTTCCACCTGGTTGGTCATACTTTCTTAAACTATTGAAAAAGCATAATGTACCAAAATTTGCTTTGAATAATGAGACATTGAAAGAACTTGATTCAACAGTGGCTACTGCTCCAATGCTTCAGACGATGAAAATGCCAACAAATTGGTTTAAGACGTCACCTGCTACATCCCCTCCCACACTCACTAAGCAAACAAGAGAAAGAACTCGACGTAGATCTACATCACCACTAAAACTAGTAAAAGGAAAACGTAAAACAGCTCCTCCCAGGAAATACATGTTCTCAGACTATTAATATGAAGCAGATGTGTTGCTTACCATGTAATGAACCGCCGGAGGTGAGTGTCGTTGTCACTTGCACTTGCTGCGCCAGCTCTCACAATGAAACCCCTAAGCAATGTGAACATGATCGCAAAACCGCTAAAGCTAAATGCTGCAGTTGTTGTAAATGTAGAAAGGCAAGAAAACAAAAAGATGAGAAGGAGGAAAAAGAGTCAGTCGTCATCGACTGAACGTTTGAAGTCAATCTATTATGATGTAAAAAATTCGGCAGGATTTGCATCTATCAAGAAATTATCAAAAGCGAGTGGTCTTCCACAATCACAAGTGAAACGATGGTTAAAGGGTCAGGCTACCTATACACTCCACAAACAAGCGAAAAAGAAGTACCGCACCCGCCATTATATTGTTCATGACATCGATGAACAGTGGCAAGCAGATTTGTGCGATGTCGCCTCCATTTCAAAACATAACTCGGGCAATAATTTTATTTTAACCGTCATTGATGTTTTCTCGCGTTATGCGTGGGCTCAACCTTTAAAAACTAAAGAAGGGAAAGGAGTAGCAAAAGCATTCCAAACAATTTTTCGAGAAGGTCGCATTCCAAAAAGAATTCAGAGTGATCAAGGAAAAGAGTTTGAAAATCAGCATGTGGAAAGATTATTTGAGAGGCATGACATTGAGTTGTTTAGTGTAAAGAGTGCTTATAAAGCTGCACTCGTTGAACGTTTTAATCGCACATTAAAAAATCGCTTGTGGCGACATTTTACTTTCAACTTGACACAAAATTGGACAAAGGTTCTACAAGATACACTGCATGCCTACAATCACTCTGTGCATCGTTCTATTGGACTCAGACCAGTAGATGTAAATGCTGACAATGTAGATAAAGTGCGCGAATCATTCCAACGTAAACGCACTCATGTGAAAAGTGATGTGAAAATTGGCGATAAAGTTCGTATCTCAAAAGTGGAAAGTGTTTTTGCTAAAGGGTACCTCCCGAATTGGACAGAGGAGGTATTTACAGTATCAAGGATTAATCAAAAAGACTCTCCGACCACATACAAGTTGAAAGATTACGATAATGAAGAAATTGAGGGTAGCTTTTACCGCGATGAGATTGAGGTAGTCACTGAAAGTGAAACATATTTGGTAGAGAAAATCATTCGATGTAAAAAACGGCAAGGTGAAGAATGCTGTCTTGGTAAATGGACTGGTTATCCTTCAAGTATGAACTCTTGGATGCGTCGTGCCGACATCTTTCATCTAAGTGATCGACAGTGATTCATGCAAAGTTGTAACTAACAATGTTTAGGGTTTGAGCTATGAATCCAACTGCCTCATTTTATTCACGACCCTCCTATGTAAGTGGTGGAGGACAAATTTACAGCGGCGCTCGCCGCCAACGTGGAGGTAGCATACTTGGTGCACTTAAATCTGTTGTAGCACCTCTCATATCCAATGTCGGTAGATCTTTAAAACGAAATGTTTTAAGTAATGCCGTTGGCTTTGCTGGTGATGTTGCTAGTGATCTTTCCAGAGGTAGAAGTTTTAAGAGCAGTTTGTTGAATCGTGGGAAGGAACGCGGTTTAAAAACATTGAAGTAGACCATTGCTGGTGTTACTCAAGGAAAGAAATCACCTAAACGAATGAATAAAGGAAGGAGGAAACATCGCGGAGCTGGTAAGGTGCGATCTTCAGTCAAAAGGCATTCACGCAAACGTCGTAGAGGCTCTAATCATTCATCAGGCGCTAAACGACGACGCTGCTATAACTTCTAATCATGGAGTGTAAAACTTCCGGTTTTTGTTTGTTTGATCAACCAGCCATACAGACAGATATTCTTAGTTCAAGTATTGTAGATTATCATCCTCGAACAGCTGAGAATGCTGGCCCCATTGAATTTGTTATTCCTGGTGGTAGTGATGACTACATAGATTTGAGTTATGCGATGCTTGATTTGAGGTTTAGAATTCAGCAAGCAGATGGAACTGCTATTGACGATGCACATAAAGTTGGACTGAACAATTTATCATTGACTACATTACTTCGCGATGTTTCTCTAACGATTGGAGAGCAGCAGGTGGAAGGTGGTCAAAGCGATTATCCCTATAAATCATATTTCAATCATGTATCACAGTTTCATCCAGCAGCACAAAAAAGTCATATGGAAGTAATGGGATGGTACAGAGATGAAGCAGGAAAATTTGATGTTGAAACAAACAGTGGCTTTGTAAAGCGATCTGCTATGATTAAAGATAGTAGAGTATGTCAGCTATATGGTCCGCTGAATTTAGACTTCTTTAGACAGTCAAAGTTTTTACTCTGTAATACCAGCATGCGACTCAAGCTGACATTGAATAAGCCTGAATTTGCGCTGAATGCATTTGCTAAAGTTGACAATTTTAGAATTCATGTGGAAGATATTGCACTTTACATTCGTCGAGTAGTACCGAATCCAAGTGTCATTAGAGGGCATTCTGAAGGCCTTAACCGCCAAAATGCCATTTACCCGTTCAGCATACAAAGCTTCTCACCTTTACAATTCCGAAAGATCAAAAGAGTTTCATGAAAGATGGCCTCTTTCCATCGGAAGCACCGAAGCTCCTCATGGTGGCAATGGTTGAAAATGATGCATTTAATGGTAATATAAAGAAGAATCCTTTCAATTTTAAACACAATCAGCTAAGTGAAATTGCTTTACGTAAAAATGGTGTGAGTCATCCTGGTCCACCCTACAAACCAGATTTTGCTTCGGATCAATTTATGCGCAGTTATGTTGATTTTATGGATGTCTTTGGCTTTTACAATACGGATGACACCAACGGACTGACTATGAAAGAGTTTAAGAGTGGATATACTATTTATGCATTTGATTTGACTGCTGACAGCGATATTAGTGCCCCCTATCGTCAAGCGAACGTGCCTCATAATATTCGTTTGGATTTGACGTTCAAAAGAACACTACCTGAGACGATCAATGTATTAATTTATGCAGTCTTCGATTCAAATATTGAAATTACAAAGTATCGTGACGTGATTCTTCAGTATAATCGTTAATGAGTTGGTTGACTGCTGACGATATTAAGACTAAAGTGCAGCGTAATGCAGATAAAGCTACGTTGAAAGCTTTCGATAATGTCTATTCACTCGATACCTTACCACCTGCAGTAAATCACTATCCCATCTTTATTGTGCTAAACACTCATTCGCAGAATTTAGGCGGTGAGCATTGGAAAGCGATCTTTATTGGAGAAGACCGACGTGGTGAACTATTTGACTCTCTTGCTCAACCTCCAAATATACCAACACAGCAGTGGTTGAGAAAACATACGCGTCAATATCAGCGAAATGAACGCATACTACAACATCCACTTTCATCAACGTGTGCTGCTTCTGTACTGTACTTCATCTTAAAACGTTTACATGTATCTCGATTTGCATCTGTTATTCAAAACTTTTCATGTAATCCATCCTCTAATGAAAAAATGATTTGTAAGTTCTATCATGATTTGAAATAAAAACATCATGTTGGAAAAATTGTTTTTTATTTTACAATCCGCTGGGTACGTACATACTCGATGAGATAGTCTAGGATCACATTTGCTTGTACATGAGATTTTAGTCCAGTAATGATCACTTTACTATTATGAAAGATTGCCACATGCACAGGTAACCAACAACTAATGAGAGCTGCAGGAAAAAGTTCGGGTTCATAACACAAATTGTAACTGCTGGTACGAATCTTCAAAAATGATACACTTTCACTCAATTGAGTAGAGATCACCATATTGTCCACAGTCAGATTCGACATCACACACCTCTCCCTCTTCCATATCCGACGTAGTAGTCTTTGTAGCTCTAAGCGCATTGACTGCGCCGATGAATGAGAAAGGGCGCCGAGAATCTGTACAGTCCCATTTGGGAAGAGTTGAAGATTCCGTGAATTGTTCATCTTCACCACTAACATTTGAGGTCGGCCCGGGTAATACTTGCGGTTTGGAAGGTGTTGGTGTAATGTTGTGAGATCGATTTTGGTGTAGAGTCTGAAGCGACGGAGAATGTTGACGATGGTGTAGCGATGGCGCTTCATGATGAAAAAATGAGTAAATTGAACGACGTACCTTCCTTTTATACTTTGCCCAACTACCTTGATGAAATGTGAAGTTAGTATGGAGTTGGGAATGATGGAGTCGAATTCGCCGTTTGTTGACGCGCAACCAGATGCGATTTCCAATACGTGAATGTCTTTTCATATAGAAGTATTTCAAATCCTTCATGATATGATGTAGAGATTGAAAATGATGATAAGATAAAGCAAACTCTCTTCTCACATTTCCAGTTGAATCTTTGAAATAGACGTTTCGATCATGATCCGTTTCAATACGTTGTAGGGAATCTAATTTCCAACTCATGGTGCGTGGTAGTCATGTCTGATTAAGATTTGCATAGTAGGGCGATGAACTCACGACGAATAAATGTCATGATGGAGCGATGTATGTATCTTCTATACTTCTCCCAATTGTATTTGCGAAATGAGAAACAGTTTGCGGAATGAGAATGGCAGATTTTAATTTCATTTCTGTAATGTTGAAGCCAAACTTGATCACCCAAGGAGATGAATCTTAATGTTTCAAAATATTCCAAATCCCTCATGATATCATTGAGGTTGACAAATTGTCGCCATGTTAATGTAATACCTCTTGATGAGAATGAGTAATACCATGAGAATTTTTGAAATGCACGTTTCCATCACGATCAACTCTGATATATTGTAGAGAGTCCAAAATCCAAGTCTTCATGATGTTATGCAAAGCCGCAGATCCGCAATATCAAAATGTCGTTTTATCATATTTTGCTTAGCAATGCGGCTACAAAGAGATTTGCTAGTAATCGAGCCGCACTCTTTTCTACTCCCATTGATCATGCACAACAGCTAAATGGAAATTGGGAAGTGGGTGTCACTCAACTTGTTTACAGCAACTGTGTCTATACTTTTGATCATGAGGTGATGACTATTAATATGAGACGTACAGCTGCTTACCAATGTGAAAAGGGGTGCCGAGTATACATTCCACAGTGGCCAAAGAAAGATCTCTTATCATGTAAAAAGTTAATATATGATTTCTTGAATAAAGCGTGTAAACATATTGTCCAATTTACTCCGCACAATGATGATCATAATTATGTACATCATGTAGTTGAGAAAGATTGGATTGTTGGTTTAAGTCCAAGTTTAAGAAATGATTTAGGTTACCTCGCTAGCGCCTTAACAAGCTATGATAATTTTAACGTTAATTACCACATAAGTGGTCATAAACAGTTAATATATCGAGAGGAAGCTTATTATGTAGATCTTATTCCAAAAAATGAGAAGACGTTGGTGAAGAAGATTGTGATTAAGCCAAGAAAGACAAACATGACTCCTGAAACATTATTGAAGAAATTTAATTATCTCCTTCGAGTTGATGGCAAACAAGTGGCAACATTGACGTATATCAAATCATCTAATCATATTGCAATAAGTAAATTAAATGATGATGATCTAGTATTAGTTTGTTCAAAAGATTTTCATCAGTTCTTACGACATCGTTCTGCAGCTGTTCATGGAAAATCTGATATGCAACATTTACCATGTGAAAGGCCAAATCAATTTGATACAGAATGGACCGTATCTTTATACAGAAAGTATGTAGAGCCTTTAGGTGGTATCTTACATGAAACAAGAGTGTTGATGCCTCGCATTATTACTTCGGTTAAATTGGTTGTAGATTATTTAAATGAAGTGATTAATGAGCAACATATTTCATTTTCTGAAAAAGAAGGTACTTTGTCTCTCACTATAAGTGGAAAAGGTATTGAACTAATTATGGATAAAACTCTAATGGACATTTTGGGTTTTGATCGAGATATCTTTAAAAGTGGTACTGTAACCAAAGCTAGCGCAGACATGTCGCTATCGCGTCGTATTAACTATTTTCAGATATATTCCAATATTGGTGAAGATGTACGTGTGGGAGATGTTGAAGCTCCATTGCTAGCAATGATACCATACCAGCCAAAAAGCTGCAGTATTTTATCTGAGCATACTTTCAAGAAAGTGCATTATACAAAGCTGAAATCAAACTACATCCCACAAATTGATATTGCCATTTATGACGATGCTGGTGCGTTGATTCCTTTTCATAAAGATGCTGTGACAAGTATCACACTCCATTTCCGAATGAAGAGTTAATGCAAAAGTATGCTAATATATTTTTCCAATGTGAATAATATGGAAAGTGAAAATAAGGACTCGTTTCTAATCTACTTGCCCAGTAATGCTTCTATGAATAAATTTCCCAAAAATAAACCATCAGACTATCGAGTGGAATTAAATCGCCCTCTACATTTAGAAGGTGAATGGGAAGTAGGCGTTTCTAGTATTTGCTATGATAGCAATATTCAGAATGTGAATGATTTGGAAGAAATGATATTGACTCCTCGCACCCATGATGGAATAACGATGAATAATGCATTCCAGTTCCCATACAATTTAACATCAGATGGAAAGTGGAACTATGAATGGATTCAGATAAAATCAGATTATTATGGTCCATTTGGGAATGAGAAAATTATTAAGGCATTCAATAGTGCTAATACTTCCATCATGAAGAATAAGGATCAGAAAGTTAATGAGTTTACTATCTATCATTGGAGTGGGCGACAGTTCCTTCGCTTTCATTCTTTTACTAAAGGTCTTACACTGAGGTTGGATAATGAATTCTATCCACATCTCGGTTTTGGCCATGGACTACATCTAACGTCAATTGCTACTGCAAATGTTAAAAAAGTTTATTCAAATCGAATCAACAAATTTCATTATAAATTCAAAATATTTGATGAAGATGTTGTAGAATGCGAAGATCGCATCATTTTGAAAAAACGTGGTGTTCAACCTTTATCACTTATTGAGTTAGTAAAACGATGGAATGAGACTGTGGGTAAGAAGTATGGAGAGAAAATTATGGCGGACAAAAATAAGTTGGTCATTCAGAAATATAATGACAAACTTACAGTTTATTTCTCTCCAAGCTTGCGTCATTTTGTAAGACATTATACACCTATTATTGGAAGCGGTGTGGTGTATGCTTCTCATGAATATCACACTAAAGCTGATTCAGTTAATGATGAATGGTGGGTGGACATCTATGGCGATCGCATCAAGAAAATTTACCAGTCTTATGAAGAATCTAAAGTTGCTATCAATATAATGCCGCGTCTATATCATACAGTTGAAAGCTTCATTCATGTAGTAAATCCTTATATACAACAGAAGTTGAAGCATGTGATGAAAAGTAAATATGATGTAAAGACACGCCACATTTCGTTTTCAATTGAAAATCAACGCGTTGTTCTGAAACTGGGTGATGACATTCAATGTCAATTGAGTAAAATTTGAAAAAACTCTTTGGTTTTTCAATGCTACAAACTGTGTTTGCTGCTGCGCATACGATTGGTATAGAAACACCAATGACACTTGATAAACATGAACAGCACCTTTACATTTAAAGTGATTTGATTCTACCTATTTCTGTTGGTGAGAAAAAAGAATACATTTTACGTGATTTCATTCATGATAAAGACGCTTCATATGGAATAGTCGAGAAGATGTTTGAATCTATTTTCTATCATCCCGTCGTCAAACAAACTATACCCTCTATTACTATCAAAATTACCAATGGTTTACAAGAGTGCATCCATGTGAAAGATACTAAATCCCTCGTAACTTTAGTGTTTCGGAAAACAAAGTGAAGTCATTGTGATATGTTTATTGAAATAAAAATATGTATATGAAAAAGTCTTTTCACAGATATAGTGGGAATGGGCTGACTGTAGGCATATATTCACAAGGAAGGAACGATCTCATGCGATACATAAAACAGCAATGTTTATCTACAGAAATCAACATAAAAATACTAAGTTAAGGATGATTATGCTACGACGTCTCCTGAATGTGGTAGTGTGAGTTTAATTCTTTTGGGTGGAGGTATTTTTGTGTCAGGATGTCCATGTGGAAGAGATATGTTGTGTTCTAACCAGCACCCCTTATCCTCCCATGCTGAAAGCGCCCGTTTCCTAAAAGTATGAGTTTTGATCCCATGCGACTTAGATTTTAAGATTTTCATATTGACAAACGTTATATTTTTATTTCTATAGGCTTTCCTGAAATTTTTATGTTTCATGTTAGAGACCAATGATCTTGATATGCCTTTAGCACGCTTAATACTATCGTCGCAATCCTTTAATTTCATACTGTACATTTTTGGACGGAGGAGAATCATTTCATCTATTTCCTTCCCTGCTGTCTCATCCTTAAAGCAGCCAAGTTTTGCCTTATTTTTGATGGAGTAGAGTGGGTGATCAGTAGGATAATTTGATGTATCAAAATATCTTTCTAAAGATTTTCCTACTTCATTGAAATTTAAATCTTTTTGAGTGGTAATACCTAAGAAGAAACTATCTGTATCGCCACCCAACAAACGAACCTCTTTTACGAGAGGACATGGTTTTAGTATTTTATAAAAGAGTTGGTACATTTCAAGCTTAGAGTAATCTAGTACAGCTTGGCCAATATAGATGGGCTTGCACAACTAAACTTCAGATTTTATCATTTTAACACCTACAAGGTTCTCATCGATAATGTCTCTATCAATGAAAAGAAGTGATGAGACCAATTTCTTAAATTTTGTAACATCATTGACTAGTTTATAGTTTACACGTTTTCTAACATCCTCCATCGTCTTACCAAATAGACTATTATTCTTATACTTATAAAAATCTTTTTCAAAATTATTTTGGGCTAGTGCACGTTTCTGGCTGTTGCTATCAATATATGGTTTGAGGAAGGCTTTCTGTCTAAATTTAATAATGCGGTGAACTCTTTTTAAAATCATACCCATTTCTAAATAAAATTTTAAGATGCTAAAGTGGACTAGATAGTTTTCCTTATCATACTGGGTGAGTAAAAGTTTGCCGCAAGGCTTATAGTCGGGTTGACCGCATGATTCTAAATCTTTATGAAATTGTTTCATAAAGTCGGAAAACATATCTTTGGCCACTTCACCTGATTCGGGTGCGAGTGGAAAATCTACGGTTTTATGTTTAATATTATTTGGATAGATTAGATCTATCTCAAAATAATATCCCCAATCACCTTCATCTGGAATTGCTAGTATGTTAGAAGGGTTGGAGAGATGCTGAATTTCACTATCATCTAACCAGCTAAACTCAGAGTGAGGGAGTGGTTTGGATAGTGAACTACCATATAAATTATTTTGGTCATAATACTTAAGATGAGTCTGATCATCGCCTACTAATTTTGATTTTAACCTATGTTTATTTACAAATGTGAGACCACCGCGAATTCCTCGCTCAAATAAATTATACATCTCTGGATCTTGTAAGAGATGAATGGTCTCACCAGTCATTTTAAAAGCAGACTTAAATGACATGGCTGGCAGACTGACAAAGTGGACGGGATCTAACTTATCTTCTTCTAATGCCACTCGTCGAAACTCCTGAAATACATCAGCCAGCAAAAACACATCTAACTTAAGGTAGGCAATCATATATTCGCCAAATGTATGGCAGTCAAATTTTATCCATGCATCTTGTGCATGATCATAATCTTCGGTCTTACATTCTGCACCGCTCAAATCATTTTTAAATTTATCTATGGGCGGAAGAGAAGTCTCGCCGAGTTTATTAATCGCATCAAAATATGCATATGGAAAGACTCCTTTCCGTGTGATGACTTCATCGGTTAGATTTGGATATTGTTTCTTAAGATTTTGTGTTAGTGGAAGAGACTTTAGATTTTGTACGAGAGAGGCCAGTGATGCAGTCATAAATTGGTAGAAATCTAAAAATTTTATATCAAAATAGACCGTCTTATTTTCTTTAGTTTTATTGACAGGCACTTTTGCTGTCATGGCCATAAACTTCTCTCTCGTTTGTGCTATTACATCAAGCTTCCACTCTTTCATTTGACCTAAACCTCCTTTTATTATCATATGGCTGTCGTAGCCCTTGAAATTATGGAAAATGACGGGTAATGTACGCCGTTTCATCCTAAGTGAAAAATTGCATTTTGAACATAGTGCGTTTCTAAATTTACCAGTGATGTGATCATGGTCGCGCACTTTCTTAATCTTATCATCATCAAATGTTTTCCTACATTTGGAGCAAACGTTGCAACTATCAAATTTTGCTTGATCATCTGCTGTCATATGCAATGATCTGCGATAGAGTTCACCATCATACTTTTGTTGAAATTTTACAGCCTGTTCGAGGAATTGTAGGAATTGGTAAATACAATCCTCACCTTGCCAGACGTGCATTTTATTTTTTCTATTTTGGAAATGGTCATGCCATACTTCATAGCAGGAAATGGCTGCTGGCTTGTGGATGATATCATCGATATAGCATTCGATGTCAGCATAGATGACACGAAGAGGACTTAGTTCATCGCCATTCTCTCTATATGAAAACTCCTTATCTTTCGGCATGCGCTCCATTTGTAGTTTACCTCGCTTACACCATTCGTAATGAGTTTCAAATTTGTTTTTACTCCTAAAGTTCCGAATGCATCTATCACAGTAATAAATCTCTGATGAGCTAAAATTTCTTAGGTGGTGGTATAAGCGAGAAATTTTGGGAATACCGCAGTAGTGCCATTCCTCACTATCATCCTGTCTTACTAATAAAACGTTGACAACGTGGTCATAACAACTCGAACGCGAGTTGTAGCGGACACCCTTCAATCCCTTTTCCCAAACATGGAGAACTATTTTGATGTTGTTCAATTTTTCAAATTTTTCTATATCTTTAATTTTCATATCTTCACTATTGCAGTCATCAATTTTTAATTAATTCTCCCACTGTTGATACTTACTCTTACGGTATCGGCTATTCTGTACATCATTATAGTGGAGAATGGAGAGGACGGCATACTTTAAACATTGCGATTCGCAATCTACAGAAATGACTGCTGCTTTATTTCTTAAATTTTTCGGAAGTTTAAAGGAGCCTCGTCCAGAGTAGTTCTCTAATAAAGTGATTTTAATCATGGCGGTCTCAATACCATCAAAAACGAGTCCACTATTACGCTCGTTAAATTTATCTATGTTTAATTTTAACCCTTGGATATGAAAATTTATCCAAGACTCGCAGTCTACAACTTCGGTTGCAGGAGAGGAGGGTATGTGAAACTCCAACCTCTCTACTATTTGACCAGTATGGTGGTCGATTTTCACATATTTTATTTTGGGATAGATGAGCGCCTTCATTCTAAAATTGACTAAATTGTTGAAGAGCGCACCAATCAAAGATGAATTTTGATGAAACCATTCTTCAAAGTCAGTAATGGTTTCTGAGGATTCCATCTGGTAGTTCCTCACTAAATTATTTATCGACACTTCAGAGAGTCGGATAGAGGAGGCGCTGTTAGTATAACTATCGTCACTGTGTGTATGTCGAAGTCTATGTGAAGATAGTTCAAAATGTGACTCAAAAGACTGAATGCATAAACGCAAGAAAAGGAGACATCGTTAACAGAATCATCCCCACCTTCGGAGATTGATGCTGACTTAGGTCTACAAACACCTCGCTTGATGTGTCGGGCGAGATCACGCTTCCTCGTGAAGATGTGTCCACAGTCAGCACATTCCCGATCGTTGCATTCCCGCGACAATGTTAACATGGAGTCGCTGTTGTTATCCAACTCGCTCGAGATGGGACTAGTATCACCTGAAAGAGAAATCATTCTTTCATCTCTGTTCAAGTCTCAGTGTATTGTTACAACCTACCTTGACTCAACAACCCTAAACTTTCCTCGAGAAGGGAGGGCGTTCGTGATGAAGTTGATGCCTGAAATTGAGGAAGATGCTATTAGCCACACGTTTGAGGGAGATGAGAGAGGAAATCTTCAACTTACCATTTCAACGAAATCAAGTTTAAGGTTGATACTTCAACAAGATAGAGACTTCACTCAAATTTGGAATTCACGAGAGAGCAGTTCACTTGTACGCCTCAAATAATAACAGAATTCGCCAGAGAACACTTCACTTACACGTCTCAAAGACAGAGTGAAATGACACGAATGTCACTTTACATATATACTTTCGTATTCATCATTCATTGGCTGTTCATTCTGATTGGTTGCTTGTTGATACTTAAGAATTAGAAAACATTTCAAAGTTATTATTCACAGTCAACATGACAAGCCCTCCAACAACACCAAACACAAATTTCTCTTCTCCATCCTCAACACCAGAGGCGCTCGTTGCACCAAACGCTCCAACGAAGGGGAAGGTGGAGAAAATATACAGACTGGACAATATCAGAAAGTTGTCATTACCAGCGGACGACGAAGAGGAGAGTGTATGTGAGAAGGAGTGTCCCGACTTAACAGGCGTGAGGTGGAAGTATCTCCAGTACGATACTGACGATGTGATGGAGATCAACAGCAGCAAATTCCTCCACCAATTATGGGAGTGGTACACCCCTAACTCCCAGCCACGAACTATGGCGGAGTGGGAGTATATTGACAAAGTGAGGCTCGCAGTGGAAGAACGATTGAAACAAGTGAACTGCTTTTGTGATCTATGTGAAGCCAGACTCTGGGACGATATTGACGATGAAGACCTTTTGAAATACATGCCATAATAAATTTTTATTTCATATTATCTTTGTTTTCATACTGACTTACTTGAATGGGGCTTCAGTGGATGATTTAACCATGTATACTTTTTCATTTGGAAATAGAAGCACACTTAGTTTAACTTGCAATTCTTATAACATTTCATATGGATGATAATGGTAGATGAAATAGTGTCAAATAAAATTAAGATAGCTTACACTTCTGATACAGGGATAGCAATCGACTGCGATCCATGTGTAAAGAGCTTGTTAGACTACGGAAGAGAGAAGTGTGTTATGTTGCGTGTGGCGCGTGAGTGTCCTCCCATTTCATTCCATTCATCAATTCGTCTCATTCATAGAGACAGGTAGAACTCATGGTTCTCATAACGTATGCAATGGAAATTTTTAGGTAATCTTCGACAGTTGGCTAAATGTCGCCCTGGCGCGAATGCATACTACGTTGAGACAGAGGCAATCACTTGCAAACATGACGCAGAGAGGTTAAACAAGATTGACCATTGCCGAATGTCCCTTGCGGTATACATAGCTACGGGTTTCACCGCCGCCCTTTACAGGAACGCCCGTCGAAAGGAAGTATTACACCGAACTTCATTTGCAACGTTCAAGTTGACTGATAGCAGATTCAACTTAATGATAGTATTCGCCAGTCTGAAGACTGCCCAGGGCAAACCGCGTGGAGGTTCTATCATGTCTTGCCCCATGGTGGCCCTTAAGAGAGCCGGTGGTTCGTTCTCGGGAGTCGTCATCAGCAATCTTACTCCATACCGATTCTGCTGAGAGAGAGTCGAAACCGTTCAACCTCAGCAGTGTCGACTTCAATGCTAGTTGGTATGTGAGTGGAGGGTGGAATGTAGCGCCATTCCATTGGATTGGCAACACTTGCTGTCATCGCATTGCCAATCTGAGCAAGATTGTTGTGGACTCTGTCTTGCTCCTCTATTCTATCAAATTCATTAAATAAATTTCGCGGTCTTAACTGCGGTCCGCGAGGAGAGTTGACTGCAGCGTTTGGTGTCTCCATGATTGAAATGAAATGCAATGAGAGGTAGTGGTTTATATACCCCTCTAATGTGATGTAACGTTCAAGTTGACTGATAGCAGATTCAACTTAATGATAGTATTCGCCAGTCTGAAGACTGCCCAGGGCAAACCGCGTGGAGGTTCTATCATGTCTTGCCCCATGGTGGCCCTTAAGAGAGCCGTTGGTTCGTTCTCGTCGTATCTGAAAATAGAAGGAAAAATAGATGAAATTATATTCAAGTGATAGAGATGATATTAACTTACCATAAATCAATTCAACCGGTTCGCGACCCCTTCGATGGTGATGGTTGAGGTAAGTACTTGGCCGGCAGTTTTCGCTTCCGGTGGCGTAATTCCTTTATTTCTCCATCATGTGTTATGGAGACATGGAGACAGCGTATGTCTGGCATTGCCCCTTCGTAGCACTCAAAGGAACAATCTAACTCCTCTTTCTGAATCAGAATATCATCAACAATTCTGCTAGACGTAATGGGAAGGTGAAGTGTTGTTCGCTTCTCCTTCATAGTGACGTTTCTAGCCTCAACCAGACTCAATTTTGTCTGCTCAAGTTGAAGTTGGAGCGTCTCTTCCTTGGTCCTCAAAATTTTAATGAGTTTCACCTGCTCATCTACCCGCTTCTCGTTGGTGATTGCTCTCTGTTGGTAGGGCTCTAGGTTTTTACCTGTGTCCTTAAACTACGTATTTCCGACACTTGGGCTTTGAGGCTGAAATTTTCATCCCTGAGCGCAGCGCACTCATTCTTATATCGGGTGAGTTCGTCTTTTATCTTCCTTATAGCAAATTCCTGACTGACTTTTGCGATCTCACTGTCTTTCCCTTCAAATTTCGCTTTATAGCTGGTACTAGGCACTGTACTACTAAGCAACTTTCCATTAAGATTAATAAAGGTTTGTCTGTTATCAGACACCATTTTAGGAAGTATTGCAACGCAATTCATAGTAATAGTGGTATTAACTGTTATTGGAGCATAGTATCGTCCGCTGAATTCCTCAATAAAATTCAAAACATTACAGCATATGACGTACAAATTTTCGATTTTTCCACTTTGTACACCAATCTGGATCATAAAGATGTCATTACTCACATTTCCGACGTGCTCGACTTAATTTTCAACGATTCTAATAGGAAATATTTGTGTGTAGGTTTTGAAAAAAGTTTTTTATCAGGTGTCAGGTATCAAGGTTATAGCGTATTCACTAAGGATAAATTTAAAGAAGCCATTAAGTTCATTATAAGCGAAGTTTTTGTTACTTTCGGAGGTTTAGTCTTTCAACAAGTAAGAGGCATTCCTATGGGTGGTAATTGCAGTCCTCTTCTTGCGGATTTGTTTCTTTTACATTGTGAATTTATTTTTATGACTAATTTAATGAAGAATCAGAAGTACGGTCTAGCTAGTTTATTATCTAATACTTCTAGATACATCGACGATTTATGCATTATTAATTATAAAAAGTTTGATTCCTTGATACCACAGATTTACCCACCTAGTTTAGAAGCCAGCAGAAGTGGGAGTAATAACAAACAAGTAGAATATCTTGATATTAACATAAATATCACTGACTGCGGCACAATTACATCTGTTTTTCATAAAGTCGACCATTTTAATTTCCCTGTCACCCTTTTAACCTTTCCGCAAAACTGTATGCCCTACAGGACAGGAGCTAGAGTGTTTGCTGGACAAGTTTTAAGATATGGGCGCATCTGTACATTGGAAAAAGATTTCATCCAAAAAGTCAATCGTACAGCTACTACTCTCATTAAGAGAGGATATAACAGCGTAGATCTCAAGCAAAGTGCTGAGAAGCAGCTGCATAAGCATAGTGAAACTTTATTGAAATACGGATATTTTTCTGCTAAGCAGCTTCTTAATAATTGTGCGTGCTTTCATTGATTTAATTGATTTCGAGGCTGCTTTCATATAGCAGGGCCCCGCTTGGGTGAGTTTGAGCGTTCAGGAGTAGGGGCCGAAACGCGAATCCTTACCTAAGTTCCTGCTGATGACCTCAATTGCACATTTTTTCAATTAGGTAATCTGTTGTAGTTGTTATTTCCTTTAACCTGTAGGGAACGCCACATGGGTCCTTTTGAGGGATCAAATTCTTTACACTTATCGTTATCTTCTACTTCATCTTCTCCTCAATCAAAGCATTTAATTTCATTCTGACGCAATTGACATGTGCAAGCAGCTGGGCGACCAGACCTGCAGATTAAGTTTTGTCAATAGATATAAGCTGTTTCCGCAATTACTACACTGCCCAACACAAAGTGTGGCAGACAGGCAGGAGTTCTCGAGTAAGTCATCAATTTTTTTTTCTCACTTATATTTACACAGTACTTTTTTTCATTACCTACCATTTGAATATTTTCAACATTTACATTTGTGTTTTATTTTTTATTTTTCACATTGGTTTTACTTACTGAATAGTTTGATTTGTGATTTAATTCATTATTAACTGTGTTTCGCCTAAGGTTAGCCCTTGCTAATTTGTTTACACCACTGCTCAGTCTGTTTTTTAATCCCCTTTGTTGTTTTGGGGGAGGAGTGAAGTATTGGCTTCTTGATAGCTTTGTTTGTGACGACTACTTCCTCAGATTCACTATCATCGTTTTCATCATTGCCTGCTGCACTGTGATCGGACCCTATGACTGACTGTATCGCTTTATCTAGATCCGTTTCTACATGGTCGAGTATTGGCTTCTCGACAGCTTTGTTTGTGGCGACTCCTTCCTGAGATTCAGTATCAACGTTTTTATCATTGCCTGCTGCACTGTGATCGGACCCTATGATTGACTGTATCACTTTATCTAGATCCGTTTCTACATCGTCGGATGTTTCGTTGAAGTATCTGACTATCATTTTGCCAACGTCCGATGTGGTGTAATTGGCAACCTTTGTGGTTGGACATGCTAAGTGAGTAGTGTAAAATTCCTCATTCTGCTTGCCTTTGGTAAATTTTAAGCAATGAATACAGCCAGATATTACAGCTAATTCTTTATGCTCATTGGGAGCATCCTCATATTTATTCAAATGGCGCTTGAACTCAGCACCCCTCTTTATTTCACCACATAGACACTTCTTGATCAAAAATTTTGAGTTGCCTCCCATTTTGTAACTTATGTATCTGTAAAGGAAGGATGAAATAGAATTACTTACAGGCGACATTGGCAGTCATTCTTATAATCATACAGCTAAATTGTGAGATTGGTGGTAAGTGTCGAACCTTTGAATCCGTTACAGGCATTACTCAGAGGGGATCTTATCCCAACTCCAAGGCCTCGGCCCACAAATCCAACCTCCCGCGGACAGAGCGTGCGTCATATCACTGTGTTGGTATCCGGACCCCGATTTTGACATGAAAATCAGTGGATTGTTTACAAAGGTTGCAAATTCCAAGCCGAAGCTCGCCTCCCACAACTTCATAAATGTCTTAGTTGAATTCAGCAGGGTCAAAAACCCCAGAAAACCTCCAAAAATAGTGAATTTAAAATTTTCAACTTTTTAGCACTACTTATGAAATTTTATAAGTAGTTCATCACTTAGGGCAGGTCAATAGCGACCGAACCTTTTTTGAATCAAGTCAAACGGACTTGTAGAAGCAAAGTTACAAGCCTTTAAAGTTTTGGAGTCTTTTATGGCCTGGAGACGAAGGCCATCTCCTGGCTAACCTCTAAGTCTGACGGCTTAGCTGATATCAGCAATGAAATTTTCTAAGTCGGTTTCAAACAGAAACCCGGAATTTGGAATGTCCGAAGCTATCATCGGAGCTCAGACAGACGACTTACCGTTGACAATCTCTCGTATTAATGTCAAGTCTCTGTCGGTTCCCAGCTTATATAGTGTGTGGCGATCAGCTGATGACGTAATACCCATCATCCAAACACTAAAAACCCGTCTATCTCCGGTTCTAGTACTCCGATTGAGCTGGAAATAAATCATATCCATGTAGAATTTGACGCTGAATCCGAATCTGGCCTCCGTTTTCCCATCCGATGCTTCGTTTTGGCTCCACAGTAGTCAGCCATCGCAAAAATTCTAACTGTCGTTTTTTCGAAAAATGTTGAAAATTTTTCTCTCCGATTGACTTGAAACTCTCCGATTGACTTGAAACTTACCATACATATAGAAAATTTCACGCTGATTCCAAATCTGAAATCCGTTTTCCCATCCGATGGTTCGTTTTGGCGCTACACACCAAAACGTCCCAAATTCTAACTCTGTCGTTTTTTCGAAAAATGTTGAAAATTGTTTCTCTCCGATTGACTTGAAACTCACCATACAGATAGAGAATTTCACGCTGATTCCAAATCTGAAATCCGTTTTCCAATCCGATGCTTCGTTTTGAAGCTACAGCCCAAAACGTCCCAAATTCTAACTCTGTCGTTTTTCGCCAATGTCCCAAAATCTTAAATGGCGTCTCACATCTAAGCGAAGACAGATATGAACAAGCCGTTTGTTTCACTGAATTTGTCTCACTCTTACCTTTCAAACGAGCTATGGTACGACAAAATCCGTCCACTAGAAGCAAAGTTAGAAGGTCGGTGCAGAGGGGGGGGGACGTCAGCGAAAATTTTTCTCTGCGATTGCGTTCAAATTCACCATACCGATGCAGAATTTCACGCTGAATCCGAATCTGGCCTCCGTTTTCTCATCCGAGCACTCCTTCCACTCGAAACAGCCCATTTTACAACCCAACATTCAGCAGATTGCACGAAAAACATCACACACTATAGCCTCAAGACTAATCCTGGCGGTCGCCCAAGTCCACCACGACACTCTATCGTTCCAGAGGGGGGGAGTCAGCGAACAGTTTGTGAACGTGAACCAACCTGGCCGGCACACCACGACAGACTACAACCTCTGTCGTTCCAGAGGGGGGAGGGGGGAAGGGGGAGGGGGGCGCGCCGGTCGAGTGTTCGCCGTTTTATTACTACTAACATTTTGTAAACAGCAAGTGACAGTCTCGAAATGTAAGCAGAATTCCAACGCCGAATTCTTTGCAAGTCAGCATTTGAAAAATATGACAAAACTGAAACAGTGACAAAGCTCAATGATCCAAGATGCGCAGCTTGCGATTATCTACAAGGAGGTTCATCTTATGGTTTCAAAGGAATAGTTTTCAATGTAAATCATGATATGAATTGCTGGACTAGAAATGCGATTTACATGATAACTTGTCCAGCCATCAAGAATTATCATGTTGACCGCATTGGAGCACCTTTCGAGCTAGAGTGAGAGTGCTCTGTTAAAAATGAGGGTTCTAGTAAAGCTTTTACCATCAATATAATATCGGGTTATAGGGTTTTGCCGGTGTTGTGGCCTTGTGGCCGAGTGTTCGCTGTGTCTGGGGCCCTTGGTTCAAACTTTAGTCGGTGAAACCTAAGAGTTTTAAAATAAATTCACTCTGATTTCTTGCTAAATGATCAGAACAAAAAGAATGAGAGTGGGATAAATAGCAAATCGACCACATGGAAGAAGGGCCCAATGCCTAATGTGCTTCCGAGTATAAACAAGGTTCATTTACTTGGTTATTGATTTTCCAGTAGAGGGCTCTTGAATTTCTGAAATATTTTCTGTAAAATAATTGGTTCTTCATAAGATAAAGTGTTTTTATACTTCTAGTTAAGGGCAGTTGGAATGTCAAAAAGTTCTTGATTACCATGGCAAATTTCTCGATGCGCCAAAAAAAGGATCAATGATTTGATTGTTCAAACTGTAGAACCATAAGAACATTTTCATCAAAGCATCTTCAGCAGTGCCGTATAATCAAAATATCAGCATTCCAGTCGATAACTTGCAACAGGTAATCCAAAATAACAAAGGCTTGGAAGTCAAATTTCCATGTATGTGCAATGATTGTTTAGTTTATAGGGTCACTTGCACACATAATATGATATCAAAACGCTACAAGACAAAAGGACAACATTTAAGGCTATTTTTTTACTTCACAACACAGAGCAGGCCTACAAACTTATTTTATGTAATAATCAACCATTGCTATCAATATTCATCATTAAACTGGCTTTGAAATGATGCAAAGAACGAGAAAGATCTTTTTCGTTCATGGCAATGAAATATCGTGTAGCAGTACATAATAGGCCTACTTGATGAAGTAAATAAAATCAACGTAATGTATGTTGTATTCGAAGGCGTGTTTTCTCGTTAATTGCATAATCAAACGGTTATGAGTTGGAGTGCTCCGGCTCAGCATTGCCAAATTGCATGCTTAAGGAGTGATAAATTGTAATTAAAAAATGGATTATAATTAAGCTACTTAATTATGTAATATTATCTAAATCAAATATTGATCCACATTATAAATTGATTTATCGGACTTGTAGCTCGTTGTGAGCAGTTTTCTGAAAAATTAGATATGAGCTCCACGATCATCCACATCTCTCTCTCTCTTCTATTTGTCATTATTCATTGTTCTTTACCACTTTCAGTGCTTTTTTTACTATTTTCATAGGTGGAAAGATATTAATGATAGACTCCTAGATATATAATACATTATCAGAGAATTCTCATTGGCATTTAAAAGATACTAACACTGGTTTGTACATTCCAAACAGTGCTCATGCTCCTGTTCGTTATAAAACCTAGGCTATTCGCGCCTTGATTATTCGAGCTAAGCGTTTAAGTAGTAGTCAAAATGCCTATGAAAGCAGTTTCTCTGTCATCAAAAATATTTTCATTGCCAATGGCTACTCTAATGATCAAATCGATAGAATTAAAAATAATGTTGACAATTTCCGACCTAGCGATCGTGATATTAAAAACAAATACCTCCCTTTTGTCAAAAGTCTTGAGAGCCAAACTAGAAAGACTGTTGATAGTTTGAACAAATTCCCTCCAGCGAATCATAAAATTATTGTTTCTTACAGAACACTTAAGACTGCTAACCTTTTTCCAAACAAAGACAGGTTGAAGTTTAGTCTCTCCTCTGATGTAGTTTATAAATTTTCCTGTAAGCTGTGCTCAAGCAGCTATAATGGTCAAGCATCTCTACACTAGAATGAAAGAATATATTCGCGGCTTTCCTAATGAAACTGAAATTTCTAAACATCTGCACAATGCGGACCTTGACGATTTTACGATAATCTACAAAACCAAGTATACAAAAATAGCTGAAAGTATTGCACTTTGCCATAGCACTGACAGAACATTGAATGAACACGATTCGTCATACAAGCTGAGGGTCTTTCTGTGACATTCGCAATTTCTGTGACCGACGAAATTTTACTGATCACTTCTCCTTTAGTTTTAATCATTTTAGTATATAAGTCGATTTATCCATGTCTGTACATACACCTGAAGATGTTCTGAAATAGACTGAAACCGGTCGTGACACATCGACTTTTCATTTGTGAAATTTATTGATTAATTGTGGAATTAACTTTGCAAAATAATCCGAAAACGTAATGCATGCTAATTGCATAAAGTCAGATCATGCATTATCCTTCCTGCACCTAAGGTCGTTAATTTTCTTGTACATTTAGATGTCAAGAACGAAATCTTCACACCAAAGGGATTATTTGGAGTTGGGAAATCACACACGTGATGCCTCATGAGATTTTCAGAATCTAAAACAGGTGACATAAAGATATTTAGAGAATCTTAGAAAGGCTTTTTCATCGTTTGCAAAGGGATTGATAAATTCTATAAAAAGGTTTCAATTTTATCAAAAAAGGTTCTTTAATTTAGCCTTAGGGTTTATAGTTAAAGGGTTCTTGTGAGATACCGTCTAAAAAACCCTTGCAAATCGGTTTCAATAGCCCCTTTTTAGCAGAGTGCATAAACAACAAAGAAATGAACCCAAACATGCTGACAAATAAAACAGTAAGCATTTAAAAAGATGCGGCAACTGCAAATTTTCCATTTTTCCTTTTTATAAAGTTTTTTCTAAAAAGATGCAGCGAATGTGTGAAGAAAAAACAATTTCACAGATATTTTCCAACCAATGCTAAATTGTCACAATTCTCACAATAAAGTCTGATTTCTATTCAAAATATGTATGCCACATGTCTGTGCTTCATGAATATTTATGTCAAAGTACGTGTAATTAAGCAAAATTATCTTTTCAAATAACCTACTGTACGTAATGTTATTATGAGTATCTGACTCACTTGTTATGACATTTTTTTATGTGATGAACACCTGAAGAGTGATGGAGAAAGAGTTTTGTGCTTAACTCTTTCGCTACCACGAGCCGCTCACAGAGGCTCACGCATGCAGATCACTCTAAGCTATGCTTACTGTTTGGGAAACCATTGGCTTTCGTTCTCTGATGCATTAGCCAATCACGACATTGCTATTCATGACTTGAACACCCTGGAAAGCTAAATCGGTTAATGACACAGCCATTGAAGCAAAGCCTGCGAAAGTTTAAACATAACTTGATTCTCCTGCTTGAGGACGCAGCTTCTGAAGCTTCCACATTATCGGAGGCCAGGAAACCCAGAGGACGGCCAAGCATTTCAGAAAGATTGCAAGGGAAGAAGCATCTTGTTCAACATGTTCAACATGATAGAAACTGAGCATTCTGCAGTACACCCGGTAATCGGAGACGAACCAATTTTGTTTGTACTGGATGCAGGCCTAAGTCTAACATATAAACTGGGTGGGCGGATGCCCACCCGCCTGGCCAAATCGCTCACCCGAAAATTCGCAATCGCCCAAGCACGCTAGTATATATCCTATGGGTTTCAGCCACTAGCCAGGGCTTATTTTAGAGCGATAATAAATATTGTCCCATCTAACAACTTTCCCGAGTCAAAACATTAATGATGATGACCAGTCGTGTGATGCCCACGTGGCAAGCCATCGATACGTCCGTGCGCGCGTATGTCTGTACACGTCATTCAATCCGTTGCTAAGCGACTTCCTCTCGAAAGCAACCCGGCTCAATAGGAGCGACGGGATTGGCTGCTGCGAGGCTGCAATGCACGATGCTGCCGTACACAAGGGTGCCGCTATTCGCGCGCTTCTATAGCAGCGCTTCTACCAAACTATTGATTGCCGAGCAGCCGACGACCGTGCAAGCAGCATAACTATTCGTCCGTCGCTTAGCGATGCTGTCAATCCAATATTTCTGGTTTTCCGTCCCGCCAATGCGAAGGAAATTCTGGGGTGATTCAATTCATTGACTTGAACGCGCTTGCTATCGCTAGTTCAGTGCTGGCTTGAGCTGTTACTTTGCCACTGCGTTGAACTTAGTTTAGCCCGTGCTGACTCGTATCGTCAAGAGTTCAATACGATTGTCATCTTTCTTTTAAGCCTATATCGATCGCTTCACGTTCATCGTCAAATATCCTTGCTTACTTTCGTCATTTACGTGTCTAATTCACGACTTCATTAAGGTAAATCCCAAATCTTTATTTCTGTTTGTCATTATAAATTATATATAAAAGGCTGCTTGGCTGTGATGGTTTATCGTACCGTACGTTATCGATTAGATAAAATTTCTCGTCAAAATATTTGGTTTACTTGTGCGTGAAATTGTTGATAGCGTAAGGTGCTCTTCGTCGATCTGTGATTTTCTCTTGATTTTCTTGAACAAATGCTTAACAAGTAGAGCCGTCCTTGCATTAAATTAATCGTATTTAACGTATTTTATCACTCAATTGAATCTAGGATTTCTATTTGTGTCTCGTTGATTTTTAATGTCTTTCTAATAATTAAATTTATCGTATTTAACGTATTTTATCATTCAATTGCTCGTCTCTGAATAAATTTTAATGTCTTTCGAATAATTAGATTGCATATATAAAAATTCTAAATCTGCAGCTAATTGAATGTCTGGGCTCAGCCCTAAACGAACCCCTGCTCAAATTTCTTTTTGAATGCCACACTTAGAATTTTTTTAGCGTTGCATGCATAACTTATATTGATATGAAAATTTTCAATCTTAAAATCATTTAAGCAATGCAGCCTAAATGAACCCTTGCTCAAAGTTTGAATGACTATATCTTACTAAGAATTTCTCATTACGTTTCAGATGTCTGATGTACCACCTGCTAAGAGGTGGAAGATTACAAAAATAACTCAATCTTTTCAAAGTCAACGACCCCCTGTCCAGGATGTATCGAAGGAACCCCAAAAGAAACCAGCTCATGACCGACCTCCTCAAGATTCCCCGTCATCGCCGAAACTTCAAGATGAAAGCACAATTGAAACTTCAAGATCATCTACGCAAACAAGCACGTCTATGATGACTAAATGTACGTCCTCGGTCGCCATGTTCCGTGGTTTGCCCCTTTCAGTTGATCGATTGCTAAGTCTACATCCCTTTCTGATAAAGTCAAAGGAAAAAGAAGGGAAAAGGACAAGAATTATGGTCAAATGTGCGATTTGTGCGGCACACGAAAATGAAGCAAGAGCTGCAGAGGGAAACAATCAAATCGTTCCATATTCAACTGGAGCTCGAACAGAAGGTGAAAGTGGTGCAATGAGATTGATTGAACATCTCAAAGGTAAGCCACATCAAGCAGCTGCAGATGCTAGAAAGCTTTCTGAAGCTTTTAAGAACCAAACTGACAAGCATCCGTGGTTGAAGTTATTCAAAAAATACAGGGTTCAGGAAGTTAAGAAATTGGTGAAACTTGCGATGGACGTTTATAATGATACAATGTGTGAGACTCTTTCTGCTTTCTCCTGGCCGTCGAGAAGTCTAGCATCCGAGTTATCCGATAAACTTATTGATCAATTTTCTGCAGACTGGGATTCACCATTCACCAACTTTGAACCAAATGCTCTTGAGATGCATTACCGAGACCCGGATGTTTACTTTGAAATGCTTCGCTGCATTGCCGACAAGGTCAAAGAGGCAACTTTGCAAAAAGTCAACTCGTGTGATGCATATGGTGTACAGATAGATGGATCATCGGATCGACAACAACTAGGGGTGAAGTTCGTGAATGCGCGGATAATCAAAGACCATAAGATATCCACTGTAGTAGTAAGTAAAACTCCACTTCTGGATAGCGCAAGATGGCCGCCGTCGCTGACGTCCCCCCCCTCTGGCACGGCAGAGTGTCGTGGTCGGCCGCCGTGGTGCTTCGGGTCTGAGTCCCCCCCCCCTCTGGAACGACAGAGGTTGTGGTCTGTCGTGGTGTGCCGGCCAGGTGGGTCCACGTTCACAACATGTTCGCTGACTCCCCCCCCCTCTGCAACGACAGAGTGTGAGACTCGGGTGAGTTGGTCCGACCGCCTGGTTGACGTGGGCGACCGCCAGGATTAGTCTTGAGGCTATAGTGTGTGATGTTTTTCGTGCAATCTGCTGAATGTTGGGTTGTAAAATGGGTTGTTTCGAGTGGAAGGAGTGGTCGGATGAGAAAACGGAGGTCAGATTCGGATTCAGCGTGAAATTCTGCATCGGTAGGGTGAGTTTCAAGTCAATCGGTGAGAAAAAATTTTCAACATTTTTCGAAAAACGACAGAGTTAGAATTTGGGACGTTTTGGTGTGTAGCGTCAAAACGAAGCATCGGATGAGAAAACGGAGGTCAGATTCGGATTCAGCGTGAAATTCTGCATCGGTAGGGTGAGTTTCAAGTCAATCGGAGAGAAAAAATTTTCGGCTGACCTCCCCCCCCCCGCCCCCCCCCCTGGACAGCTTGCTTCGATTTTGGCTTCCAGTGGACGGATTTTGTCGTGCGATAGCTCATTTGAAAGCTAAGAGTGAGACAAATTCAGTGAAAGAATCGGCTTGTTCCTATCTGTCTTCGTTCAAAAGTTAGAGCGGTTACAAGATTTTAGGTCGGAGCTCGCTCACCTGAAAAAATCCTAAGTGTCAGAGTGACTTTGTATGGGTAAAATTTTGAAAATTTTCCAAAGTGTGGAATTTCGACCTGGGACCGTCACCAAAACATTTTTCATCAAATTTCACTGACCCCCCCCGACAGCAATCTTCTAACTTTGGTTCTAGTGGACGGATTTTGTCTTACAGCTACTCGTTTGAAAGAGGAGAAAAAACTGCTCGACAACATTTTTTGTTGCGAGTCAATCGGACCAGCCGTTCAAAAGTTAGAGCGGTTACAAGATTTTAGGTCGGAGCTCGCTCACCTGAAAAAATCCTAAGTGTCAGAGTGGCTTTGTATGGGTAAAATTTTGAAAATTTTCCAAAGTGTGGAATTTCGACCTGGGACCGCCACCAAAACATTTTTCATCAAATTTCACTGACCCCCCCCCGACAGCAATCTTCTAACTTTGGTTCTAGTGGACGGATTTTGTCTTACAGCTACTCGTTTGAAAGAGGAGAAAAAACTGCTCGACAACATTTTTTGTTGCGAGTCAATCGGACCAGCCGTTCAAAAGTTAGAGCGGTTACAAGATTTTAGGTCGGAGCTCGCTCACCTGAAAAAATCCTAAGTGTCAGAGTGGCTTTGTATGGGTAAATTTTGAAAATTTTCTAAAGTGTGGAATTTCGACCTGGGACCGTCACCAAAACATTTTTCATCAAATTTCACTGACTCCCCCCCCCGACAGCAATCTTCTAACTTTGGTTCCAGTGGACGGATTTTGTCGTGCGATAGCTTGTTTGAAAGCTAAGATTGAGACAAATTCAGTGAAAGAATCGGCTTGTTCCTATCTGTCTTCGTTTAGATGTGAGACGCCATTTAAGATTTTAGGTGGGAGCTCGCTCACCTGAAAAAATCCTAAGTGTCAGAGTGACTTTGTATGGGTAAAATTTTGAAAATTTTCCAAAGTGTGGAATTTCGACCTGGGACCGTCACCAAAACATTTTTCATCAAATTTCTCTGAATGAGGGGGGGAGGGGGGGGGTCAGTGAAATTTGATGAAAAATGTATTGGTAAAGGTCCCAGGTCGAAATTCGGAAGTTTTAAATTTTTCAAAATTTTCACCACACTGGAGCTCTCACACTTAGGAATTTTTTCACTTGTGGCATGTTACATGCACATGTGCTGACGGACCAACTTCCCGTGGTCATATGAGAATGGTTCAGGTGTCATTCATGAGACGAATCGTTTGCAACAAACCGCATGTCGCTACGATGAATACTTTCGGAGATAGAGCCATTTTAAGTTTTCTTCCGAGCATATATAAACCCCCGACAACGTAAGTCTGATCACTTCATCGAAAGACGAGGTAAGCGACGGTCGTCGCTCTGAGCTCCCGATATCGGGTGTTTCAAAGGACTCTATCTTTTGAAGTAGGCAAGCTATCTTCTTACTTCAAAGTTTGTATGATAGAGTTTGATAGTGTCTTTACTACTGATAAAATTTTTAAAAGTAGTATGAGTAGTAAAATGCGGAATTTTTTAAAAATTCTTAATTTTCACTTTTTTCAAAGTTTTAACATATAGACTAAGGTTTTCAAGTATCCTGAGTTCAAATATGCTATCAGATTTGAAATTTAACTAAGTCTAAGGCAGCTTTGAGGGGTTAGATCCCAGCTACTGATCACTACCTTTGACTCGGCGTTCCTGTTACCACTTCGGGGCAGTGACAATGATGTCTTCAGCTGTAAAGAGCGGGTATCGGGGAAGATCTCTCACTTCCCTAGTGATCAGTACAAGGCCTTCGGGCTGTCGACGGGATCGAGTGCCACTCACTACACTCTTTAGGAATATGACTGTACTACATGATTCCAAACTTATACAAATTTCATTATCTTACAGCTAACGATAAATCAGGCATGGCAAACGATAAAAACAGAAAGTACCATATCAAAATGTGTGTGTGCGGTCGTATAAATCGCAGTGCGGACGCCAAGGCGCATGTGAAGAAGGCGGGCACCGGCCACATGATTATCTTGAATAGGGTTGCGTGCGTGAAGTGTAGAGTGCTGAAGGGTGATGAGGATGAGGCGCGTTTCTACAGAGTGCATGCTGACTGTAGTGGTGGTTTAGTGACTGATTTGAGATTTACGCAGTTGATTGTGGAAGAGAGGGAGCGAATGTTGGCGATCGAGCGAGAGGGTAAGGTTGAGAATGTTGTTGAGAATGTTGTTGAGAATGATGAGTTGGCGAGAGCGGTTGCGTCGTTGGAGGGTGAGATTGGGCGAAAGAGAGTGCTTGAGAGTGATGATGAGGATGATGTGGATTTAGATAGGGAGCGTGTGAGGAAGCGTGTGAGGAAGTTGAGCTCTTCGTCATCGGAGGTGTCAAACATCGTCATCACCGACCCCCCGAAGAGCTCATCTTCCCCAAAAGTGAAGAGTGGTGGGATTCGTGTGCAGTCGACGAGGTGGTTGAAGGATGAAGAGAAGAGGCATGTTTCGCAGCAGATGGCGCATGATTTGTTGGTGAATAAGTATGAGAGTTTGAAGAAAGTGAAGGATGAAGTTGTGAAGGAGTTGGATGAGTTAAAAAAGAAGGAACTGAAGTCGAAGGAGGTGGCGGATGAAAACATTAGAATGAGGCGTTGTGTGACTGATTTGAAGAATAAGACGCGAGAGTTGGAAGAGAAGAATGATGAGTGTGAGAAGAGGGCGAGTGCTGCGGAGAGAAGAATGAGAGATGCAGAGGCGAAGTTTGAGGAGATGATGAAGGAGATGAGTGTGTTGAGAGCGAGGAATGTTGAGTTGGAGAGGACTGTGGCTCGGCGGGGTGATGAGAGGCAGGCGTATGAGAAGTTGGAGCGCATGAGGGATGAGTGGGAACGTGTGAATGAGGATCGTTTGTTTGAGTTTCACATCCCTATTCGGGATAATCATTTGGCCGGCGAAGTACTCGTAAACCAGAATTTAGACGAATCCATCCTATGCTACAATGGTCATCCCACGAAAAAATGCCTCCACGCCAGTCTACGAATGCGCGGTCACTTACATAAATTCTCGATTCGGAAACGCGCGAGACTACCAAAGGATGACTAACTTGGTAAGTGAAAAAGTAAATAAGATAGTATATCCTATTCTAATACATATCATTTTCATTGCAGATCTTTGCCCGCCTTCACCACCCCATCACGACACTCCCGAGAACGAACCACCGGCTCTCTTAAGGGCCACCTAGGGGCAAGACATGATAGAACCTCCACGCGGTTTGCCCTGGGCAGTTTTCAGACTGGCGAATACTATCATTAAGTTGAATCTGCTATCAGTCAACTTGAACGTTGCGTCGCGTTAGAGGGGTATATAAACCACTGCCTCTCATTTCATTTCATTTCAATCATGCAGACGCCGAACAGTCAAGTCAGCTCTCCTCGCGGACCACAGTTAAGGCCGCGAAATTTATTTGAGGAGTTTGTCAGGCTAGAGGAGCAAGACAGAGTTTTTAATAATCTTGCTCGGATTGGCAATCCGATGACAGCAACTGCTGTCAATCCAACGGAATGGCGCTACATTCCACTTTTTAGCCATGTGCCAGTTAGTGTGGAAGTCGACAGTGCTACCAAAGAGAGAGTCAAAGACTCTCTCAGCAGAATTGGTAGGGTGTAAGATGACGTTACTCCCGAGAACGAACCATCGGCTCTCTTAAGGGCCACCATGGGGTAAGACATGATAGAACCTCCTCGCGGTTTGCCCTGGGCAGTCTTCGGACTGGCGAATACTATCATTAAGTTGAATCTGCTATCAGTCAACTTGAACATTATGCAGTCGATTGCTATCCCTGAAGCATTCTGATTCGCTGTTGAGCAATTCATTGTTGAAAACCCTATATAAGCTAGAAGATTGTAGCGCTTCTCATTCAATTTGAAGTCACGATGGAAGCGACATCTACCCACAACATTCCCGTCTTCACTGATGAAGACAACGGCATTCCCGAGTTCGTCATCCTCGACGAGTGGGATGAGGAGGATGAGAAGAAGGGGAAGATCAAGAGGATCGTTTGGACGGATGAGGTGTGGACTCCAAATACCACTCGCATCCGAAAGGTGCCAGATGCACCAGCACGGCTTAGGCGGTATAGGGTATACGAGAACCTAACCGTCATACCTATTGACTATTCCACTCAATAGTCAAATTCACGTCCCCGAGAACGAACCATCGGCTCTCTTAAGGGCCAGCATGGGGCAAGACATGATAAAACCTCCTCGCGGTTTGCCCTGGGCAGTCTTCAGACTGGCGAATACTATCATTAAGTTGAATCTGCTATCAGTCAACTTGAACGTTGCAAATGCAGTTCGGTGTAATACTTCCTTTCGACGGGCGTTCCTGTAAAGGGCGGCGGTGAAACCCGTAGCTATGTATACCGCAAGGGACATTCGGCAATGGTCAATCTTGTTAAACCTCTCTGCGTCATGTTTGCAAGTGATTGCCTCTGTCTCAACGTAGTATGCATTCGCGCCAGGGCGACATTTAGCCAACTGTCGAAGGTTTCCTAAAATTTTCCATTGCATACGTTATGAGAACCATGAGTTCTACCTGTCTCTATCAATGAGACGAATTGATGAATGGAATGAAATGGGAGGACACTCACGCGCCACACGCAACATAACACACTTCTCTCTTCCGTAGTCTAACAAGCTCTTTACACATGGATCGCAGTCGATTGCTATCCCTGTATCAGAAGTGTAAGCTATCTTAATTTATTTGACACTATTTCATCTACCATCATCGTCCATATGAAATGTTTTAAGATTTACAAGTTAGACTAAGCGTGCTACTATTTCCAAATGAAAAAGTATACATGGTTAAATCATCCACTTAAGCCCATCTGTAGTCTAACAAGCTCTTTACACATGGATCGCAGTCGATTGCTATCCCTGTATCAGAAGTGTAAGCTATCTTAATTTATTTGACACTATTTCATCTACCATCATCGTCCATATGAAATGTTTTAAGATTTACAAGTTAAACTAAGCGTGCTACTATTTCCAAATGAAAAAGTATACATGGTTAAATTATTCACTAAAGCCCCATTCAAGTAAGTCAGTATGAAAGCAAAGATAATACGAAATAAACATTTATTATGGCATGTATTTCAAAAGGTCTTCATCGTCAATATCGTCCCAGAGTCTGGCTTCACATAGATCACAAAAACAGTTGAGCTGCTTTAAACGTTCTTCTGCAGCGTCCCTCACTTTCTCAATGTACGCCCACTCCGCCACGGTTCGCGGTTGGGAGTTAGGGGTGTACCACTCCCATATTTGATGCAAGTGCGACTTGCTGGTCATCTCCATCACCCCTTCGGCATCATATTGTAAATATTTCCACCGTATGCCTGTTAGGTCGGGCAACTCCTCTTCATCCTCCTCCGATAATGATAACTTTCGTATATTGTCCAGTCGGTACACCTTCTCCACCTTCACCTTTCTTGGTGCATTTGGTGTAACGAGCACCTTTGCTGATGTACATGGAGAGGAGAACTCCAATGCGGTATTTGGTGTTGTTGGAGGACTTGTCATGTTGTCTTTGAAATGCTGACTTTGAATAATGATAACTTTAACATTTTTCTAATTCTTAAGTATACACAAGCAGCCAATCAGAATGAACATCCAATGAATGAAGAGAATGAAAGTATATAAGCAAAGTGACATTCAGGTCATTTCATTTAATCTGTGAATCATACAAGTGACGAACGCACGATCTCTCTCTTTGACTATTATTCTGTCTGATCATATTTCATTAAAATGGTAAGTTAAAGATTTCCTCTCTCATCTCCCTCAAACGTGTGACTAATAGCATCTTCCTCAATTTCAGGCATCAACTTCATCACCAACGCCCTCTCTTCTCGAGGAAAGTTTAGAGTTATTGAGTCAAGGTAGGTTGTAACACTACACTGAGGCTTGAACAGAGATGAAAGAATGATTTCTCTTTCAGGTGATGTGAGTTCCAGCTCAGGACTCTCGCGGCAAGGCAACGAGTGGGAATGTGCCGACTGCGGACATATGTTTACAAGGAAGCACAGTCTCCTTCGACACATCAAACAACGTGTGTGTCAACGCAAAGCAGCGTCAATCTCCGGAGGTGAAGTTGATTCTGACGATGACATCTCCCCTTTCCTTGCGATTTGTGCCCTCTTTCTTTTGATAGTCACTTTCAGCGATCTTCGCATAGACTTCAACACACGCATGCAAATGATCACTACACCAACGGTACCTCTACCATCTCCCTCATTAATGTTTCACACAATAATTTAGTACGCGACTACTGCATGGAGTCCAATACTCAAATAGTAGATTTTCCTGAGTGGCTCCTTCAAAATTCTAACATTATCGAAGCGCTCTTCAACAATTTAGACAATTTTAGAATGAAGGCCCTCATCTACCTCAAACTAAAATATATTAAGATAGATTTTCAAACGGGTCAAGTGACGCAGAGAATACAGTTTCATGTTCCTTCCTCTTCCGCAACCGAAGTTGTAGACTGCGAGTCTTGGCTAAATTTTCACATTCAATGTTTAAAATCAAATGTAGATAAATTCAATGAACGCGACAGCGCTCTCATTTTTGATGGTGTGGACTCAGCCATATTCAAAATTTCCCTATTAGAAAGTCATGCAGCTCGAGGCACATTTAAACTACCAAAAACGTTGTATAATAAGAAAGCTGTCATCAATGTCGATTGTAAATCACAGTGTTTCAAATATGCAGTCCTATCCATCCTTCACTATAATGATATCAACGCGAATCGAAATCATACCTATAGCTATAGACAGTGGGAGGATGAACTAGACTTTGAAGGTTGTGATAGTAACAACATGAAAATCAAAGATGTAGAAACGTTCGAAAAACATAATAAGATTAAAATTGTCGTTCACGTGTGGGAGAAGGGGTTGAAGGGTGCCCGCTATAATTCACGTTCAACTTGTTATGAACGTGTAGTCAACCTCTTATTAGTAAAACAAGATGATAGCGAGGAATGGCACTACTGTGGTATTCCCAAAATCTCTCGCTTGTACACTCACTTGGGGCACTCTAAAAGAGGTGAACATTTTGTATGCGACCGCTGCATCCGCTCCTTTTGGAGTAAAGATAAATTTGAAACTCACTATGAATGGTGCAAGCGAGGTAAATTACAAATGGAACGCATGCCCAAAGATAAAATATTTTCACATAGGGATAATGGTGACGAATTAAGTCCCCTGCGTGTCATTTACGCAGACATAGAATGCTACATTGATGATATCATCCACAAGCCAGCAGCCATATCCTGCTATGAAGTATGGCATGACCACTTTAGGAATAGACAAAACAAAATGCATACTTGGCAAGGTGAAGATTGCATTTCAAAATTTCTAGAATTTCTCGATAAAGCTGCTAAATTTCAACAATCATATGATTCCCAATTGCAGCGTAAGTCACTACATATGTCAGATGAAGACAAACAAAAATTTGAAAGTTGCACATCCTGTCCTAAATGTCATAAAACGTTTGATGACGATAAAATTAAGAAAGTGCGTGATCATGATCACATCACTGGTAAATTTAGAAACGCACTCTGCTCCAAATGTAACTTTTCACTTAGGTTGAGACGTCGTGTACTACCCGTCATTTTTCATAACTTTAAGGGCTATGACAGTCATATGCTCATAAAAGGAGGGTTGAGCCAGATGAAATCGTGGCAGTTTAATGTAATAGCACAAACGAGAGAAAAATTCATGGCAATGACAGCAAAAGTACCAGTAGATAAAACTAAAGAAAATAAGACAGTCTTCTTCGAAATAAAATTTTTAGATTCATTTCAATTCATGTCAGCGTCACTAGCTTCTCTCGTTCGTAATCTCAAGTTTCTTCCCCATAGTCAAACTTTGAAGAAACACTATCCAAACTTAACGGATGAAATAATCACTCGCAAAGGAGTCTTTCCTTATGCGTATTTTAGCTCAATGTCTAAACTAAATGAAACAACCCTTCCTTCCATTGACAAATTCAAAAACGATTTGACGGGTGAAGATTGTCCAGTAGAGGACTATGAACATGCTCAAGAGGCATGGTTAAAATTTGATTGTAAAACGTTTGGCGATTATATGATCGCTTACTTAGAATTAGATGTCATTTTGCTGGCTGATGTCTTTCAGGAATTTCGACGAGTGGCATTAGAAGAAGACAAATTAGATCCTCTCCACTTTGTCAGTCTACCAGCCATGTCCTTTAAATCAGCCTTTAAAATCACTGGTGAGACCATTCATCTCTTACAAGACCCGGAGATGTATAATATATTTGAGCGCGGAATACGCGGTGGTCTCAAATTTGTAAATAAACATCATATAAAATCTGAAACAGTAGGTGATGATCATATCCACCTAAAGTACTATGACCAAAATAATTTATATGGTAGTTCACTGTCTAAACCACTACCTCATTCCGAGTTTAGTTGGTTAAATCAAGATGAGCTTGAGTATTACTCCAACCCTTCAAACATACTGAATATTCCAGATGAAGGTGATTGGGGATATTATTTTGAAGTGGATTTGATTTATCCAAATAGCATTAAAAATAAAACTGCTGATTTCCCACTCGCACCTGAATCTGGCGAAGTGACTGAAGATATGTTTTCACCATTCATGTCACAATTTCATAATAACTTAACAGAGTGTGGACAGCCAAGGTACAAACCATGCCGCAAACTTTTACTCACCCAATATGATAAGAAAAATTATCTCGTACACTTCTGCATATTAAAATTCTATTTAGAAATGGGCATGCTTCTAAAGTCAGTTCACCGCATTATCAAATTTAGACAGAAAGCCTTCCTCAAACCCTACATAGATAGTAACAGTCAAAAACGTGCACTCGCCCAAAATAATTTTGAAAAGGATTTTTATAAATATAAGAATAACAGTCTATTCGGAAAGACCATGGAGGATGTTAGAAAACGTATGAATTACAAACTAGTCGTTGATGAACAAAAATATCACAAATTGACCTCATCACCTCTTTTCATTGATAGAGACATCATCGATGAGGATCTTGTAGGTGTTAAAATGATTAAATCAGAAGTTGAGTTGTGCAAACCCATCTATATTGGGCAAGCCGTTTTAGATTATTCCAAGCTTGAAATGTATCAACTCTTCTACAAAATATTAAAACCATGCCCTCTCGTAAAAGAGGTTCGCTTGCTGGGTGGTGATACAGATAGTTTCTTTTTAGGAATTACCACTCAAAAAGATTTAAATTTTAATGAAGTAGGTAAGTCATTAGAAAAATATTTCGACACATCTAACTACAATCCCACTCATCCACTCTATTCCATACAGAATAAAGCCAAACTTGGTTGTTTTAAGGATGAAACAGCAGGAAAGGAAATAGATGAAATGATTCTCCTCCGTCCTAAAATGTATTCCATGAAACTAAAAGAATGTGCAGATAGTATTAAGCGTGCTAAAGGTATATCAAAATCCATTGTTCATAAAATGAAACATCGGTCCTATAAGAAGGCCTATAAAAATAAAAATATAACGTTTGTCAATATGACAATCTTAAAATCTCAAGTTCATACTGTGAAAACGTACACATTTAAGAAACGAGCACTTTCAGCATGGGAGGATAAGAGGTGTTGGATAGGACATAACACATCTCTTCCACATGGACATCCTGACACAAACATACCTCCACCCAAAAGAATAAAACTCACGCTACCACATTCAGGAGATGTATTGACATAATCAACTTTAAGTCAGTATTTTGATGTTGCTTTTTGTAGATATACATGGTTGTTTTATGTATCGCATGAGATCGTTTCTTCCTTGTGAATATATGCCTACAGTCAGCCCATTCCCCCTATATCTGTGAAAAGACTTTTTCATATACATATTTTTATTTCAATAAACATATCACAATGACTTCACTTTGTTTTCCGAAACACTAAAGTTACGAGGGATTTAGTATCTTTCACGTGGATGCACTCTTGTAAACCATTGGTAATTTTGATAGCAATAGAGGGTATAGTTTGTTTGATGACGGGATGATAGAAAATAGATTCAAACATCTTCTCGACTATTCCATATGAAGCGTCTTTATCATGAATGAAATCACGTAAAATGTATTCTTTTTTCTCGCCAACAGAAATAGGTAAAATCAAATCACTTTGAATGTAAAGGTGCTGTTCATGTTTATCAAGTGTCATTGGTGTTTCTATACCAATCGTATGCGCAGCAGCAAACACTGTTTGTAGCATTGAAAAGCCAAAGAGTTTTTTCAAATTTTTACTCAATTGACATTGAATGTCATCACCCAGTTTCAGAACAACGCGTTGATTTTCAATTGAAAACGAAATGTGGTGTGTCTTTGCATCATATTTACTTTTCATCACATGCTTCAACTTCTGTTGTATATAAGGATTTACTACATGAATGAAGCTTTCAACTGTATGATATAGACGCGGCATTATATTGATAGCAACTTTAGATTCTTCATAAGACTGGTAAATTTTCTTGATGCGATCGCCATAGATGTCCACCCACCATTCATCATTAACTGAATCAGCTTTAGTGTGATATTCATGAGAAGCATACACCACACCGCTTCCAATAATAGGCGTATAATGTCTTACAAAATGACGCAAGGTTGGAGAGAAATAAACTGTAAGTTTGTCATTATATTTCTGAATAACCAACTTATTTTTGTCCGCCATAATTTTCTCTCCATACTTCTTACCCACAGTCTCATTCCATCGTTTTACTAACTCAATAAGTGATAAAGGTTGAACACCACGCTTTTTCAAAATGATGCGTTCTTCGCATTCTACAACATCTTCATCAAATATTTTAAATCTATAATGAAATTTGTTGATTCGATTTGAATAAACTTTTTTAACATTTGCAGTAGCAATTGACGTTAGATGTAGTCCATGACCAAAACCAAGATGTGGATAGAATTCACTATCCAACCTCAGCGTAAGACCTTTAGTAAAAGAATGAAAGCGGAGGAACTGTCTCCCACTCCAATGATAGATAGTAAACTCATAAGCTTTCTGATTTTTATTCTTCATGATGGAAGTATTACCACTGTTGAATGCCTTAATAATTTTCTCATTCCCAAATGGCTCATAAGAATCTGATTTTATCTGAATCCATTCATAGTTCCACTTTCCATCTGATGTTAAATTGTATGGGAACTGAAATGCATTATTCATCGTTATTCCATCATGGGTGCGAGGAGTCAATATCATTTCTTCCAAATCATTCACATTCTGAATATTGCTATCATAGCAAATACTAGAAACGCCAACCTCCCATTCACCTTCTAAATGCAGTGGGCGATTTAATTCTACTCGATAGTCTGATGGTTTATTTTTGGGAAATTTATTCATAGAAGCATTACTGGGCAAGTAGATTAGAAACGAGTCCTTATTTTCACTTTCCATATTATTCACATTGGAAAAATATATTAGCATACGTTTGCATTAACTCTTCATTCGGAAATGGAGTGTGATACTTGTCACAGCATCTTTATGAAAAGGAATCAACGCACCAGCATCGTCATAAATGGCAATATCAATTTGTGGGATGTAGTTTGATTTCAGCTTTGTATAATGCACTTTCTTGAAAGTATGCTCAGATAAAATACTGCAGCTTTTTGGCTGGTATGGTATCATTGCTAGCAATGGAGCTTCAACATCTCCCACACGTACATCTTCACCAATATTGGAATATATCTGAAAATAGTTAATACGACGCGATAGCGACATGTCTGCGCTAGCTTTGGTTACAGTACCACTTTTAAAGATATTTTGGTCAAAACCCAAAATGTCCATTAGAGTTTTATCCATAATTAGTTCAATACCTTTTCCACTTATAGTGAGAGACAAAGTACCTTCTTTTTCAGAAAATGAAATATGTTGGTCATTAATCACTTCATTTAAATAATCTACAACCAATTTAACTGAAGTAATAATGCGAGGCATCAACACTCTTGTTTCATGTAAGATACCACCTAAAGGCTCTACACACTTTCTGTATAAAGATACGGTCCATTCTGTATCAAATTGATTTGACCTTTCACATGGTAAATGTTGCATATCAGATTTTCCATGAACAGCTGCAGAACGATGTCGTAAGAACTGATGAAAATCTTTTGAACAAACTAATACTAGATCATCATCATTTAATTTACTTATTGCAATATGATTAGATGATTTAATATAAGTCAATGTTGCCACTTGCTTGCCATCAACTCGAAGGAGATAATTAAATTTCTTCAATAATGTTTCAGGAGTCATGTTTGTCTTTCTTGGCTTAATCACAATCTTCTTCACCAACGTCTTCTCATTTCTTGGAATAAGATCTACATAATAAGCTTCCTCTCGATATATTAACTGTTTATGGCCACTTATGTGGTAATTAACGTTAAAATTATCATAGCTTGTCAAGGCGCTAGCGAGGTAACCTAAATCATTTCTTAAACTTGGACTTAAACCAACAATCCAATCTTTCTCAACTACATGATGTACATAATTATAATCATCATTGTGCGGAGTAAATTGGACAATATGTTTACTCGCTTTATTCAAGAAATCATATATAAACTTTTTACATGATAAGAGATCTTTCTTTGGCCACTGTGGAATGTATACTCGGCACCCCTTTTCACATTGATAAGCAGCTGTACGCCTCATATTAATAGTCATCACCTCATGATCAAAAGTATAGACACAGTTGCTATAAACAAGTTGAGTGACACCCACTTCCCAATTCCCATTTAGCTGTTGTGCATGATCAATGGGAGTAGAAAAGAGTGCAGCTCGATTACTAGTAAATCTCTTTGTAGCCGCATTGCTAAGCAAAATATGATAAAACGACATTTTTATATTGCTAATCTGCAACTTTGCATAACATCATGAAGACTTGGATTTTGGACTCTCTACAATATATCAGAGTTGATCGTGATGGAAACGTACATTTCAAAAATTCTCATGGTCATACATCAAGAGGAATTACATTAACATGGCGACAATTTGTCAACCTCAATGATATCATGAGGGATTTGGAATATTTTGAAACATTAAGATTCATCTCCTTGGGTGATCAAGTTTGGCTTCAACATTACAGAAATGAAATTCAAATCTACCATTCTCATTCCGCAAACTGTTTCTCATTTCGCAAATACAATTGGGAGAAGTATAGAAGATATATACATCGCTCCATCATGACATTTATTCGTCGTGAGTTCATCGCCCTACTATGCAAATCTTAATCAGACATGACTACCACACATCATGAGTTGGAAATTAGATTCCCTACAACGTATTGAAACGGATCATGATCGAAACGTCTATTTCAAAGATTCAACTGGAAATGTGAGAAGAGAGTTTGCTTTATCTTATCGTCATTTTCAATCTCTACATCATATCATGAAGGACTTGAAATACTTCTATATGAAAAGACATTCACGTATTGGAAATCGCATCTGGCTGCGCGTCAACAATCGGCGAATTCAACTCTATCATTCCCAACTTCATACTAACTTCACATTTCATCAAGGTAGTTGGGAAAAGTATAAAAGGAAGGTACATCGCTCAATTTACTCATTCTTTCATCATGAAGCGCCATCACTACACCATCGTCAACATTCTCCGTCGCTTCAGACTCTACACCAAAATCGATCTCACAACATTACACCAACAGCTTCCAAACAGCAAGTATTACCCGGGCCGTCCTCAAATGTTAGTGGTGAAGATGAACAATTCACGGAATCTTCAACTCTTCCCAAATGGGACTGTACAGATTCTCGGCGCCCTTTCTCATTCATCGGCGCAGTCAATGCGCTTAGAGCTACAAAGACTACTACGTCGGATATGGAAGAGGGAGAGGTGTGTGATGTCGAATCTGACTGTGGACAATATGGTGATCTCTACTCAATTGAGTGACAGTCTATCATTTTTGAAGATTCGTACCAGCAGTTACAGTTTGTGTTATGAACCCGAACTTTTTCCTGCAGCTCTCATTAGTTGTTGGTTACCTGTGCATGTGGCAATCTTTCATAATAGTAAAGTGATCATTACTGGACTAAAATCTCATGTACAAGCAAATATGATCCTAGACTATCTCATTGAGTATGTACGTACCCAGCGGATTGTAAAATAAAAAACAATTTTTCCAACATGATGTTTTTATTTCAAATCATGATAGAACTTACAAATCATTTTTTCATTAGAGGATGGATTACATGAAAAGTTTTGAATAACAGATGCAAATCGAGATACATGTAAACGTCTTAAGATGAAGTACAGTACAAAAGCACCACACGTTGATGAAAGTGGATGTTGTAGTATGCGTTCATTTCGCTGATATTGACGCGTATGTTTTCTCAACCACTGCTGTGTTGGTATATTTGGAGGTTGAGCAAGAGAGTCAAATAGTTCACCACGTCGGTCTTCTCCAATAAAGATCGCTTTCCAATGCTCACCGCCTAAATTCTGTGAATGAGTGTTTAGCACAATAAAGATGGGATAGTGATTTACTGCAGGTGGTAAGGTATCGAGTGAATAGACATTATCGAAAGCTTTCAACGTCGCTTCGTCTGCATTACGCTGCACTTTAGTCTTAATATCGTCAGCAGTCAACCAACTCATTAACGATTATACTGAAGAATCACGTCACGATACTTTGTAATTTCAATATTTGAATCGAAAACTGCATAAATTAATACATTGATCGTCTCAGCTAGTGTTCTTTTGAACGTCAAATCCAAACGAATATTATGAGGCACGTTCGCTTGACGATAGGGTGCACTAATATCGCTGTCAGCAGTCAAATCAAATGCATAAATAGTATATCCACTCTTAAACTCTTTCATAGTCAGTCCGTTGGTGTCATCCGTATTGTAAAAGCCAAAGACATCCATAAAATCAACATAACTGCGCATAAATTGATCCGAAGCAAAATCTGGTTTGTAGGGTGGACCAGGATGACTCACACCATTTACACGTAAAGCAATTTCACTTAACTGATTGTGTTTAAAATTGAAAGGATTCTTCTTTATATTACCATTAAATGCATCATTTTCAACCATTGCCACCATGAGGAGCTTCGGTGCTTCCGATGGAAAGAGGCCATCTTTCATGAAACTCTTTTGATCTTTCTCAATTGTAAAGGTGAGAAGCTTTGTATGCTGAACGGGGTAAATGGCATTTTGGCGGTTAAGGCCTTCAGCATGCCCTCTAATGACACTTGGATTCGGTACTACTCGACGAATGTAAAGTGCAATATCTTCCACATGAATTCTAAAATTGTCAACTTTAGCAAATGCATTCAGCGCAAATTCAGGCTTATTCAATGTCAGCTTGAGTCGCATGCTGGTATTACACAGTAAAAACTTTGACTGTCTAAAGAAGTCTAAATTCAGCGGACCATATAGCTGACATACTCTACTATCTTTAATCATAGCAGATCGCTTTACAAAGCCACTGTTTGTTTCAACATCAAATTTTCCTGCTTCATCTCTGTACCATCCCATGGCTTCCATATGACTTTTTTGTGCTGCTGGATGAAACTGTGATACATGATTGAAATATGATTTATAGGGATAATCGCTTTGACCACCTTCCACCTGCTGCTCTCCAATCGTTAGAGAAACATCGCGAAGTAATGTAGTCAATGGTAAATTGTTCAGTCCAACTTTATGTGCATCGTCAATAGCAGTTCCATCTGCTTGCTGAATTCTAAACCTCAAATCAAGCATCGCATAACTCAAATCTATGTAGTCATCACTACCACCAGGAATAACAAATTCAATGGGGCCAGCATTCTCAGCTGTTCGAGGATGATAATCTACAATACTTGAACTAAGAATATCTGTCTGTATGGCTTGTTGATCGAACAAACAAAAACCGGAAGTTTTACACTCCATGATTAGAAGTTATAGCAGCGTCGTCGTTTAGCGCCTGATGAATGATTAGAGCCTCTACGACGTTTGCGTGAATGCCTTTTGACTGAAGATCGCACCTTACCAGCTCCGCGATGTTTCCTCCTTCCTTTTTTCATTCGTTTAGGTGATTTCTTTCCTTGAGTAACACCAGCAATGGTCTGCTTCAATGTTTTTAAACCGCGTTCCTTCCCACGATTCAACAAACTGCTCTTAAAACTTCTACCTCTGGAAAGATCACTAGCAACATCACCAGCAAAGCCAACGGCATTACTTAAAACATTTCGTTTTAAAGATCTACCGACATTGGATATGAGAGGTGCTACAACAGATTTCAGTGCACCAAGTATGCTACCTCCACGTTGGCGGCGAGCACCGATGTAAATTTGTCCTCCACCACTTACGTAGGAGGGTCGTGAATAAAATGAGGCAGTTGGATTCATAGCTCAAACCCTAAACATTGTTAGTTACAACTTTGCATGAATCACTGTCGATCACTTAGATGAAAGATGTCGGCACGACGCATCCAAGAGTTCATACTTGAAGGATAACCAGTCCATTTAACAAGACACCATTCTTCACCTTGCCGTTTTTTACATCGAATGATTTTCTCTACCAAATATGTTTCACTTTCAGTGACTACCTCAATCTCATCGCGGTAAAAGCTACCCTCAATTTCTTCATTATCGTAATCTTTCAACTTGTAGGTGGTCGGAGAGTCTTTTTGATTAATCCTTGATACTGTAAATACCTCCTCTGTCCAATTCGGGAGGTACCCTTTAGCAAAAACACTTTTCACTTTTGAGATACGAACTTTATCGCCAATTTTCACATCACTTTTCACATGAGTGCGTTTACGTTGGAATGATTCGCGCACTTTATCTACATTGTCAGCATTTACATCTACTGGTCTGAGTCCAATAGAACGATGGATAGAGTGATTGTAGGCATGGAGTGTATCTTGTAGAACCTTTGTCCAATTTTGTGTCAAGTTGGCAGTAAAATGTCGCCACAAGCGATTTTTTAATGTGCGATTAAAACGTTCAACGAGTGCAGCTTTATAAGCGCTCTTTACACTAAACAACTCAATGTCATGCCTCTCAAATAATCTTGTCACATGCTGATTTTCAAACTCTTTTCCTTGATCACTCTGAATTCTTTTTGGAATGCGACCTTCTCGAAAAATTGTTTGGAATGCTTTTGCTACTCCTTTCCCTTCTTTAGTTTTTAAAGGTTGAGCCCACGCATAACGCGAGAAAATATCAATGACGATTAAAATAAAATTATTGCCCGAGTTATGTTTTGAAATGGAGGCAACATCACACAAATCTGCTTGCCACTGTTCATCGATGTCATGAACAATATAATGGCGGGTGCGGTACTTCTTTTTCGCTTGTTTGTGGAGTGTATAGGTAGCCTGACCCTTTAACCATCGTTTCACTTGTGATTGTGGAAGACCACTCGCTTTTGATAATTTCTTGATAGATGCAAATCCTGCCGGATGTTTTACATCATAATAGATTGACTTCAAACGTTCAGTCGATGACGGCTGACTCTTTTTCCTCCTTCTCATCTTTTTGTTTTCTTCCCTTTCTACATTTACAACAACTGCAGCATTTAGCTTTAGCGGTTTTGCGATCGTGTTCACATTGCTTAGGGGTTTCATTATGAGAGCTGGCGCAGCAAGTGCAAGTGACAACGACATTCACCTCTGGCGGCTCATTACATGGCAAGCAACACATCTGCTTCATATTAATAGTCTGAGAACATGTATTTCCTAGGAGGAGCTGTTTTACGTTTTCCTTTTACCAGTTTTAGTGGTGATGTAGATCTACGTCGAGTTCTTCCTCTTGTTTGCTTAGTGAGTGTGGGAGGGGATGTAGCAGGTGACGTCTTAAACCAATTTGTTGGCATTTTCATCGTCTGAGGCATTGGAGTAGTAGCCACTGTTGAATCAAGTTCTTTCAATGTCTCATTATTTAAAGCAAATTTTGGTACATTATGCTTTTTCAATAGTTTAAGAAAGTATGACCAACCAGGTGGAACATAGCCCTGACGGCGCTTTCTACGTGTCGCATACTGAATCAAGTCTTCATAACGTGAAGCATCAATCACTTTATTTTCATCTGTAATGATTTCTCCTCTATCATTTACATTGAGATGGGGTTCAATACTGTTGAAAAGAGATATGGCATGTGCGCGAGATGCTAAAGGTGTAGCAGTCGATACAGAGTCACGCATCTTATTCTTCAAGTTTTTCAATTGCTCAACAGTTTCCGATTGTAATAATACAGCACGATGTGGATCTTTGATGTGAACATTTTGCTGATAATCTATTTCTTTCCTATACATTTGATTTGCAAGAGGTTGCTTTACTTGCTGCATGGCAGTCAATTGTACATATTCATCCTGAGGAATAACAATCATGCGAGAATAAGAACTCATAGTTTGTAGATAATCATGGGAGTTTTCAAAATATCACTTCGAAATCTAAATTCTTCCGGACACTCTTGCGTAAAGTCAATGAATAAGTAACCGTATGGTTTTTCAGTAGCTGCTTGAAAAATTTCAATTAAGGCTTTTGATCCTCTGGGTGCAACTTGTCGCGCTAAAATTTCAAATTGACTTTTATCTCGCGGATTCTTGAAAATAGCATAATAGTGTGTATTCAGGTTTCGTGTACGAGCTTCTTTTCCATCAGGAAACAAATTTTGTGTGATATAGATGATAAAGCACCTTTTATGGTGTGCTGCGCGAGTGAACATATCTGTAACATCTTTTGAATTCTTACTTTCTTTTAATAAATCATCCAATACAACAACATCATTAGACTGAAGTTTATCCACTGGAATAATTCCTTCATGTCGAATAAAGTTGCGACTTTGCAATTCCTGAAACAGCGACGGTTGATAAATACCATAACACCAAATCACTCGATTGATAGGTTCCTTAAACAACTCCCTTCTTTTATCCAATAAATTCAGCGTGAAAACAGTTTTACCTGCATGAGATGGACCTGATACAGTCAGAACTTTATCACATTGAAGTCTGAAATCCATTTTATCACTTTGAGATTCAACATTTGCATAATTAACGCTTAGAGCCAAAGATATTACCCAATAGGTTGCCCACGGCAGGAGCTATCATTGGAAGTATTGCTGAAAGGAAACCGCCCTTTTGTGTTAGAGTTTTCCTCTTTCTTTGAAGGGTGACTTTAGGATTGGAGATGAAACGCAATTTCGTAGCATATCGCTTAAGTAACTTTCGTTGTTTTGGCGCTAATTTCTTCGTCCTCAACTTCCTCACATGAGAAATAATTTCACAAATGAATTTATCGTTAGCATGTCGTATAGCATTGTATCGCTGATTTGCTTTCATTCGTCGGAGAGCTTGAATGGCTGAAGAAAACTTTTGACTTTTACGTTTCGCCATTTTACGTTTCGCCATTTTCCGTGTTAGTCTTTGCTAAAACCTATCTTTACCACATTTGCATAGGTACTAACTATTGCGACATAAGTGACACTCGAAATGAGCAATATCACAGTGGTTACATTGGCAAAGTTGAATGCAATTACGTATGAAACAGCGTTGACAAAAAGCATGCTTACATCTCTTGAAGATGCGCTTTTCATTTCCATCCTTTCGCTTACATACATCGCAACACATAGTTTCACCGTTACTGATGTCTATAGCAAGTCTTTTTGAAGATATGAATTTGCTAGCCTTTTCTAAATAATAGACGCATGTACAGAAGGAATTTACTTCGAGAGTGAGCAGACATAGCTCGAAAACCAGTTGTGCTACAATCAAGTACCACTGCATTTTCAATTTTTCTTTATGGAAAGTTGAATGTGAATATCTGAAATCGCTTCAATCACTAGACTGCTACCATGATGGTTAAATGCGTTAAGACGTTCAGCAATTTTTATCATATGCCTTTTAAAAAATTCTTGGGGGTGATCTACCACTTCCATTGAGTAAGAAGCAAAATGGAAAGAGCGACTTTCCACCTCTTGCTTTCCAAAATGACTAAACTTAATTTTCGCAACTAATCGCGCCATGATAATGCTATCAGAGAATGTATTCATTAATTCTAGAAAAAGAGTGCTAGCATCATCGACCACTGCTTCGATGTCGGTCTCATCTTTATGAAATTTTATCACATAATCTTGAACAGCTCCTTTTAAACTTTGCCTATGAAAACGTAATGTTCCGCAGTCGTTTGAGAAAGACATGATCGCCCTTTATCTAACCCATCCATTGCATGAAAACAACAACTCTTCTCATAGTAACATTTATTGAATAACGGTAACAAGCATGCATTATAAATCAATGGTTTGAAAGAGATAAAATAGATACAGCTGATAACTATCATACAGCGAGCAATGATAACCATACAGGACTTTGGCAGTGTTGAGGTAAGGAGGAAAGAAGCATTGGCTATGAACGTAGCTACTACAACGAACAGACAAAATAGGAACACACAAATCCTTAAAACGTTTCGTGACTTCATGATAATGTTGATTCACTCTACTATCCCAAGGCAGGAGCAAAATATCATCAATGATTAGATTGGGAAATACTTTCCTCTCCTTACTAGGATTATTACAAAAGATGCGTATAACATTGAAAGCAGCTAACCATCGTTTAAAGTCAATAAGAAGAGCACTTTCACAAGAAAAGCCATAGTCTTGCAAATATTTCAGATTAAGTCCATGAATGTGTTTTCTCGCCCATTGATCAACATTGGGATCGCAGTTGGCATGTTGATGATAGACACTAACAATCTGATATGTCCAATTGTTCATAGCAATAGCACTGAGCTCCTGTACAGGTTCACCCTCACAATCCATAAAAATGATGATAGAAGCCTAAAACGGAAATTTACACATCTAAGGAAACGTTCTATAACATATTACAAAATGAAGAATTACATCGATGCTTTTCACGACAAAATACACAAATGATATGATGGCAACGAAGAAGTAAAATGTATCTAATAAGACCACGTCTACGACACTCAAAGCACATAAGCGAATTGTCATAGGGTAGAGTTAGGAAAGGACTAGCAATTCTCCTTCTTTGATTTGCGTTTTGATGTAGCATTCTTCTCCGACTTGCGCTTCGTACCACTGCTGTTAAGGATTTGATCAATTATGTCGTCCACGTTGGGTGGTTTCGGAATATATAGGATGGATTCCATATGCATGGAGAGAGAGGCTATTTTATTATCCTTGTGTCGACCATAATATAGCCCATTCACTTTGAAAAGGATATCCCAAGTACCTTCTCCGAGCTCATCACATCTGATGGGTATTGAATGATCTCCATCCTTCTTATAGTAAGTACACCAATGTGATACCGGTAGGCAAATGTGATTACCATCCCAAATCTTTCTATAAGGAGTATCCTTGTCATCTCTAGCCTTCCACTCTTGAGCAAGAGGAGTAGGAATGTCCATATTTAATGTCACGTACTCCTCAATAACATCAAGTTGGTGGCGAATGTACGGACTCACGGGGATCAGTATGTAGTCCCCATACTGATTGTGCATTATCTTGACATCCGTGGAAGGGAGCATTCCCGTTTGGAGTACTACGCTATGATCATCATAACGCAAGGCTTGTTTAAATTTACGCTGTAGCGGTGTAGGATTATGTACCTTGGTTGTTTCTTCCACTGGCCTCAGTTGTAGATGATCTGACCGTAGCGAACCTTGTAACGTTTGACCGCCATTTTGTCCTACTAGTGCAGCAGATGGAGTAGATGCCTGAAAATGAAAAAAGATTGTATTAAGTTTACGTTCAAGGGAGGAGAGGGAGGGAAGTAGCGACTTACCATTTTAGTTGGATAATAGAACAGGGAACTAGGGAGAGAGAAAATGTGCGTCCGTCACTCGTGTGATTCAACGATGGAATGATTCTCACTGTGGAAGGCTCGCTATTTATAAAGAAATGCTTGATTCTCATTGGATGATGATCCTCATTGGATAATAACATCAAGCTGATTCCAAATCTGGCCTCCGTTTTCTCATCCGATGCTTCGTTTGGGCGCTACACACCAAAACGTCCCAAATTCTAACTCTGTCGTTTTTCGCCAATGTCCCAAAATCTTAAATGGCGTCTCACATCTAAACGAAGGCAGATAGGAACAAGCCGATTCTTTCACTGAATTTGTCTCACTCTTAGCTTTCAAACGAGCTATCGCACGACAAAATCCGTCCACTGGAAGCCAAAATCGAAGCAAGCTGTCCAGGGGGGGGGACGTCAGCCGAAAATTTTTTCTCTCCGATTGACTTGAAACTCACCCTACCGATGCAGAATTTCACGCTGAATCCGAATCTGACCTCCGTTTTCTCATCCGATGCTTCGTTTTGACGCTACACACCAAAACGTCCCAAATTCTAACTCTGTCGTTTTTCGAAAAATGTTGAAAATTTTTTCTCACCGATTGACTTGAAACTCACCCTACCGATGCAGAATTTCACGCTGAATACGAATCCGACCTCCGTTTTCTCATCCGACCACTCCTTCCACTCGAAACAACCCATTTTACAACCCAACATTCAGCAGATTGCACGAAAAACATCACACACTATAGCCTCAAGACTAATCCTGGCGGTCGCCCACGTCAACCAGGCGGTCGGACCAACTCACCCGAGTCTCACACTCTGTCGTTGCAGAGGGGGGGAGTCAGCGAACATGTTGTGAACGTGGACCCACCTGGCCGGCACACCACGACAGACCACAACCTCTGTCGTTCCAGAGGGGGGGGACTCAGACCCGAAGCACCACGGCGGCCGACCACGACACTCTGCCGTGCCAGAGGGGGGGGGGACTCAGCGATGGCGGCCATCTTGCGCTATCCAGAAGTGGAGTTTTACTTACTACTACAGTTTCTCGTAGTTGACCATGCGACGAGAGAGATTCGTCATTATCGTTTGTCCAAAATGGTAGCAAAAATAGCAGTTCTCTCGAGATACTTTTTATTGTCAGAGTAAGAAAGTAATAAGTTAAAATGGCTTTGACAGGGCCTTCGGCGTCCAGCGCCTTCTCTCGGTCGATGTAATTACATATTACATTTACATTACATTTACATTATAATACAGTTTCTCTCCGCTCCCATCCTCTGCTATGTGACTCATTGAATGAAGGCCGGTTGTATCATTAGTTTGGCAGGCGATTGACGAAGTTAGGGCGTGCGCGCACTAAGCGGCCAGGTCGCGGCGACTATCGCCGCCGCGGCCAAAAAAATGTGCGACCATGAAAGCGGCTGCGACAGCGACCGATCGACTCCATTTGTTGAGGAAACGAATGAGGTCTGTACATCAGTCACAATTACGTAAGAATCCTCTTCACATCTGTGTTCACACACCTCTCCGCTTTGTCATTGTTGCGGAGATGGGAAGTCGTCCACTTGCGCGCGCACTTTGCCGACGCGACCAATTGGTCGTGGCGGCCATCAAGATTTGCAGCAACGCACACGCGGCCAGGATGTCGCGGCGACCGGTAAAATACGTCGCAGCTTATGACAGAGCGCGCACTTGGCGACCCTTCCCGCGACAAATAGATAATAAATTCCTCTTCCTCATTCATTCGTTTCCTCAACAAATGGCGTCAAAACGAAGCATCGGATGAGAAAACGGAGGTCAGATTCGGATTCAGCGTGAAATTCTGCATCGGTAGGGTGAGTTTCAAGTCAATCGGAGAGAAAAAATTTTCGGCTGACGTCCCCCCCCCTGGACAGCTTGCTTCGATTTTGGCTTCCAGTGGACGGATTTTGTCGTGCGATAGCTCGTTTGAAAGCTAAGAGTGAGACAAATTCAGTGAAAGAATCGGCTTGTTCCTATCTGCCTTCGTTTAGATGTGAGACGCCATTTAAGATTTTGGGACATTGGCGAAAAACGACAGAGTTAGAATTTGGGACGTTTTGGTGTGTAGCGCCCAAACGAAGCATCGGATGAGAAAACGGAGGCCAGATTTGGAATCAGCTTGATGTTATTATCCAATGAGGATCATCATCCAATGAGAATCAAGCATTTCTTTATAAATAGCGAGCCTTCCACAGTGAGAATCATTCCATCTTTGAATCACACGAGTGACGGACGCACATTTTCTCTCTCCCTAGTTCCCTGTTCTATTATCCAACTAAAATGGTAAGTCGCTACTTCCCTCCCTCTCCTCCCTTGAACGTAAACTTAATACAATCTTTTTTCATTTTCAGGCATCTACTCCATCTGCTGCACTAGTAGGACAAAATGGCGGTCAAACGTTACAAGGTTCGCTACGGTCAGATCATCTACAACTGAGGCCAGTGGAAGAAACAACCAAGGTACATAATCCTACACCGCTACAGCGTAAATTTAAACAAGCCTTGCGTTATGATGATCATAGCGTAGTACTCCAAACGGGAATGCTCCCTTCCACGGATGTCAAGATAATGCACAATCAGTATGGGGACTACATACTGATCCCCGTGAGTCCGTACATTCGCCACCAACTTGATGTTATTGAGGAGTACGTGACATTAAATATGGACATTCCTACTCCTCTTGCTCAAGAGTGGAAGGCTAGAGATGACAAGGATACTCCCTATAGAAAGATTTGGGATGGTAATCACATTTGCCTACCGGTATCACATTGGTGTACTTACTATAAGAAGGATGGAGATCATTCAATACCCATCAGATGTGATGAGCTCGGAGAAGGTACTTGGGATATCCTTTTCAAAGTGAATGGGCTATATTATGGTCGACACAAGGATAATAAAATAGCCTCTCTCTCCATGCATATGGAATCCATCCTATATATTCCGAAACCACCCAACGTGGACGACATAATTGATCAAATCCTTAACAGCAGTGGTACGAAGCGCAAGTCGGAGAAGAATGCTACATCAAAACGCAAATCAAAGAAGGAGAATTGCTAGTCCTTTCCTAACTCTACCCTATGACAATTCGCTTATGTGCTTTGAGTGTCGTAGACGTGGTCTTATTAGATACATTTTACTTCTTCGTTGCCATCATATCATTTGTGTATTTTGTCGTGAAAAGCACCGATGTAATTCTTCATTTTGTAATATGTTATAGAACGTTTCCTTAGATGTGTAAATTTCCGTTTTAGGCTTCTATCATCATTTTTATGGATTGTGAGGGTGAACCTGTACAGGAGCTCAGTGCTATTGCTATGAACAATTGGACATATCAGATTGTTAGTGTCTATCATCAACATGCCAACTGCGATCCCAATGTTGATCAATGGGCGAGAAAACACATTCATGGACTTAATCTGAAATATTTGCAAGACTATGGCTTTTCTTGTGAAAGTGCTCTTCTTATTGACTTTAAACGATGGTTAGCTGCTTTCAATGTTATACGCATCTTTTGTAATAATCCTGGTAAGGAGAGGAAAGTATTTCCCAATCTAATCATTGATGATATTTTGCTCCCGCCTTGGGATAGTAGAGTGAATCAACATTATCATGAAGTCACGAAACGTTTTAAGGATTTGTGTGTTCCTATTTTGTCTGTTCGTTGTAGTAGCTACGTTCATAACCAATGCTTCTTTCCTCCTTACCTCAACACTGCCAAAGTCCTGTATGGTTATCATTGCTCGCTGTATGATAGTTATCAGCTGTATCTATTTTATCTCTTTCAAACCATTGATTTATAATGCATGCTTGTTACCGTTATTCAATAAATGTTACTATGAGAAGAGTTGTTGTTTTCATGCAATGGATGGGTTAGATAAAGGGCGATCATGTCTTTCTCAAACGACTGCGGAACATTACGTTTTCATAGGCAAAGTTTAAAAGGAGCTGTTCAAGATTATGTGATAAAATTTCATAAAGATGAGACCGACATCGAAGCAGTGGTCGATGATGCTAGCACTCTTTTTCTAGAATTAATGAATACATTCTCTGATAGCATTATCATGGCGCGATTAGTTGCGAAAATTAAGTTTAGTCATTTTGGAAAGCAAGAGGTGGAAAGTCGCTCTTTCCATTTTGCTTCTTACTCAATGGAAGTGGTAGATCACCCCCAAGAATTTTTTAAAAGGCATATGATAAAAATTGCTGAACGTCTTAACGCATTTAACCATCATGGTAGCAGTCTAGTGATTGAAGCGATTTCAGATATTCACATTCAACTTTCCATAAAGAAAAATTGAAAATGCAGTGGTACTTGATTGTAGCACAACTGGTTTTCGAGCTATGTCTGCTCACTCTCGAAGTAAATTCCTTCTGTACATGCGTCTATTATTTAGAAAAGGCTAGCAAATTCATATCTTCAAAAAGACTTGCTATAGACATCAGTAACGGTGAAACTATGTGTTGCGATGTATGTAAGCGAAAGGATGGAAATGAAAAGCGCATCTTCAAGAGATGTAAGCATGCTTTTTGTCAACGCTGTTTCATACGTAATTGCATTCAACTTTGCCAATGTAACCACTGTGATATTGCTCATTTCGAGTGTCACTTATGTCGCAATAGTTAGTACCTATGCAAATGTGGTAAAGATAGGTTTTAGCAAAGACTAACACGGAAAATGGCGAAACGTAAAATGGCGAAACGTAAAAGTCAAAAGTTTTCTTCAGCCATTCAAGCTCTCCGACGAATGAAAGCAAATCAGCGATACAATGCTATACGACATGCTAACGATAAATTCATTTGTGAAATTATTTCTCATGTGAGGAAGTTGAGGACGAAGAAATTAGCGCCAAAACAACGAAAGTTACTTAAGCGATATGCTACGAAATTGCGTTTCATCTCCAATCCTAAAGTCACCCTTCAAAGAAAGAGGAAAACTCTAACACAAAAGGGCGGTTTCCTTTCAGCAATACTTCCAATGATAGCTCCTGCCGTGGGCAACCTATTGGGTAATATCTTTGGCTCTAAGCGTTAATTATGCAAATGTTGAATCTCAAAGTGATAAAATGGATTTCAGACTTCAATGTGATAAAGTTCTGACTGTATCAGGTCCATCTCATGCAGGTAAAACTGTTTTCACGCTGAATTTATTGGATAAAAGAAGGGAGTTGTTTAAGGAACCTATCAATCGAGTGATTTGGTGTTATGGTATTTATCAACCGTCGCTGTTTCAGGAATTGCAAAGTCGCAACTTTATTCGACATGAAGGAATTATTCCAGTGGATAAACTTCAGTCTAATGATGTTGTTGTATTGGATGATTTATTAAAAGAAAGTAAGAATTCAAAAGATGTTACAGATATGTTCACTCGCGCAGCACACCATAAAAGGTGCTTTATCATCTATATCACACAAAATTTGTTTCCTGATGGAAAAGAAGCTCGTACACGAAACCTGAATACACACTATTATGCTATTTTCAAGAATCCGCGAGATAAAAGTCAATTTGAAATTTTAGCGCGACAAGTTGCACCCAGAGGATCAAAAGCCTTAATTGAAATTTTTCAAGCAGCTACTGAAAAACCATACGGTTACTTATTCATTGACTTTACGCAAGAGTGTCCGGAAGAATTTAGATTTCGAAGTGATATTTTGAAAACTCCCATGATTATCTACAAACTATGAGTTCTTATTCTCGCATGATTGTTATTCCTCAGGATGAATATGTACAATTGACTGCCATGCAGCAAGTAAAGCAACCTCTTGCAAATCAAATGTATAGGAAAGAAATAGATTATCAGCAAAATGTTCACATCAAAGATCCACATCGTGCTGTATTATTACAATCGGAAACTGTTGAGCAATTGAAAAACTTGAAGAATAAGATGCGTGACTCTGTATCGACTGCTACACCTTTAGCATCTCGCGCACATGCCATATCTCTTTTCAACAGTATTGAACCCCATCTCAATGTAAATGATAGAGGAGAAATCATTACAGATGAAAATAAAGTGATTGATGCTTCACGTTATGAAGACTTGATTCAGTATGCGACACGTAGAAAGCGCCGTCAGGGCTATGTTCCACCTGGTTGGTCATACTTTCTTAAACTATTGAAAAAGCATAATGTACCAAAATTTGCTTTAAATAATGAGACATTGAAAGAACTTGATTCAACAGTGGCTACTACTCCAATGCCTCAGACGATGAAAATGCCAACAAATTGGTTTAAGACGTCACCTGCTACATCCCCTCCCACACTCACTAAGCAAACAAGAGGAAGAACTCGACGTAGATCTACATCACCACTAAAACTGGTAAAAGGAAAACGTAAAACAGCTCCTCCTAGGAAATACATGTTCTCAGACTATTAATATGAAGCAGATGTGTTGCTTGCCATGTAATGAGCCGCCAGAGGTGAATGTCGTTGTCACTTGCACTTGCTGCGCCAGCTCTCATAATGAAACCCCTAAGCAATGTGAACACGATCGCAAAACCGCTAAAGCTAAATGCTGCAGTTGTTGTAAATGTAGAAAGGGAAGAAAACAAAAAGATGAGAAGGAGGAAAAAGAGTCAGCCGTCATCGACTGAACGTTTGAAGTCAATCTATTATGATGTAAAACATCCGGCAGGATTTGCATCTATCAAGAAATTATCAAAAGCGAGTGGTCTTCCACAATCACAAGTGAAACGATGGTTAAAGGGTCAGGCTACCTATACACTCCACAAACAAGCGAAAAAGAAGTACCGCACCCGCCATTATATTGTTCATGACATCGATGAACAGTGGCAAGCAGATTTGTGTGATGTTGCCTCCATTTCAAAACATAACTCGGGCAATAATTTTATTTTAATCGTCATTGATATTTTCTCGCGTTATGCGTGGGCTCAACCTTTAAAAACTAAAGAAGGGAAAGGAGTAGCAAAAGCATTCCAAACAATTTTTCGAGAAGGTCGCATTCCAAAAAGAATTCAGAGTGATCAAGGAAAAGAGTTTGAAAATCAGCATGTGACAAGATTATTTGAGAGGCATGACATTGAGTTGTTTAGTGTAAAGAGCGCTTATAAAGCTGCACTCGTTGAACGTTTTAATCGCACATTAAAAAATCGCTTGTGGCGACATTTTACTGCCAACTTGACACAAAATTGGACAAAGGTTCTACAAGATACACTCCATGCCTACAATCACTCTATCCATCGTTCTATTGGACTCAGACCAGTAGATGTAAATGCTGACAATGTAGATAAAGTGCGCGAATCATTCCAACGTAAACGCACTCATGTGAAAAGTGATGTGAAAATTGGCGATAAAGTTCGTATCTCAAAAGTGAAAAGTGTTTTTGCTAAAGGGTACCTCCCGAATTGGACAGAGGAGGTATTTACAGTATCAAGGATTAATCAAAAAGACTCTCCGACCACCTACAAGTTGAAAGATTACGATAATGAAGAAATTGAGGGTAGCTTTTACCGCGATGAGATTGAGGTAGTCACTGAAAGTGAAACATATTTGGTAGAGAAAATCATTCGATGTAAAAAACGGCAAGGTGAAGAATGGTGTCTTGTTAAATGGACTGGTTATCCTTCAAGTATGAACTCTTGGATGCGTCGTGCCGACATCTTTCATCTAAGTGATCGACAGTGATTCATGCAAAGTTGTAACTAACAATGTTTAGGGTTTGAGCTATGAATCCAACTGCCTCATTTTATTCACGACCCTCCTACGTAAGTGGTGGAGGACAAATTTACATCGGTGCTCGCCGCCAACGTGGAGGTAGCATACTTGGTGCACTGAAATCTGTTGTAGCACCTCTCATATCCAATGTCGGTAGATCTTTATGAAACGGTCTGCATATATAGGCCCATAGCCAAAGGCCTAAACATGCCATAAATTCTCAGCGTTTCCCCTGGCCTAAAAGTAGGACAACAACCGTGCATTATGGCCGAATGCAGTTGCTCATAAGCCTCCTTTGTTTAACGCAATGCACGTGTAATTGCTAAAAGGACAACAATAAGTAGAGGTATAGGCCTATCCTAGCACATCTCCGTGTAAATTAGATGGCTCATCGGATATTGGAAATACATCATTTCGTAATCTCGAAGTATTTACATGGTCAATTTCGGGAAAAGGTAATTGCCACCATGGTTAAAAACAGATAAAAAAAGTTTCACTTCATAATTAAGCAAAATTTGAAAACACACGAGTCTTTCAATGAGAAAAAATCCGTTATACGTATACCTACCAATCGATTTCACCCATGGGATGCCAACTCTGTTGAGAAGCATTTAAGATACAACCAACCTCTGCTCCCATCCCAGGCAATAAGACCATTGCAATTTTTGGTGACATATTAAATGAAGAGTAATAAATTATTATTCATTTAGTGTCATTTCTAAAAATATGTGCATTAAAATAATTTCACTTTATTACGGTGTGTAATAAAAGACCTAAAATATGTGATGGGTCGCTTTCTCGTCATTCATTTTGAACAATTTCACTTGCAGCCTTCTGAGACTGAAAAATCGCTAAACTAGCCCCAGCTTCTCGTTACTAATCCCACTGAAGCAGAAAACATTTTGGTATGATATTCATGATATGATATTTGTTCGATAGCCATGATCACATGCCCATTGTGGCTATCATGTTCAAAATTTTGAATTTCGCGCTGACATGATACAACAAATAGCACCTGGACATGAAACACCGTTTTTTTAGAAGACGTCTCTGGCAGAGCCGTAGAGCACGTGGCACCGAGGAGATTATCCGAGGTCAAAGTACATCTGCTTAACACCTGAAGCATGTATTGCATTGACTAGTAGAATTTTCATGTAGACAACTTCGTTTGAATTGAGAAATTGAAGAAAAACCGTCGATTTAAGGCAAGAAGGACTTTTGCCCATCGCAATATCAGGAAATCATTTCCATAGCTTGATCACACCGTCACGAGCAGCAGTCACAAGAATAGGCTGGCCGACATTTGCTACAACAAGATCATTGACTGCATCTTTATGACCCTGCGCAGGATCCTGACAACGATATGGTGATGTCTCAATCTTTACTTTCTTATCTCCATAGCATTCGTGAATCACATGAGTCCCTTCCACCATCCGTGCTCTGAAAGTGAAATAAGTCCAGTAACAATAAACAAGACACTACACACAACAATGGTATAACAATGATTTTTTCCGTGAAGTAGAATTGGTTGTTACAGTATCGCAATTGAACAGTGTGGCCCATTTAATGACATGAGATGGGGACATATTAAACACAATTGGCCTACTTTTCAGAATGTGAACATTGTTCAAATGATCCCATGCATTATTATAGAACAGGTTTTGACGTTTATGCCTGATAATTTGTTTGTGACTTACGCTGTGTGTGTCTTTTTGTTGAACTGTAACTTCATCAGTGTGGTGTAGATACTGAGCAGTTTCATATTCGGCATTATGTAGCTAATTTTAGTAATTTCACCACATTTTGATATGGGATGCACCTACTCATCTTTGGGCCAATCTTGATCAAATTAGTGCCGTAGTGATCAGAATAGTCAGCTTTACAAAATGAGCTGAAGTTGAAAGCGATTTGAAATACTTCCATTTTATAGCCCATCTCTATTTATCACCATCTTAGTTAGCCATGGTATCTATTTATGTCTCCTTGAAGATAACAATTAATCAGCTATGAATCTCAGTCAGCAACATGAAACAAAATAAGTTTATTGTAAAACTTAAACTTTAAAAAGACATCTTTAAAAACGCACAAAAAATAAAGAATCTATATAAATAACTGACAACCCCAGTATATCATTTTCAAAACTCCGACAATACCAGAGAGGAATGACACTAATTTTATGCATCAATCTTCTATACAAAATTCAGAGATTGTTTTAGATTCAGTTTTTACTCTGAAAACATGGTAATTACATATTTGTTTAAGAAATCTAGCCATGATATTAGCTTTTCCATGTGCTTTCAAATTCTTCATTCCATCAGCTGCAAAATCTCTGATAACTGCTTCATTACAATTTCGAAATATATTATTTGTCCATGCATTCGTAATGCAACTTTTGAAAGTAGTATGATACTAAAATTATTTTTTCCATCATATTAGAAAACGCTTGCTTCTTCATATTTTGATGATCTCATATAAGATTTTTCTCAGTTATTGATGTTATACGTATCTGAATAATAATATAGTCACGTTTTAGTTCAGATTGGTACTTTTTAGGAAAAATGCCAAAAAGAAAAACACAATTAGGACGATATCCAAAACAATATGCGAAAGCAAAGCGAAATAGATTAGCTCAGGATTAAGATGAAGCACCTACGATTGTTCAAAATTTAGATATGCCAGCTGCACTACGATATCATATGGGAAATTTTACGTCTCAGATATCGATAGGTAGTATGGATAGGGTATGCTCAGTTTGCCAGGCAACAAGATTTGTCCGTGAAAAAATTCATTGTGCTGTTCCCAAGGCAAGCATAAAGTTCACGACTTTCCAAAGTCAACAGAATTGATATACTATCTGTTGCATAAATTCAATCCATAGTCGGAGCATTTTTTGAATAACATCCGGAAGTAAAATTGTGCTTTTCAGATGACGTCCTTCGGATGCAAAGAAATTAGATCCCAAGGTTTTAACCCAAATTTCCGCTTTGCTGTCAGACGGACGCGAAAAATTCCTACATATATATTTCATTGATGAGGAGATGAATCAAATCGACAGCCGCATGTCCATCATTGATGGTTTGCAGAGAAATTTAATAGAAGAAATTCAATTATGTCTTAATGACCATAATAAATACACCCGTCAATTTGTAACAGAATACCATTTTGTAATTGAAAATGATGTGAGAACTTTTCATTCACTATTCAAGAAAATTCGACAGCTCCAGGTGAACACAAAAGACGCTATAATGCACCAACCACCAATGAAGTTGCAATACTATTATCCAGGCAATTACATATTGGGTACGATACGTCTCGTCCAACAACTTTTGGTTGATGCATATGCAAAATTAGAAACTGAGCGTCTACAATTTTTACATAGGGAAAAGTCAACTTTGCGTCGATTTGAGGGATGTCATTTTTCACAATGATGGAGATTCACGCAATATCAGTAAACGCATTATACTCCCATCCTCTTGCACTGTTGGTCCTCGCTACATGCATTAAAGACATCAAGATGCTATGACATGCGTTCGTGGATTCGGTATGCCTGATTTGTTCATCACAGTTACCACAAATCCAAAATGAGACGAGATTCAAGATAATCAGAAAACAGGTGATTATGCTCATACCCGCCCAGACTTGATTTTTAGAGTTTTTCGTTTGAAATTGATGACACCAATGGAACTCCTTCGAAACGGAGCTTTTGGTAAGGTTCAAGCACGGTTGTACTCCATTCAATTCCAAAAGCGTGGTCTTCCACATGCTCAAATATTGCTTTGGTCAACAAGCAATGATAAAATTACTCCTGACCTCATTGATAATGCTGTCAAGGCCAAAATTTCTGATGAAATGTCAGATCCAGAACTTCAGGCACTAGTCGTGTCAAACATGATTCATGGACCGTGCGGATAATTGAATATGAAGTCTCCATGCATGATTAAAGGACAATGCAGCAAACGATTCCCTAAAGACCTGAGGCAACATAGTGTAGTAGGAGTTGACAGTTATCCAAAGTATTGTAGGAGATAATCTGTCGACGGAGGTAATATTCATGTAATTAACAAAAGTGATCATAGCGTTGTGCGTCAAGTTGAGGTTGACAATGCTTGGATTGTTTCTTATAACCCGTGGTTCCTCAGACAAATGAGTACACACGTAAATGTAGAGATTTGTAGCTCCATCAAAGCTATAAAATATGAAATATGTTTGCCTCCAAAAACCACTTTGACTGAATATTTTGAGCTTTGCAAGGTAGATGAATTTGCGAAATCACTCTAATATGCTGACATTCCAAAATTTTATGTTTGGAATGCTCAACGCAAAGTATGGACCCGACGAAAAAAGGGAACTTCTGTAGCAAATGAGAATAACATGTTCCAGGTACCTGCAATCGGTAGGATTTGCACAGTCCGAAGTTTTGCCTACCTGCAACCGATCGTAGTTTGAACCAAATTATGAGCAATCTCGAATTTGATCTCCAGCAGCAGGATAATATTTCGTCGTCTAAATCGCAACTTCTTGCGCAGGATCAAAGAATCGTTTTCGATTTTTTCACCAAGTCTGTCGATGATAGAGAAAATATCATCATCATCTTTGTTGACGCTCCTGGTGGTTGCGGTTAAAACATTTTTGATTTTGATTGAGACTATACTAGCTTACATACGATCGAAGTGCAAGTACGTATTCCCAACAGCAAGTAGTGGAACCGGCAGTAGAACAGTTCACAGTACGTTTGATGTTCCATTAAATTTACAAACGCAAGATGTACCCATGTGCTCGATAACAAAGGAATCCCAGTTAGCAAAAAAAAAATTCAAACATGTTCAGCGATTGTTATTGACGAAGCTCCTATGCTTCATCGATTTGTTTTAGAAGCACTTGATAGATCATTGAGGGACACTCTTTCTACTGACAGACAAATGGGAGGGATTCCTCGATTGTTGTTAATTATTATATATATTAAATTAGTTATAAATTATTAGCTTTGCTTTTCATTAAACTACACTTTATCAATGAACAAAGATAGAGATAACAATCCCGCCAATAGGGGAGGGCTTCAGGTAGTATTAAATAAAACTGACAAGAATCGACCTTCGTCAAGCAGAGCTGATACATGAAAAATGGAATGGGGGGAATAAGACTTGGTTGTTAATGAAACCAAGTGTTCAATTAATGGAGTTGGTAGACACCTCGCAAGAGGTCTGTACATCGTCCTATCTAGTCTCAATCCGCAAGCAAATATGAGATTATTAGTCAAATGTCACGGAATGTGATGGAGAACATTACATCGAAAACATCTGAGGAATTTTATCTGCATTGCATGTTCAACTTGGAAAAATAATATTTCTCGTAGTCTCCTTGAACAATGTAGGCGCTATTTGATGGTGTTAGCATGACTTCCTGCTTACGTCTGATTTTTTTCGAATGAAGTCAGATGTTGATGCTATGAATTGACGATAATATCATCTTCAGTGAGGAATGGTCGATGAAGTTTATTAATGAATCGCCCGCCAACTGGCAAGTTATTCAGTAGGAAAATGTCTAATGAAGCAAATAATTTCCACGGCAACTGAATCCATACGTTTGAAAAATTAAGCAGCAACAATTCGTTTCTTTCAGCACTGCAAACCCCACTATCAGGTGCCGAGTCATGCGATTCCTGAAGATTTCCCTTGATTTACCAATTATGCAGTCATGGTCAATCTGCTTGTCCAATATGCATATATCACTCGCTCTCGTGCTGGGAAGTCGTCTGTGGCTATATCACATGTTCAATAGCGTCATGTGATAGTTTAAACATGAAGGTTAATTATTAGCATAACCAATGTGTCTGATTCAATCAATATACGAGTTTCATCTAAGACTTATGCAAGACCAGATCAAATATCTTCACTTTCTTTATTCATGCATCCTCTGCTAATCTTAGCTAGCTGCAATTTCTGTCGTATTAAGAGTGCGACACCATTTATTTTAGATATTCAAAATGAAATAATCTGACTAATCACTCTCACTTTAAGTTCAACATTTTTCATAACAGTTTTTATTGAGATATTGACATATTTCCCTCCTTTACAAGGAATCCGGCTAGCCACCTATCTAAGGAAAACATTTGCATATAAATCACGATCTTTCTCTTAAAGCAGTGGTGGGCAACCAAGTTGGGATAGTGGGCCACAAGGAGTGGCCCGCGAAAGGGCTCGCGGGCCACCAATTTTAGAAGGCAGTAGTAAAGGCTTAATATTCTTTCATTCCGTACTTTTAAGTGCACATATGGGCTGCTGTACCGCACGTGCATATACAGTGGACGTATTAAATAACAAAATTTCACATGTAAAAGTATACAGCAGTATTGTACGCAACTAATTTGTTTAATATGAAGGATTCATAATTTACTTTCTACAATTCATGTGAGTATCGGAGAGCGAATAGGCCTATAACAAATCATGGAAGCTTTTCTTTTGTGTAATTAAATGGTAATTTGACCTTTTGGTGATTTAGCCGACATTACCTTGTTTCATCGAAAAGCAACGGTCTGCAAGTGCCGTGAAACTATCCGCCTGAAAGCCGCACAAAATGATATTGGTTTTTCTACAATTATTGATCATGCTACATTTACTCGTACATACGTGCGCACATACGTGTGTGTCACTCAAATATGTACGGCTTTCAAAAACCGTGCATGGGCTCCACAAATGGTAGTCATGTACTAATGCCAATTGAGTATACGAAATATGTATTAATGTAAGTATACAAATGAAATTCAGCAAGAATATATGAAAAAAAATGTTGGCCTGTCAAAATCTTGCACTTGGATTCTTCCATTCGTAGTCAATGTCTAATTAATATAGCCTCTTTCTGGGTTCATTGAGGCGTGGTTTATTGCGTAGAGAAAAATGCTCAGCAGGGCATCGAATATATACTATGTGACTTAGCATAAACTCGCGCAGGTGATGACCATTTTGAGCTTATACAAGAAGCTATTCATTACGAAAGGAACATAGTTGGATAATTCGTAGGTGAATTTTTGTTTTTTGTGCCATCATATTGCTCATTTAGTTGTTAATTAATGGTTTTGCAAATTCTAAAGAGGATCCCTCACCCTTGGATACACCTCCCAAAGGTCGAAGTCGAAGTGAGTCATTTTCACATCATCGATTCAAATAATGTCCGCGGGCCACTTTAAATATGAGAAACGGTGGCGGACCACGCGTTGCCCACCACTGTCTTAAAGTGTACAGTGTCGCATCGAATCGAGTCGTGATTCGCGAATCTCGAATCGAATTACAGTAAGTGATATGGCCCTGAGGCCGAGTCCTCCACGTACCCGGTTCCATAATATAAAGGGTTCAAAAGAAAAGATTCTTCGGGTAATTCCAAGCGATTATTATTGCGTGTGCGACGTTTCGCCCCAAAGGCTTAATCATGCACGAATGAAGATGTACAGCGCAACATTCACATCATACGACCGAAGAAAATCGATAAAGAAAATTATCACGTGAGCACATGTTAAGGTTAAAAATTCTACTGATAACAAAGATTAAAAGTACCATGAAAATTAAGAAAATCTTGAGGCGGATGTGCAAAAGTTTATATGGTTGAAAGATTCTTGTCTGTTCATAGCTTGGTTACCAGCATCATTGATGTATCTGCTTTCCAAGCTCCTTCTCTTCACATAACCTTTCAGATTTCGGTGCACGATCTCCCATTCAATATTCATTGAATGTCCTTTATGGTCAGAAACAAAGTGTTCCTTCACTGCAGAGGGATTACTCGACATTACGTGTTCCTTTATGCGCGTCCCTACCAATCTTGATGTCTCACCGATATAGTATTTCGAGCACAATTTGCAGGTTATCTTGTATATCAGGTTTTTCTCAAAACAGGAATCTTTCTCTTTTTTAGAAAAGTTACATGTAACTTTTGCATGTAACTTTTCTAAAAAAGACTAAAAAAGAGAAAGATTCCTGTTTTGAGAAAAACCTGATATACAAGATAACCTGCAAATTGTGCTCGAAATACTATATCGGTGAGACATCAAGATTGGTAGGGACGCGCATAAAGGAACACGTAATGTCGAGTAATCCCTCTGCAGTGAAGGAACACTTTGTTTCTGACCATAAAGGACATTCAATGAATATTGAATGGGAGATCGTGCACCGAAATCTGAAAGGTTATGTGAAGAGAAGGAGCTTGGAAAGCAGATACATCAATGATGCTGGTAACCAAGCTATGAACAGACAAGAATCTTTCAACCATATGAACTTTTGCACATCCGCCTCAAGATTTTCTTAATTTTCATGGTACTTTTAATCTTTGTTATCAGTAGAATTTTTAACCTTAACATGTGCTCACGTGACAATTTTCTTTATCGATTTTCTTCGGTCGTATGATGTGAATGTTGCGCTGTACATCTTCATTCGTGCATGATTAAGCCTTTGGGGCGAAACGTCGCACACGCAATAATAATCGCTTGGAAGTACCCGAAGAATCTTTTCTTTTGAACCCTTTGAATTACAGTAAACTTAGAGTAAACTTGCAGATTTGCTTAGCCAACTATTATGTTATCCATTAATATGCTCATCAAAAAAAGTAGTTTTTGATATATGGGGGGAGGGGGTTGGATCCTGGAATCCGTGCATTTTTTGATATTGTTCAAGAAACAAAAAAATCAAAATAAGATATCTCGACATGACAGGTTTGGAGGTGGGTGTCATGGTTTGGGGAGCAATATCAATATCAGAATCAATATGCAAGGCAAAACTGATTTGTTCATTATTCGAAAAGGGACTTTGACAGGAATCAGGTATCACGATGAAATTCTTGATCGCACATTCATGGCCGTATGCCGGTGCCATTGGTCCGAATTTTATTCTGATGGATGACAATGCGCGGCGTCATCGTGCCTCAATAGTGAACCAAACAATTAAACGCATGATTTGGCCAGCGAAATCCCCCGACTGCAATCCCATTGAACATGTGTGGGACACAATGGGGCGAGGAGTGAGAGCTCGAATGAACAGACAAGAATCTTTCAACCATATGAACTTTTGCACATCCGCCTCAAGATTTTCTTAATTTTCATGGTACTTTTAATCTTTGTTATCAGTAGAATTTTTAACCTTAACATGTGCTCACGTGATAATTTTCTTTATCGATTTTCTTCGGTCGTATGATGTGAATGTTGCGCTGTACATCTTCATTCGTGCATGATTAAGCCTTTGGGGCGAAACGTCGCACACGCAATAATAATCGCTTGGAAGTACCCGAAGAATCTTTTCTTTTGAACCCTTTGAATTACAGTAAACTTAGAGTAAACTTGCAGATTTGCTCAGCCAACTATCATGTTATCCATTAATATGCTCATCAAAAAAAGTAGTTTTTGATATATGGGGGGAGGGGGTTGGATCCTGGAATCCGTGCATTTTTTGATATTGTTCAAGAAACAAAAAAATCAAAATAAGATATCTCGACATGACAGGTTTGGAGGTGGGTGTCATGGTTTGGGGAGCAATATCAATATCAGAATCAATATGCAAGGCAAAACTGATTTGTTCATTATTCGAAAAGGGACTTTGACAGGAATCAGGTATCACGATGAAATTCTTGATCGCACATTCATGGCCGTATGCCGGTGCCATTGGTCCGAATTTTATTCTGATGGATGACAATGCGCGGCGTCATCGTGCCTCAATAGTGAACCAAAGAATTAAACGCATGATTTGGCCAGCGAAATCCCCCGACTGCAATCCCATTGAACATGTGTGGGACACAATGGGGCGAGGAGTGAGAGCTCGAATGAATCAAACCCGATCCACTCAAGAGCTGCAAATTGTACTGAAAGTGGAATGGAAATGGATCCGTCAGTAGCATGAAGGAAATTTGTAGCATGAAGAGGCGCTGTGAGGCCGTTATCAAGGCGAGAGGAGACCACACTCGCTCTTAACTCCTTACTCGCAATTTTATAACTTTCTTCCTTATAAGTATGTTTGTGTTTTGAGTTTGAATATATTCCTAATGCAGATAACGTTGAATTTTTTATTTAAATGAAACCTCATCTACTTATTGATGCACTTGTACATACAGCACAATGTGTAATCCTTATATTACCATATTCATCAGTGATATCTTTGAATTGTGCGTGCACGTAAATGTAAAAATTTAATCAAGTCTACATCTATGATAACATGACATACATGAGTAATCATTCAGGTAAATTAGCAATGCATCTTACTCGTTGTAAGTAAAACATTCAAACCCTTTTACATACAGAATCCACTACAAATTTTGAAGTGATCCTTATCAAAAGTTGAGTAGTACACTTGAAGTTATTTATAGACCGTTGACAATTGTAATTAGCATGTTCGCTAATTTTTTGTTACCGTGGTAGGAGCCCAAAAACTTTTGATGGTCAGCTCAATATCTGGACGGCGCTGACATAGTCAGACTTTAATATAAAGCGTTGTGGTCTTTTAGTCCGGATGCCCTTCCTGACAACTTCCAATGACACTTTCGGGGCTCGACCTCTAGACCGCCACGGAGAACACACATAGTACATAGTAGACTTTAATGCTTTCAGAATAATAAGGACACTTTAATTCGACTGCATTTTCCTCTATGAGTGCAAGGTAGCACCGCGTTTTTCAATAGTCATGTAAGATACACGGTTATCAGTTTTTAGGTAGGCCTATTTTTCTACTGGCTAGCGGTATAGCAGGCTAATTGAATCGTTCATAAAAGTAAGTCGAAGTAGGCCTATGTAAGTTTCCTATGATTCGATTCGATTCGTGAATCACGATCCAATTCGATTTGACTCAAAATTTGCCGATTCGCAGGTCCCCATTAAATAATTGATCTCCATGTCCAATAACATGCCTACATTGGGATTGATCACTGGCCTTCATATATTCAATAATCAATCCTTAATTAAGTATTAGCATTAGGAAATCTCTAGGGAATTCTGGGATGTCTGTGATACTGCTATCAACAAATGTCCTTGATAGCACACTATGCTACAATGCATTACTCTACTAATTGCTCATAGTTGATGCAATCCCGCTTAGCGCTTAGATCTTTTTCGTCCTATTCATATTATACTGGGAATCTCAGACTTTGTTTGAGTCACTCAAAGTTGGGCATTTTTATCTGCATGCCATTTCTTTTGTGATGTATAAAGACCAGGTGACAAGTTTAGTCTAAACTGTTTAATTACATATTCACGTCACCATTTATTGATCGTTCATTCGTTTTTGGAAGAGTTCACAATGGGTGCATGAATAGTTCCAGTAAGTTCAATGCATGACAACGTAAAGAAACACATAGCAGGTTAAGTTAATTATCAGCACATCAAGTATGAATTTACCAAATAAGATTGAACACAAGAAAAACCACTTCACAATCAATCGCTCTGACTTTGGAATCACGACTAACAAACTCGAAAGTCAAGCTTTTGCTAGTCATCGTTGAAATAAATGACATTAGAAAATGACGACTGACTGTTCGATTGAACGTTAGGGTAGCTTACATAAACCTGTGATTCAAGACAGACTTTCTAAAAAAATGGCTTTTGATTCTTAAATACCAAATTACTTCTGTAAAATAAATTTGACCTGAATTTATGGCCAACATATGTGACCTCTCTGGTACTGAAAAAGATGATTCATTATGGTGTTACATGATATTGTGGACTTAGACCTGAATTATTTCTGTCCTGTTTCAAGGACAATCTGATTTAAATTTGATTAATGAGTTTTAGCTAGGTCTCTCTGATGTGTCTTCCTAGGATATATGAGGATCCAGATAAACACAGGTCTACCAGGCCGAAATGTAAAAATTCATTTGGGGTTTTTAGACTTTTCTCTCGATAAAATCTATGGTATTTTAGGATTTCATAAATCTCTCGAAATCTGCACGAGTGAGACCAAGCAAAATGGAACGCTTCAATTTCTGTTTAAGCGCAAGCAACAAGGCTATGACGAAAGATGTAGACCTAATTATCATGCATGAAGACAGGAAAGAGATGGAATAATATGAAAGGCAAGTAGTTTATCAACTACGTTACAAGCTAGAATACTACTAGAATGTTTCCCACATCGAAATTCCCAATTAACATATAAATCTACTTGATATATCACACCATCCCGAGACTGTGTTAAGTATGGACGGACTGATAATACCGTAATACATGGAAAAGTACATGTACAGTATCGGACAGAATGGATGCATCTGCATCACCTTGAGAGTTTCCATGTCTGGCGAGTTACTCGAAGGCTGTTAAAGATAATTATTTTGAATAACAAATTTGCGATTCTATATTAGAAGAATTACACAAAAGAGGCCAATAGAAGAAGATACAAGTTTTAATTCCAAAAGGCAGGAAACAAGAAGTAATGACCTGTTTTGTGTACAGGTACAAAATCTGCTTTGTTGACGTTGTGACTTGTTTGGAAGTTGATGCATTATCATTTGCACAATGTTATTGAGAACTGTTCCTTTCGTATCCTCGAACATCCTGTGGCGTCTTTGAGCACAGACATTATTAAGTGCGTCAGTTATTGCTTGCGGTAGTAAAGACTCTCACTCAAAGACTTCCTATAAAATTTGCAGCTGATATCTGAACAAGTAAATTCCTCCATGTGAATTGCGAATACCTGGTAAAGGAAGAGTTAGCAGAAGTCTTTCTGTGTTTAGTTTGAAATCTGACCGACAAAAGAAACCACTTGCATCTTCCAAGAATGTAAATAACGACATTGCCCTCTGCAAAAGGTGCGAAGGACTGGCACCGACTCACGTTTTGCGATGAATCTTTTTGTAACTCAATTATCTGATTAGCTCGACCCGTGAGAAAGCCAGCGATTAAACAGGAACAACCCGAAATACTGCGCAAGATGATTGAGGAACGCTACAAATGTTATGATATGAAGAACATTCTTCACAATTCACATCAAGACGCTGCAGTCAATTGATGATGGAAGAACAGTTTGGTTTTTAGGCCTACTTTGACATCATGAGCGTGAAACTGACCGAAGAGCCTCAAGTTGAACGCATTTCCGAAATGACGGTATACTGTGTCCGCTCATGGAAGCAGTGCTATCCTGGCCCATCATTAAACTGTCCGATTCTTTGATTCTTGCCTGAAATTAGTCCTGACATTAACCCAATCCAGCATTAGTCCAATAGTTGTTGAGTGACACTATTGAACAGAGAGTCCGTCCTAACATAACACACTGTCTTTTGCGGAATTGATGAGTATCATGATCGGGAAAGAGCTAAAGACATTTGAACATAACTCTCGCACAGTCTTCGCACGTCCATGCCTCTTTGAATCTACTTCATGCTGCAAAATAGGGGCCATCATTCCAATTATTAGGTAATTAATTGAACTACGCATGTATGGAATATGTTCATGGATCTGCATAGTATCATCATATTATCAGCATAGTATCACATTCAGAAATCGTTAATACAGTGTGATGGATCCATTCTGTCCAATACTGTATACATCTTCAGTCAGGCTAAAATTCAAATTACAAGCTATGTATATCCATTGTACTTAAAATGCTGCATCTTTCATCAACAAATGCTTATGGGATTGATAGTCGATAACTGATAGTTATGAAACCGGTACGTCTATTTCCAATGGCAGCTGATAAAATAAAAATAATTTACAGGTTGGTTCAACAGATCTGAAACACTCAATTGATCGCAATTAGTCACACAATTAGCCGCAATCAATCAACTAGCATTTTACTTTGGCAATATTACATGAAACCGCCCGCCGCAGAGATGACCAGACGGTCTCTGATGCAATGATTTTGACCTTCGAAGGCAGTAAAATTGCCTGATGTTTTATTGGCATTAATAAAGCAAATAAAAGTATTCATAGAAAGGGTACACTGAGCCCCCAAGTCTCTGATAGAAGTTCAGGTTTCTGACTATTTATCAATTAACACATTCAGACCTGAAAACTAATCTGGTCATTTAACACTGGACAATTTTCAAACTTTGAACGCACAGAATTCGCCATACTGATAGAATACCAAATATTTGTAAAAGTTCTTCTTACTTTTTGCTAGCCACACCAAAAACAGTACTGGTAAAATGTGAGGACTGCCATCATACACAGAGAAGTCTAACCAGGCTAGAATGGAGCAACCTTCAATTAGAACAATGGTGCCTCCAGGACGGACAGACTGGTATACTGAACTTTCTTTACCATCGCACAAAAAGCAATGTGGTCAACTAAGCTATTACCATTGTGAGACCAAAATGAGGAAAACTGGATACATTGCCTACTCGCATGTTAAGTATGCCTACTACAGAAACCTAGGAAGTCTATTATGAATTTACGTGGATCTAGTAAAATATTCCATTTTTGACAAACATGTCTAAATTCCGAATACATACCAAATTGCTAACTGCGCTTTCAACATCCTTATTATTTATTTTATGCTGTTCTTGCACCAAAATTTCGTTCACATGGCAGTTGTCTGTCGCTGAGAACTGATGACCATATTTGGCGACTTATGCCATGAATCAAATTTCGCAAGTATATCTCCAGAACGGTTTATGGAAGACGTCTGATAGGTATTTAATTAAACTAGTTACAATGTACAAAGCCAAGTAGGAAAATAACTAAGTTTGGAACATGGCTTCTGGTGCAAACTGACGCACCAAAATTGGTTCCTTTTCTAAGCGACTACATGAGTAGGAAATTGAAGCCAACTTTGATAACCTGCATCTCCCGACTAGGTGATCGCAGTCGAACGATACACGGTACAGGCCTACATCATGTATTACTCAATGTTGCTAGTGAGGCGAAAATGCTATTTGATTTCTATAGGTTCCATACTCAGAAAAAAACAGCTGCAACAATGCGAGTGGAATGAGAGAAGTTCTTTTTTCGAAATGTAAATTTTTATGGAATGACCTAGAAGCGGTTGTACGTTTTTCTTAGTAAGAGAAAACAATGTCATCGTCAATTTCTCAATTCTACCATGTTTAGATAAATTATGAAAAGTGTCAGATTAGTACTGTTTATCATGTCTATTTTCCAACCACTTAATATAAGATACAATCATGTTGAAGAAATTTACGGTTTCTACGGTCATTGAATAGAGTTTACGGTTTTTTTCGGTTTTTGAGACGAAATTTTGAAATTTGCGGTTTTTGAGGTTACCTAAGAGGCCTGTGAGCACCAGGAGCATTACCCGATTTCCAGAGAAAATACTATGCGGGATATACAACAACCCTAATCTACATGTAGATATATCTCACTTACTTGTATGATACTCGCTCACCAACATCGGCATTATCTGTGTATCTGCTAGCAACAAGTCGACAATTGTCGATATGATGACAGTCCCAATAGCGTATTCGCATGTCAGTGGACCCGGTGATGACGGTTGTTGATTGCTCTCCTCCAGATGTGACGTTGGAAAGAACGTGAAAAGCTGAGCATACCCTCGGTGTAGAAGCCCTGGACAATGGAGGATTTCCAGACGCCCACAATGTGCGCCTTCTCATCTGAGTCTCGAGATCCCACCACGACAGTTCGTTGTTACCGTAGGCGGCCGCCACGACTGTCGACCTCTCACCGAGTTGGGTTTCTAATCTCAGGATAGAAGCGCCGTCAGGATGTTGAGTAGTACAGACAGGTCGCCGAAAACGCAAGTCGCAACATGTCATCACTCCAAGGGAGGAACCAGTAGCGAGCCATTTGTAGGGTGAATATACACACAAGGAGACCAGAAGGCCGACGAATCTGGCTGGACGATGCACATCCGACAATAAAGGAGAATTGCAACCGACCGGCATCGTGAAGGCTGGCCTGTAATGAAAATTGACAAATTAAATAGCCCATACTCTTTTTTGGATCAAAATTATCAAAACCAATCAATTGATTTGGCAAAATAAATCAAGAATTCGCAAAATAGCTAGTTTCAAACTCAGCCATCTTGATTTACCGCATTCGAAAATGAACGAATTCGTGGCTAGTTCGGTGACTCTATGGTTTGTATTCTCAACGCCTAATGCTTGAATATTTAAAATGGAAGAATCCGATTTTCAGAAGTGTCATATTTATGGTCATGGTGAAAAAATTCACTTTCTCTCCTTTATATTTATTGACCGATGGTAAGTTAAAATAAGTATAGGGTGTTCAGCTAAGGACGCCAGATTTAATTTAATTGTCATAAACACAATACTAAAGATATCTTATAAATTTAACGTGTAGAATATCTGCAACAATATGCCATTTCATTATCCACTGTGACTTTTTCATGAATTCGATGCTGAAAGTGGCATTCAGCGAGTTTTACTCATGATGATAATAAAGCACTTGGCGCAGTCATGATACTTGCCATTTGTGTCATTGTGATTACATTGGAAGCAAGCATGTATTCAACTGATCAAAGAATCCAGATTGTCAAAATGCACTACAAGCATGGGGAATGTTTTGCAGTTACAACTCACAAGCTGAGGAGTCTGTTCGGGAGAAGAAATGCCCCAGATGAGTCGACGATTCGTCGATTAATCCAGAAGTTTAAGAAGACCGGCTCCGTGTTGGACATCAAGCATCCTGTGCGATGTCGACCTGTGCGTTCTCAAGAAAACATCAATGCTGCAAGGGAGCGTAGAGGGAAACCCCAGGACGTCTGTACGCCATCGGTCGCAGCAACTGGAGATTTCCAACGGATCCCTGCAGAGGATCCTTCATGAGGATTTGAGTTTGCATCCTTACAAGGTTCAATTGACCCAGAAGCTTGAGGCTTGTGACAACACAGCTCGAGAACATTTTGCCAATTTTGTTCTGCAGAATCAAGAACTGGATCCCATGTTCGCCAAAAGAATAATCTTCAGCGACGAGGCCCACTTTCATCTCGACGGCTATGTCAACAAGCAAAATTGTCGGCTCTGGGCCACGGAAAATCCTCAAGAGATTCACGAAAAGTCACTACACCCGAACAAGTGCACAGTATGGTGTGGTTTTTGGAGTGGTGGAGTCATTGGGCCATATTTTTTTGAAAACGAGAATGGAGTGGCCGTGACGGTGAATGGTGAACGCTATCGAAGGATGATAACTGAGTTTTTTTGGCCCCAATTGGAGGATTTGGAAGAAGAGGACCTGTGGTTTCAACAGGATGGTGCAACTTGCCACACTGCGAGACAAACCACTCAGTTGCTGAGAGATAAGTTCCCCGATCGATTGATCTCCAGCAATGGCGATTACAGGTGGCCACCAAGATCTTGCAATTTGTCTCCACTTGACTTTTTCCTATGGGGTTTTGTGAAATCACGGGCATATGAGAGCAAACCCAACACTATTGCTCAATTGAAAAATGAAATCCGAAGTGTGATAAGTGGAATCACACAAAACTTGTGTCAAAGAGTAATCGAACATTTCCTTCAAAGAATACGTGTTTGTAGTGACTGCCGAGGTGGTCATTTGAAAGATATTGTTCTTCATAACTAAATTTGTTTTTTACTACAATAGTTTGTTTTCCTTTTAAAGCGATTGTGCATACTGAAATGGCATAGTGTTGTAGATACTTTAGTCATTGAATTAATGAGATATCATCAATACTGTGGAAATAGCAACTAAATTAAATCCAGCGTTCTTAGCTGAACACCCTGTCAGCAATAAAATGCCATCGCTTCGTGCCATTGACACTTCGATGGGACGACTTCTATGTGTGTCATATTTCTCTAGTAAATCCATTCATAGATTCTTTTGAAAATGCTAATGAAATTGCAGTGGAAAAATTATTGATATCATTTTCATCAAATGTGAAAACTGATTAAAATCCAATATAAAAATACTCGATAGTTTTTTTAAAAAATACTTGCTTAATCAGGCAATCATATTTAATTATGGGGCCTATTTTAAAATTTTATGATAATCACATGATTTTATGATCGCTGGAACTTCTGCGTGAGCCGTGCGGCTTACAAGCTTAGAGCCTCTAGAAACAAAAATTTCTTGTTCAATAGCTGAAACTGCCATTGGTACCAAACCTCATTAGATGCTCTGATGGTTGTTACGCAAATAAATGGGCCTTTACATTTAAAATTGCATCTGCTCTTCATAAGATCTGAAATATCGTTGCTACGTCTATGAGCGTTGATAATCAAATCACACTTATAGGAATGCAATATAATGCATGCGGTAAGGCTTCATTTGAATAACAAAAAATGAATCACAAGAAGTAGGAATGCTAATGAAAACCTAGAAAACGGATCAAATCAGAACATATTTGAATGCGAATCACTTTCCTATCTCATTTGCCATTGTTTTGAGCTGAGGTGAAAGGTTGCGAAAAAAACGAAAGACTCAGAAATCTGGAGTTGAAAATGTTTCTAAACAAATGTGACATTGATTTCTTCGATTCCCAATTGGTTATTCGATCAAAATTATATGTAAAATTTCATATTTGTAAAAACAAATCAAAAGCAACCGAACAATATCATTTTCAGGTTGATATCTCACTTTTCCCCAGTAAAATTATTTGCTGCTAAAAAATGAATAATTTATTGTTAAAAAAAAGTATGATGACTTTTACATAACTTAGGTTCCTTAGGTCGTTTTACAGAACTTTTATGAATTCAGGAATTGTCCTTAACTTTTGTCATTTTGTTGGAAAATATAAAAGCAAAAATTTATTTTTTGACAATTACGTATGCACATGTTTCAGGAGCGAACAATTTTACTGGGGAGAACCGAGATGTCATCTTGAAAGTGAGAAGCTTGCCACCCGTCAGTTGCCATCAATACATCATATGTCATCATTTTCGCAACAATTCTGCGATAGTAATGAGGATTTTTCCAGAACAGCTTTCAGATGTTCGGTTCGAAGGTTTCTAAAACAGTCACATCCGATTGCGAATTTATAAACAAGTTCTATTTAACAAACACATGTAATGAGATGTGAAGTAAATGTGTAGAAGTTATAAATTAGAGATGACCATCAAAGCTCGATGGCGGGATAGGAGCACGATGAAGCCACAGAGCTGTATTTCCTCGCTGTAGATAGTAGAGAGGCTCTGGAAATGACCGGAGGTGGTGGAAGGGTCTCTCCTGAGATTCCGAGCAGTGAATTGGGCTAAAGACTTCAGGAATACCGAAGCAGTGTCTTCCTGGTCTCCGGGCTTCTAACCTAGAAGTGGCATGAATGAGATTCTCGCGATGTGAAGTGCTTGCTCGTGGACACCACAGAGATAGATTCATCAGTGTGTGGATTAGTCTAGAGCGAACAGAATCATACCACAGCCATTGTATATGATGGCAGCAAGCGATAGAGATTGACATAGATATTCTTCTCTTTGGCTTGTGTGATTGACCAAGCACGCGAATGGCTGAAGTAGCTTGTATCAGCGAACCCACGAACCTGAATGGCAAGATTACAGGTGGGCCTTTCATGTGAAAAGTACGCATCTTAAAGTCAATTTTTCTTGGTGATAAATTCGTCACATGGAAATATTATTCTCGAGACTAGGTCTCGCTGTGACAATTCGTACTGAGAAAAGTTATTTCTAGACCCAAACACGCAGACAACGCAATTAATCTCGGTGGTGGACGCTGATTTTGTGGTCCCTGGTGACTTGTAGGGCGTGTCCGGAGCGGCGGGAGGCCTGTTCGGTGACATCCAAGGCTGTAGGCCGTCCTTTGTCTCAGACCGGGAGATATACATGTATGTCAGCTGGGCGGCTGATTACTGAATTCATTTCATTATTTATCGATGTAATTAATAAATTTTTGAGATTGGTTGAGATTTTTGATGGAAAATGGAATGAAATATTAATCCGTCTGCACACTGCAACACAGGGCGTCATTAGGCGAAAAGAAGTAAAATATCATCTTACTAGTGTTCATTTAGGATGATATCCAGGTATGAAATATGATTTTTGGATGAGAGATTGAGGTTGATGATGAGTTTGAAGAGGATTGCGCAATAGTAACAGTTTCACATTTCGCAAATGCCGAATGGCGAGAGCGCAGTGTTGTGCTTCAATGAATGTACCTGACAATGGTCATTTATGTGTTCTTAATTTTCGATATGGAAGAAAATCTTTAATGTTAAAACGCCATTCATAGTCGCAGATAAATCAATGAATTTCGTAATTTGTCCATTATCTGTTTCCGGAGATTGATTGTCACATTTCATAAAATTTGTCATTAACATTTTCATATTTTGATGCCCATATCATAACTTTACATAAATTTTTGCTTTTGAATTTGTTATTGATTGAAAGTCTTTTATCGAGTGATTAATTCATGAATTTGCGGTTAATGTCAACATTATAATAATATATAATCCAATAATTATATATAAAAATAATAATAATTATAATCCAACATTCGATGGATCCTAATTTATCCCATCTCAGTGCTTTTTTCAAAAATAAGACAGTTGGTTTAAGCCGTGATTACATCATTATACATTTAAAAAAATGCGGTCAAGCACCTTGTTCAAACTACATGCAATGAGTGACAATGACATTGTCAGTATTGTTTCTTCTTTTCCTTACACATTAGTTCACCAGTGTCGAATTTGTATTTATTTCAAAAGTAATAAGGGAAGAAAAAATCGGCGGGAAGATCAGAATGACGTTGTGTATGCATCGCCTTTGTTCTCATCAATCTTTCATTTTCTACTTAGGCATAGTCAGATTTAATGTGACGCTGGGTGGGAGTTGCAAGTGCTGCCGAGATGTTTAGATAAAGATCGCAATGGTCCTTAACAACCTCAAACTCCTCATTCTCAAATACAACATTATCTTGTAGACAGTTTAGCATTAGACATGCAACAAATGTGAAATAATTCATTGATAATTTCTGAGAAAATTCAAATTTAAAATTTGAACGTCATTTGGTGTGTATGAATCTCTAATTGAAAAATACTAGGAGTGCATCGTTAGAGCGACAATCGGTTATCGACCGATTTTTTGGACTTAAGATTTTTGTCATTTTGATTCTACAATACTGTGTACGGAAATACTAATCCAAAATGCAAACGACCTTTTAACATTACAATGATGGACTACATGAATAGAAAATTCAAATTTAAATGTCATTTTGTTCTGTAGTAATTCGCTCTAATTCGCAATTGAAAAAAGATTGTCAATTGAAGATTGACAAATTTATTTTCTTTAATAATGTACTGATTGTTTTTACTAAATATTTCTGCTTAAATGCAAAAATGAAATGCACTTGTAGCCGACGGACTTCAGATGTCTCGATCTATCGAATTGAAAAAAACTAAATTGATTCGTAGTCAATTTGAATTAAATGATTTGCTCAGAATCACATTACAAAGGTATAATAATACATGTACACCATATGTAAATATTTACATATAAGTAAGTAAGTACACAGGGTTGGAACAATTACACAATTTTTTTCAATTACAATTACAGTTGAACTTTTACAATTACAATTACTTTAAAATCAAAATCTTCAATTAAAATTACACGACTTTTATTCAATTACAAATAGATGTGTGACTTTGCAATTGCAATTACTTCAAAAGTTGTGATTAAATACACAAGTACAATTACATCGATTTCCTGAGCAATATGCGCAGGTCAATTATTAGTTAGTTGTCCGTAACGATTTCAAGTCTTAGTAAACTTGATTTTGTGTACAAGATAGAGAAAGAAGTAGGGCCTATTGTCTACTGCAATTGCAACGCTGCAACCTTCAAATGATCACTTTAAGGTGGAGCATACCAAAAAAATCCTGATGAGCCATGATATGAGTCTTATCTCGACGATGCAGTTACAGCAATCGCCAGAAACAGGATGAGTAGTATGTCTCTGAGTCATCATAAACAGCACGAAACTATCATGCTGCGCTAGGTAGGCCTATTTCTAAAAACGGTGTTAACACCCAAAAATAGGCTGCGCCATCTCCTACAAGGATCGTCCCATACCCAGGCAAAGTCATTCTCCTACATGTACATTCGTTTATATCAAATCTAGGCCTCACGTTTATTAATGCGCTGACCTCTCACCTGTGGCGTTTGTGGGCGCTAGATTGGCGTAAGTTATTAGAGGAAATATTAATGTATAAATTTGAAAATGCCATACATTTTGTAATTTTGTATGTTCTGCTGTAGAGGCTTATTCTAAAAATTCGGTAAAAACGCGGCACAGAATCAGACTTATATGTAGGCCACAATTATGCATGTAGGGATTGTAGGCTGTGTATTTATATGCTGTATCAACACTCAACAGTAGTCTCAGCTTGTGGAACATCAGGTCATAAAAATTGATATCAGTCTTGACTGCTCGACTAGCTATCTCATACATGTAGGCTATAGTGCGAGAGAGCTAAGCTAACTGATTTCACGAGGATTTCCTTCGATTTGGTGTTTCGTCTAACAGAAAAGACAAAAGAAATTGACGTATAATTGACCGACATTTTTCTTGAATTATCATGAAAATTTAATTACAATTATAATTACAATTACAGCTGAACTTTCGCAGATAAAATTACAATTACTTAAAATTAAAATCTTCAATTACTTCAAAAATTAAATTGTAATTGATTACACATTTACAATTAATGTAATTGTTCAAACCTTTTAGTAAGTATAGCATATGTAAATATATCTGGGAATTTCAACAGCACAAAATATAAATCGCTTCACTTTTTCAATGCACCCGTTTCATAGACGTTTATTTATTGCATTGCTCTGAGAAGATAAAAACCACGCAAAATAATTGCACTCGAACGACAAGATATTCAAGCATGTGGCGGCATTTTTATGCCGATTATCACACTTCAATCATAATGCCTATAATTTTCCCGGTTCCAGACGACCTGGGATTTTACAACCCGAGAAGCCTCCGAGGTATTGGTCGGCTCGTTTAATCTTTTTAAATTGCTAGAAAAAGCTGGAATAGTCTTTAAATTATCATCATTTACCTGGAGGAACATCGACCATCCATGCCGACAACATTCCCAGTAGTGGTGGTATAGAAGAAGAGAGAGTCAGCAGACCGACCAGCAAGAGCTGTAACATGTCCGTGCGATTGTGGAATATCAGTTCGCCAAACCTCAGCCCCAGTGTGTGTACTGACTGCCAATAATCGTTTATCTCCGACCGATGTCACTAGATGGCTGCAATTGTTGAGAAAAACAAGGCCACGTAAAGGAAGATTAGCCTCGTGGGTGAACCGAGAGCGATAGGTTAGTGCGCGCTCTCCATCTCCTGAGACCGGGATGCTTCCAGATCCACCTCCCGAATCGTCACGTCGAATATTCGGTCCCCAGTCCCAGGCTTTGATTTTCCCGTCATTTCCAACTGTGTAGAACAGATCACCTTGTTGACGCACAGCCAATCTGCGAGGATGAAATCAAGAGATTATGAAGACACTAGGTCTCAGACATTTTTACTTTTTCAGAGATAGGCAATTAGCAGATTAATTGAAAATTTTGCATACTATTAGTTTTAATTAAATTTTGCTGATTGTGCATCTCAAATTTACCAAGGAAATGGCAGCAAGTTTAAATAAGTCGACGCTGAGGAATGTAAACTAGGTCTGCTGATGATTGCCTACAATTGGATGAAATGGCCGCTAGTCAGATATGTTACTATTTTTAAACTGGGGATGCAAATCAATATTTAATTATTCTACGGGTCTCTATAACGTCTGGAACTATAGGAAACAAAAAGAAAATTAGACCAATATCTAGATATGCACATTATTATTTAACCAAGAAATTCATTATGATATGAATAACCAATAAGTGAAAAACATCTCTTCGAATGCGTACTTGTAATTTTACAAAGTATTCACCATAAACATCGTGACATTTCTGAAATCGAACTGAAATTTAATGTTGCACATTTTGCATTATAGCTTCACATAGTCGTACTTGTAACATGCTTTCAGGATTCGTTCTTGCAAGTGAACTAAATCCCGCATTCTAATTTGGTACATACCTGGTTACTTGAGCTCGGTTGGGATTCATTGGAGCCCGCCCATTCCACTGTTTCACTGCAACCGATCTAACTATGAAAGTGTTTCGTTGAGTCAATTTCTATCCTTGATGGAAATATAATAGTGGGGCGTAGCTCGATCTTGTTGAAAATAAGTTGGTTTGCATCCAATTTCATCAAGTTTAGGTAATAGCTGCTGTTGCAGCAATGTCATGTGTTGCATAGTCTCAAGAAAGAAAAATGACCCAAGTAACCGGGATCCCCATTAAACACGCCCCAATGTCACCTTAGGCGAACCATGAACGTTGTCCTCACGCATCCAGTGAGAATTGACTTGGTACCCAAAACCGAATATTTTGCTTGTTTACCAACCTTGTCACATGAAAATTTCACCAAAGTGAACAGTGAGTTGAAACGCTTTTGCTATTATTTGACATAAATAAATCAATAGCTGAAGGACTGAAGGCAAAAGACATCTCACTTAACGCAATGTTTACATCAGTGATTTCAAGTTTCACGATGTCCATGATGAACACCTGCAAAATTCAAGTATTCGGAAAATGTTTTTTGCTATTTGATTACCAAGAATGCATTTCTTGGTTACATAATACTGCGGCATAAGATAAGTAACATTTTCTTATCATTTCCTGTGGTACCGGACTTTATAGACCTCGGGATTTGCATCTGCTTTTTTGTCTGAGATGGAAGCTATAAGATGTGGTCACATAAATGAACACAAGGCGGTTACAGATGTTTCAGAAATCGTGGGATATTACTTTTTAAGAAGCATGCATAGATAAATTGCAAGACTGCAATATAATATTAAGCATATACATTATTTCGAATCGGAGCAAAAGCACCATGCCTTCAAAAGTTGTACAAGTTCAGATTATTTCAAATGACTTGATTACCACTTAAAACTTAAGTATAATTCAATACTTTGTATTAATTCGATACGATTACGAAAGTTGAAGGTCTCATATCATCAGCATTATATTTCAAAATTACCTTTGTATCACCATCACTTTTCAAGCATTATATTTTGTGGGGCACGCCTGGCACGTGGGTCCATCGGCTGCTGATTCCAAGGTGCCAATGGACCCGAAACGAGACGTATATAGTGAGACATTTTGCAGGTGAGCCCGTAACTCTTATTTGTACATGCTTATTTTGTCAGGTACTAACATTTTTTGTTGTTTAATAGTCAAGTAAGGCTTTATAGCAAACTGTAATTTTCACCAGAGTGAGCGCAGCAAAGCGAGTACCTTCCAAGAACTGTGAAAGTTGTTTTCTAAATCAGTAAATAATTGCTGTATTTTCTCTTCCGATGTTTTTTTTCTCACGTAATTAGACGTGGGTTTACATATCAACTGCTAGAAACATGATAAGTCGAGTGCGAAGAACGCTTCCAGAACTCTTATATGGTAGTGAGTTAGTGACATTAGAGAAAGTTCGATGTACTTTTTGATATCATTGGTAGATGACATTTATAAGTTGTCAAGTACTTTAGTCTAAATAATTTGCTTAGAAACTGTATAGAAGATATATATTCAAATTGTACAATACGAAAGTAGCTGACATGCAAAATTGAAAAATGCAATACAGATATGTGATATATGAGTACGTGACAGATTCAATATCAAGATCACGTCCTATACAACCATGCAGTAAGTTATTTATGTCATAGCTCACTTTCCTTGCTTAGCATTGAGTCTTTTTCAATGTATCATGTGTATTGAACGACTGTATATGTTGGATTCTCTATTATTTTGTAATCGACAAATTTAACAGTAATCACTACAAGTCAGTATCTGTACTATATTTATGACAAATAATATTAAAAGATATTAATTATACGCATCACAAACATAGTATAGATATTGATTTTCAATGATTATTGTCAAATTTATCATTTACAAAATAATAGAGAAGTCGTCTAATACACAGTTTTTGTTGCTTCAGTGTCATGATCTTCATCAATAATATGACAAATAGATATTATTTATACACATCATATTGCTGATGAAAAATTATAACACTAAAGCAACAGAAATAAGATCTTAGTGACAAGTGAAACCAATGACTTTAAAAATGATCGTTCACTGACACTCACATTCGCAATAATACCTTCCCTACTTGTAATATTGAGTGGACTATCGAATTAAACAATGGACTATAAACTGACCTTGAGGGAAATAGAACGGAAGGGATTTAATTCTTTCTTTATCTGCCGCACAATAATGGCTTGGTGGTCTAGGGGTATGATTCTCGCTTCGGGTGCGAGAGGTCCCGGGTTCGAATCCCGGCCAAGCCCGCAAATTTTATGGTTACTGATACATAGTTTCCATTGTAGCAAGGAAAACGAAAAAGACATCAAACTATTTTGAAAATTAATGACTGAAGAATAGTGTCGTCATTTTTTCTTAGTATAACATACGCTTAAACGCAAAAGTAGAAATTGTACCGTCTCGTTTCATTGTTGAATCCAAGTTCGAAGCTTAACGTTGCACAGCTCATTTACAAAACAGGCTTGATCAGATTGAGTGTTATACCTTGACATTCCATTTATCACTTTTGTTTTAACTTTCAACAACGACAGAGATACCTATCTGCGATAATTTGCTCATTAAGTTTTGCTGATTATTCTTCTTATACTGTATATTATTTTGCAATCTGTCAAAATACCTAAACAATAATGGGCTGATGTAAGAGACAACATCAAATCCTTTACAGTTGCTTCTCAAATGAGAATTGCTATTAACAAGATAATCTTCCATCGCCTTAGCTTTTAGAGAATTCCAGACAGAAAATGTTTGCTCAGGGAATAATACCAAAAATTCACAAGGTATGACCATGAAAAGAAAAAGAATATTATACAAAAATTCATTTGCAAAGCTTTCTCAATTTCTTTGATGACATGACATAATGGTCACACTGTTCTAAAATTGACGAATGAAGCTTTATGATATCATTGATTGACTACAGAAATCATCTGTCATTGTTGAGTTTCATGCAAAATCTGAAATATTCTTTCACAGTTAACGAGAGACGGTTTATGATCGCAACATATGAGCTTGATACGTGACAGTGTGTTGATGCTTAATGCAGACAACATCCTATAAGAAGCACTAATGCCCCATATAAAACGAAGTTGGATGGAACCCTCCTCTGGCCACAATTTTACGTCATTTTGAAAACAATGAAAGGAATGATTCCTTTCGATTTATCACTACCAAACTCTAAATTAACATTGAGGTACGCTGCCGCTGTATTGTGTGATTACCCTAGACAATAAAAGAAATGGTTCGGGTGTAACTACAAATTCTACAGCAGCAATCGACTTGCCTTTTTTGGAAAAGGGAAATCAATGCAGTCGTGACGCGTCCACTTCTATGATATATTTTTATATGTCCCATGGCTTGTCTAAACTTTCAATTTATTTCTTTGAATCTTATACTGGGTGTCCCAAAAAGAGACGAAAACTAAACGCTTATAACTTCGTCAATTTCCATTCAATTGAGCTGGCTTTTTGCATATAAATGTAAAATGCCCATAAGTTTTTAGCTGCAAAGTATGAAGCTTGAACACTTAGTACTCTTGGAGAAAAATGGGTATAATCTCGAATCTTGTGCATTTCCAATGGTAGAATTCAAGATATCGGACACGATGATATGCGATTTCCATCCATCAATCTTGATCATAGCACGTTTTTCCAGCATACATAGTACGAAAGTCCAGCAACATAGCGCGTCAAGGATTGGCTTGACATGAAAATGTGATTAAGCCTAGATGAAAATGATCGTCAAAGATCTTGCTTTTAGCAAATCCAATACAATATGAAGTTTTACAACAGCACAGTACATGTTGCAGATAGAATTTTATTTTGCGTGCAGCAAGTCTGCAATGAAGATAGCTCGTGCGTTTAATACACATTGCTCAAGCAAAAACATTGTTCAAGGGCAAGTGAATGTGACATAAGACGCACAATTTAAAAATTTGTGGCCAGCGGGACTCTCCAAAGATGTAACAAAGGAAATTCTGGTCACATAACTTATTGGTCACATTCTGGTCATATTTATTGACCATAGCTAGTGAATAAAAGCAGCATACACCTAAAAAGCTAGCTATAACGTCATCATCAACCGACACAAGACAACCAAGTAGCTTGTATTGTATAATTTCATATCACTATCTGGATCAGCTTATATCAAGCAACATCAACCGTTTGAGTTAATGATATCAATTTTGATAATCGACAGAAAAAGTCCTACAAATAGATAGATAGAAGCACCATGTTACAGTGAATGCCAGAGAATTGACGTTTATCTATGGATTCAATTAATATTATTTGAACAATTATTTCCGTACCGATATTGCAAATTATCAGATTAGAGATTTACGTAGAACACTTCCCCAGGAGGTTGATAATATATTATGTATCTAATATTTCAATATTTTCTTTTAGCTTTCTCAGTGTGCCAATTACACCAATTATTAAAAAGACGAACTGGGCCAAAAAAACGGTATTCTTTCCGTATCGAATGGATGAAAACTTCCAACGTCATCGAATGGCCTATACCGCCGTGCTCGAAGTAGTCCATCTAATATTCGAGAGTTTATATGACATGAAAGCGGTAGAACGACATCATGATGTCTTTCCATGATGTCCTTGAAACTCAACAAGAAGTCTGATGAAATTTTGCCGGTGACTTTGTAAATTGGTATAAATTGAATAACAAAGAAAAATTTTCACACCATAAATGCCAACAGTGTACGAGCAACCTTTCTGGCACATCAATGTAATAACCAGACCTCTTCGATATCGAGAAGGTATATGTAAAGTTCATCAAAATTATCAATAGGAACTGTTCAATATGGTATGTGGCATAAGAAACAAGAAACTTTGTCACATGCATCCCAGATGTAGTGAAAAATATATAAATCTTGAATCTTAAAAAGAGGTGTGTTATTCTTTAGTCTCACCAATAACGGCTCCAACAGAGACCATCTTGAAAGTCGATATTGAAAACCATGTATATCGCGAAAAGAATGCAGAGTAACTGTGACATGATTGCATTGAAGTGACAGAGAATAATCACCACGAATAGCAACACTAAATTCAATATCATGAAAGGAAGCGTTGAAATTCATTATGTGAATCGCAGTATCTGACCTAAAGATGTGAAGTAAAAGATGTATGCTTTCATCATGATGCCCATAAAAATTGCCTATTAATAATTAATTCCATGATTCCAATGATAAGATGCATACCCAGTTAATTCGTGTGCTCATTGGTATATTGAGAATTGAAAAATCGATAGAAGCATTTAGGTAGTATTTTCTCAAATGACTTAGAACAGCTGTCTTAGAAGCATTACGATCGGAAGTGGTCATACTTTGTCGCTGGAAGGTTTCGAGGAATTTGCACATGTGTGTTGTATTGTCGTGGCAAGTGTTGGAAAGCGACTACAGTAGAAATGAGGTGTGTATTGAAGGCCTCTCTGCGCAGGTCTGATGTTATACAGCCTGGCCAGCTAGGACATAAGAATTCAAACTAACATGTACCAAAGCTATAGTGACCACAGCATGGGACACAGCAAATCATAGATAGAAAGAAATTAAACACTTAACAACTCAAGAGTGCATAACACAGTTATCTACAGCATCTCCTTTTTTGAAATAATCGAATCTCGACTGAACTCGAGTTTCTCGACTTAAACGACGCAGTCTTGTCACAGGTTCTTGCTCTCGGACCGGTTGAATGTCGCTTGGTGGATCCACCGGTTGAGCGACAGCTTCACCCACATCTTCATTTATGTTTCTTGTAGGAGATTCAGTCATCCCTTTCATTTGAGATATGTCTTGAATACAACTTGTATTGGCAGCAACGAATTTGCCATTGTTTAGAACTCGCGCAGTGTTGAAATCACGTGACAACTGCTCCGCTTCACAACACCCTCTAACATCAAGATTCAGCAATATCGGAGTACGGCTGTCTAAACCTGGTCTTGCATTGTAATTAAGTTTTTCTGAAGACGGACTATATAAAGTATCAGCTAATGACAAGAAATTGTGATGAGATGAAAAACCACTTTCAGGATGCTTGTCACTCGGATTCTTGGAAATGCATCGTTTGAAGGACTGTATTGTTCTTTCAGCTAAACCATTAGACTGACTATAATATGGTGGTGAATGAATAAGCTGAATATTCCAAAAAGATAAAAAGTTCTTGAATTCTGTAGATGTGAAACACGTAGCATTATCAGTTACGATAGCAGTAGGAAGTCCAATAAACTTGAATGTTTCTCTCATTGCGGCTACCATTTGCTCAGATGTCGCTGTAATTTATGTTTTACAAATTTGCTGAATGAATCGAGCACAAGATACATGTTGTCTTGCACATGACACACGTCGATGTGGACTCGTTCGAGTGGATATGTTGTCTCGCCCCAATTCTGAAGACCTGGATTTTTGGGTATATTCCGAGACTTGCTGCATAAATTACACCTTGTGACATAATTAGCAATATCGCGATCTATACTTGGCCACCAATATATCTCACGAGCCTTTTTCCTCATTCTCGATATACCAGTGTGACCATCATGCAATCTTGGATGAATCTGAAGTCGTAGATTTTTGGGTACCACCAATCGGGAACTTTTATAAACCGCTCCATCAAATATCGAGTAGGTCAAGCGTTCTTTATTGTATGGCTCTAATTCGCCTTTCACATAGCGAGGCCAACCTCTTTGTATGTAGCTCTTTAAACGTTGAATTTCCGAATCGTTGGACATTCTTATTGTCTTTATGAGAGGAGTGAATTCATGGTGTTGATTCAACTATAAATCAACTTCTGAAATTTCTACTATATCATCAGGAGAGGAGAGTGTACTTAATGTGTCGGGTAAATGCATATTTTCTCCAGCAGCATTTTGAACAGTGAAGTCAAACCCTCGAAGAACATTAGCCCATCTCTGCAAACGTGAAGAAATTCTATCACTTACAGGCTTTGAAGTGTCAAAAATGAATTTCAGTGGACGATGATCTGTTATTATGGCAAAATGTCGTCCTGACAGATCGTTTGTGAAACGGCGTATACCAAAAATGATTGCCAGAGCTTCCCGTTCAATGTTTGAATAATTCCTTCCAGCAGATGTCAGAGTTCTTGAAGTGCACCAAATAATTTGCTTTTGTTCACTATCATACGATTTATTGCTCCCAATCCTTTTTGAGATGTATCACAACTGAGAAAATTGGCTTACTTTCTTGGAACATGGTTAAGCCAATTGAATGACTGATGTCTTAAATAAGTGACCGCAAAACCTCTTCTGTATCTTCATTCTATTTGTATCGTGCATTTTTCTTGAGCAGGGAAAATAGTTTTGAAGCCTTGGCTGAAAAGTTACGGGCAAACAATGAATAATACTGCAAAGTGCCGATAACTGAATGAAGTTCACCTTTAGACCTCGGAGACCTTATAGTTAGAAAACTTTTGAGTTTCTCCGGGTCAGGTTCGATTTTCCCAGGGGAAATGATGTATCCCAAAAATCTCAAAGCAGTCACGAAATGCTTGAATTTGTCTTTAGAAACATTTAAATGAGTCTTTTCTGAACTTATCTTGGAAAGATAGCCTTTCAAGAACCAGAAATCCAGTGACTATGTGCGTCGGCAAATAAATAATCTGAGCTTGCAGATTGAATCGAAAATTGTGCCTGTTTTTATCAATCGCAGTGTTAACGATGTTATCTGTCGGCCTGTCGAGAAGCCAAAACTTGTAAAATGCCATGATGTTGTCTATATTTATAAATATGATTTGTGTGAGGCAAATTATGTAGGGATGACATCTAGACATCTTTTCGAACGTGTTAAAGAACACAAGTATTCGCCAAAATGAGCATAGGGATAATCGTGTGGAGATTGACAATTTCAGAATTCTGAAATATTGCAAAAGTAAATTTGATCTCCTTATCTATGAAATGCTTTTCATCACTGCAATCCGCCCTTCTCTCAACACACAGCGTGATTCAGTGTCAGGGAAATTGTTGACTAATTGACTTAACACTTGTTGTCAAGAATTTTATCTTTGATGTGCGTAAATTACAAGTCAACGTTCTCCACCTGTTAATTTGATAACTGCTGCATGTGTTAACTCTAAACTGCTCTGCATTTCACGATCATGTCACTTCCACTGAAGATGTTTGTATGACAAACGAAACGTCTGGGCAATACATTGAAAATGAACATTTTCTCGTTATGATTTCTTTCCAAGATAATTTCAAAAAAGTTATTAATCGGATTTTCTGAACTTCTTTCAGTAATATGCAATGTTCCTGTTCAGTGGAGCTGCCAATCAAAACATCGTCCTAATACGTAAATCCACCATCTAAACCATCCCATGTATCGTCAATGTAACGCTGAAAAATTCTTGGAGAAGCACTTGTGCCTAAAGGAAGTATGATAAAATTGAAATAACCAATATGAGTCGCAATAGTAGTCAGTTCTTGCGAACTCGGATCCAATGGTACTTGAAAGTAAGCTCTTTCCAAATCAATTTTAGAAAATATTTTGTATTGCGACCAATTGGAAGCAAATTCTGAGAAAGTAGAAGGAGAGTAGCTCAATGGATCAATGGTTTTGTTACCAGTATGTTGAAAATCTCCACATACCCCGATATCTCCGTTACTTTTATCCACAGGTACAATTGGTGCAGCAACAATAGGACTTTTTGTTCTAACAACTTCTCCATCCCTCAACATTCGTCTCAACTCTTCCTCTATTTTGACTTTCTTGTAGAATGGCAAGGATCGAGCTTTGTAGATCATGGCTGGCGATGCAGGAACATTGTTGCAATGAAGAGCAACACAATGATTGCCAACATTGTTGACATGTGCAACATTAAATATGTTTAACTTTTGTAAGGCATCCGTACCCACAATTGCTTTGCCGCTATTTACAACGAAAATGACAAGTGCATTCTCTCTCCCGGTTTAAAAGAACATAAAAGTTAGAGTGAGTGACATGAGTCAGTATTTGATGTCTGAGAGCCTCTACAAAATGAAATGACAAATTTCATGTTTTGACTTAATTTTGGCGATTTTACTCATTTTTTAGAGGCTCTCACCCATCAAATACTGAATCATACGACTCACTTCAACTTTTATATCGAAGTTGATGTTCTGAACTGAATCAAGTTTCAAATTTCATGGCATTCTGATAAATAGTTTCTTTTCTGCAAAAGAAAATGTACGAAAATTGCCAAGTGCTTCACAATCCATAGATATTTCTTGAATTTTACCATTGGATTCCTTTGATCTTACCTATAACCGACTGGCTGTGACACCTAAGAATTTGATTTTTGTATTCAGCGCTTCAAGATATATAAATTCATGCTATTAAGCCCTTTGTGCACGAATTTAGGAAGAAAGTGTCAGTAGCTCCCGGACTATTTGCTCATGAAAATTTAGCCAAAATTATTCATTCAAGCATATAATGAGGCAGAATTGATATGACATACATGACAGTATAAATACTCACATTTATCATCCTTATGACCAGATAAGTTTCTAAAACTGCGAAGACTTTCCGCAAAATTAATCATGCAGTCAATAACTCTACTTTATACAGACTATCATTGACATGAGGTCGCCATTGAGCAGGTGATGCATATGATCTGAGTATGTCTACTATGTACTCAAACCGATTATTCTTTCACAATTTCGATGTCATGGTGAAAGTACCGGATCATTCAATGAATTGGTTCGGGAGTATGATCGGACCGATCAGGCACTGTCGGATATCGGACCAGGATTCAGTCGGATCTTCACTCACATGCTCTCAATCGTACTAACTGTCGCTCCACTTGTATTCAAATTTGTCAACTGGTTAAAGGACACAAAATAAGCAGGTATCCTGCGCAAAATGAAAGAATGGAGCTCACTTGTCAATGCCACCACGGTGTTCGTGCAAATCTCCCAACAGGACACCTTGAGGTCTCCACGCCGGCCGAGTCGATACTTGCTCCCATTGACCTGTTGTTTCGTCTCCTACCATTAGATTATTGTATTGGTCACGTTTATGCAGCTTTAAATTGAACTCGTAGACAAAGCTGCTCGAATAACTGAAGAAAAAATCCTTCATTTTGTCGTTGGAATAAAAAATATAAAAACTATTTGTAAATCGTTTTTACATTGTTGAAATTACCTTTTGTGTCATGCATAATTGATCTTATATGAAATCTTTAATCGCACCATTACATAATATTCAATACGAGTTTGACGTACAAAAATTTCGTCTCGGTGATCAAAATTTAAAACTATACACTAGGTATTTTATAAAAAGTTGAGGTTTCAAGAATAAATGCAACTCAACTTCAAATTGAGGAGAAATCGAATATTGAGCTGTCAAGATTTTATCAACCTTTCCTTAATTCAATACAATCATTTCAATCAGGTGTGCACACAACTGCACTTAGTGCGAGTAGAAAATTCCTCGTAAGGCATATGTTTCCCAACAAACAAAGGAAATTTGGTTGCGTTCATTTCATTTTCATAATGCAGGGGCATTGTTTATCAATAAATGTCCAACGACGAATATAAACTTGCTCATGCCATAAGTATTCTGTGCATTAAGAATAAGAGAGTACCTTGACAATTAACAGCTGTAATACTGCGGTGGAGTGAGTTCGACACCGCCAGAGAACGCGACAATTGATAGAAGCTGTCAGTACCTGATGAATTAGATTTAACAGACGGAAAATAGCTGCGCGTCTTGGTGGATTTGAACCACCGACCTCTGGCATTCTAGGCCAACGCTCTACCAACTGAGCTATCGACGAGCGACAGAACGACATAAGTCCTCAATTGAAGAACCCGCGTAAGAGAATCCGATAGCTTCATCCTCCAAGACAACATTGCATCAACCGTCAAGCCAAACTACTGAACCAAGTTATCAGTAATTCAAAGCCAGCATAATACTTTGAAACGGGGACTTAGTCCACACAAGTATTCAAAGAAAGCTGCAATGATAATTTAACAGACGGAAAATAGCTGCGCGTCTTGGTGGATTTGAACCACCGACCTCTGGCATTCTAGGCCAACGCTCTACCAACTGAGCTATCGACGAGCGACAGAACGACATAAGTCCTCAATTGAAGAACCCGCGTAAGAGAATCCGATAGCTTCATCCTCCAAGACAACATTGCATTAACCGTCAAGCCAAACTACTGAATCAAGTTATCAGTAATTCAAAGCCAGCATAATACTTTGATAACATTCAGGACCAATGTTTGATTCAATCAATACGTTTTACATGCAAGTGCCCGGGTGATATCTAGGATTCATTCATATATTTACGATTCATCATCATTTAGTTCTCTGCCTACTGACAGCTCATTTGCTTCTTTCTTTTCTTCAACTCTCTATTCTGGGGATCCTTTTTTGTTTGGCAGTAAAAATTCCTTTTTTTTGTAAAAATCTGTCATGCTTTCTCTTCTTCTTCCTCTGGGTCTACTTCCTTCCACACGGCCTTCAATCGCCTCTCTCAATAAACCATCATGTCGAAGCACATTTCCCAGTCATTGATGCTGTCTTCTCCGGATTGCTTTGATCAGTACCTACCTCTCTTCGGTTACAATCCTCAATACCTCGTCATTCGCACGATATTAAGTCCAACTTGTCTTCTCTATTTTTCTCAGAATCCACGTTTTGCATGACTCTAGTCTTCTGATGTCAACCTTTCTTAAAGTTCACGTATCCGATCAACATAGCAACACACTCCAAATTGTCTTTGCCATCATAATTTACGGCTACTAGCTATAAAATACGAGTACGACCACCCCAACACCTGGACTGTTGTTTTTAATGTAGTATTTTAGAAGACATAATTTTGTTGCATTATTACCGTAGGATTTCTTTGCCAGTTACTGCATTGTCTTTCCTGGAGTTAACAACGGATGGAAGTCCGGCTTCGGGCACTGATTTCGTCATTTCTACGCTACTGCTGCTGGTTCCACTGCTGCCCATAAATAACTGTTGCCATTCGCGATTAATTTCCCGCGCACCCACCGACGTCAGCGGAATCGCTCTCTCAGGAGAACGCGCACGGACAGGACTGGCCGCTTTTCTACCCGGTTTCTCCACTTCAGCCATCTTCACTATCAGCATGCCGGGCCGACCTCGTCCGCGCATGCCCACAGTCAACTCACCCCTTTGACCAGAACCTGCTCGGCCACGCTCCACCAGATCTCTGAGACGACAAAGCCGATCCTCATCTCCACCGCTATTCAATCCTGACGAAGTCAATCGCGCGTATAAATCCCCCGCAGCACCCTCCAACATGGGATAACTTGGTGCATGTCCTCGTCGTGTCTGTGCCCGCGCCTCGCGTCGTTCTTCCAACTGACGCCAAAGTGTATGCAGAACCGATGGCTGAGAGTAAGATAGCGTATCAAGAACCTCCTCTGAAATAGGCGGCAGCAAAGAGTCAAAGAGGGACTGCTCACAGCCAAGCCAGTCTAAGGGCATTGTAAGGTATGGTCCTAACCAAGTTCGCTCCGAATCCGGATCCCGTAACAATCGGTATTCTTCCCATGGAGGGAGAACGCGCGCGGTAGCCGACACAAAAGTGACAGCAGCACGACGCACATCTGAGGAAGGATGAGCAAGCAGTGGAACCACTCGAGTCAAATATTCTTCAAAATGATCATATGCGAGTAATTTGACAGCCACCAGCTGCGTAAGACAGCGAAGAGCAGCGACTAATACAGATGGAGTGGGGTCAGTGAGTCCCTGAAATGAAAAAGTTTCTGATCATGCGAGGATTAAAGGTGTGAAATCAAGATATTTTCTGAGAGCATATTCTGATAAACTAAGTACAAGTACAACATCCTATTTTAGAACTTCTAGCATGATTGTGTAATAATTCGTCGCTAATCAAAAACTCTGACTTTCTTGCAAAATTTAACAGAGTAAGTGAAATTGAAAAGAAAGTGCAAGTCATAAAGTTAACGCATACAAGCCAAGACGGCGGCCAATACTGACTTTACACTCTGTCTGTGCAAACTCCAATGGCTTTATGATATTGTTAGATAGCTATTAGCACTAATGATATTTCTGTGCGTTCACCCTTTATTGTGACATCGTCTATTAATTCTGACTACATTTGGAGTGCACTTGAATGTCATCTGTGGCCCATTTCACGTTAGAAAACAAAGCCAACATCTTCGTCGCAGATGAACCGAAAGCTTGGGCAGGCCACTGCGATGTCTCGTAACTATCTTCCTTGTAATCTCACTTCAGCCTGATCTTATGTTCATTTCACCCATTACACTTTTATTACTCAGAATTTAGCTTCATGAATCAATGTATCATATATTGTGTTGAAATCAGTAGCTAGCAAAATTGTAAAATTTTTTTCCGTAAGTGATGATTCAGGAATTGTCAGAGAGACGTCGCCAGACTGATCATAAAATTCAATATTTTTCAATGTCAAATTTCTTCAAAATTCATAGTTTTCAATGTTTTGACGTTCAAATTTCAAGGTCAACCTTCCACAAATTTCGAGGTTTTCGAGTCAATTGTTTAACGTTTCATTGAAATTATGTCTTTAAAAAATTGGCTCTTCAAAAAATCTAACCTTCCAGGTTGAGACCATCAATTCACGATGAAATTCACGCTTTCACAGTTCTGAATGATTTCTGAAAATTTTCTAGATCTATTAACAAATGGCAATTTCTTGTTTTTATGTACAATCACACTTCATTTGTGAAAGTACCGCTCACCACCTATGTCATAAATATTCGATTGTGAGTTACAGTTAAGTAACACTAATACGCCAACTATTCATTCTATCGGTGCAAACAAATGAAAACATGTACCAACCTTCATCAACAAATAAGATCAAATCATATCAATGATTAATGATAAACTGCTTATGGAACTAGAGCAACATGAGTTATCATGATTGAAGCATCAAAAACTCACCATCTCAAGGACCGAACGAACCATGTCAGCAGCGTGACGTCCAACATAGGATACCACTGGAAAAACATTATCAAAAAATGCAGCACGAAGTTTCGAGTCCTCCTTATCGTTGAGAAAAGTTATCATATGTGAAAGTAGAACATCGGTACTTTTCACAAGGCCTAGGAAACAGCACAGTCGCTCGAGAGAACCGACAACAGCGATACGTACAGCATTATGAGAATCAGTGAGAAACGGCACCAGAACGCCCTCTGCCACGGATCGTAAATTCGCCACTTCTTCGTCGTATGAAGTTCCCTAAAAATAAAGCCTATTTATAGGGCTGCAACCGTGTAGATTTACATCATCGACATTTTTGCTTACAGCTTGTTCGATTGAACTTTGTCCACCTTGACCTCGCTTCATGTCCACACAGCGTAAAAATTCTAGCGCCATATGACATAAATCTGCGATCACGGAGGCATAGGCACATCGAACACCCACTTGTTTGTCCCGAACTAACGGGGCCAATGCTGGAAAGATAAATTCAGGGAAAATGTTGGCTTCACTGTCGACGCCGCTCATTAGTCCACTACGTGGGCACAAAGCTGCACAGAGGGTGAATGGCACTGTACGCCGTATTTGGTCACATGGGTCGCCGACGAAGTCTAAGATGAATGGAACAACACGATCCATGACCCATTCGGGATGAATATATCGTGAGCAGCGAACCATCATTTCTAGGGCCATCATTTTCACTTGACTGAAGTTGAGATTCCGACCAATTGCGGTGATGGCGTTGACCATGATAAGTAGACCCTCGTTGGCTTGAGGTGAATTTGGGTCTAGAACCAAACATCGTTTCATTGTTGGCCACTCTCTGTATACGAAAAGAAAATATTCATATCAATGATTTCTCAATATACATATATACTCAGTGACAACAAGAATGAAACAAGTCCTGATATGAATACTTATGACTTAAACTTGGTTGTACTGTACGTTTATTTGTTGTTTGTAAAAGGAGAACTCGAATGCTTTACTCAAAAACATTTAATTTGATACTCATGATTTTATCAACTTAAGTTAGAAACGGGTGTGACACCGCGAGCATCCAAACAGGCATCGATGCGTGAGGGCATGGATGAGCACAGTCGCTGGATGAATGCCAGGTCTAAGAGGTTCCACTGCTCGATCAATCTGTCGGCCAACATCTTCAAAGACACTGGTGGGTGGTTGTACCTCTCCCTCACTCTGCGACCAAGTTCATCCCAGCAGTGCTCGATGGGGGAGAGGTCGGGAGAACGTGAGGGCCATTCCAAGGTTGGGATTCCACTGCTTGCTATCCTGTTAGAGACCACTGAATCACGATGGGGCCTTGCGTTGTCATCCTGAAAAATCAATTGATTCGATGTCACTGCTGGAACCACGACCGGTGTCACGATCTCGTCGGCATATCGTTGTCCTGTCAATGTTCCTTTCACTACGATTGCTGGTGTTTTTCCATTGTGCCAGATAACGGCCCAAACCATGACACTACCGCCGCCGTACCGGTCGTGTTCTTTGACGCAACATGGAGCAAATCGTTCACTTGGCAAGCGATGAACACAGATCCGACCATCGTTGAAATCGAGAGTAAACCTCGATTCATCAGTCCAGAGCACACGTTCCCACTGACTGTCACTCCACGACTGATGACCTTGACACCACGTCATTCGTCTCCTTCGATGTTCCAGGCTCAGCGGAATTCTCACAGCGGGTCGTCCAGACTGTATGCCAGCTTCTCGCAATCTTCTATATGCAGTTCGAACGCTACAGTCAAGGTTCCCAGCAACCTTCCAGTACACAATTAGCTTCGGGACGGACACAAATCTGTTTCTTTTAGCAGCTAAAACTAAGCGTGCATCTGTCCGCTTGGATGATACCCTTGGTCTTCCTAATCCTTTCTTCTTTTCCACATTTCCTTCTGCTTTCCAACGACACCACCACCTCCATACAACGACCCTTGAAATTTTCAATTCTTTCGCAACAGTTGTAGAACTTTGCCCACAACGCATCATCCCAATTGCCATTCCTCTGGTAAAGTTATCGTGCGCCATTTCATAAGTCAAATCTGGTCAGCAGTAGGTGGTGATTCTGTTCAACTTCTAGCTGTTACTGTGATCAATATCAAATTTTGAAATTTGATGGTCCTATATCATTTCCCTTATCATATGGAGTTCAATGGTGATACATAGAAAGCGAGATGTCATCTCAAACCATAGAAAAAAATGAAACAAACTTCCATTCAAGTCAATGATAGTTGGTTTCATTATTTATGTCAGTGAGTATATATGTAGACTATACAGCGGACAGGCTGTTCAAAATGATGATAACACAAGTCATTTTTGCAAGTTTGATATTCACTTTACTTCGGTATCACGGCAGCATGTGACTTATGACTATAACGATAATGCTAGGAGTTTCATTGAGACAGTAATGGGCAAAAGACCGTTCCAGGACACCATAAAATTCAAAAAAATAGTATCTTTAAAAACGACATAAATTCATGAATTTGAACCCTTTTTCAGGTTATTAAGACTTAAATACATGAATTTAGTCCATTCAAAAAGTACCATTTTTTCAAAAAATGGTACTTTTTAAAAACGACATAAATTCATGAATTTGAACCCTTTTCAGGTTATGAAGACCTAAATTCACAAATTTGGGCGTTTTTAAAAATACCCAATTTTTCAAATTTTTCAAAATCTCAAATTTGTGATTATGACATTTTTCATTGCTTAAATCATGACCGTTCCAGGACACTGAAAAAATCAGAAAAGTTAAGAATCTCAAAATTTGAGAATTACAATTTTTACCTTGAAAATCATGACCGTTCCAGGACACCGAAAATCATAAAAGTTGAGAATTTCAAATAATGAATTTTATCCATCTTTCAGGTTTTTAAAATATATCATGTGACTAATAATATTTCTTTAAAAATGGAAGAAACAAAAGTGGAAGGAACTTCAGAAATGGAAGGAACCTCAAGAATATATCCTTCGTTATCATATGAACGTAGTTCTACTTTAATGGACATTGAAAAGATTAACATTGAAAAAATGAACAAAGAAAAACACAAAGATAGAGTACGTTATATGAAAGATAAGGAATCTCAATTATTATTAAGATTAGAGCATTATAAAAAATTAAGAAAGAGATGGACTAAAGTTAAGAATGTAACACAAGGAATTGGCATATTCTTAACAATAAGTTTAGGTGCTTTAACAATTGTTATATCTTCAGGTGTTTTAGTAATTCCAGTAGTTGCTACAGCTTTAACAGGTACGGGTGTTTTTGCAACTTCACTTGTTACAATGTTAGATAAATCTTTAATAACTAAGAAACGAAAATCATTAAAAACTAAGCATTTACATATTAAAGAAGTCTATGATAAACTACATTACTACTTTCAAAGAGTATGTGATGATAATGTTATTACGTTAGATGAGATTGAAAAATTTTATCAAATAGCTAATGAAGTAAATCAAATATCATTTCAATTACAGTCAGAAAAAGTTGATGATAAGAATAAACAGGATGGCAAAATTTCGAGTGATGGTAAAACTTTTACTGGTGGTAAAATTTCTAATGAAGAAAATGACAAATTTTTTTTAGAAGAGCTAAAAACTTTAAGCGAAAATTTAAGCAAAAATTTATTAAACAAAACTTTATTAAACAAAACTTAAAACGAGAAAACTTTAAACGAAAAGATGTCAAACAACAAAGCAATAAAAAAATAATTTGTTCAGTAAAATGTTTTTGCTGTATTCCAATGTTACCACAACATTCAAATATTATATTTTAAAAATGGATAAAATTAGAGCTGATAATTTTAAAAGAATAAAACAATTAGAAGAGTTAATAAAACAAAGAAATATTATGAAAGAAAATCATCTTCAACATAGAATGATAAAAGCTGGTATTCAATCTGATATGTTTGAAAAAATGCAGCAAACCGAACAAGTAAAAACTGATTTTGAAAAAACTATGAAACCATTTAAAACTCTTGAAAAAGAAAGTACAAATAATGATAAACAAATTGATATAACAGATCCAGAGCACAAAACTATATTAGATGACTATGGATTACTAGAATCAAACATTAATAAGAAATTACCAAAATCTATGCAATTTGAACATTCTATTTCATTTATAGATGGAAAAACAATACCTAGATTTTATCTCGGACAAAAAGAAATATTTCCACAACCTTTTCGAGGTTCAATTTTTTCACCAGATAAATCTCCTTTTAATTTAGATAGAAATTTTGTTGATCTTTTAAGAGGAGCAGATTTAAATAATTATGCTGTAGAAGATCTCATAAAATATAAAGCTATGTTAGATAGAGTTGGTGCAGTAAAATCTCTTAGACGTTATAAACAATTAGAAAATTTATTATCATCGGGAGTTAAAGTAGGAAAAGGTTTATCTGAAAAACAGAAAACAGAAACAACCATATTCTTACCAGATGATCCACAAGAATTACTAAATAGATTAAATATTTTAATATCTGCAATAAAAGAAGGACATAATTCTAGTTTTAATGAAATTCATGCTATATTGAAAAGACTGTTAGAAAAGAAGATTCTAAATGAAGAGGATTATAAAAGTGTAACGAACCGAATGTTCTAGGGCTTCGCCCGTAGCTGAAATATGTTGTTTCTAATTTTTATCTATGATTTTTATTCATGATTTTTATCTATGATTTTTATCTACGACTTTTATCTACGATTTTTATCTATAATATTTATTTAAAATTTTAACTAAAAAATGTGTTCAGCAGATTTAGACAAAATTAATAATCATTTAGAAAATCTAACAGAGATTTTGGGTTCATCAAAATTTAGTACGACGTTAAAAATTATAACAACTACTTCATCACACACTTGTAATTTAGAACCCATTCTACATTTAGAACAAAATAAAAATTATCAAATTGCATTGACTAGTTTCTCTACATTTAACACTATTCAAAACGTTATCAAAGATGTGAATGATCAATTTAGATATTCTACTGATAAAGGCAAAACGTGGAAAGTACTAACTTTTCTTCCTGTTTCTTACGAAGTTGAATCAATATCAAATGAAATTAAGAGACATTTAGGTATACCATTTAAAGATAAGAAACAATTACATTTTGCAGTTGAACCGGCAGTTAATAAATTTTCTCTTACTTTAGACGAAAATCATCAAGTTGATTTTAATCATGATAGATCATTGTCAAAGCTATTAGGATTTAATAAACAAACTTATAGTCAAGGTTATCATTTAGGTGAGAAGATTCCAAAAATAACTGAAATAAATTCAATTGTTGTACATTGTGACATTATTGAAGGAGGATATATAAATGGTAAATTATCAAATTTAATATTCAGTTTTCCAGCTTTTACTGTACCCATTGGTTATAGATTAAATGTATTTCCACAAACATTAATATATTTTCCTATTACAAGAAAAACTATTAACAACATTAACATTAGAATCACCGATGAAAAAGGACAAGAAATAAATTTTGGAGGTGAAGAGATTATGATAGATCTTTTGGTTCGGGAGGTATAAACTCCCGTTCGGGAGGTATAAACTCCCGTTCGGGAGGTATAAACTCCCGTTCGAGAGGTATAAACTCCTACGCGAAGCTAGAGAAGTCTAATTTTCTTCTTCTTCTTTAGAAACAAAAAATAAAACAAAATAAAATTTTTTTATTAAAAAATGAGTGAACTACCCCCATTAAATAAAAAAAAACTTAAATTTAATCATCATCCAAATTTATCTAATAAAGTTTTGTCAGTTATTTGTGGAAGATCAGGATGTGGAAAAACATATCTATTATTTAAAATTTTAACGACTCCAAATTTTTTGGATTATAACAATCTTATAATTTATACAACAACAGCAGAACAACCCGTCTATCAATTTTTAAAATATGGATTTGAAAATAATCTTAAAAAACAGCAATTGCTTCATTATTCAAAGGATATGAAAAATCTGAAGATGAAGAAGAAATAAGTTCGTGGTGTGAAGAAGCAACAAAAAATAATCAGTTAGTTGAAACCAATAAAAATAAGCATATAAAGATACAACTAATAGATGATAGTGGTAATATGCAAGATCCTAGTAAACTAGATAAAACAATGAAACATTGTGTAATTTTTGATGATTGTGTTAATGATAGAAATCAGTCAGTTCAGAGAAATTATTTTACAAGAGGTAGACATAATAACTGTAGTGTTTTTTATTTAACACAAAGTATGTATTCATTAGATGGAAGTGTTATTAGAAAGAATGCAAATATATTTATACTATTTGAAATAAATGCAAGAAACGTAAGTGATTTGTTAAGAGATTTATGTGTAAGAAATAAAGATGAATTTAAACAATCGTGTAACAATGCTTGGTCAAAAGATTATGGCTTCATTACAATTAATATTGATAAAAAAATTCATGAGAGTTATCGAACAATTGTTCTCTGACTGAAAGTCGATAGAAAATATTTTCGCGGAGTGATAAAAAATATACAAATATAGTGTTATAATATTTTATTATTTTTTATTTTATGTATATATCAAATTTGTCTATCTTAGAAATTAGAAAATTAAAAAGGTTCAGTAGTTATTCCATCAGGTAAAATTCTTCTTTTATCATCAAATGGATCTAATGCTAATTTATGTTCTTCTTTTAAATACATTTTATGTTTCTTTGAATTAAGTCTATAATTACATGCTGTTTTTATTTCATTATTAAATAATGCATTTTTATAATCTTGAAATGTTATTTGATTAGCCACTGATGCCTTTGAAATTCCTTTTAATGTTTTATGTGTTTTAATATTATTAGTTGTATCATAACAGTAACATTTAGATTTTAAAAATATAGCTTCTGTTATGAAATCTTCATTTCCTTCTAATTCATCTTTTACTTTACATAAATCAGAAGGATGAATGATATCTTTTATTTATCTATTTCTTCATCAAGTGTAGAATTATACGGTATTGTTAATTCTAAGAAAACAGAATCGGTATCTGTAAAGTGTAATTTATAGTTTTTGCCATAAGCAGGTGCTAAATAATCATATATAAATCTATACATAAATAGTTTAGCTAATTCTAATATAGTGAAACCAATGAAATTAAACTTATCATGTTTTACGCTAATTCGACGTAAATGTACAGCACATAGTTCATCACTAAATCTAGTAGTTCTTTTATATGTAGGTTTCCTTGTTAAATTTTGAAACCTATCTTTATCATAAACTATTTCAATATTTTGTCTATTACGCACATTTTCTAAAGTCTTACCATAAAATGCATTATTCATTAATTTGAAGAACACGTTTCCAAAATCATCTTTATTTCTTTTAGCTATTTTGCGTTTTTCAATATTGAACTCTATATAATTTTTTAACCACCTAGATTTTTGATAAAATAGTTTTCGATGTATTTTGGTGAGAATCATTCCATGATCTAAATACCAATCTAGCATTCTTCCTTCAACAACATACTTTCCTTTATTGCTTTGTGTTAACATAAGTTTTTTTGTTGGTCTGTATTTTTTAGGAATTAAAGATTTTTGATAATCTGAAAAATCTTCTATATTAGGAATTTTGTTTTCGGGACAGAAAGGAAAATATTTTGTTTTATCTTTTATTTCATCAGGGTATACTAAATCAACTTCATATATATAACCATGATTATAATTTCCATCATATGTTTTTTGATAATCAAGAATATTACACCATGACATTTCACCTGTTGGTAATTCTTGTATCATGCAAGAAGAATATAAGCTATTAAAATCATAATATAACAAATAGTTTTCTCTCATGATTTCATCAACTGCTGCTTGACTATCTTCATTTGATATAAGTCCTTCTATATTTTGATTAAACAATTTTATAAACTGATCACTTTCTTCTGGAGATAAAGGTTTCATTATTCCATAATCATCAGGATTTACTTTTTTATTGTAACACTGTACATAACGATTACCTAAAACTGATGAAACTCCACCTCTAATTCCAGATTCAAAAAATAATAATTTATCATATGTATTTTCTTTATAATGTTTAAGTTTAACGGACTTTGTCCTAGAGCCATCGGCTTGAACACCAGTATGTTTTAATCCTGCTAGCCATGTTAAACCTGGTGTAGAATAACAATAACATGGATCTATTCCGTAATATTCTAAACACATGTCACGAAAGTTTTCGAAAAGATCAGCTAGTATTAATACATCTATCTGAAGATATTTCATTGTATAATCATACATTGTTTTACAATTTAACTCTCTCCAATTCTTTTCAGCTTCTGCAAAGTCTTCGTCAGATAATTGTGATCGTTTTAATGTTGATTTAAATTTATTTATTGGAGGAAGTTGTTCTTCTTCCATAATTTTATTCACAGAATTAAAATCAGTCTTCGACTGTGAACCACAGGTTTTATCTCCAGTTATATCAGTCTTCGACTGTGAGCCGCAGGCTATGTACTCATACGGAAATATTCCTTTTAAAGGTTTTAAATTATATTTATTTAATATTTTACATTGTTCAGATTTCAAAGTTTTTCCCATAGCATCTAATGAATAAGGAGTAAAAAATCTAAATGCATCTAAGATTCTAATACAACCTAATTGCATTGAAAAATATTCTTCTTCTGTTTTACATAGTACATTTATTTGTTGTTGTTGTAATTTTTCAGATGAAAATAAATCTTTCATTACTAGATGGAAATCATATTTAGAACCATTATAGAAATATAGAGGAACAAAGTTATATTTAAATTTATTAGCATTAAGATTACAAGAATTATGTGCTGCACCTCTATATAATCCATTTAGATGATCATGATCTTTTACTTTGTCGGCAGAGCCGTCGCTTCGCTTATCAATATATCTACCTTTGCCATTTTTATAATTTTTTGTAAATTCTTTTCCACAGTAATAACATTTTGTTTCATTAATAAAATTTAATTTTTCTTTTTCTGTTAATGGCATCATTGGAATATTTGTTTCAAGCAATTGTGAAAAGCGACCTTGTAATTCTTCTACTTTCTTTGTAAACATTTCTGAACTACCTTCACCATAGTATTGAAAATATTCTGATTTAAATAATTCAGGATAATTTGAATGAATGTACATTCCCCAACATAATGGTTTTTGTTCAAATAAATATTTTTCTTTACTTTGTTCAGATGCACTTTTTTCATAATTACAAACCGAAGGTTCTAGGGCTTGGCCCGTACCATTTTCAGAATCGGGCGAAGCCCTGGAACTTTCCGTTCGATTTTGTGTCATATTAACATTATATGCTTCAAAATCACAATAAATAGTAAAGGGTACTTTATTTTTAAAATACCATTTATTATATTCTAAATAATCATCTTTAGGAAATGTGTTTCTGACTGCTTCATTTTGTTGGCAATTCTCCAAATGTCTATTCATTTCTTCTTTAGTTCTAAAACTTGTCATACATTGGAGACAAGGAAAATTGGCATTATCTGAAGTTTTTGTAAATATAGAAACATCTTTACACAATATAAAATGACCCTGATAATATAATATATTCGCTTGTGCTGGCTGTTTTGTCTGTTCTAGTTTTTCAAATTTATCTTGATATATTTCATGTGTTTCATCAATTTCTTTTGTAAGATTAAATGTATTTCGATGAAAATTTTGATTTAATATTTGTAACTGATAACTATATTCTTTATCATATTGTTCTTTATATTGTTGTAGACATTTTTTTACAGATTCATTTATTTTTTGATTGGTTTCATTTTCTTCATTATTTAATTCTTTATTGTCTTCATTTAATTTTTGAATCGTTTCTATCTTATTTTGATATTTATGGCCATATTCTTGTACTAATATTTTTGTTTGTTGTTGATAATCTGTTTTAAATTTTTGTAAACTTTCATTTAAATTTTGTAATTTTTGTTGATATTCTAAAGATAAAGATAAATAATCGGAATCATAATCATAATTATAATTACGTCCTTTATAATTATTATGACTAATCATTATTGGTGATAATGTTTTCATAATTTCAAAATTTTCAGTACATATTATATTTCCTTGGTAAAAAATATTATGATGCATGTAATTTCCCCTATCATTATATACTATTTCTGATTGACATAAATTTTTATTATTCAAATAAAATTTTTTTGAATCTGAATAAAGTGGAGTAATTTTACCAATAGAAACATAATTCACATTTAATTCAAAAACATTTACTTCTATTAAATTTTTATTCTTTTTATGAAACTTTTTTAACCTATTATAATCATATGGAAATTCATCTAAGCCATCAGAAAGATCAAATTCATTTATGTATTCTTCTTTATTATAATGACTTAGTCTTTCTTTGTGATATTTTGCAGGATGTAAATGTGCTATAATACTCCACAGAAAACAATAATCATCTTCATTTTTTATGTTGATTATTTGTGGTGAACTGAAAGGCAAAGGAACATAACTACCACCAGTATTATTTTTATATTTATCAATTACTATTTTCTTAGATAGTATTTTAACAAATCTCCAACCAGATTCACGTAACTGGGCTTCAATTATACAATTTTCTAATTTAAGTATCATCGATTCAAATATGGGTTGTATATCATTTACATTATGAATTTCTTGTGAATTTGTAAAATGTCCTTGTATTATTTCTTCAGGAATTCCATCAGGTCCATTTTTTGTATAAAGTACTTCTACAATCATATAACATTTGAAAGATTTCTTAAATATATTATAAAAGTTTGTTAATACATTATAAAAAGTTTCATCGGTTTCATTATGTTCAACGGGCGAAGCCCTGAAAGACATCTTTGATGTCCCGTGAACAGACTGATTAAATAAATATTTTATATCTGTTACGGCTTCATCAAATTCATCTATTTCGTTAAATTCATCAGTATCGCTAAATAAATATCTTCCATCTGGTACATGTTCATCTTCACTATTAAAAACTTTTTTATATTCCGAATGTGAATAATCATCAAACATTTTTTTAACTTTTATATCAGTAGACAATGTTTCTAGATAGTTTTTATAACTATTTAATTTTAATATATTTCCTTCATCAACTCGTTCTACATTTTGTAAATGCAATTTACTATTTAAATGAGATTGATAACTTCTTTTTGTTTGCAATTTTTTTAGAGAAAATTTAAGAAAAAATTTGTGTTTTAATTTTAGATATAAACATTTTAATATCAAGGACTTGAGTGTTATTTTATATTATTATATATTACACGTTCTTTAGTTATTTTTTTCTTTATCATATTAAGTTTAATCATATTAAGTTTTATCATATTAAGTTTCATCATATAGTGTTTTATCAAAAGATAATTTAAATTTATTTTCACTAACTATTGATTCTTCATCATCATAAATTGATTCTTCATCATCATAAATTGATTCTTCATCATCATCATAAATTACACTTTTTGGTATAGGATGCCCTTCCATGATTGGATACCATTCCCTGATAGGAATATCTAATTCTAAATTACATTTCTTATCTGATAATAATATAATAGAGAAAAATATTGGTCTTTCTCTTTTGGAAAATTTAATAACACCACTATAATCTGAATCACTTTTAGTTTTTATTAAAGATGATAAAATTTTAAATTGATTAGATGTAAATCCTAATTTAAATTTTGTAGACCCGACACATAGTTGTCTAACAGTATCTTCAACTATTCCATCATTATTATTTTCAATTGTAAGAAAATGAAATTTAGATAAATTTTTATAATTACTAATATTTTTATAATCTTTTTTATCATTTACACCTTTTTCAGATGTTACAGAATCATCATTTATATTATCATCATCTATATTATTATCATCTATATTATTATCATCTATATTATCATCATTATTATCATAAGATTCTTTAAGATCGGGCAAAGCCCTAGAACCTTCGGTTCGTTTATTATGATTATGGTCATTGTTAATAGTATAAGGTGTAGTCCACATATAAATTTTCTCTTGTTGAGCTAAACCATTTATATAAGATTTTAATAAATTAATATTTAAGTTGGAATATAATCCTATATACGTATCATCATCATATCTTTGCGGCATTTCTAATGTTTCTTGTTTATAAATTGTGTCTCCATAATAAACTTGACATAATAATTCTTCATTATGTTTTTTACTTTCTATATGAATATTATACTGATTTTTACTATCAACAAATAATCTTATTTTTTCTTTCGAAAAAGATTTTAATTTTTTAACTAATTCTTTAATATTGATATAATTAATAATTTTATTTTCTATCCAATCAGTATTACTAATTGGTAACACTGCTCTAATAAATCCATAAACATTATTATGACCTATTATAACCATATTTTCTTTATTTAATTCCACATAAGCTACATCATTATATTTACTTACAATCTCCATAAATTTAATAAATGGATCACCTGGAAAAATACAATAATTAGTTTCTATAGAAGGTAAACCTTTAGTCTGTTCTCTAAATATTTCGGCTTGTAATTGAAATAAAATATTAACATCTATACATGGATTTGTAATAGTATTATTATTATTATTAAAACATTTATTTTCAAATCCCGTTGATCTCGTCGAATAAGAAGAACAGGATGATGCGGGCGAATATAATTTTTTTAAATTTGGGGTTTCCATTTTTTTTATTTTTATTAGAAAAAAATTTATTTTTTTATTGTTAAAAAATGATGTTACCAAATGTTGGTGGAGGTGCATATATCCCGAATAATCGTGAATTAGAAATAGAGATAGAAAATTATATCATGAAAACTGGAGACGTTTTATCTGGTCCATTGCATCTTTCTATTCTTCCGCAACAAAATACAGAGTTAACAAATAAACAATATGTTGATACACAAATCAATGACTTAAAGGAAAAATATATAAACGATGTTATGGTTCCACTGATGAATAAAGTAAAGTTGCTTAAACTTAATGACAAATCATTAAACGAAAAATTATTAAAACTTGATAAAAAGGATAGAGAGCTAGAAGCAGATATAGCAAAACTTTTTAAAAAGATTTCAGAACAATCAAAAATTTTAATATTACTTTCTTTAAATTTAAAATCTACTGTAATTAAAAATAAACATCAGATAAAAATGTTAAAAGAACAATTAGAAGATGAAATAGAAAAACTTCCTGAAATAATTAAAAAAAATTTAAAGCAGTTACAAGCTACATTTCAAAAAAGTGTTGATGAATTGAGTTCTAAAATTACTCAACAAATGAAAAAGATGAATAGAATAATAAATGAAGTAAACTCACTTAATCAAAGAGTTGATAAAATGAAAACTCTTAAAATCAATTTAGAAAATGAATTAAAGAAAAATTTACAAGAAAACTCTAAAGAAAATAAAGAACAGTTAGATGCTGTTAAAAGACAATTAGATGTTCTTAAAATTAAGTTAAATGCTCTTAAAACGGCGTTGAAGATTAATCAGCAGAAAATGCAAGTTAATAGAAAAGAAATTAAAGTACATCACACGCTGCTTGACGCAATAGATAAAGTGCAACAGTCAATTAATAAAGTTATCTCGAAGTTGTTGTCCATTCACAAACGTAAATCTTAACACGTAGATATTTTTCCCAAAAAGTCAAATTTAATCCTAAAAAATGCCTATAATTTATAAACACAATCTTAAACATTTTGCTTCAAATCAAAAAATTGCTCATGAACCACGCATGAATCCTGTTTATCATTATGATAATAGAGAAACAGTCGGAACAGAAAAGTTCCTAGGCACCGCAGGTGCCGTTCACACGGAAGGAGCTGGCATCTTCTCTGGTATTGGTAGTATCGTTAACTTAATTAAAAATAATAAAGATTTGATTACATCTGCCGCAAAAGGAGCAGCTGCTATAGGTAGTACAGCTAGTGCAATATCAAATGCTGTCAAGTCTCAAAACGAATTAAAACAACTAGAAGCTATTCGTAAACTTAGGAATGATTCCGAAGAACTAAAAAATTTAAAAAAACTTTCAGAGGAAACAAAAAATAAAATTGCTAACATAGCTGTTGGGGAAACCTTGAGGAGCGGAGCTCCGTCTGATAGTAAACATAATGAAAAAACAATTGAAGAAATAAGAGGTAATGGCGTGAGCAGCAACCTTCGGTTTAACCAGCAAAGCTGTAGCGGAGCTGGTCTAGCAAAATTCTAAAATTATATTTTAGTAAAATTTTTTAGTAATTTTTTTTAGTAAAATTTTTTTCTGTCTGAGAAAAACAAAAAGTCAAATTATTTTTTATAAAAATGTCTTCGCTTATCGAAAATAAATTTAGATTAGACGATCCTCCGTTCGTCAGTAATAATCAAAAAAAGAATGACTATATAAGAATTGCTATGAATCCCGGATCTTCCAGTAGAGTAAATACTGGAGGTGATTTAATTTTTGAAGTTGATAATCAGCAGAGTTATATATATTTACCTGATTCGTTTTTACATTGTGAATATTCTTTATATAGTGATGCTAATTTTACAACACCATTACCAGAAACCGATAATATTGCACTAGAGAATAATTTTTTTCCAAGATTATTTACACAAATGCGTTTAGATGTTGCAACTCAAAATATAGAAACAATAAGTGATTCTCCAGGTGTAATTGATACAATGCTTAGATTTGTAACAATTGGTGAAAATAATAAAAAGCATGAAATCGAAGGTTGGTTTCCTGATACTAATGATGGTATAATTGTTGATGATTTAACTTACGCTGGAACAGATGCAGCAGGAATTGCGAAAGATGTAGAAAATATTGCAAAACACTTAAATAAAACAAATAATGATGCATATAAAGAAAGACGTGAATTTAACAAGAAAAGTAAACAGACAGTAAATTGGTCATTGTCTCCATTATTCGGATATTTAGATTATGATAAAATATCATATCAATTAAAATTTAAATTAATAATTCATCGCACAGCAAATAATGAATTAATCTTTTTTGGTAAGACTGGACAAAAAGCATATTTAAAAATTGATAGACTTGAATGGTGGATTAAGCATATTACTCCTAGTTTAGAGATTGAAACAGCTATTGCAAAAAGATTAAATACTAACAAACCAATTCCAGTAAATTTTCTAAAGCGTACTGCTAGTTCAGTAACTTTTTCCGAACAAAGATTTAACTGGCATTTTACTAGAACTGCGAATACACCAAGATATTTATTACTAACTTTTCAAAGAAATAATTCTCCAAGTTTTGATAAGAACAACAATCTTTTTCATATTAATAAAATTCGAAGTTTACAAGTTTCATTAAATCAAACCCGATATCCAATTGATCCATTAAGATTCGATGATACCAATAATCAATTTATGGAAGGATATGATTCTTATCGAAATCTTTGTATAGAATTTGGAGTTGAACCACAATTAACTCCTGGAGATTGGAGACATTTATATCCTGTTTTCTGTTTCGATTTAAGTGCACAATCTGAAGATATTATTAAAAATGGTTGTGATGTAACAATTAATATTGAAAAGAAAGATTCCACAACTTCATTGATGGCTTATGGTTTATTGCTAGAAGATGTAAAATATTCTATTGAAATTCTTAATGGAAAGATGACTAGGATAGGCTAAAGCCCAAGACTTCGTCGATTAATTAATTTTTTTCATAACTAGAATAGATTAAAATTTTTGTTAACTTAAAATTTTTTTAGTAATTAGTAATAAAATTTTTTTTGTAACTTAAAATTTTTTTATTAAAAATGTCGCAAGCGAAAAGTAATAATAATAAAACTGTTGAATTAAAATTACGCAATATTGTTGACAAAAATACCCCTAAAACTATTACGATTAACAAAAAAAAGTATTACATAAGTAAACCAATGATAGAGAATATTCAATTACAAGAAGAAAAGAATGGCGGGATTCTCCCATTAATTCCACTAATAATAGGTGGCATAGCAGCTGCAGGAAGTGTTGCAGGTGGGACAGCTGGTATTGTCCAAGCAGTAAATAAAAATAAATCAGAGAAGGCAGCATTAGAAGAACAAAAACGTCATAATAGAGAGTTAGAGAAAGTTGCTAGGGGTGAAGGAGTAGTAGACAATTTTATTAGTAAATTAAAATTAGTTGATGAAGGAAAACGAGTTCTTAAAAATATTCTCCACAATGTTGATGATTTAATTGAAATTAAAGAAACTAAAGATGGTTCTGGAATATATCTAAGTCCTAGTATGATTCGGTAATAACCTCAGGACCTTTGGTTCTTTTCGGTAAAACATTCATTTTATTTTATCTTTTAAATTTTTTTTATCTTTTAAAATGAATTCTACAAATTCCGAAAATTTAATTAAATTAAAAATTGCTAATTTAGATTTATTAAATTATTTATTAAACAAAAATAAAAACTCAAATTGTCAGCATATTGGAGGTGACAAGAACAAAGTTCCATACCACTTCGGTGGTGATATACAAAAAACATTAGAAAACTTTCCTGGATTTATTTGGAGTAAATATTCGAAAGAAAAACATCTTCCTGGTCATTCATATACCGGTCCAGGAACTCGATTAGATATAAGACTAGATGAGAATAATAATCCGAAACCAGGAGAAGAACCAATAAATAGAGTAGATGCCGCAGCTTACAGGCATGATTTAGCTTATCGAAATCATGATCTAAGTTCTCGACATGCAGCTGATAAGAAGATGACTCAAGAATTAGATAGTATTCAAAATCCTACATTTAGAGAAAAAATTGAAAGAATGTTTGCTAAGAAAGCTTTACAAGCTAAAATATTATTCGGTCAGGGTTTAAATGAAACGACGGCAAAGCTGTCTGAGAGCAACGCTCGAACTAATAACTCTGAGAGCAACGCTCGAACCTACGCGTCCGAAATCCACAAGGAATACAGAAGGCCTAAATATCTATTGAAAGTAAAAGTATTTAATAAAGATGATATTTGGAGTGCTGATCTTATTCATATGCCGAATGAAAAAGATTATAAATACGCATTGACCGTTATAGATTTATATACACGATATGCTTGGGTAAAGCCTTTAAAAAATAAAAGTGGTCTATCAGTTAAATATGCGTTTGAAGAAATCTTTAAAGAAAGTAAGAGAAAGCCAAAAAAATTGTTTGTTGATAAAGGGTCGGAATTTTATAACCGAAACGTTCAGCCACTATTTGAAACTGTTTATTCAACTGAAAATGCAGGGAAGGCCGTAGTGATAGAAAGATTCAATCGGACGTTAAAAAATAAATTATTCAAGAAATTTACTGAGCAAAGAAATCAGAAATGGTTGAAGATATTACCAGGAATTGTAGAAGAGTACAATAATAAAGTTCATTCTGGTACTGAAGAAACTCCAAAGAATGCTTCTGACGACCCTGATTTGATACGAAAGAAAATATTCGAGAATAATAATTTGAATGAGAGTAATCCGAATTTGCAGAAACTTAAGCCGAAATTTAAAATTGGAGATAGAGTTAGAATATTTAAATATAAGAATAAATTTGAAAAAGGCTTTATTGGCTATTGGACTAAAGAAATATTTGAAGTTTCTAAAATAAATCAAAGTTATCCGATTACTTATGAAATTAAAGATTTAGATAATGAGGATATCAGAGGCCGATTTTATCAAAATGAATTACAACGAACAGATTTTTAATTATCATTATTATTATTAGGCGTAGCCATAGAACCTACGGTTCGTTCAATTCCCTTATTCAATTCTAACATAATATCAAGAAATGGTACTCCTTTTTGTAATTTAAATAAAACATAAAGACATAATTGACCACAATAAGTAGTTCCCGGTTTTTGAATTTGAAACGTATTATAAATTCCATTGCCAAGTATTTCTCTTACTTCATTCGTAGGTGGAAGTCCGTATGAGTCGAACCAATAGTTCTCAGCCTCCGGGCGGTCGAAATAATAATTATCTCCGTTTTTACTAAAAATACCTGCTGACCAATGTACACCTTTTTCATCTGACGTATGAAGATTTGTTATGAAACTTATAGTTATTGATTGAACTTTGTTCCGGGAACTGAAGGTTCCTGTTGGCTTATTTTTTAGGAATTGTAATTCGTCTCTCATTAGAACATGAAAATTCTTTATTCCTAATCGATTAGCGATTTTCTTTAGGTCGAAATTCGTTGTCGTTTGTGTTCCATATAATTTCAAAAACTCATTTATGTTGCTCATTTTATAATAAAAAAATTTCTTAAGGGACCCCTAGAAGACAGAAGGGAGGGGGTATTGATTTAAAACTGTTCTCTAATGATGTCTTTCCTTACTACTTGGGGGGGGTATTGATTTAAAACTATTTCATAATGATGACTTTCCTTACTACTTGGGGGGGGTATTGATTTAAAACTGTTCTCTAATGATGTCTTTCCTTACTACTTATTCGATTTTGAAATGATTTAATTTAGATTAAATTAAAACGTTACATTGTTGCATTGTATTAGTAGAGTTAGTGTTTCGCACATCTTTTATCAATAGTAATTCATTACTCATCAATATGTGAAAATTCTTTATTCCCAATTGCTTAGCAATCTCATTTAAATCGAAATTCGTAGTTTGTTTGCCGTATATTTTTTGGAAGTCTCTGATGTTTCTCATTTTTATAGAAGATAAAATGTTTCTATTATATTCCCGTAAATGAGAAATTAAAAACAACACATGGATATTTCAATTTGGTTACATCCACTTTGCATACATTCAATTTGGATACATTGAAATACATGTAAATTTGTCCACGTGTGGACAAGGTTTCATTGGTTGAAACAATCTATTGTATTTACATGTGCAATATGAAATAACATTGCATATAAAACAGGAAATAACATTGCATATAAAACAGGAAATAACATTGCATATAAAACAGGAAATAGCATTGCATATAAAACAGGAAATAGCATTGCATATAAAACCGACAGATACAAGTTTTCTAAACAATATGATTTCTGTCCACGAGTGGACAAGGTTTCATTGGTTGAAACACTCTATTGTATTTACATGTGCAATATGAAATAACATTGCATATAAAACAGGAAATAACATTGCATATAAAACAGGAAATAACATTGCATATAAAACAGGAAATAGCATTGCATATAAAACAGGAAATAGCATTGCATATAAAACCGACAGATACAAGTTTTCTAAACAATAGGATTTCTGTCCACGAGTGGACAAGGTTTCATTGGTTGAAACACTCTATTGTATTTACATGTGCAATATGAAATAACATTGCATATAAAACAGGAAATAACATTGCATATAAAACAGGAAATAACATTGCATATAAAACAGGAAATAACATTGCATATAAAACAGGAAATAACATTGCATATAAAACAGGAAATAGCATTGCATATAAAACCGACAGATACAAGTTTTCTAAACAATAGGATTTCTGTCCACGAGTGGACAAGGTTTCATTGGTTGAAACACTCTATTGTATTTACATGTGCAATATGAAATAACATTGCATATAAAACAGGAAATAACATTGCATATAAAACAGGAAATAACATTGCATATAAAACAGGAAATAGCATTGCATATAAAACAGGAAATAGCATTGCATATAAAACCGACAGATACAAGTTTTCTAAACAATAGGATTTCTGTCCACGAGTGGACAAGGTTTCATTGGTTGAAACACTCTATTGTATTTACATGTGCAATATGAAATAACATTGCATATAAAACAGGAAATAACATTGCATATAAAACAGGAAATAACATTGCATATAAAACAGGAAATAACATTGCATATAAAACAGGAAATAGCATTGCATATAAAACAGGAAATAGCATTGCATATAAAACCGACCGATACAAGTTTTCTAAACAATAGGATTTCTGTCCACGAGTGGGACAAGGTTTCATTGGTTGAAACACTCTATTGTATTTACATTGCATATAAAACAGAGGGGTTTCAAGAATGATAAATTTTCTTCACAGCGCGTCTAATGTTAACGCGTTGATTTTTGATTAGTTGAATGGCGCAGTATTTTAGCTGAATGGCGCACCATTATTCAAGAGAATATAATGGAATGGCATAGGTCTAACATTGAAAATAAAGTGTCTTGCGGCCGTATCGCAATAACAATAGCGGAGTTTAACATCCAAATTCCATTGAATATGTCAGCGCGGTATTATCGCTAAATGACGCACCATTGTTTGGGAGAAGAATGGAATCATTTGGAATGACACATAATTGCTTTACACAATGAAGTCAATCTTCCGTTAGGTGTCGTCTCATTTCACATAATCTCATTTCGCATAGTCTCATTTCGCATAATCTCATTTCGCATAGTCTCATTTCGCATATCTTCCGTTGCATCATTACTTGTAGTTTCATTTCGCATAAATATAATAAAGGCCTGTATATTATAATAAAGGCCTATTAAATATAGATAATCGATAATTGTGTTATGAGCCCAGTTATTATGAATCAAAACCGCAAGATGAAACATTTGAAATATTGTATTCATGAAAATCACCCTCTTATCACACCTTGTTTCAACGCACCAGCAACTGCACCAGCATAGTCGTACACAGCAATTTCTCTGTTCTGCAAACGTGTTTTCAGTCTCACGAGTCGGTCAGTTACATCCCTGTATTTCTGCTTTTGAGGTGGATTTAACCCTCCAGATTGCAGCAGACGAAGTTTGTGCTCCACTTCTTGTTGCTTTGTTTGTAGCAACTCTATTAGTTTATATATGTTAGGATGTGGGCGGCCTAACTCTCTATTGAGAACACCATGCCAACTTCATCATCCATACTTCATCAACAGACTCTAAGGGAATCAGAGGGAGAGCCGAAGATCGACGAACAAGACGATTGAATGACTGATTTTCGGTGTATTTGTTTGTCAATCCGAGTGCCTGTACCTTACGCCAAATTGCCTGAGTAAAGTGAAACAGGCATCCACGAATCCTCGAAGAAGGGAATAGTTGATTTACGCACTCAATCATGGCTTTCTCAAAGTCAATACACACAGTTTGAGGTTGAAGTCGATGGCCAAAGCGTTCGGCAGCTTGTTGCAGAAGCTGAAACATTCTTCTGTAAGTCTGTGTGTCTCTCTTTGGTAATAAGGCCACCACAACAGGAACCATACACTCCATCACTTTAACATGTATAGAATACACTTGAGTAAACATTTCTGGTGCGGATTTAAATGTTCCATCCATAAATATTTCAGTAGCTAAACACAAATAACGAAGATTTTGCGCCGTGCCGAAAATCAAAATACGGTCCTCTGCTCCATCGTTTGCTAGGAGGAAAGGGCGGCCATCCTTTGTTTGGGTCCACTGTCCTTGTAAGTCAATTTCGCTTCTGGAATGTGGTATATTTGGCAAACGCTTTGATCTTGCCCTGTACAAAGTACATCTGTACTTGTTGAAAGATGGCAAGCTATCCATTGTGGTTTCGTCAGGGTTTGCCAATGCGTCTCCAAAGGCGTCCGAGAACAGCCGCTTAATAGGTTTGAATGGCTGTTTTATCGCCTCTTCTTTCACATTATTCAAAGTCTTTTTGATTTCAATGTTCTTATAGTCTGGCGCATGATTGTGTAGGCCCGGAGTCTTGATTACTAGATCCTCATCGGTGACTGCCGTTACGCCGCAATTCTGTACGCGGCAACGCCAGTGTTGACGTTTCTCCATTCTTCGGTTGATAGATAATAGATATCCGTCGAATTCTAAAAGCTTGCCACCACGTTGTGAGGTTACAAACTTCGCAATATTTTTCCCAGTCTTCATCATAAAATCACAGCAATGAAAAATATATGCCTTCCGTTATGAACGGAATTTATTTATTTATACATTATGAACGGTTATCCCGTGGTCATTCGCAAGCCAATTGTCAGAAATTGGTATTTGATACTTCAGCTATCACTCCAATTTCCATTTCTATTCAATTCTCACTCCTAAACAGATTAGGTGTTAACAATGGCTTAATTAAACAGATAAAGGTGTTGACAATAGCTTACAATAGTTACAAAGAACAAGTTACAAGTTTTTCGAAGATGATGAAATTATGCGAAATGATATATCTGTGTTATGCCATTTGATACACATCGACGGATTAGATGATTACATAAGATTAAATTGCACAACAAAGAGTTATGCGAAATGAGAATATGTGAAATGATACGGAGCCTTCCGTTAACATTAGGTCGTGACTTTTAAAGTACAAGAGAAACAGACACCCAACAAAGCGTAGGAAATTTGTCTGCTAATTTACCTAATTTCATAACAAATGAAACTTCGGTAATTGATCACTATAAAAATAAGACTTGTCATTATCACAAACAGAGAGCAGATAATGCTTACCGATAAAAATTTTACACATAACACTGAGTGAATTGTTTCTTTTTTCATGCAACAAGAATTTGTGTAAGTTTACAATTGTATTATTCTCTCCACCATTTGGCTCTATGAAATCACTCAAAGTATCTGTAAATTCATGCCTCTCAAAATATATTCCTCTTGAATTCCTCCCGTAATTTTTTCATCCTCCCTGGCAACGATTGTTTTCTTCTATCTTCAAATTGATCTTGTCTCATTTTGAGAAATATATGACGAGAGCGTTTTGACACAACCTTCACTGACAAGAAACACTGTTAAATTAAATAAGTCTTCAGCACAATTGTTTGAAATAGCCATATCGATTATTGTTGTTGTGTATTGTTACACGGCATTGCAGCCGGAGTAGGATTTGCTGGTTATATATTCCACGTTTTACAAATGTCTAAGTGGGTGCAGCAGCTGTTTGTTCTTTCATACATTGTTTCCTTTCAAATGTTTGAGTGGGAAGTCACAGCTCTTTACACTGAAATGCCTTTTCTTCATAAATGCGAGAAGCAGATGTTCTCTACAATTGAATGACAATTGTAAAAGTACCTAAACTTATTGTTAAGAATATGTCAATTACTTCAAATATTTTTAGTCACATGATATATTTTAAAAACCTGAAAAATGGATTTAAAAGACGTTTTTAAAAATACTAATTTTCGGTGTCCTAGAACGGTCATGATTTTGGCGGGGGTGAAAATTGTAATTCTCAAATTTTGAGATTCTTAACTTTTATGATTTTTTCAGTGTCCTGCAACGGTCATGATTTTAAGGGTGAAAATTGTAATTCTCAAATTTGAGATTCTTAACTTTTCTGATTTTTTTGGTGTCCTGGAACGGTCATGATTTTGGGAGTAAAAATTGTAATTCTCAAATTTGAGATTTTGAAAAATTTGAAAAATTGGGTATTTTTAAAAACGCCCAAATTTGTGAATTTAGGTCTTCATAACCTGAAAAAGGGTTCAAATTCATGAATTTATGTCGTTTTTAAAAAGTACCATTTTTGAAAAAATGGTACTTTTTGAATGGACTAAATTCATGTATTTAGGTCTTAAAAACCTGAAAAAGGGTTCAAATTCATGAATTTATGTCGTTTTTAAAGATACCATTTTTTTGAATTTTATGGTGTCCTGGAACGGTCTTTTGCCCATTACTTGAGACAGCTGCACTAAATTCATTGAGTGCGAATTTCGCGCCTCTTCCTTTCCATAGTCACCCTGATCACCACTTATTTGTAACTTCTATTTGTGACTTTGCTTTTTTGCTATGTACACAGTTGTTCAAACTTAGAAAAAGAGTTAAATGTAAAACATGGATTTGCAAACGATCCATTTATAATATTAACAGCAATATTTCGCAGACAGCCTGTCTGCATCATCAGGCATTGCTCTATGTCCACTTTATAGAGTACAGTAAGTATATTATGTAGAGTAGCAACTCAATATTGATTAAATCCCCAATGCGTATGCAGTATCGATCAATTCGAGTTGAGACCCCGTATCGAATGTGAGATAAGAAAATTTTTGCAGTTTTGAATTGACTGATCATGATAGCAAAACAGACGGAATAATAGCATCTTACATATTCTGTGTGTCATATTCCAATGTTTGTTAAATTAGCAATTCGATGGCTTAAATGTTCAGCATAATTAATAAGAGTATTTTCTTAAACGTGATCATATCACAAACTACTTGTCACTGAAAGAGCAAAATATCATAATCAAAGACAATGATTATAATTAACTTTAAATATGTAAATGGGTACATAATACTACTCAGATTCATGAAATGAAGCATAAATTAAGTGAATCATAAAATCAAGCCGATGGAAATTGAATCAAAAAAGAAAAAATCAGCAAAAGACTTTTCATGAAAGCAACTACGTCAAAGACCCATTTATTACATAAATACATTCCAAAAAGATTAAAGCACTCACATCACTTCACCATGAAACTCACTCGAACTGAAAAGTACAAACAATCTTTCTTCCCGTACGTTACGACTTTGATAAATCGAAACTTGTGAACAAATGTGACAGTTATGCATGTACTATTTTGTGAATAGTTTTTTTGTGCAACGCCTCATTCCTCTTTGACTTTTTGATTTCACTGTATTTATGATTACCATTTTTTTGAAAATATATACGCTTCATTATTATAAATTTCAGCCAAGAGGCCTTGATAATCAACTTAATTTCCGCTATATTAAAATACCTTTTAGTAAATGTTCATTCCCTTTGATGTCTAATAAGCTTCACACTACTTATATAGAGGCTCCAAATCGCTACTATATAAACATGAATAATTTGCAAAAAATTACTTAAAAGATGATCAAATATTATCTTAGACGTAAAAACTGGATCTTTTGATATAAAACTTTTCACTGCATGCTGACATTTTTTGAGTCGACACTGCCTACTATATACTTTCTCTATGGTTCACTTTAAAAAAAGTCGTCGCTTTAACTGCTATTCGAAGTTCATGAGTTTGCTGCCACTCGAAGTATTAAGAGGAGTAATTACTTCCTAGATGGAGTGACCTTCGATTTGTAAGAAGTATCTTGGTACCGTTGTATTAAGATCTCCGTGATCCCATTGTATGTAGCGAGTGAATTTAACGCAAAAATGCATTTCTTACCGGTGAAGTTTGCACATTCTGTCATCGGTATGAAGCAGATCAGGTTCAACCACACTCCCAATATGCATAGCAGATTTCAAGTAGGTATAGAAGAAATTGGGGAAGCAGCGGTCGCGATAACGAATCAGATACTCCTCAGCGGATTGACGCCTGATTGGATCCCTTTTCAGCAATTGTTCAATTATCTCCTATCAAAACAAAAAATCCAAAAATATCTGAAAAACTCGTTAGACAGGATGTAGCTTCATTTAGTTGTTTCTACAACTGCTCCTGTGGAAGCAGTTCTGAATGAAGGATGCGCACGCAAACTTGATATCTACATTTTCCAGAAGCACACGCACCCATATGCTAGCATGCGAGAATAAAACGTAGTACAGTAAGTCCCTGCAATAATATCGCTCCAGCTTGTCTGGCTTTCGCGAAAGTGTTTTTGCGAGATATTGAATAATTGATGATGAGTGATCCTGTCCAACTTTCTTCACTGTAAGTGCAAGGCTACTTTTTTAGCGATCTTAACAACTATTGATGGATTGCCTCTCTGAGGCATCTTGTCGCTGTATTGCTGTGCTGAGCAGCTGCCATGACGCATGTCATAAAACGATGAAAACTGAGAACACTCCACTATTGTTCACAAGGGACACTTCGCATCCTAGTCCAGTGGTGGGCGCGATTCCGAATCGTGCGACTCAATGCACGATTAATCAAAAATTACCACTTTACTTGTAAGGCCACTGACGAAATCGTTTAAATGAAATCCGGATATGGTCGACAACATCGTTTTGACTCAACTATGCGGAACATAGGGAGCAGAGTGAGCGACACACGAGGACACTCCAGTTCTCGGCATGCTTCATACGCTACATGTACTATGGAGTATCTACCGATATTTCTGTTTCCCAATCTTGATTCTTTTGGTCTTTATCAACCACATTTTATCTAACATCGCCGCAGGCATTTTCCGTTTCTTCCATCACATGTATAATAAGCTAAGTTGCATGTATTAATTAATTCAATCCGAATGCGCATTGCACGCTATATAAGAACGGAATTGTTACCGTGTTGGTTCATACTGCACATATTAAAAGAAAATTCGGCATTAACATCCTTCCCTGTCAATAAATCTATATTCTTTCAGTACGGATAAATCATATTATAACATCGTAGGGACTTACTTGACAGTATATGTGATTCGTATAAATCGTGTGCTATACGAGCAGTCGAGCATGTTTAATGCCATTGTATAAAATAATGCATTTCCACAGGATTCCCATAGAGATTTATTGTGGTGCGGTAATGAAAAATCCCGTCACGCGACAACTCTTTTATCAGCGCACGGTGTGCCTGTGTAGGTGTCAAACTTCTATTCGGTGCATTTATCTCAAGCGTTGAAAGAGTAAATAGGCAAATAGCCTTATTTGTTCCTCAAGAGGCATGTTTCATTAGAAAAATCACTTTGGAAAAATAATGAAGCAAATGGATAGCCAAATCAAGGAATAAGCTTGATACTAGATCCGTCCTTATGCAGCCGGCTAGCCTGATGCGACCGATGTACTTGAAGCTCGATTGTACATAGCATTTTGAGAGAAGCGGATAACTTCAATGCGGGATAATCATGACACACGAAGTTCATTTAGAAATCTTTTCCGTGTCACTTTTTATAATTATTTCACTTTTATTGATTTATGGACAATTCACATTGATTATTTCTGAAATAAGAAATTGAAATGAAAAACTCACTCGAATCATTGGGTCACTGATCATTTCGATCTGACTGTCCGGGGAATACTCGCCATTCCTGTATGCCAACAGCTGAGCTAAGTCGAACGGAATCTGTCCATCAGTAAAGAGTTCCAATAAAACACATCTATAAGTAGAAAGGAAGTCACGTTATTCAAATTGTATATTCTCAATTTCAAGTTCAGATATTTAAACATTTATTTCAGAAGGATTTCTGACTTTAAGCACTGTTTCAGGTAACTAAAAACACAAAGGATCTCTTCGTCCGCTTTGGTTAACGCTTACATTGTATTAACTGCTTTTGTTTACACTTTACATTTAAACTGAGTGGTCTCCATGGCAAATTAGTTAAGTGCTTGGCTTAACGATCCTCCGATCCAGTCGTTGAGCCAGGAAAGTGTTGAAGGAAGTCGGCAGGAAGGACATCCGGACTGGAGAACCACAACGTTCCAGATAATAGTCTGAATACATCAGCACAATCGAAGCTATAGGGGAGTGGTGTCACTAAAACACCACTTTTTACATTTCAATAGAAACGGAAATTTTGTCATTTTGCTGACCAGCTTCTATGTCTTGCATGATTTTTACAGCAGCAAGTAATGTCTGGCTGTGTTGGCATAAACCGGGACAGTCCTGACCAGTTATGCTGTGGATTGCATTTTTGATTCTCGTCTCCACTTTTTGCATTCGTTGATACTGATGTTTGTCGCCAGTCGTGTTGGACACGTGATACGGTACGTTATCACAGACGACTGCAACATGCTAAAACAAATGTTCTCTAATAAATGCTTGAGCATCTCATTGACCCACTCAGTGGCGCTCTCTGATTTAAGAACTCTACGTTGACGGGTCATGTGTGCGGTCGCGCACGATGTAATTCTACCGATAACAAGGATATTTCGATGTTGGTGCAAGATCAATTGTTTTGTCACCTTGACGGGCACGACCTTGAGTTCTGTGACAGGTCAAGTTAAAAATTCGTTTCATCAATCCAAAAACTTTTTACCCTGTCACATTAGTTCAGTTGCGGCTATTGCGTTGTCGTGTCGCTCACTTTTCACGTAAAGGATATTCATCCTTTCTTGTTGAAAAGCAACATACTTCGGAGTTGTTAGACGTCCTTGCAAATAATTATGTAAACTCTCGGAAGAGTTACTTGTACGTCGGATTGTCGTGGAACTTCATCTTTCAAGGTATTTTGGGGACTATTTCCAATCACTTCACACAAGTGGTCGATTTGAGTCTCACATTATATTGGAACTTCCTCCTCTTCGTCTTGCGGGATTATCTCCATTTTCTTCGTCGATTTGAACTCAATGTTCACATCAAATCAAATCAAATAAACTTTCTATGATATTTTGAAAGATACGCTATGACATCGGCTTTACGAGATTGTAGACACTTGTGACAATAACTGACAGAAACTATGTCGACGACGCGGTGATATTGTGAATACAATCCTCATCCTTCGAATACGACGCATAATTCATGTAATCAATCAAACAAAGCGAATTATTATGCTGGCGTAAGTTCCCCACTAGAGGGGACTGGCCAGTCCTTCACTGCTTTTCCTCTCCATTCACCTCTGTCTGTAGCCAACTCCTTGGTAACATTTCTCCTCTTCATTTCCTCTTCGATCACACTAATCCACTTCCTTGCTGGTCGGCCTCTACTGGAACTTCCTGTGATTGTGATTGTCATAACATTCTTCACATCAACTAACATTCCTCGTTCTCCTTTCGACGCATGACATGTCCGTGCCACCTCAATCTCGTTTGTCTCAGATACTCATTCAATACTTAATTCATGCAAGGGGCTTGTCAAATGAGGCTATTAACTAGGGATAATTCAAAGCAACATCATCGGAGTAGTAAATTGAGACAGCAATAAAGATTTGATCTAGGAAGTGATCAAGAGGAAAAGCTGCCATTCATAAAATAATTTCGAATTTTTCATCTCTGCACCAACAGAATTTCAGTCGCATGTTACTAAGTGATAAAAATTTGCCTTCATTCAGTCGCATGTAGCATGCGATATCAACTTTCTGGTCAATACAGGAAGCAGCACATTTCACATAATAAATCAGATATGAGAGTTCTGATTCAATCTTTTCAAATCAGACATTCCTAACATCATTTTTTGTTCTTGAACTTACCCAATAGAGAATAGGTCCATGGCCGCTGTCACATCACCTGTGAGACTGGAAGGTTGTTCAAGACCCCGAAGTTCACGTGAGGCTATTCCTGCGTCGATGGACGATTCTAATTCATCCCTACTTACATGGAAAAGTTGTGAGGCGTCGATGCGAGAGTTATTTGTATTGACAAAGCGCTCCGGAGCGATGTAGCAAGTGCCGCGACTCGATGTATCGTAGAAGTAAGCGAAATCCGCTGGATTGTCTGCGGGTAGATAAGCCGGTTTGAAGACGGCGAAATCGGAAAGCATCAGCCATCCCCAACTAGTTAAAAGAACGTTCTCGCTTTTTATATCTCCATGGAATACCTGCAAATATCGACATCAAGAGAGATCGAGTTCAGCTGAAAATCTGAATAGTGATCAAAATGTTTTCTTCATATGCTTACATACCGATAAGATGAAAATGTGTAAAAAAATCCCTAAAAGCATATCAAATTAGCTTATTCTCTTTCCGGCTAGAAACAAATACGTTCTTTCACAAGGTCACATGCAAATGCCTATCTTTTAGAATGTAAGTACAGATGAAAAATACATTTATAGAATTATTAAATATAAATACAAATACTTGAGAAATGTACACAAATGCATTTCAAATACAAATTCTAACCATTTCAAATATAAAGTCATTTCAATTACTACATAGTCTATCCATCAAAAACCAGAAGTTCATGAAAATTGTTTCATAGGTAATGGAAATATGTGGATACATCAAGTCATGCATTAATTTTTGGAGTCAATCTCCTTCGAGTTTTGAGGTTTTTGAATATTAGATTGATTAACTGAGCACCAACATAAGTGGGTTTTCTCTATGAAAGTTTTAGGGTACTACTCTTGTTGATCAATTTTAAAAAGACCCAAATAATCCCAATGAGATAAACTTCTGTGGTGTCGAGATCAAAATGACCAACTACAATGAAGAGTAACAAATTGTTTTGTTTTAGATAAATAAAAGGAAAACAACAGATCTTCTAATCTGATTAAGGTGTCCCCATCAGAAACCTGTTCGCACGCCTCTTGAAAGTATCGAGATTGTATTGGTCAGGGAGAGTGATCTGAGGAAGCTGATTCCTAGCTGTGCCGTGCGAACAAAAAAGCTTTTCGAGCGACTCACATGAGTTCACAGTGCTCTGAAAGTAGTACTGACGTAGACCGACCATCATATTTTTCTAAAATCGGCGTAGCTCTCAACTGAATAAAACACCAGACATCTATTGAACTTTTACTGCAATGCTCTAGATCCAATGGATGTAATAGTTACATGAATGTATTTGAAATAAACATCAACATGGAATGGATCAATTATAATATTTCAATGGCATGCTAAATATAAAAAAATTTATGACTTCTGCACTTAATTTGCGATAGTTGCTTTATTTAATGCTAGGCCTGTGATGTGGGTTTATGTTCCATAAAACAATTTTTGATTTTTATAGTACTGTTTTTACAGAGGAATAAAAAAAATAAAATAAAAAACACATTTCAGAGCGGCAGAATTCGCTTGTCGCTTGAAATAATCAACACACACATCAGCATTAATAATAATTAATTTGTATATTTGTAAGTCATTCGTACCTCTACTCCATGACATTGACTGAGTGCACACAGCAATTGGAATGCGATCCACTTCTTTTCAATCAACGTGAGAAATGGTCGAGTATGGATTCTTTCAAATAGACACATGTTCATGAATGGTCGAATAATGACTTCTGCACGGGATTCAGATGAGATAATTCTAAAATGGATAAACGTGTTGATGAACTTAAAAATAGCTTTGTAACTATACTGCAGTTATTGTATTACAATTCTATCCAGAGAAGGAACCACTCAAATTCTCAGAACTTTAAGAAACTGAACATTCACAAAGTAACTATTCTAGAATTGAGCGAGCGGTTAAACCGTAGGGAGCGGAAATGAGCGGTGAAATTATATAATTCCCACGTCAAAGAGCACAACATTTACCGAAGTGATAGCCGGTGCAGACATGCCATTTTGTTTCATATGCTCTGACGACATTAAATTCCTGGTTTCATTTCTAACAACACTTAATTTGCAACATGATTTACAGAAAAAAATGATTAATACAGACGCTTCAAAGTAGACTTACGCTGGCAGATTTTTCCAGGTTCCTCTTGATGTGTCATCCTCTTCTTTCACATTCATTTCATAACGCTTTTGAGTTTACAAGTTTATGAGAATAGTTATATCAATTTCTGAAACCACTTGATCCATAGGAATTTTCTTTATTTATCAGTATCTAATTGTTTTAATTAGTAAATAGCAGTTTAAATAACATTCGTACTACTTTTTCGATTATAAGTTTTAGCAATTCTGACGTGGTAGTCTTCTGTGTAGTGTGTCCCACTTTAAAATATCATAAATCAAAAGTAGTTAAGGCAGATAACGTGTGTCACTCAGCAAATTCAAGTCATAAACTACGAGTGAGATTAGAGCGGTCAACAAAATGATGCATGTAAAAAGTATGAAGGAATCTCGAACAGAGAAGTACTGTCGAGTATTGCTTTGGGACACCATATCAGAAAATGCTTCATCTCTGACGTCATCGACGGCTTTGAGATAGAGTTATACCACACTAGCAAAACCATAGAAAAGGCAACCACGAAGGAGTAGTCGGAAACAATGACTGAAATGCAAAATTGGATATACATTACGTATAAGACATGTATTAAAAGGCCCACGGTGACCAGTGAGCGGATCTTATTGGATGAAAAGACTAGACAATCCAATAAGCTCTCAGGGCATTATAGAATTTCTGTAATTACTGTAGGTTACGAAATGAGCTTGTCTATAATCACAAATTGAAATAGCTCTCCGCAATAATATATGAAATTTGTAGGAATTCTCAATTTCGATTTTCACACATGTATTAATTTGACTGATTTTGTCTTTTGATCTGACGCGTGAAAGCATTAAATGATCTCCAAGAGATCTGAGCCGCTAGCAGCTAAGACATGAAATAGATCTGATATTTGATAAAAAAATTCGTGAGCAAAAAGCGTTAAAATTTCAATTACAGCAATGTAGTGCCGCTATAATGCCATCATTCGTTAGTAATAGTAGTAACCGTTTTATCTCTCCTCAAGTAGATAAGTGCATTGCTTCTTAACGATCTTTATCTTTCATGTTTCAAGGTAAAGAAAACCCATGTCTGCACCGGAATGTCCTCGGTCACGGTAGCAATAATTGAAGGCATTGTAATCAGCTTCATAACATCAGCCACTGTGCGTAACATATGCTTCAGTTTACTATCTCACGTGAGGTTTGACAATTATGTAAGAGGTAACGAACGTTACAACCATTTCGCAAACGATAGACTGGTAAAATAACTATCATCAAAAATTGTAAAAAGCAAATAAATTCATGCAGCATATCAATAAATGGTGAACCAAGTGAACTCACTTTTCGTAAGGAAGTGCATTGTATACACCAATTAATTTCTCTCTCAACTGAGAAATTCGAGCTCGATATGCAGCCAGGGAAAGTGTAGGATCATTGATAACGAATACTTTAGCGACAATGTAGCCCTCCTTATGACTGGAAAAAAGTTAATCAAAATTTAAAATCACTGGCACGATGCAGTAAATTCGTGGATTCAAACAGCATATTCGGTTCAGTTTCAGCAGTCAACGAAATTCTTCACCTCTATGAAAACATTATAGGCCTAACACCTTCGGAGATCAGTATACACTAAGAGCAGCAAGAGTTTTGCTGATTCAATAATTAAATTAATCAGCGGTGCAACTGATGAATAAATCTTATTTTTTATCGAAGTCTTGTTCGTGATGTTTCATTGTTCTAGTTTAGTTTTATCCACACTTTCCTTTCATTTGTAATGTGTTCTCGAAGTTGATGTATTGAAAGGATGATATATAAATATAATTCGTCATTCATTCATGATTAATTTCGGCAACCATCATCAGATAAAAGGAAGTAAGCGTAGTTTTATCATGAAATGCTAGCATTTAAATGGTGGTACAACGTCGAAGAAGATCTGGAGATCCTGCATTTCAAAACCCTAAATTGTCGCAAGACCGACCAGTGGCAAGCGCCATCCATCCAAACGGCAATCGAGAAACCCCGAAACATCACGCCTGGGAAAGAAGAGACAATAAACGAGGAGTAAGAGCAAGAGCAATTTCCTTTATCTGATGATGGTTGTCGAATATCAACCGAAATTGATTGTTTCGTTAATTGATTATATTATCATATCAACAAAATTTTGGATCTCCATAATCAGCTTTTTGAAATAAGTGATTTGCCAAGACATATTCAATTGACTAAGAATAGCAATGTATTGCTTTGAAAAAGTTGCATCGCTGTTCTGCGACGCAATAAAGATCAGCCTATATGTGCAGTACACAGAGCTCTTAATTAGCGCCATAACTCTTACCTCAATTTAGCGACTTTGAAGAATCGAGTGTTACCCAAACTCCGAACAAACGTGACATCAAGTTGTAAACGAATATCATTGACATACGTTTCCACAGGAAGAATTTGACTGGGAGCTGCCCCAGTCAATTGGTTCCCCATGATGGGAGCTGAAATTAAAAGCGTATCTTGCTTAATTTCGTATCTTGCAACATGGCCAGAAAATATTCAATTTATTTCAATAATTGAGTTTCAATAATTCAATTTTTCAAATAATTGAGTTTACTAAACTCACAATGATTATGTTTGTTCCACATACTTCTATCATATATATTTGCATTTTGAATAGTAACAACGGTTTTATGTACGAAAAGGCAAAATATTACTGACTGTCATCATGAGACAGATGCAATTACGCTTCCGAATCCAGTCAAATTTTCATACAGACAGAGTCGGAAGTTTTTGGGTGCCACGTGCTGTTCAGATAATTATTGCCTAAAAAAGTCATGCAGTTTTTGCTTAGCGTTTCGCTTTAGTCATAATGCATTGCAGAAATAACACTTGATTGCGTGGTTTATGGCATCACGATATGCGGCCTCTGACGGATATTGATGCCTCAAAAAAATAAAAATGAAGCTTTTACGTAACTACTCCCCATGCTGGGGGCTTGCAGTGCTGACATAGTCAGATTTTTCTGGAGCGTTGTGTTACTTTTAGTCCAGATGCCCTTCCTGCCGACTTCCGATGACGCTTTCGGGGCACGAACTCTGGACCAAAAGATCTCTAGGCCAAGCACCTAGCCACTGTGCCACGGAGACCTCTCTGAAGATGAGAAAGAAGAGAAAAATGGCTTGTTTATCAGTATTTGCAGCATAACAATTTACCGGCTACTACATGAATATAACTTCGTGGTCGGTCGTCGCTTGTCTAGCGCGTGATCTGCATTGAATGAATTTCTTCCATATTCGTATGTGTACTACTGTTTCTGAAAATTTTTACATCGTTAGAATCGTCGTTTTGGTGCCTATGGTCTTAGTGTCTCGCATCATCGCCTACTTCATTCGTTATTTGGAATATTCTCCGATCTGACGCTATTTGGCAGTGAATTTGACTCATTCCATGCTTCTGGCAGTCACCCAGTTCAGGGTAAGACATAGAAGTCTGCCTGTGATCTGGGCTGACGTCATCGCGCCGTACCGTTACTGCACCTGTTTTCCAAATTGTTCGATTATTTGCAATTATCAAGCTGTCTATCGGTGTTGAGTGCATAGTTTGTTGGTAAACATCTGGAACAGAGTGCCTACGGAACTTGGTTCGAGCCCTCACTAGAGCAATTTTTCTTAATTTTGTCTCAGAATCTTTAAAGATCGAACATGAGCATTGATTACAGAAGCTTGATTTCGTTTGTGTCTGTGAGGCGAATGTCACGTACACAATTCGGTAAACTTACTAAAGACCAATTGAATACAGCCTTGAAAGAGGCTATAACAAAAGCTGAGTCATACAAAACGACCAAAATATTGTCTAAAAATGATATCGAAAGCATTCTTGACACAAAACTATCAGAATATTTAAACCCGATTGATACGAAAATCGCATCACTTCTAGACAATCAGAGCAAACTGGAGCTGAAGTGCGATGAATTGCAAGGTGAAATTGATGGGCTCAAACTTGCACAAGCAAGCAGTGATGGAATAATAGTTGAGACAGAGCAACGAGCAATCAAACGTTTGAATCTAATAATATATGATATAAGAATTCAATAGAATATCAATATTCTAATTGATATAATGAATATGATTATGAACGGATAATGATTATATAATGATATAATAATTATGAATATCAACGGAACAGTTCCAGAAAGGAAACAACAAGACATCGGAAGAGTATGCAAGGTTTTGCCTGAGATTGCAATTGAGAATTCCAATCCTGTATCAGTTTCTTGGATTGGGAAATTGGACCCAGCTAAACCAAGAAGAATTCGAATTAGCGTAGCGAATTACAGCATCAAGAATACAATACTAAGGAATGCTAGAAAATTTCGAATTACCACACTCCACAAAAATGTATATGTGAATCAAGATTTGACTTTCTCCCGACGAAACGAATTAAAAATGCTTAGAGATGAGTTGAAGCTAAGAAGAGAGGCTGGGCATGATGTTGTCATCTACAGAAACAAAGTTATAGAAGGGAATCAGATACCGTTTTTTCAAGAAATATTTTAAGGTAGTTCATGCTCCGAGTATCCTATTAACCAGTGTTCAATCCCTGCGTCCTAAATTGGACGATTTGAGTCTTGTTTCTGCTGAGTTTAAACCTGATGTAATTGCGTTGACTGAAACTTGGCTAAATCAAACTATTCCCGATTATTTGATTTCATTGAGTGACTACTCCATGTTTCGCTGTGACAGATCTGATGGTAGAAAGGGAGGAGTTGGTGTGTAAATTCGTAATCATGTGTCTATAACTTTAATACATGTTACTAATCCGCCCATGTTCATCGAATCTTTGGCATTTTATATGAACCAGTACGATACAACTTGTCTTCTTTTGTACATTCCACCAAATTTGAATTCTACCCAATTGAAGACAGCAAGTGATTATATTGAATGTGTTGCAGATCTATCTTCATCTTCCCACTTTATTGTATGTGGTGATTTAAATAATTTGGACACACTGGAATTATAATAGTCAACGCGTATGAAGCAAATACTCCACTCGAAAGGACTCTATACTTGATAAAATATTGATAACTGAAAGCTTATTCCCTGCATTTCTTCGAAGTTGGCCCTCTACAGATGTTTCTATCAGCCCTATTAAAGTGGGTCCTCGTATTGGGAATTCTGACCACCGCATTGTATTTTGTACTCATATTTCTGGAGAGAGCAATTAATGTAGCAGTTATATGTGTACATTTTATGATTTTCGTGAAAGTCATGTTTTAACTTCAGAGGTCCTCTCAGCTCTTTCCCATGGCATCAATTTTATTTGAGTGAAAATTCAGTAAATGAGAAGTGTAAAATGTTTTATGATGTTATTCGTGATGCGGTAAAAACCATTCAATGTACTTACGTTAAAATGTCTGGATATGAAAAGCCATAGTTTAGTCCGACGCTTAGACATCTTGTAAATCAAAGATATGATGCAAATAACATGTGACTTTCTACTTCATAAATTTTACCAACCGAAGGTTAAAATGGAAATTCAAAATGCTAAACCTCAATGGGTCAATGAAACAAGACAGCAACCACACGGTATTGGGAGAATGCTCAGATGTTTTAATGACAAGAATATTTCAATGCGAAATTTGATAAGTTCCTTCAACTCGCCTGAGGAGGCAGCTGAAAAGATCAATGGTATGTTCTCCATTTTTTTCTCTGATTCGCCATCCGATTGCACCGAAATTGAGACAAACATGACAAAGAACGAAATTCAATGGGAAACTAATGTGTCTGTTGAAAAAGACTGGGAAGTTATTACAATCATTCAATGGTTCAAAATCATAAGGTAATGATGGACTATTTCCGCGTCTCATAAAAGAGACCTAACAGGTGCTCTTGCGTTGTCTTTTGAGCGGAAGGAGATACTTTTTGAGTGGAAACTTTCAAACGTAATACCAGTGTCGAAATGTAAAAATCCGACTATCAAAAACTTGCGACCTATCTCTGTTTTATCCGTTTTCAGCAAAGTTATGGAACAATACGTCATTGACTCTGAAAAATCCAAACTCGTCGATAAAAATGGGCCAAATCAGTTTGGCTTCCGTCCGGGTTATGGTACTATACATGCATATACAAGATTACATGAGTTTATCACGCAGAAACTTGATAGCCGCTACTGTAAAGGTGTCCTGATAATAACATTCGACATGGAAAATGCTTTCGACAGCTTAAATCATTCCAATCTCTGTGTTACTCATAATAAAGAAAGTTTACCTTATTAATTTAAGTTAAAGATTTGCAAGCACTTACAAGGCCGACATCAGCATACCAAGATTTCCCAGGGATGCTACAGTTCTTTTATATGTGACCTCTGGAGTTCCTCAAGGTGGAAAGCTTCCCCCTTTCTCTTTTGCAGTCACATGCATTCCCTGCGCCCTTCAAATGCAAACGCCATGATCTCACTGTACGCTGACGACATCGTTACTGCCATTCCTGTTGCAAATGATGTAGATTTTGACTTATCGACTCTAATTAGTGATGAGAAAGAATGTATTAGTTTTTGGTACTCTCAGAAAGGACTGAAATCAAACCAGAATAAGAATCATTGTTTGTTTCGATATCTGGGATAAACTCATCACCCAATGATGTAGAGCTCCTGCAACAACTATATTCTTGGTATGATGTACAGTTCTGGCATGACTTGGGACCTTCACGTGAAAGAAATCTGCACTCGAGCTATACAAAGACTATGTTTTGAAACGTTTGAAAAGATACCTTCCAAAGAAAGATTTGATCACATTGTATAACTGTTTTCAGTATTCTAGAGAGTAATTTTGCGCTTTTGATCGGTCTAAACAACAAAAACTCAGAGAGAATTGAAAAGATCCGACGTCGTTCTCATCGAATCATCTGTGGCACTGAATGTATGTGTGGCTCATTTGTGCCTATAGCCCTTCGTTGAACCCGCGTTGCAATCAAGCTTTTCCTTGACATTTCAAAAGACGGCAAGCTTTTGCAGCGCCTTATCTCTAGAAAGTTCGACCTCACACAACCTTGTGAATTGTCTCTTTCGAGAACTTTCTTAAGACAATCATCTTTTATTCTGTCAACTGCAAGAATTATGAACAACCAACGATAGCGAATTTTCCTTTGTGCATCTCCTTTTCTTGAATCTGTATACGTGAAGTTCTATTTCCGAAACTAGTGATTTCCACTATTTTGAATCAAGACATATTACTACTACTCAGTGGCGTAGCGTGCTTCAAAACGTCTACGGGGCTAAAATCAGTCTTGGCATCGGTGTTCCTTACAGCATGCAGCACATATGTAAAGTACCTGGCTCTAATCTAGAAGTCAGTTTGATGTTTTCAAATAATGATGAAAGAATAAAGAAGTGAAGGTATGCATGGGTAAACTAGTAGCTACGCATTTGTCAGACTCGCCGTGATTAGCCAGTCAGTGTCTGTTGTGTATGTGTAACTCTTAAAGAATTCCTTGTCTTCGCCCGGGTTGAATCACAGAGATGTATTGCTTCTCTGTGGGTTGTATGCAGTGGCCGCGACGAGCCGGACGGCGTCGCCGAGTTGTTCTGGCGAGCGCGAATGGCACATTGACAGATAGGTTGATTTGTTGATGACATCAACCAGCCATTGTTATTGTGTGGCTCGTGTTATGATGTGCGAGAATCTTGAAAACTATGAGAAATTATCTAAAAACTTTACTAAACGCATTGAAAAATGCAACTGCGAAGATGATCGGAAATGTCTTTATTTGCTAACTGCAGACAGAGTCGGTGACAATATCAATAATGCAACGATAATATATGTACGACACGCTCCTTCCTTGCCGTAGACTGAGAATAGTGGAGGAGGGCCATCAAATGTTCTGCCCCAGGAACTGGGAATCAAAGGACGTTTATAGTGGAGAAAGTACTCAAAAAGAAAAGGTAGCTGACGTTATCACAAGGCAAATACCAAAAGGTATATAAATGAATAAAGAATTACATAATTAGTACATAAAGTACTGCATTGAAAATACAAAAAACAGTGCATTCATTTATGAAGAATTTTCATGAATTTATGAATATTGTAGAATTTCTCATCTACATTACGCAAGAATTTCGGGAAGTTGGTAAACACCCGTGCAGTAGCTACCGTTTTTTTCAACTCCTTATTTGTCATACTTGCTGAAGTGTGTATTATGCAATATATTCAGGCGCCATGTCTAAATGACATCTTGCTTTAAATTGCCGAATGATAAATAATAATAACAACAATAATTGACATAAAATCAGCAAAAAGGTTATCAATTATAGAAAATATTCAATATTTCATGATAGAACATCTATCAGTCGAATCGATCTTAAGTCGTTTCTAAATTTCAATTTATAATTAGCGACAAGAATTGTTATGCAACAGTAAAAAATTAAAAAATAGTATAGAAGTTTTAAATTGATTTTATTTAAATAAAGCATCACATAATAAAGCCTCTACATATAAAAATATATTGCACTTTTCATAGCCAATCGTGCGATTGAGGATTTCATACTCGTTAGATGGAGTAAAGTACCGATAGTAATGATCATTATCAACCTTCATAGTTGCATTCCACCTCAATGGCAATATGTATTAGAAATTTGCTGCGATTTCAACGGTTACTATAAAATTACTTTCAATTTAAGAAAACATAGACATTTCGCATCTTATGATTGAGACTTAGACATGTGTACATGAAAAAATAGAACGAGTTCACTTTGCTCCATCTCAATATATTGAATGAAAAAATAAATATGAAAAGAAAAAGCATACAACTAACTCTTTCATAGATGAGCAAGTGACTGAAATCTGATTGATTATGAACAATTGTGTAGACTGACACAAAAACATTTTACAAAGGAAGGAGGGCCTTGAGATGCCTTACCATCATACAAAATTTATGTCTATCACAACTGTTCCTTTAAGACAAAATAAAACTGATATTCCTTTCAAAAAATAAAGGAAATCTATAAATAAAAATTGTAAGATAGCATATCTGACAAAACATTTGTCCATCGTACGGTTGAGAAGGAAAGAAAATGATATGAAAACTGAGCACAATATAAAACAAGATTCACGCACAAACAATCGACCGCACTGTCACACGGGCAAGCTATGGAAACAATTTATTTGATCAGTATCGAGAAACAGTACCCAAGTCGGCGATATTTGATGAGAGGCTTTGACTAATGAATTCTATGGATTTCATATCTGAATAGCATGAACTCCTTTTATGATGCACTCGTCATTTTGGTTCGAGTTTCCGACACCAAGACGCTCAGCACGCCGTCTTTCCGTCGCCCGGTCTTTTTTAACCTGTTTTGTGATCCGCCTTGGTCTCACAGATGTCTTTTGCGTTGCGGTATATCCCCCAAAAATTCGACTGCCGGTGCCGTCCGGTGCCCATAATCCGGCGCAGCTGCTATTGTTTATTTCGATACTCTCTGTTTCCATCAGTTGCAGGAGATAAGCCTTGGTTGCATCTTCATTCCACCCTGTATCATGTAGTGCTTCTGTTACTTCTCCTATGGAAAAATGACCACCAAATTGCCGATGTAATCGACCAATTGCATTGTGATCTACATGTCTGCCTTGAGGAACCTTTGAGTTGTGTGCATTATGAACATCAAATGGGATATGGATATAAGAACCGCCAGAGCTCCGGTCTGTTTCTGCCCGCACACTTGAATAATGATCACCGTTATGATAAGCGATGTGTAACTGACGCCGATTCGATCCTGTGGATCCCGTTCGCACATCCTCAGTTCCACAGATCTGCCAAGGGTCCCGCCCCAACTGATGGATTACAACATTTACACGATGAATTCTGCAAAATGCTACGATAACCTCATTGCCCCCGTACGTCCCTAACTGACGCAAGCTTCGCAAATGGTCATCAAAAGGAATGTCGTCCTCCATAAATGGTTCAAAGTCTTTGCGATGACGAACAATATAATCACATACGTCCTGACGAATTTGAATGTGACGCTCAGAGTGACCATCCAATTGATCCCCGAGAGCTCGAAAAAGACAGTTGCCGTCGGCAGTAATATCTCGCAATACCAGTCCTAATCTGTTGAGTTGAGCTTTGAAGGAAGGATAGTTCTCATCATCCGCTAAGTAAGAATTGGATCCAACTACGGATTCTTCTTTATCGCTGTCGCAAGTCGGCAATGCCGTGCCGGTATGCTTCCGAAAATTCACGTTTGAACCATTTCCATATCGACGCGCGTGACGACTCGTATGGTAGCCGCGTGACGTCATTGCTGAAAGAAGAGGGAACTATTAATTTAAAAGTCAATTTTCTTTATTTTCATGCCTCTGTATTATTGAAAACAGAATTTTTAAACAGACAAGTTCCTGTAAAAAAGACTTTATTCAATATGAAATCTCCTACTGAAATTATGACTTTGACTATAGGGCTATGAACCTTAAAGTCAAATTTTTTTGCGGAGTTAAGTGGACATTTTTTATAAATTTGGCTTTAAGGTATGAGTGTTTCCCAAATTTTCACACGGGCAATACGAATAAAGAAATTATATCTTCATGCACAAACAGATTTTAAGGCTGAATCAAATCATGGAAAACGTAGGAAGATTCTGTTGAGATATCACTAAAAAATACCATAGTCTAATAAACCTATTTGACAATGTGACAAAAATAAAAAAACAGCATAGAGATACAAACAGAGAGGCATATAAGAAACACAGATTACTTGAGAGGGCCTTGATAGGGGCCCATTAAGGTAAAAAAAGGTGGAAGAGAAGGATGCATTCAGTCAAGAATTCAGTAACTCGCCGTACTTTACACTCATTCAAGTACTTTGAATCAGTCCTCTGAATATGCAAGCTTTCCATTAACTTTCTCTTTATTGCACCTAGATCTTTTGTCAACATTCTCTATGTGGAATTGTTACTGCTATTATATGCTGTTTCATATGTGTTCTTACAAGAGACGTTTAATACAGCAAAGAAGAACAATCACTTGCAAGGACACAAATTGAGTGGACTTTAGGAGGGAGATCCTTATTCGACTTATGCTTATTCGAGGGACGGAAGGCTTGTTATATTTTACAATTTTATTGCTATCATATTGATTTCATCGATCTTTGTGGCAAAATACAGTATTATTTCCTTCTTATCTTCCATCAAGCATTTTCTTTGTTTCGAACATCCATTAAGCAAGCAGAGCTGAACCGAGTCAAAGGCCCTGACTTCTCGGCAGAAGCTTCAGTCGCAATATAGGACAAGTCTGTAAATACCAATGAAGTATATAGAAAACTGAACTTTGAATGTCTTCGCACTAAATTGCTGCAAATGCATGTTCACGTTCGGTTTCGAACAAAAGTCAGTGTGCCTTAAGTTAGACAACCCACCAACTTACGAGATACGAAGTGATAGCTCTATGCACTTAGTCAAACAAATTACTGAGAGCGAGGTGAAAAATGACACGTTTCAGTACGCTACTTGCTGTCAAATAAATACAAGTTCGAAGAATTTTTGGGAGTATGGGGCTCAGGGATGTCCCACGTGTTGAAATATGTACCAAACGATAGCAGAGGCTGCAACGATCACTATGGTGCTGTGACGCATTCTCATTTCTCAATTATCCGCTGCGTCATCACTTTTACATACCGCAACGAAGGTCAAGTGAAGTTTCACTCCCGCGCGCGCTTACCCATGCCGCAACGAAAGACACTGGGATGACATCGATTGTTCCCCTCTCAACTGACTTTAAAAAGCGCCAGCCAAGAGCGCTCGACGCCCAATATCTTGCGTATCGTGAGACGAGAACCGGTGTATTTCTCTTAGGTGGCTGATTGAGCGGCAACGCCGACAAGCCGAGACGCACCAACACGCCTAGCGCACGAACTGGCTCTGGAGGACCAGCGCGCTCTCATTCTCTCTCCCGTTGTCTTAGTCAAGCCTGCTGCTGTCAAGTACCGAACTGTGTCGCTGCTATACGAACTGTGAACGCCTAACTTGCCCTTTTAAGGGCTGCTTTGTGTTATTGCTTGTACCACTGGACCCTGTCATCGGGGAACGTATGTTTTTGTCCTTTAATAAAGTATAAGTCATAACAGTGCACAAAAATTATATGACCAATAAGTAATGTTAAATGCACAAGAAAGCACAGAGCCGCACACATTGACAAAGAGCTGAAGCACGACTGACCAGCGGTAGAGAAGATGTTGGTGTGTCAACGGGAGGAAACGATGTATTTGAGAGTCCCGCGTCCTGACTAAGCCAGACACGGACATATTGGTTCAAAATACTAAGATGTCAAGACCTGAGACTTCTTACAGACTTTATTCATTTTGCACTTGCAATTATGCTAAGATTCAAGCTGAACTCGAATCAAAATGCAGGATAAACAAGACTGAATGAAATGCAAATATGTTGTCGAGCAAGAAGACTAGATCCATTCACATGCCAGGCTCACAAAAATTCAGTTACACTGACACTTTCCAAAATTGCCAAACTGCTTTGAATTTTAACTTGCAACGTGTGATTTGGTTTAAACACTATCTAGTAATTTATCTTTGTGGTGACATCGCTTATTTGTGAAGTTGATGGACCTTTGATCAGTTAATATTGATCGCGCCAAAGATAAATAAATGAGGAACCTTGTGAGGTGCGGATGTACGAGTATATATGTGCGTCGCACGGTCCACCGACTTTTTAATAGGTTCCATGAAATGATTTGCACTTAACAACCGACTCAGGTACATTTTAAAAATCAAACCTAGAATCAATTGTTTCCAAATGTACAGATACCGTGCTCATTTATTTCTAAAAGGGGAAGAATACAATAAATGTCTAAAGTACGTTTCTAATCCATTATTGCTAATGATGTGGTAACTACAGGGTAGACCAAAAGTTTCTGACCCCCTAAAGCTTTTCAAGTAAAAACAGAAATTCGTCGGACAAAAGTCTATTTAGTATCCATGAATGCATATGATTTCAGTGAAGAAATAACAATATATAAACTGTATGAATATCAACAGTTAATATTTCGTGTTCCTACCTTCAATTCTCAAACATTCCGAGACAAGAGTAGGGAGTCTTTCGACCAACGATCTGAGATAGGACGGTTCCAAAGAATCCCACTCATCTTTCATTCTCACAATCAGCTGCTCTCCGTTTCTCAGTCGTGGATACTGGACAGATGAAAGTATAATTGAACTGAATCCAAAGCCAAACAAACAAACAAAATTACTGAATTCGAACCAGTTCTCCAGCAGGCATACCTCGTGTTCTGCTACCAAAGTTTCACTTGTATAATATGGTCTCTTGAGACATCACTCGATACAACAAAACGGATCTTCATGTGGTCAAAATCTGTCTACTTAGATTCAATACATGCTCGTCGAATCGCAGTGTATCCGGAGAAAGCAGTTCTTATGCATGATGGTGCACGAGCACGTACAGCGAAGAAAACTCTCACTGTTTTGGATGATGTTGGACTTAGTGTTTGGCAAGATTGGCCTGGAAATTTAGCGGACCTAGACGTCATCGAACACATTTGGTCGATTCTTTAGCAGGGATCAGATTGACGACCAGGGCATTTTTCACATATTTTTCACATGTCATCATAGCAAAATTTTCACATGCAAACCAATTTTATCACGGATTTTTCACACGACTTAATCTCTGTTATTAATCCAAAGTAAAGTTTTCAAAACCGATATCCGGTTTTCATTTGGTATCCGAGAATTTTGAAGAATTTGAAAAACCGGTTTTGTAATGTGATACAAAAAGCAGGTTATAGGACATTTCCACAACATCAAAGCCATACATTACTTCCATTTCATACTTTTTACACAAATAGTTATCTGATAGATATTATTTACAAATATGTGACGTAATATCAATGATATTCAATAATTGAATTATAATATATGTTAGGTCTATACGCTCTCGCGAAATTGAAGAAAATCCCAATATACAGCGTTTTGAACAACACATTTGATACTCTGTCTAGCACCATTGCCACGTGATGAATTATTCGATTTATTAAATCGCTCAATCGCAGAATCCTATACAAAACCTATACAAATGCCGTATACAAATATAAAATATTTCTTAAAAATCAATGTTCATCATATGAAAAATGTAAACAATATAATCATTGTAGCAAATCTATTATTTGTTAGCGGAAGCGTTACGGTTAGTAAGTTGTGCCTCTCTCATCTGAACTTCCGCCAGTTTTGCTCTGGCCCCTTGAATAACTGAGTTTATCGGAGTTTATTCTTTCAATATTTTGGCTATCACAACCACTTTGTAGAAGTGACAATCCCAGATCAATTTCTTTCTGCAGCCGTTTCTTTTCCTCGCGCAATTCATCGATGGGATCACTTTTATCAATTTTTCTCTTTTTTGAATCTTCTTCGTTATCCTGATCCTTAGCTATTCTCTTCCGATAATTCCTTTCACTTTGTTTTATCGCCAATAGGAAGTCTTTTGTTATGGGAACTGATCCAACATCACTGCAAAAATTATATGGAATTATTGATTTGATAGATATGTATAGAATTTTGACATCTTACCCCTTGTAATTTTCTTTCAAAAACGATATCATTCGAAGTCCATTGATTGTTGCAGTACTTAATCGATTCCGAAGGTCAGTAACAATAAGGTTATTTTCATTGAAGCCGCGCTCCACGTCTGCTGATCCTTAATTCATAAAAAATTCATATATCAATGATAACCATAATAATAAAGAAATAGAATTCAGAAAGTTAGTTTGAATACATGTATTTAGGCCATTTCATAATATATATATTTCATCCACAACACTGATTTACCAATTTTTCACATACACTCCCATTTTTCACAATTTTTCACAATTTTTCACACACATTCATATTTTTCACAATTTTTCACATCAATCTGATCCCTGCTTTAGGAATCTGTGTTCACGTATCCATGACCGATAAACAGAGAGCAGTTTATTGTGAGAATGAAAGATGAGTGGGATTCTTTGGAGCCGTCCTATCTCAGATCGTTGGTCGAAAGACTCCCTACTCGTGTCTCGGAATGTTTGAGAATTGAAGGTAAGAACACGAAATATTAACTGTTGACATTCATGGATACTAAATAGACTTTTGTCCGATGAATTTCTGCTTTTACTTAAAAAGCTTTAGGGGGTCAGAAACTTTTGGTTCACCCTGTACTTCGTCAAGAGGAATCCTTTGAAAACCAAGTATAGCTTCATAGTTTTTTTAATTTGGCTTAAGGACCTTTTTTCCGCACAAAAATAAACAATAGATACAAAGAATCAGAAACTATCTATAGAATGTATTACTTTAAGATGCATTTTCCTTTTACAGGGCCCGGTGGTTTAGAAACAAATGTCTGTGAATTACAAGAGATTTTGATTATATTTTGAGTACTGACATTTAAAAACCCTTCACAGAAAAAATAAGGGACGCAATGAAGAAAGTATCAGCCTCTCGATTGAGCCTAGTCCGAGATAAACAGAAAGATACGATAGAAAATTTAGAATACAATTGAAACATATGATGACCTGAAGCATCACAGTAGTTGTTATGACCGTCATACTTGAATAAAACGAAGAAGTTCCCCGACAGATATAAACGTACCATCCAAAACGTGCACATATATTCTAAAAAATTGAAATTCAAACTACATCAGGAAAACAAAGTTTGCTCAAAGGGTCCTGCTTCTTTTGTGCAAAGGAGCGGAAGAGAATGAAGGGAAGAGATACTGCTGAAGATGACATAAATGTATCAATAGCCAGATGCGAATCTTTCCGCGAAAGATCTGAGCGTCAAAAGAATGAAAGAGTCGTTGCCACTATGCATAGTGAAGTTGACCTTATTACTGACGAGGTTGAATACCATGGATTATTTTTAGTTCATTTTGACTGAGAAGCAGATAGAAAAAATAGAACAACAAAAAGAACAAAGGAAGGAAGCTCTTTATAGCACATTCAAAGCCAATTGCCGCTAGATTGACATGTAAATTTTGAAAATGCACGGTCTACACTCGCTTCATATTTGCTGGAAAAGTACAAGGCTGAACACATGCGTAGATGAGGGTGGATCAACCAAACTTTATAAGCAAAATAAGCGGAGAATGCAGAGATCAATTGAAAATGGCTTTATATGCCGGACGAAATGATATTCAGCGGCAAAATATTGCAAGAGGCTGTACGCTCAGACATTGAATAGGAGGAAGACAATACTTAATTAGCATCAAACCCTCGTGTATCGATAATGAAAACACCACCTTTAAAGACAACATTAGCATCGGTATATCCTCTGAAATAAGTTTCCAAGCTCTATACAGGTTTCCAAAATAAGTTCTTGGAAATTCCGGTCTATTTTGGATTTCTTGGATTCGAAACATTCAGAAGTAAGGGAAATGAGAACGCTATCGATCTGATGATCAAAGGTTTCACTTTTACATAATACATTTTGACATACATAAAACATTTCTACACACATTCTCTATTAACATTATTTTTGTATACATTTCTAAGTTAGCCTAGATGAGATGGGTCCTTTAGGTTGTCTATTTGAGTCAACCACTGTTCATCGACAGAGAGAAGGCGCTGGACGCCGAAGGCCCTGTCAGAATTTAACGCAACTTACTGTTTCTTTGGTCAGTAAATATTTATCGTGAGAATTCTTGACTTTTCCCATTTCGGACAAATTTGAAGCATGAATCATAAAATACCAAGATTCCTGTAAGGATGCTGATCTACTACCGAATGAGCTTTTCTAACTAGTTGACATATGGCGATTCACAGACATATCTTGTCAATCGGATATCGAATGCCCATCTATGAAACTTCTGTGAGCTTTCCAATCGTATTTGTGCGGCTATTTCGACGTGCATTATATGATACACCTTGCGCCAGCATTATGCTCAGGCGTGGTATACAGCGCGTATCAGGGAACATCATGCAACGGTGGATCTAATTCAAACAAACATTATCTGGCGCCATGCAACTCAAAATAATAAACTTCTCGCGTCCATTGCAGCAGCTGAGTTGGCACAATTCCATGCTTAATTTTCTCAGCTAAAACAGATTTCAAATCACTTAAATGTGAAAAGAGATATGTATCAGAATGTGTCATGGATCGCTGTTTTGTCTCGCTCCGCCTTTCTTGCTATTTATTCGTCCTCTAGATTGTTTTAGAAATCTAGTAGTTCATGAGCGAAGCTAAGTTCTTTCCTAGCTACAAAGCGATTCCGAAACATTCAGTATAACAATACTCACACAGGTCGGCTTTCATTGTAAGTCTGGATAATTTCTATCTTTGCTTGAATAGGATTGCCGCAAACAGAAGATTTTTCATGATGAATCAAAAGTACCAGTACGTGGTGTCTACTAAAGGAATTTATTGGCTAGAAATTGCAATAAAAACTATGTACAGGTCCGCCGTTCCGCGTATTCAAGCTTCTTCAGGGGCAAAAAAGCTAAAAACAGTCAACTAAAAAGTTAGTACAGCGTCAGATGAACTGACTTGTACTAACTACCTAACGCTGTGCTGACTTTAGTTGACTGATTTTAGATTTTAGACGTAAGTGACGAGATCACAGTTGTACCTGGTCTCAGCCGGAGTTATATAGCCACTACCATAAAAAATCATGCATTTCCATGAGTGTGTCATCAATGACAGTGATACAAAAAAGAGATACATCTGGCTTGCAACTGGCTTCAAAATTTTGCTTCGATTTAAGATCTTCTCACGGCGTCGAGGCTACATTATAGTAGTATCACTTCAACCTCGGCCAAGAGCAAAAGACACATTTTGTGAATCTTGGCATCGTTCTTAGATGTTGAGATTGATGCAAAATCTTTAGTTTGATTAAGTGAGTAGTCTAAGAATTGGATAATTATTGGGTTTATAAGGCGGTGTAGGTCGACTGCGCATGTTGCAAAAGGAGTTCCAATGACAGGAGGAGGAGCAGCACCTTATCCCAAGTCTGGGTACGATGGCACCGGAACACGTCCCGTTGGTAGTCCTGATCTCCCCTCTTGTCATTGAGGTGCTAGTGCCAGGCAAGCGAAGGGGAAATGCTAGGCTGAGATCTTTATTTGTAGTGAAGGCAATCAGCCTAGAAGAGGGGCACTTCGATAAAAAATGATCCGCAAGCAACTCATGCCTTAAAAGGGATAGAGGGTAAGCAAGGGTATGCTCCTCGTAGAAAAACGAAGCTCCAAGAAAGTCCGTATGAATTGTGCTGCAATGAAAATTGCCTCCAGTGCCCGGCAGACCTTGAATGGGCAGGAGGTGCGAAGAATATCAGTGGTAAATATTCGAAAGGAAGGACGAGAAGATGGAACAATGTGTCAAAGCTGGAATGTTGGAAGTCTGCGATGCAGAGGAACAGAGATATGTGAAGAATTGAGGAGGAAAGTGGACGTCTGCTGCCTACAGAAGATTCGATGGAGAGGACAAGGGACTAGATGTCTAGGAGTTAAAGGCAGGAGATATAGACTTTGGTTGGTAGTCATGAAATGATGGTGGAACGGGAGGAGTGGGAATATTAGTGAAAGAGGAGTTGTACGAAAGGATTGTTGAGATTCGTCGGAAAAGTGACAGAGTGATGGCTATGGTGTTAGCGTTTGAGGAGAACGCAATGAGAGTGATTTGTGCGCATACACCACAAAGCGGGTGATCTGAAATGGAGAAGGAAAGATTCTATGATGAGTTAAGTCGCGAATAGAGTGTAGAAAGTGATGCGGTGACGGTCTTGGTTCTTGGTGACTTGGGAAACAGGTCGATGGCTTTGGAGGAGTGCATGGAGGATATGGTGTTGGAGAGAGAAATGTTGATGGCAAAAGACTGGTCGAATTCTGTGACGAAAAGAGCTTGTGCGTGTCGAATACCTGGTTTAGAAAGGAGAATGGGAGGAAGGTGACTTTTAGTGTTTCTGGAAATGTGACAGATTGACTTCGTTCTCGATAGTAAAAAAGGAAAAATTTGAAAGTGAGTTACAGCATCGATTGGTTATTGTCGACTTCGACAAAATGAAAATGAAGAAGATAGTGATAAAGGAGCGGATAGTAAGAAGACGAGTATGAAAGCTAAAAGAAAATTATGCATATTCGGTATACACTTCAAGAGGAACATTATCGGAGAAGGTTTGAAGAGCTCACTGAGAATGATAATTCAGATTTATGGGGTCCTACAGCAAAGGTTTACTCCAAGCGTATGATGAAGTGTGTGGAAAGAAGAAAGGCTGGAAGAACCGAGGAGATACATGGTGGTGGAATGACGAGGTAAAAAAGTGATTGACGAGAAGAAAGTCGCATACAAACATATGTGCAGAAACAGGTCTGATGAAAATGTGGCCAATTGCAAGCGATTGAAAGCCGCTCGAAAAAGTAGTTGCGAAAGTAATGAAACGTGAAGCTGTGCAGCTGGCAAAGCTGAAAAATAAAGAGGCGTTCAAGTTCATGAAGACTTTAAAAGGAGAAGAGAAAGACATGAAAGGTGAAAGGTGTATCAGAGGAAAGGATGGAAAACTTGGATTCAATGAAAAAGACAGAGGAAAAATGTGGAAAGAACACATGGAGAAGATCATGAACGAGGAAAATGAGCGTAGAAATGAGTGGGACCAAAGCGTAGAAATCCATGTGACAGAAGGACCAGTCGAGAGAATTTCGCAAGCAGAAATTTCACATGCAATGAAAGAGATGAAATCTGTGAAAGCACCTGGTTTATCAGATGTAACGGTGGAAATGATTCGTGCGAGTGGAGAAAAGGGATTGCAAGTAATGAGGGAGATTTGTCAGCGTGTAGTAGATGGAGAGGGGATGCCTACCGAATGGAAGACTAGTGTGATGGTCCCAATCTTCAAAGGCAAAGGTGATGCAATGAGCTGTGACTCCAATCGAGGAGTGAAGCTACTGGATCATGGGATGAAGATCGTTGAGAGTTTCAGAGAAAATGTTAGGGTCGCTCGTCGAGATAGATGAAATGCAGTGCGGATCTATGCCTGGATAGGGGACTACAGATGCCATCTTCATCCTAAGGAGACTGCGAGAAGAATACCGCAACAACGAGAAAACCTTTCCGTATGTTTCGTCGATCTGGAGAAGGCGTTTGATAGAGTCCCAAGAAAGGTGATGGAATGGATAATGAGGAAAACGGGTGTACCTGAGCAACTGGTGAAGGCTGTGATGAGTCTATATGAAGGGGCAAGGACGAGAGTTCGTTGAAATTTAGAGAGTAGAGAGTCGTTGACAGGAAGAAAATTCACGTAGAAGATGAAGGGCAATATCTATCACAGCTGTGTAAGACCTTGCATGATGTATGGAAATTGAGAGAAACTGAGCTGGCTATTCTGAGACGAACGGAGAGGGCGATGGTGAGGACTATGTGTGTTGCCAAATTTATGGATAAGAGGAACCGTGAACAGCTGATGGGGTTGCTTGGGTTGAATGAGGGTGTTGGCAGTTTATTAAGGGCAAATGGGGTGAGATTGTATGTCCATATTTTGAGTAGGGATGAAAGAAATTCTTTGAGGAGAGCGATGAATTTTGTAGTTGGGGATTCAAGAAAACAAGGACGAACCAGGAAAATATGGAAGACGCAAGTGGAGGGGGAATGTCGTAGGATAGGCCTGACAAAGAAAAACATATTCGAGGGAAATAAGGACGCGGTGTGAAGGCGATTGCAGCACGATCAGATACATACGGTCATCCTCGGACACGGGGAAATAACCGGAGTAAAATTGGATAACCAACTCATCGCCATGATCATCAGCTGATACGGATTAGTAGAGTTGTGGTCTTCCTCTTAAGTTATTCCTCAGAGCAAACATCGATTAGCAGGAATCATAAAGGCTTGCAACACTTGAGATCTCTCAATAGATTTCTACTGTGTTTGAGTGATTATGCCAGATTAGACTTCAAAAACGTCTAAAACATATGTACAAGGAATATTGCGATCAGGTGTTAAAATCGATACTATTCAAATATGTCATTGATCGATTATTGTATTTTCCGAGATAGTGAAACAAATTTTGTCGTCTTTTTGTAATCTAATCTGCAATATGTTCACTGACTGTTGCTTGTGTCATTTGGAATTAATGAAGAAATGAAGTCCTTCTTTTGACACGATCTCACATGTCTAGATCAGTTGGTTTCTCAAGCTCTCAGAGACTTATCAAGCCTCGGCTAGATCAAGAGTTCGACGCAGGATTTGATTTGCGCCTTCAAACTGGATGTAAATGCACCCAAGGCGCCGACAACAGCCAGGATAACTTCAACCATAGACATCGAAAAAAAACACCTAGTGCCTAGTGTTCGATGTCTGTGGGCAGGGTGGTCAGCATAATGGTAAAAACAAAAGTTTTTCAACACAAAGATATTTGGTTCAACACTTTGATAAGTTTTTATGTAATGATTGCTATATGGTGTCTCCATTGACATCGGATTCCGATGTCTCTGGGTGTCTCCACAGACATCGGACATTAATCATTAAGGTCCATGGGTGCCTCATTCAAATAGTGGCCCGTCGTATAATTCTGTTAATGTTTTGACCACTGTTAATCGTAATTTCATTTTTTTCGCAAATATGGAAATCGGACACCACATTCATGCACTTCTTGGCAGTCACTAAGAAGATGTCGACAGCATCACACAGTTTTGTCCATAGAGTTGTTCTAAAACTTTGTCCTATTCCGCTAATCTCTGCATTTACTCTATATCTGTCTAGCATGCACTGATTCTGCTGCCTTCTTTCATTGTTCGTGAAACAAAGAAAGTAATTGTTATAGTCTTGGTTAAATTGTCTTCACTGATTATATCCATATCTATGATTATATCATCATTAATCCACAATTGAAATTGCATCACGTGGTGAATAAATTTGATCCCACCAATAAGTGAACTGCATATGTAGATTCAAAACTTCCCTCTTTCTCAAACTTGGTGATGGATTTTTGCAACTAATCTGCACGAAACTGACGAATGTGCGTCAAAAATTTCTTTTGTGTGCGGAATAATTTGAATGTCTTCTGTGCTGTGTGATTTTCATTCATCATTTGAATTGCATCATCATTATTTGATTTCTGTTTAATGATGAAATGTTGTCTCAATGCAGTGTACATAGAAGTAAAAGTTAACCTCAATTCAACTCTAACGATAAGGAATGTTTTCTTCCCTTTAAAGTGTTTAAATGTAGTAACAGTTTATCAGCCATTGAAAGGTATTAGCTCAACATGACTTTCTGTTAATAAAATCACGAGGTTATTTGGTCGCCACATTATTATTAAATTAAACTTCTCATGTTTGTGCAAAGAAGCGGTACAATTTCGTAGTTTAAGCAAAGTGTATGAATGGAGTAGTTCGTGTGCATTGAAAAGGACCATTGATATTTTCTTCTTTGATGAGTGATGTGCCAGCAAACTTTAAGTTTTCGCTATGATGTAAAGGAATCTTTGAAATAGTTTTTGAGAATATTTGTAATTATTTAGCATTGAGTAGTCATCCGATTAAACAATGCACATTTGAAATTGTTGCAATGCAGATTTATTTGCATCAATTATGCTAGAATATGTCATTTCCTTGTGCTAGGGAAGCTTAAGCAATTTTCAATATCACGTTTTTAAATGGAGCTACAAATGGTTTTTTGATGAAGTTTTGTGCAATCTATTTAATCAATCGTCATCATTGCCATTCTCAGTTTCATGTTGTGAGTTATGGTATGCAACTAGCTTTGATTGTCAAAGATATTTTTAGGTCTAAATTTCAATCTTGTCTCAGTGATTTATTCATTGCATGACTATTGAATCTTGCTAACTTTGGCACACTTCTGATGCCTCAGTGAACCGCACTTGTCAGCTTTAGGAGATAAGATGATGTCACATCTGCCAATTATCTGATGCGCTACTGATAACCTGTTTAGTGAAGAATCAACCATGCGTAGAAGGATTAGCGATGAGGGAAAAAATGAATAGAAAACAAAGTACTTGACTGACAGGAAGTCACCTGAACTTCAATTTTGAAGTCACATGCTAACTCTGCAAGGTATCACATTGATGCGCATGCAAGCTTACTGACAAATCACACTATTCTAATAACCTTATGCAGGTTTCCAAAAGATTGAAGGCTGAAAATATTGATATGTAATAGCATTGGACTCTCATTTTAGATCGAAGAGACACAGTGTTGTTTGTTCTGAAAATTTCAAAAAATATGATGAAGTAGAATATCAAACATGCTATGTGTTGTATATGAGACATATTATGATGTGGAGGGAATATTGCAAAATCATACAGTCTTTATTCCACATGAGCAAGGAGACCGTACAATGCTTGAAAATGGACGCACATTGGTTGCAATTATCTCTCGCCAGAAGTAGTATGTTCTAGAAATACTGAATGAAAGCCGGGACGGGATGACTTTGGGCACTCGACAAAATAGAAAAGATTCTTGAAAATATCTACATGAAGCATTTATTTGACTATATGCTACAAAAGTGATTTCTGAATGCAAAGCACATACACAGAATCATGCTTTTTTCTCCTCGTGCTCAACGTTGTCTCACTGAAAAAAATAGACATCATTACTCAGCGAATTTCAATGTCCTAGATCGAAGAATTTTAACCATCCCAGGAGCTGAATTGTCGCAAAATTGGTCTATTGGCATAAATGTAAGCATCAAGGATTAATTGGTGTGCATCCAGCCTGATTCATATTTGGATCTAAGAGAATGCATGTCGATTTTATTAAATCTTTCATGAATAAAATACGAGGTATGAATTCATTCAACACTTTCACACGGATGTATTGACAGCAGCAGTTGACTGATCGCATTACTTACTTAACATTAACTATGTTCTATTATCTTGGCTTATCTTTTTCATTTGAATATCATTCAATTCCGCATAGATTTATGTAAGGGCTTAATGGTGAGCGTGTCAAAGCTAAAAAAACAAACATCTGATTAGGTTCAAAAAGTAAAAGCGATGGAAATTACAAAGGTAAATTTGTGCATAGATTCAATGCTAAGCGTTGAGGCAAATGAATGCAAGAAAGAGCAGATTATAAAGAAAAGATATCTTGTCGTCTCGGTTAGTTCATTGAAACGTTAACGATGATAATTCGTGAAAAGAACAACATCTACAGAACAACATGACTATAAAGCACAGCGTGTGCAAAGAATAGAAAGAGTCATACTCATGCACGATAAAGTATACGTGATTACAGTTATCAAATGCATGCAACACACATGGTACGGACGAAGGTTAGTGTTACGAGGGTTAGAGCTACATATTTTAGCAACAACTATATAGGCTCTACTACTATACACTATCTGTTCATCCCCTTCCTTGTTTTTTATGAGAAAGGTGCGACTAAAAGAAACAAATCACAAGAGTCTACGAACGGGGTTGTACATAAGAGCCAGACGCGGGATTATAAACTAGTCCTTGTTTTCGAGGGCGGATTGATCGCCGAACCCTGTGTTCGTTCGCGGCACTGCGAGCTGAGATATCCGGTTGGGTTCCTGCTGATTGCGTATCTGAGATTGGGTCTGAGGTGTGCTCAATTCTTCAGTATGTGCCAATTCGTCCTGCGGCATTGCTGGGGAGTCGATTGATTGACTTGGAGACCCGTCAGTTGGCTGGTCGCTTCTTACATATGGAGGGGACTGTGGAGCGCGAATGTTGAGGGAATGCGGCTCGAGTGGTCTGAGATACATCCGATTTCTTTGCGTTAACCTGCCAGTGCCATCCACGTTTATGACGTTTTGATTGTAGGGTCGGCGCTCAACCATGCTGCCGCTGCGATCCCATTTATTCGGGTGGTTGCCAACCTGGTTATGAAGACAAACCCGATCACCGCACTACAAGGGAGGAAGTGAGCGTATGTGTTCGCCAAGCGACTCGATTGTCATGACGTATCATGTCCGCAACGCTGTTTCCTTTGATTCCCATGCATCGCGCCACATTGGGTGAATGAAGGGTTGGTTAAGGTGGTTGATGAATCCTGAAATGAAGGCATCGTGTCTGAGTGGGCGGCCAAACAAAATCTGTGCTGGAGACAATCGGCAGTCTGGGTCGGGTGCATTGCGAGGCATTAGTATAGCTCGGAGGAACCGATCTGTGTTAAGATCTCCGTTGACTCCAATATTTCCATTCAAGAGACGTTTGGTAGCTTTGACTGTTAACTCTGCCCTTCCATTCGACTGGGGTGATACGTCCCGTGTTGCGAACAGATGTCGCAAACACATTTCAAGACCTTTTGCACCAGACTCAGTCGTATTGTTCTTCAGCTTATCCACTTCTGTCCATTCTGACAATATATCACCAATGAGGAAGTAGTTCCAACCGCGGAATTCAAAATAGTCGGCAAAAATGGATTCAAAAAGGAGTACTAGGGAAGTGAGGCAAGGTTGACGGCATTCGGGCGTTGGATGGAGCGCTTCGATTGCAGCTGAGACAGTGGTCTCTGTGTTCATCGATCATGCGGGTGGATACTGGTCCAAAAAACTGACGCTTGTGCTCGGCTTGTCATTGCGAATGTTTCTTGATGAGCTGAGTGTAGGACATCTGGAGGAGCGGGAATTGATCACTCTGTCCTTGTACAGTACTGTTCAAACGTTTGGAAACACTTCTTATTTTTTACCAAATCGTGAAAAGCATTGATTGTGTGTCATCAAAATACTCTATTATTTTATGACTGACTGTGATCTAGAGTGTAGCTTAAGTAACAATGGATGATGCAAAATAGCATCATGACTCTTACGAGCTATGTTTTCACTAATTTGAAGTTCAGTAATCAGTGAAACTGCCCCCTTTTCTAACACTACGAAAGTCTCATTGGCAAGGATTGAATGTGCTTGTTCACACATTGTTTTACTTTGTCCCAGCAATTGTCTATGGGTATAGGCCTGGGAAGTTACCAGACCAACTCTGAAGTAGTTGCCAATCATCTTGTACTCATCTCTTGTAATCATCTTGTAATCATCGTGTGACTATGAATTGAGAGACGTTTTTCAGAAACTTTTAAGTAGTTTCGTAAATTTATTGTTGATCCACGCAGAACAAAGTGAAGTCCACATGGACTATTGACGGATGGCACCCCAAATTATTCTGAGCTTGGTGAGTGAACAGTTTTGTTGGTGTAGGGAGGATTGAATTGCTTCGTCTTCCTACCGTCAGTCGATTTGATCAGAATAGATTGAACAAGCACTGCTGATATTCCTACGAAGATCAATGTTGTAAAGCGGGTATGGGCTCAAAAAATTTCGGCTTACTGCTGCAGGAAACCTATTCAATCCTTGCCAATAAGACTTCTGCAGTGTTAGGAAAGGTGGCAGTTTCACTGATTACTAGACTTCAAATTAGTGAAAACATAGGAGTCATGATGTTATTTTGCATTATCCAATTATCCATTGTTACTTAAGCCACACTCTAGATCACAGTCTGTCATAAAATAATAGAGTATTTTGATGACACATAATCAACGTTTTTCACGATTTCGAAAAAAATAGGAAGTGTTTCCAAACGTTTGAACAGTACTGTACAGAATGACGCGTCTGAGAAGTAAGGGCTATTCCGAAATTCCGAAAATGGAGAGAGGGAAGTTGGGAGCTGCTGCTTCTGGAAAGCCATGATCCAAAATTTTCACCAGCTCTTGCAGAGTGATATCATGCTGCGTTTCTTCTTTAACTCGTTTCCAAGTAGCCATGTCAAGTTTTCGAACACGATTGGATCGCTGCGATCATGCACGCTTCTTCGAGGTCATTGTCTGTGCAGAGATTGAGGCTAGTTATCTCGGAATACTCGTTGACGATGGGGTGATGGGAGGTTGCGTCAGCTACAAGGTTTTGAGTTGAATTGGAAAGAGCCAATATTGAAAGATCTTGATTTTATTTTCGCTATTTTCTTGCAATTAATTTCTGTTAGCATCCGTTAACTGTATTCATGTATAAAAGGAAGGAAATTAACAGGTTCAGTATAAAATTCAAACTTTACACAGACGTCTATGTACAAAAGTCTGTGTCATAATGACATATAGATTGAATATAAAAGGAGGGATGGGTTATGAAACAGATAGTATTGGGTCACATAGTACCAATAGCATCTCACTGATGGCCTGACTAGATAGGAAAGCACATAGGACATAATTATGGATTGGTAATACAAAAGGCATGATTTATCAGTACATCCATAAAAGTATAAAATAGCTATAAAATAATTGGTATAATCTAATGTCCTTAGCACAGAGTTAAGGAATGTCAAAGATATATGAGGTGTGAATTGGAAATCTGATACCGTTATAACATGAAATATTGTCATGTTTTATGATTTTTACATTACAGAGAATTTTTGTTTTGTGACTTTTACATTATGGAAAATTTTAATCAAAAAGAAAATTTGAATAATTGAGCTCGATTTTGCTCTTGATTGGTTTCATTTTTCTTATGTAATATGCTTCACGAAGTCTAAGGTTTGATAGATCACTATCGCGGGAAAGAGTGGTTGTGGAGAAGTTGCAACCGTGGCATACCAGAAGATGGTTATACATGGAAGACTTGTTGTTTGTTTTGTGCTCAAGGCAGCGTATATGCAATGGTCTGATAGTGCTTCCAATGTAGAAGTTACCACACTTGTCACAGTTCAGCTGTGATCGATATGTGAGAGTCCTCCGAAAGTCAATGGGTGACACTTGTTTACAGAATATGCAATTCCGCACTTACCACAATGCGTTGACACACAACCTCACAATTACGCAAAATCGCATAAACTGAAACTACTCAAAACTTGAATTCTATGGTTACACATTTTCAAAATTGTCCAAGATAGAATCTATCGCCCCATCAATAAATGCACTAACCAAGCGATCTGACTGTAACGTACACTTACCAAGAAATCTATCAGTTCGTACACATATCTATGAGGCCAAATATCTACGGAGAACGATTGGCTCTCGAAGCGATACATCAAATATTTACACATGTACATCTAACATTAAAATAGTTCATATAAACAAAACACTAAATATCCGAAATCATTATTCTACACTCCCCCGTGATCTATAAATCACTAAATATCCGAAATCATTAAGTAGTAATATAATCACGTAGATAAGCGGGTTGACGTCTAGTCCGAGTACTTCGTCGTCGTGACATACGTTGTTCATTCGGTAATTGATCACTACTCTCACTTTCTGAAGACGATTGTGTCGGTAACGGAGCATGCATTACAGCATTTGGATCACTATAGGTCACAGAGTCATTCTCAGAGTCCGATTCACTGCTCGATGTTATTCTGCTTTCTTGGATTTGACGGGGAACGGCGTTGATATGGCTCACGTGTCGTGCTATACCATCGTTGTTCACTTCAACCGATACTGATGAGTTGATCCCAGTAACACGGAACGGTCCACTCCACTCTGAATCACAATGTCCATCTGTACGTAAATAGACCAATTCCCCAATGCTGAAAGGATTGTCGCATAGCATTTCATCAACACAGTCGGCGCGATCTCCAAAACCTCTGACAATATCACAATCCATTTTCCTGTTGTTATTGATTCCTGGCATTTTGGCATTGGCGTGAAACATCAATTGATACGGCGAAATCTTCCCTTGACCGCTGGTCGCGTTGAACCAAAAGACACATTCATTGATAGAATTGCCCGATCTTGCTGCCATAGTTTTGATGGTACGGTGATTCCTTTCAGATATTCCATTACCCTGCGGCCTATAAGCACACGAATACTCCTGCTTTACACTCCACAACTCCATAACTTCCTGAACTCCGCACTCCTGAAAACTGTCCCATTGTCCGACAATAATGCCTCGGGTGGACCAAATTCAGAAAAAATTTCCAGAAATTGTCGACAGACTTGAGCAGCACTTTCATTGGTTAAACATCTCCAAATACAAAAACGAGACCCGTTGTCTATCACCGTCAAACACGGAGTAGCTCCCACATGTGTGATGTCACAAGAAACTCTCTTCCATACTCCATTCGTTGACAGTTTCCCCTTTCTATAATGTGAGTTTGTCATAGGACAAATCCTTGCACATCTATCACACCCTTTCACGACTTCTTCAACCACACTCCTCTTCACTGAATCACCAAACTCCTCCTTGGCCACTTGCAGCGTTCGATCAACTCCGAGATGATGTCGCTCATGAATTTTCCTAACAGAGTTTTCCATATCACCAATCGATCCTGAAACCATTACCACTCCCACATGAGGTTCCTCCTTCTCCAAATCTTGCCCTTTAGTAAATAACCAATTTCTTGGCACCCTTGTTAACTGATCCGCCAAATTGTCGTTTGAAGGAACAAGGAGAACAGTCACATTAAGACCCTCAAGTTCACGAAGTTCTCGCAAGATGTCAATGCGACGACGTATTAGCATTTCTGACAGTGCATGCGTACGAACATTGTGTGTACCCAGAAAAGCAGAATTTAGCCATCCGCGAACAGTTGCCGAGTCAGTCTTAATCGTAAATGTTTTGCAGTTCCACCTGATCGCCATGTTTACTCCCCTTATCGCAGCATCCAATTCGCTCGTGTTGATGTGAGAAGTGTCGGATTCCTTTCTTAACCATGCTGCATCTTCGACTACATTACCGTTGATGGTCATCACAATCCCCATAGCAATATTACTCGCATCCGTCCAAATCTCCACCTTGCCATCAGTAGGAACCACCCATTTGCCGCGTACAGGATCGTCACCCAATTTTAAACGTTCGGAAACTTCCAAAACCTTGTTCATGATATCGTCGCTGACAAGTTCATCCCAACCTACCTTTTCCTTCGCAGTCAGTCGTTGAAGATAGCCACATATCACGCGCAACCAACCACAAACCGGAAAATGCCCCAGCCACTCACCAATCACCTTGTGAACCTTTCTTCTTGTCAACTTATTTCCATGAACGTTCGGCAACTCCCCATCTCGTTTCCATCCAAAGTGCCGATCGACCCGAAGACCCAATACCCTGACATTCTCACATCCGAGGCGCTCCGCTGGCTTCGTGTTCAATCCATAGTTGTTCAGGACCTGAACGACTTCCTCAACTGGCACTACCTTCTCATTTACAAAGATGTCATCAATGTAGCTACTGGTACCTGACTTCAATCTATCATTATCAGTCAACACATGTTCAACAATTTTCGTCATTACTTTTGGCGCAATGTTTAAACCAAACCCCAAGCGTGTCAGCACGAACATCTTATCTCTCCACTTCACTCCCTGAAACTTCCAAAGCGACTGATGAATCCTGATCTGCAGGTATGCCTTCTTAAGATCAACTATGGAACAGTCCGGCCCAAACTTCCTCCATTCTCTAATTCTGTCTTGACAGAGTGGTGTTGAAAATCCTGGACGACTCACGATGTGATCATTCAAATACCTGAAATCAAGCACAGGCCTCACCTTCGTGGTTTCCCCCTTCTCCTGTCGCACACTCATCAGAAGCAAAACATTCCTCACCTCACCATCCCTATCAGCATCCCAAGGTATCAAAATTCCATCCGAAATCCACTCTTCAATCTCTTTAGCAAAGGCATCCTTGTCTTCCTCTGATACTTTGTAGTTACCACGTCGTCTATCTGATGGAGGACCATTCTTCCATTTCCAACGTACCGTCCATATCTGATCGTTGTAAACCGTCTCGAAGTCATTATCAGCAATCTCGATGGTCCTATTCTCTCCTTTTGGCTTGTCTGGCAATACTCGTTCAGCTAGATTATGTGCAACACAGGCAGTTTTCAAATCAGAATAGTTATCAAAAAAGCGATCACTCGTAACATCCAATTCAATTAACTTGCCCGAGCTACTTCCAGGTATGTATAGTCCATTCTGCAGTACAACGTCGAAACCCACTATCATCTCTACCCCAAGTGGCAGCCTATCCACTATAAACACCTCCACTGGACCAACATTCACTTCGTTCGTTCCCATTACTACCTGTTCAAGTTTTGTCTTACCCCTCGATTCGATCTTGATACAGTCCATTATTTCCAAACTTACCGGAAAACTTAACCTCTCAATCGGAACACGCAACTCAACGGCAAAGTTAGAATCCAGCAAAGAAAAAGTGCTGCCTGTGTCGATCAAAAATTTACAGACCCTCCCGTTCACCTTCCCCAAATGTGTCTGCCAATCAGTCAAGCTTAGAGACGAGGTTGCGATGCCGGTACCATTCCCTTCGATTGCTGGGGGGCAACTGCTTGCATTTGTTGCGCTGCCCCCGGCACGTCGTTTAAAGGAACCGCAGTCGTAGAAGAGCAGTTGCTTTGGTAGTGACCTTTCTGACCGCAGCGAAAGCAAGTAATTTGACAATCTTTCCGTAGATGACCGATGCGATTGCAACCAAAACACCTAACGACCCTACGCTGTTGGAAATTACTACCGGTATTTGAATCCTGGACCCTCAGATCATGGTTCATACTGACAGGCCTGCCAACGCTAGCACACGCAGAAAATTCCGGCTTATTAGACCAGATTTTCTTCGAAGCACACAAAACCTCAGCATAACTTATTTCGTCACCCACGTGCATTTTAACCTGGTCCCTGACATTCTGCGGCAAAGCTTCCAGTAATAAAAGGCCGCTGACATAATCCATAGGATTTTTACTTCCACCTTCCCTACTAGCAACATTAACCATCTTCCTTATTCTCTCCCCCACAACATCAAGTGAATCACCAATTATAGCCCTTGTACTCACTGCAGTTCTCCACGCGTCGCAGCCCGAAAGCACATTGTAACGCATTCTTAATAGCTGTTGCATTGTATTTATCAGCATCTGGCAAGTTCTTCCATGTGTCATACGCGGCACCTTACAAATTCATTGATAAAATCTTCCCCTCTTTATCTTGTAATTCATCTATTTCAATCGCCTGCTCGAAACGGTCCAACCACCTCTCACAATCTCCATCCCCACTAAACTCAACAATCTTTTTAATGGCCTTCATACTCAATACAATTCGTTGCCCGGCTAGCTTGTGAGAACCAAATTAACGTTTAAGTTATTGTTTATTGCCTCCGAAAGTCAATGGGTGACACTTGTTTACAGAATATGCAATTCCGCACTTACCACAATGCGTTGACACACAACCTCACAATTACGCAAAATCGCATAAACTGAAACTACTCAAAACTTGAATTCTATGGTTACACATTTTCAAAATTGTCCAAGATAGAATCTATCGCCCCATCAATAAATGCACTAACCAAGCGATCTGACTGTAACGTACACTTACCAAGAAATCTATCAGTTCGTACACATATCTATGAGGCCAAATATCTACGGAGAACGATTGGCTCTCGAAGCGATACATCAAATATTTACACATGTACATCTAACATTAAAATAGTTCATATAAACAAAACACTAAATATCCGAAATCATTATTCTACACGATAAATCACACATTTTTGATGGCAGATTTTGTTGTTAGTTGGGCAATTTCTTAAATGATAATCTTGGTTTGTTTTAGGTTGTTTCAGTACACTTCTAAGAGTTCTTGACTTTCTTGTTAATCTTACGCTCAAATTTCCTCGACGAAAAACATGTTGCAATTGCTTATCAACTTTCTCAGAAATAAATGGAAAATTGAAGTTAAAATAGTGACTTTCCTTCTCCTTTTTGTTATTTGGTCTACGTGCTTTACGATAATTGTTCGTGTTATGTATGATATTTTCGGGATAACTGCTGAGTCGTAGAATATCATTGGAATTGTGCATGAGTTTGTTTTTAGTTAGATTATTGTAACATCGTTCTGCAATTCTTGTTTTTCGGTTTCTAATGAAGTTAATTTTGTTAATGTCTGGTACATGTGAGTGTGATAATTCACAAACAGATCTTTTCTAGCAGATTTGCGGTAAAATTCAAATTCTGGTTCATTTGGCGCGTTCAATGTAATGTTACTCGGAAATCAAGTAGACTTGATGTCTTGTTGTCGTTTGGCAATTCAATTTCGAATTTTATGCTGGAATGTTGAGCATTGAGATACTGGAGAAGTTTCGAGGCTTGTTCTTGGTTTTCAATTATTGCGAAGCAGTCATCTACATATCTCATAAAAAGTGGGACATTATACATCACTCTCATTTGTCGGAGGGCTACTGTTTTGATGCTGTCCATGAATATGATTGCAAGCACACCAGAAAGAGACGAACCCATTGACAAACCTTCAACTTGCAAGAAGGTGTTATTATCAAATTGGAAATATGTGTTTCTCAAGATAATAATGAGATGTGTTTTCAATGATAAATCATGTCTTTTGTATTACCAATCCATTACTATGTCCTATGTGTTTTCCTATCTAGTCAGGTCATCAGTAAGATGCTATTGGTACTGTGTAACCCAATACTGCCTGTTTCTATAGATAACTCATCAGGGAGATAACTCATCCTTCCTTTTATATTCAGTCTTTTATATTCAATCTATATGTCATTATGACGCAGACTTTTGTACATAGACGTCGTTGTGAATTTTGAATTTTGTGCTGAACCTGTTAATTTCCTTCCTTTTATACATGAATACAGTTAACGGATGCTAACAGAAATTAATTGTAAGAAAATAGCGAAAATAAAATCAAGATCTTTCAATATTGGCTCTTTCCAATTCAACTCAAAGTATGACAAATAGCCGAAACAATTTATTTAAAGCTACAAGATTGCTTGTCCCTTTTTGATGTTCGATGTCGAATCGCAATGGGAGAGTCCGCTGTTTGTGGTGGAAAAGGCGAGTATTGTGGATTTCGTCGAGTGTTCTGTCGCCGAGAAGTTTTGTGAGGGGTTTATGATCCGTGACGATTAGAAGGTTGTCGCATCCTTGCGTAAAATACTTGGTCTGTTCTAGACTCCAAGCGACTGCCAGCATCTCACCTTCGACTGGTGCGTCTCGTTGTTCCGTGGAGGATAAGAAACGAGATCTGGCAAGTGTGATCTCCCATCCATCTTCGCAACAACCGGGTGATTTAGATGAACACTGATAATATTTCTGACTAAGGTAGTAGCCGATGCCGATGCCTAACCAGTCAGTTTTTAGGCAAGAACTTTGAGTTACATCGAAAATCGTCTCCTTTTTTGATGGCGTCAACGATGTGTTGTTTCGAGGCTCGGAATGCATTTTCAAGCTCGTTTGTCCATCGGAATAGGGTTTTCGAACTGAGCAGTGGCTTGAAAGGGGACATGATGTCACGCAATTGGGCATAGTAAGAAATCCGGTTCACTAGGCCAAACCATGATCGGATGTCAGTGGCTGATAGCGGCGTTGGGAAGTGCTTGACGGCATCAATGTATTGTGGAAGGGGTTCCACGGCTTTGCAGGATAGGCGGAATCCTGCAAAGACAACGGTCTTTTGGGCAAATTGGAACTTTTCGGGATTAAAGATGATTCCTGCATTGCCTACCATTTCGAGGAAATGCAGGGTTCTCCATCAATGCTCGGCGAAATCTTGATCATAGGAGATTGTGTCATCAACACAACGCTGCTTGCGTGGAAAGTGCAATGATCTCATCGAATCTTCTACTGTACCCGTCGCCGCTGGACAGGAATCCTTGGAGGGCGCGTAAGTACCGGAAGCGTTGTCCAATCGGCGTAATGAAAGTCGTGAGATGCTTATCTTCTTCACGAATGGGTGCGCTGTGGTAGCCGTTTCATTCATCTGTTACCACTTTTCACGAATTTGGAGGGACAGCACTAGCTAATTGGAAAGGAGATCTCATTGAATGAATTTTCTTGGAGCAGTGTCGGCTCAGTGGTGAAAGATCGACTGTTCGACGTGGTCCGCCATCGTGCTTCCTGGTGATAACCATGCGGTGACACCATGTCATGCTTTCCCCGTGCGGGACGCGCTCGATAACGCCAAGGGCTTTGTCGCGAAGGAGGTCTCTTTCAACTTGATCCTGCCAATTGATGGGGATCGTGGCTGGAGTATATGAAGCGACTGGAACGGCCTCGGGCTTGGCGTGAATTTTGATAGGAGAGCCTTCCATGTTGGGGAGGATTTGATGACGGCAAGTATTGAAGGTTGATGAAGCGTATCGTTCAAGCAGCCAAGTTTTCATGCTGTCATTATTTTCGGGTGAACAAATAAACGAAAGGTTGGATGGAAGTCCCGGTGGAGGCTCACGTTTTGGACAATCACAATGGGAGTTGATCCCCGTTTGAGGGAAGTCTGGTTGACGGGTGGCTGAATCCTTAGGTGGTGTGATCTGTGGAGAGCTCGCGCGGACTGATACGACGCTGGCGACCGCAGTGCCGATCTGAGGGAAATCTTTGTCGATGATGCTCAATTGTATCATGTCCTCTTTGGAGAGGTAGAAGCCATGAGCGTCGGGACATTGACCATTAATGCGCACTTGCGAGGGCAACTCATTCTGTCGTGACCTTCCAGTCGTACCAGTATGGCCCCTGTTATTCGGACGGAGGTTTGATTGATCGCAGTCATAGTATCTTTCACAGGGAGGAGGTCGCTTCTGTGGAATCTAAGGTTATGGAATTCGTCCTTAGACCAGAGGCAAGACTGTTCGCCAGTATCCGTAATGACATTGAGATAAGTTGGGGGTATGTGGGGGCACTTGGCTCCGAACGAAATGTAGTTATCCTCATTGGCAGTGAGGCGTAGCCGTATATTTGGATGAGAAATTGAGCGAACTGAAACCTATCCGCGATGAGAAGTGAAGATGTGATGATCGAGTTCCACAGTAATCTTTCGTCGAATGAGAGAAGAGTTCTTCCTGGAGCGTGAGTCAGGCTAGGGAATACACACACATACAGGCTAGGAGAAGGCTGGTGGATGGGGTACATTGGCATTTGGCGATGTAGTTGCAGGTTGCTGCTTTGCTTTCACTCTGGCGTAGAAGGAGCGGATGCATTCACCATGTGATTGTCTCATGAGAAGAAGCTCCGATCTCCTGACGCTAACGGCTACCGGGATGACGGCAAGTCGTTTCATCGCATTTAGGAGGTCAGCGAACGTTTCATCGGTGATGGTAGGGTCTTCTTTGAGCAGGTGGTTGCCTAATTCTTCTCCCCAACATTGGAAAAGTTGGGCAGTGACCTCGTCAGACCGCATGGCGGTGCATTTCCGAAGTAGGTCCCAGCGACGTATAAAATTATTCCATTCTTCCTTAGAGGTATCTTGGCTCAGGCGCGGCCGTTCCATTTTAGGGGCCTTTTGTTTGGCAGTCACACTCATAGACGCGACACCGGACGATCCAGCAGTATGATGGAGTTGATAGCTATTGTACAGGGCAACGGCGATGCCTTCAGCAGGGCCTTCTATGATCACGTGACATCCTCGGGCTTGACACTCGAGTTCAAATTTCGGCATTTCCGGAAGTGTATGGAATTATCATAAAGAAAAACTATCTGGTCTTCTCTGAAACGTTAACGATGATAATTCGTGAAAACGTGAAAGGAGCAGCATGACTATGAAGCATAACGTGCGCAAAGAATACAAAGAGTCATACTCATGCACGTGATTACAGTGATTACAGTCATCAAATGCATGCAACACACACGGTACGGACGAAGGTTAGTGTTACGATGGTTAGAGCTACATATGTTTGCAACAATTATATAAGCTGTACTACTATACACTATCTGTTCAGAGTAAAACTGCCACCGAAAATGAAGAAAGACAAAAAGTTGAATTATCCGTTATGAAATCCGAAATCACCACGGTTATTGAAGAAAAGTTACTGAAAACAGTAGCAATTACAAAACTATTGTCAAAGAACAAATTGCATATGTCTTAACTTACGGTGTTCATTTTGTGTAAGAGTCAAGAGTTTTGATGTCAAGCTTTCAATTTTTTTTGTTTGTGGTTAATTGCTGTTAATATGCATTGATCATCATCAGATAGACTCATTCACATTCAGACAAATTCAAAATTCACATTGGCTGGTGGAATAGCTTTCAGAAAGTACATAAATTTGGAAATTTAGTGTAGAAATGTCAAATACAGGGTGTCCGTAAATTCGCTTGACTTTTAAATTGAATATCTACATGAGTAAACAATAAACGTTTACGGCAGAAACCCTGTTATATTGCGCAACATGAAGGGGAATTTACGAATCTAGCAATAAGAAATGAATATTCGATTATTTAACTGCTCAAATTTTACATTCTGCATGCAGTCATTTTTGTAATGAATATTATATGTGCAATTATAGTTCTCAAGCTTTGGTGAATTCATTTCAGTTTCAGTAAATGTTTAAGTCAATTAGCTGTGCTGTTAATTATGTCAATTAACCTTACCTAGGGCCATAGTTCAAAATTTTCCCCTATTCAATGCTATGAAACTTTCATCAACAGCCATGACGACATGCTTAGTCATTGATTGATTCATATCGATATCGTATCATCTTCAATAGAGAAGGTCAAATTAATCAGCTTTCATGGCATAGAATTGCCATATCCTATATTTATGACGTGATGTTTTCGCTAACCAATGACAAAGACGCGTGTGTCAACCAATAGTTTAAGTCTGTATCATAGAGTTTCCTCATGCTATGTTCGAAATCTCAATGTGAAGTAGTACGATCGCTGCCTATCTTATTCACAATGGATCTTCAGACTCGGATAGAGATAGTTCAGTGCTTCTATGCATGCAATAGAAGTGCTACAGCTGCCCTTCGAATGTTTAAGACTCAAAGACGCATTCACAAAGATCCTTTTACAACAACATCGATTGCAAATATCATCAAAAAGTTTGAAGAAACTGGCAACGTTTATGATAAACCTCGCAGTGGCCGTCCTACAATGGATGACATGACAATTGCCACTGTGAATCGCGTCGTCGGGGAGACTATTTCAAAATCAAAGCTAGGAGTCACGTCAGTTCGCAAAGTGGCTGAAGAGGTTGGTATCATTTCAAAGACTAGTGTCCATAAAATCCTTCGGCATGAACTAAAACTTTACCCGCACAAATTACAAGTCGTGCAAGCACTTGAGGCGGCCGACAAGCGAAAGCGCTGTGAGTTAGCGAGTTGGCTTCTCGACAATCAGAATGTAATCGATGACATTGTCTGGTCTGACGAGGCGTATTTTTCACTCGATGGGATCGTTAACATGCACAATCGCCGTATCTGGTCAGATGTTAAGCCATCAACATGCATCTCAAAATCCCTTCATTCACCTAAGTTATGTGTCTGGATGGGATTTTCTGCTAAGTTTGGACTACGACCTTTTTTCTTCTCCAACACAGTGACAGCTGATTCCTATCTCCAGATGCTTAAGGAGCACGTGCGTCCTCAACTTGCGCAAATTGTCCTCCTGTATATTTATGCAAGATGGTGCCCCACCCCACTTTGCAACAAAGGTACGAAACTTCCTCGTCCAGACATTTGGTGATCGCGTGATAGGTCGAAGATGTGACCGAGAGTGGCCTCCACGTTCACCTGATTTGAATCCTCTCGACTTCTGGTTCTGGGGATGGATGAAAGCGAAGATATACCATCATGGTAAGCCACAAAGCCTGGACCAGTTGAGTGAGAAGATTACTGATATCTGCAATGAAGTCACACGCGAAGAACTTGCCGCTGGTGTTTTCGATATTATTCGGCGATTGACTGCAGCGAATGATTGATGGCAATCATTTCGAACACTTGATTTGGACATTTTAATCATCAAATATTGGCTTCTTACTGTTCGATTCGTAAATTCCCCTTTATGTTCCGCAATATACCGTATATACTCGCATATAAGCCGATCTCGCATATAAGCCGACCATCTAAAATTGCTTTAGAATTACCAGTTTTTGCAAAAACCCGCATATAAGCCGGTACTCAACTTATCTATTTAATTTATAATTTTTTTTTTCAGAAATTTGTTACTGTGTAAATGATGATAAATTACTACTTTTTTGTTACACTAAAAAAAAAAATAGAAAAATTATACATCTTGATATGAATAAAGAAATTGTTTTTTTAATATGGCTTGTGATAAAAAAAGTTTATTTCTTTCTCATGTAGATATTCAATTTAAAAGTCAAGCGAATTTACGGATACCCTGTATATAACGATCATAAAAAAAGTAATAGAAATATAAAAGAATGTGACAGGTAGTATTGGGCTGTATTTTGCCAATAGCAATTAATGGAAAAATTGAGAGTGGGTATAAAAGATGTAGTAATAATACAAAGTATAGTACACATCATATGAAAATAGAGTAATGCAATGTGAATTATGAGAAGGTGCATCAGAAATAGATGACACATTAGGTGAAAGGAAATCCCTAAAGCTCTCGAGTTCGATCTTGTTATTAATAAACGGCTTCAATTTATATATCATTATGGCTTCTCGTAGCATCTTAAGTTAAATTTGTTGTGGAAAAACACATAGTTTGGGACTTACTAAGATGTTTGTTTACTGGTGAATTTTCATTTGTTGTATGTTCTCTGCAACGGATGTGAAAGTGTCTCACAGTGCTTCCAATATAAAATTCGTTTCAAGAATTACGTGTTATTTTGTAAACGAAAATTTTTTGATAACACAGATATTTGTCGGTTAAAGGGCATTGTTAAAGATTACAAGCTGTTTACATTGTTCTTTTGCTTGACAATTCGTTCCTCGATGTTCGTGTTCTGCGTGTGAATCTCACTTTTATGTTTTCTTCGCGGAAAACATTCTTGAGGATGTTATCAATCTTTTCTGAGACGTAGTAATAGAAATTCCTTTTGTTCTTGACCTTGCTCTCTTCCTCGTGGATTAAGCCGATGTACCAACCAATGTGAATTTTGAATTTCTGATCAGTCTGTCTGATAATGGTCAATGCATATTAACCAAAATTATTTACAAACAAAAATATTAAAAGTTTGACATCAAAGTTCTTGACTCTCATTCACAAAATGTCAAAAATCAAATTGACTTTACTCGTAACTTTTTGACGGAAAGTTGTTGAAACTAATCGGTCATGTATCACGGATAGAAGCAAATTTCTAGATAAAAATACTGAAATTCTGAAAGATGAGTTGACCCACCGTGAATTAGAGAAAAGAGGAAATAAAGGCATTGAGGAGAGGGCCAATAACTTGATGACACTAGCTACCGAAAAATTCATTTCAAAATCTGAAATGGAAAAGGTAATCACGACTAGTAGTAGACCAGTCTGTTTTCGATATATGATAATAGATCACAAACCCAAAAATGTCGATGACGATACTTTTCCTCTGAGACCGATAGTAGCGGTTAACAGTGTGCCTACTGCAAAATTGAATTGGTATAATAGCAAGATTTCAACCAAGTTCATTCCGAATAATGAGAAAAATTCGGATCAAGTTGTAACCCATCTAAAGGAAAGGAATTTGAATGTTAGAAATAAGAATGAATGTTTCTTTGAACGTCGTCAGTCTGCACCCTAGTATAGACAATATACTCGTACATACAATGTTGGATACGAGCTGTTATCGAATTTGCCACCCTACATTGGGATAAAATACGAAACTGTCTGTGAAAGATCTAGAAAAATGTTTCACCTTCATACCCTATGACTATGAGATAAGCTTTGACGATAAAGTATATTTACAAATTCGTGGATGTCGTATGAGAAGCTATTTCGCTCCCCTATTCGCGGTTATAACCATGGACAAGGTGGAGAAACAAGCTTTGAATATGTTAAAAAATGATCATGACTTTGTCCCTGAAATTTACCTGCGGTACATAGATGATATCCTGCGTGGTCCTTTTGACAAACATGATGTTTTTCTCAAATTTTTCTAAAGACGTTTAATGCAGTTAAATGACAAAGTAAAATTCACCTCTGAGATGCCGAAGAATGAATAACTCAGCTTCTTGCATCTGCAGATAACTGTAAAGAATGAAAAGTTAAAGTATTCGTGGTACACTAAACCTGCACATTCAATATTACCCTCAATAGTGAGACTTGGCTTCCAAAAAAAGTTAAAAAAATTCTTTGTCAACTGGGTAAAACATGTGAACAAGAAATTCCCTGATATGAATGACAAAATGTAGCCTTTCAAAAACTAGAAAAAGGATTTTGAGAAAGGCTACAAATATGTCAACTGCGATGAGGATTAGAAAAATTGAGAGAAGATAATAACAGAAAGCAAAAGAGAAAAAATCTACCACTAAAAATGAAAAACAAGCTATTTTGACATTATAAATTAATAAGATCGCGTGCAAATTTGACTTCCTATCAGAGTTGTCAATAAGCCTGCTAAATGCTTGTGCAAAATGAAAAACAGAGAAAATGCATTCTGATTCCAAGAGGATCTCTTCATATGCCTGAGTTAGACCTGTGAGATCAGATTCTTTGTCTTTTCGTTTGTAAATATTGTAGCAAAAGCTATATTGGTCAAACAAGTAGACAATTCCAAACTAGATATCATGAACACAAATACAGTCTCAGGGAATAATGAAAATAGTGCGTTGCCTGACCATTCTAAAAATGACCACAATGATTCTCTAACAATTGATGACTTTCACGTGACGATAACGAACCGTTTCAACACGCCTGTTGAAGCTAGAATTATGGAAGCGCAGATGGCTGAAACTCACAGACCTAAGCTAAATCGGAAGTGGTGTGAAAAACCCAGTTGGTAGGGTCTTTGATCTCTCTGGCGTATGCAGTCAGTGTGTAAGCCCGGCTTTCATCGAAAACATCGTAGCATTAAAAACATCGTATATGAAAATATCGCAAATGAGAAATGTCGTAAGTGAAAAAGATCGCACATTGGGCCGGTTTCATAAAAGCGTCATAAGCCTAGAACCGGTGTTAAAAGTCAAAACTTCATAAAATTCGAACGTTGCGCGTTTCATAACGCGGTTCTACGAAGAACTGGTTCTAACTTTAGAACCATTCCAGTTTCATGAAGAAATATTTTCTTAACACCGGTTCCAATTGAATGAAATTAGAACCTCATTCTAGAACTAATCGAACGTGGTTCTAACTTCAATTGAGTCGCCACTTCTCTCGAATGCACAATCGCAGCAAAGTAATGGCTGGGTATGTTTTAATGATTAGAAGCCTTCGCCGTGAGAGGATATTCAGAGATAGAAGTAATCCTTTCGATATTTACGGTGAAACAGAATTTACCATCAGATATAGACTATCCAAATCAACAGCAAATCTCCTTATTGAAGAAATTCGCCCTCAACTTCAAAGACAAACTCGTCGGAACCACGCAATAACTCCCGAGGAACAGGTGTTTGCATTTCTTCGATTTTTGGCATCCGGCAATTTTTACACTTCCATTGGAGATTTACATGGTCTTTCTAAAGCAAGCGTCTGCCGGATTGTCAAACACGTATCTGACTCGATTGCGTGTTTATCGAACCGATATATACGCATGCCGAGTACTACTAATGAAATACGAAAGATGAAGACTAGTTTCTACGAAAAGGCTAATTTCCCGGGAGTAATTGGTGTAATTGATTGTGTACACATAAGACTAGTCTTTAACATTGCTCCTCATGAAGGAGGTAGGCTCATTAATCGACATCATTGGTATTCAATCAATGTTCAAGTTATCGGCAGTGCTAATTTTGAAATTTGCAACATGGTTGCACGTTGGCCAGGAGCTGTGCATGATTCGAGGATATGGAATGGATCACGCGTATGTGCGCAATTTGAAAGTGGTGTATATGATGGTTATTTGCTAGGTGATGGTGGATATCCGTGTACTACTGCGATTCTAACTCCTCTTGCAAATCCGGTTAACCGAGCAGAAGCGCGTTACAACGATGCACATGTGAAAACACGTTCAACAATTGAGAGAACGTTTGGGATATGGAAGAGAAGATTCCCTTGTCTTAAATATGGCCTTCGACTTCACGTATCAAAGTTCCTCATCTCATCATTGCGGCTGCAGTAATTCACAACATGGCCATTAACAACGGTGATGAGCAATTTGAATTCGAAACAGAGATTAACGATGAGTATAACGAAGATAATGATGTTCAGATAGACGATGAGCGAGGTTTGCGTTTCCGGCGACAACTGATCGAAAGATACTTTAATTAATAAATAACTGTTATTGTTTCTTGTGATTTTCCCGAAGACTACATGTATCAACAATAAATGCAAACGTTTGCATACCGTCGGTTTTTTTGTTGCTGACCCATTTTTATAATTTTTAAAAAATTCGCTCACAGTGGGGTGAGGGTTACACTAAGTAATTTATTAGATACTGGTTCATTCCACAAATACTTCATTTTCTTAATTTCCATATGATAACATTGACAAATATTCAGAATTTAGACTCCCATTAAAAAGTAACAATTTCCATGTAAAGCATTTATTTCACATTGTTGATCAGACGGTCACAAATTACTGTTCAGCTTTGCTAGAAATCCCATACGTCCATGTTCTTCAGCTGTTAAGGTTTCGAGTGCCGCTGCTATTCTCTCTTGTGCTTCTGCTTTCCGTTCCTCTATTTTCAGTCTTCTCTCGCTGAGTTCATAAAAGTCCTGTGATGTGATTGCTTTTCGCTTCTTATTCTTATTTGACTTGGTTTGACTCGTTCCACAATCTACGGTTGTATCAATGTGGGTTGCACTAACATTGGAATCCTCGGAATCGCTATTTCCAATGTCACCGACACATTTCGCGTCACCGTCGAACTGGTTCGGAAGGGGGTCAATGTCGGCCGCTACTAAAGCCATGACTCTCTCCTCGTCTGCGGAAATCTCTTTGGCTGGATTTTTCCCTCCACCAGTTTTAAAAGTTTCTTTACGGTTTTCCGTCGCAGCTTTCTTTACATTACATTTCATCTTCTTCCAATAGTTCTTGATTTGAGCTATTGACCGTTTTGTCGCGAATTGAGAATCTAAAAGTATTCGTAGCTCTTCAAATTTCTCCTTCTTATGCTTCTGCGTCTTCACCGAGGTATCCTTACTTTCAATTATCGAATTCCTCTCCATAAAATCTAATATGCATTCTTTCTCTACGTTGCTAAAGTTTTCCGCTCGCTTACGCTGTGACATCTTGAGAAATGAATTTCCTGCAATCGTTGATTCAGATCGAATACATTAACTTGACGTCCAGCCAATAACATCGTGGTAACCAAGCTGAAATGTAGGTCATGACATCACCTCAACGTCACTTTGGATTTACCTCTAGTTCTAATTGGAACCAGTTCCAACTGGAACCATGAGGGAAAGAACTCGTTTATGAAACTGAAATTTCTCGTCGGTGTAAGAGTTTAGAAGGCCTGTTGCAAGATGTCATGATTGATTGCGAGGGAAATGTAGATATCATAATTTTCAAAAGATTAGTTAACAATTTTCATCATAAGATGATAGCATAATTTTTACCTTCTGTATGTAGGCTATTCGAATTCATTTGCGACATTTTTCATTCACGATGTCTTTGCTACGATATTTTAATGCTGCGATGTTTTCATATACAATATTTTCCACTTACGATATTTTCATTTACGATGTTTTTAATGCTTCGATATTTTCATATAGATCCGTAAGCCCAGAAGATGCGCAGTCTCGCTATAGCTTGACGCTTTGATAGTCAGGACCTTCTTATATTGGTCTCAACTTTTGAATAAGCACCGACGTCAGGTAGCAGTTCTAGGAGATTTCCTGAAATCGATCTATATGAGCTGTATGTACCTGATCCTTATCTTGGGAAGTCCTCCAATACATACTATCTGAAAAGAGTGTGAGACTCGTCTTGATCATCAAATGCTTTCATTTTTCTTTCTCAAGTTTTCTTTAAGAATGAATTTCTCCATTGATGCTGTCTATTGCTCACTGTTTTCATATGACTCGTTCCAATTTTCGATTTCGACTTTTAGAGAATAAGCTCTCTGATATTGCTTGCATTATTATCTGGACAGAGTGAGAGACTTGTATCGTTCAGTAATAATAATAATAATTATACATCCCCAATACCCACGATAGATGGAGGAGGTGACACCCTTGAAGGCATGCTATGGTTGGTTGAAAAGTGTCAGGTGAAAGGTTGAGACTGAAGCACTCCTGATAGCTGCCAAAGATCAAGCTCTACACACAAAGGTACACACAACCTACATATAGAGGACATGCCATGATGCGAAATGCAGGTTGTGTAAGCATTTAGATGAAAATGTATCGCACTTGTTGACTGGATGTTCAAAGCTGGCAGCCACAGAATATTTACGAAGACACAATGAAGTCGCAAAGCTCGTTAATAGGAGTATCTGTGAAGACTACAGCATACTTAATTTTACTTTTTCGCTTTACGTCCATTATCCATTCTTCGTAGGGGAGGACGATTTCAACATCAACACACAAAAGCCACATTGGAGACATGAACCACAAGCGGTCACCGAAAATGAGCGAGTTAAAGTGCTGTCGGACTTCGAAATCCGGACATACCGCCATTTAGCAGGAAAGAAGCCCGACATTGTGATTGTAGACAAGACGAAGATGGCTCTCCTGATTGACATAGCTGTACCTGATGATCATAACATCTGTACAAAAGAGCAAGAGAAGATGAGCAAGTATCAAGATTTGCGACTTGAGATAATGAAGCTGTGGAACGTAAAACCTGAAGTCGTTCCAGTAGTTATCGGTGCTCTTGGTGCCCATATCCCAAGGCTGGATCAGTACTTGCAGAAGATCCCTGTTCAACAGCATGTAGCAGAATTGATTATGGCTGCACTCCTCGGCAGCGCCCACATCTTAAGATTATTGCTTGATCTACATGAGTCTTGGTAGGACCCCGAGGTCAATGCTCCGTTCCGACCAAAAAAAAATAATATCATGCGATTAAGAACTAAAAAGAAAAAAAATAATGAATCTTTGTTGTTCATACAAAAGAACGGTATGACATACAGTGCACAGTGATTACTCAGAACAGTTATGTACAAGAAGCAAATTTAACAGTAGACGATCGACGTCATCTTTTTCGGATCCTGTCTTCAGGAATTTCTTCAATTTGTTCTATCTAGGCAGTCATTGCTTCGATCATCAAAAGTGAGACGTCTTTCACGCTCCTATTTTCGTTAGAAACTACTCCAATACATTTTATCTGAGTACAACGGGCGGCGCTCTAAGTCATTATGTGTTCGATGTTTTCTTCCCCGATCCTGTCTCCCCGAATTACTCTAGTTTTCTCTATTTTGGATGACTTAATGCAGTTGAGTATTTATAGACCTTTAATGCAGTGGTTAATTCGTACTCGGTGCATGCCTTGATGAGAAATTTTATGGAAGCCCTATTTATGAAAAGAATATCGCTCTTAAGATTTCGGCCTGCAATGATTTCACATAGCGAACCATTCCTTTGATTTGATGATTCTGCGATTTCGCAATTGAATAAAGGAACATTCAAAGTTATGCAGTGGAACCTTAATGTTGCAACTTCTCCTATTGCCACAAATTTTCTCGCTCGCTTTTGACCTGTTGAGGACTGAGGACAGGCTCAACTCTACCTTGCTATTTTCATTCAACTGCTGAGTTGCACAACTGAAAAACAGCCAAAAACTGCCGTGGGCGAGCTGTGCCCGTCCTAATTACAGACTCGGCAGTTGCGGTATATAAAGACAGAACGACTTGAGACAATGTTCGAAATTACTAGAATAAAACTTTCAAAATTATGCGGTTCTTCCTTCTTGCGTTTAATCCCGCTTGGGATCCGGGTCCACAGAAAGAAGTTTCAGCGTCACTACTTCCCATGCTGGGGCTTGGACGGTGCTGACATAGTCAGATTTTTCTGGAGTGTTGCGTTAATTTTATTCCGGATGCCCGACTTTCAATGACACTTTCGGGGCTTGACCTCTGGGCCAAAGGATCCCGAGGCTAAACACTCAACCACTGCCACGGAGACCACATAAAAGTTATGCGGTTGAACCTTAGATATTGCACCTTCTCTTATTGCAAAACCTGCTTATTGCCACAAATTTTCTCGGTCCCGATAAAATTCCTATCTTTTATGCTGTGTGAGGACCTCTCTTAATGCAAAGCCTGCCAATAAGTATTTCGGTCCCTCAATGGTTTTACCTGTCATATTGCCATTTTCGATCGATGATTTTATCGTGATTATATCCATGGGGAAAGTAACTGAAAATCTGTTGCTGATACTTAGATATCAAAAACGATGCAAATCCATTGAAGTTTGATTGATTCTCCGAGGTCTCCTGGTGCTGCTGAAGTGAAAAGATTTGAAGCTACAGTTTGTAGAATTGCCTCCTATTTGTACATAATTTCTTGATGTGAGACCTTAAAGCTAATTGAAAGATAAGATGTAAAAGATGAGATGCACGATATTAGTTTGCTTAACTGAATTATCTGAAACACAATCTTGACTAATTTTTTATGCAAGAAAATATGCAGTATCTATAAGGTGTGTAAATCGTAAATACTTTGCATCGATGAAATATCACAGAGTACGTGTAAGCGTTGCAAGTACCGAAACCTAGTGAGTATAATATTTTAAATATTATATTTGCGAAAAATGGATGTTGCAGATGTAATCAGCCTGCTTATTTACTGATAATGATTAGTTATCATTATAATTAGCATTGTAAATATCGGAGGCGCAAGAAGCTGGAATGCATGAATTTTAAATCGACGTACTTGAATTGTTATTATCACACGGTTTATTACCTATGTTTGATGAAGACACATGGGACGAGGACCTTCTAAAGTTTACTTAGTGGCTCTGTGGTTCTCAATGCTCAATTTTCCTGCTACTTATTTCCGCGAGTTTAGTTTCACCCAACTTCGAGCCTTGACTACTATAAAGAATTGTGATTAACATTTCAGCAGGGTATCCACCGTATGCGAAATTCACGTATGTGCGTGAATTGTACGTGAATTTTCAAATTCTTGAAAATGTACGTGAGCTGTGTGTGAATTTTGAAATTCTTGAAAATGTTCGTGAATTGTGCATAATCTTGTTAAAGCGAAATAGTTTCATCAACCAAAGTATAGGATGGCAAATAAATAATCTACCTTTGACTTGCCTCTTGTGAGCGAGCTTGGTTGATTGGTGGACAGCATGGTCCTTAGGTGTATCGTAAAAATCTTATTACCGTTTCTTCGAATAGTAGTCGCGTATATTTTTAAAGTGTAAAATGTTCTGTGGTGCGGCTAAACTTAATATTTTTATTAAACCCAATTTTAAGGCTGAAATTAAATACAAAAAGCAGAATTCTGGAGAAATTTGTCGAATTCCTTACGTCGATGGCACTTCGTTATTCCATGCCACAGCCACTGGTGTATGTGTGTGAATTGACACATACATCATACATTATGGTCGATCAAAGACGTCTTACGATTTTAGTGAAACTAAAATGCAAGGGCAGATCTCATACAATTATTGTTGCATGAAAAGATATTGTTATCATTCAAATTCATCCATGAGTAAACCATGAAACGCAAAGGGTTGACGTCAACTTTTTTGAATCGTGTATCTCCCGAAATGCTGTGGAAAAGGAGTTGGGGTGAATTCGATTCTCTTTACCTCATGCCACAAGTGGTCTCATAGAAGATGTTCCCATCTGCGCTCTCTGGTGGGAGTGACACATTTCCAATGCCCTAAGTGTCGAAGCGTAAATACCACCAACATTCCGACAGACGACTCTGTATGAATTGATGGTAGTCCTAGCATACAAGAGGTTAGCCACTTTTGCTAACTCGGAGATATGCTGGACAGCCAAGGTGGAGTAGAAAGGGCAGTGAGAGCTCGGGTAGCTAATGCTTGGTCCAAATGGAGAGAGTTAGCCAGCCTTCTGAACAACAAGAATGTCCCCCTAAGATCCAGAGCTCATGTGTATGAAACTTGCATACGATCTGTCCTCGTGCATGGCTCAGGAACATGGTCCTTGACACAGAAGTTGTTTGAACTACTGCGAGCATGTGATCGGAGAATGCTGAGATACATGGTAGGAGTAAAATGGAGCGACGGAAGATCAAGTGAGGAAGTGGCAAGAAAGTGCGGTCTGAAGGAGCTGGAAGATCGGGTTAGAAGAAGGCGTCTGAGATGGTTCGGTCATGTAAAGAGAGCTGAAGGAAACTGCTAGGGCAGAGTGGAAAGCATGGAAGTCCCAGGGCGTCGAGCCGTCGGAAGACCAAGAAGAACATGGTGTTCAGAAGATCTGAAGAAAATAGGAATCCCCGAGGAACTCTCTGCCAACCGAGAAGAATGGAGGAGAGCCATCAACCGTCCAGCCCTAGGAGATGAGATTCAACGGACGTTAAACGTGGAGTAAGAGTAAGTATCTCCCGACTTAGGTTTTGGCCCAAGCCTCAAATTTTTGGTGTGATGTATGAATCCACCATTTCTACACGATGACTTTGTCGGTGACTGTTCACTTTCAAAAATTTCGCTCAGCTTTTTACAATCCGACTCCTAAAAAATCAAAGAAAATCGATGCCTTTGATTTTTAAGTGGCTTTATATATTGGGCCAGTATTTGCATTCATTTGATGTACATATTGAAAGGGTTGCGGCTGATGTATATTATATATTGGGCCAGTATTTGCATTCACATTATGTACATATTAAAAGTGCTTCGGCTGATGCTTCTACTAATTCCGAATAGGTCAAGTCTATAATAGCCTATATTTCATACTGTTTTTGCTTTTGAAATTTGCATTACCCGTGGGTATAATAAACTTCTTATGCAGCTGTACATATAACTTTACCTTTCTTTCACAGCATGCATTATATAACTTATGTATGCATAATTTAATCAATAAGATATTTAGATTTTGTGTTATAAGGTAGGAATATAGGATTACACTGTATAATCAGCTTAATGGTGTAGTAGGCCTTTTTACTGAAGCATTTATTGAATGCAAATATCTAACAGTTGCAAAGATTATAGCTACTATATAATCTGGAAGTACGAGTAGGCCTATAGCCTAAGCCTACTTGCTATTGTGCAATTTCAGTTGGCCAATCTTATCTCTTATAAGCATTTACTCATGATGATTTTGTAATTTGGTTTATTTATCGACATTGTTTATTGTGGCATCAAATGTCATTAAAATTTACAGTGCTGCTTTTAAACAAGCCGCTTCGAACATTGATTGCACCATAACTATCGCCGAGATGATGTTCAAAAGCCAAATGAAGTAAATGACCAATGGATGTTTTTCGAGAAATTGTTAGTTGCCAAAAAATCACATCAAATCAATATTTTCAGGAGTCATGCTAGATAACAGCAAATAAAAAATTACTGTTGGTGACCCAGCGCCTATATATCATGAGCAGGGACGCCGGTACGAGTTTGCAACACCCTTGCCAGCGTCCCTGATCATGAGGGTACAAGAAGTTATGGGATCGAGACATTTGCCAGGTTAAAGTAATCATTTGAAAAAATTTAGTCGTAATCGTTCAGAAAATAAAGCTCAATCTGTCATGTGAATTTGACTCTTCCCAAAGAAAACTAAATAGAGATCTTTATTCAACTGGTGCTTTAAAATGTTTTATTGTAATCTTTTTCACCTAAGTATTGTTGAATCCTAATGTTATGCCAACAGAATGCAAATGTGTTAACTGATCGAAATTAAGCGAATTATAGTAATAATTATCATTTCAGATGTGGCGTGAAGAAGTTGGGATAACGGAAATGTTGTTGGCTTATATTGGTGAAGTGTCAGAGTTCGATGGATGGATCAGTTGGAAATCAGTTCTTGTGGATATTCTGACATGTCACGAAGAAATGAGACGGTTAGTTAACAACGAAGGATCTCCGATTCCGCTCCTTCCATTTTCTTGTTCTCTTTTTGCAGACAAAGGCAAGGAATAGCAAACAATCTTCTAGAAAACAAAAGGTATTGCAAGCGTGAGGTAAGAATTACTGTGTTGACAGTCATATATTTTATACACAGACAGTATAAATTGAAAGCAATTGATGTCTGTTAGGGCTTTTTACATAACATGGACAACATAAAGAGATTAATCTACAATAAATTTAGAACAAGTAAATTTCAATTAATTTCACTTACGTAAAAGGATCAAAGTCAATCAAACAACATCACAGGATACTTCCAGGATAATAATTTTATGATCTCCGCTCATGTGGGTTCGCTAGCAACTGCTTCTACTGATGTGTTGATGACCAAACACGCTGATGACGTTGTGATAGTAATCCCATATCACGATGTATCTTCTGTACTAAACAAGGTCCAAAGAGAAATTGACACACTCAAGGTTGGTGTGACACCCATAAAGAGCTATGATATGCGGCAAAAATAATTATGTTCAGTTTACATTGTGCAATGTGACAACATGCTTAACGCTAAAACATCTGGCTGTAACATTCAGTGACAGGTTAAAATGGGATTGAGTAATTGGAATTATTTCGGCAAGGTGCTCTCGAATTTTATGGAAAAGTAACTACTATTTTCAACTTTCTTCAGTAAAAAGCAGGAATGACTTTCCAAGTTATTTTCAATTATTGACATGGAAATCCTCGAAGAAGAATAAAATAAACGATGAAATGAATAATGCCGAAAATGACATCCATGTAGGTCCGCATGCTCACCAAAATGCTGATTGCATTTTTAGCAACTTCAGATTAAGGCGCCCCTACACGAGTGTACATAAAGCCTGAGGCAGAAATGTGTCTATAGGCGATATCGATGAATGACCGGCTTTCAGTAGAATTATTTTCACACAATTTGTAGAAATTCAACGAAGTCTCCTGCGTTGAATCGAGTGTCTTGGTCAGAATTCATCAGATTAAATCGGCACTTAAATCACATGAGCACGTCGATGGAGAAGTATTTGAAGCTATTTAATAACCTTTATCTCTGAATTTGAATGACTACATCCTCCATGAAATCATTTGACGAGCTTGAATGTCTTGAATGTGCTAGCGCGTACGTGGGACTTCCATAAATTTAAGTCTTAATTATTGGTCTGTTGTTTCCTACTGGTTTTATGTATGTGTGATGTCTTTGTCAGTCACTTTTACTACTTTTATAGGTGCCTCTCTGAATTATTTACGCGTTAGTATTTTTTCTTGCATTTTGGAGGAGGTTGGTTGCAATTGTTATCTTAGCTTCTTGTACGCTTTCTATATTTTCGATATGCATGTATTTTGATGTGCTGCAAAAGACTGAATGTGGCCACGATTCATCACCATGTTAAATCTGAATCATGACAACGCTGAAAATATAATTTTAAAGTTAATCTGACTTAATTCTCATGCGAGTATGAATGAGTCATTATTTAATCAATTGTTGCGGTCTACACGGTACAGGTGATTTTGAACGTACATTCAATTTTAGATCTCTGAGGACGAGAAGGCAGAGCAAGAGGAACAGCAGTCATTAGATAGAGGTAATCAGAACTATTGTTGAATTATTGCGTGCTATAACAACATTAACTTTTTATGCACTGATTTTGCTTACATAATTTGTCAAGTATCTTCATTCAGGCGGACATGCATTATATTGTTATAAGATGCACAGGAACATTCATTCTGTTTTACGTATGCAATTATAGGATTTCCACTAGGGTATTCTTTTAAGCTTGTATTCTTCGACGTCCAGGAGTCCTCGAATTTTTTAACCATGCTGTGTTTTAATATAATTGGTTATAACATGACTGACTTTGTGAATGCACGTGTTTGAAAAATGTTCGGGCAAAAAGTTGTTTAGTCATTGGAATATTTGTACTTTGGACAAGGACGGTGTTGTCGAATGCTTAGGTAGCTGATAAAATCTGAGTAGCCGAAAGATTTGTCAATACAAATCACAACATCTTGCCAAAGTTCACATAATTCTACTTTGAACCGATGGACAAATTTTTGGACAGGGTTGGATTGACTATCTTGAAATGAGCTTGAGAAGACCGTGGAACATGTAATCTCTATTCCATTAAATCTCCATTTCATTAGATTTTGAACAAACAAAATGACTACAGGATGTGGAAGAAGAGATATGCCTAATAATTCATAAAGGGTCTTTAATTCTATCATTAGTATATTTTGCAACACACTTCACCCTGTTGTAAATTGATATAATAATAATCATTATGCTTCATATATTTATATCCCGCTTTCACAAAATGCTCTGAGCGGTTACAAACTTCTTAAACAAATGACTTTTTAGAATCTTTTTGAAATAAATGGTATTGGAGAGGAAACGAATGTGAGCTGGCAGTTCATTCCAGCAAGCTGCTGCAACAAATGAAAATGCACTATCGCCGTGAGTGATGTTGGTGGTCCGCGGGATCTCCAGACAACTGCTGTCATGCACATAACTTCTCAAGTTCGCTCTGCGTGGTTCATGAAGTTGAATTTCATTTTGCAGATAACCTGGTGCTGATCCCATCAAGCGTTTGTGAACCATTAGACAAATTTTATACATTATCCTAGCCTCTACCTGCAGCCAGTGAATATGTAGGAGGAGATCCTTTACATGAAGCTCGTGGATACTGCAATTGAGGATTGATCTGGCCGCTCTATTCTGCAAAATCTGCAATTTCTTAAGTTGGTACTGTGGTGCATTTGAAAGAAGTGAATTGCAGCAGTCCAATGTTGAAGTTATGATGGAATGTATAATCGATTTCAACGTGTCAAGTTCCAAAGATCTTGCTATTGGCTTTAGTCTGCTCAGGTTATAATTGATCTTCTCCAAATACTAGAAACTTGAATATCGACTTTCATTGTATGATTCATTTGGAATCCTAAATTCCTTACAGATTCAGAAGGCATCATTATTGAATCACCAACTTTTGCAAAGTCAATTTTCAATTTCTCAAGTTGAACTGTAGAACCAACAATCATGGCTTCAGTCTTATCATCATTTAGTTAAAAATTTTTATTAAACATTCAACAGCGAATTTCATCAAAGCACTTTTCCATTACACATAATATATTAGCTTGACTCATTGCATCGGTTGCATAGGATGTGTAGAGTTGATGATCATCTGCATAAGCATAGACATGAATGTCGGAGAACTTGTTAATCACCTCATACAAAGACGCAAGGCTCAGCACAAACAAAATTTGATCAAGACATCTTCCCTGTGGAACACCTTGACATATTCGAAAACGGTCAGAACATCGATTACCGATTTTCACAATTTGATAACGACCTTCAAGATAAGAGCGAGACCATCGAATACATGCTCCACCTATACCCATTGTTGAGAGAGTTGCAAACAACTTGGAATGTGATATTGTATCAAATGCTGCACTCACAGAATTAAATATTTTGTTTATCTGCTTCGGTTTGCTAGAAGTGTGATTAATACAAAATTGACGGCACACAGAGGAACCTATTAAGTGGGCAAAAAGGAATTCCTAATACCTTACAGAGATAGGAAAAAAAGTCGTGCGTCGCTTGCGGATTGATGTGAGTTCCAGCAAAGTGCTTCGATTGCCAAAATTCCTTCAGATTCGAAGACTTCAGATCATTGCCCACAAGTTTTCTTCATAATGTTGGCCATTCCGATCATTATTAAAGAAAGTATCAGGCGTACGAAAATTAGTTCACTTGATGATTTCACATCCTCTCCTCGGCATTGCTCACTGTATAGTGCATACATTGAATCGAAGCCAGGCATCGATGTGTGTTATGGTGTGTGTGAAGTGATATCACAGTACGCACGCATCTCTCACTGGCTCTGGTGTCCTCTGCTGACAGCTTATTGTTCGCCATTTCCAATAGCAAGCGATACACGAATTATCCATTCGAAAAGGAGCAAGTTGTCTAATTCTGTGATGTGCCATTTCGATATTAAGGTTACATACAATTCTTCTTTTCTAGGAAACCGAGGAGCGCGCAGATGAGTCTAATTCTGTGGCTGCACTGTTTTCAAGAAGAACGAGAAAACTTAGCTTTCTATCATCCATATTTCGTAATAGTTCAGACTGAACTTTCAGAATGATATGTACCAAAATGGTATTTACGAACAGAATAAGTAGATTTTCATTATGTTTTCTCTGGACGCGCATTGCAGTTATGACCTAATTTCATTGTAAAAGATGCAAGCTAATTAATATTTCCCGAATGTGATATAAAATATAAGTGAGATAGATTTTTTTATAAATTACTTTTTAATTAAATAGATTAAAGCAATCTATTTACTTCAGGTTGCTAAAATATCTTAATTCATGATGATGGTATGTTGATCTTACTAAAAGCCTTGATCTGGCTAATAAGAGCGTGTAATTGATTCAATTACATGTATGATAAATGACATTTACGCTATATATTTTCAATTTGCGAAATAATGCTTTTAGAGAACAATTAGTGCTTGCATCAAAGAATCATCAGCAAATTATCATCGGCAATGATAAAATGATATAATTTTTTCTGAGGAAAATGATATAAAATGATACCATCAAAAAAAATTTTTCCATTATATTTTCTAATCATAGATTCTTCGCATTTTGTATTGAAGCAAATTTAGTCTCTTTCGTTTGTTCTACCCATGTCCTTCCCCACTGGCTGATTCATATAGCGAAAAGCAACGGGCTATTGTCTGTTAGTCTGTCTATCACACAGATTGTCAAACAAAGCTAGTTTAAAAACACTTGTTTGAATTTGTTTTCTGTGACTTGTCTTAGTTTCTATAATACGAGTATAATATAGGCTTATGAATAAATTATTAGTAATATGCAAACGAGGCTTTGAAATTTCGGAATACGAGTACGGTCAAAGCTCGACATTTCGGACTTGGATAATTAAGATTCTGGTGAATAAAGACCGCCGTTTTCTGGGATTAGCTCTACATGTACAGTTTGCATCTCATATATCACTGATTACTTCAGACTTCCAGTAGGCCTATGATTGAACATTGAACTCCTTAATAACTCTATTGATGTTCTTGAAGTCTTGACTGTAATCTAAATATTTTTATTCTTTTTTTCGCACTTTAGATACTGTTAGCCTAACCAACTGCACATTGTAACTATACTTGCAATTCGAGTGTATAGAGCTTAAATCAAAACTGGCGATGTCTAATGTACAGGCCATAGGCCCTACCTAATTTTTTATGTACAAGAAGCTTTGTTTGACTAAACTGCTTTCTGTGGCCTTCCATTATTTGGAATATATCGATGCTGCATGCAATCTAATGGCAATGTCATTGCTAAGAGTAGTAAAGGTAGCATGGTATCAGTGCAAATCGAAAAATTCGTATGACTAGATCTATTTACGGTGTAGGCCTACGCATATTTCACTAAAAATGACATATTTTCATTGTAAAAAATTTAAATGGTGTAAAATGATATCATTTTATATCATTTTAAAAATAAAATGATGTCATTTTGTATCATTTTAAAAATAAAATGATGTCATTTTATATCATTTTAAAAATAAAATGATGTCATTGCCGATCATAGGTTTGCATCACCAATCTCAATCGCTTTTTGTTCTCTGCTTACAACGATCATCGACATTCACGATCAGCTTCGGCACCTAGTCAAAAATACGTTTCCGAAGCTTGTTGTCATGCATTGTATCAGACGTGTTTCCACTCAAGACCGCATTAGCCGACGTATTTTGGTAGGTAGTAGTCCCCTATTTGAGCTAATGATCTCTGCTATGTCGGAAGGAAAGGTAATGAAAGAAGGTCCCATGGAATGCTTTCAGATTAAAATTTCTACGAACAAATGTAAAAGAGAAACGATAATTCAGTTTTGTGGAAAAATGGAAGAGAAAAGCATAAAAGAAAGTGACGAAGCTTGAAGTGAACATTATTGAAGTGGAGAACAACGATGTATTTGCATGATAAGTCTCTAATGGTGTAAATGTTGCAGCATGTTTGTGCGTTGTTCGAAATACTACACTAAATTCAAAATGCGGAAGTCCATAAAGTTCTTTATTGCCCTGATATCATGCTACCTCTTCAAGCCGGGGGCACACAGAATACGCCATAAGCCATCGTTCGCAAGTCGCGTCACGATCCTCCATAAGCCACAAGTCGCTTTGACAATATTTTTTCTCATGCCAGGTAATACAAGCAAGCAGAAGAAGAAAATAGATGACATTTTTCTGATTTTTGTAAGACTATAAAGCATAGTAAAGCTTAAGCATGAAGAATGACGTGTTATATCACAACGTCGGTTCTATTGAAGATAATCGCCCAAGGATTCTCAACCGGATGACGGCTTGTGGCTGATAACTCATGGTTTATGGTCTATTCTCTGTACCTCTGTAATCAAAGGTGGCTTTTGGCTGATGGCTTATTTTTCTTACGTCCCCTTGAGATTGTCAGCCGTGACGAAATGCATCGGGATCTTTATTTTGATAAATAGAAAATCGCCTGTAAATTGAGGGAGACATATTTTTTCTTACATCGCGGAAAACTGAATGATGGCTTATTGCTTTCGGCTTATGGTTATTCTGTATCTCTCATTGAAACTTGAATGTTGGAACTCTGTTTACGGCTTATGACTTATCGTGTGTGCCTCCTGCCTTAAGGGTTGACGGCAGAAATGACAGTGAAATGACAAGACATACAAAGACAGTGAAAGATATACAGATCACATCATATAAGACATACATCATGACAGTGAAACAGGGATGCGGAGTCCTATCATTTTGATAGGACTCCGACTCCGGGGGTTGATACGACTCCGGCTTTTGATAGGACTCCAACTCCAGGTGGCAAGTATATAAAGCCTAGTTTTTTGAAAAGCAAACTGGTAACCTACATCACAGATCATAGGCTTACCTGAAGCTATTTTTAGTGATTATTGTTGTATCAATTATCAATCATTTACGATGAAAGTTTATCAAATGTCGCTTTCAGTTGGATGCATGTGACTCGGCTCTTCCCATCTTCTTGATGTGTGCTTCACACGGTTTTTCTCCAGTCTCTACCAGGCAGGAAAATACCCCATCCTTCTCCAAAAAATATGAGTTCACTTTCGATTTTAATATACGCTTTGGAGGAGCCATCACATACACGATTAACGTTTGTGTAAGAGATCATGTTCTCAAACAAACTAGTATTTCATTTTTGGCTCTGATGTGACCTTTGGTGCGTAGGTGTAATTGCCTAGGAAGGCTTGTCTTCTTTACTGAATCACCGAGTGAAAAGACAATCCTTTTTTCACTATCACGGTTCATTCCCTTAACTAGTACAAGCTTTGCATGCAGCAGTGTCTCTGTACTTTTGTTCGACGGAGAAAGTTGACATCAAGACAGTGACAGCCATGTACGAGGATAAATAATTTGTTTGTATTATATTTCGGGTCTAGTTATAGGCCGGAGTCCGGAGTCCTATCATTTGATAGGACTCCGACTGCGACTCCAGCAAAAATGATAGGACTTCGGGACTACGACTCCGCATCCCTGCAGTGAAATGACATGCAAAGAATATCATGAACGCGAATGCAACTCAATCACCAAGACATCTACTTCTACGCTGCATCAGATACTGCATGTGAAAATGTTTATAAAATTGTGATATGTCGCTGACAAATGCATAAATATAGTGAAGTAATTACAAAGTAAGCTAGAGAGGCACAGAAGAGAGGACAGAAAGTGTCAGCTTTCGTTTGCGCTTTGATTCTTTGATTTTCCTTACTGACTTATTTTGTAAATACTTCACTTTACTTATACATCTTGTCAGTAACATATCACAATTTTATCAACATTTTTCAAGGAGATCTAGGCAATCTAGATCTCCTTGACATTTTTACACGCAGTATCTGATGCAGCGTAGAAGCAGATGTTTTGGTGAATGAGCTGCATTCTCGCCGGTGATATACTTAGCTGGTCCTGTCATCGCACTGTCGTTTCTACCGTCAGCCCTTTAAGAGGGAGCATGATATCAGAGCAATGAGGAGCAGCTTCATGACCCTCCCCATTTTGTATTCAGAAACAAGAGGCGCAAACAATGAACAATTAATTAACACAAGACATTAGATTCATCGAATCTATCTACATTGTCAGGGTCTTATAAATGTGCCTATTTCTCTTCGTTCTATAGACGTATCTATCTAGTTTTGATAATTTGCTGAGAGACATCTTGACTATTCGACTATGAAATATATTGGCAAATCTTTGAAATTGTTTTGTAGATTGTAAGCAGAAACATAGTTTTGAATACCGTTCATGATAAGCAGCTGAAGCGACCAGATCTGTGAAATATATATTCTGTTCAAGTTTCTTCAGACAACTTCACATTCTGCTGCAATCGCGCATCGAATTATTTTTTTCAGAATTTATTTGTAAATATATCATAATAATCATTAATGACATAATAATATAATATAATTTAACAATGTAGTCTGTAAACTTTTATAACCTGGTTTCATTATGAAATTTCATATATGCACGGCAACCGACTTTTTATTTTGATAGCTTTTTATGGGACTACCCAGGCCTGTCCTAAGTCAACTGGAAAATTATTTTCTGTCCTCGGGAATCCCAAAGGCCAACGAATTTTCGTCTCGTAAAATCACATCCTATGTGACCAATGCAAAGCTCCTTGAATTACTGAATTCCTCGTCGACCTATTTAAGGCACGTAGCACGATGTTAACCAGGGAAGAGAATCTTCCGGATTTATCCGGAATTCCGGATTTTTTTACGGCCATCTGGGTCATTTATGAGATTCACCAGAAAATGCAATGAAAATGAAGGGGGCAAGGTACGTGGGCCCCTAAGATGGAATGACATCTTCATGATGCGTTGCATATAAGACCCCTCTGATCACAAGTTATTACAATTGATATTATCCATATTTCCCCTCTAGTGTTCAGTTGACCCCCTCGGGTGATCAATGGACCCCTCTGACGATCAGTGGGACCCCTCTGACGATCAGTGTGCCCCTCTGGCGATCAATGGGCCCCTCTGACGAAACAATGCTTTTGAGGATGTTGGACTTTTTTTACTAGACTATGCATTTATTTATGTTGCTTACCCGCTACGTGATTTATATTTCCTTGCTCCGTTTTTTTACTCTTTAGCAGGTCCCCTCTCCGACACCGCACATTTTAAAGCAAACAATTCCATTTGTTCTACTGTGTACGGGATATATTACTACTCGTACATTGTGAAACTCATCATCCACGCCAAGAAATTTTGATTCACAAAACCTCCCTCATATCATGACATTTTGAAATAACATTGAGGTCCGAAAAGTTGTAATTCCTGCGTGATATAATTGCCGAGAAAATGCTTTATACATCCTGGCGCTTTGAAAAGCTTGAATACACACCTAAAAGGCTGGAGGTTTCGCCTGCGGCGCTCCTTAAAACATCAAAATTCTACTAGTTACACTACCGAAATGCTGGAGGTTTCACCTGCGGAGCTCTATGAAACATCAAAATTCTAGTAGTTGTAGTCTTTTATAAAACATCAGATTCTACTAGTTACACCCCTACTGCGGCGCTTTGAAAATGTCAAAATTCAGCTAGATACACTCCCAAAAGGCTGGAGATCTTTTCCCCGGTACTTTGCCTCAATATGGTTGAGCTACAATTAATTATTATCTGTGGCCTTAGTGCAATCAATGTATTTTTAGTCGCAGCTATAGGGTCTATAGTGTGTAGGCGCATAAAGATTCATAGCCATTTAAAATTGACTCTTTGATTGCTTGTTATCATATCAAAACTGAAAATGGGCCCCCTAGAATAGGCCTCCGGATTTTTTGTGACACGGCGTTCTCATCCCTGTGTTAACACAAAGTGACCCGAACTCTACTGTACCTGACGTGAATGTGCCCTTTTCAGTTGCGATGCAAAATCTAGCTATGTCGTACTCATCCGATCTTATAATTTTGCACCGTAGTGATAAACTTGGAGGCTCACCAGCATTTCATATACATCTTGTTTTTTTGTTAAAGGAAATTGTAGAACATTTCCGGTCTTACATTAAACACCGCACATTTATATTAAGTGGGACACCTATGTAGGCCTGTGATACGAGTTTAAAGAAAACAATAGTATAAAATGTCAGGAATATGCCTATATGTGGTATAGTGTGCTGTAATGATTGCAACAAATTCAAACATTAAACCGCATTCCCTATAATTTAAACAACACTTTTAACAATCCTGGTATTTCTTTTGTAAGCAGTACCTTTGTTATAAGCAGCCCTTATTTTCTTTGATAAAACCAACTACAGAGTTCTTGGATTGTAAACATTGTGTATGCGCATCCTCAAAAGCTAGCCGCAGCCTTGCGTTATCATCACTGAATGGTGTCTGGTAACCACACATATGCAGCTCAGAGAAATAGAAGGGCTCCTTCGAAGGAACAACTAGTTTAGTAGATTGTCGAAGCTCGGGAAGTGATCCTTCAAGATCAAATTCTCAAGTTCATGAAGGCTTGTTGAGTCACCAACGCTGAAGTTGATTCAGAAGAGCATTTGATTCATTGCTTTAATGAATATACCGGTATCCGCAGGTAGACAAGCTCTGACAAGACTATTAGCATTCATGAAATGCCGACTCTTCGGAAAGCAGAATCACCGATGACGAAGAGGAGGTCATCATGGAAATTCATGAATTTGAAGTGGATTTTGACGCTTACTGAGCATAATCTCTGAGAATGAACGGTACTTCTACTAATATGCAATTCTAATGCATTACTTGTGATTTTCGTAGCAAAATATAAGAGGCATTAAAACATACACCAGGGAAAATAAAAATAAAGTGGATTTTACTATTGGTTTCTATTATGAGCAGCGCTTCTAATATATGCAACAAGATCGAAAATTAGTTCAAATTTCCCAAAATTGCAGGCACTTATATTACAGGAAATACGGTACTTATTTATCATTTTTATTCAAATACCATTTTTGCAGGCCTGATTGGTGTGAACAACATACATTAACTGTAGCAATTTCTTCGTGAAAAATTAATATGAATAAACAAATGAGTATAATCTGCATGCATTGTGGTAATAAATGAGATAATATGCTTTACTTCAAGTAGAAACCGCGGATCATGTTAGAGGAAATGCGATGGCTCATAATAACATTATTCAATGTAATGACGAAGTACTTTTCGCAATGATAGTCAAAGCTTTAAAGACAGTCGATCCTTATTATTCCATTTTTATTTGTAGTAGGCAAATGTTGTTATTTGCTAGATTTACTTATAATTTTAGATTTAAATTAAAATTGAAAACACGACTTTTACTTATAAGCATAAGCGCTTTCTTTTCTTCAGATGCTTTCAATTTTAATTTCATTATATTTTTCTCCGGTTGATGAGTATAGTTATTAATATTTTTCTTGTTATATATATATATATGCAATTTAGTGATTAAACTATATCTATGTTATTACATGCGATGTTATTTTAGCTAAGCCAACTATTCAAAATAAATGACAGCACGCGGCCCATGGCCCAATGTTTTGTGCGGGTTTCATCTCAGGCCTCGGGTCAAATATTTTTTCCGGGTGAATCTCAGGCCCATCATGCTTTGCCCAGGGTCCATGTCAGGCCCACAATGCATTGTCCGGGGTCCATATCAGGCCCACAATGCATTGTCCGGGGTCCATCTCTGGTCCACTGGTCAAATATTTTGTCCGGATCCATCTCAAGTACACGGGTCAAACGTTTTGTCCCGGGTCCAACTCAAGTCCACGGGTCAAATGTTTTGTTCGGGATCCATCTCAAGTCCATATTTTGTCCGGAGTGCATCTCAAGTCCATGTTTTTTCCGGGGTGCATCTCAAGTCCATGTTTTGTCTGGGTGCATCTCAAGCCCACGATGTTTTGTCGGGGTTCATCTCAAGTCCACGGGTCAAATGTTTTGTCCGAGTCCCTCTCGGTCCATGGGCTCATTGATTGCGTCATGGAAGGCTCAACCTACAGACAATGCTTCGTATTTTTCAAATAGGCTATTTCTTACATTTACCTATTAATTTCCCAATCCGAATATTATATCTTTTTACAATAAATTGATGTAATCTTTTTCTCTCAACGAATATACATACCACAGCGAAAGCTCAAAAATGCCGAATGCTAATTGGTTTCGTTTTCTTCCACAGAATATCATTGCAAAGATCTGCAAAATGTGATGACAAATTCGGTGGAGTTAGTAGATCTTTCGATGGACGATGAGGAAGTTAGCAGAATTGAGATAAAAAATGAGGATGAGATCGAAGAGCAAGTCATGGAAAATGCAACCAGGCAAAGTGAAGGCGAGTTGACTGATGAGTTATGTCATTCTATAATGTGCGCTTCTCTTGTATAAAAACCAATTATTTTTTTAGTTACACATAATTTTCATAAGTTACAGCAGCAGCTTCACCATTTTCACAGCAGAAGTAACTTTGGAAGCATCAAAACCTCTAATGCATATCTTGCCTCATTTTCCGGTGATCGTATCATGATAAGCCTACCTTCTAGAATAGCTTTTTATTTTTTTCTTTAGGGACATATTTTGTGAAGAACAATTAACTATTGTGATTTACAGGTCTCCTTAAATTACAGTTGGTTTCAAATTTTCTGAACTAATTATAGCCTTCAAATTTAATTGTAAATTGTATAGTGACAGTCAACATCATAGAAAATGCATCGCTGAAATCTTTGTAACGTATATTTTGTGTCATGCTTTATATAATAGTGAGACAACAATTGTGCATGTTGTACCGTAGGATCACGTCAGCAGCTTCTTGACTGAATTACAGTCAATCTGGTACGTAATCATTAGCTTTCTATCGGTTTTTTTGTGCCACTATTATTTTTGTCATTTACATATGTGACCACGAGTTAATTTTCATACCAAATACACTTACGGTGAAGTTTTTAATAGAAGGTATGTTTAATATAGTAGTTTATAGTGAACACTGAATCATCAAGCAGCATTAACTATTTTCCCAGGACGAGAAAAAGGAATCTGTTGCCAAAAGTACGTGCCCGTATTACTTCGCATTTTGATTATCTTAAGAATATAAATTTCTATCAATTGTCCGACGTGTTGTACATCTCAGCAGCACATGTTTTATGTTTTGATTAATAGCATGGAATCATAGAAATATAGTCATTGTTTTGCAGTTTCAATGTGCGAATCCTACTTTAACTCTAACGACGAACCTACTGAGACAACAAATATCGTCAAATCGGGATGCGACATAAGTTGTTGGATAGAAATAGCACGGAAATGAAGTTGTTAATTGAAAATTTTACAATTGTTACGCTGTTCCCTCTTGATAAAACAGACACCTACGCGTCACGGAGTTTATATAGACAGCTGAAAGGTTACAGGCATTCAATTTAATTAACAGAAAAACGGCTTTTGTAATGTTCAGTTCACAGCTTATAGGTCGCTCACAAGATAGATCCGAGATCAATGACTCGTTCGCACGGGGCTTCCTAGTATCCATAGACATCACTGATTCATTGTGATTCATAAGTTTGAATCAGTGAGTGAAAAAAACCCGCGGGTTTTTGAAGCACCCGGATCCGGATCCTATACCCGGGTACCCGTGCGTATCCCGTATCCTATTATTAAAAATGATGAATTTATTTTGTATTTATTACTGAACAACCAGCTTTCTGAGATTTAATGTAAATTATGCTTTTCATAGTACCTCCTACTATGAAGTTTTATTGAAATGCTAGGATTTTGCTATTACGAACTGCAGTTGTCAGTGGTTCTCAGTTATTATATCTTTTTTACAATAACTTTCATTATTCAGTATCAATAGCTGATTGCGAGTATTTCAAATATTGGGCATACAATTTAAGACATACTGTGCAAGCGTATCCAGATTCGTTGTCAGAAAAATCGACTCCTGTGGAGCCAAGCACACGTGTTTCAGGTGGATGCACTACTGATGAATGGTGGTGAATTCACGTGAAGCATGTGTTTCCACAAATGTCGTTTTTCTATCAGCTATGATATTTGCACTCTATCCTAAGACATACAAGTATCTTAAGTAGGGGTGTACCGATTAATCGGTCGATTATTTACCGATTAGTGGACTTTTGAAGATTTTTGTTGATTTTCATTCAAATTTGGTAACTGATCGAAAGACAAGATTTCAAATTTTTGCATAAACTTCACTCTACATGAACTTTGTGCATTGAACTACTAATCTTAATTCAAATGACCTCTTTCTATCATTCCAATGGTTGAAAACAAGTGAATTCTTCCATAGATTAGATTTTCATGATGATTATGAATTCTGGTAAAAAGTTATTTTTGCATATTATCATGTATAAGTACGTATACCTAGTAATTTTTCGCCGAGCCTGGGTAGAACAACCCAGAATGGGTTTTCGGTCCGTCCCGTCAGCCAATTCTTTGAAGTCCCGAATTCTTTGGCCCCATTGCAGATTTAGCTTATAGGCCAAGGCCCGGCTGATTTGAAATTAGTAGCCATTTGAATATATTGGCAATTTTTGATAACAATCAATTATTATATTTTGCCTTATCAAGATTCACTGAAATGTCTTCTTATTCAGAACAAAGGCAAATGAGCATTTAAAAGCTTGTGTAGATAGTCACCAATTAAATGCAATTTTTGATGAATATCTGCAAGTGAACATGCATGTTTTCATATGCGCAGATGCTGTTTGTCGGAGCAATGCAAGAATGCAAAAGTATACATATATAGATTTATTATTCCAACATATTTTTAACACCTTTTATCTTTTCATATAAGGATACTTTCATGCTTTTTCTTTGATGCTGAAAACTGAGCGGTTAGATTGCCTCAGATAGTTTCCTTTATGTTATCGGCAGGTACGTTTGCCATTTTTTATCTACAGTCATTTCAGCAACCTTTTACAATGCTATGCGTGGGAAAGAGGAAAATCGATATTTCTTGGGATTAGAGGATGGAAGTTATAATTATATGTGGTCATTCTATGTAGTTATTGAATGTAATTTGGCGGGTCTGCTTGACTTTTATGGATTATAATCTACAGACTCAGCTGTTGAAATGTCAAATTAAATTTAATGTTGCAATATGTTCAATATGTGATTATATATGTGTTATTATGTTCAATATATGTTATCTGTTCAATAATGAGAAAATGAATTGGAAACTTTGTAGCTACTTACACTAATGATATCAAAATTGCGATAAATTTGTCTCGTCAATTATGTAAATGATAACCTAAACTAAACACAATATATAAATGATAACCTAAATACAATAATTTCAAAGCTTGCAAGTTGCAATGTCTGATCGATATCAAAATTCCAGCCAAGACATTTGATTAAATAGCTCGGGAATCGTGCAGTTATTTATCCTAACATTGGCCACCATCATTGTATTTTTAGCCTTCAATCAGCATTCTAAGCGACAGTGGGACCGAACCAGATGTCAGCATTTAAATACAGCTTTCTCTGTTTCTTTCAGAGATTAACGCTGTAGGAAAGGCTACTCCGGCGGAATCACGCATGTGGGCTGCGGCCAATACTGTACCCTCCGACTACAAACATCTATGGCGCTATGATGAGTCTACCAATCCAGTCATTGCCATGCAACAGCTGTGTGGACAAACATCAAATTTCTCAGCATCTAATAATTATGGTGACTCAAACTCTACTGAAGTGACAACAAATTATGAACAGTCAGAAGTTGCATTTGAATGTCGTTACTGCTGGAAAGGATTTAAAAATAATCAATTGCGATTGAATCACGAAAGAAGCCATACCGGAGAGATGCCTTACGCCTGCAGATACTGTGATAAATCATTTAAATGGAAATCTTCGAAAGAATGTCATGAACGGACTCATACGGGTGAAAAGCCCTTCAGATGCCAATTTTGCGATAAAACATTTATCAGTCAATCTCAAAGAGGAGTACATATGCGGACCCATAATGGGCGAAAACCTCACAAATGTAGCATGTGTTCTAGGCGGTTTTGCTATCCTTCTCAGAAAATGAGGCACGAACTTAGCCATACAATACCCATTTTTAACGCTTAGTATTGTGAAAAAAATATTCATCAATATTTCTCATTCAATTTTTTGTTAACTTTCAACAGATCTACACGTAAAAGTTTGTTTCATTATGTCTTGCGCTAGAAAATCATCTCACTTTCAAGTGACATTTTCACTTCACTTTCTCACTTCGATTTATAGCGTTACTGAACACCTGGGACATATATTGACTAATGCAAGGTAAAAAATCTAATAAGCAAAGATAATTTTGGATTTCAGCAGTCAAATGTGGAATCGGTTTGTCTTAATGATTACATGAGACTATTATTTACTCAAAACCGTACACTAAATAACTACTTTCTTAAGAGAGAGTCATAAATTTCAGTCACCAACATAGACTTTGAGAAACATTGACATTATTGATAATCAAATAATGTGTTTTTCTATTTGTATACATATAGCATGTTCTGCCATGTTCCAACTTTTGAGATACTTGCTATCATTTTGTATAGATATTTGTCAGCTGTCTTTGGTCTGATTCTTGTGACACGTCCGGTTACCTCCTTCCTCTTGGATTTCTTACGAAATTGACTCATGTAGTATACTAGACGATGAAGACCGATGAAATTGACTCGTTGGTTAAAAGTGTTTATAAAGCGGTGGTACCGTCGAGGACTTCGTTAGTGGACGGACAGAGGATCACAATGCAGTAGTTGATACTTCAAGAACATTTTAGCGACCTAATTGTTACAGGAGAATCATCCAAAATTACCATATCTTGCTGTGTTAAGAAGCATCTATACAAAACTATACAAGTTAACAAACTATCCTTAGACATGGACAGCTAGATATCCATGCCGTAGACGACTGTAGATTCTTATGTGAACGCTATTATTGCTTGTTTTGTAGATTGATTTGTTTTTCTATTTTTAGGAGGGTGCGATAAATCGCTTCAGTAACGAACAATCATGTTTTTTAGCAGCCCAGCATGGTCTTGCCTCGTTATCCATCTACTGTCCAAGTGTCAATTTCAGCTATATTTCGTGGGCATGACGATGTATAGAAAGGTTTCTTGAGCTTATGGTGGCCAATTGTAGGACTCATTGACACGAGAAATTGATGTACTAATGAGGAATTGCATAACAAAATTAATGAAATATGAATTATTTGTATTCAGTTTGTATAAATTTCTCCAACTTTTATATGACAGCGTGAAGCAGAATCGAGTTAAGTTGGACAGTATTGCGGAGAGCAAGATAACGAGGTTAGACTGTAACTCAGATCTGAATCACATCCCTAACTCATCCTTTCACGACGAATGGCAAAAGTAAATCACAAACTTTGAAAATGCAGCTTACTTATCCCCACTTAACTTTTCTGTGATTTGTAGACCACGGAGAGCACTTTATCATTGTTACTGTGTAAAAATAACAAGTTTTCTGATGAAAATATACGTCTCATTAAATGGTCTATACATGTCACGAACATCTTGCCACATGCTTTGCTAGCTGATTCAATCGTTGCGCAATATATGCAGTGTTCAATGTTACAATTTATCATATTTCATTATTTTATTTAAATTATAAATGGAATTATTTCTGAATTATTATTTGTAATTATGTTTTGAATATCAATTATTTAGTGTCGCAACAAATCTTCATTATTCGTGACAAAATCAAATTCACCACAGTTTAGTATATCAGGCATTGCTACGATCTATCTCTCACGTCAATAGGATTGATATCATTGGATGTGTTCGCATATTTTCATTCATTTGACTAGTATTGCTAGCCTCTTGTGAAGCTTTTTTCATGTCTAAATAGTGAGATAGGAAATTCTTTTTTACATCAACGTCGTTTTTAGACAGTCTGTTTGCTCCTTTTCAGTGTATGTTTCTGTCAGAGTTTTAAATCACTTTTATCTATGTGACAAAGTAGTAGATCATTTTAAAATCTGCCTATGATTCAGTCAGTCCAGGAAATGTTGAAGACAAAATGAAATATTTTCGAATGTAATTTGAGGACTTAAGTATTATTTTTAGAAGCATTTTAAAAATTCGGATATTCATCGGAGTATTAGTGCATCAATTGTGTCAATAAATTTTTGCTTCATTTTACCCATTAATTACGAATTATATAAGAATCACCAAACAATATCAAAGCTAGTTATGTGTATATTGTGATTCAGAAATTGTTTCATATCAATATAGTGATATACTTCGAAAATTGAAGACCTTTTATTTCAACTTGTCATGTACTTATTTATTGTTTAGATTATATTTGCATTATAATGCGGATTCAATATGTTGCTTGACAACTCATTGTACAAATACTCTTACTCTAATGTACATACGTACAACAGTTAGATTACAAAGCGCAATGATATATAGATCACGCTGAAAAATGTGTTAAATTGAGTCATTTTTGGAAAGGAATGTCATCAGCCTCTCCAGCTCGATGCATAGTCGGCAGATACATGTATTTCGGAGACCAAGGAAAGTTATCGCCATTGAATGTTTTGGTAAACCATTCTGCGTCTTATCGGTTAGAGCTAAAAGGTAATTGTAAGCAATGTTCGTCGTGTAGCTTGCACCAAGGATTTTAGGAAACATTCATGTTTACTGCACAAAATAAATATTGTCTTCGCTGAATGTTAGTAGATTTTGTTTATCAAACGCTGATGATACAGCGTGATTACAAGGGCAACCCAAGTACTATTAAGTGCTATAAAGTATTAAATAGTGCGGTAAAGTTATAAAATTCAATATAAGTATTATAAAGTGATACTTTTTTGAATTGAAGATATTTTCTAGGAAGCATCGTCTTCTGATTGTAAATAATTTTCTTTCATAATGAACGATCGACGTAAAATTCCGAGCATCAAGTCAACGGAAATGTTTTGTCCTTTATCCGACGCAGCACCCTACACGATTATTGCAGGGAATGCTTAAAAATTACTTAACCTAACTTGTTTCTTGTAAACTGTGTTGCACATCTTCCAGGGAACTGTGCTATGAAAATGAGGAATTTTCAATTCCTTGATCGGTTGACTTTAGTTTTCTATTAAACTTCACTTTAGCAGTGTTAAAGCCGCCGTTATCAACAGAAAAAATCTATTTCACCACAAGTGATTGTTATTCGAAGGGCTAATTGGTTGAAAATTGCGGAGTAATAAAAAGTTGAGCATTTGACACGCTTGGCAGAAATAGTATATTCCTTGAAAAATGATTAGGCTTATTGTCCGTAATGCTGAGGCTGTGGTAAAGGGTTAGGACCTAGTAAGAGGAATTATCACCGATTGCAGCATTGTGTCTGCTTCAGAAGGTTTGTAAATTGAGCTCCAGATTAATGCACATCATTTGAAACTTGAAATGTCATTGAAAAATCATTGAAATTGAACATCATTTGTGCTTTACAATAACTCTAATGCTGCTAATATGTCAGCTTCTACACAAGTTACTTATTTTGTTTTAAATGTGTCTATATCTTGCAAGGTTGTGCTTGTAACCCTATCAATGGAACTTATGCTTGTTCATGTTGCCCTCACAGCAGCCTGGATTTAGCCATGACCTTATTCAACGCAAGACAATTTGTCTGATAAATGATGTTAGTTACTCTTCAAAATGTATCTCTCCGCTACACCTCAGCAGTCTCCTGACTTTCCTTCTGTCGCTGTTACCACAGTCTTCGTTGAGTGTAATTTACGTTACCATCCTCGATATCGCCTCGCATTGAGCGATTCAAGAGATTTCTCTTTTTGAGAACATCTGCGTTGTGGAGCAAGCGGTCAATGGAGGTAGTTTAACCATAGTATCGAAGTACTCAAATTTCTGCCTTTCTTTACTGCTTTAAATTGTTTAGATATTCTACTTCATCATCCCTCCGCCTTTCTTCACTTTTCTACCTCTTTCAATCTTAGATCCATTGAGGAGGCTCGTCCTCTCCTCAAGCTCTTTTGACGTGGTCAGATGAACATAAATTATAGCTGTGAACGATTTAAAGATGCACACGAAAAATCATAGTGAATGGCGTCACCCATACATTTACCTGCTTTATGTTAAGACCGTTCATGACATCACAAGAATAACGGAAATAATGAAAGCTCCTTCAAAAATATACATGTCTATTATTGTTACTTGTTGCAGCAAGAAAGTAGTAGACCGTGCATCCGCTAAAGTGCTATGGAGCAGAGGGAGGCATCCATTAAGCGAAGCAAATAAGAAGTAAAAATTGTGTTAACCTCCTGAGGTTCAAGCTGACAAACGAGGCTGCAGAGCATTGCAAGGTTGTTCCCTACAGTTATGCTCGTATGCTGTGTCTTAATAATAATGCTGCATTGATTTGTCACTTCTGTTGGAAAATAGCGTTCACGAGTTACAGTCCGGCAGCCAGAACGAGTTTCTGCAGGGAACGAGGACGAAAATGAGACTTTCACAGAATGATGTACACCCTGTGCCTACTACGAATTTGCGCGTCTGCCGAGTTCTAGTGAGTTCCTCTTCTTGTCAGACAAGATCAAAGAAAGACACATGTAAATCCAATGGGACGCAGATTGGAGTTTTTGGTTAAAATGAAATTTCTTTTTTTCTCTGATTAAACGAAAAGTATGAATCCCAGAGTCATAATTTTGGCAAGGAATGTCTTCAGGTCATTTCCTATGATGTGCATGTGCTATTATTATGCTTCTGATCGGCAATGCATGTGAGAATGTGGCTGAATGGCGACATTAAGAGGCTCGCCAAATCTATGTGTTTAGCTTTATAGACGAGTGCATGAACATGAAAGGAAATGACCTGTAGACACTCCATGTCAAAAATTATGGCTCTGGGATTAATACTTTTCGTTTAATCAGAGAAAAATAGAAAATATAATTTTAACCAAAAACTGCAATCTGCGTCCCATTGGATTTACATGTGTTTTTCTTTGATCCTGTCTGACAAGAAGAGGAACTCACTAGAACTCGGCAGACGCGCGAATTCGTAGATATAAGTTGTACATCATTCCGTTAAAGTCTTATTTTCGGCCCCGTTCCCTGCAGAAGCTCGTTCTGGCAGCTGTAATCCATTCTTACACGACTACTAAAGAAGCGCTTCTGCGGCGCTGCTTCGTCGATGCATCAGTATCAGCTAGATCTCCTATAACATGGGTTGGCAACCAAACTCAGCCCCCGGGTCATTGAATCAACTTCAACCTACTCGCGGGCCGCAGCCCCAGCAGTAGATTTACTACTATAATTACCAAATGAATCTTTATTGTGACGTTTGAAAACAAATCACTAAACAAAGCCTCTTTGCAACTATGTTAATGGAGAATTCATAAATTATTTAATACTTCTAATACATTATTATAAACATGTATGACGTTCACGTGAGAAGCTGAAAAAATATTAGGTTGTGGATGGCGGAGGAACTGCTACTCAAAAGACCTGATTTTCGTTATGCGTTATCGTGGTTGTGAAGATTATTATTTAGGTTGAGCAGGAGATATTTTTGGATCATGTGCCAAAGTCCATCGACAACAAATATGAGGTGACGCACAAGTATGAAGTGGGTCATTCCACAAAAATTCGACAAATGGCCTGTGGCGAAGGTTCTCAGATTTTCTTCAAACTTTAACAGCTGATTGTTCTTGGTAGGAAACCGACAGAAATCAAATATATCCTTCTAACTCGTCATACTTTCCGAGCTACAGCTTTCTGAAGAAGACTAAGCCCCAAAAAAACAATCTTCTATCTTCATTTTTTTAAAAATTTTCCTTCTTTTGAAGACTTATATCTCAAACACTATGTAAGCTATCATCGCAATGTTTTATATGTGTATTATGCTAGTGTAGGTTAGTGTGCATATCAATTTGCAGCCCGATATCATCACTCAATCGTGAGATACAGCTTCTCAAAGTTGACCAAAATTTTAGGCCTACTTTTTTATATTCAAAACTAACTCAATTTCATGGGCAAAATTCTACCTGAAGTTCTACCAGAATAACTGATAAGAGCTAGTACTAATAGAAAGTTTCTACTGCAGGTGCATCTACGTAAAATTCTGAACTTTGGTGAATTGTACAGACTTAATAGCTCATGACTTTCCATACCACAGAAAATGTTTGTGTAGCTGCATGTTGCAGTGTCCTGCTCCGATATCGGCAGCGTAGGTGTGCGTCTGACATAGTTGTACGCAATATTGAGGATAAATTTCTTCAAGAAATGTTGTGTACTTTGCTTCTCAGCTGCGTGACCGAGAAATAAAGAAATTACAAGAGATGAATGTTGAAAAAGCTATATTGCATTCATCTAATCAAATGGTGAACGCTTGTAATGCCATTTTCTAAAAAAAGTTGTTATATCTGTATGTTGTCTTCTGGGTGTTGTATATATACAAACTGTTATCCTATGTTCATCCTCACTGCAGATGTCACTTTGAATCGCTTTTTTTGCGAGATAAAATCGAATAGTAGCACACTAAGTTTCTTCTATTTTTCACAATTCATAATTTATAAATTGAACAGACCAATCAAAGCTATTGACAAAATCAAAAAGATCTGTAGTTTTCAATGATTCCAGATATTCAAATTAAGTGCAATTTCTGCGTGTCAGCCGAATCAGCTTCGACTGTTTAATATACAGCATGTGTATGTAATGTATTCATCCAATTTGAGCTTCATCATCTCGCCATGACCTTTTGACCTATAAGTCTGTGACCATTGACCCCATGATAAAACTTTCGACATCAAAAGATTTGCCTCGTTGTGCACTTTCGAATGAGCACCTACACCCCATTTATTGATTTTGCCATTGATATTGATGTTCATAAGACAAATTGCTTTATTAGACTAAAATAGTTCAATTTTCTGAATTTTTTACATTTTCGAATTTACCGACTGGGGCTGTTGAGAAAAACTATATCGCCGGTGACTCTCCTAATACCCTCAAAAACTGGCATATATAAGGCACTCAAAATAGACAGTAGCTGCATCGAATTCGTCCTATTGGTTTAGTCAGTGGAGGGTGATGAACATTCATACTTCTAAGTGTCTACCTGTGGTCTGGATGGCCCAGGGTCGACTCCTTGCGCAGTCAACCTTATTAATAATATCTCCGACCGGGTGTTTGGCAAACACCTGTAATCCAGCTACGTGGAGGTCGCAAGTGGATCAAGTAATTGGCTGATTATTAACCAGACTGCAGACGGAGTGCACACTCGGGAGGGAAAAGTGGCTTCCTCCATAATCTCGTCCTCGCCCAACACCCATGCGCAATAAGGCCTGGTTGAACATTGGGGTACCAGGGTGTTCAAGCGGATCGGCTACTGGACACAATACGACCAGACAAAGGAGGAAGTGGACACACGAGGACAATACAAATATCATGGAGTGCTACTACTTTAGTCAGCCGTCGACTCGTGGATACTGAAAGAAAATGTACCAATTGTGGAAACAACGCCGTCCTGAAAGCACGCTCACTGAACAAGGATTGCAGAATCAGAAACGGACAATTGAGAAGGGAATTTGAATTGGGATCCATCGCAGTAAAGCACATTACAAATCGTATTGCTGGAGTAATCGATATCGATCAAAGTGACACAAGTGAATCCGAGGAGATCAATAGACAAACCAAAGATGTTCAAGAAATAAATGCAGAACAAGTACACGATGACGAGGGAATGAATGAAGATCAGCAGTTATCCAAACAAAAGATAATCAGCTACATGGAGCAATATCAAAGACACGAAGTGAGACCAATAATCCGCATGATTCCACACGGCGAAGAAACAAAGCATGCAATGAAGTTACTGAACACGATTGTGAAAGACATACCCACACGTGACATCACCGAAACGAATACACTGCTATACGCCACGGCTAAGGTAATCGAAGAACGTCTGCCGCCAGAAACTCGAAGCAGCCAAAGAGCCATACCACGGTGGAAAAGAATACTGATCAATAACATAGAGACATTGAGAAAAAGAAGTCAATAGATTGGTGTCATCGATGATGAACAATGGAAGACTACCGGCGTACATGCTACGGAAATACCAGCTTAACACAGTAAGCATAAATGAAGCCATTGAAAGAGCCAAGCAAAGATTGATAGCCCTCAGTCACAGACTAAAGAGATAGGACGCACATCATCAGCAATGTCTTCAATTCATTGTTCCAAAATGACAGAAGAAAAGTGTATAGGCTGCTGACATGCAATAGCACACAATGCGACCAGCAACCCGATAAAGAAGAAACAGAAGAATATTGGGAAGCATTATGGAGCACGCCAGTCGAACATCCAACCACGGCTGGATGACTTGAAGACAGATGATCAATCAATACCAACTCAGAGCAACATAATAATCACAGAATATGACATCGAAATGAAAGTCAGAGGCATGGCAAACTGGAAGGCTCCTGGCCCCGACAAGATTTAGATATTCTGGATAAAGCACTTGAATGCCTTACACGCAAGACTCGCACATCAGATGAATGACGTATTGAAGCAGCCCCAGCATATGCCGAAGTGGTTGGTGTATGGGAAAACGAAGTTGATACCCAAGGACACGAGTAGGGCGGCTGTACCTGATAACCATAGACCCATTAACTGCCTACCGACGATCTGGAAGGTGTTGTCAGGCATCATATCAAATAAAATTCTACATACACGTCACACAGCATAAGATCCTCTGCTATGAACAGAAAGGTGCCAGACGAGGAAGTAGGGGAACAAAAGATCAACTAGCAATTGATAAAACCATCACCAAGGACAACACAAGAAGATGCACGAACTTAGTGATGACCAGGGACCCTATGATTCTGCGCTCGAAATTTCGATATTCTGCGCCCGATTTTCGCAAATTCTGCGTTTTTCTGCGATCTAACTTTTTGTGGTCCTATTTCTTAAAATAACAACTAGTAAGGTTCGTATAATTTGTATTACAATATTATTTGGCAACTAGTAATTAACTACATATTGGATAAACTTGTTCTGAATAAAATTATGCTCAGATATAATAGGCATATATCCCAGTGCATATACCACATAAGCTCTATATTTCGTATAAATAGCCTATAGAAGTGGTCCTACTGGTACTACTGGTGACTGGTACTACACTGTATTCTGTATGTACATATAAAAGACAGATGTCCAAATGAATTTTAATAAAATATATAGATCAAAATTTCAGAGAGAGAGTTGAAAGTAATTTTCAGCATGTCTTTCAAGTTGCCGTCTTTAAGATTTTGTCTCCTACCTACATTACGTTAACTACTAAAAGATTGCTCAACATCAGCGCTATTAACAACCAATTGAAGTCGAAGCACCGCTGCCGCAGCTAGATGTGGAACTCTATTCAGAACTGATACCCAAAATTTCAAAATGTTTGCTGGTGATGCTTCTTTTGCAAGCCCAACGTAGATAGGCCACTTACCATCGCAGCAGCTGCTGATCATGGGCACGCGATAATATAATGGAGATGAAGACCTGTAGTTGATATAAATACCATAATTGAAGCGAAAGCAGTATAAACAAAGAGGTCTACGTACTTTTATTCAAATTGTAGAAAATCTGCGTTTTTCTGCGATTTCCATCGTTTTCTGCATTTTCTGCGATTATCTGCGCTTCGCAGAATCCTAAGGTCCCTGGTGATGACATGGATCGACTACAGAAAGGCATAGGACTCCATACCACACTTATGGATATTGAAATGCCTAACCCTGTAGGGAATCAATGCTGAAATCCGAAGGTTGATCCAGACTTCAATGAGAGAATGGAAAACTACCCTGACTACTGAAAAGGAAGAAATTAGCAATATACATGTAAAACGGGCAATCTTCCAAAGAGACGCACTCTCCCCTGTTCTCTTCTGCCTCGCCATAAACCCATTAAGCCAGATCCTGCACAGGACGGGAAAAGAATATGCACTGGCAAGTGGTGAAAATATTAATCATCTCCTGTACATGGATGATATGAAGTTGTACAGCAAAACCGAAGACGGAATCAACACGTTAATTAAGACCGTGCGCACATTCAGTGAAGACATAAAGATGAGATTGGGAGTCGAGAAGTTTGCGAGATTAATTGTCCACCGAGGTAAAGTGAGGTCAACAGAAGGTCTGGCAGTCGATGGGTCCGTCATTCAAGACGTCAACGAATAAGGCCACAAATACCTCGGAATACTGCAACATCGAAGTAATATGGACATCGAAACGAAGGAGAAAGCAAAAAGTGAATATAAGAAACGACTAAGACAAGTAATGAAGACCAAACTATATGCAAAGAATAAGATCGAAGCTATAAACACATACCAGTGATAAGTTACATGGCAGGAATAATCAAGTGGAATGTACAAGAAATGGATGAGTTAAACCGCGCTACAAGGAAGATGCTAAATATGTACGGGGCGTTGCAGCCAAGAGCAGATGTCGATAGGCTGTATCTACCACGAAGGTTAGGAGGAAGAGGTCTGAAGAACATAAGAGACGTCATCGAAAATGAAAGTAGAAGTCTCAATGAATATCTGTGAAGTAACCATAATGACCCAATGCTTGAAATAGCAAAGTCGGGAGGATTACAACCAGAGAATCCAGACCGAACCCATGCATGGAAGAAGAATACAGCTGAAGAAAGACACAATAAATGTAAACAGAAACCTGTACACGGGCAATATATACGACAGATTGGAGGAATAATTAATCAACTAGCAAGATTTGGGTGGCTGAAAGAGGTACAGTTAAAGATAGAAACAGAGGCACTAATAACAGTAGCCCTGGAGCAAGCCTTGAGTACGAAAGCACACAAGACCCTACATCACGAAAACGAGCTCAGACCCAAAGTGCAGGATGTGCAATGCTGCAGATGAGACAGTAGCACATTTGTTAACAGGTTGCAACAAACTTGCAGGCTCTGAGTACTTCAAAACACACAACGAAGTTGCTAAATGCTTACACTGGAATGTCTGCAAGAAGTATGGATTTGAAACGCATGAGACATACTGGAAGCATGTACCGCAAGCAGTTACCGAGAATGAAGCAGTTAAGATATTGTGGGGGATTCGAGATTCAAACGGATCGCTGGATACAATCAAGAAGACCTGATATAGTGATTCTGAACAAAGAAGACAAGATCCACTGATTGTGGATGTAGCGGTGCCTGATTACAGAAACATAGCTGATAAATAGAAAGAAAAGATATCGAAATACCAAGACATACGCCTTGAAATCAAGCGACTGTGGAACACAAAAGCAGAAGTAGTCCCGATTGTGATTGGGGCATTACGTGCCCATACTCCCAAACTGGATGGTTAATTAGCGAAAGTCCCAGGTGACCACTATAGACCGAAACTGGTCAAAACAGCACTCCTTAGTAGTGCCCACATCCTTAGATTGACACTGGATCTAAGGACTCCAAGGTCTAGATTGTAAGTAAAATAGTGACACCGACCAAAAAAAAATGATAACAGTCGTGACTAAGAAATGTGTTTATTGAATAAATGAGAATCATAAGTGACAGAGTAAATCACAGACATGTAAAGTATGCAGAAGTAATAAATTTTATGATATTTTGTACAGAATCAAACTTTAAAATTAAAGAGACGGCATGCATAGGAGAGGAAAGAATGGGAGCGTCAGCTGTTAAACACAGAGGCATGCGGAAATGTCCTGAGGTCGGCAAGCGAGGTGGAAGAAAAGCATGCAAAGGATGATCTGAAACCATACATTTATGAAAAAATCTCTGAATGATCATATTTCTGTGACTTTGATAATCAGGCATCAGAACAGATTATTTAATGACCACGTCTTACAACTCTCTGAATCTTTCAGGGGGGGGGGCAATTGCTTCGATCCGATCACTATTAAAGAAAGTAGCATGCGCACGAAAATTAGTTAACCCGATGATTTCATCATCCTCTTCTCAGCATTCCTCGCTACATAGTGCATGCACAATGTAGCCAGACAGCGATGTGTGAGAAATGATATCCCAGCACGCACTCACGCCACACTTTTACTGACTGGTGTCCAAAGCCGCTGACAACTTATTGTTCGCCATTTCCAATAATGAGCAACATACGAATTATCCATTCGAGAAGGAGCAAGTTGTCTAACTGTGATGTGCCATTTCGATGTTAAGGACAGATATGAAACTTCCATTCTAGGAAACCGAAGCCGCGTGCGCAGGTGAATCTAATTCTGGTTTTGGATTGGTGTTGTGTTTATTCTCCACACTATGTTATAATTAAAAGAAAAAAAGCTTTCTTCAAGCGATTTGCATTATAATGAAATCAAAATAAAATACCCTTTCTCGAGAGTATTTAATTTTGATTTTATTATAATACAAAACTTTCGAAGAAAGCTATTATTCTTTTCAAAACGATATTTCCGACTGACGAATTTCGAATATCATGCTGTGTAATAGACCAGTATTTCATCACGGATAAATGAAAGGGCAATTCTCTCCACGGATTTTTCAGTTCCAGATGTGGCGAGAGGAGCTTGGAATTACGGAGATGATACTAGCTTACATTGGTGAGTTTGCAGAATTTCGTGGTTGGGCGAGTTGGAGGAATGTAGTTGTGGAAATTTTAACTTGTCATGAAGAAATCAGACGGTGAGATATTCAACATTTTCATTTGTGTAAAATAAGACATGATCCTGAAATCTTTTCATTTCAGTCAAAGAGTTTCTAACTGTCAAGTTTACGACAGTGAAAAGAATTTAGGAGATCTTTTTCGGAAGGTAGGTGATTGTATATACGGTGATTGATTATATTACGCAATTTGTCGCAATTATGTACTTAACACAGATGAATTCCTAACCTTCAACTACAATTAATTAATTTAGTTCTGCCCTCGGATTTTCTATGCTAGGGGTCAACTCAGGGTATCATTTTTCCACCTCGCTAATCTTCGATATTCTTCTATTTCCTTTTCCTAGATTTTCCATGTTGCCCTGAACTCCCACATTTGATTATGATAGCAATTACATATATTTCAGCCGACCGAGACCGGCATCGCAGCGGAAGTATCAAAATCAAATCAACTGATTGAAGGTGAGATATTCAAATTCAAAATTTTCAGAGCAAGATCCCCATTTGTGAGTTGTTGCTATTTTGTAAGTGTCATCTGCATGCTACTTATCTGCGGTAATTTCTGGTACTCTTCTGAATCTAAAGAGATGCTTAATGTAGAAGTTTTTCATGTTTTTAGTTTCAGAAGCACTTATCTTTTTTTTTCTTTTCCACCTATGGATTAAGGTTCTTGTGATGTACGAATGGGCATGGTGGATATAATTGAGAGCTTATGAAGCACTGTAGCTAAATAATATTTCTACCCACTAAGTTGCAACTTGGGACATTCAGCTATGAGCAAGTTCAGTAAGGAGATCTTGACAATTTCGTTTTCATGGTATATGAGTCTATGTTTTCTGTCTCAATAGAGTGACTTGGAGGTTGTAGCGGTGGTTTTATCTATCTAATTCCGTTGTTGTTTTTCATTGAAATAACAATATAACATAGAAAAAGTGCAAATTTGCCTGTTAAAGTAAGTGTGTAATATAGCTACATGACAATTACAAGCACTAGAATGACAATTACAAGCACTTTGTCTGTTCGAAAATGAAAGTGAATGAATTTATTTAATTTGCAAGTCATTAGACTTCGCACCATTCTAACTGAAAAAGTAGGGGCCTACCTAGATAGAATATCTAATTTGGATAATCCATGCATTATCTGAACGAGTTCAAACCGGTTGGCGAAAGTTTCGTGAGTTGTCACCATTTCTGACATCGTAGGCGACTCCATCGTTGATGAAAGACCAAGTACATGACGCGTGTGTCTTAAGGTGCATGACTTGCGGCAGTAAAGCTGCCCCAAGAAAGCTGAAGATCAACAAGGGATGGCGACAACGGATCGCAGAATGTTCCTTTGCATGATGGGCATATATAACTTTGAAGGATAGGTTCGCTTCCTCCATGCTTATCCAGATCCTTGGAAAAGAAGACATGAACTGTCTTGAAGAGGAACCGTCTTAAATGGTTTTGACATATTCTCTGCAAGCCAGAAGATCACTGGGTTAAGAAAGCGTGTGGCATGGACCTGCCGTGGTCAACGGCAAGAGACCGTCCAAAGATCCAAAGAAGACATAGGGCGAAACGGTGCTTGCGATTTGAAGGAGCTTGGCCATCAGGATGCTGCCAACCGCGAATTGTGCAAAAAATTCATTGAGAAGCCCAGTCCTACCCTACGAAGAATGGACAAAGGAAGTAAAGCGGAAATAGTATGAGTAGGTGCTCTAAGCAGCACTGCTGTTCTTTTCTCAAGGAAAATACGTCTCTGTCAAAAGTTTGTAAGCCTTGCTGCTGAATTAATCTGCATCTGGAGGAAATCCCATTTCTATGTTTTTAGAGTTGCAATCAAAAACAACCGCTCAACACAGCAACTTCAGAGAAACATGCTTACTTAAGGTCCATTCACACCGACGCAGGGCGGCGCGTCCAACAAAAATGCCTGTTCTCACCGAGCCGCCTGGCGAGGGGCGGGACTTGGGAATGGAGAGTGGGGGGGCAACTACAAATATCACATCATTATGGACACTTCTTATTGCTAAATAATTAACATATTCATATTCCTTGTGTTACATGCATTCGAACAAGCCCAAACAAGACACCATAATATGACACTTTCCCGATATAGTTAAATGAGTTACATGGAATCAGATGCAACATTTCAAGCATAATGACTCGAAAATGATATCTAAACGACACATTCTCGAGGAAATACAGAGACATACTGCATTAGATCTACGAGTGTGAACAAAGTGTGATGTAATCAGGTTCTTAGATCTGCAAGTTTCATCAGACGAGAGCAGATCGTTATGAATTGAAGTGTTACTAGAGGCAGTCTATTTCAGAGCAATATCCGAGTAATTCCATGATGAGTTTTGGTCGACGAACAGTCTAGAAAATGGTCTCAATCTGAGAAGAGCACTGAGTTCATTAGGATATGGCGACAAAAAGGCATGCCATCCTGTTAATTTTCGTTAACTAAATCCGAATCTGCAGAAATTATTCTCTTGAGTATCAAAATATATAAGTTGTGGTTGTCGTATGATTTGAGGGAATATCAGATCAGATATTTCACTGCCAATACTATTCATAAAAACCAAGTGAAATCAATCCTTTTGTCAAACTGTCAACACAGTTATAAGCTATATCGACTGTTGTCACGCACTGCGATGAGCATGAGCGATAGAGGCGAGCATTTTCAAGGAGAAAAAAAATGACTGCTGTTTGCAAAATAGATAGCACCATCATCTTCTTCGTGAAATTTCCTTTCAAATGAAGTGTGTTTCAACTAAACTGGTTAAGAATTCTGCGATCTGCATCAAATAAACGATATGAGGCGCTTTGATGACTTCATCGCAATGCTTGAAGGAGTGGCGAACAATTGAAGACAATTGAAAGGACGTTCTGGACGCCTGAAGATCCATTCCCACCGTACGCGGCGCGTCTCAGGCGTCCAGAATTTATGTTCAGAACCTTAGCAAACCTGTGGGCTGTTCCCACCAGACGCGCGGGACCACCCTTCCAAGAAATCTCAGAAAAAAGTTCTGAAAGGACGCGCGGTTTCCTTTACGAGAAAGGAAAATCCATCCCGCGCCAAGACGGCTCGCGGTTTGCTCTACCCCCCGCACTGAAGCCTGACACCACACGTTCCAGATGTTCGTGCAGGGAAATGACTGACTTTCGACGTAGCTATCCGACAATTCTGGCCTTCTGTGAGGACAATTTGACCAAATGAACATCAAAATCCCTAATCAGTGCACTTTCATACTTTGTCAACCACGAAATCGAATTCATGAATGCATGTGGAGATGAATGGTATTTTATTTATGCCAAAAAGAGTGTCGGAAACGAAGATGAGAAAGTTGCTATTGTTCTCAACCTATCTGATAATCTTCGATAGAGTGACATTCCTCATTACTATAGAATAGACGATGTAAGTTAATAAAGGTCGTTTTGTGAGCTAACTTATGGCAAAGTCAATCCGTTCGTCAGTTCTATTTCATGATCTGTCACTCGTCTTGTGCCTTGTTGTCACCCTATGAATGAAAATACGCAAATCATGTGTGTGTCCTTGAAAACCTTATTCCTTGCAAATATGAAATACCAAATGATTAGTTTTCGCAAAATTATGTAGTTTATATAGCAATGGTAATATCCCAACGATTAATTTGCAATGTCAATCACTGAAAAGTATGCATTACTTCATTTGCAATTGGAAAAAATAACTTTAGCAATGTCAGTCTCTTTAATCTGTCTTTAATTGTTCGCCACTCCTTCAAGCATTGCGATGAAGTCATCAAAGCGCCTCATATCGTTTATTTGATGCAGATCGCAGAATTCTTAACCAGTTTAGTTGAAACACACTTCATTTGAAAGGAAATTTCACGAAGAAGATGATGGTGCTATCTATTTTGCAAACAGCAGTCATTTTTTTTCTCCTTGAAAATGCTCGCCTCTATCGCTCATGCTCATCGCAGTGCGTGACAACAGTCGATATAGCTTATAACTGTGTTGACAGTTTGACAAAAGGATTGATTTCACTTGGTTTTTATGAATAGTATTGGCAGTGAAATATCTGATCTGATATTCCCTCAAATCATACGACAACCACAACTTATATATTTTGATACTCAAGAGAATAATTTCTGCAGATTCGGATTTAGTTAACGAAAATTAACAGGATGGCATGCCTTTTTGTCGCCATATCCTAATGAACTCAGTGCTCTTCTCAGATTGAGACCATTTTCTAGACTGTTCGTCGACCAAAACTCATCATGGAATTACTCGGATATTGCTCTGAAATAGACTGCCTCTAGTAACACTTCAATTCATAACGATCTGCTCTCGTCTGATGAAACTTGCAGATCTAAGAACCTGATTACATCACACTTTGTTCACACTCGTAGATCTAATGCAGTATGTCTCTGTATTTCCTCGAGAATGTGTCGTTTAGATATCATTTTCGAGTCATTATGCTTGAAATGTTGCATCTGATTCCATGTAACTCATTTAACTATATCGGGAAAGTGTCATATTATGGTGTCTTGTTTGGGCTTGTTCGAATGCATGTAACACAAGGAATATGAATATGTTAATTATTTAGCAATAAGAAGTGTCCATAATGATGTGATATTTGTAGTTGCCCCCCCCCCCACTCTCCATTCCCAAGTCCCGCCCCTCGCCAGGCGGCTCGGTGAGAACAGGCATTTTTGTTGGACGCGCCGCCCTGCGTCGGTGTGAATGGACCTTTTTATCGTGTCGACTTCACACTTGGCCTTGCCAATACTGTGCGCATTATTTTGTCACGTCCGTGCACTGGTGTAGATCACGCTGAGTGCATGTTGGTGGAAGCAGCCGGCATTTCAGTTGATGCTCCATCGTCTGTCGTTCTCCGCACCCGCATTTGTCATCTTCGCTTACATTCCACTTTCCTCATTACTCCTCAGAAGGCTACTCCACTTCGGAGGCGGTTGAGCGTCTTCCATACGCACTACGGGAGTTACTTTGTGCTCGGTAGTTTGGCCTTGGTGGTGCGCGGATTGCTGCGTGCAGTGGTTGTCTTCTGTCCTCAACAGCCTTCAACAATTGTCTCCTCGTCGCCTCCATTCCTCTGTCCCCATGGGGTTGTATCCCCGAAAGCTATTGGGGGGCTTGGCGCAGGCAACCTGTTGTGATGAGGCAAGCATATTTCAGAATGGGGTCTAATTCAGAGAAACTGATCGACCACTAGTCATAAAGATGACGTTGGCATGGAAAGCTATCAATCGTCCTCTTTGATGTGTCCAGAGACAGGCAGTATTAACGCTTGCACTTCCACTCCATTCTTTTATTCACTTTACCTGTATACAATGACTTAGCTTTTAGCGTCCCGAAGTGTTGCCCGAAAAGAATCGGAGAAAAATCGTAACAAACGACATCGTTGTCTTTTCTTTATCGCTAAAACGATAGCAGCCAAGAAATGTTCCTTTGCATTTTAGTGAGGGACCGAGAAATAACAATGGAAGAAGCTGTCAACAGTGTTGGAAGGTCGGAGAATTTTTCTAGCGTGAAAATGGACAAAGTGAAAATCGAGGTCGAAGAGCACTTCTCGGAAGATAATGCAGCAGCAATAACTGATGACATATCCGCTGTAACTGATGAAAATCCTAGAGCAAGTGAGTAAGCCCTCTGGATGCTGTGTAATCTGTTTATGCTTAACATGAACGATTTTAGAGAATGATTGACTACCCGAATGTACTTAATGGTAGAGACGTGAATCATGTTAAAAAATATCTCGATAACATTCACATTTTCATGACATCCCATATTCAATCCTCACCCATTGAAAAATCTAAATTCCATATCTATCCCAATATATACTTCTTTTTTCCATACATCTCCTTAGTCAGCCTTAGAGGAAAAATTCCATCCTTGTTTGTAAAGTGATTTGTGGCATTTGTGCAATTTGTGTCTTTGGATAGCAATAGAATAGTTAAGTTGGTTAAGAGTTGTGCTTCAGCACGGAGGTGCAGAAGGTCCAGTGTTCAAATTTATCCGGCTATGGAGATAACGCAGCTCTCATTAGAGGCTTTGAGGATTAGCTTTTTATCTTGATCATCTATCTGATGATTTCATTCTTTAAATAAACACCAAATGAACACATCTTTCTCTCAATCTAGTTGTACTTTAAAAATGGAGCATGATTGCCTATTAAAGTAGTTTTCCTACAATCCATAGGAAAAATTAAAAATGGACATCATGACAGCGAAGTACGAATGGCGATCGAAGTACCCGGCAATGATCTCATTCAAAATATTTCACATCGAACCTTCAAAGAACAGTAATTCAAGTGATCTGTAATTGAAAGGATGGTGTGCTAGAAAATCAGCATAATCCCAATTATTCCCTTCAGACTTGTCCCTATTCTATCATATCATAATTGGGGTATCACTGGTGCTATCATTTCAATTAAACTTAAACTCCGAACGCGTCTCTTCAAAGGAGCCTGTGGTCTGTCAGGCCACATCACTGAAGTGGCCAGCCTTCATCGAACACCATTATGGAATGTAGCAGCATTTACATCATAATTTGCCAAAGGAAAAGGGATCTCTGATAAAAAGAGCTTATAATAAATTGCATGTAGGCCTACGTATTTCCCTCTAGAAATACATCGTCTATCGAGAAATCAATCCAGGTAGTTGTAGTTCCTATACACTTAACACTTTGACTTTGTTCTCAACAAGCTGCGGACAAATTTATGATGTTAATTATTGAAGCAAAAACCAAGAAAATTTAGCAGGGAATGGGATATAATTAGCTGACTTATTACTGCAAATTCCAGGGGAGAACAAGCAGACCTTGAGAATTGAGGGATACAATCGTACATTTTTTGCTTCGATTTTTTTAATCAAGAAATGTAGCGAAATAGAATATCTTTAGTTTATTGGTTTAAATAACGTTCATTTGTTGTTGGCTACATACTCTTATTCCTTTTTTTGTCTTGAATTGACTGAAAATAGGTTTACATAATTGGCACGACCTTGTGGCGTTCATGCGTCTCTATTAATTTGCAAACTTGACAAGGAAATTTGAATGTTGTTCCGTAGATTATCCGCGCTCCCAGAAAACCTGGAAAACACCTAAAAAATGAATTTTATCCAGGAAAACCTGGATATCCCGGAATACACCTTGAAATTTTGAGACTTATTATAGCACTGTAGGAATTACAATTCGGATTGGCTTAAATTAGATGAATTTTCGGATTGGTTGCTGGCTTCTGCATCTACCAGGCAAGCTCAGTGTTGCATATGTCGCAAAGATTTTGATGTTTCCAATATGGGACTTGCGGCTGAAAAGAGCCATGCAAAAGGCAAGAAACATGAAGCCATATCGAAGAGTGCAGGTAGATGCAAGATACTATGAGTCGTAAAGCAAAATATCGATGGTGGAACTGATAAGAGAGAGAGCCAACCAAGGGAAACCTCATCATCGCGTCAGACTGCAAAATCAATAACCAGGTGCATATCGCCGAAATCACATGGTCACTGAAGATGCTCGCGTGCAAAATGTCCTTCAGGTCAACGGACAATATCAGTAATGTGTTTCGCAAAATGTTTCCATCGATTATCGAGCTGCGTCATGGTATGTCTCTTGGACGTGATAAAGTGGGATACTCAATTAAGCACTGTTTAGGGCCTTATTTTCATGATTATATTATATCCATTATATTATATCCATATTATTTAACCAATCACCACAATCTGGTTTGATGAATCTATGAATAAGGTCAACCAAAAGAAGTGGATAGATTTTCATGTGCGTTACATTCCGTTCACAATGCGTTTGATCGAGGGATGGATGCTTGCGATTTCAAGATAAATGAAATATTAAGTGCAATTTGGACATTATACCACGATTCCCCAGCACGACGAGAAGATTTTTTCCTTGCTACGCAACACGGAGCTCAATTCTTTTTGCTTTACAGAAACTTCAACCAATTTCACGCCACCTTTCAATTTTTTAGTCAGTAATACGGGGGATGTTCAAAAAGTTTTGCGATTTGATTAAAATATCATATTTACAAACGAATTAAACATTACATCTTCTCAAAGTAGTCTCCAGAGAAGTCTATGTAGAGTTGCGTTCGTCGGAACCAACTTTCGAAGCATTTAAGCCACAAAGCCACTTCTATGCCTTCCACTCCGGCTTCTGCATTCTTAAAAACGTCTTTTTCGCATGCCTTTCTTCACTGGCGGGAACACAAAGAAGTCACAAGATGCGAGGTCTGGAAAATATGGTGGATGCTCGACTACTACATCGATGGAATTCTCCGCAAGAAAATCATTTTTTATCTGTGCTCGGTGGGCTGGTGCATTGTCTTGATGAAAAAGACGTCGACGTGTTCTTCGACTTCGACGATGAGAAGTCGCAGAAAAGATTCTTGGAAGACACCCTGAAACGCGCCAATTGGTAGTAACTGTGTCAATTGGTAATAGCTAACTGTAATAGCTAAATTGGTAATAGCTGTGTCACCAACGGATTTGCAGAAGCATGACCGGTCATGTCCACAAGCGTAACCACCATTTGCTATGCAGCACTTCCCCTGCGGCATTCCCGGGAGGGGCAGCACCGACCGGGGTCATTGAGCTGATTGTTGCTTGCTTTCAGGGTCGAATGGATGAACCCATGTTTCATCCCCTGGCACGCTCTGCGACATCACTCTTGAGTGGTCTTCATTGAATCTTCGAAACATTTGATGACACCATTGCACTCGAGCTTCTTTTTGTTCTGGAGTCAGAACATGTGTAATCCATCTGGCTGAAATCTTGCGTAGGCCTAGCCGATCATGCAGGATTGTATGAACACCTCCAGAGGACAAGGTAGTCTCTTGAACCAGTTGAGCAACGGTGACCCTGGCGTCTTCCACAAAGCGCACTAGCTCAACTTGGTCCTCAGTGGTCCACGTAGAGTTTCGTCTTCAAGAGACGATCGACCTCGTTGAATTCCACGAACCAAAGGAAGACTGTCGCTCTTGAAGGGGCTTCATTTCCAAATCCCGCAACAAGTTTGTCGACGCTCTCTTGCTGTCGCAATCCACTTTTGAAATCATGCAGTATCATAGCACGGAAATGCTCTCTCTCTCTTCAGCTCCGTTGTCTTCAAATGTCTTCAATGAACATTTTCAATACCAGTAAACTCGTGAAATTGAATTTAGCTCATTTCAGAACTGCCGAGGTGAACTACATTTGACGAAGTCATTTTTACCACATGAAATTGATCTAAGCGAATCAAACTCTGCACAGACTGCTCTGGAGACTTTTTTAAGATGTAATGTTTAATTCGTTTGTAAATATGATATTTTAATCAAATCGCAAAACTTTTTGAACAGTCCTCCTATTAATTTCATGGTATGCAAACTCCTTAAGCATGGAACTTTGGGTAGATTTTATCCGGAATTTTCCTCTAATTTTTACGGTGAATTTGAGCAAAATCTTGCAGAAAGCCTGGAATTTTCGTTTATATTTGACCCCTGAGTTTTGGTAAATTTTCCTGGAAAGCACCTGGAAATTTTCATACAAATTTGCGCGGAAACCCTGTCGAGTTGCACATCAACTCTGGACCTGTGCAAGAGCAAATAGTGTGGAGGAGTATGTAAGACATGACTTAAGTTAATTGATTGAAGGCTTTATTGGTCTTACAAGGTCTTCCCATTTCACTGGCGCTTAGTAGGAAAGTGAGACAATTACAAGATGATTTAATCGTTCATTGGTTACTAGCGAGACGCTGGAGGTGTCTGAGGACACTGTTCTCAATCGAATGAAGTGGAGATGGGTCATCGCAGTATCGTCCAACCCCGGAACCGGGAAGAGTACACGAAAAGCGGAGAAGTAGGAAGCATAATGGTTCAGCAACTGCAACATCGTGACCATAGATTTACGACAGATATATTGCCATGTTATTCTACCTGTTGCCATTGCTGTCCATAAAATGTTCTGTTTTATGCAGCGGTTTTGACAACTTCTATTTAATATTCAAAAACACTCCATTCAAACCAAGGTCTACCACTACCCAACATAAGCATCATACATTTTTACTTACTGTAGTCATTAATCTGTTTTGGTCTGCCTTCTTATAAATAAAGGAAGACCTATGCACTTGTCAGGTTGTCCACTGTCCACTATACGTGAAATTCACGAATGCACGTAAGTTTTGAAAAATTATTAACATGTACGTGAATCTTCTGGAAGCGAAACATTCCCATCATTCGAAGTGTAAAATTGCGATTGCTGTGGTTAAATATATGTGCAAAGCTACTTGTTTAAAAGTAAGAGGAATATAATCATTAATAGTATTTCATATACTATTGGTCAGCAATGTTAAATAGACCAAATTTTGCACGAAAGTAGATCAGACGGCGACAGACAACACGTTGAAGGCAAACACAATTTGATTTGAATAAGGCGTTCATTAGAATAGGTGTAAGAATTAACCATTACCAAGAGAGTTGCTGAAGATCACAACAGTCAGCAACGACCAAGAGTGCTCACGCGCGGTCGCAAGCTATCCAGCGAAGCAATGTTATATAGTAACTTAACTGTAATATAGTTTCATCTCGATTGTTTCAGAGCATTTCAGAGTTTTTTTTCGATTGTTTCAGAGCTTTCGTGGATATGCCTACAATGAGTGTATGCATATCATACAATCTAATCCTGCATTCGAACTCTGAGACATAAAATCTAAGTATCTTTTTAATACAGTTTTGAAGATTCGTCCTCTCATGTTGTGAAGGGGAAGAGTTATATTTAAATATATGTACAGCTGTATAGGAAGTTTATGATGTCCACGAGAAATCCATATTTCAAAAGCAAAAACAGCACACGAAATGTAGGCAATTTTAGATTTGACCTATTCGGAATTACTAGAAGCATCACCCGCAAATCATTTTATATGCACATGATTTCAGATATTGGCAAATCTTCTAATGCCTGATAACAAAAGTATGAAATCCAAAATAAAATATCACTTGAAATCAGTGGTCTCGATTTCATCCGATTTTTTAGGAATCCAATTGTAAAAAGTTTTTTAAACGAGATTCTTTAAGTGCAATCGCCGACATGGTCATCGTGCGCTGGACTTGGAAGTGTGTTAGCTGCTAAAAATTATATTTGTATAGACCAACAAAAGAGAATAGATTCAAAAGGTTGACAAGAACTTTTTTTATCTCAGTTTATTCATAGTCTTCCTTATAGATAAATTTGAATGAAAGCAAAGTGCTTTCACACATGCACTGTCTGAGATCTGCCCTTACTACAACGTTGATTAAGTTCACTGTTGTTGTGGAATGTGTGAAAAAGTTGGTTCTGGCATGAATTTTTTTATTGATGGAAAATCTGGTTTATCAGAAATATCTAAAGGGATTTCTAGGTAACATTGCTGTACCCAAGTTATTATTTCTCTTTCTATTGATGCTGTTAAAAAGGAATGTGCAAAATGTAGTAAAAGGTGATATCAAAGATGTATTCTATCCACAAGTAATGCGAACATGATTTCCATTCTGAAACTTTTCAATTTTGAAGTTTTGATTCTTGACAATCGATTGACAACCACTAAACAGCATCGATTTAGTTGAACACCTTGCAAGTGACATTACATGTACCGTGTGTGCCAAAAGTCACGCAGTTTTTCATTTTGTCATCATATTGACAAAACTTGCTCAAATATCGGGATATTTATATTTATTTGATCAGATATGACCCGGGGTTTGTGAAAAGTGTAAAATTAGTTTCTTATTCATAGAATTTTTTCATAAAATCAGAGCTAAACACATGTATTAGCTTTGATCACAGCAAAATTGCTGCAGCGTGCAATTGAAATAGCATCCATCCGGGGAATCAACTTAAGTCATCCAGATCACGCGATAGAAGCTCAAGATATCTATGCCATTAAGAGCAGAAGATTACGACAAAGGTTTGGAAAAATTGTGATTGGTATTGAGGAATGGTGACTCAGCTTGATAAAGCTCTGCGTGACTCATCAGCTGTGAACAGAACAATTGAACAGAATTTCAGAACATCGTTTTTTGAGTGTGGTTAGGTGAACATGGATTTACAGCAGAGAATCGAATGTGTCAAACTTTATTATTCTAACAATTGTAGCGCAGCTGTAACCTTAAGGGCTTACAAAACTGCACATGTACTTAGAGCTGATCCCTTTAGTGCCACAACAATTAGTCGTCTGATTAAAAGATTCGAAGATACGGGGTCAGTCCTTGACTTGCCACTGTCTTACTGAAGATAGAAAATATGAAGTATGCGAGACGTTGCAGCATTTACAGAAAGAAAACGTCTTTGGCGTGGCTTCCACAGCCCACGTGTCTGCAGCAAGTGGCATCCCAAAAAGAAGTGTGTGTCGCATCCTACGTGAAGAATTACAGTTCTATCCATACAAGCTGCAGCCAACTCAAATGATGAGTGAAGATGATCATCTTAAACGAGTTCAATGCGCACAATTCTTATTGAACCGAATTGACATTTTGGACTCCATTATGTGGACCGATGAAGCCTACGTTTCCGTGAATGGGTATGTGCACCGAAATAATTGTGTTATTTGGGGTGCAGAAAGACCCAAATTGACTGTTCAGTCAACACTCCACTCTCCACAGGTGTGTGTTTGGATTGGATTTACTGCAAACACAATGCTTCCTCCTTACTTCTTCACTGGAACAGTGACAGGTGACAACTATCGCTACATGTTGGAGAACCACGTTTTTCCCGAACTGCGTCGTAGACATCTGATTAATCAGGTGATATTCCAGCAAGATGGCGCGCCGCCTCATTTCTCGAATGAGGTTAGGGATTTCTTGTCCGCTGAACTACCCGATACACGAATAATATCTCGAGGATTTCCCCAAGCATGGCGCCTCGCTCACTAGATTTATCACCTCTGGATTATTACCTGTGGGGTACAATGAAAAGTCGAGTGTTTCACAATTTCGTTCCAAACAACTTGAAACAATTGAAAGAACGAATCAAAGAAATCGCGAGAGTCATCGGTCAAGATGAGCTACAGCGTGCAGTTCATCATCTTCCACATAGACTAGAATGTGTTATTGATCAAGATGGTGGACCATTTGAACATTTGTTATGATTCCTGATTTCTTAAATTTCTTGAAATAGCAGTTAATTCCGTGATAAGAAGTTTATCAAAAATTACATGATTTTTATGGAAACATAACTTGTTTTCTACTCTAACTTAAAGAAAACTTCAGTGAATAAGAAACTAATTTTACACTTTTCACAAACCCCGGGTCATATCTGATCAAATAAATATAAATGTCTCGATATTTGATCAAGTTTTGTAAATATGATGACAAAATGAAAAACTGCGTGACTTTTGGCACACACGGTATTTGTTTAGTGAAATGCAATTGCACATTAAGATAATTAAATGTTTCTGTGACCATTCAACATGTGCAGTATAGTATGTGAACAAAACGATTCTAATTTTCTGACACCTAGTTTTAGGCTGTGAAGTCGATATAAGAACACATGTCCTTGCTGAACCTTGAAACTTAAAGGCATAAGTACAACCTAAAATTCTCTCCTCGAACAAATAATTAAAAAGCTCAATAGAGCTAATCAACAATGATTGAGCAGAACACCTAAAGATGAAATGCACTTTGAAAATTCAATCGAATAGCACGCAAATGAAGTTCTATAAGTCCGAAAGCTGATATGTGCTCTATCTATTGCTACAGTGAAAATTAGGATCAGTATTTTTTGTAGTATGAAGCTTGCTTTATGATCAATTGTAGCAAGCATGGTTACAATTGGAAATCAAAAATTCGCTTATAGGCAGTAGTTAGTTAAATTTTCCACTAAAATATTTCGATAATTTTAAAACACAATGTTGGAAAAGGAATGCGTAGACTGGGCGAAAAATTTGGGGTTTGGCATGAAAATGTCGATCGGGCTCTTGTGGCAACACTGGTTATGATGGAATTGGATTGTTGCTTAAGTGATGGAACCGTGATTTTTTCGGTAAATTAGGTAAAATAATGCAGCATACTCTGGTGCATAAAACTATATTGGTTAATTTCCAGTAAACTTACAGGGGTTTGTCCGGGAAGTGTAGTAAGACTAATGTGAAAGACCATGAGAGGAACGCAAATTGTGCGTGCATTGTATAGAGTGGACACCTTGATTTACCGCATTCCAATTTACGACCTACCTATCAATTTTACTCAAATGTGGCATGTAATTTCTACATTCCACGTCTTGAAAAAGATTTGTGACGAATGTTAATCATCATACTTCTTATTGTCTCGTTTCAGAAATGGATTCGAATGTCTTCTCTCTGCATGAAGATAAAATGAAATCAAAACAAGCAGGTACAAGTGAGAATATCAATGCAGACAAAACCTTTGATTCTCTCGGGGAGATATATACGTCTCAGTTAGCAACAACAACTGAACAGCTTGACGAAATAGCAGAAATGCAATACTTTTCAGATACTTCTTCCATCATGACTTCATCCGTACCTCAAAACTCTAACTTTCATTTTTATAAACAACCAACAAAGAAGATTCATCCATGCGCTTTTTGTAATAAATGCTTTGATAGTAATGCTCATAAAGTCCGGCATGAGCGGATACATACTGGAGAGAAGCCGTTTAAATGTCGATTTTGTGACAAGTCATTCAATCAGAAAAATAACAAGGAATGTCACGAACGTACGCACGGATCCATCCCATCGTTTTCTTGTCGTTTTTGTGATAAAAGTTTTCTGCGTCGCAATGATATGCATTTTCATGAACAATCTGAACATTTTCAAACCCGTCATACCGACGAATTTTCGAAACATTCTCGTGACGGGTGAATGACTGCTTCTCTTTTTTGTAAATGATCGATTTACATTTTTTTATCAATTAGTCATATCTTGCCATAAGGACAATTTTTATACGCTTGCAATTCAGAATTGTGATTTTGTAAGTTTAGGAATACATTATTCTTAGAATGCATCAAAATGTAGCGGTTAGAGAATTATTGTTTCAAAAGAGATTAGAAGAGATTTAACTAATAATGTTTGTTTCGAAGAGTACTCTATTTTCGTAATTATGGAAGATACTGAATTAGTCGCATTTTTCACGTGTGTTGAGAGAACTTCGGTCGATTTATTATATATTAAGAATTTCGAAAACCATGGGGTGCGACATTTTTTAAGTATCCTCATGTAGACAAGAATTTACTACATATCTTTCAGCATAATTTGTAGATGAATGGAAAGTATGGGTTAATTGCTAGTCGAATCACATTTACTGACGCAGATTCGAAAATCTAGTCACCTGTTGCTAAAGAAATATATGAAAACGAAATGTTAATGTAGCTATAAATCCTCTTGTAAATATGTATAAATCCTCTTTGATCATGCACTCTCAAAACCATTGATCAACATGAAATTGCTTTGCTGATGAAGAAGCTATATAAATATGAAACATGAGAAATTTCCAGAAATATCTCAAAATTGCGGATTGTACTTATGGTACTAATCAGAAATGATGAGGATTGCCTAGTTATTGCTTTGACCATCTGAAAATTTAGTAACAAGATTGGCTGATTATTTTATGTATACTTTTTGAAACTTGGTTGTTATTCCAAAGCGTCTGCTGATGCTGATGGTGCGCTTTAGATCATTCGAAGATCTTTTGATGCCCTTGGTTCACTACTAATGATAATTTTTTAATGTAATGATCTAGGGAAATCTATTTAGTAATATTTTACTTGTGGCTTCTTTAACATTATACGAGTATCCCTGTTAATTGCAGCATTTGCTAACCTTTAAATCTTTATCATATTTTATTGTAGAATTGTGCGTAAACTTAACGCGTGGGGACTTTTAAGTGATCTGTATTACCATTTTTCAACTGCTGTAGGATTGCAGGTAATTTGACAACATCCTTACTAATCATTATGGGCTCATATTGCTCTGATCGGCAAGATCGTAGGCCTTTTGATAAATTTTCCCCCAATTTCTGCGACCATTGTAGCGGCTTATCGTCAATAGAAGCCCTCGTCTTATTGAAGTACAAGAGTTATTTTCTTCATCACATGTCGTGGCTTCGATTCAAATTCATTCAACATTATCCGAGATAATCTTCTATTTTCATTTTGGTTTCGCTCAAATATCAGCATTCGTACAGTGCTAACCTGAGATCTTCTCCAGTAGCACACGCAGAGCTAATGCACTCACATGCTATCATGTGAGCTTAGAACGCACACGTACTGTGAGTCGCTCGAAAAGCTTTTTTGTTTGCACGGTACAGCTTCGGAATCAGCTTCATCAGACCTCTCTCTGACCTTCTCTGACCAATGCAATCTTGATACTTTCAAGAGGCGTGCGAACAGGTTTCTGATAGGGACAGCTTAATCAGATTTAGAAGATCTGTTTTTTTCCTTTTACTTATTTAAAATAATATGATTTGTTACTTTTTCATTGAGTTGCCGCTAGCTTCGTACATGGCTCATAGCTGTGCTAGGGGTGAAAATTCTGTAAAAACATTCATTCGAATGTCAACAGTAGTTCCGCTCGAACACAAACGCGTGGTGCTTTTCGTTGCAGGCAGATTCACACTTGACTTAAGAACATCTGAATAATCAGTTATCTCGGTCTTCAAATTGTTGTTGCACGAGGCAAAACCTTAGTTAGGTTTGATATTGTGATTGATTAAGGTTCCATTTAAGTATACAATGTTCGATGAGTAGTCCAACCTTGACTTGTCTGTCAACTAACTTTGAATATCCACAGTCCTCAAATTAATGTGATAATCTGCATAGTGAGTCATATTGATAAGTAATGCTCGTAGTCCATTAGGAGATAACCTTGCTCTGTTTCGACACTGTCGCACTGTTTGCAAAGGCCGCACAGCTCTGATATAATTTTGAATACAAAATTATTCGAAATAATGAAGAGATCATTATTTATGAAAAATGAGAAAAGATACAAATGATGGTTTAATGTCGCTACTCCCACTCACTGGGGGCGTCGACGGTGCTGAAATAGACAATGTGGAGCATCATGATCTTTTAACCCGGATGCCCTTGCTGACGACTTCCAATGACACTTCTGGGACTCGACCTTTGGACCAAAAGATCGCCAGGCCAAACACCTAACCACTGTAGCATGGAGACCACCATGTGAGTATTATTTTTACCAATCGATTATTAGTTCAGAGAATCGAATGTTGCTGCAGAGAACATTCTTCCCCTGAAAGAAGGACCGCAGAGCCGAAGAGGATCGTTTCCAAGACATCTAGTCCCCGTTCATCTTCAAAAGGGAATGTGTAAAGAAATTGCATAATTTGTGATTGATCACTCAAATTGTAGCGTTTTGATAATTGCTTTACGTGGTCGTCAGTAGGCAAGACTGAACTGTAGAATATTTGCACCTCCGCACGGTCTTTAGTTAAACTGATAGACTATCAGATTATTGCTTCTACGCTGAAGCTTCTCGTTTGTATTGCTTCTCGACAGATTGTTGGATAGTTGTTAGATCTTGGAACGAATAATATCTGTGACACAATCATCCATAGGCATGATATTTTCAGTAACATCATTTTCTAAACTTATCATTCGTTATTTTCTTGATTTTCCATTATTCCTACTTTCAGGCAACTCTATCATCAAACTATTTCACCTGCTCATTTGTCTTATGTCCTTAATAGATGCCTAAATCATATTAAATGTGATTCTCTCATCTTTTATGATACCGCGAATCAGTCTTTTCCGGATGCTGTTAAATATTCTGCCTTGAGAAACCGCAGTATTTGCTTTTTTGCAATTAATCTTCTAGCATTGGGGTTTGAAAGCTACTCCACTACATTATGTGTCGCTGAAACTGTCGCTGTCTTTTATCCTAACCTGTTAACCTTATTCTTAAGTAGAGAATACCCGAAACTTTCTATCTCGTACTATATCTCCTGCATCTTTTTCCGAACTTCCTTTTCACATCGCTCAACTTACGTTTTGGGCAGTCAGCCCTCTGAAACTTATTTGCTTCATGAACAGGTTTCCATTGACAAAAAGTCAATTCCTTATGTTGACCCATAACTGTGTGTTCTGTCGTTCAATCTATTTTAAGACAATTATAAATACTTCTACCCATTCTCACCTTCAGGTTTATGCTTTCCTTTGCAATAGTGTAGTTAGTAGTACACTTATCAAAACAGTCGGAGCCGGAGCCTAAGAAAATACCGGTTGTTCCGCAACCCTGCTAGAAAGGATGCTGAGATGCTTTGATGTATATTCCTGTCACTCCATCCATGTGATGTTTTCCACTATTATGGATGCTAATGTATATGTGATGGACCCATTATGGATGCTAATGTGAATTTCTTAATTTATCCTATATTGAATGGACTCCATTTCAAAAAGCATTTCCGACAAGGCTCCTGGAGCACAAATCACCTTTGAGGTGACATGATGTATACAGACCATTATCATGGTAGCGAATCTGTCTCAGCGGTCTCTGTTGTTTTTTATGCAATGCTATTTCCAACAGAACTGTTGTTCTGAATAGAATCACAAAGGAAAACACGTTTAAAGTAGCTTAAGTAGCAGTTTACCCGATAGGTGACAGTTTAATGCTGTCTTCAGTCTCACTATGATTGTCGATGGGTTACAATAATTCGAAGTGATGAGGGCTAGCTAAACATCTTCATGATTATCTTATTTGTCGTAAAATCATTGTGCTTCTCCACATGAATGAATACATGTTTTGCCTGTTCAAATATATAGATCCAGATTTAAATCAGCGTTTTCATCTATCTTTTTTCATGTATTGTCGCATGACCGGTGTTGGGTTTGTTTGAAATTCGATTGATTTGCATCAGGAGCTATTGTATGAAAAACATTTCAAATGCTGGTACATGTATGTGCACAGTATACTATGTAATAGAAGCTTTACTTCAATTGCATAAAATAATGTAACAAAATCGCATTTTTTTGCGATTGCGATTCTACCGAAAATTTGTTGTTTGATGCTTGCGCAAAATTGTATTTAGGAGGCAGATAATTTTCATTTTGAGCTTTATGCATGACATTTTCTAAATGCATGATTGAATACAAATGTATGCAGTTTTAAACTATTGGGAGTGTCTATCAAAAAGTTAGAAGGAATAATACGAAAAATGTTTGGCTATATTTTTCTATATATATTTCTATTAACCATAATCTGCCCCTCTTTACAGAGCCTCTAGCCAACGCTCGCGATAACATTTTGAGTCAGCTTTCTTCCCTCGTTTAATTCTTTGACACTTTCTACACTTTTCTTTTCTGCATGCCAAGCGACAAACAATTCTCGAAGATAATTTGCCTTTAATTTTATCCGCCACTAACTGAATTTAGTGGTTTTGCAATAATTTATACAAGCAAGCTCTCATGTACTCTTAGATTGAGCGATCTCATGAAGATATCAAGTAGTGCTTTCTTCTCTATACATTGATAAATGTGCTTGAACTTTGGATATCTTGAAGCACCAGACAATGGTGTCGGTCATATTTCAAGAAGGCTTTCTTATTTGTACTCAGATCGTGCAGGAAAATTTATCGATGCGATTATGTAAGTACTCGTTATCTTTTTGTTTTAATTAGTCGATTTCATTAATGTCTCAGTTCTTCTCCAGCTCTATTACAGCGATGTTGATATTTACATGTATGTCACGTATTTAGGTTTTTCTCAGAAGATGGTGTGACATTTCATCAACGATCTCTAACTTTCTCTGCTTCCATCAAATAGTAGGACGATGATTTCAATTCATTCACGTGTATCAAATCCAGTAATGAATCTTCTTCATGGATATCTATGACTTACTTACCCCTCGTTTATTGTTCAAATGGATGAAGGGATGTACTTTCTCCTGATTTCTATGCAGACTGCACATTTGACCATGAAAGGAAATGAATTCTCGATGTCGTCGTTATTACATTGTTTGCACATTTTACTGGGTCCTCACGATTTATGCGGTATCTTGCTGCTTTACCTGCGAGTTGGTGTTTCCCAGTTCGATATTATAGTAATGTTTCAACTATTTTTCCATCTTTTCTTAGACTAAGATATTTCTTCGTGTCCGATTCAAATCTCGCTAATGTAGGATCACTTAATCTGGTTTGACTGGGCGAAAATTTCTAGCGAAAATATTCTTCTAATCGTGTTTTCACTATTTTTTTCTGAGTATCTTGAAGATTTTTTTCCAGAAGTCCATTAACATTTGTGTTTTTAAAATATTTTTCAGTTATATTTCTTGATATTTCGTTGAATAAATCAGATACCAATTTAGAGTCAGATGATGAGATCTTTGTCCTAAAGAAATCTGTTGCTTTGTAAATAAATAAATGAACGTTGTTTATACTCGGAAGCACATTAGGCACGGAGCCTTTCTTCCATGTGGCCGAGTTGTCATTTGCCACTCTCATTCTTTTTCGTGCTGAGTGTTTAGCAAGAATGCAGAGTGTACCTATTTTAAAAGTCTTAGGTTTGATGACCCGACCAAGATTTGAATCAAGGTCTCCCGGACGCAGAGCGAACACTCTACCACAAGGCCACAGCGCCGGTGATACTTATACGGAAATATTTCAAGACTAGTTATTTGGGCTGTATGACATTGTATTCAATGCTTAGATGTCTTAATTTTCCATGTTTATCATTTAATAATTAGTCCTTCCTTAACTTGAATTAATTTCAGCGATAATTTTCAGTAAGTATCTAAGTTTTGTGAAAATATACTTTGAATTCTTTACAAATTAAGTGGTTGCAGTTCACTGTACTAGTGCTTCACAAGAATAACATTGGATGGGACATTCAAAGATGTATTTTCAAAAATGTCAACAATCCGCTTGTGTGCCATTAAATTATTTATTAAGTTGTTGTAAAAGTAGCTATAGCAATCATAGACGACGTAGTCTTGAAAATGCGATGGTTATTTCATGGGCTTTCTAATTTTTTTTAGATGTGGCGTGACGAAGTGGGAATAACAGAAATGATTCTAGCTTACATAGGAGAATTCACGGAATTTCGTGGATGGGCGAGTTGGCGAAACGTGGTTATTGATATTCTTTCGTGTCATGAAGAAGTGAGACAGTAAGTCAAAGCTTAATTCAATAATTCGTGCGAATTGTAAGAACGCATGGTGATTGTGTTTACCTTTTATGTGTTTACCTTTCAGTCAGAGAATAGCTAATAGTCAGATCAATATGATTGAAGGAACTGTTGAAAATTTGAGGTATCTTGGAAAAAAGGTAGGCTGTAATTTGTGAGAATGATTCAGATGCACAATTTCTAACGTTATTTTCTCTATATTGGAGCAATTTATAATATAGGAGCAATAACCATCTGATGAGGACTTTAATTACGACTATCCGAGAAGATTTCGTAGTTAAAAGCTAACTGCTAAACTAGTGGTAACTAGTTGCGGCTAAATTGTGTTAACTAGTCTTTAAAAACCTGAGTAGTTTAACAGGGGTTAAAAGCTGTCACAATACTTCTGGCGACGACGATTTAGGTTGTCATTTGAAAGTTGATATATCTTCATGATTTTTATCTGTGAAAGACTCACATCTATGATTGTTTTCTACATAACCAATGCTGCTAAGACCTTCAAATTTTGTCAAGCTTCAGATATCCACGAGCCATGTTATCCATGTCCCATAAGAATAACTTCAACACCATTTTCACTGAGAATGTGAAGATGAACGGTGGAATGCTCCAACCTCAATGGTCTTGCGTAGTAAATTAATTAGATTAACGCAATTCTGCAATTAAGGCTTCTAATTTGGAATTGGATATGTATAATCGACTGTCATAGAAAAATGACAATTGAAATACTGGCAGATAAACCTACTTACTCGGTAACAATCTAAAATACTAACCTGGTGTAGACTTCCATGACATTCGTCATGCATTGTAACGGATTATGCATAGATTTCCGCTGTCATTATTTGCTACAATAACCTCTAGTCAGTAATTATGGCAAATGATGACTTCAAATCAGTCTATGTATTATCTGCTACTTAATCTTGTCTGACTTACCAACTTTTTTGCTTTATCTTCATTCTATTTTGTAATAATTGAATGTCTTGCATTGTTGGTAAATATATCAGCGGACACTAATACTATAGTTGGCATTGTTGTGGACACAAGCGTCCATCAATGAGATGTTATCTAACCTAGAAATTGCTTTCACATTACATGCAGCGTAAGAATTCAATGATGTTGTAAGTTTATCGTCCAATAGTGACCATTTCGCTAAATCCCATAGCTTTTAAACAGGAGAAGGTAATGCAGAGCACAGTGCATGCGCACTTAAGCAGGCCTGTGTACATAAGTACTCGAATATGCCGATCAGAATTGAAATCTAACCTTTCTACTTTTTTTACAGAACCCTGAGGAAGAATGTGATGTGGTAGAAATCTCAGCAACAGTTCCAGACGGTAAATCTATGTATAGATTATCTATCACTATTATTTCATCAATATCTTTTGTCTATTGTCCTAAGATGTTTTGCAGCGCTTGTGATGCCAGACCGATGCATCTGCAAATGATTGCAATAGTTTAGAGATTTTTCTGGAAGCCCTTGCTCGTAGGGATTTTGTCTGCTTTTTGGGAAAAATTGAATGTGATATTTGATGTTATCCATGGAAGAGAAAAGAAGTTTTATTGCTGTTAGTCATGATAATTTGTAGTTACCTGTACTCAGGATTCTCGTTATGTTCATTCACACTGCGTGACCAAGCCATAATGGCGAAACGTCGCACATCAATAGAATACACTGTATTCGACGAACAATTTTTTCCTTTACTTGAAGTTTATTGCGGATACGAGGAGTCACTCGCTTATTTGGTACATACAGATTGTTTCATAAAAAATGGATCATCCTTAAACATCGCCTTAACTTCAACTTTGTCTAACTCCGCCAAACTTGAACGAATTTCTCTGAAATTTGGAAGATATGTCAGTTGTGCTTACTAATATCATTGTTGGAAATTTCAAGCATGAATATTGAGTTGTTTTCCTGTTATAGATCAAAAAAGTAGTAGATAATTTGATCTTCATTTAGCAATGTTACACAAAATCATACCTCACTCTTATAAAATTACATTTGTTTCCTTTGTTATGTATTATGTTGTTCTACAAGCCAAAAGCTATCAAGCAAAACAAAAATAAAGAAAATCGGTCAATCAGAGCCAGTATAGCACCATTATTCATCAACAATAATGTAACTGCTACATGTGATTAACTGGACTTCATGTTCCATAGCTTCCTGACTTCGTTGCGGTGGTGTTGGCAGCACTCCTGATTGCTTTCAGCTAGAAATCTATCTCTTACCGGTTGAAAACAATACAAAGCACAAATGAACAATAACGAGATCGCATTCACAAAAGGCAAAGTGTCAGCCTTGCTAGAACTAGGGTTTTCTTTGCGAGCTACAAGCAAGCGACTAAATGTCCCTTACACAAATGTGCATCGATGGCATAATGATGATTTTCGACTCTGTCGTAAAGAGGGCTCTGGCCGTCCACGCAAAACATCCAAAAGTAGAGACCGCCTAATTTTGAGATTTGTTAAAGTTGATCCAAGTCTCTCGTTAACTGAGATGGCTGCACTAGTCTCGTCCATTTCTAAGTCCACTATTCGTAGAAGACTTATTGAGTCGAATTTCAAGAGCTGTAAGAGGCCCTCTCAGATCGAATTATCAGATCAGCATACAAAAAGACGTCTCAGATGGGCAATGAGTCATTGTCACTGGCGAAATCAATGGGATCGGGTTGTCTGGTCTGATGAGGCATCAGTCCGTCTGAAGGATAGTGATGGTCGATTGAGATTATGGATAAAATCTGATCAGGAAATTCCGAGACATTTACATCGTCCCCGGGTACAAGGTGGTGCGACTCTACTGATTTGGGCTGGCATTTGGACCAATGGCCGCTCTGAACTTCACATACAGCAAGGAACCATGAATTCTGAACGCTATGTGAATGTTTTACGAATGAACATTGGCCAAATGACAGATCAACTTGGTGATCCATCGACTTGCTTATTTATGGATGATAATGCTACGTGTCACAGGAGTAGTAGAGTCAACTTATGCAAGTCTCAATTAGGGCTTAGGACATCATCTTGGCCAGCTCGTTCTCCTGATCTGAATCCCATAGAAAATATATGGAGTATTCTAAAACGTAACGTTCGTCGTTCACTGCTACCTACAGATGGCGTATGACAACTTACGTCACTGTTAAAAAGAGAGTGGAGAAAGTTAGATCAGTCAAAAATCAGCGATATCATCGAATCAATGCCTAGACGAATTGGTAATGTCATTGACAATAAGGGCAGGGCCACAAAATATTAGCTTCTTAAGAACCGTTACTGTATCATAGCTTATCAGATTATATAAGGACATTTTAATATATTAGGGACATGAAATAACATGAAAAATGCTTTCTGTATCATACTTATGTTTTATTTAGTCAAATTTTAGGATGATCCACTTTTTATGAAACGGACTGTACCATCCGTTCTTACATGGGGTTCAGTTGCCGTTTATAGTCAGGCTATAGCATAGTCAATCGAAATTACTCAAATATGCCAATAGTCAAGTTACATTTGAGATACCTGACAGAGCATATTCGTGCAATATTGCTGTAGTCTAAATTTTCAATAAATTTCATTCACAGTCAATTGCATTTCATGCCCTCTACCGACTTGCATTAAGCGTATGTAACTATACTAGCAGTCTACAATGAATTATGTGTACTGGTTGGCGAGCGCTCTTACAATGATTGAGTTCGCTGTGGGTCTTTCCTTGCTCAGTTAGACATTGAAGTAGGATTATTGGTCCGTAAAATTGTACCGACATGCCATGCGATTCGTTTCGCAATGGATAAGTTTATATGTCAAGATCCTTAATACTTTCCTGATGTATGAAGTAGAAGATAATGTCTTGGTTTTGATGTGATTAAAAGAAAGTCCTTTTAACAGTTTTAAAGTTTTCCACAAGTTGGGCTAATTCGCACATAGCCCCGAGTAGGGTTGCGATCTTTAAAATATACAAATAATATTCAAAACCATATTATTACCAATATTCACACCATATTATGGTTAAAAAATGTTTTTATATGTTTTTTAACATTTTTGCAATGTCTTTTTTCCTGTAAAAGACGCCGTTTCCTTTTTCGATACAAATCCACTATTCTTAAGACGATGAAATCCCTTTGTGCATGCATGTTTGAGTATGAAATATCAGTAAATCTTTTGACAGGCACTTTTGTAATATTAGTAGAGCGAGTGCAGCTTAGTCGATACACAGTTCATATAGTAGAGTCACAGCGATAATCGATCCCACCGTTGAAAAATTTAAGTGGAATGGCGGTGCTATTGTTGATTATCACCAGAATTGCCATGGCAAGGTTACCAAACTCATGAAGATTGTGTGTGACAGCAGACTTCAACAAGATATTTTTGTAAATGATTGCTTCTTATTAAATTCTGCTGGTGAAAATGACTTTGTGTGTTTTCAGTGAGGTTTAGTATGTTGAGTGACGGACGTGCATTCACTCCACGATTTATCGTCCATTTCCCCCCGTGTTTGGAGTGTTGGATGGCGGCAAACGTCGATCCGGTGTGATGGTTCATCACTTTCTTTGGCCAGGAGTCCTCTTGCATTTTTTGCACATGACCATACCAGATGAGTCTTTCCCATCGAATGACAGTTTACAATGGATCATGAGGAACCTGATCAGCTAGCCGTTTTGAATAGATCCATCTGATCATCACATTGTCACTGCGGCTCAAACGATTGAGGTTCTCCATAGTGATTGGCCACGTCTCACTCGCATAAATCATCACACTTCGCAGACACATGTTGAAAACATTGCCTCGACTGAGGAAGGAAATGCTGCTGTTCGTGAGAATGGGAAAGTGTATTCAGTGAATATCCCTAATCATCAAGAACTGCCTTTACTATAATTATTTGTATCCATCCAATATGATATGTTTGTTTCATCAACCTTTGTTTTTTTTGCGACATGCCAGAAATATATTTTTACAATTGTCGCTTCGTATTTTCTATCATTTTCCCTATAATGATTTATTATAATATCTCTTTTTGCTTTTTTCTTCTATTTAGTTTTATATGGTTAAATTATTTATTGCTTCAATGGCGAACCTATGTATTAAAATGGACTGAAAAAAGAAATGATAGGCAGTCCGAAATAAATAATGAAATGTCACTTTTAGTGATAATCAAACTTAAAAACATTCTAACTAAAGGGAGTCCCAAATTTTTAAGAGCACTTTTTGGCTTATTAGTATTATATTGTACTTTCCTTTAATTCACTAAGTCTTTCAGGGAAGATGTGAATATAATTCATCTGAAGTACTACGCAATTCTCGTCAAATAGATAAAAAAACAGAAAGCACAAGAAAAAACATATTTAGAATATGATGGATAAAAAAACATTTTTGCAACCATATCCCGGAGTAAGATTGGTAGTAGATAGATTAACTAATCTAGGCTGACCTGATCACAATTGTGCAAATTAGCTGCAAGTGAATGATGATGCACCACATTATAACTTATCACAGAAATATGCATACACAAAGTCGGATATTAATGATCTCGAAAACCTCATGCTTTTGGTGGGTATCTATGTGGTGCATTTTCTTGCATAATATAATGAGTCTTGAAAGCCAATGAAATTATTTGGGGTTTTCAAATTCAAAATTAGTTAGTTGATCAGCAGCTGTTGCTTGTGGCAATAACGTTGCTGAGGACCTTTCTGGATGAATATAATTGAAAACCTCATTAGTAGCGTGTTTTTCTTGATTTGTTGCAGAAAATTCTCTGTGAACTTATTGCCATAAATCAAAGCGGTTAAAACTGATGCTCTTCAAAATTCCTTGTAATTTGATTTTTGCCAAATCAATCACACCTTTTGCATGTGTTTGCTAGCTCAACTATTTGCATTTCAGTGGATGAAGTACGCTTATTATCGATGGTAGAAAAAGGCGTTAAGGCAGGTGATCTTGAGACTAAAGGCTCTACCAAAGGACAGCTGGTAGATGAAGTCAAATGTTTGGAAGTGAAAATAGAGGCGGACGATGAAACAACGTTAAAAAGCAATGGTGGAATCTTGGCGAATAGCATCGAGATGATGTCAAGGGTTAGGGGTGAGTAATTGATTCTTTGTTGTCAAGATAATGAGCAGCGTGTATACTCAGGGATCAGCGTGTAAATTCAGGGAATTTGAAAAATTAATGTGATAAGTAGTGTTGAAGTCAATGTCCTAAATTACTAACAACTACTTAATGTCAAAGTTTATAGGTGCATGCAGTAAGACTATATTTTATGTCATTTTCTTATCAGCATCGCAAGTGTGGCAGAATTATAGGCACTAAAACAAAACGACAGAAATTGATAAGTGACACAGTGAACATAAATGAACAAATTAAAACAACTATTTCTAAACTGTCCTAAGTCACCTCTATTCGTATATGCTAACTGCTGTTATTTTCTTCTTATTGTTCGATATAGTTATTTGTTATCTCTTTTTTGATTGTCAGTAGATTGAAAACCAAATAGGTTCTTGTTTTTATGAATAAAGATTCGATATGTTTGATCTTGAACAATAGGTTTATCAGTGCCGACATCGTTTATTACTCCTTCCAAGCATTAACTTTGTCTTTCAAATGTTTAACTAATGATTTGATAGAAATGAGGAAATAGGATGATCATGATGTGACACACTTGGTTTAATTTATGACTGTTACAACAAAAGCAGCTATCTTCATTCAGTTATCAGACAATAAATTACGCAGTTAATGGATTAACTACATGATATCAACTGATATCATCCTTTTTTGGGTACTATATCACTTTTTCGATCAAATTCAGTTTATAAAAATGTTCAGGGAAATTTCAGGGATTTTTTTCAAATAGCGTATATACACCCTGAATGAGTGTCTTTGTGAGATTTACGAACGTCTGATTTGATTTTATTCATTTGATAGTGCCTGCTGATGACTGCCTGCAGTATTATGTTTTATTTCCCTTAATCCGCAGCTGAAGGAGTAGTGGCAGAAGTATTGTATTCCACATCATATTATTAGATAAAGTATTAAATCAGTATGGATGTATGACTGACCTTGCCGTAATTTCGATATTTGGAAGGTTAGGTATTTACAGTGGTCGGGCCGCTGTGTAAATACCTAACGTGTATAATCGTGTAAAACCGAAGTCTATATGTATTATACGAGTATATTGCGATTTTCCACTTAACCTGTAGTTTCTTTCAGGTCGTAAACGTGAGTGATATTGGGTCGAGTACGTTTGAATAATCCAGAATTAATCATTACTTTCAATTTTCTTATTTTTCTTATTTTCTCTCTTATGTCCAGTCGTGTCAACTACCACGCACTGATATCAACATAATAAAGCGGGCATCTTTGCATAAATTTCAATAGTTTACAAGTTTAGATCATCCAGAGTTAGGGAATGTCCAAGCACCGTAGGTCGGATTGTGTTGTAGCCGTCTGTATATTGGTCATCAGTAAACATCCATTGAAATTTTTGATGAGAATCCTTGTCAAACAATCACAGTTTGGTTTGTTAGAGAACTTCAGGTCTTTTCAACCTTTGCTCATGCGTGCCGCACTTACTATCAAGCTAAGCCTGATGGTTGATAAGGATAGCAGGAGCGCTATTCATCGAAAAATTCTATTAAACAGAGATTATATATATCCTCATTTTAATTTTACATATCTTCATTTTACACTGGTAATGATCGCTATTGAAGCTAGAATCATATATTTATTATAATCTCATTTTTTCTTAAGTATTTACGTCTTAATCAAATAGCAAAACGTCACAGCGAATACTCGCTGCATTTGATCATGTGAAAATGGAATGTTCGCGTGCGCGCGAGAATGATGATTATCTACATCTTAATTGTCAAAAAGTAAAATAATAGTTGATGCGTATACTTCTCGCGATACAGACTTGCACACTAAAGTTTCATTGTACATCTCAGTTTTGATAATATTTGCTCACGTCATACTTTTTATAAACTTTCATTACTTTCTGTGCTCAAGCGAATCATTTGAAATAGCTTTTGATATTAAAATTCAATTAAAATTCACCATATTGTTACTACATAGAATTCTCCAGTTTCAATTTCGACAAACCATGCGAAATATTATTAGATACTGTTTCTCAAAAATATTATTTCTCGTGTAATGTAACGCCTTTTTTCCATTTATTTTATTTTTTGTCATCATATGTCTTTGATAGCTTTATTGCCGTATATAAATCTGAATAGCGTCAATTTAGTCAGATTCCTTTTTGTAAGTTTTTATGATATTTTGTTATGACCTTTACTCCAGATTTTACAATTAAGAAGTTATGACATATTCAATCTAAAGAGCTCTTATAAGGTCTTATTTTTCAACAACCACGGTGTATGATATCACAATGATGTGTTTTTTCATTCCATTTTCATGTACTGTTTTACTATACTAAGATATTTTAAGATAATTTTAACTTTTTTAAAAAAATCAAATTACAGTAGGGCCCACTCCTTCAGTGTAGATGTAATGACTTTAAGTAGACCTACAATGAGTTTTCTTTCCACGTAAGTGTATCCAACATTGAAAAACCCTAGCTGAAGATAAAGTAGCACATTTTGAACCATGTGAAAATGTTAGTTATGTAGTTTGGCGTGTTACGGGGAATATTGCTGGTCGATCGCGTACAGTTCTTTTGAAGGTACTACCATTGATCAAATTTTAACCGCGTAAATTAACTGCGTAAATTTCTTCATCTGATCTGGTCCGACCACTGGGTATTTATGCTTGACTTGCGTTTTTAAAGTAATTTTCTTATTTCCTGTTTTCAGGCATGTCCTTGTTTGATCAACAAGCGAATTTTTATAATTCCGATTGCCCAGATATTAATGAATCTGATAATCCTGAAATGGACGCTGATGTATATCCTATGTCAAATCCTGCTCAAAGTGACAAAGCAAGTCATCCTGATTACGTCGACAACTTTCCTGAAACGTCATCTGGTATGGCACCTTTTCAATCGTCCAGTCCTAATCAATTAAGGCTGGCGTCTAGGAAGCAACTACACGCTTGTGACTTTTGTAATAAACAGTTTGAAAGACATTCACACAAATTGCGTCACGAACGCATCCATACCGGAGAAAAACCGTTCAAATGCAGATTTTGTCTTAAATCATTCAATCAAAAAGGTAATAGAGAAAGCCACGAGCGGACTCATGGTGCTGTACCAACATTTTCTTGTGAGTTGTGTGACAAGACATTCTCACGAAAATCTGAAAAAAGTCATCACATTCTCTACGAGCATGTAAACAGTCAACCACGTGATATTAGTTGACAGTTTGAATCGGTTTTTTTAATCATTCATAACAATGTTGACATTTTCGCATTCAGCATAAATTGTACCTATTCAGTAGCAGAGAGATAATTATGTGTATACTTGAGACAAAGGAACTAAGTAACAATCCTTAAGATCCCAATTCGAAACTCCTTCATGCTGCAATTAAGTCTGAAAACATAGTCAGCACAACTCTAGTTAGGAATCTATGCTGTCGCCTTAAGACGGTGTTTCGCAGCTGATCTAATAACACTGGTGTGAATTACGAGTATATCAAAATTGGCAGATAGTCTAGTCAAATTCAGTATTTTTGTTGTGCAAATATGTACATGATGGTGAAATAGGTTGTTCTTATTTTAAATTGCATTTATAACCACTTAGGTTAAATCTTCGAAATATGAGATTTTATTTTGACGGGGAAGATTTAATAAGAGATAATTTATATGTTTAGAACTGACTGGCAAAGCAGTTTCAGTTGCGATGCTTAATCCTTTTTGCATGAAGGTTCTGATAAAGTCGAAGAGGAAAGTCAGCTAAAGTATCAGTATTCCATCGATAGAATCACAGTGCAACTGACACTAATCAAAAGACATATCAGTGGTTTTCAGTCGTAATGATATCATATATCTTTTTTAAGTGACACGTTATAAATAAATGGCAAGGTGGAGAAAGAACAGAAATTATCACTTGTCCGCATACTCCAAAACCTTGATTTCAGAGACACTTTTAAAATAATTAGGGAAATGTTTGAAGATTTGTGAGTTTGTATATTTCGTGTTTATTAGATATAATTGCGTTGTACTTTTCAAGCATGGATAACTTGCCTTGTTGGAACTCCGGTGGGGCCACTTACTTTTCAAACATGGATAACTTGCCTTGTTGGAACTCCGGTGGGGCCACTTATCTCTTTCAATATAATGTTTTCAACTTTTCATATGTGGGACTCTCTGAAAAAAGGATTTGCAGCTTGAACCTTTTCGTCTGAAACGCAGCCTGTGATTATGATTCAGCTATATCTGAGCACTTTCTGGATTTACAATTTCTTTATTTCAAATTCATAGCTTCCTGAAAATGTGCTAGTTAAAAAGAATCAATCTGCAAAATATTTTTTGCGTTGAATAAAGGAAGTCATGATGTAATATAGTATCGAGAAAAGTCTTTGATATCATCCCGATTCTCTGACATACGCGATTCTTTTTTAGTCGTCACCGACGGCAGCGTGCAGGAGAGTAAATTTCATGCTCAATGCAGTAGATGAAAATCATCAGCTTGCTTGCTTTGAAGTAAAATAATATATAGCATAATTATAATGTACATTAAATAAATATTTTACTAACTAAATGAGAAATATATTGTGAATCTTGAATAACATTGTAAGTAACGTAGAATGAATAGGGAAAAGAGAAAAGAAAATTCAGTACCAGAGTGTGTTTGTTGCATTACTCCATGATTTCGTGCGTTTAGAAGATAATAACTTTTCCCCACTACGGTTGCGGCATGCGAACGACGCTTTATAGTTTTTGGTTTAGATACAGGACCAGCTTCATGACCTTTTGAAGGTATAATAAGCCACTTATTGAACTGAGCGAAGCACGAATTTTAAAAGGGGTGATTAAATTTCAACCTCTTGACCATTCAAACCATTCAAACAAATGTCATTCATCAGCAATTATTGCCGAAATTGCATTAAAATAGATAAAATTGCAAGGCTGCTGGCATTTGCTAAAATATTTATCAATAGTTCTCGCAGATCTGAGTCTGCCACTCAATCTTCTCCCACTGACGACCATGAACAATACTCTTTGACAGTAGTAACTTCGTTTACACCAAATTTTGACGATTTTAGCTTGACATCAAAATTCTGCAGATTTAGCAACTCATAAGGATACCTCAGAATGACCAGACCCGTCAAATTTTCATCAAATGGTGCACAGATTCGTTTGGATCCGCCATATGACCAGTATAGTGATTATATCATATCAAATTTTCTCTATGCTATTAATTCATGACAATCTTGAAAAACAATCAAAAATTAAAACAGTTTTTATTTAAATTTATGCACATTTACACAGTTTTTTGTTTTATTCGGCAGCATTCTTAACTACCAAACATCCGTTTAACTTGTATTGAAGACAATCAATGATTTTGAACTTAAATTGTTTTTTTGTAAGTTATCAGTGATCTACTTGTCTGAGACTTGTGTATTGAAATACAATTCTAATGAAGAAAATCTAAATATTTTTTTTAATTTTTCATGTACTCTAAATGACTTGGGAATCGCTGAGTATTTATAAATGCATGACAGTTACTTGTACTTGATTCTAACGTACGTATTTACGGAGATTTCTGACAGCTACATGGTCAATTCCACTCCTTCAAAAATATATACTCAGTTGTAGCATAATAGATATTAAGAAATATTAATAGATATCTAGCACCAAGATATTAAATCTACCTTAATTCAAGCTAATGCTTTTGAAATATGCAATCTGCTTGTTAGCGAATGGAAGTTGGCATCCAACACAATGCGACATCACGCGGGCTCAATAATGTCATATCAATGCAGCTAGAACGCGAACTTCGTTATTCGGATATTCTAGCGTACTGGTCGACCAATCGGTAGGCTGTATCATCAAAGTTGGGCTATTTATTAGATTTTATTAAAATGTTCGCTCTCCTGTACTTATGCATAGTGTTTTTCACGTTTTAACAAAAGAGCTTGACATTTTGGATCCACCACCGGCTGCGTAGAAGCCGCGTGTTGCTCAGAAGATCTAAACTATCAGAAAGCATTAAGATTCCGAACATGTAACCCTGTTTATTATTGATACCACCAATCAGTAGTGGCCCCAGGTATAACATGCAGTGCCGACCAGTTTTTGATGATAGAGTTAATGAGCTTAATTTCTAAAACGCTGTTAGAAGCGATTGTTGAGACTACTTTGAAAGGATCTTGACTAGTTCTCACTGAAGTGATTTTGACGTTGATAAGGCTCTTATTGAAGAAAATCTTCCATAAATAACTTCATCGTCTTCCACAAACATTTATAAACCGTTCAAGACCCTTTTTATGCTACAAGCTAGCAGTGGAAAGTGCCGAGAGAATTTAGCATATCAAGATTTTTAAGGCGATATTTAGGCGCGCTTATTTATGTTCTTTTCTGCCGTTTAGCCATTCTCACTGGTCGAGAAGTATGGGTTGTCGCGAGGGATGTTGTCCCACAGAGGTAGCCTTACACGGCATGACATCATCTGCGATGGATTCAGAACAACTGTCCCGCATGTCCTTATTTAGAGAGGCACCTGGAAAAGGTGGTCAGAAAGGCAATTCCCCATTTCGCCTGGTCGGCCAGCCGCAGTCTGCGGGCACCCAGCCATTGCAGTTGAAAGCGTTTTAGTGCTCAGTTTCATAATATAGTGACCTTAACACCAACCTTAACTCAGTTCACCAGCCTCTTCAAACTAGTCGACCCAGTATTTTAGCACTTGCAGAAAGTTAGATTCGTGACCGTCACATGGTGAATAATTCAAACTGCTCTGGATACCGCTGGGGTTCGTTTTTTTGTGAGTTCAGATTTGCAAACTTCTAGAACAAAAAATACAAAAAATATCTGGAAAGTTGCGACTTTTTATACTATTTGGTGTTTTCTGCTATTTTAATTTGATTTAAGATGGAATTGTGTGTGTTCATAGACAAAAGTGCTTCAACCACACTATTCACAAATGTATCAGGAGTAGTTTAAGTATGTGTATGAAATTTATTATACAATTTTTACGATTCCTCGCAAAAATAACTTTTGCCGCAGAAAGCGATAGCTTTTCATGTCAAAATATTAGCAAAATCATTCACACATAATGTTGAAGTCATCTTCATTTATTTACATGGGGCTGACATTTCGTTTGTCGATAAATAAGACAGAATTTATTGAAATCAGATAGTAGGTATCAATTCAGTGTACAGATTTCTGACTTCTCCATAATGATATAAATTAATCATAAAAGCGATTTTTCACCGCATTGTTAAAGAAACGTAATTTTTCCAAAAAGAGACACAAATTTAAGATGCAATCATTACATGAAGATCTGTTATTCTGGAGAAGTGGATGCCACCATTGACTTTGTTATGCCTGAAATCTATTGGATGTATTTTTCTAATAAGATTGGTCTGGTTCATAAGGGGGGTGGTTGGGGGACTCAACCCAATGGGCGCGTTCGAAAAATATCCAGCGGACGATGATTAAGAATGATGACCAGTCTGAAGTCATGGGCACTAACCATTCCATTCATATTTAAAAAACACACAGAATTGTTTCAAAACATAATTTTAGTAATGGGAGTGATCGGATGCCAAAAATGTGAACATAGCAATTCATCATTGATTAAAATTTTATGCAAGGCTTGTTTCTTTTGATATCAGGTTACATATTATCGAATTTCGCAAAAGGGCATATTTTACTTTAGGAATGAGAACCGTTAAAATGATTAAATTGCCCACCACATGAATTTTTCACCTTGAAAATTTGAGCAAAAGTAAAGAAAAATTATTTCAGATCAAAACAAGGATTTTACTTAATACAAGCGTTCATGCTGATTCCAAACATCGCTTTTCTAAATCCTGTTACCTAATCGGCGTCACCGTTAGATAAAGTCATAGCATATATAATTTTATTGAATTAATTATGTAATATTATTATTATTTATCAAATATTTGATGCAATTGAGGAGCTTGAAAAATCCTCCGAAATCCGGATCGCACTCAAAGGGCTTATTTTGTACATTTTGTTGTTTTCTCGATCGAACTTTTGGTACATTGATCGTTATATACCATAAACCAGTAAGACCACTTATAGTCAGTCCCTTCGGTGGTCCGCTAAGTCTATTATCTTTTTCATAAAATCTTATATAGATTTCTTACGATCATAAGTTCCAAGTCTCATTTTTCCGTCAGCTGACTGAAATGGCACTTTTCTATGATTATAGATGTGGCGAGACGAAATCGGCATAACTGAAATGATGTTGGCGTATATCGGAGAGTTTGCGGAATTTCGGGGATGGGAGAGTTGGAGAAACGTCGTTATTGATATATTAACGTGTCATGAAGAAATAAGAAGGTAAGTTTTAATAATGCTTTAGTGTAAATATGTAATTTGCATTGACCTGCTCTTGAAATTGAAGTTTGCTCAAGGAATGCTAGCTCTTGCATGATTTTGACAGCACTTCCATCATTTAATTTTAGCTGTGACTCAAAAATGTAGTTTCTTATTCATGCAAGTATATTCTTGCCATAGGTTCGTGCGAATAGTGAGAGGACACTAAAAAAACAGCGTGCGTGTAGATGTAATCTTTGTTAGTGCACAACTTGCTGGAGTCTTTATTCATACTGATTTGCATGTTCATCACCAATGCAGCTTTATTAATATTGTAGCTTACGTTGCAAGTATCCTTGTTGAATATAATTGCCTTGATTCATGTCTAACTCAATTGTTGTGGACAATGTATCTCTAATTCCAATCAGCATTTTGAGATGTCGAATATCCGATTAAGATATATAAAAACCTGGGGCCGATTTATTATTATCCAATTTCTGCATAATTTTTTGTAAAAAGCTCTGTATGTGGCCACACGAACAATAATGGAGGAATAAGCACATAGGCTTCTTCAGTGTAGTTTTGGGATTCTCGTAAACGCATCGAATAGACAAATTCATGAGTTTTGGATTCGCTCCCAGTCATGCCAAACACTGATATAACATAAGAAAAAGATTCATTTGTATCCAATCATATCTAGAGTATTTTGTAGAAAATGCTTTTAATGAAACGAGTAAACGGTGGAGGAAAATGTAAAAGTACGCAAAGAAATATAGGAATATAAGAAATAAATTAAGAAATGCCTCGAAGAGTATCAGGTTGATTTCATTGCTAAGCCGACGAACACTCGAGACAGCGACGAAGCAAGCTTGATGCCTAAGATCAATAATATACATTGCTTTGTTCAGTCTGCCTCTCATTCGGTTCATCTCACATTCAAAGAAAACTGCACGAAACTTTATATTATGCACTTTTTTCAAACATAGTCTGTAAGCGAGCCATTATGCATCGATCATTCATCCTATTTCATAAAATAATTTCCAGTTTACTCACTTTTCTGCTCACCTTTGTGATGCAACGACTAACTCGTAAGATAGTCAATGATGTGTATGACATAGTTGACCAGTTTGCCAGTCAGACGATGCATTTTACAGGTTAGTTAAGAGAGTTTCTGACTCGATATAATTTATTGGTCAAAAGTAAAAGTAGTAAGCTAAACTTCGCACAGCGTGACGGGCATTCGGCGTCCAGCGCCTTCTTAACGGTCGATGGTCAAATGGCGGTCTGCAAACTCGCTGTGAAGATTTATAAAGAAGTGAATGATATTAAGAATTGCGTTGCTGGTTGAATGTGAGGTGATCAAAGTGAGAGGGCTTTGATGCGTAATATCATTCACTTCTTTATAAATCTTCACACCGAGTTTGCAGACCGCCATTTGACCATCGACCGATAAAGGAGGCGCTGGACGCCGAAGGCCCGTCACACTGTGCGAAGTGTAACTTAATACTTTTGACTAATAAATTATATCGAGTCAGAAACTCTCTTAACTAGCCTGTAAAATCATGTGTATATCGACTTTAAGTTACTGATGCATTTTATGCTGAGAAGAAATATTGCAAAGTTATTACATTTGATTGAGAAGATATCTGGCGCGGGATAATATTAAGTGGCAAGAAAACAGAATTGTTGAGCTTTGAATTTTTCTTGAGATAGAGCGATGAAGTCTATAAGAATAAATCATGTTGATACTACAGATTACAGAGGCCGTGAATGCAAACTAGAACCCGACCCGAGCCCGACCCGCCCCAAGCTAAGTATCTGACCTTCACCAATAAAGTGGAACATTACCGGAGCATGCTTAATAGTGTACTCTATTTTATTGTAAATAATCGAGGGTTTGATCGAGGTCTACTTGAATCAGTCCACTCAAAGACGCCCAAAACGCATCGTCAGAGCGTAAAAGTGATGCAAAAGCTCCTGATGATGTCATTGGTGATCTTTCCAATGAGTGTGAAATAACAATAACCTTCCTGCGACCGCTACGAGTCGCTGATTGAAGCTGCTGCGCGATGAACTGCTAGTTTCATTAATCGCCAATAAGAAGTAATGAGAATTGATCTAGTGCTTTCTCGTGTGAGGGCATGTTTTTCAAGAAAGAAGTTAATGCATATATGACAATCAACTACATGTAGATTCAACAGATTACTTTTTACTATTAGCGCATTTATTTTTATGCAAGGCTCTCCTCACAATGGGAGAAATGCTGTCAACTTCCGCTGACACTTGGTGAAGTCTAGTTTTATTCATTCAACATGATGATAAACAATCAATGTACATGTATTTATCGGCTGTAAGCACATGTTTGGCATTATTTTGTCTGACATGAAGATAATATTAATACTTCGATTTCGATGCATTGTAGTGGTTCTAATTTGCGATATTTCTAAATACAGACTTGAATATTTTTTTAATGCGAAATCATTGAATTGAGATCAGTTTGGGACAGAAGTGATTGTGAGAAAGCGTCAATCACTGAAATTATTTTGAGACATGGGATCGCGCTAGATCGCACACGTACGGCTGATTTATTCAATATTGTTCAGACAACATGGCATATCACAGATTCTTTGTCTTGTCGACTTCGGCGAAGTGGTCAGAACATACAGGCTGTTTTTTACCGAAACGATAGCAGCAAAAACTCCCCGAGTAGTTTTAGGTCGAAGTAATATTCCAAAAGTAAACAGACAGACTGATCTTCGGCGTCCAGCGCCTTCGTTGGTCGATCTTACAATAGCGTTACGTGCCAAACAAGCCGTGTGAAGATATATGAAGAGTGAGTGATATTAAGAATTGTGATGTCTGTATGAATGCATGTCTAATTGTGAAGTCAGATTGTAGTGTGGCAGTTCATATTTCCTGTTTATTGTAGGTTTCAAGCATGTGATTGCTTTGGCTTCTGTTATTGTTGTGTCTCGTGTGTTGAACAGTTTGCTAATGAGACCGACCTGAAAATTTCCGATGCTGCCCTCTCCATTGTGTTTATCTTGCAGATGTTGGTATAAGGCACTGGTGATGCTTTTATTTTCTATAGCTCTTTTGTGTTCTTGATGTCTCGTTTTTAGCATCCTCGCTGTTTTGCCGATGTAAAAATTCTCCGCAATGTACACATATGTACTGATACACTACAAAGCGGTCTCTACAAGTATATTTACTGTTTACTAAGTCCTTACAAATACTGCAGTCGCATGATTTAGTGTCATTACTATTTTTTAGAAAAGACGCTGAATTACAGCCATACTCATTTGTCAAACTTATTGGTAAGCTATAGTTCTTAATTAATTAATTAACCTTACGGTTGCAGCGATCAGTAACATACGGTAGCTTGAAATTTACATTCCCATCTTGACGTGCTTTACTTTGCTTCCTTAAAATACTTCTATTCGTATCTTTTTTGTTGTAGCCATTATTTTCTAAGATATTTTCAAATTTGGAAAGGTTCTCTTTTCTGAGTTCGGGGTCATTGGACCGTTTGCTTATAGTATTAATGCTATTCCTAACATAGTTAAACTTTACATGCGCAGGTAAGAACGAGTCTTTTCTAAGAACGATGCCCGAATGGCATTCCTTTTGATACCAAGAGTACTCTAAATTTCCCCCCTTATGCGAATTTGAATATCCAAAAAAGGTAACCAATTTTGTGGTTTTGGTGCTTCTATTGAAAACTTGACATTAGTATTAATAGACTCGAAAGCTTCTCGAATTGACCTGAAGTGGTCTTCATCGTATTCTAACGGACCGATAATAATGTCATCTATGTATCGCTTGTATAGACTTGGGTTGAAATTTAACTTTTCTAAAGCGTTGGTTTCTATTTTATGCATAAAAATTATTGCAAAAGGCGGTGCCAAATGGCATCCGATAGGAACGCCTCTAATTTGCTTATAGATTTTATCCATTGTACTTTATTTCATAATTGTAGCAAACAAAGCGTAGTAATTTTTCTACGTTTTCAATATTTATCCCAAAGTTCTCAATTTTATCCCAATTATTTCGCAAATGTTCAATATTATATTGTATACCCACTGCTAATGGAATGCTTGGGTACAAGTTTTTTACGTCTAGCGAAATAAATACGTGGTTATTATTGATGCTACCAAAACTGTCTAGAGCTAAAATTAGATCATCAGTCTTAGTTAGATGTGCTGGAACAAAACTTAGGGCTTGTGTTAATATTTTTGAAACAACCCAGTCTATTTTCTCAACCGGTGTGTTGTTGACTGAGGCTATCGGTCGAACCGGAAAACCCTCTTCTGACTTTTCTTTTGGGACTACTCCCTGTACTTATTAACCTCTCGCTTTGAGAGAGTAACGGACTGTCCTTAATCGTGGTTTTTATTAGTTTATTCGCTTGTTTTTCGATGGCGTCTCTTTTTCTTTTTTCTAGTATTTGGTAAGTATCTTCATCTTGAAGAAAAGCTTCGTTCTTATCAATGTAGTCCTCAGTTTTACGAATTGATTGGTTTTATCCGACCTCACGCATTGTAGATCATTTCTATTTAGAAAAGCTTTAGTCGTTTTACTCTATTTTCTAAATGAAGGACCTAAGCATAGGTTACCTAATAAAATTGATAAGTCTTTTTGGGAAAAGGTTTCTTTGAACTTTGAAGCCCTAAAATATAATTTACGTTGGAGCGATAGGATGAAAGATGAGCCTAAAGATGAAACAGTACTAAAGGTTCCGTTCACTAAGAATTCATGTCGTTTGCCGCCTAAGATGAGCGAAGAATTAGAAAATAAGTTAATTTGTTTTGAAAATGATCTAAAATGAATTTTAGACTACGAAACAGCAAAACTTAGAAAAAGCAAATCTTATGTAGATATAAATAAAAAAAGTAAAACGACTAAAGCTTTTCTAAATAGAAATGATCTACAATGCGTGAGATCGGATAAAACCAATCAATTCGTACTCTGTAAAACTGAGGACTACATTGATAAGAACGAAGCTTTTCTTCAAGATGAAGACACTTACCAAATACTAGAAAAAAGAAAAAGAGACGCCATCGAAAAACAAGCGAATAAACTAATAAAAACCGCGATTAAGGACAGTCCGTTACTCTCTCAAAGCGAGAGGTTAATAAGTACAGGGAGTAGTAATCCAGCAAACTTCTTTACTTTTATTAAAGATCACAAAGAAAAGTCAGAAGAGGGTTTTCCGGTTCGACCGATAGCCTCAGTCAACAACACACCGGTTGAGAAAATAGACTGGGTTGTTTCAAAAATATTAACACAAGCCCTAAGTTTTGTTCCGGCACATCTAACTAAGACTGATGATCTAATTTTAGCTCTAGACAGTTTTGGTAGCATCAATAATAACCACGTATTTATTTCGCTAGACGTAAAAAACTTGTACCCAAGCATTCCATTAGCAGTGGGTATACAATATAATATTGAACATTTGCGAAATAATTGGGATAAAATTGAGAACTTTGGGATAAATATTGAAAACGTAGAAAAATTACTACGCTTTGTTTGCTACAATTATGAAATAAAGTACAATGGATAAAATCTATAAGCAAATTAGAGGCGTTCCTATCGGATGCCATTTGGCACCGCCTTTTGCAATAATTTTTATGCATAAAATAGAAACCAACGCTTTAGAAAAGTTAAATTTCAACCCAAGTCTATACAAGCGATACATAGATGACATTATTATCGGTCCGTTAGAATACGATGAAGACCACTTCAGGTCAATTCGAGAAGCTTTCGAGTCTATTAATACTAATGTCAAGTTTTCAATAGAAGCACCAAAACCACAAAATTGGTTACCTTTTTTGGATATTCAAATTCGCATAAGGGGGGAAATTTAGAGTACTCTTGGTATCAAAAGGAATGCCATTCGGGCATCGTTCTTAGAAAAGACTCGTTCTTACCTGCGCATGTAAAGTTTAACTATGTTAGGAATAGCATTAATACTATAAGCAAACGGTCCAATGACCCCGAACTCAGAAAAGAGAACCTTTCCAAATTTGAAAATATCTTAGAAAATAATGGCTACAACAAAAAAGATACGAATAGAAGTATTTTAAGGAAGCAAAGTAAAGCACGTCAAGATGGGAATGTAAATTTCAAGCTACCGTATGTTACTGATCGCTGCAACCGTAAGGTTAATTAATTAATTAAGAACTACAGCTTACCAATAAGTTTGACAAATGAGTATGGCTGTAATTCAGCGTCTTTTCTAAAAAATAGTAATGACACTAAATCATGCGACTGCAGTATTTGTAAGGACTTAGTAAACAGTAAATATACTTGTAGAGACCGCTTTGTAGTGTATCAGTACATATGTGTACATTGCGGAGAATTTTTACATCGGCAAAACAGCGAGGATGCTAAAAACGAGACATCAAGAACACAAAAGAGCTATAGAAAATAAAAGCATCACCAGTGCCTTATACCAACATCTGCAAGATAAACACAATGGAGAGGGCAGCATCGGAAATTTTCAGGTCGGTCTCATTAGCAAACTGTTCAACACACGAGACACAACAATAACAGAAGCCAAAGCAATCACATGCTTGAAACCTACAATAAACAGGAAATATGAACTGCCACACTACAATCTGACTTCACAATTAGACATGCATTCATACAGACATCACAATTCTTAATATCACTCACTCTTCATATATCTTCACACGGCTTGTTTGGCCCGTAACGCTATTGTAAGATCGACCAACGAAGGCGCTGGACGCCGAAGATCAGTCTGTCTGTTTACTTTTGGAATATTACTTCGACCTAAAACTACTCGGGGAGTTTTTGCTGCTATCGTTTCGGTAAAAATTATTATGATCTCCCGTCGTCTGGTCAATTACATACAGGTTGTGTTTATCAGGAGTAAAGTCTTTCCGTCGTTCGATTCGACACCATTTAATGAACAAGGAAGCTTTAGTTAGAAATCTGCATAGAAGCTAATATTTTTAGGTTAAGTATTGGTATTATTGATACATCCAAAGACAAAACACTGCAAAACAAGCAAAACCATTTTTAGAGGAAACTTAAAATGCTGCTAAAAAGCACGTGATGGAAATGCAATTCATTCATCGGTGCGTCTTAAATCTGACGCTTGCTTGCACGCTTCCATCCTAATCCCATGCTATTGTCCTCACGCACATATCGCCAATGACGTCATCACTTATTTTCATTCAGCTCTAACGACTTAAAGCAACAACTTTCATTGCCGAGTGTCACGTCGAATGACTTCTTTTTCAACGGACATGCGATTGAGGCGATGTTAGAAAAACATCCGGAGTACATTAAATTCATTATTTCCTCTGAAAATTTGGATGGGAAATGCAACTCTTAACCCATTAATGCTAGGTGGCCATATCGACCCGTATTTTTTGGGACAAATTTGCGAGGCAGCGTTATCCACAGGGCGACCGAATAAACAGCCAAATTGAAGAGGAGATCAGCGCGGTTTTTATGGCACCACTCCCGACCTCGTTCGACGCCTCGAACGCCCGCAAATTGTCTTTGAAATATTTTTTTAAAAAAACCTTATTTTTGAATGATGCGCTCGCCAATAATGGGTTAATGAATGTCTATCTGTGACTTTTTATCTTAATCTGCACTGAAAGAGCATGCGTATTAGTACTTTAGCTAGAGCACTACCGGATTTGTAATATGGTCTATAGCAGTGGTGGGCAACGCGTGGCCCGCCGATACATGTTGGGTGGCCCGCCACCGCTTCTCATATTTAGAGTGGCCCGCGGACATTATTTGAATCGATGGTGTGAAAAATAACTCAATCCGATTTCAACATTTGGGAGGTACATCTAAGGGTGAGGGATCCTCTTTAGAATTTGCAAAAGCATCAATTCACAACTAAAGGAGCAATATGATGACCCAAAAATTCACATTTGAATTATCCAACCATCCTCCTTTTGTAATGAACATCTCGTATGAGCACAAAATGGTCATCACCTGCTCGAGTTACCATTTGTAGAGCCCATGCACGGTTTTTAAAAGCCGTATATGTTTGGGTGATGTGTGCACGTATGTACATGTAGCATGATCAATATTTGTAGCAAAATCAATTTTATCTTGTGCGAATTTCATTTTTGAGAGTTGCATTGCACCTACAGACCGTTGACCTTTTGATGAAATAAGGTAATGTCGGTCAAATCACCAAAAAGTCAAATTAACGTTTAATGACACAAAAGAATAACTTCCATGATATATATAACTAATAATATCCTATAACTTCCAGTTATAGGCATGTTCGCTCTTCAATACTCACATGAATTGTAGAAAGTGAATCGTTATTCCTTAATATTAAACAAATTAGTTGCGTACAACACTGCTGTATACATTGACATGCAAAATTTTGTTATGTAATGCGACCACTGTATATGCACGTACGGTACAACAACCCATATGTGCACTTAAAAGTGCGGAATAAAAGAATACTAAGCCTATACTACTTCCTCTTGAAATTGGTGGCCCGCGAGCCTTTTCGCGGACCACTCCTTGTGGCCCACTATCCCAACTTGGTTGACCACCACTGGTTTATAGGAAAGTATAGTCTATAATCTATAAATTAAATTCGTAGAAATTTGAATAAATGAAAACTGAGCGAACATTTATGCATTTCATTTAAATAAAAAACATTATCTTCACATCTGCGTTACCATCGCGATTGTCTAGTGAACAATTGCAAATTTTCTGAATGTCATGAAGGCAGAGGATCCTGTATGTCGAAGAATGTAGTATATTTTATTCAGTGTGTCGTCTATTTAACTTTACATGTCGGGTAAACATCAAAGACGATGAAAACGTGATTGAAAGAACATTTGACAGTTCCATCATCACATCTTGGTACATCACGTGTCTCCGGATACAGAAGCGATCCGTTGGTCAGTCCTCCACTTTGGAGACCTGGCGTGCGGTGGAGGCCAATGAGATTCGTTCTCTCAGACCTGTCATCAACATTCAATATGCTGCAAATTTTTAATCACATTACAGTGATCAAGTCGAAGACGAAATGTTTGTGACATTCCTTTCACTTGGAATTTATGTATTGTACTTGTTGAAGACTTGTGTTTTTTTGATTTCTTGCAAAATCTTGCCAACTGATGTCAGATCGATTGATCAAGAAAATCAGATTAACATATTCTGACAACATGTGGATGCGACTCTGGACACTGAAGGCAGGAGATGAGAGACATCTACAAGCTCTCGAAAACAAATGCATCATGAAGCTACTGCGGATTTCTTTGTCAATAAGAATGACCACAGAAGAGGATTACCTCCTATCAGGATCAAGTAGCCATTTCCTCAGCCTCATCAAATCCCGCAAATTAAAGTGTTATGGCCACATCCGCAAGACATCATCGAATGCAGCGTAATGACGGGACTTGTGAATGGCAACAGACGACGTGGAAGACCTCGCATACTGGTGCGACAGCATCCGGAAGTGGATTGTCCTTCCTTTCAGGGGCAACCCTGCTATCAGCTGCAAGAGAGAATGGAGTTCTAGAATATTATCTCATCCATGCAACCTATCATCGCGAAGCGACGATGGCGCAGTGACATGACATTCTTATTTAATCTGTTCATTAAGCAAATGTGTAAATTCAAGGTCTGCGGCAATGTGAAATAAATGAATTGTTCTTTTTGGGCGCTAGATATGTGTGAGTCGGGTTTGCACACGTCTCATTGATGCTGAAAGGGCTTAACAAGTAATTTGAAATATCAATCACAAATTCTTGACTTTCCATTACTTCATCCCACTGAGTCTATCATACAGGATATTTTTGCTTCTTTCCTATTATCAAGAAGTGTTGGATTGATTTCAGTCTGACGATGTCGGCACCGTATTGTCGTCCAAGACCCCACTATGGGTCGCTTAACAATTCATTATCATATATTTGTAGTTCCTATTTTTCTTTTCAGACGAAGAGATGCATCCGGAAGCTTCTGCTTGGAGAATCAAGGACTTACGGTAATCAACATGTTATCGATGCAGGTTACAGAGATACCACTGCAGTTGGTTCGGGTTTGCTTACTTATTATGAGAGCATACTAAGAGCAAGTTAAAAAGAGGTTATGACTCGAAGTTTTCAATTTTATTGATCAAAAGTAAAAGTAAAATTGACTTTGGCACATCGTGACGGGCCTTCGGTTCGATTGTGAGAGCTTATTCATGTCTTGATATCTCACTAATAGCAGTTCGCAGCCTAACACCTACGACTGCAGAAGCAGGAGTTCCTGCCCTTTTTCTTCCCCGTAATCCTGCTTCCTGACGATGATGTCGCTAAAGAGCCTCTGATATGATTTTTCTACTCATTTCGAATAATCATACCTGGTCCAATTCAGTAAAGTAGACTTATGATACTGAGTTACACATAGGAGTGCAAATTTGAGAGATTGATCCTTTTTCAAAGATAGCTGCCTTATCGGTTGCTTGTTGTATGAACCAACTTGGAGAAGTTGGCTTGCTAGCTTGTGAGGATGAAGGTTTGTAGACATCGAACAGAGATGTCACAAGCTTCTATTCATCTTCCTATCGTTACCTCGTGAAGTAATTCCCACCAGCAGAGCGAGAATCTCTGTCAAGTTACAAAACATGATAATCCTGATGGATGAGAAATTCAAATAATATCATGTAATCGCGGCATACCATAACCAAATTCATCGCATGCACAGAACAATCAGAACGCCCCTGCTGTGCTCAGTTGTCATCCAGTAAAGAATATGCTTAATACAGTAACTGAAAGAGCTCAGAAATCTTAATGAAAGTCATGATGTCGGCTACAAATGCTGTTGCTTAATTTTTATCACATTCTATTTATATTCTTTCGTAGTCAATCTAACTCTAAGCACAGTCATGTTTGCAGAGAGCCAAGCGCCCTTCGCATGCTTATTTAGACATCATCATACATAGGTAATTAATTATCTGAATTACGCTTTCAAGCTAATCAACAGCTCTGTATTAGGGTACAAGCGCATCAACTATCTAATACAATTCAGATATTTCTACAAAAGAAATGTTGAATGACCTTAAAAATGAATATTTGTTGATTCATGGATTTCTATATAGTAAAGTATTACATGTATATACATTATATTGCATTATTTGTTTAATCATATTATGTTAGATATCCATGTTTTGAGCTGTAATTGTTATGAATGCATGAGATTTAATGAACTATGAGCGACATTGGCATTGAAATTGTGCAATTTATTTTGTCATAGAATAAATCTTATTGATTTGTTTGTTGTTCCTTCATTATAAAACAACTTCAAAAAATCATTTCATGGCGAAACTGATAGACTTTGAAAATGTATGACTCTTTCTCGATCACCTTGTTTATCATGCGAATAGCTTGAATAGTTAATGACTATTAACAATGTGAGCTTCATTTTCTTCTGATTATTGTATATTTATTCTTTGGATTATTTCTATATCGGTTTATTTGTTCATTAAATTGTAATTAGCTTTTTTTTGTAGCTAAAATATCTTACTAGCTAATTACTTAGGGTTCGTTTCAAATCACTGACTTTTTAATCAAAAATCTAAAGGAGAGATAACTCGTCCTTAATAAATAAATATAGGTTCAATATTTCGATGACTCAAATTTTATTGCTTACTCAAAATTCTATAAATTACAAAGGATAACGCGTCCAGAGTTGACTAAAGGAATAGCAAGACACATGTACAATTAAACTTTATTCAACACCTCGTAAAATCATAGCTTTCAATAAAATTTGACATTATCTTAATTACTAATATAATAATAAAGAGTAAAAATGACACCGTCTGAACTTATGCGTTATGAGGGGCAGCGTCCATCGCCGAAGAATATTGTCAGTCGAAAGCAAAATGTCGCCTTGTGTCACGGAGGTGTTGTTGTCCGTCCGTTCCCGGTGTTCGTTCTCCTTGATGTTCGCTCTCTTCTTGATGTTCGTTCTCCTCCCCTTCTCCTTCTCCTCCCTCATAATTGTACATGCACAGTATTATATTAGTCTGTCGCGGCCAATTACAATTTGCCGCGATTGCCTTCGGGCCTCGAACCCTCAGAAATCAAATAAGAGGTCGATACTGTGACAAAAGTTTTACCACATAATTGTGAAATTGCTGATATTGCTTCTCTTGAGAGTGAAAATTGAGCGGGCAGTGTTGTTATGAAATTCGTAATGACAATGTAACTTAGGGAGCTGCATATAGAGGTTAGACAATAGATTGACCGCATACCAGCATCGTCAAATTCTCGGAACTCTGATGTTTTAAACACATATAGCGCTACCGGCCAATGTTCTAACACATGTTTGTGCAAATATCTGATCACCCTCATGGCTCCAGAGAATGACAATCCCACTCTTCAAAGATCTTATAGTATTTTCACAATAGGAATGTAAAATATGATGAAGTACTTTGCAGAAGAAAGTACACTCAATGGACTGAATGTAATATTAATTTCAAATTAATTCTCCACACTTGAGGCGACTGATATATTAACGATACAATCGAGATTACAAAATAATTCCTTTTAGGAATCAATTAGCGATTTACAAGGTATGTAATACCTTGCAGCAAGTATGACACATCCTTAAAACAATGCAAAAAATGAGTAGGTCCTGATGGTTGACAGGTAGAAATATTGTGGCTACCTAATCTCTTGAATTAGTGACAAGTATTAATTTGAGATGTCTATTCATCACATTCACGTAGAATCTACTCAATGTTGTACTTATGGGTCATCTCCCCCTTCATTTTTTCAAATTTGTCTAACTTCAATCGTCTCAAAATTGCGGCACATGTAGTTGAGTATATTTTTTACCCACATACAAAAATATGTGCAATTTGGACAAGTATTCTTTGAATTAGAGACGATAACGCAAAGTTCAGTGATGTCAGCAGCTTTATCTAACCTCGTCTATGGTCTGTTCGAAATTTTATTGTTACTCTGTCCACTGTACTCTACGGTTTCGTCTCATTGACTGCTATTAAAAATCTTCCCATGTGCCTATCACATAAAAGTAAGCGATGTGGCCTGATCATCATCACTTCACGCGTTGTCGTGAAACAACTTTGTTGACCGACCTAGTGTCATCTGCTCAGACAATGAGGTCAGATCAAGCTGCCGACATCGCTACATTTGCGCTATTGTCTCTATTTGGAAAAGTGCTTTTCTGAGTTTCATGAAGTTAGGCAAGTGTGTAGAAAATATAACTAAGCACGTGCACCTGAAGTTTTGTAACCATTGATTCATTTTTACAGATTTTAGACAAATTTGAAGACGTGTGTGGGTGATGATAGCCCATAGCTACCTTACATGTTTGTGGTGCACATTTTATTATACACCGATGTGCTTCAACAATTCTCATTAATTTTCAGATAACTTCTGAGCGGGAAGATATAGTCGGAGATGCACGGTCACTTAGAGGTGAGTTGTATTACAATATGAGCTCATTTCCAATATTACGAGTATGCGTCAATCTGAGTTAGTTTTTAAAAGCAAAAGGCTGGGTAAGCTGAAAAATAATTTTTTCAACTATGAATCAAAATATTTTATTGAGTATGACGCACTAACTTACTATTTCTGGCGCGGTCTCGTTGTGCGAAGAGAGCGCATTTCCCTATTCGTTTGATGTCATTGATGCCAACCGACGAGGGCTCAACCCCGAAAGTCACAACAACCATGGACAAATGCAATAGCTTTCAGCTCTCTCCGGGTTTAATTTCTCGTCTCCGGTCTGACCTCGTCAAATGGGAACAATCTGAAAATGGCAATTTGCATTGTATGCGATTGTAGCAACCACAATCCGAAAGCCGTTTAGACTGCTCACATCACAAGTTTCCCTGAAAAGGTCGACAGCTGTTGATTCATCGGTCTGATGGATTAGGTGATGATGGTAAGAAATGGGTTCCATCGGCAATTAGTTTTATTTGTAGTCTTTATTTCATTGAGACAGATTTTATGAGGGATCTACGCGATGAGTTGCTGCATTCCTCGACTACAGCTTATCAAACGCCGTTCATGACATCTTGAGGAAGATGCCTTCTCTCAAGCAAATTTTACCGTGAGATTCTTGTGTCTTCTTCGCCTTTGTCATCCGCGAAAGTATTAAAGTATGTATTTTTGTGATGCTTACTTACTTACTTATTACTTACTTATTCCATTTAACGTCGATTTCTCTATCCATGTTGGGTACGACGATTCGCTTGTATGGCGGCTCTCCATTTCGCTCGGTCGTTTGCATCTTCGACACGGAGCCCGAGCGCTCGAAGGTCTTCGTTGATGTTATCGCTCCATGTCTTCTTTGGACGTCCAACTGGTCGACGCCCATCCACTCTCAATTTCCGCACGCGCTTCACCCATTGACATTCGTCCTTTCTTTCTACGTGGCCACACCATCTTAAACGACGTCTTCTTATGGAGTCGCCGATAAGCTCCAGGCACACTCTAGCTCTCAGCTCCTCGTCTGAAATGCGGTCACGAGAGGAGACTCCGCACATCCAACGGACCATCCGCATTTCGCTCACCTCAAGTCGACTCGTCTCAAACACTCAGCTGATAAGGCCCAAGTCTCGCTACCATACAGCATGCTGGTGCGCACACAAGACTTATAGATGACTGCCTTCATTGAGAGTGCAGTTGCTCTAGATGTTAAAAAGGGAGCCATCTCACGAAACCTGCACCAACCGCTTCGGATCCTCGCTCTGACTGCTGCACTTGCACCTCCGCCAGCATCAATGACATCACCGAGGTAACGGAAAGTATTAACTACTTCGTAGCTTTCCTCGTCAACCTTGAGATGATCGCCGTCACCAAAAGATGGAGCTTGATCGGCCCTTACTTCACCTTTACACCGGCGGCACATGAATGTAGCTGCTGCGGATGAAAGGCGGCCCACAATGCCACTGCAGCGCTTGTGAGTCCAAAATTGACATATTGTGCACTTGATGGAATTGGAACCGACACCTTTGCGGCACACTGCACATGGATCATGGTCAGAGGGTTCTGTCTCGCCCTTGCCAGGGTGTGAAAGCATGACCTTTGTCTTACTGGAGTTGACGATCAAACCTTTACTGTGAAGAACGCCCTTCCAAGATGCCATTTTGCCCGCAAGCTCTTCCTCACTCTCAGCCACCAGGAGTAGATCATCAGCAAAAAGAGCCTCCCAAGGTAGGCCATTTCTCACGCTCTTTGTAACGGCTTCCAGAACACATGCGAATAGAAGAGAGCTCAGGACCGACCCTTGGTGAACGCCTGCACTTACATCGAACTCTCTACTGTCAACAGAATTCCATCTCACTACCGACTTTGCGCCGTCAAATAGAGTCATGATCGCTCTCACCAACCATTCGCAGATGCGTAAAGCCCAACTCACAACAGGGCGAGGGACACGATCGAATGCCTTCTCTAGGTCGATAAAAGCCAGATACAGGCTTCTCTTCTTTTCGAGGTACCTTTCTTGGAGTTGACGGACCAAAAACATTGCGTCAGTGGTTCCTCTACCTGGCATGAACCCAAATTGCATTTGATCGATGGTGACCGTTTCACGAATTTTCTGCTCCAACATGCGCTCGAATATCTTCAATACCTGGTCCATGAGTTTGATGGCCCTATAGGAATTGAAAGATTGAGGATCGCCTTTGCCTTTGAATAGTGGAATGATGACGCTTCTTTGCCAATCAGATGGAATGCATTCTTTCGCAAGGATAACAGTAAACAGGTTTGTTAACCAGTCCACTGCGATAGCACCCGAAGCTTCGATCATTTCGATAACGACACCGGAAGGACCAGGAGCTCTTCTTCTGCGGCTTTTCCGCATGGCACTTGTTACATCCGCTTTAGACAACTCAATACCTGGACCCTCAGTCAGCATAGCATCCTGAAGGTACTCGAACTGATTCTGAGTATTCAGTAAGGAGCTCATAAAGCTTCGCCACTTTTCACGCAACGTCACCTCATCTGTCAGCAAGTTTCCCTCGTCATCTTTCATGTAGGCAGGAGGAGTGGGGTCCTCCCTCTCGTTCTTCATTTGCCTTGCGACCTTGAATATGGCCTGACCAGAGTAGCGGTGTTCCAGATCGTGCGTCAACTCACACATTTTCATCAGTTGAGCGCTCCAAACCGTTTGCCGTGACTTTCGCCTAGCTTCGCGATAACGTTCGCGATCTGACTCCTGACCTGGCCTTCGTCACACGGAATACCAATGCCTCTTCTCCGCAACTGCTCTTTCCACTCCGTCGTTCCACCACCAGGTTTCCCTAGTGCGCGCGGGACCCTTTGTTTTGCCGCATGTTAATTCAGTTGCCTCGAGCCAAATGGTCTTCATTGCACTCCACTTATCCTCCACATTTGTCGCAATCTCCACTTCACTAGCTCTTCTCTTCACCTCGGCTTCAAACCTTTCACGGACGGCCTGATCACGAAGTTTCCATAACTTCAGTCTGGGGACAAACTTCTTCCTTAAGGTTTTGATCTTCTTGATGGAGTAATCGGCGACTACAAGGCTTTGTTGTTGGACGCATTCTTCATTTGGTATTGCCTTCACATTTAGAACTTCCTTCAAATCTCTTCTTCGGACAAGGACGAAGTCTATCTGGCTCTTGTTCCGGTTTCGCGAAGAAAGTGTTGCATATAGCCAGATCAAACATGTCACCTAATTCGAGAATGCTCACTCCATCGTTATTTCGAACTCCGTATCCTCTGCCTCCATGCACTCCTTCATAGCCATCGCTTTGACGACCCACGTGACCATTTAAGTCACCACAAAGGATAATGGATTCGGCTGTGTTGACATTTCGGATTGCATCGTGCACTGATTTCCAGAAATCTTCCTTTTCGTCAGCTTTTCTTCCTGTTTGAGGGGCATAACCGCTAACAATAGTGAAGGGACGGCGGTTAATTAGCAGCTTCAACACCATTAACCTGCTGCTGATGCGATGCACGCATGCTACAGTTTCGATTAATTTTTCAGCTATCAACACGCCCACTCCAGCAGTCCCATCTTCGCCACCGCTCCAAAAGAACTTGAACCTTGAACCACTCGGACCAAGCCATTTTGCACTTTTCCCTCTCCACCTCGTTTCTTGAACGCAGCAAATATCCACGCGTCTCCGTCTTAACACCTCAATCAACTCGCCAACTCTTCCGGACATGGAACAAATGTTCCATGTTCCCACTCTGAGTTTGTCAACCATCTCACCTCTGCGTAACGCATCAGGCAGCGTGCCGTCATTAACCGCTACGCATGAGGTCCCGTCTCCCACCATTCTTTTTTTCGTAGGCTGATGGACACGGCCACGGGGTGCACTGGGCTGCACCCTGCCCATTTATTTTATTGCCATTTCCATACAAGCATTGAAGCAGTATTTTATGGCCGGATGCCCTTCCTGACGCCAACCCTTTGTGTCTGGGTGGGACCCATAGCCTTGCCAATCCAAAATCTACCAAGGCAGTAGAGGATTTGATTAGGCAGAGTTACCTTCTTTGCAAAGTGTGGGTACCAAAAAAGTTTCGATGGCATTTCCTCCATCAGGGTTCCACTACCCTCCCGGATTGTCCGGGTAAAGCCAGGTTTTTGAAGCCGCCCAGCACTCGGCAGTGGTTGATTTAGTTACTACCGGCAGGAAAGATGGCAGTATCCGGGGAGCACGACCTACAAGCGCCACCAAGTAGGTAGTTCAAAAGGGGGTCGGAACCTGGACCTAGTGAACTCGTGGACGTACAACCAATGCCCCCCAATGCTTAATAAGTATAATAATAATATTTTACAAAACTGATCTGATGTCGCTTGTTTTACATGCCGAGTATCGAAATGAATGATTGTCGGCTCTGGATGATTCATCATTTGTTTGTTAATTACTATTTATTGCGAAGTATCAAAATGCACGAAGCATGTGCTGGCATTTAGGACATATAGATGCTGTCTAAAGTATGTTATAGAGCGAATATATTGTGTTATTACATACAGTATATATTTCTATCTTTGACTATATTTTAACAAATTATGATAGATGTACTCATCTATTCAAGTTTTATCAATGAATTCCATTGAATCGGTGCTTGTATTCTATTTTCAGAAGTCCATAATTTTTAATTTTGCGATCAATCATTATAAGAATGCAATAGGTTCATTAGATATACGCAGTAAATGAATGATGTTGGTTTCACTGATAACGGAGTTAAAATTTTATAGCAAGGACTACAAAAATATTAGCATACACATAACGTCTCTATCAACGCATACGAAGCTGCAAGTACCTCACCTTCCATTTTCTTTCTCCTTTCATAGTTGCTTCAACGTTTTCTTGAACGGGTCAGGATGTCTCCGATGTTGTGGTGCTGTATGCTTAATCTAACACTGGCCGCGCAATCTATATCTGAACCTTGAGTTTGTTGGCTTATTGAGTTTATTTTTGAAATCTTGAGTCTTGAGTTGGAATCTTGAGTTTATTGGTTTGTTGCGAGTTATTGACTTTCTTGTTATCTTTTGATTCTATGATTTAGGAATATCCTTGAGTGTCAAATAGGTATTTTCTGACGTACAGATTGAATTTGTTGCGGCAATGTCGGCTAATGTGAACATCTTTAGAACGGTTGGAGATGACCAAATGAGTGTGATTGTTGGAGAATTTATATGTAACTTTTGATAAAGTGCTAAGACATGAGAAGACTCGAGATGTTGGCTCAAAAGTAGATCCACACTCTATGCACTCTTAAGCAGCTGCAGCTAATTTTCGAAGTAGCGAATTAGCATTTTACTAGGGAAATAATCATCCTTAGACTCATCTGAAGTATCTTCGATATTCGATTCGTTCCCATTTTATTCCATTAACACCTAATCCATCAGACCGACAAATCCTCAGCTGTCAAATTTTTCTTGTTCACCTTTTTTCTTGACTTCTTTTTGTTTTTCAAACCTGTGATATTAGTAGTCCAAACTGCTTTTGAATTGTGGTGCCTACAACCGCATACAATGCAAATAACCATTTTCTGATTATCCCCACTTGACGAGGTCATACCGTAGAGAGCTGAAAGCAACTGCATTCGTCCATGGTTGTTGTGACTTTCATTGTTTATTTCTCGTTGGCATCGATGACGTCACACGAATAGGGAAATGCGCTCTCTTCGCTTGACAAGACCACGCCGGTTAGAGTAGGTTGTTGTGTCATACTCAAGAACATCTTTTGTTTCATTAATGAAAAAAATAATATTTCCGCTTACCTTACCTTTAATGACTTTTTTTAACTGTGCGGTAGGGGCAAAAAAGGTGATCCACCAAAATTTTTCCGCAATAACTTCATGAACTTTGCTTTTTATAGAAACCGCACCACTGAGAAGATCAAAGGAATTTCGATGAAATAAAAACAGTGGAAACGTCCTAGTCCATTAGTACACACACTTCAAGTTCAAGCTCAAGTTCAGCTATCCGACATCAATAAATGAATTGTATTATCATGATCAGTAACAGAAGTATTGACTAGCACTGACATTTCATATTGAATTCGTGTCAAGAAATATCACCATATTACTGGTATCTCAATAAAATGAATTTCCTGCACACACGGATGTACATACAAATTCATGCTGAACGTTTTGTGTCCTCATAGATGACTACATAGCAAGTGATTATTCTGTTCGAAGTAGATGAAAGTCTGAATTTCTGATTGCAGAGGCTGCCATCTCACTTCAGAATGATATTCAGACAATGGGTGATAATTGCTCTATAGGTGAGAAAACATCGATCGCACTCACATCTGATTCTCTGGTAGCAACAAATTTGATCAACGACGTCAAAACAGAAGAAGACGCTGATTTCCGCTATGAATGTCAAGGAATGTCAGGTAAGTTTCAAACACGTAGCGATGCCAGAGCATCTTCGATACATGTGAAGGACTTCAGGAATGAATATGCGAAAAAATCGAAGTAATTGAATTCGTAAGAATTGTCTGATTCTGTCGTTGGTTAATAGTAGATCGGCGTTTTTGGTGTAAATGAGTAAAGTGAAATCCTGTTGAGAAGGTCGAATATTCCAGTCCAGGCGGCTTGTGAGTTTCCACCGCTAGATTACCGTCGGATTGCTATCCATAACCTGATGACGTCAAGAACTGATAAGCTGGCTGTTTATTAGAATCACAGAGATAAATTGCTTTGTCTGCGTTGTTTGGTCTAGAGATGACATTTTTAATACTGATGGTCACGCCAAGAATTTTCCATTGAACGTAATGCAAATTCAATCCTGAATTTCGACGAACTAAATCATTGACACCACATTGAACGTACACAGTTAGTAAATTTAGATCGTGATGAGTCGGACGATGTAAATAATATTTCCATTTGATGAATTTATCCTGGAGAAACATAGAGTCAAAAACAGGTAATGATTACTTGTCCAGGCTTCTATGTGTAAACGGTAGAACGTGTGTTCCCTAATGCAACTTTCCTTGCGCATTGCATGCGCTTGGCCAATCACGTAAGGCCTCAGCCACACTGAAAGCAAAGCAAACACGAGCGTCTCGAGCAAACATAATGTCCGCAAGCTATTAATCGCTCTCGTTTGCTTTGCTCGCTGTGTGGCAGTCTACAACTGCTGTAATGATGACTTTATATTTGCTGCAAAACGCTTTGCTTGGAAACGCTTGGAAAGCCAAAGGGAGACGGATCTTTCCACCTCTCTACCATCGCATACAATGGCTGAGATAGAATCACGTCACCAGAGTAACAGCTTCAGACGAATCATATCTGTGATTAATGTAGTGATGTAAAAAAAAATTCTGCTATTATGACCATCAGCCATATGTAGGAGGGAAACTTTCATGGCATGTCATGAAGAAGAAATTTATGCATTGAAAAGTGAAAAGAATGAGATTTCTGGTAATATTTCTCACATCCCGTTTGAAATCATTCATCAATATCCTATGTGACATATTAAACAAATAATCCGACTTTTAAGAGTTGTGTCAAAAATGTAAGTTAATTGGAATTGCCTATCTGAACGAATGGCATTGTGACCGTAGCCTACATGCTGGTGCGTGTGTGCCACCCATAGAATTAGATTCATTCTATGGTGCCACCCTTCAAGTTATTCTAGTAACTAGAATTTTCAGGGATTGAAAATATTTATTGCAGATGAACTTTTCTGTACGAAAATGCAAATGAAGACACATTCCAGATTTCAGTAGAAAACTAATACTTAGAAGGTGCAATTACTAACCGATGCGGTGGTCTTGTGGTGAAGTGTTCGGTCTGAGTTTGGGAGAAATGGGTTCTAGCCTTCTTCGCATCAGACTTAAGACTAACAAAAGGTACACTCTGCATTCTTGCTAGACATTCAGCATAAATGAGTTAGGGATAAAAAAACTCGGCCATACGGAAGAAAGGCGCCAGCCTAGTGTACTTCCGAATATAAACAGAGTTTATTTATTTACTTGTTTACAGCGATGCAAAGTTACTTGGTTTGAGTTACTAGTGAGTAGAAGAAGGATTCCTCACACTTATATTTGTCTTCGAGCCTTCAATAGGTCATGGCCAAGAAACAGAATTTTACTGCACAGTGCACACTTCAAAATACTCACTAAATCAGCAATATGCAGTCTATAGGTGAAAAATCCATTGGATGAAGTAAGCTTTATGTAAAGAAATGTTATGTGAGTTGTAATTTTTATGAAGTCTCAGAAATAGACAAAGCTAATTCAAGATAGTGTCTCTTTTTCATTGTTTGAAGTCGTAATATTATTTCTTTACTTGCTTGTGACTGCAGTGCTTAGCACTTGGCACACTGTGTTGCTAAGCGCAAACGTTAAGCCCTCTGCTTCATCATGCTGGTATATCCACATAAACGAACATGTTTCGTGAATGGAAAAAAAGCGAATCGCACATAAAAAGAAGTAATTATCTCCACTTTGTATTCAGCAAATTAGTTACCGGTGCCAAGCATATACCTAGCTCTATACTGATACGTACGGGTTTAGACGGAGATAAAAATCTGTGAATTGTTTTTTAACTCATTGTGAAACCTGCAAATCAGCTATGACTCCTGTATGCACTTTCTCTATGCATTTTCTATTTGGTAGTTATCAGTTATCTCACAAAGTTTTGCCATTGATAAAGTCCCTCAACTATCAAGTTATCGTTCGGTCACATTAAAAGAAGCCATCAAAAAACACTTTCTTGGTGATAGATAATCAGACTTCTATTTTCAGATTTCCAGGAAAAGAAAATGCCTTCTGTGATCGAAGGGTCCTCATGGGAAAATGAAAGTGGATCCATATCCAGGGTGTATGGTCAGGCCCAACAACCATGTTCCTTTTCAGTGCACGAAACAATTACTTTCTCAGACGGGGAGTCGAACGATTATGCTGATTCGTTGAAAAATTTCCAAGGAAGTTCTTTGAGACAAAGTAGTTATCTTCAAGATGACAGACTAAAATTTAGCTGTAGTTTCTGTTCTAAACGTTTTCTTTGCCATTCAAATAAAATGAGACATGAACGCATTCATACAGGTGAGAAACCCTACAAATGCCGATTTTGTGGGAAATCATTCAATCAGAAAGTAAACATGCAGTTTCACGAATTGATTCATACTGGAGAGAAACCTTATTCATGCAATTATTGTGACAGGAAGTTCATTCAAAAAAGCAATAAAGTTTCTCATGAACGGAAGTTCCACGGAGCGCCTTTGTCTCGTAAGTCTGGCAGCTTTCAGGCAAATCAATCCGAAAATTACAGATACGACCATCCAAGTTGATGAAAGATTGTTACTACCCTCATTCCTTTAATAAACATTGCTATTCCTGCCAAACAACTGAGCAAATAAACCATAAACATTTTTATGATGATGCGGTGAATAGATTTTTATTAATTTTTTAAGAAAGTAATATCTTAGTTTTCTGTATCCTACATTTCCTGCCTATTATACGTTTCACATCTATTAATTGCACCATTTTTGACAGGATGTCACTGAGCAACTTTGGACTCAGTGCATTGATCAGTGATTGTTTCCTATGACTCCGAAATTATATAATAGTGAAATGTTATTGCATTTAAGTTACCCGGCCTACGAATGATAGCTACCTGGCCATGTAGTATCTGGATAAGTATGGTTTCACATTCGTTGTTGCACAGCATGTTGAAATTCTTATTGATCCTACACGAATCGGCCGTTCCTCCTTCACTCACTCCTTAAGTTAAATTGAAGATATCTTCCTAATTTCAGTCATGAATGATGTAAATAGAATAATTAGATATACTCTGGGAGCTACTGACACTTTCTTCCTAAATTCGCGCACAAAGGGGTTAATAGCATGCATTTGTAGATCTTGAAGCGCCGAATACAAAAATCAAATTCGTAGGTGTCACAGCCAGTCGCCTTCGGTTTTAGATAAAGTCAAAGGAATCCGATGGTAAAATTCAAGAAGCATCTATGGATTGTGAAACACTTGGCAATTTTCGTACATTTTCTTTTGAAGAAAAGAAACTATTTATCAGAATGCCATGAAATTTGAAACATGATTCAGTTCAGAACATCAACTTCGATATAAAAGTTGAAGTGAGTCATATGATTCAGTTTCTGACAGCATCTACAAAATGAGTAAAATCGCCAAAATTAAGTCAAATCATGAAATTTACTCATTTTGTAGATGCTCTCAGAAACTGAATCATATGACTCACTTCAACTTTTATATCGAAATTGATGTTCTGAACTGAATCATGTTTCAAATTTCATGGCATTCTGATAAATAGTTTCTTTTCTTCAAAAGAAAATGTACGAAAATTGCCAAGTGTTTCACAATCCATAGATGCTTCTTGAATTTTACCATCGGATTCCAATGGGAATCCTTTAACCTCACCTATAACCGAAAGCGACTGGTTGTGACACTTAAGAATTTGATTTTTGTATTCAGCGCTTCAAGCTCTACAAATCCATGCTATTAAGCCTTTTGTGCGCGAATTTAGGAAGTGTCAGTAGCTTCCGTCCTAATATTGAGTTGCATCCTAAGTTGAAAAATGGCAGCATATCTGAATAGCCGCCATCTCACACGATGTTAGGAATCATCAGCAGGCTTAGCTCAAATCTCTCAACATCGACACAACTCTCTAATTAAAGTTGCAGCCGAACTCGATTGAACTTGAGATATGTATTTGCATATTCCAAACCTAAGATCTTCTCCAGAAGCACACGCAGAGCTGATGCACTCACATGCTATTATGTGAGTTTAGAACGCGTACGTACCGTGAGTCGCTCGAAAATCTTTTTGTTTACATAGCACGGGTTTGGAATTAGCTTCCCCAGACCACTTTCTCTGACCAATGCAATCTTGATACTTTCAAGAGGCGATGGTGAAAACGTAATCAGCTTAGAAGATCCGTTATTTTACTTTAATATATTTAAAATAATATAATACATTACTTTTTTTATTGAGTAGCCCCTCATTAAGCCTTCGTTCATAGCTCATAGCTGTGCTAGTGGTGAAAATTCTGTAAAAATATGTCATGAATGATCCTTGTACTTTTTCGCATGCTTGATAACTAATTAATGTAATCCGAAAAGTGTGCCAGATTATTACTTCCTTATTTGGAAATGAATTATGAACAGCAATGTTTATTAGAGGAAAACAGGACATTTCCTTTGTTAACATATCAAAAGTAGATTAAATAGTAAAGTTTCGAATCACTTTTATAACTCAGTATGGGCGAATGAATCCACCCAAACCAAGTCACGATGATCAGAAAATATAGCATTACCTGCTGGAATGTAAATCAGTGGGTGAAATTCTTCAATGCGTCAGTCATCGATAGAGTTTTGTCTGACCTGCAATTTCGACGAGTTCACCCATGGAACTCTGAAACCTCATCTTAACCCAAATGAGCTTTTCCTGATATATTCCACGTGTGTCAGAAGTGTGATGGAATAAAATGCTCCGCTATTCAAAATTGTCAGTCATTTAAGGTCTTGTTTTTCAGGAATCGCTTCGAAAATGTAGATAACATTTCATCCTTTGAGAAATCATGTCTTATCGAACTTGAATGATTAGGACAAATTGTATCCAAATTGTTGGCATTTTAAGTGATATTTGATGTAGTAGTTGAAATCTAGAATGTAAACAGCCACATGATAATTTCAATGCACTCCAACTGCTGGAAAATTAGTAGATCAGATGAATTTCCACCCAATGACTGATGCAATGATGAAGTCCACTCTGCGACTCGCATTGAAAAATTTCACCCAGTGACACATTCCAGCAGGTAATGGTATAGTTTCTGATCATTATGGCTCGACATGGGTGGATTCATTCGGTCATGCTAAGACATATAAGTCATCGAACCTTTACTATTTAACTTTATGTCAAAAAGTTCAATTTTTTCCTGCTCAGTGTTAATTGCGTCTAATTTTATGAATAGCTTTCGATAAGTTGTCATTGAATCTTTTTGTAAATGCATAATGTATCGGTACATTGTACATTGCGAAAGTGCATTCAGCAAGAATTTTGATTCGTATAGCAATTTGACTCATTGGTGGTGCTGGAATCTTTCCTTGCTGATAGGCACGGGAAGGTTATTCAGGTTATCAGGTTTCAGGTTTGTCAGGTTATTGGGGATGCATGGCTTATCAATCATTGTAGCCTATCATGAATTCTCCATCCATTGTAATCTTTTAATACATCATGATTGATTCAATCGATCGTTTTGATATCCAAAATATTCATGTATTTGATTACTATTGATTAATATTTCGTTGAAATTCATACAATTGCTTACAAATTTTCGCCTAGTACAAAAAATGGGGTATGAATTTTTGATGGCAATTTGTTGCTAGCCGTCGTCCCACAAATCTCTTTGGACGAACTCGCACTTGCCTCCCCGTTGGACGTCTTTTATCTCCCCTCATTCCCCCTAAAATAATCGTTTGATCATGATGAATCATGAACTAAACGAAAGAACAGGTCCAGAAGTTTCAGTTAAGTATCATTGTTTTATTGAATGCGTTTACGGAGCACCGGTCAAAGGTCGGGCAATTCAATATTCTCAGTGAAAAAAGTATAGATTTCGAAAGACTGCGAATAAATGAAAAGGAGACATAACTTGTAGAAACATCCTATCAACGTGTTTTTGCGACACAGTTACAAAATCGAAACGGCCTAAAAGCGGAGGATAACAAATTCTAATCACAACTTAGTTTTCATAGCATATTTCGAAAGTTCATAAAACCATGAAAGATAAAACAAATATAATATACAGGGCTGCCACTCTTCCGGTTTTAACCGGATTTCCGGGTTTTTTTAGAATAAACTAAGTAGTGAGAAAATGTTTGGCCAAGGAACAAATAATTTGGGTTTTGAACTATTTTAGATTTTGAAGGGCCCCTTTTGATATTGCGAGTGGGCCCTTTAAGATCGTGGAGACCCTTTTGAGACTGCGAAGGGGCCCCTTTAAGATCATGAGGGGGCCCTTTTGAGATTGTGCAGTGGCACTTTACGATCGTGAGGGGCCCTCATGAGTTAGCGAAGGGGCCCCCTTTTGAGGCTGCGCAAGGGACTCTTTAAGATCTTGAGGGGCCCTTTTGAGACTGCGAAGGGCCCTTCTGAGACTGCGAAGGAGCCCCTTTAAGATTGTGAAGGGGCCGTTTTGAGAGTGCGAAGGGCCCCTTTAAGGTCGTGAGGGACCCTTTTGAGACTGCGAAGGGGCCCCTTCAAGATCGTGAGGAGCCCTTTTGATACTGCGAAGGGGCCCCTTTAAGATCGTGAGGGGCCCTTTTGAGATTGCGATGAGCCCCTTTAAGATCGTGAGGAGACCCTTTTGAGACTGCGAAGGGCCCCTTTTTAGATTGTGAAGGGGCCCTTTTGAGACTGCGAAGGAGCCCCTTTAAGATCGTGAAAGGGCTCTCTTCAGACTGCGTAAGGATCGTAAAGATCGTGAGAAGACCCTTTTGAGACTGCGAAGGGGGCCCTTTAAGATCGTGAGGTGCCCTTTAAGATCGTGAGGAGACCCTTTTGAGACTGCGAAGGGGCCCTTTTGAGATTGTGAACAGGTCCTATTCAGAATGTGAACCGGACCCTTTAAGATCATGAAGGGTTGTATTTGGCTTTTTAATGGATCCATAAGATTTTGAAGCAGCCCTTTGAGATTGTGAACGGCAACTGTTTTAGTTTTTGAAAAGCACTTTTAAGATGTGAATGGACCTCTTGAGATTGTAAATGGCCTGTATGATTGAGACCGGTAACTTCATAGACAAGAACATGTGGGCCTTTTTAGATGATGTAGGGCTCTTTAAAATTGTGAACTGGGCTATGTAGATTGCTAGGGACCTTAAAGAACCCGCAATTTTTAAGAGTGATCAAATTCAAAGCAGATGCTTTCTAAAAATCCGCTTGACTCTGGAGCAGAAGATTCTTCTACAAGGAAGTCAGTGATCCTTTCATCAATCCTAAGAAACCGGACGAAACGCAAGTAATCAAGGTTTTGAAATAAGAAATAAATTTAGGTGGGAATGCTTTACGAAAAAGTTGTTATGGAGTCTACTAAGAATTGAGTTCTGATTGCTTTGATGCTCTCCAAAACGCATCTTTCAAGAAGCGTCTGCCAGAAAAATATGAAAGAAAAATCTACTAAAAAGTTTCGGGAACACAAGGGAGTGACGAAAGAATATTTTGTAATATCACTTGTTGCAAAAGCGGCTAAATTTCGACGAAGACACCAGCGAAAATTGAAATTTCGCAATCAACCGCAGAAGTGACAAGGATTTCTTTTCGTGTTGATTTCCTGTTTACTTATGCCATGGCGGCTCAACCCTTATCAAATAGCTGTCATAATCTTGTTTGAAACTCAAAAGTTGTTCTTAGATGTAATTGCTGTAATTGTTTTTTATTATGTTTGAAGTGCAAGAGATGAGAGCAAGGTTCGATTTGAATAATTGCCGGAGTTACTAGTAATGATGAAGCTTCTTCAGGCTGAACTGCGAGCGTTTTTGACTTTTTAGTCGCCATCAGTGCAGTAAATCAGCAACTCACTCCACAAACCATCGGTAGGTGGATGTGCTTGGAAATCCGGCAGCTCACCTTCGTGCATGAACTGCAAACACCAATTAGCTATTTGTATTGGTATTTGCAATTTCAAATTTTGGAAACGAACTCTACAAAATGATATTTGAACTGTATGTATTTCATTAATCGTAGATGTCTGTATTTCGGATGATTCGGAACGCGAGTACAGCTATAACATTTATTTTCAACTTGCTCATCATTTGCCCAAACGCAATCTAAATCTTCGGTCAACAGCGCAAGAGCATATCTCTACGCAATCGCTCGTCAATCTGCAGAAAAGCTTTGTTTTCTAGTTTATCCAAATGCATATGATGACTCTGATGCACCATTTCTTGGACGTGCCCAAAAGAAAAAAGTCACAGGGCATTGAATCTGGTGGTATCGGAGGCCATTCCAAAGGCTCCCATGACGGTCAATCCAAGATTTAGGAAAATTACTGTTTAAATAATTTACGATGGGTCTCTAATAGTGCGCTGACATTCCAACCTGTATGAAGATGTTCCTATCATTCATGACATTCTGTATATTTCATACAGCATAGAAAGGAAGATTTACCACACATTCTCGATTTCTCAAACGAATAATGGCTCTCCCAAAGAAAATGCTTTACAGAAATGCCTACCCAAGTATTTAGACCACGCTGACCATGGATTTTGTACGAAGATATTTGCTGTGACCGCACCCCTCTGCTGAAGCAGTCTTCCAAACGTCGGACAGCTGAACAGCAATTTTCTAGTGGCTCCATGAAAATTCTTCACAATAATGACGGGATCTTGCACCGTGTGACATGACACGATTAGTAGAAAATGACAAAGCTGCACGAGAATAGTGCACTATAAATTTGAATGTAAAATTTTTGAACGAAATGAAGAAAGTTGTCTTTGAAACAGTTAAGTAAAGTCATCCATAGGCCTACATGTAGATTGTTCGATAATCTGCAGTCTTTATATCGAACTGAAATCGTCAATCGTTCAATAACTTCATGCTGATTTTGCATTGGGGACAGGTAGAGGGATCTTTGTAGTACACTCTGTCTAACCTTTGAAAACTGTTCTCTTGAAATTAGTAGCTGTTCGAGTCATGCATTCCAGTGCACCTTGTTGAAACTGATGATTGAATAAGCAGCATTAATCATTTTATAAATTTGCACGCTAACTGTGAGGATTCAGAAGCATCTTTATTAGAACAGACCCAACTTCTGCTTTTACACTTTCAAAACTGACCGGGTTGTGCGATATCGAATAATGGTAAGTTTCTTACTTTGAGGGGGCCCACGACTACGTAATTTAGGGGGCCCATTCCGATTTGACTTTCCGGTTTTTATTTTTGATAAGAGTGGCAGCCCTGAATATATGAAATTGATTATAAGTTAGATGTAAATTGAATCACCATTGCAGTTCACTTAATCAATTATGTAAATTAAGCAAAATCTGCCAATAAACAAATACCTTCAAGCACTCCCAAATCTTGTGGCTTCAAATTTGATGAAACAGAATAGCTAAAAATTTATGTACAGGCAGTATTGTTCAACAAATTTTTAGCTATTTTTGATAATTTTGAAACTACAAAATTTAGGAGTGTATTTTCCATATCATCTTGTAACATTCAATTCTGGAATGCCAACTACAGTCCGTTTCATAAAAAGTTCCTAAAATCATCCTAAAATTTGACTAAATAAAACATAAGTATGATACAGAAAGCATTTTTCATGTTATTTCATGTCCCTAATATATTTAAATGTCCTTATATAATCTGATAAGCTATGATACAGTAACGGTTCTTAAGAAGCTAATATTTTGTGGCCCTACCCTTATTGTCAATGACATTACCAATTCGTCTAGGCATTGATTCGATGATATCGCTGATTTTTGACTGATCTAACTTTCTCCACTCTCTTTTTAACAGTGACGTAAGTTGTCATACGCCATCTGTAGGTAGCAGTGAAAGACGAACGTTACGTTTTAGAATACTCCATATATTTTCTATGGGATTCAGATCAGGAGAACGAGCTGGCCAAGATAATGTCCTAAGCCCTAATTGAGACTTGCATAAGTTGACTCTAATACTCCTGTAACACGTAGCATTATCATCCATAAATAACCAAGTCGATGGATCACCAAGTTGATCTGTCATTTGGCCAATGTTCATTCGTAAAACATTCACATAGCGTTCAGAATTCATGGTTCCTTGCTGTATGTGAAGTTCAGAGCGGCCATTGGTCCAAATGCCAGCCCAAATCAGTAGAGTCGCACCACCTTGTACCCGGGGACGATGTAAATGTCTCGGAATTTCCTGATCAGATTTTATCCATAATCTCAATCGACCATCACTATCCTTCAGACGGACTGATGCCTCATCAGACCACAGAACCCGATCCCATTGATTTCGCCAGTGACAATGACTCATTGCCCATCTGAGACGTCTTTTTGTATGCTGATCTGATAATTCGATCTGAGAGGGCCTCTTACAGCTCTTGAAATTCGAGTCAATAAGTCTTCTACGAATAGTGGACTTAGAAATAGACGAGACTAGTGCAGCCATCTCAGTTAACGAGAGACTTGGATCAACTTTAACAAATCTCAAAATTAGGCGATCTCTACTTTTGGATGTTTTGCGTGGACGGCCAGAGCCCTCTTTACGACAGAGTCGAAAATCATCATTATGCCATCGATGTGTAAGGGACATTTAGTCGCTTGCTTGTAGCTCGCAAAGAAAACCCTAGTTCTAGCAAGGCTGACACTTTGCCTTTTGTGAATGCGATCTCGTTATTGTTCATTTGTGCTTTGTATTGTTTTCAACCGGTAAGAGATAGATTTCTAGCTGAAAGCAATCAGGAGTGCTGCCAACACCACCGCAACGAAGTCAGGAAGGTATGGAACATGAAGTCTAGTTAATCACATGTAGCAGTTACATTATTGTTGATGAATAATGGTGCTATACTGGCTCTGATTGACCGATTTTCTTTATTTTTGTTTTGCTTGATAGCTTTTGGCTTGTAGAACAACATAATACATAACAAAGGAAACAAATGTAATTTTATAAGAGTGAGGTATGATTTTGTGTAACATTGCTAAATGAAGATCAAATTATCTACTACTTTTTTTTATCTATAACAGGAAAACAACTCAATATTCATGCTTGAAATTTCCAACAATGATATTAGTAAGCACAACTGACATATCTTCCAAATTTCAGAGAAATTCGTTCAAGTTTGGCGGAGTTAGACAAAGTTGAAGTTGAGGCGATGTTTAAGGGTGATCCATTTTTTATGAAACAATCTGTACATTCTAATGACAAAGACAGAACAGAGATTCACAGGATGTCACAAACACAGCGAATAATTAATCAATAATGACACAGAGATCTATAAGCCACTGACATGACGTCATGCAGGTAAAAATGAAGCAATAACAAATAGACTTACTAAAGGCAGAGCGTACGTAACTCACATTGCAAAATGAGATACAGATAAATAAAGTGTAAATAAGATAAAAAGGGACGGAAAATCATAATGACAAAAGAAAATCACCAAGGCAAGGACAAAACATGCTTCAGTTCCTTTTGGACACAGTAACGGGCGGAGATGAGGAATGTAAAGAGACTCTAAGATAGGAAAGTGAAAGAAAAGCGAGGAACACTTAATGCTGAAAAGTAGGATGAGAACATTAGCTTTAGAGAGAGGTGAATGCAAGGGGAGCGATTTCAATGACTTGGAAACAGATACCAAATCGCCTTTAATTTTGTAAGGCCATCATCATTTAGTGGAGTGAGTCCATCAGAAGACGTTAGTAAAAACTTTCGAATTCACAGACAATCTCCACCTGTTTTGGCAATCGTGGGATGCAAAAGTCCAATCCTCTTGATAATGCTTGTTTCCAATGTGTAGGAAGATAGATAGATGATGTGACGATCCAGTTCACTCGGGGGAAAATGTCATTCGACCACGGTATAGACTCATCCAGACGTATTGCGTTACGTGTACGAGAGGCAGTTGTCCTCTTGTGAAGAACTTTGTGAGTAAAATTGAAGTATTTAGAGAAGCAGTAGAAATTCTTCAACTCAGACAGGGTAACTGTCAGCTCGAGAATGTTCTGCTTGTACAAAGAGAGTTTGTTCTTGGCTTCTTTCAACTCAATCAGTAGGAATTGTCGACATTTCAAGCGATCGGTGCATGCGACAATGCAAAATTTTCTCCATAGTGTAATGAAGAATAACAAATCGGGATAGGCATTTCCCTAAGAGCTGAATTTGTTCTGTCGCTCGAACAAATTCAATAAAGAATTGTCAAAAGTCTGTCCAGACACTTAACAACATTGGCGGCAAAGCGTTTCTCGAGAAGTTGAAACATGAGGTTGACCCAATCAATTTGAATACACAAAATGTCGTCGTCATTTTGATAGAATTTTATTTGGTTGACTTCTGAGCGCTTCCGAGGCTTCTCTTCATGAGGAGTACGACCGTGACGACAGTCCCATGTCAGTGGCTTATAGATCTCTGTGTCTCTATTGATTAATTATTCGTTGTATTTGCGACATTCTGTGAACCTCTGTTCTGTCTTTGTTATTACGGCCGTGCTCTTCATGAAGAGAGGCCGCGAAAGCGCTCAGGAGTCAAGGAAATAAAATTCTATCAAATACAAATTAGTCTTTGGTCGCAAGTTGCTGAGTGCATTGTCTGGTGTTCTCTAGTTCTTACGAGGGAGCTGGAACCAAATTATTATGAATTAGCTTTGTACATGATCATCATCACAATCCAAAATTCAAGGATTCGCCTATTTGCGCGCTGGATTCGTCTATTCGGGGATTCCCGCGAATCCCACAATACTACAGAATATTGTGAATATCACTTTGCTATTCAGTGTGATAATGATACTCATTTACTTGAAATACTGATTGGTCACTGACACATTACTTTTTTATATTATAACGCAAAAAATAAGTTTTTCTATGACTTAAAGATCACCTCCTATATCTGTGTTCGTGTGATATATGCGCATTGATTGAGGAAAACTTAATCGCCGACTTCATTTTTTCTATAGATCTATTATGGAATTCTGTTTAGTTCGCAAAGGCCACCTCAAAAACATAACTCAGTATTAAATTTCTATTCATAGTGGTTGCCGTTATCTAGAAAAACAAGCTGTCCTCTTGGTTTAAGCAAGTTTATGGCTAAAATCAGTCATATTAAAAACAATGTGTACAGGCCCGACGTTTCTTCAGGTCCAGGTTCAGGTAAACACGAAAGTAAAAACAAATGCGTAAAGTTTTTTTAATGTCTATTCATTTTGACAATGGACTAGGCAGAGGTGGTCAAATCGAACGAAAGCTACTCCCCCACACGTGGCTAGACCCAGCTGCTCCGACTGCCTTTACCCGAATTCCAAGACACGGTGTACTTTTTGTGGTTTAAAAAGCGGCCCAAGTGCATGCCAACCCATTTCCATTTTTTAATGTAGCAGAGTTATTGCAGTGTATGCAATTGACGCATCTAGTGCTGAACCGTGGTAACTACTCGGTGCTTGTAGATTATGCCGCAGATTTTTTAAACACGTCCTTAACATGAGAAACGCGATGAACCACCAAACAACTTCACACGTTGATAGTATATGAGTTTATTTCCAATAGACATAAAAATATTTCTATAGATTGGATAAGTACTTTCACAATTAAAACTGTGAGTGCTCTCTGTTCATTGGAAATAGCCTGACTGAGGTGTGAACGACAATTCTCTCCAATGTGCAATTCGCTGCGACTTCCAAAGTGATAATAACCCAGTAAAATCTCAGCAGCAGTGCTGGTGTAATGAAAAGGGTAAAGTTTAGGAAACCGTAAGAATATTTCAAATAAAAGCTTATTAGATGACAGACAAGACAAAGCAAAGCATGTACATGCAATTAGCGCTTTGAAAAATTGCTACGCACACTTCAATCTACCTCGAATTCGAAAAATATCTTTTCAAAAAGTATTTTGTATATGGATAGAAAATACCATAAGCTGTGTTCACTTGAATCAAATCAAATCAAATCAATATGAATTTATTTAAAAAGAAAAGGCGTTATGCCAGGCATGGCTTCTAGGCCTCTTTACAATTTAAAAGATGTATTTTTAAAAGACATTTAAAAGAAGAGTCACTACATGCAGATGTCACTGTTTACGGGAGGCGGTTCCATAGTCGACTAGCAGTCACACCAAAGAATAGTCGACTAGCAGTCAACCAAACACGGCGGAATGCAGGTTGAACCAAACACTTGCGGTTGCAGACCGAAGACTCTGGCGACGAAGTATCATGGTGGCTTCAACAAGCTGCTCCTATAGGTACGATGGTTCCATATCATGGCAGCACTTAAACACAAGAACACCAAGGCGTAAGTCAATGCGTTCGCGGACAGACAGCCATCTCAATTCTTCGAGCAAGGGAGTCACGTGATCGTACCTTCCAGCGCCAAACACGACTCGAGCAGCAGCATGAACAATTCTCTGAAGCCTCCAGATGGTAGATGCAGGAACACCAGCGTGCTGAGAAAGGCAGTAATCCAGTTTACTGAAGACGAGGGCACTGATTACCATCACCAGAATTGGGCGCGTCAGGCTCCCTTTCACAGCACGAATGCGGCGTAGCATCGAGAAACAGTTTTCGTTGTTATTTTTGTTTTAGCAAGCTTCAGATTAAAGGTGTGGGAATACGATCCGACTCCGAATAGAAGTCGGATCGGATTCGGATCAATTATTTCGAACTCGGATTGGATTTGGATTGCGAAAATAAACTTCGGATCGGATTGGATAGGATCGGCCAAGAAAAATCCGAATTAATCCGAAATTATGGAAATCTATACATGTGTTGTGTCTTCAGTGCAACCCAACAAATTACTTTTAATTACATTAAAAACATTGCATGCTGCACTTATTCCTCATTTCTTGCACCGTTCTTCGGGGTCGGAAATCGGATTTCGAAGTCATCCATTTCCTTTCTACCTAGTACATCATAAGATCCGCGTACGCTGACTCGGTAGGCAAATAAGAACGAGACGTTATGCAGAAAATCAACACTAGGTCAACACTTTACCAACTGATCTATCTGATAATGTAGTTGTAATTTAAGAAATTTTCTATTATTAAATCTGCTTGTCTCATTCTTAGCGCAATGATGTCTCGATGTAAGGTTTATTGGACCTTCCACTTTATGTTCCTATAATGGAGACATTTTTGGTACCGGTATCTGATATTATTCCATGTGTTATACATCTGCATTATGTAAGTAGCCTAGATAATTCACCAAGAAAATATATGCACTATGTCTAACCTTACATTGAAGATCAGGGGCTGTGATCAATGACTTCTGCTAAAGCTTCTGCCTATTTCGCAGACGCTGTTAATGAACATTACTGATTAATAGCCTCTATTTATCTAACCGCTAGTATTGCGCTCGAGGTGAGCAATACTCGTACTTTACTATTAAACTTATGTTTACTTAGTAAACAGCAAAATCTTATCCGTGGGTGTACCCACTGCTTGTTCTAATATTATCTAATATGATTATCAATGGGCGTCTGACTTTGCAACTCCTCTATCCATTATTTTTCCACCGCATCCTGCAGCCGATTGCATGCGGTATAGAAATTGATAACAATAGCCTCTAGAATGGAAGTTGAGCTTCGTGGAATACTATACACAATGGTGGCACATAAATCGCACGCATTTTCCTTTGATACACACAGAATTAGATTGTTTAATCGTTTCACTTTCCTAGAAGTGCAAGCTGATTCAAACAGATGGCACATGAAGGAACTTAATAAGTGGGCAAAAAGAAATTTTTAATACCTTGCATAGATAGGAAAAATAGTCGTGCGTCGCTTGCGGATTGCTCTGAATTCATTCAAAATGCTCCGATCGCCACGATTCCTTCAGATTCGTAGAATTCAGATCATTGAGCAGAAGTTTCTCGATATTGTTGGGTCCTCCAATCATTATTAAAAAAGTTAGCAGGCGCACGAAAAAACGTTCACAAACTTCTCTGTGGAACTGGTCATCGACTGCTGCGTGAGCTACGTGATAGCAGTTGATAACAGTAGTTGATAATAGTAGTTGATAACAGTCACTGAAATTGACTTGTTTAATGTTGAACTGGCTGCTCATTGTTCCATTGCTATGTTATTATGTCAGCAGATTGTGCCATTTCAATAACGCTACATGTTCCAATGCTTCCTTTCTAGTCAAGAAGAAGAAGAGACAACCTGTCTAGTTCTGTGTTGATACACTTGTCAACGACGGTGTCATTGGGTTAGAATCAGTCACATGTACAATTCTAAGCTTTTCATTGGTCATTCATGCCCCAAGTTTGTTCTTCATGGCCCGCGACCGTGTGTGAATTATCATTCTATGCGACTTCAGATAAACAATGTGTTTCTATGCATGCGTGAGCCAAGTGAATGTCACCACCTGACTCTTCCAATTCCTATTTGACAAAAATCAAGTCAAGGTTAGTCACATGATCTGTCTGACACCGATTGACGTGTCACACACATCACACGCGTCATGCACTTTTCTTAACAGGTTCTGTTAACAAATAGGGTCTGATAAAAAAATTAAACAAACAGAATGTCTGGCAACACTTCATTGCTGAGGTAAAATCTTCATACTGTTTAGGGCTTCTGATTAAGACTTCTATTAAGCTATCAGAAGGTCTGATATAGCAGAAGTAATTGATCATAGCCCCAGACCAATATTTTGACCGGTCGCAATAATAGACTGCGAACACACATAATGTATTTGCCCAACTGTATGCCTATATTCAAAATGTATACAGGCATACACAACCCGAAGCTATGCGCTGAGATTTAGTGCTTTCAATGCAAAGGTAGGCAAAGAATTAAAGTAAAAATTCGGATTATTTCGAATTGGGTCGGATCGGATCCGATATCCGTAAAAATATGTCGGATCGGATTTACTATCAAGCCATTCGGATTGGATCGGATTAGGATTTTTCCCGTTGACAATCACATTGGATCGATGGCCATTCTCTTATCCGACGCACATCTTTACTTCTGATAAGTTTGAAAACGTCGGGGAGGTAACCTATAAACACCTACTCCTTGCGAAGCAGCAACAAGCGAAAATTGATAATTTTCAATGTGAAATTGCTCTGTCGAGATATTGAGTGTTGGATTGTAAATGAGCATGATCTGCTTTGGTAAATATTTCTTTGAAAAAGTTGTGGCCTACTGCAATTTCCTGATTTTCAGATGTGGCGTGAAGAGATCGGAATCACAGAAATGATGTTGGCCTACATTGGGGAATTTGCCGAGTTTCAAGGATGGTCAAGTTGGAGAAAGATAGTTATTGACATTCTTACTTGTCACGAGGAAGTGAGACAGTGAGTTGTCTGACATTATACTAAATTTTAACTGTCTCAATAATTTGATTGCCACTGAATGTCTGAAACATTTTCAGTAGCTATTTTCACTGTTATGATGTGTCCAGTCTACCAGTTGCAGAGAAAAGCAGATTGACCATTACGAGCAGACAGAGCAGAATATAGAAAAATATAGAAAAATGAGCAGAATTGGCGTTATGTTTGAGGAACTAGCAGTGTACAGCAATATTTTTGGGTTGTTGCACCTTTATTTCAGCGTTGCAAAGTCACTCAAATGATTATTCTCTCAGATAACTGAAGCACCAAAATTCGCTTCCTCGATTTCTTGCGTACATTGTATAAAGATGAATCTAGTCGCTTTGCTCAACGATACTTATTAATGTTTATGTGTCCTTGAAGTTTTTCTTCAGTTTGAATCTTACCAGAGATGTAAGTGCAATAAAAATATAGTTTGTACTGTAGAAGCAGTCAGGCAGCGGTGTGTCGAGCAAAGTGACATCACCCATAATGATGCATAATGCACGTCTTTCGTTGACACACCATACTGCTACTGTAGGATTCTCATGTGGATTGTGGATTAGAACATCGACGTTCTTTTATTGTAACTTAACTTAAAATCAGTTATCTTTGCAGTCAAGTAATTAAAGTACCCTTGAAATCCATTGTTTAGTCAAATATCTCACTACCTATACCCATCACTGAGGTGCTGAGGGCACCACCTTTCTTCTTGGTCTGACGTTTTAAATCACACAAGCTTAGTCAGATGCACTATCTATCTAAAGTTGCCGTAAACTTTCATCTGCAACATTGAGGCATTCAAATTTGTGTTAACGAATGCTGAGAGAAAACATCAAAAGCATCTCAGAGGACAAAAATCATTTAATTTTTATTGTCCTAATATTTTTTGTGATAATTGTCATCCTGATAATATTTAATAAATTGTGATAATATTTGAATAAATATTGAAGCAAGGCACAAATGAATTTAAATAGTAGCATCATGAATTGAACCGATCGATGGAAATGCTCTGCGCAATACAAATGTATGTTGATGTAAAAGTGGAATTATTCTAATTCAAAAGCTTCATAGTCAATTTAAACCTCTCGTTTAAGTGGTTTCTGCATTTTTCATGCAGGGTGGGCTGCACTCTGGATTTAAGCTAATTCAGAAAATCCAACAAAATCAGCGGCATGCTTTTTTACGATTGGTGGCCTAATATTGACATAGTAGCTATTTATGCCTTTCTTCATGATGGTTTGTTTGCGTCTGCGTGTACTTTATCTATGAGAAGGGGTTGGCTAGTACAGCAATTGCAGAATAATTTATATTGTTATGTTAATATATTGGAACTTCAAGCTTTTTATGATTTTCAATATGATTTAAAAAGCCTGTTGAATCAAACGTCTTCTTTATTATCATTGCTAGTATACATTTAACATGGTTGTAGTGGTGGCCATCAGATATTCTATATAGTTTGCTATAGTAGATGATTGCAGAGTGTCAGTTCGATAAGCACAGAATACATGTAGAAAGATGTCCTGAGACTGAAGCAATCTGAGCACAAAAAATCCTCGACAGACGTAGACGCTGCGCTTCGTCCTGTAAGGTCTCATCAGTACAGATCGGAATGAACCTAAATAGCTAAAAATATCTAGATTTGCTGAACAAGCTGAAGCTGAACTTTTTCAGATATATAATTTGGCTTTCCATATTTTCTATCTTAGTTAGTTGTTTATTAATGTAGCCTGTTTTTTGAATGCACGCAAAATCAAAGCTCAAATCTGTATTTCAGTCAAAGGATTGCTCAGCTCGATGGTGTTGTTATTAATGAAGATATGCGAAAGCAATTTGTAAACATGGTGAGTATCCGTGAGAAGTCACTTATTCTGATACACACATTGCTGACATAAACAAAACATTACATGCTATATGTGTTTTCGAGTCAGACCACGAAAACTTTCTGTGTTCAAATTTTCATTGTAATATTATGAATTCTTTAACGCGACTATGTGGCTACTGTTTCAGTCGCGCAGAAGCTGCAGCCTTGTCGGTGAATAAGCTTGTGCTTGTGCTATGTTGTAGGAGCGCACACTTCATCTCTTTCTTCACTCTTTATTAGCTTTTCTCATTATTGAAGATATTTACTTTTGTGAAGAGAGGCTTTTTTTGGTAATGTGCATCATTGTTGGCACGTACACTTCTTCCATAGACACGAAAGAATATCAACTATAAAAAGCAAACCAAAACCATTTAATTTCATGAAATTAAGTTACTTATTTTCTCATGTTCAGAAGGTTAGAAATACTCCTGTAAATCTGTAATCTGTTTCCAGGATAGTGTCACAAAATACTACCACTGTCGATTTCATATTAGGATGCGGTTTATATGACTTAAACACCAAAATGACATGCTTCTTCACTTTATTTTGATATTTTCAGTCAAGTACAGTAGCAACTAAAGCTCATCAATTCAAGTGTTGCTTGTAACAATATACCAGAGATGAAAAATCAGCCGCCGGCTGAGATAGTCTACAAGCAGCATAATTTTTAAATGGGATAACACACTGGTGGACACACTGGTGGGATTTGGTATACTTTGGCGCCTCCTTTCAACTTTGAACATCCCTGCTACCTCTGCATTGTAAGCTACCACAATCTCTGTGCATTTAACCAGTATGTAGCTTTCAACAATTCTGCCAGCTGATTGACACAGCAGATGTTCGAAGCGTCACGAATTCAAATAATTACAATTTCTTATTGATATAATGGTATTCCTTTATTGCTTTAGAACTTTACAAAATAAAACATAAAAGAGATTTTCAGCATTTTTCTGTTGTGCGCGGAATTTTATGTTCCGCATAATAGCGCAGCTAATTTTTAAAGTATCTCTGTTGAATATCGTCGGAATCTTCCTGAATCGATGGTCACCCTGAAAATGCTTGTCGATCATCATCAAAAAATATCCCACACTTATTGAAGCATTCCTTCTGCATGGAGGATTGGACCACATCACTGATCTTGAATGTCACCTCCTGCCGATTTTATTGTCGTTGTTTTGATATTTCAACTTGTGTTTATATCCATTTTGCCTCATTATTTCCTGATAGTGACGAGCAGATTCATTTAACGAATCTTCATTAGATGATAGGTCACTGAGTCGTTTCTCAATCGTAATAAGCAACTGCCTGATTATGCTTGCAGGTACATATTGATTACTTACGCTTGATTATTTCTTGATCCTGCTTTCGATAAGGCCTGTGGGATCCATCAGTTAGATTCAATGTCATATCTAAGAAATTTACCACTCGTAAATTCCATTGAATTTCGACTTGAAGACCAAATCGTCCGAATATTTCGTGGAAATGTTTCCTTGCGACATCTGTTTGTCTTCCAGTTATATTATAAAATGCAGCAGCCCATCATCTCGATACAGGCCGATGCAATCCTTGACAAAGTCCTTGGCTAAAGTATGCAAAATGCATTTTCCAACTGTATCACATATATCAACTGCATCACTAGATCTCATGGAAGCGTCAAAATTTACGTTATTCTTTTTGCCACTCTGTTCGCCGTCTTTGAATAACGGCCATCTTCGTCAATACTGTTTTCCTTGTAACTTCTTCAAGTCCAAATCGACATCCAAAACGTCCAATGAAGTTTCCAATATTTCCTGTGTTATTGAAGGATAAAAGTCTTTGACGTCAAAGATCATGAATTTACCGATAGATCTGCATTCTAATCCTTCGAAACATCAAATCACCTCATTTGTGTTTTTCCACTGACAAACCCCAGTTTCACTCCGCAGCTTTTCAATGTTCTGGAATACTCTTGCTTATCCGAATTTCTTATCTTGCTTGATTTTGCTTTTTGAGGCGTTGATAAGTCGAGTAGTGGGGTCGAGTTTTGGTCCCTTGACATGATGATACTGATGAAGCACATATTTTTGGAATTTCTATCAATTTTTCCAACACTTCAATATTAGTGTCAGATTTCTTGCACGTAGTCGTGACTGAATTACGTAGGAGGTGTTTGTAAAAATAAAAGCAATGTCAAACGATGTGATAATGTCCTACAATGCACAGGTAACAGGGATGCGATTGCCGTTCGTAGCTGAGAGGTTTCGCCAGAGTATGTCAAATCCCTATGAAATCATTAAGCCTTAGGACTTGATGTGCATTTTCACAAGATCGCCCTGGGCTCTCATCGGGGCGCTTTAGAGCTGTAGGAGGTTGCCTTTGGGACAGATGTTAACTTGGGGCCTTATAACTTCAGGATGGCTTCTTAGAGCGTCCTAGAGCGCCTTGGGACTTCATGAAGGCATCTTAGAGTTTCATCAGGGCGCCTTGGAGCTTGAGAAATACGCCTGAGAGACAGATGAAGGCAAAGTTTGAGGTAGGTTTTTAGAGAATGGGGCAACCCCTTAGCCTTATATTCTACCACTTAAAAATGATTTTCAGGAAGAATGGGGCTCCGAACGAGTGTATTTAGTACCTTTTTATCGAAATCATTCAAGAGACGTTCAGGTGATATTGACTACTGTTGGAGAACAATCTTATAGCCTACTTGCATAATTGTGATTGATAGGCATTTGGAAACTAAAATTGTTTCATATAGTGTCTGACCATTGACCGGCCTCGAACCGCTCTGAAAATCGGCATGAGGTCGGGTTTATGACGGACCCGTCCGAATACTTCGGCGGTCAGTTTCCATCCGCTGCTGCTATTCAGTCTTTATAAAGATTGCTTTAGATAGATTGATTGTCTGATTTATATTCGTATTAGATGATGTTTATGGATTATCGCAATTGACTAAAGCTGTTTGCATATGAGAAATACACCTATGTGTCACTACTTTATTTTGATTATAGGGGATGGTAGAAGATAACGCTGCGTCGTCACCGATGGAAAACCATGATCAAGTAGCAGAACGTAGCAATCAGCTTGATGCCTATCAAATGTATACCGGCGTCAGCAAAGACCAAAAGGCTCAAAGGATAAAAGATGCTGACAATGTGTTACAAAGCAGCTCAAATGTTGCATCGAATATTAAGGAAGACGATTCTGACTTTATACACATTAATGAAGTGAAGGAGGAGAATGCGGATATGAAGGAAGTCGCCTTAGAGGGTGAAGAAATTGTTGAACAGGAGCTATCGATGGAATCCGGTAAGTGATAGCAACAACACAGGCATGAAAACACATAATCATAAGTCCTGAATGGGTTTGACTCCTGCCAGCCACACACCTTTTGCATGACAACTTTATCTAGCCCTCGTTCATTTCGGATTTGCATGCATGTGCGCTTATTCTGGGATAATTCTACTTGATGCAACTCAATATTCAATTATTCAAATATTCTGTTCACTTTCAATCGATCATTTCATTCAATGTGCGAGTTAATTAAATCAATGTCATCCATTATTTCAGAGATAATCAATGAGGAATTTTTCAAAATTGGTGACTTATATCAAAAACCTCCACAAATGGCATACAGAAATGTTCACAATGATCCATGTCTTCAAGACTTTCGGCTATCTGAATCCACGGGGGAATGTAGCTCAAAAGCGACAATTCAACGAAATCCCCCGATGAATGAAACTCCCATATTCATTTCACAAACCCCTGAACGGTCATCATCAACTGGAAATGCCTGCAGTTTTTGTGGCAAGCAGTTCAGTAGATATTCAGAGAAAAGGAGACACGAAAGGATACATACTGGTGAAAAGCCTTACTCCTGCAGCTACTGTGGAAGATCCTTTACTCAAATAAATCACAAACGTAGTCACGAGCTTATTCATCGTCGCGAAAAGCCTTATGAATGCAGTTACTGTGACAGATCATTCGCCAGAAATGAAGACAAACAGGCTCATGAACGGAATCACACTGGAGAGCGACCGTATACTTGCAGTTATTGCAATAAAGGTCTGAGCAGTCTTCGTCAGAAACGGTCACATGAACGAATTCACACCGATGAAAAGACGAATGCCTGTAGATTCTGTGGAAAGACATTTAGGCAGCTTTCAAGATTATTAGCTCACGAACGTATTCATTCCAACGAGCCGAATTTTGAATTTACATGAAATTGCGTTCTTCAGTAATTGAAGAGATGTAGTGACTAGTCGGCCATTCATTGTACTGAATGATTCTCGTTCATGGCTGACAAATTGCTATATTGCAGTTGCTGCTATTAATGTATTTTGGTTACTCATGCTTTTACCTAGAAAAACACTGTGATTATAAAAGATTTGAATACTCAATGATAGCATTATGGTCTATCATTTATGATGGTGAAAATGTATGATGTCCATTAAACAGAGTCAGAGTAAATTTTGATTGTCATTGAATTCAGATAGACGTTTGCAAGTCATATAAGCAATATGCTTATTTCAAGGCTAGGGATTCATAAGTGTGGATATATTCTTGTTCTTGAATAACTACATCAATTTTCTTGTGGTTGAGACTTCTTCAGGAACCGTAGAAAATCAGAAATGTGATAATATTGCTGTCGCCATTGTTTTAAATGCTATTTTCATAAGTGGTAACTCTAATTCTGGGATAATATACATGTACGCTGATGCTTTTTATCGACAAATCGTTGAACTTTGCTCCTGTAGCCTCAACTAAAACGATCCTTTGCGAAATTACTTCTAACCAGTGAAATTGTAGCTCTTTATATTTATATGGATTATAGAGTTTTGTAAATGACTTTTTTATAATGAATTTGCATCTGCTGCGCATATCATTTTGTTTTTGCTTCATATTGAGTGTCCTTGATTTTTATTCTTCGCGAGATCTTGTTACTTTAAATCGTCAAATAATTTCACTACTAAGAAACAATTTCTAATTGCTGGAGTTGTTGTTGTCTACATGGTTAAAGCAATCGATGCATCAAGTATGGAAAAGAGACCCACCGTGCATCTATAATAAAATATTGAGATGTTTGAGTAACTGATCAGACCTTATGAAATCATCTTGCCTATCATAATCCCAAATAATCCATCAGAATAATCATTTTCTTTCATTGTATGCGATAAAATTTTTTATAGATTCCGGCATGCATTTTACTGCAGTTGCTAGTTGTAACAGAGCTACGCGTGGAATGAAAATCATGAAAATTATGTGTAATGCACATAATGAATGCTTCTGATTTTGCTACAATGAATATGAAATATAATATAATGAAGATAACCACGAGTTTTGCTGAATATGTCATGTACAACGCCGCCGACTTCTGGGGGAAATTTTATGTTGTCGAAGCAATGTTTGCAGCACTCACATAATTTTCGGACTATTATTTGCCTGGTGATGTATACTGAATTCCCGTGGAAACTATTCTCGCATTTTTTAGAAGGAAATGCTCTCTAGTATTGAAGATTTTTACCTTGAGTAAAACTAGATCACTAAACAAGCTTTTAGTTTCACGTGACCTTGTTCTTTGGTTGCTAAATAGGGTAAGAAAATGGCTGGCCTAGTGATCTTAATCCTATTGCATTGTTTGTAACCCAATCTGACCCTGTATTATTGATTCTTATATCTGTGGAAATTTTCACGGCAGAAAAGGTTTTCGAAATCTTCCCGATTTTTTTAAATTGTTTTGTCTTCATTTTTGATTGTTTAAAGATGCAGTAAACTTAAGGAATATTTATTCATTGAACTGCACTCTGATTCCATTGTTAGTCCCTCATTTTCCATTTTGTCGAAAGATGTATGTAGACTTGAGGACTTTTGACGATATTTAATTCATCCGCAACAGCAAGATGCTGCGATTCTTTCAACTAGGAATCATCAGTGTGGCTAAGAAATGGACAAATTAGTTTTTGTGCATGATAGCTGTATTGACTGATGAATAAATTCATAGATTGCACAAAAGGCAGTTCTGCGTTTTTTTATCCGGACTTACCAACCTGCCGTGTGACTGATAATCATAGTAGATTGCTGAGTGCCAGCTCGCTGCGGCAAAAAATGAAAAGATCTCCACAATTTGTAGGCAAATTGAAGCACTTGCTCAGCACATCGTCCTACCAGGTCTGTAGGCGAGATGGCATTCTGCAGTGCACTTTGATCTCAGTCGAACCCGACTAATAAGTGAGGATAAACAAACACAGCTGCCTGTTGTGCAGTAGTCCAACTGTTTGTTCAGCCATCCTTGATATCACAAGCTGGTTTGGGGCTTTTTCTCTATGATTATTCTCAAGTCATTTCGAAATTTTCACTTCCTTGGCATTCATTCCGATAATCCGTTATGTTTTACCTTAGTAATTGAATTCTAGGGTTGTCAGAACATTGGTCAGAGCAATCTTCATTGAGCGTTAATGTTAATCATAGGTGCTATGAGGATATACAACTTAAGTCGCAGAGTCTCAACCAACCCATAAGACGCGAGAAGACCATTTCACCTTCATTTCTCCTTCAGTGTTAACACTGATCTCCTGAGTTAATCGATCTGAATCGTCACTTTCAATTGCCAAACGCTCTGTAGAGCCATTACCATTTTTTGCATGAAACCATAAATGATGAGCGATTCATGCCATTCTCGACAGCAAGATCTTTGTGCATGATGACTGCTCTACGCATAGGAGAGTGTCATCATGATTGTGTACTATCTGTGAGTGAGTTGATTTTTTCCAGCTTTTTGCTCTTGGAAGAGATGCTTTAAGGTTGCTGGATAGTTGGTGCGACATCGATTGAATGGCTTTCAAGAAGTCCGAGCCTGCTTGGACATAACATTTGATTGTCTAGTTTCACCCGAAGCGAACAGAAAAATCACAACCGGCCCTCGAAATAAAACCCACAATTAAATTGGGCAAAAATAATGCGAGCCGAATAATACGAGAAAATGCAGTACATTGAATTGCAACCCTTGCAGCAGAATGACTTGAAGCATTAAGACTTACCAATGACTATTCTTGGTAAAAAGCGTCGGCTAACTTACCTGACGCAGATGAATGATTAAAGCGATATTCTTTTAAAAATGATGACCCATTGCAAATCTTGAACATGAAAACAAGCATTAATTGCCTCATTTTTTTCAGAGTCATACATGAAAACTGGATGGTAGCATAGCTTGGATAAGCTTGCAACAACTTAACATATTTCACACATGACAGAAATGACGCCGCTTCAAATAATAGCATCAATTAAATACCTTAATAAAATTGTCATTAAGATGATGCTACTATTGACATGAATAAAGTAACTATTAAAATCAATGAGAGAAAAGAAAGAGAATACGAAACGTTGGAAAAGTTGCAAAGTTACAAGGTAAAGAAAGACTATGCACAAACTCTTGTCTACGCAGGTCAAGCTTAAACCGTAAATGCACACAGCCTCGAGCATGCGTGATAAGGAAGTGTTCGTTGACGAGAAAATCACATTGAAAAGGCTAGCAGCCACTAAGAGTCACAGCTGCACACTTGAAGATGGCTTGTTATTGCACTCTCTGGTATTCTTGTCGATCTTGGCGGGCACTTGAGATGGTGTTGTTGCCATCGCGGAATGTTCTCAGCTATCTTTGATAGACGCCGACCAGTCCTTCCAATATACATGCTTCCACACACACACACACACACACTTGAATTGGTAGATTACTTGGGAAGGAGATGGAAGTCTGTCTTTCAGAGCGGGTAGCTGAATTCTTGGCGTGCTGAAAACCATCATCGGTATTCAAGCGATATCACAAAATATGAAAACTGTGATACAGTTGATAAATGAACCATGTTTTTGTGTTGGTTTAAAAGCCATGAAAGAATTGCATGGTTGCAAGAAATACAAAACTATATGGAGATATTGCTGAAATGCTTGAATGATTGAGCTCTAGTTTGTCGTGTGAGTGTCGTCCAGATGCAGCAGTGTCGTCGAAATGGTCTGAGCGAACTTGCTCGATGTCGAACAGTATCGTGTAGGCGTTGTGAATGGAGTTTTATTATTTCAATCTTAGGTTTAGCGCAATCTATCTATGCGGTTTTAATCATAAAATTTCAATTCTCAATTCATAAATCAGCAGACCATCGACGAAATCTGATGAAAAAGCCCGTGCAAAGACATTCTTCTGCCGTACGGAATGTCGCATTGCTGCAACAACAAAATCATCGTCCAACATATTTACCTCTGTCCGGCAAGATTTGCAAATATTGTCCGGCTTAGTTATTGGCTGCTGTTGCTGTGACCTTGTTCATGCATTCATGTTGACCCTTGTTCATGTATTAGCTACATTTTGTATCTTTTCGTATTAATGGACATTCTTGTAATTTAGCGGGTTCAGCAATTTAACGGGTTTAGCAATTATTTAAAGCTTTCGTGTCGATGTATGATAAAGTATGGACAATAAAATCATAAAATTCCGTTGTAGGATAGATATTTTCAAAATTTAGATGATTTCCAATTCAAACGTGTAAGTGGCTACAATTTGTAGCTAACGCACAGTGGCATTTTATCACAATTTATCCTTCCTATTTCTTTGCGTAAGAAATATTATTTTGATTCCACCCATGCAAACTTTGCGTTCAATCGGATATGCACTTGTAGCTATTGGTCAGCTTTTATATGGTCTTCTTAAGCTAAATCACAAGTTAGATGACAACATTTCGTTTGGAAATGCGGTCAAATTTTCTTACTAGATGACTCTTATTGACACGGAAATCATGATAACAAGATCGTCCTCGCTTGTTATCTTCCCAAGCGAAAGAAATATGTGGTCTTGTTGAGACTACACAAAACTGCTTCTACAGAAAGATTGTAATGCTATTACTGTATAGTTCTGTTGCTTCCAAGACCAGATACACAATTTTGATGGTGAAGAACTTTTTTGTAGGAAACTCTCTTCGGCATATTTCAATCTTGGTTTTACCTCCCTATGCGCTCTTTTTTTAATTTGACATACCTCCTCTAGCAAACGACGCCTCTAATAAACAAGAGGCAGCTGAGATGTCAACTTCTTTATGAACGTCGTCCTCTAATAAGCGCCATACCTCTGATATCAACAAAATTGATAGAAGTGTAGTGCATACCTATATGCCGTTCATTGAGCTACAGAAACATGAACATACTTATCAAACGTCACTGGAATATTTGGTGATATTGTACTGTTTGTGATCTACTTCTACATTGTTAAAAAGGAGTCACACAATAAAAGCGTCACTCTTAAGCCAATTGGCTAATTGATAATTCCTCCATAGTACAGAAAATTGGATAAATTATATCTAATTTTACATCGCTATCGACATCAGATTGTGAGTTAGAATCAGATTCGGCAACTTTTAGAGTTCCATTAACGTCGAGCATTGACTCATCGCACTCAAGTTTTGTGCGAGCCCTGCATGCAAGTGACTATGGGAAAGAAACAGCAAATTCAAATAATAAACCGGTTAAAACTTATCACACATTGTGCCCAATCTGCGTCGAAGTCAACACACCTTATTAGCAATCTGTAAACCGGTAATGCAGTAAGAAGAATGCTAGATGAGTTTTCAGGTCTTGTCGATAGTTTTCCGTAAAAGTCAAATGCCTGCAATCAATTTGGACTCAATCTTACTCAATTTGGAATACTCTCACTGATGGAAAATCGTTAATTTTAATAAACGCCGCACTTAAAAGGATGAAATACGGTATCTCTCCTTCCTATGTTATACCTGTTGCGAAGATGTCTGTCACCACTTGTCTCTAGTTTTCTTCATCATAATCTTCCTATCAGCTCTCCCATGTAATCCCAGCTCCTTCTGTCATTTTTAGCAATATAGTATTTTAGCGTGCAGTCCTACAGGTGATGGTAATTTTTCACAGACTCAATTAGCTTTTCGTCGTTTATTAACATCTTACATATATGCGTATGTGATTCATTGAACTGACTGAGCTGTGGCTAGCTGGCTGTGTGAAGAATGACGAATTCATATGCTGCACAGCAAAATGAAGTTCATTGTAACCAAGTTCATACTCAAGCAATTGTTGTTCGACAATCCGATGCCGCAAGTCATACATACTTGCTGTCGGCAATTTTATCCGGCATTAGTTTTGCTGTCAAGAAGAAGTATGAATTCAGCTTAAATGGCAACCTGAATGATTTCCGCTGAATTTTAAACAAAGAGCCTCTAGAAAAGCTTTTTTGTTTCCTTCGTCCTGTGCCTACTGAAGTAGGTTGGGCGTGACATGTTTTCTTAATTTTTTATAACGTCTGTGCCCTGGAATCCAGGAATTTCATATTCCAGCACCTGGCAGTGGCTCCCCTGTTTCGATTTTTCATCTCGTAATTTCCTACTTTTCAAAGGATTCAATGCAAACGCCACACTGCAATGCTTCATTTTGCACGACTTCGATAACATGAAACATTTGATGAGATTTAGAGTGAATTTAATAAAAAGTTTTTTTGTTATCGAAACTTTGTGAATGATTCGAATGCATGTTGCGTAAAAATTACATGTATTATTGAAGTTACTTTGATCCGTTCTGATAATTCTACTTGCCTAATTAATCTGTGTTCTCTTGTCAGATGTGGCGCAAAGAAGTAGGTATTACGGAAATGATGCTAGCCTATATTGGAGAATTTGCAGAATTCGATGGATGGGCGAGTTGGAGGAATGTTGTAATTGACATTCTCACTTGTCACGAAGAAGTAAGAAGGTAAGTGAGTACCGTCTTAAAAACCTAAAACGTCTAGACTGCATCCCGCCCTTGTACTGTGGTGTTGCTACATTAATTCAGTCTCGAAAAGGATTACATCATCCTGATGAAAAACCGTGCTATTAAGGACTTGCGAAATGGCAAAATTCGAGTCGAATTTACCTTTACGTAGACCTACTTAAATCATGTTTATTCACGACTTTTCTGTTATGGATGACTATCAAAAGACAACGGGCGATCATAAAATAATACACAGTCAAATAAAAGCGCTTATATTTTCTTAAATGAACTTATATGAATACTTATATGAAAGCGCTTCCTATTTATAAATTAACCTCTTTCAGCTGACATCTTGACCTTAGATTATGAGTTAGGTAGTGCATATTCATTTTACACGCGATTTCCCATTGGCCCTGTTTTGTCAAAATAGCTCAATGATAGGAACTAGGATTATAACCTCAAGCTTTTAGAAAAACTTTCAGATCTCACCCACCTGACAATGTAGCTGCCATCAAATATGCCAACACTTAAATCTTGAGCTCGTGAAAGCACATTGAGCTAAAAATCCATAGATTCAATCGTTTAATTACATGATGAACCAGCTGCCTTGTATCTCACTTCCTATTAATGAAAGGAATAGCCTCACTTAGCTTCACTTGATTCTCTCTATAATATTGATTCAATTTTCTCACTTGCGATTATGACAAAGTCAAGATATTGATGCCACTGTTTGTAAATAAGCCTTTTCATTCTTCTCACTCACTCACATTTCCTTTCAACGTCCGTCTTAACGTTGAAGGACGGTCTTCACCTTAAACGTTATGTTGGGCGGTCTTCCCCGATGGCAATCTTCCACTTTTGTCGGTCTTCTTCGCGCACGTCAAAGAAGAATGTCTTCCTCTTTCTTGGTCTTCTAGCTGATCTCTTCCTCTCCCACCCCGATCCACTCCGTTTGGTCCTTGCACCGCATGTGCTCGCATACATCATTCTCTGACGACTTGCGAGATCGAAGGAATCCTCATTTCTCTTCTGAGCATTTCATCAGACCTTCGCACAAGCAGGCTATCGTGGTCTGACCACAAGGCCGCTCTTCAGAACTGTAGGCAATACGTTTTCTGATCCAGGCGGCATAAACTTTCCTTTCTTAATTTGAGTGCAGTACCGAAAACTCATTTTGCCTAACTTAGCAAAATCGAACAGATTTATCTATATATATGTAGATCCATAAGTCTAATCTTATTGTATAAAATCGGTATGTAATAAAGGGGATCTGATAGGAGCTAATTGACAAAATTTTTGACACAATTATTGGTAATGCAATTTGGATCTCCTTAAAGTGCAAATGACTACTCGGTTGCCGGGTAAAATTGAAAATAGAAGAGCGAGGGCGGCATGAGTGAAGATTTCAGTATCAAAAAAACGAAATAATTCAAAAGATACTAATCTTCACGGTAATTTATTTTTTTATCATTTCCTGTACATATGTACATGTAGGCATACCTCGCGAAGGAATTTCTTAATGCGGCTTTAATAGCACTTTGGAGGGCTATATCTGTATCCCAGTGCATTTAAGACTAATCTTGTGTCATCTTTCCGATATTGGGGAAAAATTTCAATAAATAAACAATAAAATTTGCTTATTGCCATTGTTATTAAACAGTCATTCGCACTAATTTACCTGAACACACATACGTGCGCGAATGTGATTGTAATTTCTATAAGTATTTACAAGCCCTGACTGTGAAAACGTAAAACTCAAACAGTTAGCGCCTCCACAGATGAAAACGGCACTATCTAGTTGCCTAGATCGATAGCTCGAAACATTGTAATGCATAGGTGGAAATGCGATTGTTATCTTTCTTTTATTAGGATACAGTGGTCCATGTGGTCAAGCAAATCTCCAGAAATGATAAAATGCCATTCAAGGCCCATCAAAGATTTCTGAATTAACAAATTTGAAAATGATGGATTATAAGGTATAGCTGTCATGAAGTTAATTCTTTGTATTAGATTTTTCGATTCTGTACGTAACTAAGACAGTTTAGACAACATAATGCAGGCCTCCCACTCAACCTAAAAAACCTAAATTTTTCAAATTTCAGTGAAAAAACCTAAAAATGGCCTAAATTTTTATAAGATACCTAAAAAACCTAAATAAATTAAATATATGTTTTCTGATGATGAACTTTATTTCAGTGACTACACCTCAATTTATCCTCCATCGCATGTATATGTTCTCTACAGAAAAATTACCTTTTACAGCTTATTTCAAGGAAATCCATTATCCATTAAAAGGTATGCAATTGTTCGTCCGGTTTGTTATATATTTCATTCGACTTTTGCCGATGTGAGAATTCGTTCTAAGGATACCCAAGTTATCAAACAATTGGACAATGGTCTTGATATGCTAAGTGAGAAATGTCAAAAATGTGCATCCTGAAGTGGAGAAAAACATCGAGTGACTTGTGAATATATTTGATTTGATTGATCAATATTCGAATTCTACAAGCGGACAAAAATTGAATAGAACTGTTTATGGATTCATGTGACTTTTTTGTTTGGTTTAACGTTCAATCTGTTACAGCTTTTTTCAAGGAATGTATTTATGGGGGTCAACCTTCTTCACAGAAATGTAATTTTACTGATTTTTCTTATTTGCCTTATTTGCCTTATTCGTATATCTGTTACTTTGAGAATAAACGCTCGTGCAATAGACATATGTTGAATTCAGACCTTTTTTATTTATATCAATGTACATTATGATATACTTGTACTCAGAATATAAGGTGATAGCAGCCAGGGATGCGAATTATAGAGCCACCAAATCTATCTAAATGTACAAAAATGTATATGAAACTACGACTTCAATCATTAAGGTCTTCCTATTTTTCGACTTCGAGGTAATTTACATCGACTTACATCAACATCCACTGCTACTCATTTATAAGGGTATGTTTTTGGTAACTGATCTTCCATATTCATCTATTTCCATTTCCCTGAGAGTGTATTTTGATATTATGATTTATAATTTTCATTGATCATTTTTTTAGTTTAACGAATCTGCGATGTGATCTGAGAGCGTAAAAATTTATCGAATGATGTTGATAATTAATTGCTTCAGAACATGTACATATGCAATGCCTATATCCATTATCAGTTGGTCTTACAGATCTTAACTTATAATTTGTCTATCAAATTACCCCTTTTTCCGAGGCTCTGCACCCCTGGCTTTTATGTATGCATTTCATATTCCGGAAAGTTCTCCTTGTCGTAAGCCGGTTACTTATCATTTGTAAGTTATCTTAACTTAAATAAAATAAAAATTGTCATTGTACACTTATTATCATGTTTCACCGGCAACATTTTACATGTACTGCAAATTAACTTACTATTTGTGACTAATTTTGCATTCAGTCACAGTCGATTGTGATTTTAAAAACACAAATTCACAAGACTTTCAATGACTTAAATAAAGCATTTGACTACTTGCAATCCTAACACCTACCTTGATTGTCTGAAGTCTGAACTTCAAATCAGCTCTTCATTTAGTATTCTAAATTTTGCTTATCTTGTGACACGAAGCTGCTTAGGCCCCTATACCATATTAGGATGAGTTCTAAATCTTAGTTAAGGATAAATACAACACTTTATGAAACGGAGAACCTTCATTATTGCATTAATTGTGAGAATGATCGTGATTTGCTATTATTAAATTAAATAGTCTTAATTCTTACTTAATGTTTTCTTTATTTTCGTATTTTCAGGTCATAAATGTCTGAGAGCAAGCATAGTACTACTTCTTATTGCACATCATGGGAGAATGATTTCGACTTCATCAAGCCAGCTTCTGATAAATACTCTGCATTATGTACATTTTGTAACAAAATTATCAAGATTGATAAATCCGGTATTGCACAAATTAAGATTCATGCCAGAGGTGACAAACACAAAGCTGCCGCTAATGTGTTTTCTGGAAGGAAAAGACAACAAACTTTTACCATGAGTGGTAAAGGTACAATTCAATTGCCGAATGCGATACTGCTCACTGAGAAAAACAAGGTTCTGAGAGCAGAAATATTGCAAGCTTTAAAATATGTCAATTGTAACTATTCCTTCTCGAGTGCCACTGAGGATACAGAAATATTGAGAGAACAATTTCCAGATTCAAAAATTGTTAAAAGCTACCAGATGAGTGAAACGAAGATGAAGTACCGGTATGTCATCCAGTTTGGGATATCACCTTATATACGAGAGGAAAATATTCGAGATTTGAGAAACAGTCCGTATAGTTTCAAATTTGACGAAACTACAACATCACAGGTCAAGAAACAGTACGATGGATATGCCCAATTCTGGTCCGAAAAAGAAAACAATATACAGGGTGGCGCACGTAAACCGCCGGATTTTAAACTTTTATTACTCCTCAAATATTCATCCGATCGTCATGAAATTTCGTCTAATACTAGCTTGGAGTATAGGATTTATGATGATTATACCTGTTGTACTGAGAATTGTCAGAAAATTCTGATTCTATTGACCGAATGACATGTAGTAAAATTGACATACCAACAATGTATCTTAACATGTAAAATTTAATGATAAACTTTTCCCTTTATTTCCCCCACGTCTTTATCAATAATGACCAAAACGAATTAAGGTAAATGTCATAGAAAACATCTATTAAATGAAAAACATAAGAAAAAAGTGTTAGTAGTCATCGAACTTCTACGTGTCCTCCTCCATTCTCGAGGACGGATTCGAGTCGCTTTTGGTAGGCCAGAGCAGTTTCTCGACACATCTCAGGTGTATCTTCTTGAAATGCTTGTATGATGCGGTTCTTTAGGTCTTACATGGATGTTGGCCGTGTATGGTAAACCTTGGACTTGACAAAACCCCACAAGAAGAAATCAAAAGAAGCGCATTTTGCTCGTTCTGCAACCGAATAATCATCCTTCTATGTTCGATACCCTAGAAATTCATCTTCTATGTTCGATTCTTTTCAGATAGTGATTTAATCGTCGAATGGTATTTTATATGACATGGAAGTAACTGAACAATATTCACTTCAAGACTGCGCACAATTCGTTGTGCAGAATACGATTCATGTTAAGTTAATTAACTTGATCTAGATTTTCGATGTCAACAAAATGAGTACATGTCATTCGGTCAATAGAATCAGAATTTTCTGACAATTCTCAGTACAACAGGTATAATCATCATAAATCCTATACTCCAAACTAGTATGAGTCGAAATTTCATGACGATCGGATGAATATTTGAGGAGTAATAAAAGTTTAAAATCTGGCGGTTTACGTGCGCCACCCTGTAGTTTCTGTGTATTGTGGTTCACCGGTCATTGTACCAGTGAACAACTCTTGGAGCATTTCTTCAAGTTGATAGATCAAATGCAGTTGAGTTCCCATTTGCTGATTCACATCGGTATGGATGGTCCAAATGTGAACAAAGCATTCCAGGACATGCTTAAGGGACATTGCGGAAATAAGCAGACAACTATTGTAGACATTGGTACATGTACTTTACATAAAGTACATAATGCTTTTCTTCAAGGTTTGACTGTTTTGGGCTTTGACATAGACAAACTCGTAATAGACATTTCGTCTTACTTCAAATTGTCCGCTGCTCGTCGTGAAGACTATGAAATGATGGAGACATTCACTGATATAACCCCACGAGTTGCGTTGCGACACGTTACCTCAAGATGGCTGTCTCTTCGGAAGGTGTGTTTGCGAATACTTGAACAGTATCCAAATTTAAAGCAATATTTTCTTGTTTATCTCCCAGAGCAAAAATCCTTCAAAAGAGATTGAAAACACGCCTCGATACCAAAGGATTGTTAAAGCTCTGACCGATCCGATCGCACAAGTCTACATCAGCTTCGTAGCATATGCTGTAACGGATTTTGAGAGGTATCTCACAGCGCATCAAACAAGTGAGCCAATGATACACAATATGCACGATAACATGATCAAACTGATGAGCAACGTCACCCAGAAATTCATGAAGGCGTCTCATGTTAATAGCAAATCAGACTTCTCCTCCATGAATTTCTCGAAACATCTTAAACATCTCAACAAAGTTGACATAGGAACACGAGCTTTGGTTTTGCTGTGCGAGAATAATGTATCTGAAAAGGAAAAACATGATGTCCAATCGAATTGTTTGAAGTTTTTTGTGAAAGCTGCAGGTAACTTGCAAGCACAACTGCCCATAACAAACGAGATTATCAAAGATGCCCGAGCTTTACACTCACACAATCGCTTAGAATCTTGGTCGCTTAAAGCAATTTCTAGGCTGGCACTCACAATTGCGCCAAGTATGTCCAAAGAAATGCATAGGGTATTTTCCGTGAATGAAAACTTGACCAATGAAGACATATGCGATATTATTCGATGTCAGTGGCGTGAATATCAAACTGAGGATATCCCCAAAGAATGGCACAGAACTCCAATGACGGACAAGCATCAAAGTAGAAGAAACCAGCATTCCTATTGGAAAGAGGTAGAAACTCAATGGTGCGAAATTGACAAAAAGGATGAAAATGAAACCCTTGTACCAATTGATGAGTACTGGGCTCGCGTCTTCCAGATTCAAAATGAAAATGGTCGGGCAAAATTTCCTCAATTGGCTGCCTTGGTTAAATGTGTTCTGTCATTGTCACATGGAAATTCCGGTCCAGATAAAGGTTTTTCTCTAAACAAAGCTATCTTGCATGCTCATGGTTCGTCACTTAATGAGGATACGCTCGTTGCATTGAGAAATGTTCGTGACAAACTGATCGTTTCAGGGAAGGTCACGAAATTTATCATAACAAACGAATTACTGCAATCTGTTAAAAATTCAGGACAGCGATATCACAATGATCTTGAATCCAAACGAAGATTAGCGGAAGCTGAATCACAACAGAGATAGATGAGAGAATTATGAGTAAGGAGGAAGGAATTCGAGTGGCAGATGAGGCCATGTCAGACGGGAACAAGAAGTTACAAGCTGCATTAAGCGCAAAGCCTCTGAGCTCCCAAAAATTGCAAGCTGCAAGCTCCCAGATTGAAATGGGAGCTGAGAGAAAAATAAAGCTTCAGCAGGAGATAGGTCTTCTAAAGAAACAAAGACTAGAATTAGACAAGCAGTAGTGATGAATTATATAAGTGTACTCCCTTTCTGTAATTACTCATATGTTTTCGAACACTTCAAGTTTTTGGATTTACATTCCGTTTCTACCTATTTGTTTTCACAAGACTGAAGGTTAGATTTTTTCTAATAATCGTTTATATTAGAGTTAATTTGTATTATAAAAAGAATAATAGAACTCGTTATGGTTTTCTATTCTTGACTGACGTTCTGAATTGATTGCGCGAACATTTTAAACAATTATATGCCTAAGAATCATAATACGAGCGTACAATGCTTGTGTTCGAATACATAGAGTATTACATTTGTAACTCACGCGTTATACTCGTTTGATTGATTAAGCATATTGTTAATAATCTACACTTTGTTAAATTTATAAGTTTGTGTTTTTAATATGAAACTTTATCATTTTGATTCCTATTTTTGAGAAGGGGAATATATTTTGATTGATGAACAGTCAGATTTTTTGCTTTTTCAATTTACTATCCCTACAAATTCATATTTATAAAACCTAAAAAAAATTTTTTCCAAGGCGTGGGAGGCCTGCATAATGTCTAGAAACGATAAAGGAAAGATTTCTTCACAGAGAAAGGAGGAGTTCAACCTGACGTCTTTGTAGTCAGACCGTCCAAGGGAGCGAATATTGAACGAGTCAATTGTCCCAGAGATGCTCATCTATTACACTGTCCAGCGATATTGCACTTGACTATATGTTTTTCATTTTTCTGTCTTTGTTCTTATCACTCGTCAATTCTTTCTTCAGACAGAGAATCGCAGAAGGACAGTCGTGCATCATGAACGAGGATGTAGAAGAAAACGTAAGCAAGCTGTTTTGAGATGCAAATTTTATGATATGCAATATAGACCGTTTCATAAATAATTGCACAAAAATATCAACCCATTTTCAAACGTTATTTTTGCATGGAAGATGTGGTTCAATTTAAACAAACTTTATAAAAAAAGATATATATAAATAGAAGTTCAATATCAGTGAACTTCATGCCATGTGGCAGACTTAATTTGGCAGACTATTCATGTCATGTCAGCTTAGTTGTGGTCAGCAGATTTGAAAATTGTTCAATTTTAGTCATTTTATTTACTGATGCCTACTTATGGAACCACATGAAATGCAAATTTTTGATTGTTGCCATTGAATCAGGCTTTTATGAACTTTTAGACGATGTATTGTTTTTGAATTTTGACGAAATTGAGAGAATTTTCATTCAAGTTGTTTACAATTTGCGTCATTTCACTTTCTTTTGGGTCATTCCACAAAAAATGACAGATTTCGGGAAAAGTGTGTGGCGAAGGTTCTCGGATTTTCTTCAAACTTTAACAGCTGATTGTTCTTGGTAGGACACCGACAGAAATCGAATATTTCCGTCTAACTCGTCATACTTTCCGAGCTACAGCTTTCTGAAGAAGACTATGCTCGACAAAAACAATCTTCTATCTTCATTTTTTTTTAATTTCCGTACTTTTGAAGACCTATATCTGAAACACTATGTAAGCTATCGTCACAATATTTTAGATGTGTATTATACTAGTGTAGGTTAGTATGCAAGTCAATTTTCAGCCCGATATCATCACTCAATCGTGAGATACAGATTCTCAAAGTTGACTGAAGTTTTGGGCCTACTTTTTTATATTCAAAACTAACTCAATTTCATGGGTAAAATTCAACCTGAAGATTTACTCCAAACTCAATGATTTTTTCACTATGCATTATGCATAACAACTGATAAGAGCTGGTACCAAAAGAAAGTTTCTACTGCAAGTCGTTGTCAAACTGGGAGTCGACGAAATTTGATTTTTTTTGAAAAGTAGCAAAAAAATGGCCATTTTTGATTATCATCTCCCGTTGACTGACTACTCCGATTTATGTGAAAGTTTTTGTCAACCACACTATGAAGCTGATAATTAACATACTCAAAGCTGAACGTGCGCTTCGGCTTCGTTTAGGAGCTAGAGCACTTTGAATTATCACTTCTTTTTTCATATTCTACTCTTCAAAATGTAGAAGTCGTATATATTATATATTAGTAGTTATATTATGTAGAAGTAGTAGTAGTTATATTATGTAGAAGTAGTAGTAGTTATATTAGTAAAATGATCACAAAATTTCGATCAATGATCTTTGTGATAGATGGTCCAACGGCGACTTAGAAGGTCTATGGACTGCAGCGGTTGAGAACAGCAAAGCTTTTCGATCCTCTCAAAAGCATCGAACCAAGTTGGAGGAAGCAGAAGCTAGGCTATCGGCTGCACTTGATCAAGCGGAAGATGGTTACTACAACAAGGCGTGCAGAATTTTATCTTCAGATGGTCTGTGTCCTACCAATAATGAAACATGGACAAAATTGAAATTGAAGCACCCTGAAGCCCCACTTCCTTTAGTACTATCCGACAGTCAGGATGAAACAATTCCACTAAATCTCTCTTCATCTTTTGATTTAATGGCTGTTTTGCATTCGTTTCCTAGAGCTACTGCTTGTGGTCCGTCTGGCTTGAGGGTACAGCACCTCATCAACGCATGTGAAGCTATTTTACCCACAAACCTGAGTGTTTCTCTTCGACACCTGGTAAATCTGTTGATCTGCGGCAAAGCACCACAAGAAATTGCGCATTTCCTCGCCGGTGGGAGTTTTAACGGCTTTGCTTAAAAACAAAACCGACGACTGGGATGTCCGACCAATAGCTGTCGGTGAAGTATACCGCCGTCTCACTGCAAAGTGCCTCTGCTCTAGCATTAAATCTGCAGCTTCTGAATATTTTGATCCTATCCAGCTGGGAGTGGCTTGCCGTTTTGGAACTGAGAAAATCATACATCGGACCAGATTACTCGTAGAAAGGAATTGGAATGAGGATGACTTCTGTCTCCTTAAAGTGGACATGGCGAATGCGTTTAACAGTGTTTGTCGTCAAACAGTTTTAAATCAGTGTTTAGAACATTTTCTATCAATCTATAAATGGGTGAGTTAGTGTTACGGAAAACAACCTCATCTTTGGCATCAGCTTGGGTGCCTAAGCTCAGCACAAGGCGTTCAACAAGGTGACCCGTTGGGTCCTTTCCTTTTTGCTTTGGCTTTACATCCTCTTCTAAAGAAGATAAAGTCAACTGTACAATTAGATCATCATTATTGGTATTTGGACGATGGCATTTTCGTAGGACACAAAGAGGAAGTGATACAAGCGTACAAATCACTACAGAAGGAGTCACAAAACATCAGACTTATCGTCCAGTCCCGCACGTGTGAGCTATTCCATCAAGGGAGTATTAGTGGCTTTGATGCTGATATCAAACATTTTTCGGTTCCGAACATCGAAATCCTTGGATCACCTATTGGTGACGCTACGTTTTGTCAAAATTTTGTGCACCTCAAGTGTCAGAAAGCCAGGAGACTTTTGGATAAGTTAACTGAACTACACGATCCCCAAGTGGCAGTTGCTTTGCTGCGATCTTGTGCATCCTTCTGTCGGGTAAACCACCTAGCAAGGACTATTCCCCCAGCTATTGCAAAGGAAGCCTTCGATTCTTTTGACATTGATATTCGTAGGACTTTCGAAGAGAGTGTAGCCATAGAGTTGTCTGACTCTGCATGGAACCAAGTTCAGCTTAAGCAAAGTAATGGAGGTTTTGGTCTGCGCTCTACAGTGAGACATTCTCCAGCAGCCTATATTTCATCAGTGTTTCATTCGTTCTCAGATGACCAATTGAATGCAGTTGTGGAGGAAAAAGACCGAATCAATACAAGTAGTCTCTTATTTTCCAGACCCAAACAACAAAAACTGTCGTCTGCCATAGACAAAAAATGCCTCAACTCAATTAAAAGTCAAGCAAATGGTGCGCATATCGTGCGCTTGAATTCAGTCAGTTCCGCCGATGCTTCATCCTGGATTACAGCGATACCGTCACCAGGTTTGGGCCTGCGTCTATCACCTAACGAATATCAGATTTTGGCAAAATGGTGGCTAGGCATCTCTCTATTTAAGGGTGACAGCTGCTGTTCTAGATGTCCGGACGTAGCACTGGACCCATTTGGACTACACGCCCTAACATGCAAAAGAAGTCCCGATGTGATTTCAAGATACAACACTGTTAGAGACCAACTTCGCGAGATATGCCAGTGGGGGAATCTGCGACCGAGCATTGAAAGGGATGCTGGCTTAGGGTTGACAGATATTAATAGACGACCTGCCGACATCTTGCTTCCAGATTGGAGCCTTGGACGACCAGGAGCGATTGATCTCACGGTTGTACACCCGCTTTCTACAAACAATATTTCCGTAGCGAGTACAACCGTAAGATCTTTCCTTGACATCGCTGAATGTCGCAAGCACTCCTCAAACGACTCGAAATGTGCAGAACTCGGGTGGAGATGCCTACCAATGGCGGTGTCTGTTTTCGGAGAATGGGGGAAGGAGTCGAAGGATGTATTTTCGCGCATTGGTGGGAAATTATCCATGTTGACTGGATCCCGCTTTTCTGAGGTCAGAGCTGCAATAATAAGAAAGCTTCTGGTGGCCTTGATGCGCTGTAATGCCCGATCTCTTTTGGCACACAAGGAATGCACAATTGGACAGGAAGAGCTTGCCATTGCTGGCAAACCTCTTAGGTTCTGAGGCAGATTTTCTTTTCTTAAAGTTTATGTGCCTTTTTTATGTATAGGGGTTGTTTTAACGGAGTTTCGTAGGACAATGATTTGATAATTTCTAGCTTTTTTAATTCCATTTTTTGCTTTTTTTAAATTCCATTTTTTGCTTTTTTTTACAGCGAATATTTAACTTCTGTTACTTGTACATTATTGTTCACTGTTTTCATGATAAATATAAATTTTGTTTATTTAAAAAAAATGTTAAACCTGAAAAAAACCCTTTTAAGTGACTGTGTGATAAAGCAATGTATCCATTTCAACACAGCAACTTTTTAACTTTTCTTCTACTTAAGCTAGAATGTTAGTGCATGGTCTTAAATGAGAGCTGATGTTATCAGCTCCAAGAATATGCAAGTTTTATATAAATCGGTCCATCCGTTCTCTTGCAAAATCAACAATCATCATTGACCACTGTGCCAGTCCATCTTTTACTGGTTTTGAGTTCATCGAGATATTCAAAATGTGCATCAAGCACACACGCCTTACACCGCACGGTCTCTGGCCGACTTCGCGACAAGATTCTATTGTGTCTCTCGATCTGCGAAGTCATCGAATACCCGACAAATGCTATGACAGACAGTAGTACCGATTAGTTACTGTTAAACAGTCGACAACTTATTTAATGCGATTCATGAACATCCCAAACAAATTCTTCGTATTGTAATTTTTCAGATGACACTCATTAATTGATTGTGTGCGGTCGGATCCTATATTGAGCTATCATCTGATCAGACCAACAACATTGACGTACGTTGGAAGTTGCAACTGTCCATCGACTTTGCAATTACATTTGATATTAAGAAAAAACGAAAGAAAATACTAAGTTTTCTGTTGTGCAACGATTAATGAAACGTTCTGTAAAGGGTTCAAAAGAAAAGATTCTTCGGGTACTTCCAAGCGATTATTATTGCGTGTGCACACGCAATAATAATCGCTTGGAAGTACCCGAAGAATCTTTTCTTTTGAACCCTTTATATTATGGAACCGGGTACGTGGAGGACTCGGCCTCAGGGCCATATCAGAAACGTTCTGTACATGAATGTCAGGCATGCCAAAATTGTCGAATGGTATTTATGATTGACCAAGTCATTGATTTTGCATTAAAAGCATTTTGCATATTATCAGAAATAAAAATCTCTCATCAATATATTCTTATTTGAAATTGTATCTGAATATTCATGCAATTTTCATTTGAATTCCTGACTATTTCTCTGTTATAGAATCTAAGTCAGACTTTAGATGAAGAAGAAATCACAGAAATCTCGGTTCCAGAAATTGAAGGTAAGAGTCATGCAGCAGTATTCGTTGTCACTAACTTAAGTCGATGTTGAATGTAGAGTTCTCCTGTGTTAATTTGAAAAGAAATAAGGTCGCGAATAAGATCTTCAGTTTATTGCCAAATACACTGAGGCCTTTCGCCCGCTCTCCTCGGAGTGTAACGCGGGAATGACATGACAATCGGCAGTTGATATAATAACTCCATATAGTTCACGCTTTCCGTCAGACACAAATAACATTGAAATCAAATAACATACAGACATGCCACACAAGTGTTGGTGTTGCAGAGACCTGCTTCACCATTGTAAACCGTTCGAAGAACAGATCATGTCTTGGAATCAAAGAAGCTCTCCTCATCAAGAAGCTGAAGCCCAATTTATGTGCACTGAAGGACTTTATTGTGTCCCTCGGTCTTCCGTGGTAACTTATTTTACTTTTTAACTTACTTTTAACTTTTTCATTGCTTGTATATCAGTATTACATGCTTGAGCTGATTTTAATCGTGCTATCTTAATGTCACTTTTTAACTTGAGATTTCTATGCTATTTGTGTCTGACGGAAAGCGTGAACTGTATTGAGGTATTATCAACGGCCGATTTTCATGTCATTCTCGCGTTACACTCCGAGGAGAGCGGGCGAAAGACCTCAGTGTATTTGGCAATAAAATGAAGATCTTATTCGGGACCTTATTTCTTTTTAAATTAGGTCGATGTTGCAATTCAGTTGAGACTATCTTCCTGAAAGTCAATAAAGATTGGGTGTCCGCGCCCTTGAAAATCCTTGATTGTCCTTGTCTTTGAAAATGGCGATCTGGATGGCGAGGACACCCTGTAAAGAGTTGACTTTTTGATCATTAAAACACTAGTCAGTTAAATAGTAGTGAAATAAAGAAAATAAGTTCATCATACAATCGAGCTGCTTGTGACACTGACGTTGTAATTTGTTTGAAATGATAAATTAGTTTAAAAGCACAACATGGTTGGTAACTGCGAAGTTCCTGGAACGGATGAATGCAAAGTTAAGCAAATTCCCTGTTGGAAAATCCAATCGGAAATTGGTTTACTCCTGCAGTTACTTCGCAGGAGCGTAGAAATAAAGCTATTGCTGAAAATTTTGAAGATCCATTCCATGATATAGAGTAAAATATATAGTGCATATGGGAAAGATAGGTAAACCAAATTGTCTGATGAAAAGAAAAGTACTTCTATTCCTATAATCCATAGATGGAAATGCAATCCTATAGCCAACGACGAGATGCTGACCAAATGACTTGCAAATGCACATGACTGAAGAAACTAAAATTTATAGCTATGGAGTCATCAGGGAGGAAAAAAAGCAAGTTTTCGGTCTCTTACCTGTGCCACATGGCGGCCCAGACCAACCAGATCGGATGAACGACTAGGTCGCCCCTCCATATCTGAGGAAGTATAGTCAACCTTATGATAAACCTCCATGGTGTAAAGGTCATTCTCTCGAACCTTTATCTTTACGTCAAAATAATTTACGCATTTTTCATTACTTCCGCTTGTGCTAGGTATGAGATCATGTGGATGGATTTCAGAAAAGATTTCATCGAAGTGCCTATTATTGAAAATACAAATGTCGTCAACATACCTAGTGGTACGCAGAGGGAAAATTGGCCAAGCTCAATGTCTTGGCAGCAAGAAGATCCGTCATCACATATCTGTGCTTTCTATAAGCCACGAGGAGATCAGCGAAGATTGAATTGGAATTTCCACCCAAAGGAATAGGCGGTTTCGAAGTTCCGTCTAATCAAACTACGATTGAGTTTCGGTCAACTCAACCAGAGTGTGATTAACGACAGATGCCTGCTAACCAGAGGAGGGTTGTTTCAATCAACCGCATTCTGATTAACCACGACCTATCATTAATCGGAATCCGATTCGTTCAATCTGACTGTTTCACGAAATGGGGATATCGCGGTAGAACAACGATGAGTCATGAAAGCAGTTGAATACACCAGTAAACCATTCCTTTCACAGCAGTTGTGAAGTGAAGATGTCCACGAACAAACGTTGGCAAGACAGTCAGAGAATATTTTTACTGAATTTTAACGAACAGTGATAAATGTACCAAAGCCTCTCGAACTAAGACATTGCCAGTTTTCTTTGGAAGTGTACCGTTGGAATGTAGGAAAAACCAAAGCACCCACCATTTGCCGATCTTCAATGTCTCCAGTTTGCAAATTCGGTAATTGATCAGAGTATGGTAAAGAAACATATCTTTGTGCGATTGATGCCATCCACTCGGATACCAAATGAGTATGCAAATGGGCAGTTGATGTCGCAATTCCAGCTGATCGCCCCATTTTGACGAAAGCATCCACCTCCAGACAAAACTCCACAAAATTGTTAACCATCCTCTGACTTGTCGCCAGATGACAATCAGGATGATCCACAATTCTTTCGCCATAAAATTGATTTCCAAACTGCTCCAATTCATTTCGTGACAGGCGCGAAAAGTTCGTTTGTTATCATGTTCTGATTCACTTTGAGCTTGAGCGCGTTCATATGGTGCCGATCCAGTTCTCGAGGATTGGATTACAACGGCTCCAACAAGAAAAACGGCTGCCATTTCCTCAACTGATTTCAACCGAACCGATAATTTGAAACGTAGCACGGTTAATCGACTTTCACCGACCTACTCGTTGAACAAATAATGCACTGTAGATACGATAAACCGGCGTTCATTCAACTCAATATGCTCTTTGAACCAACCGGATTCTGATTGTATATTATCTTCCTTCAGGACACTGTAGCAAATAGTGGACCTGGGTATGACATTTAATTTTCGCGATTGGTAAGAACCCCAGTATGGCTGATGTAAGTCTTGAGACAAAAACGTCACTTTTTTTCTTCAAATTGCCGAGATCTTTCGACCAGCACTGCCGGCCATCATCAGAGAAAATCTACCGAAATTTTGAAATCGCATGTCTCGTATTTGCTTAAAAACAAGCCTTCCGAAGGCAACATAAGTGTTGCATGAAATCAATAGTAACAAGGAATTGGGTTTTGGATCAGAAGTGACCTCTGTACTCTTTGTTCGAGAAGAAAATTCTGTTATACGCAATGCAACTGAATTTTTTGAGTTGCTAGATGTCAAGTCACATAATGTGTGGAGAAAGGGAGTGTCAATGGCTACTAAATCCATCTTAGATTTTTTTGTAGATTTTCTGAAGATAGCCAAATCTGGCTCCAGCCGTGAACCTGTTCTTATGCAGATTGTTGTGCAACTTGGGTTCGAATATAGTCAAGTAGGCATTCACCATCACGTCACTATATTTTTCCATTTTTCCATATACTTGTATAAGGATTAAAGATCAATGTGTCGTTCAATTAAAAAATATAGTTCATTAAATAATTAGTCTACTCCTTCTCCAGAGAAAGCTGCATCGCAAGTCAGGAAAAAGATAGAAGTGGACGCTGCCAAAGGACATTCGGAGGTCTTGGAGTTATCAGCCGACGGTATGGATGTGAAGGTTGAAGAAAAGTCTGAAGGAGAAATCTGTCAGATTAAATTGATGCCAGAGGGTATTGTGGTGAAACCTGATGCATCAAACTCAGGTAAGCCAATGTATTTATGCTGCCGGTAGGTTTCCGTTTGAATGATTCAAGCATCACAATGCTTCAGTGAAAGTTGATTTACACAGATTATCCTGAATCCGTGTTCCGTCGATTGTGCGGGTTCCGTTTGAGAGTGAATTATATGAAGAAATGCCATCACGACAAAATTGGAACTAGGGTTTGTGTGTGTAAATCGGTAAGTAGGCGCAAGTTTTCGGGAACATTTATTTACTTTCATTTTTAAGATGTACACGAATATGACTATTATTGGTACTTATGGGTTATCTCTCCCCTCAAATTTTTCTAAAATCCGTAGAAATGAATTAATCGTCACCAAGCTTTAGGTAGACGTACTTAAGCGCATTTTCTACCCACCTCCAAAACTTTATGAAGATCGGACAAGTACTTTTTGCATTGGAGACGATAACGTGAAGTGCAGCGATGTCAACAGCTTGATTTGAATTCGGGGGTGTTCGACGCATTTTTTGTTACTCGCGTGCACATGTTCTCTCTCCCTCTGCGTCTCATCCACTGCTATATGAAATCTTCCCACGACCACCACCTTACCAAACTTTTTTAAGTAAAAAATGTTAGTATAAGGGATGTGGCCTGGTCATCATCACTTCACGAGTTGTCGGGAAATAATTTTGTTGGCCTCAAAAGAATTATTTGATATTTTATGTTTGTGTTGGCACTTGCAGGAAGTGCAGGAGTATCTGCTCAACTGTTTAAATCTGGCACTTCTAGTCATTATCAGTGGAATATAATAGTAGTATTACGATTTACAGACCCTAGCATTTCTCTTTTTTCTCAGAAACTATCTGCTTGTCGATGGCATTTCATTTCTATTCCTCTGTCTGCGGTGCAGTTGATTTGTGAAGCAGTCGAAATATTTCGGTAATGGTTGATAAAATCTCTAAAGAACTTAATCTGATGTCATTTAAATTCATCAGTCAATGTTTTTATGGTTTCATGGCTCCTCATGGACCGGCGTGTATGAGTTATCATCTCGCTAAATATAATTTTCCTTCGGCTATGATGAATATTCATAGCTAAAAGCACTTACAAATAATGATATTTTCATAAAATTGCTTTCGAAACCTTTTGCTTTACCCATCATTACATTAAATTGAAAAAGGATATTGATCAGATTATTATTATTGGAAGATCACCTAATCAGATTACATGAAAATCTACAGACACGCAAGCCGTGCGATATGAGTGTGTCATTCGTGATGCAACGAATGTGATACTATTCATAAAATTACGACGACGGTTGATAACAAAACCTTTTAAAAGTCATGGCATAAAAAGTGGAAGGAGGATGACACAATTTTTTCTTGATTTAATGTCAACTATTTCATTAAACTATTACATGCATGATATAGTTACGGCCAACATCAGAAAGTGTTGATAATTGTTGGAGAAATAATCATCCAGAAGCATCTACCTACCCTGTAAAAATGATAATGCTTGATATTTAATGTATCGAAATTTTATTCAGTTATTGTATGACTGGTTTCAAAGCATGGGAATGAAAAGTCGAACAATTAATCATGCTAGCTGCAGGTTCTATTCGAGAAAGTACAACATCTATAAACAATGATAGTTCACATTAAAAATTTGGACATGTATTCAATCTTTAATGAATTAAAATTGCCCAATTTTTTCACTGAGAGCCAAGTTATTGCTGCCAAAAAGCCTGAGATGCAGGCATTCAAAGTTGCTTTCCTCCATCTTTGAATAAATGAATCTGAATGACAGTTTGCTACTGCGTTGCACAACTAATAAGTAAGTGACACAGTAGGTTGAGCAGAAAATCGGCGATGCTATTGTGAGACATCATGTGACAATGTGACATGGTTTGTGGCAATGTGTTGAATTTGTGCTTTTGACTTTATTTTCTAGCATCTGGTGAGATCATGGAATTAGACAGTCAGCTCTCCGTCTTTGCTTGACACCCTTAAGAAATGTAATTTTGTGTGCAGTATTACTCAACCAGCCAAGGCCCACACGATATTAAGCTGCATAGGGTCCTTGTTTCGAGTTGCCAGTGCACGAAAACTTCTCGATCCCTAACTTGCTATTATTGCTGCTTCGTGCCATTGTTTGATCAGGAATCAGTGGATCAGCATGTCTTTCAAATAGACTGCAGTGAACGGTAGATAAGCTGATATCTGATAAGCTGAAAGCTGGGGTCTTAATGAAGCACCCGCAGACAACAAACAATGGCCCAGAAAACAAATACATGTAATTTATCGAGCTTGAGCCTGACTTCTCGCAACTTCAAGGCTTGCTAAACGAGACGTTAAATCATAACATTGGACCACGACCCTATTTCATGCTTCCGGCTGAAATGAGGTGTATAAATTTATCTCAAAGTGAAAATCATTTATTGTCAAGGAATCGTGATAATTCTTAACATAGGCTGACAAGCTATTTCTGTTCATTCTCATACTGCCTTCCTGGTCAGGACATCCTCACGAAATTTTGCAGATTATTATTTGTTGGATCTAATTATTATTTCAATAATAAATCGAAAAGTAGTGATGAAAATGACAAGTTATTCGACGAATCCATTTTCCAAGTCAAGGGAAAATGCCTTGTACAAATGCATGATGTGGTCCTCCGCGTAACCGGACAGACCATTTAGAAGAAAATGTAGAATTCCTTCGGATACTCAAATTAAACTTTTATGTGTCCAAAATTTTCGCCTTCCGGCTTTATCAATGGAACATGTAGAAATGCATTACTACATGCATTGAATGAAATGCATTGAAATGAGTAGCCAGATTTGCATTGCTTGCATTTCTACATGTTCCATCTATAAAGCCGGAAGTCACAAATTTTGGACACATTAAAGTTTAAGATGAGTACGAATTCTTCATTTTCTTCTGTTTGCCTTACATTTGAGAATTCCAATGTAAGATTATTCCCGATTCGGCAACCAAGCTAGTAGAAATTTCCAATACTTTTGAAGCCGAGTGAACTTTTCATCTAGTATTGTCTAAAATAAACTTCCAAAAAAATTTTTTTTCTCATATACATGTATTTTGTGTATTTTGAAAGTTATTTATACTGACGAAACAATGCGTTCTCGGTGCCTCCTATCGAATCAAGATGAACGTACCTATTTTTCTAGGAGGCCATGAAGACGAGTGATTTCATACCTGCACGATATACTGTACAAAGGGGACATTCCGATCTGAAAATCATTTCCTTCGTGCATGTCACTTGTACATGTATTTAGGCTCATTATCAATAGCGACTGATAATGCACAATTTGCACGCTGATATTCATATTGAATGCGTATGCTAACATTTTTGGAGATGCTTAATTAAAAATAAATTGATGTTTGCGCTTAGCGCATAGAGTACGCCTAGAAGGCCTATATAATTTTCACATTTAATTAACATTTCAAATTTATCTTGATAAAATAGTTTACAACACCCTGGCTAAGAATTTACCACTATTGCATGCTTCAGTAATTTGATTCTTCCCGAGATCTAGCAACATTGACGTAGATCGGTCCTGATGTGTGCCCAAGTTCGTAATTGATCATCAACAAGCAACTGACTTCTTTGGTAGTCAGACTAATCTTAGAAAGACTGAAAATGAAACTTCTATAGTTATTCATATCGGTCTCCATGAGGATCTTTTTCCTTGGTGAACATGTTAGATGCATTTACAAGTATGTGACGATTGTATTTAATTCAAATTATCAAATTTCATTGGAGACTCATGTGGAAACTATGAATATATTCCACTATATTCCACTATATTGAATACTATATTACCATTTTTACCTCTGTCATGTCAACAGTATATTACTCGGTAGATTTTCAATTGATCAACTAAGTTATATGCTGAGGAATGCATGATGCTTTTTATTTCAGACATTCAAGATGCTGATGAAACATTTCCTCCATTGAAAGCTACTACTGATATGGGCATGATGGTCGGAGAAGGTTCTTCCGCATATGGAATGACAAGTACTCCATCATTAATACATAGCGGGCCAGCGTCGATAAATCCATGTCCTGACTTATTCGTCGAATCTATGCCATTGTTTGGCAACTTCAGAAACTTTTACACATGCAATTTTTGTTCCAGAAGGTTCGAGCAGTTGTCTCAAAAGATTAGACACGAACGCACGCATTCAGGTGATAAACCTTTCAAATGCACGTATTGTTCCAAGTCCTTCAGTCAAAAGGGAAATGTGCGTTTTCATGAACGTATTCATCTCGGAGAGAGACCATTCAAGTGCTCGTACTGTGAAAAATCATTCATACAAAAGGGTCACAAAGATCGTCACGAACTGATTCATTTTAATGAAAGACCTTTTCCATGCCACTTGTGTGGAAAGTCATTTTCTCGGAAACACGATAGAGAACGACACGAACGTATACATGCTAAATTACCGACAATGCAATTTAGATCAATTATGTAATGTTCAGGATGTACTTAGTTAATCGCTAATTGCGCCACTTTCAAGCAAGATGAATGTTGCATGTTGTGTTCGCTAACTTGGAAAAATGTGGTCTGATGCATGGAAATGAATTCTATAGAGAGTTAGCCAATCACTCATCTTATCAGTGATTCTGGTTTTCATACGTGCATTGAACGTGTGATGGAGATCGGCTTGTCCATGCAATGGCATCCCACAGAAAAGTAGTTGATATCATCAGTTGCTAGAGAAAGGGGAAACTGGCGTTAAGTCTGCAAGCTACACATCAAAAGCAGAGCTTTGAAGATGGAATCTGACCTGGCCCTAATACAGGCCTTCTCAACTAGTTTTCATCAAGGGCCACAACTTAATTACACATGATGCGAAGGGCCAGTCAAAATGAAGTTATATTGGTATTCTACCAGTATTTGGTCAAATCCTTTTCGCATCGAATTTATCTAGAGATTCTCTATAAACCAAATTTTAAGTTAATTTATTAGCTTGAATTTGAAGTTAAAAATGAAAAAAATATTTAAAGAAATAGCGGCTGGCTTCATATTGTCACAGAAAATATATATTCAAAGCCACAGAAAGTGCACGCAATTACATTTTGACAGATAATATTTGCTGTAAGAAGATCACAATATTCAGATGCTGCTCATACAAAATCAGTGCGAGAAACTGCACTTTTTGCTTTGAGCAATTTTTCGTATATTCGGTTGATATTTTGACAAGGATAGACGTAGGCAGTTTTTTAGAGTAGCACTCTTCATACAAGCCCTGCTCCTGGTCATTATCGCATTCATGTGGGAAAATGCAGATTAACAAACATAAGTTGATGAAAAGTATGTAAGTAAATACATAGCCACTTTTTTAAGATTGGGGAACTGGCTTTCGTTGATTCCTATCCAGAAATCTTCAACAGTATTTTGTTGGTAGTTGTTCTTTTCAACTGACGAACTTCGCAAGTCGATCAACTCCATTTCTAATTGATCACTTTTGATAGCAGTACACAATTGCGGAACAGAATTCAAGTCAATGTCACCTTCAGGAAAAGGATTGCTGATTAACAGAATCAAATTATTGTCAACTTTGAAATCATTCAAACGCGTAGAAAAATTCTCCTTTAATTTCGCTAAAAAAGACTAAGTGGTCAGTTACTTCCAGCTCATTGGAGCTGAGATGCGCACGAAGCTGTGGAAAGTGTGCCATCTTTCCTGATAAATCTTTCGTGAAGAGTTCCAATTTTTTTTAATAATAATAATATCTTTATTGTCTCAACAGATCATATTCGGTGAGCACATTACATAAATCGAGATATACAAAAAGACAAAGGAAGAGAAGGCTGCACAAAATGTCGTAAAAATATACATAAAAACAGACTATTTACAAAATCTAATGAACGACTTTCCGAACCGTTCAGTCTTGGTGGGCGGAGGATTCAAAATACAACTACTTCTGGTAGCTCTCACACAAGAACGGATGGAAAATAGTTCACGCAAAGGATGCTCTTGATATTTTACAATTTTAAAAAAAAGACTTTCACACGTTTTATCACAAACAACAGCAAGAGAAAGTTCCTCAACATACGGCAAACCAATAATTCTGTAAGCTCTTTTTTCTATTGCGATGAGCTTCTTTAACAAATACTGCGGAATATTGCAGAAACATGCGTACGAGTACGTCAAAATAGACCGAATAAATGAAATGTAACACCTTCGCAATAACATAGGCGGACAGTCCACACGCCGAAGATTGTACAGAATGAAAAATCTTTTTAGTGCCCTCTTTGTAATATAATCAACATGGCGATTCCATTTTAAATCGCGAGACATAATGACACCGAGAAACGTTAGATACTCTACTTCTGGTAATGATGAATCAACAGAAAGAGAAACAGGGTTTGGGGTTAAATGTCTCTTCGTGATAATGTTTATAATACAGCATTTGGAATCATTAACAGGTAAGTATATAGAACTTGACCAGCTCAAGAAGTTTAGCCATTCGGCTTGCAAATAATTCTTTTTTGCAATAATTTATAATAATAATTTGCAAATAATTTCTTCACAAATGCTTGCAACTTGTCAGCTATGGAAACTACAGAATGATTGCGGCCTTGAAGTTCCAAATTAAGCTTGTTCAGATGCATGAAAATTTCATTCAGAAAATACACATTACTCATAAATTCTAAGTCTTTCAACTTTTTCAAATACTTCTCGCCATTTTTGGACTGAGAGTTTTCCAAGAAAGTTATGACTTCGTCGAGAAGTTTGCAGAATCTTTCAAGAGACTTTCCTTTACTTAACCAGCGTATATTGTTATGAATCAATAAATCGTCAAACTCAGCATTATCCTCGAGGAGTTGTTTGAAAAGTCGATGTTGTAGACTGGATGTTGAACGGATCATGTTTACTATTTTTATGATGACATCCATTGTAGTCTCTAGTTCACCATTTAATTTGCTGCAGAGAACAGACTGGTGTATGATACAGTGCAGACTTTGAAGATGTGGCAAAATGGTTTTCATTCTGCCAACGAGACCTCTCGGAAACCATTGCAGGTGCTCCGACTGTAACTAGCATGCAAATTTCTCTTGTGTCAATTCCGTTCTCTTCGAAAAAATTAGTTAAACATTCAAAAATTTTCTCACCAGTGATGTAGTCACGAAGTTCCAAAAGAGCGAGCTTCGAGCTATCGAAGTATCTCACATAGACGCTCATCTGCGCACGGTCCTTTCTGTCAGTTGATTCATCCACAGCAATAGAAATAAAATCAGCTTGTTTGACGCGGACTAGCAAAGTATTGAACACATCCTCGCTAAGAAGGTCAACTCTACGCGCATTTGTGTCATTAGATAGCGGAACTTTCTGAACTGCACTTACTACAGTTGATTTTACTTTTTCGTCCGGTAACACGGCTTTCAAAACTTCAATCATCCACTCCTTCATTGTATCAGAATCAGTAAATGGTCTCTTTTTCTTCGCCAAGATGTAACTCACACGTACAGAAGCTTCGGTAGCTCTCTCCTGATGAGAGAAAGTATTAGTCATCATTAGACGACTTCCATCATAACCGGCGATTAGTTTCTGAATTTTTTCGGCTCTTCTGGCTGATTTAAGTGGGAATTCCGTGACGAAAGAGGCATGTTTAGTTTCATGATGTCTTTTCACGTTATACTCCTTTTTCACGGATACTGCTTCTTTGCAAATGAGGCATATTAGACGTTCTTGGCATTCAACAAATAAATACTCATCAGTCCATTTAGAATAAAATTGTCTATTTTCGTTGTCAATTTTCCTTTTCATTTCAACGCTTTCACTGTAAACTCTCGCAGGCACAGTACACTGAGCACCGAAGACTACTAATGCAGCAATCACCCAGTCATGCTTAGTTATTGACTCCTTCCCATTATGCCATGTTTAGAGTCGATAACTAGGTGTGCAGCGGGAGCGTGGGATGACTCAGACACACATCCAATGCCTGTAGCGATAAAACAACGCATTTCACTGCAGTGCATAGACAGAACGCCAACGAACTGTGCCGAGTCGATTTACTCAGTAGACTGCATTGGTTAGCGAGTAAAATATTCAATACAACGATAACAACATAATTTTGATAGGAGATCTGTCTACTAACATGAACATAATTTTTTTTCCTCATACATAAAGCAAGCGGGCCACACTACATTAGACCGCGGGCCGCACCTGGCCCGCGGGCCGCCAGTTGAGAAGGCCTGCCCTAATATTTCCGTGTTAAACACATTTGACTTCAATGATTTCAGTGTGCTGTAATCGCTTATTATACTACAGGGATATTCAAAAAGAATGACCCTATTTCAAACCGCTATATCCTCGCAACGAAAAGGAGTATTGCATTCAAACAGAAAAAAAATTCTCGATTGTTCCGCAAATCATGAACTTTTATTTGTTGCATCACAAGTTTTCAATATGGCCACCATGGGTGGCACGGACAAGATCTAAACGAAAAGACAGTTCATCCCATACGCTATTCAACATTACTGCTGTCACTGAGTCGATCGCTGTCCTTATCCGTTGCTTGAGATCTTGCAAATTGGTTGGCAATGGTGGAACGTACACTCGATCCTTGATGCAACCCCATAAGAAGAAGTCGCATACAGAAAGATCTGGGGATCTGGCAGGCCAAGAGTTCAGTGCGTAGTCCCGGTCACTAATTCTCCCAATCCATCTATCCGGCAAGTTTTCATTCAGGAAAGCGCGGACTTGGAGATGCCAGTGAGGGGGCGCTCCATCCTGTTGGAAAATGTACTCATCCGAATCTGCATTCAATAATGGAAATAGCGATGTCTGCAGCATTTCCAGATAGCTTTTCCCAGTTACGGTTTTACCTTCAAAGAAGAAGGGACCGTAAACTTTGTCCTGGGACACAGCGCAGAAGACATTCACTTTTGGGGAATCTCTGATGTGTTCCAACGTCTCATGAGGAGGCTCTGTTCCCCATATACGGGCATTGTGGCGATTGACATGACCACTGAGATGAAAAGTGGCTTCATCACTGAAAATAACGCTCGAAAGGAATGACTCGTCTTCCTCTACCATTTCCATTATCCACTCACAAAATTGTTCCCTGTACCTCTTGTCATCGTCGCTTAATGCTTGGACCAATCTCAGCTTGTATGGCTTGAAATTCAAGCGTCTTCTAAGCACTCTCCAGACCGTAGGTTGTGGAATTTCAAGTTCACGACTGCTTTGATTTGTTGATTGTCGCGGGTTTCTCAAATAAGCAGCATGGATTCTAGCTACTTGCTCGTCTGACACTGTTGGTCTCCCCGGACTCTTCCCTTTGCAGAGACAGCCGGTGTATTTGAATTTCTTACACCACCGACGCACGGTCTTCGAAGATGGGGGTTTTGTCTTGAATTCCTTACGAAAGGCACGGTGGACCATAATCACTGAGTTCGATTTCGCGAACTCGATAACACAGAAGGCCTTTTGCTGTGGAGTCACCATTTCATAACAAAACAAAAGTCTGCAATTTGTCGTGTCTCTCACCGCTATTTAACATTTGCATGTTGATGACCACTCAGATCACAGTGCGACTGAGCGAAAACGTACACAATTGTACACCAATTCACGCACCTCGATGCATTAACATGAACAATTGTGACATCGCATATAAAAGTTCATGATATGCGGAACAATCGAGTCTTTGTTGGAATGCAATACTCCTTTTCGTTGCGAAGATATAGCGGTTTGAAATAGGGTCAATCTTTTTGAATAACCCTGTATATTGCAATCGTAATTATTTGTGAATATATCGACTGTGCTAAACGAGAATAATATAAATGCGAATTGGATCCAGTCTTTCTCCTTTATGCGCTCATTGTAGTTAGCAATCATTTTTTAAATCAAAGCTTGAGGGAAAAGGATGTGTATATACACCATAAGGTGTCACTCAGCAGAAGATTAAAAGCAAAGAAGCAGAAAATTGAAGAAAGAAAATACAGATATCACTATTCTGTTAAAAGGTGCCGTTGCCTCGAAATTAACACATACTGCTTTCTGGATTACATTTCAAAAACAACGAATTCATTTCTATGCTCTAACAACTCCTTCAATTTAACCTGGGATGACAGAATAAAAAATGAACATTATCTCAGAAATTGTATATATGTCTAATCCATTAAACAGCCATTGAATTTTAATTCATGTGATGCGGTTATCCCGTGTAATTGCGTTGTTATCAATTGTTTACAATTGCTTCGAATTTGCCTTACTTTTTTTATACGATTTGACTCAGAAAATCAAATATTGTTTAGAATTTCACTCATTGAATAAGCTTACAGTTGCTTAAAACCTGCATAGAGCAATATATGAATAGTAAACCACTTTTCCAATTAAACAATAATCACAACAGACAGATTTTGTATTTGTATTACAGGTCGTTCTGAATTTACAATTTATGTACATCAGAATTCGTTAACAATAACCATGTGTAGAGTTAGGTTGCTTACAATCATTCTTATTTTGTGGTGATTGCAGCATGTTTCCATGTATCACTTCATAGCAATCTCAGTACTTAAATTTCTTAACAACAACAATCATTTTCAAAGCATGATTTGACGAGCTAAATCGCACATCATGTAATTCTTGTTGATAAAAAGTATTTATGATTTTTGTGAAAAGTTTTTGCATGAACTCTCTCATTTCTCAGTTTATTGTCTTTCTGTCAAGTTGTGATAAAAGTTACAGCAGGATCTGAATCCTTCCATATGTATCTCTGTGGAGGATCAATCGAATCATCAAGAACTCTTTAGCGCGAATATTCATGAACAGCAGCGGTGATTTTGAATTTGGAATAAGCTTACAACAAACCATGGGATTGTTGGTAACAGTTGATCGACAACTCAACTTATTGTATGCATTCTAAAATTTCATTTTCTATTTGCATTGTTAAGGAAATTGTGGGATATTGATTTTGAAACGCTCAACTTTAAATGCTTGATACCAAATATGATTACAACTTCAATGATCAATTATCATTACTTTTCAATTGATTGATTACTCGACTTGAGTTCGTTTGCTTGATATTACTTGTACTTTGTAGTAGCGGTAGAGGTATTGTGAAGTCCATATATCATTGTAAAAAATGTATTTGTAAAAATGATGCTGCAAAAAACTGTAAATGAGAATTTGTCTTTATTCTATTCATATCATGTTTGGAAGCTATCAGTGGATGGTTGAATGAATGGAAGCAGCTTTTTTTAATGATAGCAATTACCTCCTTGAATTAATCGAAGACATATCCATCATATAATGAATTGATTTAATACCTTCGGAAATTATATTACTCCAGGCTATATGATTGCAAGAGATGTCTTCACATCTTGTGATGTCACACAATATTTGATATATGCGATGACATTTTCTTTGGAAATAGAACATGTTAATTGTTAAATCTGTTTTTTCACTATCAATGCATGTATTACCATGATGATGTTTGGTGCTACTTATTTTTTGCGTGACATGCAAAACAAAAAAGGCTTGTAATTTACTGCTTCAGAAAAGTTTCGAAGAGAAATTAATTTTCAACAGACATGATAATTTTTGTTATGGTAAATTAAGCAATGTACCTTTCGACCATCTGATGAACGAACCAAAAGTCAATTAGATCTGAGAATCATGATTTCGTAACTTAAGTCATATTCAAAAGATAATGTCACACTGATAAGTTGTTACTCGAGTTTATCACTTCCATCTTCAATTGTAGTTTCAATTGCACAGCACTCTTTGACACGAGCTCTTATTCACTATGCACACAGGCTGTCCGCAGACCGGAAAAATCAAAAATAATCGGGAGAATTCGGGAATCAAGGTATTAATTGCCATATACATGTATGCTGATGATTTAATCATTGTGGCGGAATTTGCTCGTGAAAAGTGATAAACTGAATTCAGTAAAAAATGATTTGATGAAGCGATTTGCCATTAAGGACTTAGGACCATTAACTACATTTTGGTAATAGTCTGCATTAAAGTAGATGGCAAAACTGGTGTATCTCAAAAGAATTGCATTGAAAAAATGATATCAAAATTCGGTATGCATGATGCAAAAGGTAGTTTACAGTCCCTATGATACAAATGTCAAATTTGTGAAAAAAGGGAGATTCTGATGACGTGGTTAAAGGTTATTATCACCCCCTTACTGACAGCTTATCGTATATTGCTTTAGATACTAGACCTGATATTCAATGTATGAAATCAATTTCGAGATACAGTGAAGATCCTAATTATTCGCATTTGTCGGCTGCAAGACGAGTAATCCGTTATCTTAAGCACACCAAGGATCTAGCATTATGGTGCGAGAAACTGATACTAAATTCTTCGGTTTTTTCTGCTAATGCAGATTTCGCTCGAAATATAGGTGACCGTCATTCGATTTCGATTTCGGGCGATGTTTTCATATTTGGCAATGCGATGATCAGTTGGTATAGTGGCAAGCAAAAACAATTGCAGCCTCGATAACTCAAGCAGAGTATGTTGCCTTGAGTCATTCAACAAAAGAACTGACTGAAGATAGAAATTCTTAAGGTGATCCAGTAATGATACATGATGACTATCAAGTGGCTATTGCGATTGCAAGGAATCCAGTTTTTCATTCTAAAATAAAACATATTGACATATTTCATCATTTTGTCAGAGAAACTGTTCATGATGGTCTAATTCAGATTTCTTAATGTGAAAGTTCAAATATGGTTGAAGGTGTGATGACTAAACCGTTAAACATAGTTAATGCCCAATGAATTTCAGAAGTGAAAATAGCACAAGTCGCTTAATAATATTATCTTCTGAGATCTTTCGCGGCCTCTCGTCACGGACGTACGGCCGTTTATAGAACATACAAATCACATCGATGCATGGAAGTTGTTGTCACGAATGATGTCTCCTGATACTGCATACGCAAACACAAGGAGAAATCCGTTAAGAGACTTTACTTGTAACAGACTATCAAAGTAACTCGATAAACCGTAATATTTTACTAAAAAGGGATAAAATATACTATGTGCAAATAAAACTGAGTGCTATAAAAGTATAAGTTAAGGAGGTTTCAACGCCAAGGAAGTTGTAAGTCATATTTCATCTCCTTCTGTACACACATTTCAGGACGAAAATATGATATGTATAATGACTCTAACGCTGGCAGCGAAAAAAACGAGATTTACAAAAACTTAATACTGAAAAATGTGAAGTCACACTGTCACTGTCAAACACGTTGCACGACAAGATATGTCTGAGCATGCGCATAAAATTTTGCCTCAGGGCCGTTCTTCCGTGACGAGAGGTCGCGAAAGATCTCGGAAGATAATATTGTTATGCGACTTGTGCTATTTTCACTTCTGAAAGACTAAACCGTTACCAAGTATGCATTCCCAAAGACTGCGAAATTTGCTTGGACGTAAACGACTCGGTCGGAGATTGTTAAGAGTCTTTATCATTTGCTAGTCTCAATTTCATAATTTATTGTTATTTGACTTGTTTGACTTTTTTGGTTATTGCAAGTAGCATTTACATTCTGGTAAGTTGTACAGTGTGCGCTGTTTTTCTCTGCGCTAACATTCATGACCGTAGCCTTTGAGGAGTCCGCTTGTGCACCTATTACCGCAGAGCATTCTTATCCTCCGCTTGTCTCACACATTTGTGTTCGATGTTAGCTGGCCTATTCTATTGTATCATCGATCCACATTCTACGAAGTCTTTTATTTGCCATCTTCGGTCAACCAATGATGATTTTGTATGCTACGTTCTTCTTTCTGGCGACATGGCTAAACCAGTTTCTGATCTTCACGGTGTTTAGAGAAACACTCTCGAGTGTTGAAAAAATTCTTATACATATGATCTTTACGTATTCACTGATTTTGCGTTCTCTTCAAGATATTCATTTTATTTGATTTCGCATGACCTCAGTTACGGTCATCATACAAGTGAACATAATATAACTCTGTCTACATACACGTACGGGAGCATGATGTCATGCAGAGAATATTCAAATATTCAAAGCATTTGCGCTAGCATATTCAAGGTTCATAGATTTCTCGCCAATGAAAACTTGAAATTTATATAAATTGCAGAGAGATACTTATATTACAGGGTAATGAGGGTTTGATCCTGCCAATTGACACTGTCGCATAAGCAGCTCGTAGCTCAGTTGGTAGAGCACAGGTCTAGTTAACCTTGGTCGTAGGTTCGAATCCTACCAGCCGCACATCTTTTTCATGGCAATTTGATCTATCGTTTATTTAATTTCATTGTTGTTAATATAAGAACACCATAGTCCCCACTGAGATCCAAGATTCGTGTAGTTCATCTAAATTTCATTTTTTCATATGCGAGAAATACATGAAGCCTGAATATCTCGATGAATGTGACAAAATGACTCTGACCTTTGAAACCATGATATTCATCAGCGATTGTTGTTGTACATAGAAATGAAGTGGCTCATTAAAGGACAGTACCTCGATCATTTTGAGCCTATTGATGATCGAATACTTGCACAACATCCTTTGAACTGAGGCCAAAGCCATCAGCACGATCCTAGGGCTCTGTTATAAAACACCAATTTCCTTAAATGGGTTACTAGACATTTTTGATCTTGAGATTCGATGCGTGCTCTAACATCTGATGTCCCCTGACTCCACAAATTGATTTACATTTGTGACTTTTCATATTTATTTACACAAATGCGAATGCATGTTAGATATCATGCTGAGTATTACTTAAAGATTGATATTCATTTTTTGACAATTTTTCCATTGTTTTTACATATTTTTCCATGCTTACATTTTGAATGTTTTTTGTTATATTTTCTTGGGCAGATGTGGCGCGAAGAGGTCGGTATTACAGAGATGATGTTGGCGTATATCGGAGAATTCGCCGAATTTGATGGTTGGGCGAGCTGGAGGAATGTAGTAGTGGATATTCTGTCCTGTCACGAAGAAGTTAGACGGTAAGTCTTAAAAAAGAAATACATATTGCTTCCATACCTGCCATTTGTCCTTCAGGTTGTGGGACGGTTTTCCTGAACGTCCATTAAATTATTGGTAGAATGTCACAGAATTTGATAGGGCATCAATAGACATTTTTCGTGTCAGATCTATCTGAGTGATGCACTGAGACAGTTCGATATAAAGCGAATATTGTGTTATGTTCGAATAAAGCGACTTGCATGCGTTGTATTACATATTCGCGTTACCAGAGGTGCAACCTTGACCTCGCAAACCACGATAGTTCAAGCTCGTCCTTGATTAAGTGAATTTGAATCGAATTCGAGAATAAAGAATGTCCATTTTAAAAGTTTTTAATACTAGTTAAGTAATAATCATTTTTCAATAAATCAAACCGGAAGGATTATTGTTTGGAAGTTTACTAGGTGTGATTTTAATTACTTTACTTGTAATTTTTATTTCATTCATGAGTTCATCTGTCTTCTCATTCAATCTTATCTCTTCTAGCCTTAATTGTTGAGACAAACACAATAATGATCCAGCTGATTTTTGGATTTTTAAACCTAGGTCTACTTTTGTTAAAAAATGAAGCTTTTTGCGTCATCACTTGCCATTAATGAGGCATAGACTTTGCTTACTGTCAGACTTATGGGGAGTTGTGGTATGGTGTGACTTTCATACGAGAACTCGACCTCACGACCTATGGATCGTAATGGAGAGTCGCTAACCGTTGAGCCACAGAGACCCACAATCTACTGTTACAATTCACCAATCAGTAGATTATTGTTGCAAAAATATTTTGCTTACAGTTTTGAAGATTATTCCTAATTTCTGGAAATGCCCTGAATAAGTCAATCAATGGGAGTTATATTTATTGATTACAACGTACACTCAGCACTTTGCAGCTCTCAGACTATACTGTGATCTTCAGACTGAAAAATGTATTTGTGTTGATGTCATTAGTAGATAGTTTTAAAGCTATTTTCTATGTCCTGGAATTTTTTTTTGGATATGGCATAGGAGCCATGTAGCCATTCAACTGCGAAATAAAACAAAAACTTCAAATGGAAGTAATCATAGAAAAATCGAAATTTTGCTTCCTGTGACTCGAGATTCAATGTTCAGATTGTTCATCTACGGTGTTCATGAATTATAGACCATAATTACTGTAAGATCTGTAAGATTTAATTTTTTCTTAGGCATAAAATGACATTTCTCTTCCTTGGCATAGCAATCTCGGGTCCCCTGGTCTGACCATCGCATCGTGCGGAGCACTGCCTTTCAGTCGAAGGGCATGTAATATTTGACACTTTGTCATCCATCTCCAATTTTGCCTAATGCTGCGCCCATCCATGGTCGGATTTCGACGCTTTATAGATTTGAGCTTTCTATCTCTCCTGTTGATGCACACCGTCATTCCACATTAAACACGCTTTTCTCGTTAGAAATCGCATAACAGATTTGAGGCCATCAGTTCTTTAATTGTCATCGTTCCTTGCTAGATATACCGCAGACAACCTTTTCAAACGTGCTAATCAACTTCCTGTTTTTCTATTCACACGGAAATAATGTTATTGCACCACTGCAGTATATACCAAAATATATTTAACTTAAAGTTAGTAGGCGAGCTTGTGTTAAGCATATCTGATGTCAATTTAATGCACTCCTTACTTCTATGAAAATGTGTAGAAATTTCAAAAGCAAAATGAATCAATGGAAAACTCCAATTCAACAGTATTCTTTTTCGTATTTTAAGCATTTTTGTTTAAACATATACCTCAACTGTCCGGTGCTGCAATTTTGTCCAAGATAACTGAATGAATGATGATTTGAAAATACAACGAACTTCCTCACGTGCCATTTCAGACAGAGAGGTGGGACTGCTAAAAGCATCCTCAATGAAGCCCCAAGTGGACGTTTCCATTCTGAAGTACGTACTCTATTATCATCAAATAAGTACTTTTTTGAATATATTATACAATTTGTTCTGCATGATGAACATTTTTGTGTTAAATGACCGCGGTCTGTGAACCGTTTTTGCATTACAACAAGTAATAACCAACTTTCGTCAAATCTCTTTCGATACACAGCAGCTGTATGTACCTTTACTCAGGGTTGCCACAAATCGGGAAAACCGGGAAAATACTTTCAAACCGGGATTTTTTATATATCGTTATTCAAGTAAATATTCCACAAATATGGGAAATATCGTCGCATCTCGTTATTTTTCATCGGACTTTCTCGGACACTCATGTGCATCAGACATTCTTGAATCCTTTGATAAATTGGTGAAGGATGATATTGGAATGAAAAATCTGATACAGGTATCCATGGATGGACCGAATGTGAATCTTTGTGCTTTGAGACAACTAGACTCGCAACTTTGCAGCGAATTTGACAGAAAACTTGTTGATGTCGGTACTTGTACCTTACATACAGTCCATAACGCATTTCGACAAAGTGTTGATCGAACGAATTGGGATTTAACAAAATTTCTGTCGGGGATTCATACACTATTTGATGATGTACAAGCACGACGAGCAGAGTTTGAAATGATCACTGGTATTGATAAGTATCCACTTCAATCATGTGCCCATCGTTGGGTGGAGAATGTGAAAGTGTGTAAAAGAATAATCGAAATTTTTCCGGCCGTGAAGAATTTCGTAGACGCAGTTCAGAAGAAACAAAAAAGCTACAAAATCCTTTGCTTTGGTCAAGGCCTGGTGTGAAGATGAGCTAGCATTAGTTAAGTTGTACTTCATTGTCTCTATTGGTGGTCCCATTGAATCATTTTTGAAAATGTACCAAACTGATGCGCCAATGCTGCCATACATGTGTAATGATCTTGAAGTATTGTTGCGTAGCATTATGCAAAGATTCATCAAAACGACTGTTCTTGACAACGCATGTACAGTAAGAAAATTATTGTCCATTGACGTGACGGAGAAATCTAATCAAAAATCAATTGAGAAAATTCATCTTGGCTTCGAGGTAAGCAACGAATTAAAAGAAATAAAGGAGAGCTCATCATCCGTTGACTCGACTGCATTCAAACGTGATTGCAGGAACTTCTTGGAAACGTTTGTAAAAAAAATAATGGAAAAAACGCCTATGGATAACCGCCTCATAAAACATTTGAAATGTTTGAATCCAGAAGTTATGCTGACGGAAGACTATGACACACTAACCAACGACTTCAAATTGGTACTTGACTGCATGATTCCATCCAAATTCGTCCTTTTGAAAGATTGCGACGAAATTTTGACTGAATTTCAAACATTCCTTCGAAATGCTCGACGAAATGAGAAAATCAGTCAATTCAACCGAAAATCGGATAGATTTGACAAATTGTTTCATAGTGTTCTGCATGATTCTGAGGATGCCAAACTATTGTGGAATACTGTACGAATAGTCTTGACATTGTCGCATGGTCAAGCAAGTGTAGAGCGCGGATTTTCAATCAACAAGGAAGCATCCGTGGTTAATTTGGGCCAACATAACCTCATTGCCAAGCGAGTGATCAAAGACTATGTACAACATATAGGTGTGGAAAATATTGTTGTTTCAGAATCTTTACTGAAATCCGCCAAACAGGCAAGACAGAAATATGAAATTCATTTGAAAGAAAATCAATCCGAAGAAAAGTCAAAGGCAAATAATGGTAAAAAGGCGGCCATCCAGAGTCAACTAATTCTCCTGAAACAGAGGAAGAAAGCGATCGAACGAGAGGTCGAAATAATGGACAGTGATGCTGCCATGTTTTACGATCGAGCTGAAAAAGAACATGATTTTGCACGCTTGTCTGAAGCAAATGCTTTGTCCAGATCAGCAAAAGACAAGCGTTTGCAGCTTAGCATCTTAGAAAAAGAACAGTCAAATCTTTCAGAAGAGCTCACCAGATGTTCGTAGTGAAATTTTGTTGAATTTATTGTCTCTACTGGGAAAACGGAAATAACACATGATGAAGCATGAACGTAATATATGCATCAGAAATATTCAAAATATCTTGAGTGTACCAAATGCATTAAAGTTCATATCTTTAAAATTACCTTTGCCCATCATCGGAAGTGATAGGTTGTACTATGAAGTGGCTTCCGCTTGCTGGTTTTATCATATTGAAATATATGTAATTATAATTTTGGGCAAAGTACAATCAGGCAATAATAATCAATCGACTGAATAGATTAATTGACTCGTTTGATTTGATTTGCATTGCCTGATACTTTCTATTTTCCCTCTATTTGCATACCAGCAATACATTCAAAAGTACTTGTAAAAAGAGCTATCTCAATTCTCTCCCTTAGATCAACAAAGACAAATGATAGAAGAAAAATGTCTCGTTATTCCGTTTTGCCATCCGTTTGTTAAACGTTTGTTTTATATTACTATGATCTATCAGAACTTGCATTTACAGTTTTAGATTGATTACCATACCGGTATTTCTTCTTGTTTATGATCATATTGAGATATTGTTTTTATTCGTGAGATTATTCAGATGATATATTTGAATATAGAAACCTTGTAATTTTGTTTATTTTCTTGTGTAATTTTTATAGTGTTATCATGTATTCTACTCAAATTTATGGCGTTTTACTACCTTGTTTGTATTTCAATATATGCATTCATGACCTAAAAAATGTTTTCTTTTTTATTGGAGAATGGGAAATATAGGGTTAAAGCTACTTAGAATCTTAGTTATGAGGCTATTTTTAACATCAGATAAGTCCAAGCTACATTGAAATTATTGATAAGAGTATCAAGGAATTTCATTGAAAAACCGGGAAATTCATCTGAGAAAATTTGTGGCAACCCTGTTTACTATTCTCTACATTATTACAACTGCTAAGTACGTGTCGCTGCAAACTATGTGTCAAAAAGGTCCTTTCAGTTGTCTGTTTGGAGCAAGAAAAGTGAATCGATAACTTAATCTGCTAAAGGTGTGTCTTGCAATTTATCTCAAAATTCTACCAGACTGGTAACCGGCACCAGTGGACCCGGACCGGCTCCAACTCTGATGTGTCCAGTCAGTGGCGGTTCCATGCTTTTCTATTAGGTCATGCTCATTAAATGTTTCCTATCAAGAGGAAATTTCAAGTATTAAAAGCTACAAAGGTTATTGACCATAGGCTATACACTATACACATGGTATCAAGAAGTACATATTATCATGCAACTTAATAAACAGTTACGGTGCAATTCGACGAACAAAATTTTAATCTATTTTCTGTTTAAACTTGCTCTGTCTCATGATTCAAACATGCATAATAGATAGGTCGCCTACTATTGCAACATTAGCTCATCCAGTGAATATGGTACAGGACTAAGTATGATTGACATGTATGTAGGCCCCTATGATTAGACTAAATTCCCAAGCGTGCGCAATTTACACATTTGCATCCGATGACAAGCTGATGCATGTATATTTTAATTATTTGTAGACATCGATATTCGCTATGCATCATGCAGAAGACCAGGACCACGGCTTAAGTTAATTAGCGAATTGTCTATTAAATAATATTCATAGAAAACAACAGAAATATGTTTTTTAACCAAAAAACCTTGTTTTGAAGCATTGCCTTAATAAGGCATGACCCTAACCAATTTTTGCCGGCTATGTGGATTAGCAGCTTTGTCCGGTAAAAATATGAACACAATTATCCACGATGTCTAATTTACACGACCATGCAGATATTCGTTTCCACTTTTTCCGCTTCGGGAGCAGTCGCAAATAGTGGCAAATTTCAGAAACTGATATTTAGTTTCAATTCTAATTGTTATCTTCAAACGATCTTTAAAAAAATGTCATTTAAGTTCACTGGCCAATGCAATTCTAATGACACATAATCAGAGGACTCACCTTCCTTTATGTAACTTCTCAAACTATTAAAGTGGTGATTTTCTTTAATTTCGTTTCCGTCAAAATATCCTAAAATATTATGCTCTTCAGTCAATTTTGCATGTTTATAACTGATGATCATGTATGAAAGTTGATGCGAATGGCTATCAAAAGGAAGACGATATTTCTCGTGAATCAAGACAAGCTTTTCTCGATGTTCCCATAGTGGGAACAGTTGGAAAAATGGGTTGAAACACTCCATGCTCTTTTTAAACTAGGCTCAACATTCATGCGAACTGTAATGCTTATATATTCAATGGGTCGAACATTTTCAATTTTATGACATTTAGTGACACTTGATAGCCTTTACTTCATTCGCTTAACTATTAGTCTTATTATTGAAGGAACCACATTAATGACAGCACATGTGCTGAATATCCTCAGTTCCAGACTGACCAACTAGGTAGGCACCACTGCTGTCAACTAACAGTGAAAACATGGCTAGCAGAGCATTTATGCATTTGTTCTTTTTGTAGGTTATGGAGAGCGATGAGTCAACGGCCGTGCACAACAACAGTTCTTTCGGTGCTCGTAATGCGAATCGCAGTGACAGAAAAACAAATGCAATTGGTGAAACGATGAAAGTTCCTGACGACTTCGTCATGAAAACAATCAAAAATGAGTTTAGAGATTCGGATACAGAGAGTCGTAATGTTGCTTTCGGAAACATTAATCCTGACATGTGTCACGTCCCGGCAAGCAACACCACTGCAGTGAAAAGCGAGATCCTGGATGTAGACGAAATGGCGGAATCAATAATTGGATGTCCTTATGAAAATTATATTTCCGATGATCCGCATAAAAGTGAAAATCAAGGTGAGTTTGTGAAGAGATGTATTAATTGTTTAGGTTAAGCTAATTTTGAAGTGGCCTCAACAGTGCAATTTTCACTTCCAATGAAATGCTTGTAAATATTGATAAGTGTTGGAGAAGTAAAATTCATGTGGACTGTCGATACATTTGGTAGTGATGCGCTTTATTTTATCTAAATCCTAGTGAATAATTTTACAAATCTGGTGTAGATCGGTCTAATTATTATACTCGTAACATAGCTTATATAGTGCGTCATATATTATATGTGGTCTCATCCATTGGTGCAGCTGATTTAAAAATTCTAAATCCGGCTGGAACCGTGTTTGCTGGATTTCTGAAAAAATCCGGATTTGAAGAATAAAACGAGTCCATATACCCTGTGCACATAAATTCTTTTTATTGTGTTTAAGCATCCTTAACGTGCACTAAAATAAGTCAAAGTATAACAAAGATGAATGAATCCACATGGTGCAGAAGCGTTTCTGTAGATTTGGTTTAACTTCTTTTCATACAGTTTATCCGCGTACGTCTACATTTCTGACTGGCAGATGCAGAATTGGCTTTCGGATAGCAATAGCTAAGCCACACGATGTCATGAAGTTTCCCTTTCCTCTCATGTTCACGTACCATATATTAAGCCCTCAAGGAAAGGCAATCACTTTATGCAGCTTGGCGATATCTGTGCAAACCAAACATAGAAGTTCTCGAATTTGCAAAATCGTGGCGAAATTTGCAAAAAAATTGGAATGTTGCACAATTTTAAGAATGTCTTGCTTGTGTAAGGATGCTCGGTACGATCCCATCCCGATCCCGAAGCATCATTCCGAACCATGATCCTGATCCTTCGATCCCGTACCGGACCTCGATCCCGATTTCTCTATCCAATTCCTACTATCTACCAATTCATACTTAATAGGGGTGTAACGTTCGGTTTGGCCGAACCTGAAAAATCAAGGTTCAGTGCACGCCTAATAATTAATGTCAACATGTTATTTGCCTTCAAAACTCTCTTGATTTTTCTCTTAAATTTGAAGACTTGATCAATATTGTTGTGAATTTGGCATGCTTCCACCAAACTTGACTTTATAGACGCTTTAGTGGTGTGATTCTGTTTGGAGACTAGCGATGGAGTCTATACTAGAATGGTGCGGCTTTGACAGAGGCATCATTGAAGTCATCCGAATGCTGAACAACCAGACACGAGCGACAGTCAGAAAGGGGAAGATATCCACGGACGTTTTTCCAACGAGAAGAGGAGTTTGGCAAGGATGCCCCCTCTCACCGCATCTCTTAAACATCTTTTTGGAATATGTGATGAAAGAGAGCTTGAAAGAACACGAAGAGGACGGTATTTTCATTGCTGGACAGTGCATAAATAACTTCAGGTATGCAGATGACATAGTCCTTGTTGCCGCTTCCTGTGTGCAACTTCAAGCAATGACGGATAGCATCTACAGAACCTGCTCTAAGTACAAGCTGAAAATCAGTATAACAAAAACGAAAGCGATGGTGTTCAGCAGGAGAGAGGAGACAATCCGCATATCATTGGGCACTGATCTGGTGGAGCAGGTTGACACCTTCAAATACCTTGGTGTCCTCTTTTCACGAAATAGAGACACTTGGAAAGCTGTGTGTGTGAGAGAGAGAGAGAGAGAGAGAGAGAGAGAGTGAGTGAGCATGGGGTACGTAGCACTGGGCAAACTCAGCAAACTGTGGAAAAGCCGGCGCATACCACTACAACTAAAGTTCAGACTTCTAACCGCCATAGTGATTCCAACAGCGATTTACGGATCGGAAAGCTGGATCCTGAAGAGCAAAGAAAGAGAAAAGCTGAGAGCATTCGAGATGAACTGCCTACGACGAGTGCTGAACATCCGATGGCAAGACAGAGTACCAAACATACGAGTGAGAGAAATGGCGGTAGGATGGAGAAGTATATTGAATGTGATCGAAGACCAACAACGAAGATGGTTCGGCCATGTGCAGAGAATGTATGAGAAGAGATGGCCAAGATGATGTTGCACGGGAGAGTGCATGGGACACGGCCAAGGGTCTGCCCTCGAATCAACTGGTGGCAGCAGTTTCGATCAGCCAACAGCCATGTCTCAGCACAAGAAATGCTGCATCAATCAAGACATCGTGAAAGATGGATATCATTCAGACGTTCAATGTAGGACCCAACCTGACACGCCGTCAGTCGGGACATAAGTCAAGTAAGTCAAGTGGTGCGAAACCCATAGAAACAGGTTAAGTTTGCGAGAGCATGGATGCCATTGATGTGCTGTAGTTTCTAATCAAAATTCCATAAAATCAGATTTTGTATAGTTTATACTTATAATGCGGAAGCATCTAGTATTTCAAAATAGGTGCGCTGCGCATTATCGTATTCCGTATGCCTAAAAGTATTATCAGAATTTCGCATTGCCACCCCAAGCAGTAATGTTAGCATTCACGCGTCTTGGCATTGACTTCGCCAAAGTCTGGAAGACTTTCTTGAAGACATCTCGGTGCCAGACCCGACTTACGGTAGCTAGCGAATCATTTTTGAACTTCGGCACATATTTGTCCTCTCTCGACCGACAATACGTCACAAAATTTTTAATCAGGTTTGTATCTTTACTGTTGAGACATGTTGTCACTTGAGACTGCTGATTTACCTTACACCACGTCCACACCGAGACCTGAAATTGTGAAATGAGAATGTTTAGCAACATCAAAATATTCATTGCTGATATCAAAAGCAATAGATAAATATAAAATGCTATGAGAAAAAGTACTTCATTCTATAATGTATTCAATGAATGTTTTTGGCACATACAAATGCATTACTTGAACATGTCTGGAAACTAACTAATCGATAATACATATGTTAAATAGAAGTTTGTGCGCTTCAAGAAGACTTTATTTTTTGTGCTTGCAACAAGTGTAATATTAACAAGTGCTGTCGAGCCAAATGACGCTATGACCTTGTCATAAAAATGTCGCTAATTATTTTTTTTCATTCGTAGATTTGGTGGTCGATGGTATTTCTCAATGGAAAGGTACTTATCAAAACGTTGTTGATGAACATTATCCTCAGACAGCAAATTATCAGCAACCTCCCTATGAGTCATTCGATTTGACATTAGAATCAAATGAATTCGTGGAATCAGATGCCGTCAGGGATCGATGTTCGGGAAAGCCTTCGTGCTTCATCTGTAGGTTTTGTGGTAGATCTTTCAAACATTCGTCGAACAAAAGGCGTCATGAAAGAATTCATACTGGTGAGAAACCGTTTGCTTGCAGCTTCTGCGCAAAAACATTTAGCGACTCAACAGCTAAATATCGACATCAACTGACACATACAAAGAAATCACGCCTATCTACGAAAATATCGTCTACAAAAATGGATGGGAAAAGTGACATACATTTATCAGTGCCAAGCACATAGCAAGTAAACTTCATTTGTGACACATCATCAGCGGCTTTCTCATATCAGTGCAGTATATATTTATTAGGATTCCGTGTAAAAAGGTATTTCAACTCAATAGTCTTGAGCCAAAATATCCTGTGAATAGATCATGTGCTGTTGTTGTTGTTGTTGTGTGAACACGTCTTTATCACCTGTTTGTATTTATATTTTTCTACCTTTGTTACATAAACAGATAACACCATTTAGATTTCAAGTGTCTATGATCGAACTATCGCGGACCCTATCTCTAGAACGGAAAGCACGAAGTAAGAGACCGACCAATGACATCATAAAATGAGGAGTGGCAAAAAATTCCGTTATTGTGATAAAAGCGCTAATGCTCCATTCAACATGTAATCCAGATCAGCATTTCTCATAGCCGTTAGAGTGAGTAAATGATCAAAATTTGCTTGTTGACAGCTTAACTTCATATTTTTGGTCTTCAATCTCATGCACATTTGTGTCTTGTAGAATATCAATTTCTTTTCAGTAGTATTTGTATTTCAAGAGTTTCAGTAGTTTATGTTTTGTATTATTAACATGTTTTAAGCAGCAAGTTTTCTGAGTATATAACTTCTCTTGTTACCATGACATTTCATGAATTTTCCATTAAATTTCAGTCGATTGCGCATACACTTTAGCAATCGAATATTCACTTGAATTGAAGCAAACATTTATATTGTCGTTAAAAGTTTGTTGATTTTTCTCTGTTTCGAAAGTTCCATGAAATGATGCAAAAAGATTTGCTTGATATCTCTGTAATTATTTTATTTTTAAATTTCAAATTGCAGACGTTTCTCAAAAATTTTGTGGGTATTGACTCATGTACACTACACATTATTGTATATACATGTGTCATCTTGTTTGTATATTATTATTGATAATAGGACGATATTTGCACGACTTGCGCACTCATGCACATGTAAACAAGACACTACATCCTCTATTATTCTTACTTTCAATTGTCATTCTTTGTCCTGATTGTCCGATTGTGGTGGATCGTTTATTGGATCACTAGTATGAGTGGGATCCGATCCGGTGTAGAGAAACGATAATCGGTATCCGAAACTGTTTCGTCGAACTGTATCATGATCCGGTGATTTGGTCGAAGCCCAAATACAGCAAGAAGTTTTTGCTTGCCAAACTTGATTGTAATTGTACTTGACTTTTAATTTAATTATAAGTAGCAGGTCGGACTTCCGATATTGAAATGTCGAATGCGAAATCAGTTTGGTTCTTAGGATCCCAAAGATGGGTCAACTTGTCAATAACTTCTAACTCACCTCAAAGCTAAGTCTGCATAAGTCCTCTGTATTACGACATAATTGAAAAGCATGGACTGCTATTGAAATAGATGTATATTGATATTCACTCTTTGCGTGAATGAAATTAATGAGAAGATGCTGAGCAGTTCACGTATTAGAACAAGAAACTTTGATAATCTATTGACCACGAAGAGTGTAATGTGAAAAATTGAACACTGATAGATCATCTCTATGTGCTCACAAATTTATTGCTTCTTTGTTGGTGCAATTTTGATTGAGAAGATTTGTCGTTATTGACGTTTTGCTTATTGAACAATTGTTGCGGCCAAATTATTAGCAGCCAAATAGTCGAAATGAAAAAAGTATAAGCCGAAATTGTCTTGTCGCGATGTATATTTTTACGTATACGAATTAAGCCAAAGATCCAGAAGTTTAATCCTCAGCTTGTAGGCACGGAAGTCTGATAATCATAATCGCATGAGCATCGTTTCCTGGTCAGAATATTCAGTTTTATATCGTTATATGTGTTCGAGTAATGTGTTATTTTTATGATTTCTAATTATTCTAATGTGTGATGCATTGAGAGTTTTACTGGAGGATCAACACATTCAAGTGTGTCTGTACTCTCTTGCAGTCTCTTTTTCTTTGTATATAATGCATTTATTGTTTGTTCCTACTTTTCAGTTTTAGCAGTTTGTGTAAATGCTTATACTTGTTTTTATCTTATGCTCCATCTAGTGCTCATTTCAATAGGACGTTGAGTGATGTATCAATCCGGTGCATTGTTCTAATACAAAATCTGAAATTGATAATAGCTTCTTTTTGTTTGTGTTCATGTACACTTTCATGAGTATGGCCATGTCACAAATATTGTCCATGTTTGATATCTAGGTTTGTGAAAAATAGATTAGGGAGTCTTCATACTCATACTATGAACATACATACGAATTCTTACTATGATCATACCACATTTATTTCCGAACGGTATTGTTGTGGAACTCGAGCTGAAGACTTTTCAGTGTTAACACCCACTCCTATCTTGGCTACTGTATATTCCATTATTTCTATTTAACTACTTATTGTATTGATATTTTCACGTTTTTTAATTGATTGCTTATCATCAGAGTTTTCTGTAAGTTAACCTCACTAATATGCAATTTTTTCTTAAACATTTCCTTGTGTTGAACATCGGAATTAAGATAAGCGTCATGCTGCGTGAATTTCTAGACCCAACTCGAACTAAAGGACAACCCGATTCTCTGGGATATAGAGAAGGAATTTATTTGATGAATCCCGAGGGCTTTAGCCTGAGCGATCTACAAATAATTTCACGAGCTATGTCAGAGAATCGTATAGCTATCCTCTATCCGTTATAAAGTATGCTAGATTATTAGGACCATAGATTTCTGCGATAGAATCCATCTCTACCAAGATTTTCCCTGGGAACAAATTTTATCAAATATAGAAGGGATTCTGAAATACGATTCTACAACTATATAATAATCTGGTATAGCAAAGTGAAATGGCATTGCCATTATTGGAGACAATGCTTCCTTCGTGCTTCCTAACTGTTTTTTACCCTATTTTTAACTTATATTTTATACTGTTATTTTTGATGATTTCTAGTTGTATTGTTTCATGTTCATGTGTAGGCTTAAAAGCCATTATCTTTAAATATAGTCGTCTTTATTATCTGGTATACTTTATTGGACAGATAGCTATGGGAGGAAACGTTTATTTCCTCTCGAAAGAATGTAGCTTTTCAGTTTGTGATTTATAGATGTCTGTTGTTCATTGTAAAATTAATGGCTGCGTCGCGAAATCTATGAATGAGTAAGTCAAGGGGCTTTATGGATATCTTGGTAGTCTCTGGCTAATCACAATTTGTTTATAGACTTCCATGATTTGTCCTTTATAGGAGTTTACATAGAAAAGTTAGCTGCGGGAGGAGAAGTTAGCTTTCTGACCCCGTGGGACTGAAAAGTTGAGTTTTCCACCCGGCAGTTTGCATAATCTTTTCACTCCCACACAAAATGAAAAATAATTACCTGCTTCGTGTAACTTATTAACCTGTGGACATATAAAACCTTACAATATCATGCATTATATCGTGTGATGTCCTGAGATGACCACTGCACCGCCTAATTCTAATAGTGTTGACAAAACGGTGAAAAGGAAGTGAAATAAAGGGGAGCTCAAGTAAATAAATTTGACTTTCAATGAAAAAATATCACGCTCATTTAGTTAGTTAGTACATGTTATGCTACCTATCTATTTTTCTTTATTTATAAGTGCACATGTACATGTATGCAGTGGATGGATGGTCTTATCATAACAAGATGCTATTTTTACTTCATTTTGATTTATTCGCCTTTGCTGGATTTTGAATGTACTATATTGTAGTACATATTCCTTTTCTCACGCACTAAATTCCAGGGAAGAGAATCTTCCGGATTTATCCGGAATTCCGGATTTTTTTACGGCCATCTGGGTCATTTCTGAGATTCACCAGAAAATGCAATGAAAATGGAGGGGGTAAGGTACGTGGGCCCCTAAGATGGAATGACATCTTCATGATGCGTTGCATATAAGACCCCTCTGATCACAAGTTATTACAATTGATATTATCCATATTTCCCCTTCTGACGATCAGTGGGCCCCCTCGGGTGATCAATGGGCCCCTCTGACGATCAGTGTGCCCCCTCTGGCGATCAATGGGCCCCTCTGAGTTGATGATCAGTGGGGCCCCCTCTAGTGATCACTTGGCCCCCTCGGGTGATCAATAGGCCCCTCTGACGATCAATGGGACCCCTCTGACGATGCGGAGGCCCCTCTGGCGATGAGTGGTCCCCTCTGACAAAACATGATGCTTTTGAGGATGTTGGAGTTTTTTTACTAGACTATGCATTTATTTATGTTGCTTACCCGCTATGTGATTTATATTTCCTTGCTCCGTTTTTTTGACTCTTCAGCAGGTCCCCTCTCCGACACCGCACATTTTAAAGCAAACAATTCCATTTGTTCTACTGTGTACGGGATATACTATTACTCGTACATTGTGAAACTCATCATCCACGCCAAGAAATTTTGATTCACAAAACCTCTCTCATATCATGACATTTTGAAATAACATTGAGGTCCGAAAAGTTGTAATTCCTGCGTGATATAATTGCTGAGAAAATGCTTTATACATCCTAGGCGCTTTGAAAAGCTTGAATACACACCCAATTTCGCCTGCGGCGCTTTATGAAACATTAAAATTCTACTAGTTACACTCTCAAAATGCTGTAGTTTTTGCCTGCGGCGCTCTATGAGACATCAAAATTCTACTAGTTACACTCCTAAAATGCTGGATGTTTCGCCTGCGGCGCTCCATGAAACATCAAAATTCTACTAGTTACACTACCGAAATGCTGTAGTTTTCGCCTGCGGCGCTCTATGAGACATCGAAATTCTACTAGTTACACTCCCAAAATGCTGGAGGTTTCGCCTGCGGAGCTCTATAAAACATCAAAATTCTACTAGTTACACTACCGAAATGCTGGAGGTTTCACCTGCGGAGCTCTATGAAACATCAAAATTCTACTAGGTGTAGTCTTTTATAAAACATCAGATTCTACTAGTTACACTCCTACTGCGGCGCTTTGAAAATGTCAAAATTCAGCTAGATACACTCCCAAAAGGCTGGAGATCTTGTCCCCGGTACTTTGCTTCAATATGGTTGAGCTACAAGTAATTATTATCTGAGGCCTTAGTACAATCAATGTATTTTTAGTCGCAGCTATCGGGTCTAAAGTGTGTAGGCGCATAAAGATTCATAGCCATTTAAAATTGACTCTTTGATTGCTTGTTATCATATCAAAACTGAAAATGGGCCCCCTAGAAGAGATCCTCCGGATTTTTGTGACACGGCGTTCTCATCCCTGTAAATACATTGATATCATCACACGCAATCCTGCGAGGGAAGGGCCGAAACTGGCTTAGACATCTGGAATGGCAGGACAATGCGAGGTGCCCTTATTTACTTATGCCGTGCGACAATCATAAAAGGGTCTAGATTTCTGTTCTTAGCACTGGGGCTGTGTGCAAGTACGGCATACATGTAGGTGGTGGATGGGCTATAAAAACAAAAAAGGGTTTCTGTTCAGTATGCATTCCAGCCAATTCCATTATCGTGCTTCTTAATCACTCGCTGCTAAATCCTTTTCCAAGAGTGCATCCAAGTGAAAGGTGCTCTCTTGACGATAACGCACATGTGCGATTCTCATTCATGATAGCACTCATTTGTGATAAATTGAAACCTTTAATATAAACCGATAACCGATAAATTTGAACCCACAATGCATCTATCTTAATAAATATTGTCGAATACACGTAAAACGAGATTGAGTTTTGCAGAACTAGTAGATTATGAAAGCATTGTTCTTGTGTTCGAGTTAGACTTTTCATCCTTATATGTTTGTTGAGGCCTGCGTTTAATTATGTAAATTATTTATTTTATATAAATCTAATTATTCAATTATATTTATTCTGATGAGCAAAAAAATTCGTGTCATACCAGCAACGTTTGGTCGTTGTTTTAAAACAGACGGTGACGGGTTAAATGTTTGACACGCAGCAATAAAAAAACAATCATGTTCTGAGGAATAAGGATGCGTCTAACATTCAATGATTTTGATATTTTAACATAAAAGTGCTAAAATATTTTGATGTATGACTAAGACCGCACCTTTGGGCTATATGTGAATTGATATTCACAGTTTTCTTTCCGTTATCAACATTATAAAAAACAAAGTATGATTCCTTCTTCTCTGATGTTTTTGCTGTTTTCCTTGCCTCTTAATTGCATTGAATCTTTTTTTGCGTCTTGAATTTTTAGATGTGGCGTCAGGAGACTGGAATAACAGAGATGTTGTGCGCGTATATAGGTGAATTCGTTGAATTCAATGGATGGTCAAGTTGGAGAAATGTAGTGATTGATATTATTATGTGTCATGAAGAAGCAAGACGGTGAGTTTTGGATATGTGAGGGCATAAATGAAATTCAGATGATTCAGGATGTATGGGATTTCTGGGGACCACTCTATTTTCTTCCTTACAGCCAAAATTGATTGTAACACTAGTTAAGGCTTAAATATTGCCATTGATATTGATTATGATGACCATTGTGCTTTTCATTATTATGGCGCAGAGCTGTTTTGGATTTATCAAAGAGCTTTACGTGATTGGAGCTGTTACGTGATTTATCAAATCGAATACAGTAACTCATTTTATAATTAGGTTAAATATAAACCTCAAAATCATGTTTCAGAACACCAGCGAGTTCCGTATTTAGAAGGTATTGAACAGTAGGGAAAGTATTATTTGCTCACAAAATGCGAATCTTGGGCCACTGTGTTGATGTGGCACGAGACGAGCTTCCCCATGCTTCGAATGGCCACATCAACGAGGTCATTTTGCAAGGTGAAGAGAAGTTGAACAACAGCTTGTCCTGTCGTCACCCATTGTAACGGATTGTGAATTGGACCAGAGGACCATCGCTACTGCATGTGATTCACTTGGCACGTAATTTAGCAAGAGACAGTGAAGGTCACAATATTGGGATATGCTCGTAAATCCGACCATTCAATGCTCTGGCATGAAGATATCAGGGTCCGATTTTTCTAAAGACTGCGGTTGATATAAAAATCTTGCAGCTTTTTCACAATATTTTTATCGACTGTGAGAGTGAAACATGCAATTTTCTCAATTCAGTTGATTTTTTCTGTTTAGTGAAATGAGAAAATCATTTTCTCCCACACGACTCCAGGCAACGGATCGGATGATCGATGAGTTATCAATGGCTTTAAGATTCGAAAACGTCGCAAAAATCAAAGAATGAATTAATTATTTTATCTCCTCCGGTTTCAATTGGCAACAAAATGACAGGTTGACCAATCTTCATCAGGGGAAACATCAAAAGAGGAAGTGAAAGGACACCAAATCCTTACAATTTCAAACTACAAACAGTTCAAAAAAATTCACTATTTACATGCATAGACTATCAAGTTCAAGATCAAAAATAATATAATAGGGATGTTGGTGTTTTATATTCATAGATCTCCTTTGTAGCACCTTTGTAGCACATGCTGCATATTGATAATGTTGATAATTTCCTTTTATTTCTTTAAGTATTGTCACCCTTAAATCTCGCCTGAAGATCATGTGAACAAATTCGCCTTATTTTTAAAGCTGCGTGAATATTGTGATTCTGACAATCCTAGGTAGGGTCACAGTTGACAAATCTGTTAATTTACATTGTAGAGCTGCCCTATAACCTGCCATTTCTAGTTTTATGGCAGCTGTTTCTGACTAGTCTTATCTGAAAATGCTACAGACCTTCTTTTGGCCAAGAGTTTAACATCCGCAACCGACTAAGTTCCAACAAGGATGCCACCCCACTTTGGCAGAATGTGCAAAAATGGTTGAATTGTCATTTCACACGCAAGTTGATAGGGTGAAATGTCCCGACAAAAGTGGCCAACACGGTCGCCCGATTTGACATCGCCGATCATCTGCCTACAGGGATTTATTATTGGTCTTGTGAATGCTAAGTAACACCGCAATATCCAATGCCTATAAGGCAAGCAATTGAGAGAAAGTTCTTAACAATATTGATTTTGGAAAGGTGAGAAATATTTGCCGAAGTCTTCCCGAAAACTTACAAAAGTGTATTCGGCACAATGGCGAGCAGCCTGAACATCTTAAGTAGCAAGTGTTTTCCTTTTAAGCGCAGTGACCTCCCTGACTGCATTGGGCTCCTGTAATGCTCTGTTATTTTTGAAATTAATTTTCGCTTGAAATAATCGAGCAGTCCCATGTTATCAATTCGAGGAACCAGCGTCCACTGACCACTATTTGTGATTATCTCCATGTTCGTCATGTATCCTAGTAATTAGCTGAAATTCAAGCTGAAATCACTCACCATGTATGTTTGCGCTGAATTTAGACCAATGATCAATTACAGTGACTTTGGATTTTGTTCATGATGAGAAGATACATTTGTTTTTTCTGTTTTTGCAGTCAACGGATGAATGAAATTGCTTATGCACCTGTCAACAAAGATGATGAAGAAAACTGCATGAGCGAGGTGAATTTTGGAATTAATGATAGTATAATATATCTCGTATTTGTTATTGCGCTCGTATAGAAGACCAAATTTGTAATTGAATAGACATATCCATGTAATGATAGAAAAGCGTTTATGAGCATGTATTACCTCGCATGAAGTTTATTAAATCATTGACAATCGCGACAAATGAAGCTAATAACTGTTTAACTCCAGTATGCAAGACCCTACTAATTTACTCGTAGTCTTCCTTGGTCTATAATCCATGGCTTCCATGTCACAGTGGCTAAAGACTTGGCCTTGTGAAATTTTGATCCTAAGTTCGAACCCCGAGAATGCAAAAATCAGCTTCTGATGATATAAGCGTGTCCAAGCCCGCACTGAGGAAGTAACAACGATTTTACTTTAAATTTTTTCTGATGTTTATATGCTTTGACGATTCTGAAAACGACAGAGCATATTAATTAATGAATCAGCGTCTCTCGCTTGTTTTTTTTCACTAGATGAGTAAATGATGGTGGTCTCCGTAGCACAGTGGTTAATTGCTTGGCCAAGTGATCCTTCGGTCCAGAAGTCGAGGCCGGAAAGTGTCATTGGAAGCCGCCAGGAAGTGCATCAGGACTAAAAGATCACAACGCACCAGATTAAAGTTTGACTGTATCAGCACTGTCCAAGCCTTCAGGAAGGGTTAGTAGTGACCTGAAACCATCATTATTCATTTCATCACATTGTGGCACACGGTAGGCCATCCATCGGAGACGGGAAATACACTCACAAGGAATTTAGCACGCATTGAAAATTAAAAATATGTATAAAGTAGGCTAAAAACAATATGTGCAAGCGGATAAGTTGACTCTGCACCTGTACCATCATCAGGTCCAACGCAAGGTTTGCTGTGGACCTGATGAAACCACATTCATTGATGATTTGATGTACATCATTTCGTTACAGAGAAAGGAGTCTATTGAGAAAGAAGCAACGAAATCACATTCAACAACAATAGATTTGACTGAAGACGATTCTGTGGCAGGAAGCGGTCGATCTTTAGAGGGCTCTTGTGTTTTAGAAACAATGTCCATCTCAGCAATGTTGATTTCGAAAACCTCCGAACATGGTCAAGAAATGCCCGACGAATCTGTGAAGTCTTCCTTGTCAACAATGCCTGCTAATTATGAAGCGGTATTGAAAGCTAAGGAAGAAGAGGATTATGAACGTGGTAAGTAGAGTTTCTTTATAGTTGGTAATGATGAAAGTCAGCGAAATAGATCTCCGAATCATCTTCAAGTAAATGGCTTAAATTCTGGTAGGTTTGTTCAGACAGTCACCATGTTTGATAATTTAATTATAATACTGGTATGCGTTTTTCTCTTCCGTTGAGATTTTGCGTTTCTTCATTGTGAAAGGTTTCAACAGAAAAATTTCTTATATTGTTAAGGAATATTATCGCAACTACATGTGCTTTTGAGCACTCTTTGGAGTGTGGACTTCAACTCACCGCGATGATGCAGTCAGCTAGAAATAAGTGGTTTAAATCTATCAAAGAGCACAGATAACTATGATCTACATTATTTGACAACAATTGAATATATACTGAGATTTGCAATCAGTAATCTCGACGGGATTTCATCAAATATCACTTTAAACACACCACTGACATATCGCCTAAGTTAGTGCACCAGTAATAATTAGTGATTGCTGTTTTTTTACAAAAACAATGTAAATTGAATAATTGATTATTCAGTTGCATCCTCAGTTGAAAAGTGGCAACAGAACTGAATAGCTGCCATTTCATTCAATATCAGGAATCATCAGCAGGCCTAGTTCACATCTCTCAACATCGACACAACTCCCTATTCAAACCTTGCAGCCATGCCCTGGAAAATTGAAGATTTTAAATTAGGAAGTAAGTGAAATTTCGACGAGGGATGAAACTTTGGAGTTCACTGTTTAATCCTATTTACATTATGTTAGCAAAAAAGCAGCATTTATTTTTTTTATTGTTACAGGCGCACCAACTTTAGCGATGTGTCAGCAAGTGTAATTCAAGTGATATTTAATGAATTCCCTCCGAAATGTCACTAATTTGCTAGTTGCAAATCTCCAATTTTCCCGGGTATCGATGCAAGGTTACATAGGAAGTTGTGTCGATGTTGAGAGATGTGAACTGGGCCTGCTTATGATTCCTGATATAGAATGAAATGGCAGCTATTCAGGTCTAATGCCATTTCGCAACTGCGGATGCAATTCAATATTCAATTATTCTATTTACATTGAACATGCACTTGAAATAACCACTGAGGTGATAGGGGTAGCACTCGGAGATTCTCGGGTGCTCGGTAATGCCTTGCCAATTGCTTGATCATGGCGCTTGATGAACTCTGTACATCTATCTGATGGTAAATTCGCTTTATTCACTGTCGAATGACAAGCGGAATGCCAGATTTCACGATAACTAATGGTGCGCAAGCTAATGACATTTTCTGCACCCGTACTTCACGTACAAAATGTTTAAAACTTTCAATTAATGTTTTACTTTTCATCATATTTTGTTAATGGACATGCATTACGGCTGTGCTGAAAGATAACATTAAGTATTAATAATTCCTATAGAATGATTTCTTTTAATGTATTTACTTTTATCTACTGAACATTAATCATGGTTATCAAGATTGGTAGTAGCTCGTAGCGGGCTTAGGGTAATTACATGTAGCATGAAAAGGGGGTCGTGTCGCCTGAATCTCATGCACGCTTGTTATGATGATTTTCTACGTTAATATGGCATGTCATTTTTCGACTGTTACTGAAATTTGTCCTACTCGTATTCAACCAAATCTCACAATCGTAACAGGCATAATAGAGCCTTTATAATTTCCTTTCATTTAGTAGCTGATGCTATAAAGCAAACCCTCTTAATTGTGGAGACTAGGCAATTGCTGCATAAAGTACGTGTACCTCGAGTCTATAATCCTAGTTTAAATCTCACACGATGATTATACGCATCACCAGATTACAGCACGCATCTCCAGGATAAGACGAGACATGCAAGCTAGAGGTTTGTTGGCTGCTGACATTTTGCTAACTGTTGCTTAAATTAAAGGTATTTACAACCAAGAAATATTAGGTCATTAAACATAGTGTGAGCGCGCTAATCGTGCAATGTTTTGGTACATGCAGCAACAAAAACGATGCCATTTTTTCAGAGCATTGCAACTGGAGTTTGAAAGGAATATCCATACAATTATTTGCTTCCGAGTTCTTGTTGAATGACCTGCTTTAAATTCCGCTTTGTCGGATTTTTCGGATCAATTCAGATTTTCAGAAAATGGTAGTCCGATCCGGTCCGACTCCTAATCCTATTCCTAATCCGACGAGAAGACGAATCCGAACGAATGCGATCCCATAACCGGATTTGGATTGGATGGACTGGTTCTCCTCTAATGTAGCATGCTGTCAGCTAGTCTACGTAGTTCTCTTCTTCTAACAGTCAAATGATTTGTTGATTAATTTCTAAACTGCAACTGAAATGTTTTTGATAAGTACCTCAATACTATAAGATTTCGCAGTGAAGAGTCTCTTCTGGTTGTTACTGTTTTTAAGATATCGCATGCCTGCTCTTACTTCTCCCGATGTTTGACTACGATAATTTCCCCATCTAAAACATCTAGCACGCACTGCTTCTAGCACTGCACAGGAAGCATCTAGAACGCCACTGCTTCCGTTTACACCTTTGAGCTCAGTCGGTTTTAGCTGTCCATCGCCTAAGCCTCCGTTGGTCAGCCAGATTGAACAATATTTTCTGAGGAAGGAGGTAAATGCATCATTGCACATTCTCCCGGAAGAAAGTTGTCTAGCAAATGAAATCAACTAAAAAAATTATTCAAAAAATGCTTTAAATTTGGTTATCATTCATTATGCTTTTTCGGCTATTTTCATGTTTCATGTTTGGTACGGGTAATCCGCAACTTGAGGAAACTAGAAAGGTGACCACGACAACCGAGAAATGAGTTTATAAAGCTGATAACATTTTCAGGATCTCCAATGGAAACTTGAGCATTATCTGCAATATTTATGTTCTGCAGTCATTCTCTTAATTCTGTTAAACCATGCTTAAGTAGTAATCGGTAGCGTAAACATCCCTGGAGGTGGTTTACCGAACATGGTTGTTGGTTGGTTGCAATTAGTTGCTTATCGTTGAATTTGAATTACTCTTATAATCATCAAATACAAGTCTATGCATTTGTAGCGAATTTCAAATACATAGCATTTTCCAATTTGCAGGATCGGCTTATGTTAGTACGTGTAAGTTGTATATAAAGGCTGACAGAGCATTTTGAATTTTTCACTTTTTGACCCGTAGACAATCATCAGTATTCGTGAACACTTGGATGGTGGATATAGAGATACTGAAATTACCAAGCATGTTCATAGAAATGGCACTGATAATTTCTTAATCATTTTCCTCACCAAGTACGCACGTACTGCTGAAAGTCGCGCTTTTCCTGGAAAATAATGAATAATTAATTTTTTAGTGATCTTGGAAATTTTAGGGAGAACTATAGTGGGTGACTTCCTAAACTATAGGAAGAATATGCGAAACCTGGAAGTTAATGGCGATGATGAACCAGGAATCTGACAGTGAGATCGGCGCGGACATCCTGCTAGTGATTTCAGCTTTGTAAATCGACGTACCTGTATGTGCCATTAGATACAATTTATCTCTTGTGTAAGTAAATAAGTACAATAATAATACGTTATTTTTCAGTCGCGGAGCACGATGACTATATCCACGATATCTATGGGAATGAATTCAGTTCATGTCCAACAACTGAATCACCAAGATTGAGTTTTACTTCTGTTGCTGATAACAGATCTGTAAATTCGTCGTTCAAGTTTGGAAATGGCGTAGCGGAGACTGCATCTGAGACAATCAAGTCATCGCCTGAATGCCGATTTTGTGGGAAAAGGTTCAAGAGGACTTCAGCAAGAGCGAGACACGAGCGGATTCATACAGGAGAGAAGCCGTACGCATGCTGCTATTGTGGAAGACTTTTCAATCAAATTAATCATAAGCGAAGTCATGAACTCACTCATAGACAAGAAAGACCCTTTTCATGCAGTTATTGTGGCAAATCGTTTACTCGTAATGAATTTAAACTGTCACATGAGCGCTTACATCACACTGGAGAGCAACCATATACGTGTAATTATTGCTCAATGACTTTTACATCTCGTCGTCAATTGCGAGCTCATGAGCTTCAACATTCAACCGGGACTGAATATATCTAGAATAATGATAAGGTATTATTAGTTTCGTAGTAGGTTTACATAGCCGAATGGCATGGCAATTTCATCAACCAATCAATATTTCTGTATTTAAATCCAAACTTCAAGTGAGTTTTGCCGAATTTATAGACATCCGCCGGCACATTGATGAGTATGCAATGTGCATGAGCACATAGCAGTTCTAAGCATTCATCAATTTAGAATAAATTAATAAATGTAATTACATGAATTCCTTGCATCAATACTAAAACGATAACTGATTTTGGATAACGAAGATCAGAAATATATCAGATTTGGTTGTTGAACTGTTTAATTGCGAAAGCACAAATTGATTGAAGGAAAACGTCCGAAATAACGCTTTATTATGCCTCTTTCATGAGGATTATTTTTTATTGTCTTAAAATTTCTCACCATTTTGATTTGTGTCATATATGATTATCCAGTCAGTCTAGTTTTTATTATAGATATTCAAATTTAATTTTAAAACTATTTGCTATGCATTAGCTCCTATTTATTAGTTGACATGCTTGATTAATAATCAAGATGGATTGCAGTAATTTACAAATAGAAAATTTGAACATTGAGTTGAATAGATTATCCGTCTGAAAATGGGAAGAATACCTGCCATTTCATGTAATCAATGATTTGTGTGAAGTTACAATTGATGTTTAACTTTCTTTTTTTAAATATAGAATAATTCATCCGTTTTATATGGTACAACGGTGCTGTCAACCATCTAGATGAAATTGCTGATCCAAAATACATCGACTTTGTCACTGTGACTGATATCCTTGGGATTTTGGTTCCCTATCCAACATATTTATTTGCATATGCGGATGAACATGGTTGAGACAACAATTATATCTTTCACATCTTGTTCACTATTTTTCATAAAGCAATTAATATCTAGCCATTTTATTCTCAGTTAGCGGGAGTATATTTCTTGGCAAGTACTAGGAAAATATAGCAACCGAAGCATGTAATCAAAAATTAAAATTACATTTTTTTCTCATTCGGGCGCATGTCAAACATCTCCTGCAATTTCCTGACATTTCTTTATAATTTTACTTACTCGAAGATTTGAATGATACGTCTACTGAGACGATGTATCAATCTGATCATGCATATCAAATATATCATCCAATAGTATTTCATCGCAATTTTTCAATGACTAATCGTCAAGAAAACGTTCTTGATTTTTACTTTCGTCAACAAGCTCTACATCATCAGTTTCGTCATTATTGCTATGAAATAATGTGTTGAGTCCATTAAACCTTGAGTGATTAAATTCTTTTCAATTGCTAGCGCAGAAGTTATCCTTTTTCTCAGATTCATTATCACTTACAGACCCTCCTGTCTGTCAATTTTATTTTTCTATAATTGCCTCTTATGAACATGATCGTGTGATTGTCCAATTATATGGGCCTACCTAGAATTGATTCATTACGTTTTATCCATTGAAGAAGAGGATAATAATATAGGTGATAATGTAGTATGATAATATAGTACACAGTATATACATTTATATATAGCAATAATAAAATAGTGTAAATAATAGCATATAGAAATGTAAAAGTAAAACAAATCAGCGAGTTCTCACTCGTACGCACAATGTGATTATGGAACAGGTATCAGATTATTTCCTACAACTGATTCAATGCTTGATTATCTATTCCAAACTTTGACATATATGCTTTTATTACAGCTGAATGAATACAAGCTTTCTCAAAACAATTTTTTTTTCTTTGTGTCATGTATTTATTCGGAGTTACTCATTTTGCGCATTGATATCTACACATAATATGTTATATTTCATAACTTTTGCATTCTGCGAACTGAAATCAGCATAGATCGTCAAACCTACTGTTCTTTAAAATGTGTGCTTTGTGGCAAACACTGAAAATTATGCAATTGACGCTAATTTGCTATACATCAACAGTCTTAAGTCATAGATGTTTATTCTGAAATATACAGAAAACGCAAAGCGATGGCCGCAAGGGCACTTACAAACAAGCGTTGATAATACATGCAACATATGCATACGCAAAGTTAAACATCGATATATATTTACATATTTACCGAGTGATCATGATATACATCATATACCATCATAAACAAATTACATGAGACCTACATATTTACAAATTTTCTGAGTCATCATGATATACATCATATACCATATACAAAATACGTGAGATCTATAGGGCCTATATTTACAAATTTGAAGAGTGATGATCACGACTTGATAAGAGTTCACTGGATGGGAGTCCTCACAATGGAGCAAAAGAGCGTAAATGCTCAACATCTAATATAGAAATGAATGTAACAAAATCATCTATACAAAATTTACACTTTCATGATCATGGTCACAATATATACAAATTCACTCGGATCAATGAGATTGAGACTTTTCTTGATCTTCATTGTGATGACAATCATCTTTAATATGGAATATAAGAATGTATCTAAATAAAAATTTGCCATCAGATATAAAAAAAAACGCTTGTCAAATAATTTTATACGAAATCACATATTAGCAGTCACAGTATGATCAAAATTCACTTAGATCAACTGATTTGAGTCTATTCTTGAACATCATGAAGGTTGGAGCTTTCACTATTGAATTGTTCAATGAATTCCATATTTTGATGACGCGAAAGAAAAACAATCCACTGAGATAGTTCGAATTAACTTTTAAGACTGGAACAATCTGACAGCTGCTACGTGATTGACCTCGAGTAATTTGAGATGAAAGGTAGGTGGTAAAGAAAGAGTTAAGCGACAAGTCGAAATGATTAAAACATTAAAACTTGAAACATATCTTTTTGATTCCTACCATATACGAGTATAACAATTTTTCATGTAAGCTTTACAATAGAAACATGACCATTCACAAAACATAAAAGTTGAATAAAATTGCAATCTTGAATATATTGTTTTGGCTATTTGTCATGTTTTGAATGTAATTGGAAAGAGCCAATATTGAATGATGGTGGTTTCATTTTCTTTTTCGTTATTTTTTTGCAATTAATTTCTGTTAACATCCGTTTCCTATCTTCAGGTAAAAAAAGGAAGAAAATTATCGTCTAGCATAAAATGTAAAATTAACACCGATGTCTATGCACAAAAGTATATGTCATAATGACACATAGGCTGAATACTAAAGGGAATGGTCTATATGGAACAGGTAGTATTGGGCTACATAGTACCAATAGCATTTTAATGATGACTTGACGATATGGGAAACCGTAGGACTTAGTAATGGATTAGTAGTACAAAAAGCTCGAGTTACAGGGCGCGGCATAAAACTGTGACTAAAATTTAAAGTGGCATAACTTTCAAATTACCCAACGGAAATTAACGAATAAGGTCTTATTTCGAAGCCAATGCACATATCTTATAGCATAATCAACATTAGCATGATATAATTTGAGGATGAGGGCATAATATGCATACAAAGCACGATAACTCGAAAGCTTAAAAACTAGACAGTGACTGAGTAGAAAGTTGACTTTCAATTCTTCACGGTAATGATAGTCTTCATTGTTAAGAATGACCACACAACATCTTTTGGGTAAAGACTGGATCAATCATCTGCAATCGCGTCTTGTAACAGAGCGCCAGAATTCCCATTTTTCTTGTTGCAATTCTTCCGTAGTTTTCAAGTGAAACCAAAGTAAGTATTGAAATTATCCCAAACATTTCCAATTGGAAAAATATCGTCACACTTCATAGCTTGAATGTCCAAAGCGGTGCGAAGAGGGACTGGGTCGAAACGGGAGGAGGAGGAGGACAGGGCCAGGGACACGGAGAACAGAGGAAGGGATCACGGGGGGGGGGAAAAGGGAGGGCAGGAGACCAGGGGCTCACACGGAGAAGAAACAGGTGGAGAAAATACCAATGTCCTTCCGCACAAAGCCACCGAAAACAGTTTAATTTTCTTTGTTTTGTGGCCAAATGTAGTTGCCATGTATAACACATACACATCTATGCACATTTCACATGTATTTTTGATTTAGATAAGCATGGACTGATGATACAGTACGTCATTTGAAAGTACGTGAGCGCCTGAAAGAAATTTCATTCATTTTATAAAGCAACAAAGCAAGTTAGCATCATGTGTCGAATACTTCTTTCCTTGTATTCATGTAGTAGTAAATCATCATCACGGCCATCTATTATTTTTTTCTTTTGAGCATTTGTGGGTTAGAAGCTTGAGACCAATAAGAACAATGAGCATCTTTAGTTGCTTATTGAGGCTGATGTCAACAAACATTCATGTCTCTCCAGATGTGGCGCGAGGAGTCGGGCATAACGGAGATGATGCTGGCATACATCGGAGAATTCGCAGAGTTTAACGGTTGGTCTAGTTGGAGGAGCGTAGTTGTGGAGATTCTGACTTGTCATGAGGAAGTGAGACGGTGAGGAAACATGAGCAATTGAAATCTCTCTAGGAAATATGTTTATTACCTGCATATTATTATGAATTCCAGACAAAGAGAAGGTGCTGCACAAGTTTATCTCGGTGCATCTGCCACATCTGAGGTACATGAATTTTTAATTTTGATATTAACATCACGTGATTTACTCCAGTGATTTCATGCAGATTCAAAATTAGTATTTATCTTAAACGATTAAAGCCACTTTAACATTATTAATTCTTACAACCAATTTTTTTTGTTTCCCGCATCTTGGTTGAGATTCATAGCAAGCACAAAGAGCATGCTGCTTGGAAGCGTTCCTCACGAGTCTACAATTTTTCGGGCGAAATAGCAGCATCTAGTAATTACTACAGGCTCACTAACTGAGACAATATGTCAAGAGTATGTTAAAAGTAGTATTTAATGTATGCACGCCGAAATTTCACTTAATATGCTGGTTGTGCATCTCGAATTTTCCCCGATAATAAGTTGTGTCTCTATTTATCGACGTCTTTATGAATTAGACTGAAACATGTTCAAATAACACTTCTTAGTAGTGAATAGCACGTGTCAGAAAGTATCAGGCAGAAACTATCAAATTAATCGAAAAAATTGCACAAACTCCAGTCTGAAGTTATCATAAATTTCTGGTGAATTTATACCATTTTTGTTGCAGCTTTGACAAAATTGGCCGAATGTACTGATAAGCTTCAACAGTCAAATTTACAATTTTCAGCCAACATACATACAATGTGCAGCACATATTCTAGCTAGCTCTCGTGACTTTTAACCATGCTATGGCACCGCATCTTCATAATTTTACGCAACAAATCCATCGAATTAAATGTCAATCGATTCCCTTGACGAGATGAATAATTTGAGAACATAATTGACATTGCCCTACCGTGGCCAACATCGAGAGAGCATCCAAAGATGTAGGGTGAAGCAGTGTCTGCTGCTTGCTAGGAGATTGGAGTGAAAGAGAGTGATACTGAAATATAGTGAAAGTCGTCCTCCCATGCGAAGAATTCATAATAAGGAAAATGTGAAAGTAAAGTAATGCTAATACTTGTATGTAGACAAAGGTTCGGCTTCGGATTGAAAGTAGGCGGACCTTCAGGTGGGCATGACCTCTGTACATCTCCAATGCACATAAATCGAAGTTACATAGTGGTCGAAATCAAGAGCATTTTATATCAAAATTCCACTTTCCAATTTTCGAAATTCCCAGTCCAGCGAATCGAAGGCGAGTCGTCATGGATTCAATTCATTAAAATTGTTTTCATAATCTTTTCCCATACATTTTTAACCACATCCACCTACCAATAGTTTGTGCATAGAGTTCAAACTTGAACTAGTTTCTCGCTTTCAAGTTTTTAAAGATCACAATTTTGAACCCGATCTCTGATAACAGTATTTGAATTATTTCATTCATTGTAGATAACTATAACTTTATGTGCATCGGGGTCACTGATTCTCTACAATTAGGTTTGGATGTGCTGTGCTGATGAAGGCTAATAAGCAAGAATCGTTTGCAGTTTCTTTATTGATTTAATTAAATCTTGTTCCTATCTGCTGAATTTTCCTTTCGAGTTGTCGGCTTGCATATCAACTTTTCTTTCTAAGTATGGATTAGCGATTGGTAAATGTGAAAACTTTCATTACTGAATGAATCGATAATTGATAAATATCGCACTTTCATTCACTTGCGATTTTTGAGTAGAATTCCCATTGAATTTGTCATGCAATTGATTCCGCAGTTATTTTTGGAAGTGATGTTATCAGGAAGGACCAGATATCATAGCACTCTTCTTGTTAAGCGACCAGATTCCCCTTAGATTCTTAGAGAACCTATAAATGCCGATAGAGTAAATACAGTCGACGACAGCAAGTTGGACTCAAGCTAAAATTAGATCATTTTATTTAATGATTCACTTCTATTTTTATATCCACTATGATATCTGTGGTATTATGTAGATCTAACATTCTATGGTCTACAATAAGAAATATCATTGATAAACTTGCTGGTTTGAAATCATAGAAATTAACAATACCATACATTATCCACTTCTATGTTTGAAATGAAAGATGTACGTGTAGGTACATAGACTTCGAAATTACTGTTTAGCTGGCAGTTGCTTCATTATTATTGTCGGAAATGGCAAGCAGTTCGCATGATAATTTAAGACTAGAAATTGTGACTTTAGCTGAAAACACTACCAAAACCCAACGTGAAATTGCCAATGACTTACAGGTCAGTCAATCCATGGTGGCCAAGGTCATAAAGGACATTAAAGAAAGAGGAACTCATCGTACAAATTACGCGAAATGTGGTGGGCACAATAAACATTTCAGTGATAGACGCTTACGCCACATTAAATCCATTTCTCAGCGAAATCCGAGGGCCGATGCTGCTGAAATTCAAAGGACTTTAGGCCCCTCTGGTGATTGCAGTGTAAGAACTATGCAAAGAGCTTTGGTAGAGATGAACTGCAAGGCAGTCAAGCCGTACAGGCGCCCTTTTTTGTCCGAGGATCATGCAGTCAAGCGTTTGGAATGGGCAAGGGCTCATCGTCACTGGACATTGGAGACATGGAGAAATGTTATCTTCTCAGCACAATAATACGCATCCAAGACAATTGTCCTCTCTACGTCAGGGTGATCGTTGGAGTTCCTTTGACACTATCTCATTACAATCTTTCTCGCAAGCACCCAACACAAGCTCAATTTTGGACTTGCTTTTCTTATCATGGAACTGGGCGAGCGTCTGTTGTTGAAGGCAACATGAATTCGGCTACTTATATTGACCAAATCTTATCAATGGTAGACTCCTTCATCAACTGCAAGAGTGGTATCCGAATGGCAATGGCATATTTATGCAGGACAATGCGCCGTGTCATAAAAGCAGAACTGTTATGCAGCATTTGACTCATCAGAAAATCCAAGTTCTCCCATGGCCAGCGTGTTCACCTGACCTTAATCCCATCGAAAACAAGTGGAGCATCGTCAACAGGAGGATTAAGGTCATGCAGCCAACCACAAAGAACGATCTTATCTCGGTATTCATTCAGGTGCGGAATAGAGATACTGAAATCCAGCAAATGTGCCAGAAAATGGTGGATTCCATGCCTGATAGAATTGAAGCGGTCATTTCTGCAAAAGGGTGGCAGACGCGTTATTAGAAACGTAAACTATTCCAATTTGTTCTGAAAAATGTGAATGATGTTGATTATGTTGCATGTAATTGTGCTAATTATGTTATATTGATGTAGGCCTAAATGTTTTTGCAAAATATATCAATATTCAAAGAATTTAGTGTTTGAGTCCAACTTGCTGTCGTCGACTGTAGATATCAAGTTGTATCCATAGATAAATAATGGAAACGGACTTGAATAACTGCTATTTCATCCAATATCAGAAATCATCAACAGGCCTATCCCTCATCTCCCAACGTCGACACAACTCCCCATTTAAAGTTGCCCGGCGGCAGTAATGTGTTGGAAAGTAGTATCTAACGAATACCAAAATTTCACTTAATGTTCTAATTGCGTATCTCAAATTAGCACGGGTATGACTGCAACTTAAAATAAGGAGTTGTCTATGTTGGGAGATGTAAACTAGTCCTGCTGATGATTCCTGGTGTTTGATGAAATAGCAGCTATTCAGGTATGTTCCATTTTTCAACTGAGAATACAACTCTATATATTAAATTTCGCAATTCACAATCTGTTCGCAAAAATTAGCATTTACGAATTATAACATACGCTTTAACTTAGGAGACATGTCAGTGTTGTGTTGAAAATTCGTATTTAATGAATACTCGTGGAAATTTCGCTCGATATGCTAATTCCGTGTCTAGACTTCCAGCGTTGTGTTCTAAAGTCAGTAAAAACAACTACACTAAACAAGTTCAAGCTTGGATTGCAACGTGTGTGACGAGTAAGGTTCTGAGGAGGATAGGGTGTCATCGGGGTCACTTGAAACTCTCTGAAGTTGTCAGCCTGCGATTCCTAGCATAACTTAGCCTCTGCATTTTCCAGGCCAAGGATTAGTAGAATATAATATATGCATTTCTCTTTCGTCAAAGGCTGACAAAATGGTTCAAAAGTGAATACTTGCATAGATTGAGTTATTTTTATTAGTCAGCATCATTTACTTATTTTCATTTGTAGGAGCATCCGATTTCGGAAAATCAAGACACAGAAGTCCAAATAAATGCAAAATGGAGTAACGGTGAGGATTACCAAATTTAGTATGCATAAAGAATGATGAGAATATGTCTAGGATTCATCATGAGGTGAATGTATATGGTTTCATGTTTTTTTACATCACGGCCTCATTAAATGTTCTCAATGTTTGAATTGAGAGATGCGTTACTTCGATAAACATAGCATAATGCCGTGATCATGTGACAATGATCAAATTAAGTAGATTTTACTTATTGCTTGCATGAACTTTGGTGTCCATGTTTTCCTTCGTCAGAATAATGCAAGATGAAAATTATTGAGAATTTGTATTTAATACTTCGAGAATTTGCAGAAAATATTGCAGCTTTATTTGAAGCAATCGTGAACTCTTTTCTATTGAAATACACAGAATCATTTAAGTGGACTATTTAAAGGGTAAATGATTGCACAGTGAATATTTTTATCAATATAGAGTACTGTTGTTCTAGGTAATCACTTCAACTTGTGTTCCAATCCACTGGGGACATCGGAATCAAAAGGATCGGTGGAAGATTGCGGAGAAATGCCCTTTGTTGATGTGAAAACAGAGCCAGCAATTGTGATATTGGATGATGAGCAATCGTCATTCGAAAGATGTAAGTAGTCGCATCAATCGCAATTTTTACTCGCACAATTTTGTTGTAAAGCTGTAATGACTTGGTTCTGAAGAGCTGTTTATGATAGCGCTCAGTTGGTTTTTATTGATTTGTGAATCCTGTGCTACTCAGCGTATTTGTTTGGAGCAACGGATAAAGAAATTTCCTAATACTGTGTGTCCATTTCTATTCACTTGGTATTCAAGAAATAATCATTTACGGTCACTTTGTTTTCACGTGCAGTATTACTTATCCTCTATTCATGCATCTGAGTCTAATTTGTTTCAATTTTTGGAATCTCGCATATATATTTTTAATTACCAGAGTAAGCGCCTAACATTCAATTAAATATGACCGGTTGCATTCAGTCATCTTCCAATTTCAATAAGGCCAGGTTTTTTTACCAATCAAGGAGGATCCACATATCTATGTAGTTTTCTAATAGCTGAAGCATCTATATGCCACAGTAGTCAAATGAAAGTTTAATCACAATGTAGCTCTTCACATATTTTCGTCAAGTTCTTAAAATGTGGATGTTAACTTGCCACTTGCGTTTCTTATAGGTATGGACTCCAAATCAATTGATGCTACGAGCACTGTTAGAAGGAATAATGAGAAGAACGATGCGATACAAAATGATTCAGAGTCGGACTTTCAGATGGAGAATGATCAGCTGGAAGAAAGTGCATTTATTCCCGATGATATCGTGGACATTCCACCTACGGCGATGAGTAAAGTGCATGGAAGTAGTGGGAATATATTCACTTGCAGTCATTGCTCTAAACAGTTTTCTTGTTCTCGGTATTTAGTAAATCATCAACGCATTCACTCGGGTGAAAAGCCATTTAAATGCAGCTTTTGTCCAAAGGCATTTAACAGGAAACAAAATATGCAATTTCACGAGGCTATTCATCGTGGTGAGCGGCCATACGCGTGCACGTACTGTGGAAAGTGTTTTACATTGAATGGAAACAAAGAGAAACATGAACTTATAGTTCACAAAGGCATAAAAAAGCACGGATGTCGTTTTTGTGGCAAATCATTCGGCAGAAAGAATGATAGAATGACTCATGAATTAACTCACACCAAACGTGGTATTTTTTTGCAGTAGTTGTTCGTCTACGAATGTGTATGAATACAACCTCAAATGAAAAGGTCGTACAATTAAAATCCATGTCATCAGTAGAAATATTCATCTTTTGTCAGACATTTGATCTTCTCTACGTTAATTCAAATGATTGTCATAAAATGTTCAATAGGACAGTATTATCCATCATCATCGTGCACATACATGTACTCAAACTGACATCTATCTAACTCATCAATACAGAAGCTGAACTGTCATCACTCGCTATTAAATGATCAAAAAAGTTAAATTATCTAGTGCGCTTCGACGTGAGCGTTTTGAATTTTGTATTGGAAACAAATTTTGTTATTTTTTTACCTGAGATTGAAATGTTGGGTAATAATTGTGCGTAACTAATTGTGTGTTACTGAGTATGTAGCTAATTAACTTTTCTAATATAATCTGCATGAATCTCGCACACCGTGTTCTCATCTTGTATCATGTATTGATGTGTAATTCATGTAGTTGATCAAACATGGCATGTGCATTCAATTGATAAATGTGGTGCTTTCATGAAATTCTCCCATTCATAAACTCAAATGCGACTAAGATGTTTATTTAAGTATGAATATATTTAAGCTAGTGTTTATCCGTGGGAATCCGGGAACTTTCTGACACTGCAATAAGTCATTCGTATATAGTACTGTGGTATATACTCGTAGTACCATTATTAATTTCCTCAACCTATGGTGACCATTGTCCTATTCTATTTCCACTATCAGCATCTGTAGCCGGTACAGTATATTACACGTCTGTTTTAAACGTGTATGCGGCAGTGTTTGGAAACTATGGTATTAGTATATTAACAGTAAGAATGAGTAGTGCTACAAGTCTTAAGATTTCTATTTTTACCAGATATTGGGCCAAAGCTGATCAATTTTAATTCGATGCCACGAGAAAGCTCCATTGAGTTCTTTTAAGAACTGATTAATCCAATGGTTATGGTAGCATTGCCTTTGTACGCTTGCGGATTGGAGAACACCATCAGTCCTCATTAGGACTACTTCAATTAATAATTTAAATTAGTAATTATATTCTATTATAAATGGCTGCTGGGATGATTTTCATCATCGTATGAGAATAGTAGCGGTTCCTGGTAAATTTTCAGTCAACCTGATTAGGTAGGAGCGGATTTAATTCAGGTTTTCAAGGCAAATAAGATAAAAATAAAATAAATTTTTATGTTAGTTATGTGTAATTTTGTTGTAAGTTAGCATAGTTCTAAACTTATCCGGGAATTGTAGGAGGGTTTGAACCCTTGGCTTTTTTGTGATGTGTTTGTGACTACAGATCGGATCACCATCGAAAGTGTGCGAGGCAATTTGGCACATTATTAGTATATTAAATTTTAAGTTTATTTGCACTGACTTGAATGACATGTATGTACAGTTCGTACATAAAGTTGATGATATTTGATAGATATTCCGTAAACCCAAGTCGAATTTTTATGCAATGCATGCACGCTAGAATTTGAGAAGATCTTAGCTTGCCATCAAGCCTTGTTGTATGGCAAATGTGTGGAAATTGTAGTGGCAAATCTTGAGATGTTCGTGTATCTGAAGGTTTTGGGTCATCACTCTAAGAATCTTAAATCCCACGACCAAGATTGAGCAAAACCCAAGATCCAACGTTGCCTGAGTCGATAGATGCGGAATGGATTCTCGGGTTAGTCGATTAGTGCTAGTTTTCAAATCCGAGCCCACCCCGCCCTCCATTACTATTTTATTTCATGGTTTTGCGTTTTTCTCGATGACTAAAGATTTGATGTGATCATTCTTAACGCGCATTCTTCGATTTATAGATGCATCTACTTCCACATCCAAATCTCGAGGGACAGCGAACCTGAATGTCACTCTTGTTTGGTGACTTTGGTTGCTTGGTAGTGGTGGTCCAAATCACGCATAATCAATATCTAGTAATCAGAATCCTTAAATTATTTACATATGTTAAATACAAAATTCACAAGCCACAGTTGCGGCTGCTTATCCCTATGTCTATTTAATGAATATTTTCTGAATGTCTGGTTACAATGAATGGAAATAGTTATTGGTAAAAATGACAACAAGGTTAGCGAAATACATCATAATTATCGTACATAAATTTGTGGATTTGAATTGACTCACTTCGTAGAAGCTTGTCTTTATTGATGGTAGGTTCATTTTAGCTCATGAATTACATCGACAGTATTACAGAATGTGGACCTAACGTGAGCAATACAGTAATGCAACAGATAGTGCACCGTTGCATGCATGTAGTACCTGCTGGTTTACACAAAGATATGTAAATGTCTCACCTACTTTTATACTCCAAGTTCGAAGAACATGTGTAGGTAGAAAACCTTCAATTATCACCAAAAAAGCAGCCGGTGCGGTCGGTTTTATTTAATTTGCGCAGCCACTTCCTTTGAACATGGAAATGATTACTAGCCCATTCTCCAAATCAATACCGACATGTGTATGAAATCGCACTGTAGTTTGTGAACTCTTGATTTCAGACCTTCATTACAGGGACCTGTGAATCTGTAAATTAAGAGGTGAATAAAATCGGCCATTCCGTATTTCTTCGAATAGCATCCGCGGATACGTTTAAAAACTTATTCTTAACCACGAATCGAGGGCGGCTACAACTAAAAGCCACCCATCCTACTCATGTTTAATAAAAACCGAAATTTTTGCCATTTTTCATGTATAGGAATACATTTTTTGATATGATGACATTGACGATTTATTTTTGAGGCTGTTGCAAACAGAGCAATCAAGCAAAGTCAAATAGATCTATGTAAAATCGAGACGTAATATATAATAAAAGTTGTGTAAAACGGCACGGTCTTATGACGCAATAATTATATTGATGATACAATTTGAACCTCCAAGGTGTTAATGGCTACTTGTCCTTTTATTCAATATTCAATTCAAGCTGATGATAAAAACTGATGTTTATTTCATTTGCAATTTCAAAAGACTTGTGCTATGCATTTGAATCGACCGGCAATTCATTTCCGATCATGCCCCATAGTTTCGTACAAGGTGACATACTTTTAATGAAGATATTGCCTAAAATGTAGCCCTAGTATTGTAAAATTGAATCCGCAAGTGCATGCACGGTATTATATAATTGCCTAGATTCATTGGTTCGATTAACAGCCGGGGCTATTATTAAAAAAAGGCAATTTGTGTGCAATCGAATCATACAAAAATTCCGCAGGCCTAGATTAGGTTAGTATTCCGCATGCAATTTGCATAGCCATTAAGAATGTTTGTTATCATTTTTCTTTGAATCTAACGTATTTATCATCTGTGCGAGGTCATGCATCTATTTATGAACTACAGACACAAGAGCTGGAAATCGGTCACCGGCCTTACTATGGAAACCGGCCCCCGGTACCGGTCTTATCACAGCTTCCAGACCGACATTGATCGTAACGGAAGTCTCAATACTACAAAGCTTTTAAACGCATGTGAAATTAAGTTTGCAATGAGTGAATGAATGGAGATCTAGTATATCAGACAATGATTTTGCAACTGAACATAGGACATTTCAGCACATAGTCACACTTGATAGAAAAGCAACGTTATATATGCCCAATAATTTCAATATCAAATAGATACTTGTTTAATAAAATGATGAATTCACATCCATAGGACAGCACCGCATCAAAAGTCACAGACACACCTACTTGATGTATCAAACAACAAAATTTCCCTGAAGCTTCTTATCCAAAGCAATTATTATTCTTGTCTTCTTATTATCATTTTACTAAATGCTTACGATGTCGACCATAGGATTTGATTGCTGACTACTCGCCCAGTATGAGACAGCAGCACATTCACACATGTGCTCACAGATTATGATTCTTTCTTCTCCTTGTATCAGCTTCCTCTGTGAAATTTCATAGTGCATCGCTATCTTCCGTCACCTGGGAGCTGGCTGACTAGCCCTATTGTTAGATGTATGGTAATGCATCTAATGCCATATGAATAATGAATTATCCTGACAAAACCGTAGTATATTTGCACTCAAGTTATGCACGCTATTGAATTGCCCGGCCTAGCAGGTTTCCAGCTATGGTTGACACTCTGTCGAAATGCGAATCAAATTTCGGCTTTTGACTGTTGAACTTTGTTCAGTAGTGTTCCGTGATTTTACCATTTTGCATTTAACTTTGTCTGTTCGCAGCTACATACATGATTTATGGATGAGAATTTTACACGGGAGCCCCAGTAAGTCTGCCTGATGCATTCCTAATATTTTCTATATGGGGGGCCTTGTAAAAATGAATTTCCGCCGGGGCCCCCGTTGCATCATTCTCATCCCTGATGATTATATCACCAATGCATGATTATTACCAGTTACTGCATTCATGTATTATATCCATTTAAATGATTGAAGTATGTCTTAGATGAAGTCATGCATGTTTCTTCCATGATAGATGTGGCGTACCGAAGTGGGAATAACAGAGATGATGTTGGCATACATCGGAGAATTCGTGGAATTTGACGGCTGGTCCAGCTGGAGAAGTGTGGTTGTTGATATTTTGTCATGTCACGAGGAAATTCGGCGGTGAGTCATCATATATTTCCTTGAAAAGTGTCTACTAATGATTAAATTGTCTTTCCAGTCAACGTGTTGTTGATGCTGAGAAAGGCGTTCATGAGGAATCGGAGTCAGAGGTAAGAGTTAATGTTCATTTATAATTTATTCCTAATTTACTGGCATTCATTTGCGACGTATAATGATAAATGTTTTCGTAATTTAGCTAGTGAGCCTATTTCAAATGATTTATTCCTCGCTTATGTCAAATTCGTACTTCTGTGTTAATTAAACGAGAAAATAAAAGTTTTAAGGATGGGATTTTTTCCTGCTTCTGCTTCTGCCACAACAGCGGTTGCTGCCTCAAGTTGATTGCTATTGCAATTTCTTCATTTTATGAGTGTGCACCCCCCTTCAATATTCATCTCTGGTAGCCCCCTATCGGAATACTCACATCTCTCAGTTTTGATATTTTGCTTAGTGACGTGCGAACTTTCGCATTCAATAGAGGACCTCAAGTAACGAGCTGCAGCTAATAGACTGTATGTTTGGGTGTGACCTACATGCTCTCGGCCCTTGTTGGCTCTCCCTTCAGTTTGATTGAAATATCAGATAATTGCAAAGAAAGTTTCTTCAGACACACATGTATGCTAAAGGTTGAAAGAGGCAGATATTGAATTAATAAACGGATTCTTTAGAGCGCTTTAAATGCATGAGTAGACATCTATCTATTTTAAAGATGTTTCATTGCACAAAAACAGTCAAAGTTATTGTAGAAATAGCAACATCAAATGTAAATACTATTGACTCGGAAAAAGAAAACGAGAACTTACAAAGAAATATGTGTTAATCAACGCACTCAAAATAACATACCTTTCAACAATTTGTTGTTGCAATAATCGTAGGAATCGGTTCGATCGAGGCTCTAAATTCCTTGATCTCATTTGGTTGGTGACATTTTCAACTACTTGTTTGTGTTCTTTTATTTTGAACTACCGGAAGTAAGATGACATTTTCAACTGCTCGTTTGTGTTCTTTTGTTTTGAACAACAAGAAGAAAATTCCTTTCAAAAAAAGTTTTCATGTTAAAAGGATGCAGTAGTTTCATGTATGGCTTCGTGTCATGTCACCACAAAAATGGATTTACTGTATACCTTTATTTTGAACTGAATTGAAGTCCAGCAATGAACCTCAGTGTATCAACAACAAAGCATTCCTGTATCAACTTGACCAGCTCTTTCGAATGGCATAAATTTTTACGTTATTAACCCCCTCCCCGTAGGGAATTGCTATCTGCTAAGGAATCCAATAGGGTGAGGACGTATTGATTTGAAGTGATGCTTTTTATTGCCTTTTGAAGCTGATTCACTACCTAAGGAATTCAGAAACGTCCTTTTACATTTGATAAACATACGGACAAGAATACACTGCATAATGTATCTTTCTGAATTCATAAATTTGACAAGCCAGTGGTAGCAGCATTCATTCCATATTCCTGTCGAACAATGAAGCGATTGTTCCATATCTGTTAAAAAATTCTGGAATGGAAATTCTGTCCTAACGAAGAAGCACGTTGCGCGTTCTTCATGACGAATTAAGACAAAATTCTGTTTTTACTGATGGAAATTTTTGGTTTTCCTTTATTAGGCTTGCCTTTTTTTCAACTTATATATGTTCTATCATCAAATTTCAGACGATAAAAAAGGAAAATGCGGCTTCTACTGAGCTTGATAGTGCTGATGATATGCGAGAGCAAACTTCAAAAATGATGTTTCCGGAGACAACTCGTCAAACTTCATCAGATAATGACATTTCCTTGATTCACCAGACTGACATGAAGGACTCTGATAAGAGTGGAAGGAGAGTTGTGTCAAATTCAAAGGATTTATATGAAGAGGCCATGAGATTAGAAGGATTACAAGATGATCTAGATGACAAAGACATATCAGAAATTCAAAATTCATCGACATTCGAAAGTAACTTCAGATCAATAAACTCGGGTACACAAAATGTCGATGAAAAACCGGGTAAGATATGTTTTTGCCTTTCCAGAAAAATTTATGTTGAATTTAGAGGTATGAACTATAAATAGAATGATATATACCGTATTTCTGCGAAAGTAAGGCAGTTGCAGGAATTTTATCAAGGTACAGGACTGTCGGATCCACAGGCAGGAACCTAGAAGTATCCTCCATAGACTTAGGTTGATTTATCCCATAGACCAGGATGTCTGAAACAGTCTCTATAAGAGGTCGATTAACTGTTAAACTTAATACAGCAATTAATTTGTATATAAGTCGAAAGGTTGTTGTGCTAATCTGCAATAATGTTTGGGTGCTGGAACCGCACTGGTTTTGGCTGAGAGGCCTATAGACAGTGTTGCTTGATGTTGTTTTTTTATTGGTATCCATGTCCGGGTCAATTTTGCTGATATCTCGGATCAAGTCGATTGAAACCCCACTCATTGGTCTGGATTCACAAGATAGTGTGTTGGGTACGCAGGATCTGAATACATAGTGAGGATCCCATTAATAATAAAGAAGTCCATCAGTGTCAATAAACTGCGAGTTTCTTTGAGTATGACCACCCGAAGTGTTCCACGGACCACCTCTTATAATGTATAGTTAGTATAACATTTTGGTCTTTCTATGTCCCGCCTTTTATGCAAAAACTGGATATCAGGATCGAAAAATTGATTCTTCTGTTGTCTTAAATTCCATGTGTCAAGTTAAGAAAGCTAGTGTTTTTGAAACTAATCCGTGTCACCCAGTTGATTGGATATAGTCAGAAGAATAACTCAGATTAACGTTCGATTTTTTTGAAATGAAGATTTTCTATATGCACTTAATTACGATTTTTAACAGGAATGTGTTTACGTTATGCAGTTATTTGAATGGTCTTCAAGAACTAAACATTTACGAATTGTCATGTCTTTCAGGGATTAACGAGGACTTACTTAAAATGGGAGAATTATTTGCCATGTCGCTACAACAAATGAATTATGATACCAATGAAAACGAGCCAATTCTTTTACCAACTGGATTTCCACGTTCTTCACTTATTCCATGTAGTTCACAATCTGTCGAATTGAAGGGGACAACAGCTGATTTGTCGCTTAATGACACAAACATAAATCCTCAATACCTTTCTGACGTCGAAAGGACAACTTGTTCCTACTGCGGGAAACGCTTTGATAAGTATTCGTCAAAAGTTAGGCACGAGAGAATTCATACAGGAGAGAAGCCATATTCTTGCAGCTATTGTGGAAAACAATTTACTCAGATAAATCACAAACGAATTCATGAATTGATTCATAAGCGTGAGAGGCCATACGTTTGCAGCTTTTGTGAAAAGACGTTTTGTAGGAATGAAGATAAGCAAACACATGAACGCAGTCATACCGGTGAAAAACCTTTTAGCTGCACTTATTGCTCAAAAACTTTTACCAATCGACGACGAAAACGGATGCACGAGCGAGTTCATACTGATGAGAAGGCGAACGAATGTCGGTTTTGCGGAAAAGGCTTTACGCATTATTCGAGTTTACAGGCACATGAACGTACTCATTCTGGCGAGAATAAATACACGTGCAGCTATTGCTCAAAATGCTTTAGTTCAAGCTTTGGCAGAGCGCGGCATGAAAGAATTCACACAGGGGAGAAGCCGTTTCAATGCCAATATTGTCCTGAAGCCTTTAGCCGAAAAGATACAAGAGCCGTTCATGAACGCTCACATAATCAAGCTAAGCTGAATTCGACGAAGAATCAGTAATTGACCACTCATTGCTGCAATTGCATGTCAAAGGAAGGAAAAATCACTAAATCCGTCGATTGAATTGTGCAATGCTAAAAGCAAAGAGCACTAATTTTAAGATTTTAGGAGAATGAGGAAAACAGAACAACTGAGGTAGCTCTAGTCTTATTGTTTTATCAATTCGCTCATATTATAATTTTTGTAATACAGAGCTTTGACTTCTCATCTAAACCGTCACTTTAGTAAAGGAACACTTAATTACTCTTCTACAAAACCTTCAGCAACACCGTCTTGCTGAGTTCCTTGTGTACGATGAAACTCACGGTAATGAAATGTCAATCATTATATTGCGACTCAGATGATTTTTCCTTCTATATGTGACTGCCTGGGTTGTGGTCATGATTTCACAGCTCACAGTATGTCGTATTGTATATATTTATGAATGAACTTCCCAAATTAGTGAACTTTTTTTCACAAGCATCTCGATGACAGAAAACGCCAATTGAGTTTCCGATTTTGCATGTGATATATGCTTATTTTCAAGATTGTATGACTGTGCATTAATTAAGTAAAATTCATTTAGCCTATCACTAAATGTCATTGGAAACATATTCACTTCACTTTCAATACCTTTTATTGACCCTCTGATATTCTTCTGATTCAATATTGAATCAGTTCTTTCAGGAAAAGCATAGCTCGAATTTGCAGAAAGAACTTCGTCTCTGATTTAGCAAAACATAGTTATGAATGGATCGACAGTATGTGTGTATGTATGGACAGTGCATGAAGTAGTTTGCCAACTGTTGGGTTCTGTCAATTTGATCGGAACTTGATGATCTAGAAATGTACATGTAAAATAGAATATTGCAAGTGTAAAGCTACGGTGGAGACATTGATCATTTACAGTATTGCAGCGAATATGTTACAGAAGTTTCATATAAAAAATCACATGAAGAGACAGACTTTGGAGCATTCTTTTGATGCAGTAAGCACCAATAAATGTACGTGAAATTGATGTCAATTTGTTGATTGTGACTGTATTTACAGCTGACATTTTTGAAACATTGAATTCACTAATCAGTGATTTGAAGTTTCGGATAAAGAAAAAAATGGACGCTACTAAATGTGATCCACCAAGCACATATGTTGTGTTTTTTAATGTAGGCCTTAGTTATGAAATCGCATATTATTAAATTGCACTTAACTTGTTACTTGAAGGACTAACATATAACTTTGAAGTTGTCAGTGTTATATGCCATCCAAATTTGTGTCAAGACCAACTGTCTCACGTGTATTTTGGTATTTCAAAAGCCAAGCAAGATGGATGAATCCTATATTTCTAATTATCTGCTCATGTATTGTAATCAGACATTAAGTGAGTGGTTGCTTTCATACTCGTAGATGTGGTGTCCGTGGATGTGAGGTTTGTTTTCGTATATGTATCATTATGAATAAACCTGTTTTTCCCCATTCATTTTTTTGAAAATTTTTGTGGTAGGTTTGCCAAACACGCCATGATTGGAAGAAAATATATTCAAATATTGTCTTAATATTGACCGTTAGAAGCTGTAAGCTTTTGACAGAAAATATCTTCGCAAATATGTTTCAGTGGGCAAGCTACCATTATCAGTGACAATAATCAATGAAAAATGATGAAATATATACAAGACTTGATGATTTAAAAAATCAATACAGGAAAATGGGTTTTGATTTCATTGCGATTATTCATGAGACAATACGAATGAAGAAATGACTCAATTTGCAGTAAATTTTGTGCATGGAGTGCGTATGAGAATTTAAAATTTTTCTTTATCTGGGGTATGATCATGAAGCGATCTTTCAGATGGGGGTCGACCTTTCACCTGTTCGTTTATCCCAACAGATATGTGGCGACGGATTTCACAGACATAAAACCAAAAATAGAATCTAACGGAAAAGTTGAAGTATTTCGGAAACTCCCCTATGTTTCAACTCTTCTCTCTCAAATAAGACGTAATTTTCGCTGCATGAATTGTGCTTTAAAGAATAGTACTTTGAGAGTTGCCTTGAACACTTACTAAGTATAAAATATGATAAGCAATAGAGATCCAATTCCTTTCAATGAGTTATCCTTCGTAGTGTATAAATATACTTGTGAGCATTGCAGTCAATGCTGCGTCGGTGAAACCCGTCACTATATATCTATTAGGATAAACGAACACGTGGAAGGTCGACCCCCAACTGAAATATCGTTTCATGCTCATATCGCAGATAAAGATAATTTTAGGATTCTCACACACACTCCATACACAAATTTAGTGAATAATTGTACATGAAATCATTTCTTTAATCGCATTGTCTCATGAATAATCGTAAACCAATCATAACCACTTTTCTTGCATTGATTTTTCATAAATTCAATGTTCCACGACGTAAATTATATTAATAGAGCAAGACTGCCGATATTTCACGACCACCTCGGATCGCGTCTCTGTCCTGAAAACGCGATCCGAGGTGGTCGTGAATCTCTAGGATGTCCATAAGTGACATAATGCCAGTACAACGATAAGAATAATGTTCGTCTTGAAAACGGCTGTAATGCCTTTGTGAATGTTATGACCATTTGGGGACATAACATGATTGTCGTCAAAAAGTCTTTAATGACGACAATACCAACAGCATCAAAAATCTCAAATCAAAGTAGTCTGCTTGAGTATATTTTCTTCTAAGATTCATTTCTGAAATGAAATTTCTTAGAATGTTGGAATGTTTAAACGGGTTATGAATGTTCTTGCTTAACGTGAGTTGTATTATTTTCACTTCAACCCGCTAACTTAGTGAACTGTGATCAAAAATGTTTCACTTTATCCATATCGCCTTATATTGCTTATGACATCTTACCTTAGAAATACAACTTGTGAAAAGTCCTGATTTTCTCTTTTTATTCATGTACTATTGAGAGCTTTGGAAGGAAGGACAGGGCAGCTGGACACAGTGAGATTTTGTCAAACGAATATAATGGTAGAGGTCTGCTGGCATGTAATTGAGACAACAAGGCACTGTAGTGATGTGCGGTTATAACCGTGGTTACGGCTAACCGCGGTTAACCGCTGCAACCGCGATTAATGGCCGGTTACGGTTAAAAGTACCACGGTTGCGGTCGGTTGCGGTTAACGTGATCAGCGATTGCAGTTGCATTTTGAATTGGAATATATTTTATTCTCATTTGTTTTACATTCGGAATTTTGAATGACTGACAATTGAATGTAATGCAGCCTATGCTATATTAAGTTGTAGTCATTAGTTAGCCCATCGTTATTGAAGCATTTGTCAAACGAAAGAAAGAACAGCATAATCATTTAGTGTACCATGAGGCCAATAGAACATGTGCCTACACGCCTATATGATTCGCATTTGTAGCGTATGCAAAATCGCCGTCTATGACTACATGTGTACATGTATTTCATAGGCTTCTTTAGCCACGAATTTCACAAGAACCAAACTTCGTATAATAATAGTTGGGTAAGGTAAGCCAAACTGGCACGGGCATAGTAGGCTGCTGTCAGCATTTTGTCGATAAGCGTAGCATGTCATTTATAGGACTATTATGCAGGTTGCAGTCCATTATGATGACCTCAGCCAAGTGATTCAACGAGCCTATGCATGTAGGTTTAAATTATTAACAGTCGGATGTACCGCACATGTGTTTCTTCGGTCAACAGTCGTTTACGGTTGGTTACGGTTAAAAATCCGACGGTTGTGGAAGTTTCTTGCACGATCGGTTACGGTTAAGAAATTTATCTTACCGCACAACACTAATAGGCAGTCAGACTGGTTTTTGGTGCAATGCACGACAACGATTGATTGTGTCGTGTAGGAAAGAGGATGACGAGATTACATCTGAAGGTATGTTCGAGCGAACAATTCCGCTTTTTGTTCAGATGAGATTAATGAAATATCGTCTTTTTTAGGATAGTGATATTCAATAAATTGCAAGAAATCAAACCGATGAGACATCTTTTTGGTCTTCTTGTAAAAATTATGTTTTCAGAGCTACCAGAATAATTGCTAATTCATAAATAAGCTAGCACATGTAAGACCTAAGCATGCGTGATTAAACGATTTAGAGGTGAAAAGGTGTTCATGGAATAGCTGAAAATATTTTAAAAAAGATTATGCTAATTTATTTATCAGTTTCATCTGCATTTTTTAAAAAAAATTTCGTAGGTCCAAGAGTTCCTGACGAAGAACAGCCTGCAAAATCCGTCTCATATCATTTGTAAGACAAAAGTTTTCGAGCATGTTGATTGCTGATTAATTGACTTTTTACAACTATGCTTCAAATCAGTGATTGCATCTCGGACTCGTGCTCGGTGACTAGACTCAGGACTTGGACTGCAGACCTGAAGTAAATGGCACAGGCTACGGATGTGAATGTTTATGTGCACAAATACCAAAATAGAGCACTTAAAAGTTTCCTGCAGAGTGCTGGAAATATGCATAATGCGGAGTGTCCAGAAAGAAACCGGACGATTTCATTTTGTTCTCAATCTTCACAGTTTGAATAGATATCCTGCTAATATAGCATTTTGGGTACTTTGGAATGTGCGATTATGTTTTCAAGTAAAGAATTTCTTTATGCAATAGTCATTTGTTTCAAGCAATCATGTTTTAAACAGTGAAGTCAGGTGAACTTGCGTTCAAAATTTTTAACTAAAAGGTCAACTTTGATCCATGTAATTATCTTCATTTTTATTAAAGTTAAATTATCAAACTTCTTATTATTTTTTACCAGACCGATGATAAGTCGACATTGGCTGCTTTCAAAATGGGGAGAAAATCGTCTCGAATATTGCTCCGACAGAAAACTTGATCGATGTTTTGATGTGCGGTAGGAGGGTCCAATTAGCCATCTCTCTGAAACAGTCACTCATGCTGCCAGGCGTTCTGAATGTGAGGATTTGTGCACCGATTCATTAGGATTTTCTGTGACCCAAATGCGATAGTTTTGGTTATTAATTTATACGTTTAGCAATAAATGTGCTTCGTCACTGAAATACACTTTAGAAGGAAAGTCCTTGTCAGTCAATAACTTATCGCTAATGGACTTACGGAACGAGACACGTGGTCGTTGGGCTGGAGGGCATGATAAGTTGAACGCGGTAGGGATAGAGTTTTAGCATTCGGCGACAGACTTAATGCACAAATGATTTTGAGTGACCAACTTTCATGGAGATCTGACGCAAGCAAAATTCTTCAAAAATTTATCTTTTAAAATTCTTTCAAAACCGTATTTCGGTAACGAAGCACATTTCTGGCTGAACGGATGCGTTAATAGCTAGCCGCTAGTCGCACCTCGTATGATAAACGTTGCTTTGAAAATTTCAAAAAGTTAAGCTGAAGCGCTTACTTAATGTATAGCCGAAATGAATCTGCATTCTGAATTCTCCTGTGATAGCTAATTAGGACTACAAAATCTTGAAGGTGGGGTCTCCATCTTTTGTAATAAATGTTCATATTTCATAAAATTCAATGCGAATTCTATTAAGTACCAGGAAACTTCTAATGATGCTAAAACAATTGGAATGGACTTTGATAGACTCCTTTTACCGAAGCTGTCTGTCAGTGATGTTGCAATGATACCTGATGCCCAAAAGAATGTGTGGCCTAAAATGATTTATCATCAATATGAATTATTCGATTTTCGTCACTTTTTTTATACTTTTTCTCGACATCAGGAAATGCATCGGCTATTTTATGATGCAGCCGTGATTTTCCGGTTGAGTTCAATTTCCATTATATAGACATTCTAAGTTTGAATTGAATTTATTTTTGGTCAAAATTTGAAGTGTTTGAATATCAGTTTAGATGATCAACCGACTCAAAAACAGGAAGTCCAAGAAAGAAAGCACACTATCTGTTGCATCTTTTTCACAGTATTATTTGTCCGACTTGATTTCGTCATAGATTTTGCTTTATTGGACTTCAACTCAATGGTATCGGAAGGTGATTAGAAAGATGTACAATGACAGTCGTTGACGCTTCGCTTCGCCCCACACGGGTTCGTCAGAACTGCTCGGAATGATCCAAACTAGCTTAAAATATGGAGAATGACTGAACAAGCTGAGGGACTATATACTTTATTCATCTTGGCAATGTGGTGCGGCTTGTAATCATAGAGATTACGGAGTGCCATCTTTCTGCTCTATGCTCAGGCGAAGTTACACTCTGCTATCTTAGTGACAGTCAAAAGTTGGTATGGTTTTGTCTGCTTGCCAGGGTCTAATCTCATCATTTCCCGCACGCATACACCGCATCTATCAAAAGCGATGCTGTTATATGCATATGTCTTTCTTCGTCCTTGGCGTTAGCGAGACTCTGTCTGACTGTTATACTCGCTCGTGGTTTGAGTAGCTACTATTCAAATGCTGTGGCCTTGCCAAGCTACAGGAACTATAGGGATGTTTTTTAAGTAAATATGCTATATTCGCGTTGCCCTAATCACAACCGCGTGAAGATAAGGAATATTCCCATTGGATATTAAAAATCATCAACATGAAGTATCCCAGTAATAGAATACAAAAATGAACCTCATTAGCTGATGAGAACCATATTACTGAACAGCCGAAACCACACTTCGATATGAAATTAGTTGTTGTGATACTAAGCAACATTATAAAAAATTACCGTATTACATATACACGTAATTAAAAAAAATATAATACATAAACATACTATGCACTTGAGCAGTTCAAGTGGAAACTCATACTATTTTCCAGATGTGGCGACAGGAGATTGGTATCACTGAAATGATATTTTTCTACATCAGCGAATTTTTTTGGTGAGTTCCGTGGTTGGTCAGACTACAGAAATGCTGTAATGGATATTCTTACCTGCCATGAAAACTGTCGGGAATCAGTAAGTTTCTCTTGTAAACATCATTAGTTTTAGATTTCGTTGTAACGCTGTTCTTGTATGTTTGCTTATGTTATATTCCTATTTTTTTAAAATAAGATTAAAACTCTACCACACATTATGCTGAATGAATAATTACAGACATTTTGTGTGTAGGTTGCCTGAATCAGACACCTTACAATCATAGGACGTCTCAGATAAGCTAACATGCGATTTCATACTGTATTTAATACTATTATTGTGTCAGAAGTATGCTGTACAGTGCACATCGCTCGCGCATTCATTATAAAGTCATCAGTCTTCGATGAAAACGGTTGCGACAAGCTGGTCCTCGTAAGGTTTTGTTCGGGTCAGCATTTACCACGTACTTGTTGACATTGTTAAAAACTTCTATTATTTTATTAGAATAATAGCCTTCTTTCGGGAACGGTCCTATAATAATTTCGTCGATCTATCTTTTATAAATATCAAGAATGATATAACACTATTTGCACTTCATTTTTAATTTTTCCAAATCAATTTCCCCCTATATAATTTGAATTGTGTAGGTTATGTGATTACATAAAGGAAATGCTTTGGAAAAAAATTAAAAATTACACATGTATCAAACTTCATTCTGTCTGCTTCCCTTTCGGTGTCGCGCTAACTTTCAGAAATCTTTCTAGAAATTTAAGGAATGTTGAGTTGCAGTCCGCGCCCGCATCTTCCCCTAAACAAACAAAATTCAGTCATCCCGCTTCAATTGTACTGACTAAAACTTAACCCAGTGGTGTGTCCGTCGTTATTGCCTTCCACTGTCGTTGGATGTCTATCTCTAATGTCAGCTGTCTGTGTAATCAAATAATTGGAAAGTGGGCCAATACACTTGGACTATTCAAGTCGATGATTTCAGTAACAGAAACACGACTACATTTCAACGATCGATAATTGATTGACAGACTTCGACTAATATAGCAACTTCCGTTTTGAATGATTAGAGACGTCAAAATTCCAGATGTCGGGAAATTAAGGTTTTATTTTTGCGAGCGCCTTCGATCAGCTTCGCCAACCATCATCAAGCTCTGACCAAGTGACACTGACAGACAGACCGTGGCATGGTTGTCGCTCCAGTACATGATTATTAATCAATAACAGTACATGTGCACTAGATATATAACAACGCATAGAGCGAGGAACAATTTATGCGTTCAAAGTCACTACTAAATATAGAAATGAAAGTAGAAGTCAATACAAGTAATAAAAAGAAAATAGAAAGTGAAATAGCAGTCCCTCGATTTCACTTTCTATTTTCTATTTATAACTTGAATTAGCTTCTACCTTCATTTCTAAATTTAGTAGTGACTTTGAACTCATAAATTGTTCATCGTTCTATGCGTTGTTGTGTATCAAGCACAGAATTAAATATTTTGTTTATCTGCTTCGGTTTGCTAGAAGTGTGATAAATTCGAAATCGCCGGCACATCGAGGAACCTATTAAGTGGGCAACAGGAATTCCTAGTACCTTATAGAGATAGGAAAAAAGTCGTCCGTCGCTTGCGGATTAATGTGAGCTCCAGCAAAGTGCTTCGATTGCTAAAATTCTTTCAGATTCGAAGAATTCAGATCATTGCGCACAAGTTTTCTCCATAATGTTGGCCCTTCTGATCATTATTATAAAAGTAGCATGCGCACGAAAATTAGTTCACTTGATGTTTTCACCATCGTCTCCTCACCATTCCTTACTGTATAGTGCCTACACTGAATCGAATGCTACCAGACGATGTGTGTTTTGGTGTGTGCGAAGTGATATCACAGCACGCACGCATCTCTCACTGGCTCTGGTGTCCTCTGCTGACAGCTTATTGTTTGCCATTTCCAATAGCAAGCGAAACACGAATTATCCATTCGAGAAGGAGCAAGTTATCTAATTCTTTGATGTGCCATTTCGATATTAAGGTTAGATAAGATTCTTCCATTCTAGGAAACCGAAGATGCGCGCAGATGAATCTAATTCTGTGGTATCAAGTGCACATGTACTGTTATTGATTAATAATCATGTACTGGAGCGACAACCATGCCACGGTCTGTCTTTCAGTGTCACTTGGTCAGAGCTTGATAATGGTTGGCGAAGCTGATCAAAAGCACTCACAAAAATAGAACCCTTAATTTCCTGACATCTGGAATTTTGACGTCTCTAATCATTCTATTCAATAACACGTCAATTTTTTAAAGATAAGCTCCGTCTTGTTGTTAGTTGTTATACCCGCGCGAGTTTTGGAGTTAGGACTATAATGAATATCAATACCAAAAGAGAACTTTTATTACTATTTTATGTGCCGAAATTATGGCAGAACTTACATTAAGTGCATTCACTCCCCATCCCAAACACCAATAAAAACACAAAAGTTGATACTGAGATTACTATGATAATTAAGCTTCAATCATCAGTTTCTATAATCGAAAGTTAGATCAAATGCCTTAAGAAACCACTATAATGAGAATTTCTCAAAAAGTTTTTAAAATTAAGAAAAAGCATGGCTTAAAACCGAGTTTTAAAGCAAGCAATGCTTTTATGACCCTAGTTTTGACATTTTCTTATATTTATATTGTTTTACAAATCTTTGACGAAAACTTAACTCATGTTCTTGTGATAAATCTTAGCTTGTGTTATGCAGACTGGATCATAAGAAGCTTCTCCCGATTTAGTTGAAATTTTATTAAAACTTAAAATTCAAATGCATGTAAATGTATACAACACTGATGTTCCGCGGCCTCCTGTTGCACATTTATACAGCGTAAGCAGCGAACAACAAAGTAGTCATCAGCCTTCCTCGTGTCTCAGCTTTCTTTAGATGTAACTCTCCATGCAACATATTTCGCATTCCTTTCCGCATATTTAGTGAAGCTCGAATGACACGAAATGAGCGATAATTGTATGAGACATTAACCGTTCAGTTATCGGTTTGAATTTCAATGATTGAAACTAGAACACCAACCTGATGCTTAGACGTTTCTATAAAAGACGAAGAAGAAGCAGTTAGAATCAATCAACTTAGGAAAGAATTCAGAATGACAATTTAAGTGGACTTTGCAAAGAGATCATGCAACGGTTTTTTACTGCCCCTGTTTATTATAAGATGGGAAGGATTTAATGACTGAGCTGTCTCGTATTACCACGTTTTCTACCTTTTATCACTTCACTTCTCTAAAGTGAAAAATTGTCGCTCTCTTTTCTCAGTCTCTGGAAACTCATGATTCTGATAACCACAATAATAATGCATGCATGCAGTCATATTTTAGCAGTGAATCGTATTTTACTCTGTTTAAGGTCTTCTTACGTTAACGTAGGATTTGCTCCCGGGAATTTCCCTAAGATAAAAATCACCAATGAGCCTCTTAGTCACCTCTAAAAAAGGAATTGTTTCTACTTTAATTCATGGTGATGTAGTTGTAGTAATTGAAGTCGGTAATGTGCCTGTCATTCAGAAATAAGTCAATCTTCATCGTCCGATATTTCGGTTTTCTTCGTTAGCGAGGATCGAAGACGAAGAAGACTTAGTGTAAGATGACTTTGTTTGACTTGCTTCTTATTCAACCAGAGGTGCATACATGTATAGATATTGTTTGAAGGAACCCAGAGCTATATGTTTGGGGAATGAATGAATGAAAAACTTATATTCACTGCAACTTCTTGCGTGTGACTACGTATATTATATTCATTCTGTACAGAATATATTATATATATTCTGTAAAAATTTCTCAATAATCGCCAGACCTCTTTATACTTTATTAAAGAAAAACAGTCACTGGGAATGGAACTTCAGTCCGGAATTGTATACAAAGGAATAAGAGTTGTACCTCCTTGTAAATTAAGGAAATCCATACTACACTTGCTACATCGTGATCATCCAGGAATTGTTAGGATGATACGTTTGGCTCGCCAGTATTTTTGGTGGCCGTCCATTGATAAGGACATAAATTCGTTTGTATCACAATGTCCAGAGTGCCAAAAGCATGCTCGTAGAAAAGTTAATGCAAATTTATCTTCTTGGCCTGAGTCAACTGAATTTCTAGAAACAATTCATATAGATGTTGGAAATTACCGAGATAACAAATTCTTATTGATTGTTGATTCATTTTCAAAGTGGATTGATGTTCAAATACTTAACGGATTATCGACTAAATCGGCTATACAGGCTCTTCGAAAAACGTTCAAATACGTTGGGCTGCCAAAGACTATCGTGTCGGATAATGGGACAAATTTCACCTCAGGAGAATTTGAAGAATTCTTAAACAAGAATCACATACGGCACATCAAGACACCTCCTGGTCATCACCAGTCAAACGGACTAGTTGAGAGATATATACAGGATTTCAAGCTTTACATGAATAAATTCTATGACAAGTCTAATATTGATCATGTGTCAATAGCTTACTGCTTGAATCACAACACGACGCCTGATACTCAAGGTTCGATACCTACCACCTTTATTTTTTACAAAACAGTTCGGACGAAACTCTCCATTGAATGCTCAGAGCGAATCTTTCCAAATCCTCCGAGACCTGTTTATGTACATGTGGAACACCGAAGTGACTTGCAACCAGTTAATATAGCAAGCAAGATTGGTTCCAATACACATGTGGATTAAAGTGGGAGATTAGTTCACGAGTCCCAAGTACATCCGAGGTCAGGAGAAAAGGAGACAGATAAGAATACAGGAGAAGGGGCACCTGATCATGATATCGAGGTAGCACGTGAACCCTCTCCGGAACTACGTCGTGGTACTAGGACTCGAAAGCCACCCGACAGACTTACGTACTCGTAGGGGTGTAATGCTAACGTGGGGGTGTTATGTAATGTCATGTGCATGTTCACTATTCTATGTGTATCATGGGTATTGTGATATCTTTGGTGACATTATGTAAGGTCTTCATCTCCAATGGGCTTCCAATGTCTAGAAGCTCTGGTATTTGAATTTCAATACTATGCTATGTTTCACTGCTCAAGGGCAGACATATCAGATAGACCTAATATACGGTCTTAGCAACTACGAGCTGTTCTAAAATCCATCAGGAACTTCTCCACATGTAGCCAAAAAAATCTGTTTGGCTTTGTTTTTATTATCATTTGCTTCAAGAAAAAAAAATTAAAGCGCTTGAAATATGTCTCGATTTCTGGATACGATTGAAGCATATCACCAATTCTGAATTCCAGAAATGATTTTTCGTTCGCAGTGGCCATTGTATCTATCCTTTATGCATTGAATTGTATTTAATAATAGTTAATTTATTGTGATCCCATCCTCGTCGCCATGATGGATTTTAGAACAGCTCGTAGTTGCTAAGACCGTATATTAGGTCTATCTGATATGTCTGCCCTTGAGCAGTGAAACATAGCATAGTATTGAAATTCAAATACCAGAGCTTCTAGACATTGGAAGCCCATAGACATTAAGAGGAGATGAAGACCTTACATAATGTCACCAAAGATATCACAATACCCATGATACACATAGAATAGTGAACATGCACATGACATTACATAACACATACAGTACATGTACAAGGAATCATAAAACAGTAGTTAATTAAGGCATTCAAAGTCAGCATAAGTAAGAAGTATACATGTAGTTATCAGTCACGTGAGATTCTGGAATCTTGTTGGAGGAAGCGTCTGATGGCGTTACATTTTATGGCTTATGGGGGGACGCCATAAAATGTAGCGTACAAGTCGTTCAGAGCATTGCATATTCTTCTAGACTTTAATCTGCTATATCGATATTCAAGCAGACTGAGAGTGATAGTAGCAACTGCTTCCCTTGAAATTTGCACGGACACCCTGCAGCCGCATTAGCAATTCGGTTTAAACTTCACTCATTTTAAGATATCAGCATCTGTGAACTCCAGTCGTCCAATTATGTATTCAAAAACTTTTCGCAGTGACTAAAAAAGAATCTTACAGTAAAAGGGATTTCGAAATTTGGTTCATGTTACTGACCAAAAAACCTGTCTAATAGCGTCTCACAGGTAGGGGGCCATCTCAAAAGTCCCCCACCTCTTGTACGTTCACATGCCTGGACTTAACAATATATTATAATTAACGGCACTCGTTCTGCTTCACGTACTAATTGACATGCCACCGTTCTATCCGTGAGGACAAGATGCTTGCTTGAATTTCAGGTGACTTTTGTTCGAATCCTGATAAGAAGAGTTGACATCGAAAGATAAGGTGTTAGCGACCATTTGCACTTTATTTGAGTCACCGTCATTCACAGTAATTCACTATCGATTGTGAGCATCAATGACTGATGACATATCGCAAAGATTTTGCGCAGAAAGCAGATTAATATTCTCTCACCGATCTATGGACTGTATGCGCAATAGAATTCTGTATGCGTCATGAATTAGCACTAAATACTGCTCAGTTTGCATTGGACGTTGCAATAAGGCGTGATGTACGTTACGAGCTTCTTGATCCCCCTCTAAATGAAGTGTTGTTATAGCGTATATACATGTAGTGCGAGTATTTCCACTTTTTTGCTATTGCTACACAGTATTAGTATATTATCATATCAAATTACAAAAAAAACAGAGAGTTAGAGCCTCAACAGTCCTTTGAAAAACAAAAGAAAAGAAATACAAAATAAAAAAGTTAGGTTCCTACACCAGCAACGGGCCTCTTACAGCAGCGGCGTTGTCCACAAGAATGGCGAACTGAATCCGTTGGATAGGGTAGGAGAACGACCTAGTGTCCGAAGTTGCCGCTGCAATTCTGGCTCCAAGTTCCTTCAAGATCACCAACAGTCTCAAAAGCTATGGGCGTGCATTGATATCCTTGTCGCAGAAGAGTCTCATAGTTGCTGCGTCTCTTTTTCTCCGCTTCTTCTGCAACACGCCCTGAGCAATTAGTATTAAAGTGAATATGGCTGAGTGCTAAAGAATCCACAACTGTGGCATCCCAGGTCAATATTCGGCCATGTGACGAAGGCCTTATATTTCTGCTTATATTAGTAATGTATGAATGATAATCCCTCATTATACAATGAAATTCGTATATGCTCAACATCGTTTTGCGTGCAGCTTGAGGAGGACAGTTACGACTGTTGCGATTAGGAATATATTGAATTCAGCTTTCAAAAGATAGCCAACTGATTTGCTTTAGTTGAACTATTTTGTTCATCAGAATCCTTTCATAATCCTTCAGAATCTTGGTTCTTTTGCTTTCAATGAAATTTTTCTTCGATCTCTCGCATGTATACGTAATGGTTTTGGTGGTATCAACCGACTCCCTCGCTGCTATTACGAGGGGTTCGAGGCTGTCAAGTGCCGGTTGAGCCAATCGCCCGCTCATCGGCGGATGAGCTCCACACACTTGATTGGGACAACCCATACCTCCCATGTTGTGAACAATGTGTGTGTGCATGCAAGAGAAGATGTGTTTTGTGAAGTGTGGTTGTGATTTGCATAGGTGGCACAGATGAGAAGAGTATGAAAATGAAGCTTTCAGGGATGGAGTGGGTGATGCGGACAGTTTCTCTTGATTTAGAGACGGTTTTGCATGTATTGTGAATTTAGCAACAGAGAGGGCATGTTTCGTCATACGTGCCGAGATGGTTGGGTCGAGAGCATCACTTGTGTATACGAAATAGTCTTTATTTAGTCCTTGGTTTTGTTTTTCATTGTGATTTCATATTTTCCAGATGAAATGGGCTTTGAATCAATCATTCGAAGTGAAAAATGAGCATGCTCTCGCACTATAACAGGACTGCAACAAATGCCACTCATCCAACATCTTCGACATGTGAACGCGACATGTGAATTAATGAACGCGTGACCGTTTTGGAAATTATTTGTGACCGTGTTGGTTGTGAACTATGATTGTCTTCTCCAATTTGAAGTTATTCAAAACAAAAGGATTTGGTGAGAAAAACTCCGAAAAGCAATGAAAATGGTATTCCTTGCTGTCTTCGTGGCTAGCCCTTTGCGTCTACATTTGAGAAGCTGACAAAAGTGCAACTTATTTCTCAAACTGTCTTTATGAACACAGAAAAACAGCAATTATTGTGAAATTATTTTGAAAAATGACATTTGGCTGCGCATGAGATTCTTCATATTGATGAGATGCTGACGCTTACTTGTCGAGTTTATCCCCTTAACATTTTGTCTGACATATTTCGTGAAATCAAGAAATATCTTTAGGAAACAAATCTTTAGGCGCTCAATTAGATGATTATTTTTCTTGCTGATGAAGTGATAATCATATTATTGCATATCAGAGATAAAATGTCAATGATTTCGGATTCTACCTATAAAGTAACCACGCTCTTCATGTCTACTTCATCTGAACATTATCGATTTCCACTTTTAAGTGTTATATTGCTTAGTTGAATTACTATTTAAGCTGAAATCATTGCCACTTATGTTTAAAATTGAACCATTCAATGCTGGTGAACTTGTAGTGGCATTCATGAGTCGTATGAAGTTATTTTGCTATGTATTGGAGTGTTTCCAGTTATGCATTTTCTGGTCTTAAGTATATACTTGTTACACAGGATTTAGTACATAAATTCCATATTGTCATATTAAGTTACGCATTGATAACGCAGGTGTGACAAGATCATATGATAGATCTCACAAATGATCTAAAACATGTCCAAGTGAAAAGGATGTCTAAAACTTCAACGTATCTGAGCTCATTAAATTCCTCACTTCGGATGCAGGAGATTATGCTACTGTGATTTATCAGTTCATTAAGTGAATCCTAGTGAGCAAATAGCACATATTGCTTGAATACTGTGTTGAAGAAAAAGAACTTGTAAACAGATTCTAGAACTTGGAACGACCTGAGAATCCTAAATGCGTCGAAATATAAGACAGACGCTTACACGCTTTGCAGTGTGGTGAATGCATAGTGAAATATACGTAGTCATATTTCAACTTGGCTTTTTCTAACGATGAATTTAGAAAACTTCCACCGTTGTTATTTTTGTAGATCTACCTTATGATAAGATTTCTATTGGTATATGATAACTGAATCAGTTATTTCTCGACAGGACATGAAAAGTAATGATATGATAAACCGAATACATATCCATATCACGAACAAATCTTTTCATTTTGAAACATGTACTTCAAAAATTTGCGAAATCATGATGATATGTTAAAATTTGTTGATTTCTTTATCCACTTTTAAACTCATTTTGTCGTTCTGAATATCGAGCATCTGTACGTATTACTGGATCTAACAAGACGAGAAGCAATGTATATTTCATATACGGCTGCAGCTGAAACTGTTTAGCATTAATATCAATTTTTATTGAACACCTCCATTTGCAATTTTTCTATTGAAGAAGATAAAAAAAGCTCTTCATATTGTCCAACTCCCGGGAAAGAAAATTTTGGTCTCGAAGTGATAAAAAAGCTTATTCCAGTAAGACCGTGACGGGCCGTCGGCGTCCTGCGCCTTCTGAGGTCGATAGTATAGCGGTGTCAGCAGCCGCTGTGTGAAGGTTTATATGGAGACATGAGTACCATTAAGAATTGTGCTGCTTGTCCAATGTGAGGTGATCGAAATGTGAAGTCAGACCGTAGAAAGGTAATTCATGTTTCCTATTGATCGTAGGCTTAAAATTACAGGCTCTTTATAAACCTTCACACAGCGGCTGCTGACACCGCTGTACTATCGACCTCAGAAGGCGCAGGACGCCGACGGCCCCTTATCACTTCGAGACCAAAATTTTCTTTCCCGGGAGTTGGACATTATGAATTGTCTTTTTGCAAACGGTAAACTATCCCGGTGCATGGTCAATTGTGAAAAAACCCTATTCATCACTCAACAACATCACTATCGTACAAGAGAAAGCATCTTGATGCATTTCTATTTTCAAATGCTAATTCAATGAAACATCAGCGATTTTCTTGACATGCCTGATAATTTTTTTCTGCGAGTTTAATAGTAGTCTCGAATTTTTCAATATCTGGTTAAGATTCATTTCAATTCACAAATCTTTATTTCAATGTCACAAAAAAATGAAGTTTTTATGTTGCTACTACCCCGCATGGTTAGACTAAAGGCGCGCATTATGATGCTTTGGTCCGAATGTTATCCCTGTCGATTTCTAATAACACATTCGGTACTCAATCAGTGAACCTATAAATCGTTAGACCAAGCGGGTCAATGGTTCAAGAAGGTCACGGAGATCAAATATTACCGGATTTTGGGCTATATATATCTTTAATTATTGCATCAAATTCTCTAAATATTATTGCATAGTTATTCCCTTTCCTTATTTCATCAGTGATGCCTATAAGTCAATGATTAGGTCTGAAAGATTTTGTTTCAAAAGTCTCAGTTTTCAAATTTTTTTTGTTTGCTAGTGCAGCAGTAAGCATTTAAGCATTCGCACACTAAACATCTATGAACACATTTATAGCACGAATTTACATCTTGTGATCTATGAAAACATAGTGCACACGCACATGCAGCCGAGACAGACACTCGTGGTTTTTAATGTGATGAACTTGATACTACATGTTCTTACATACCGTTCAACGGGATTTTCGTTGCTTACTTATAATTTAGTGTCTGGATCATTTTGATTATGCTGTTCATTTCAGATGTGGCGTCAGGAAGTTGGCATAACTGAAATGATGCTAGCGTACATTGGGGAATTCGCAGAATTTCGTGGCTGGCCAAGTTGGAGGAGAGTGGTTGTGGAGATTCTGGCATATCATGAGGAGGCTAGACGGTAAATATGAGCGTGAACGTTGATTTTGAGTTGAATTGGAAAGATCCAATATTGAAAGATCCTGATTTTATTTTCGTTATTTATTAAAATTAATTTCTGTTAATATCCGTTAACTATCTTCAGGTACAAATGCAGACTTGCAGAAAACTTTATGATATTGGTTGTTTTTGTCGATTTCGTGGGTAAATGTGCTCATGGGAGACTGGCGCAAGTGCTTGTGTAAGAAAATCTATCTTTTCCATTCCTTCCCAAGTTTGAGAGTCTGATGTTAATGGAGTGAACCGATTCTAATATAAGTTGATGCGCCATCTCCATTATATTCATGTTCAACCGAGGGATCGAGATGTAGGAACTCATGCGATTTTAGCACAACTTCCACTCTCGAATAGTCTGCGTGCATATAGACCAGGCATTCGTCTCAGCGTATGGATAGGTTCGACCGGAATCAGAAGTTAATTTCATACATAAAAAACGGATAACAACACTGCGATGTGGGTCTAATGTGATCCAATAAAAAATGCGATCCGTATAAAAAATGTACAAGGTGTTGTTGCTAAATGCAAATATGCTGTGTTTCTTTTGAAGATCGAAAAAGTTGGGAGATATGGGAATGATCTGTTTAGCAGAAATTGGTTTCATGGAATGTTGTTTGAGCCAAGTTTAAAAAACACTCATCGAGCCAATTTCGAGAAAATCGAAGTTGTTAATTTATGAAAGTCGACAATTATTGGTAATCAATTATTTGATACCAAAAAATGATGCATGTGCGGTATTCCAGGTTAACACCGAAGTTTGAAAGGCATATAAACTTGACTGCAGGCTAATGAAGTGCGATAGCAATCTTATGATAATTTCTAAAGCGTCGATAAATGGCTGCGAAGATCGGTAATAAAAAATCATCTGATTGCAGAAATCAAGTAAATTATTTTGTAGCTGTGGACCACTATTCTATTTGATCATTCATGATTCTACGCTTAGCTAGCGTCAAAGCATCCAAATGGCGTTTTTATGATTATTGTGCTGTCTGCTTGGTGCTTGTTAATTTTTTCCTTTCTAATACATTTACATCAATGGTGGAAATTGTTAGGTCCACCACTGAACTTCTATGCGATTGAGACAACATCAAAACATAATTATACTAGAATTTGTAAAATCGCATCACTATAACACTTTTCTATCAGCAATGAGCTGCATTCACACATGGTCTGGGCGTGGTGGTTGTGTATCCGAGCAAGGACGTACTAAATTAAGTGATATGCTAGGACGGTGGACTCGGGTTTCAGTGGGAAAAGTTTTGAAGGCTGATTGTCAAGCAATGCCTTTGTCGAATCAGATAGTGAATTACACGCCCATTACCTATATTTTTAATCTGGAATGCGTGTTTGAGGAATATTTTTCTTTTATAAACATTTAGGCAAACTTAGTAGACTTTACTACTATATAATATACCGTGATACAATGCAGCCATTGTAAGATGTCTGCAACTATACAATTTGAAACTATTTTTAGGGCATCTATTACGGATTAATCCTCTAACAATTGTGTATAATAATAAAGCAACGATGAACATGGTACATGTATGATGAATTCAAAGTTGTTGTAAGCGCTGCTGCTTGTGTAGCGAGGTGAGGAATCAGGCGGCCTTCAAAACTTTCTCCACTGAAGTCGCAGTTCACCGTCCTAGAATATCACTTAATTCAGTACGTTCTTGATCCGAGAGATTTAGGTTCGGTGCATGATTGGGTCATGTATGTCCGACTTTAAAGATAACGGTGTAAGTCGAATTAAGCATTTTGCTTAGCACTCGCCTTTGTCGAATTATGGTGGTAGTTGGAAGTATGGTCACCTCTGGAGTTAGCATTTCGTGCCTTGTCATGTCTTCGACACCCTTCAGCTTGCCACATTGCTTTTTCCTGGACTTCCTTTGGCTTTAGATGGGATATCTAAGATGAATACATATTGAAAAATGTCAGGTATTACACGCGATTTCTCCTAGCGTCGGTTAAGTTCAATTTCATCTCATTCCTTTAGTGAATTCCAATGTCGGATGAATCGAAATCAGTGATTAATCGCTTTTTGAAAATCATCTTTTTATAGGCATTCACACAGCCGATGAGCTTTTCTCAAATTGAATTTACAAAATTAAGGAAAAAGTCAGTCAGTTGCCAAAAGTAATTATAACCATTCAATAGTCTAATTGTGGGTTAAGTCATTCATGGATGCACTCACTTGTTGCGTCAAAATTTCATTATCATGATATTTCCAAATTTTACTTCCAGGAAAGGAATAGTTGATGGAAAACATTACGCTGCTGCTAATGACTCAGCAGAAGAGGAACTTCATGTAAGTATTGTCAGTACGTTTGATAGGGATCATTCCACGACGATTCACCCAATCTTCGGAACACCGTGGCACTTATTTTCTGAGATATACATGCAGTTGCCATTCACTAGAAAACACCAAATCTGAAATATTAGCCTACAATTTTGAAATTGGCGGTATCTAGAGCTATCTGTAGAAATTAAATTTGATTTTTCCAAAAATTTGGGAATTCTCAAAATTTGAATATCACGCAGCTATAACTTTTTTGTGTATGCTCAACCAAGCTTTGAATTCAGCATTATAAAGGAACTACTAAATGAATTTCAATGGGTAGTTGGCATTCAAATCGGAGCTACGCAGCTTCAAAGGTAGAAATAGGGTCCGAGAAAAAACGCAAAGAATGTGAACAGATCTAACACCTTTTTGTATTCCTGTTTCCATTTACCATCAGAGTTTGCCATCAGAGAGGCTCACATCTGTGATCTTGAGCGGTAAGTAGAATACAGAAAGCTACACCAGGCGTTCAAAAAATGTGCTACAAATGCTACTTATCAAACTATACAATAATGACATTGTATATTGTATTATTTTGGAAAAAAAGTGTTATATTAAAATTTGCCAATTTATACCACTATAAACGATCGGCTAAATGATCAAAGTTCCTCAACAAGTAATTGAGCATGTTTCTGAGTTTCAGTATCAATTTGGAGTCGAAACTGACATGAAGCCGTTTTCGGTATTTTTTGAACGCCCTGCCTTCTGTATTCTAGTTACCGCTCAAGATAACAGATGTGAGCCTCTCTGATGTGCAGCATGAGAATCATTATATGTATGAATGGTAATAGGAATACAAAAATGTGTGAGATCTGTTCAAATTCTTTGCGTTTTTTCGCGGAACCTACTTTTCACTATCTTGGGAGCTATGTATCTACGATTTGAATGCCAGCTACCCATTGAAATTCATATAGCAGTTCCTTTATAATGCTGAATTCAAAGCTTGGTTGAGTAACTAATATACAGAAAAAAGTTACAGCTGCGTGATATTCAAATCTTGAGAATTCCCAAAATTTTGGAAAAAATCAAATTTCTACAGATAGCTCTAGATACCGCCAATTTCAAAATTGGAGGCTAGTATTTCAGATTTGATGTTTTCTAGTGAATGGGAACTATAATTATCTCAGAAAATGAGCGAAATCGAAGACTGAGTACCACAAAATGCTTCGAAGATTGGGTGAATCGTCGTGGAATGAGCCTGCACTCTTAAAAAAATTGGTTTCCTGGAAAACCAATTTTGGTTTTTCAGCCTGTCCCGGGGGTGAAACCAAATATGGTTTTCCAGGGAACCAAATGAAATTGGTTCTCCAGGAAACCAAAAGTCATCGGTTTTCTGGGAAACCAAAATTGGTTTTTCGGCTTTTATATCTTGGTTTTCTGGAGAACCAATATTGGTTTCAAGAGTGACCCGATATTGGTTTTCTGTACAATTTAATATATATACTAAATAATAGGCCTAATATGATAATAGCATAAAATAATATTATCAATTCATTTTCTTAATATAATTCCGACATGCTATAATATATTTACTTCATTCATACTAATATTATTTTAAAACAACATGCACAAATTTATGACCCAGCATAAAATAAACTCAATAAGGTGTGCAAAAGAATTATTGTGAAAATGTGAATACTCAAATGAGGTATTTTGAAGTTTACAATTTATCTAAAACCATACTAGATTTCCCAGAGCAGTACCGAAACGTCAAGAAGTCATTGTTTCTTATTTTTCACGTTTTTTCAGTCAAGCTTGCATAAAGTAATACAAAAAAGACGAGAACGATGTCTTTAGTCACAAAATTTCCCATGAAGTTGAGACATTTGCTAGTCTTCTCCAAGATTGTAAATAAAATCACAGATAGGCCTCCCGCAGGATGCACGCCCAACTAATCCGGTGCAGCGCAAAATAACCACGTCGTCGAATTTTTTGATGCCAATACTCGTTGCCACTGGAGTGGAACTCGCTACTGAAAAAAGGAAAAAAATAATATCTGAAGGATATCTTCAATATTAGGACTGTGTAGAAGAAGCATTTAGATAATTACCGCAAAATAGTACGATGTTACTGAAAATGTGTGTGGAATAAAACTCAACTATGAAATGTTTGTTGATGCGAAAATAATGTCAAATAGGCCCATACTGTCATAAATAATATCTCATACAGTCGAAGCTCGTTAATTCGAACACAGATAATTAAGATTTCGTTTAATTATAATTATCACACGGCATATTTTGCATAGTTTGCATATATAGGCTGATTTTTTATTAAGACTTTTGATAATTGAGAGATTGAAAATCTGGAATGTATGGTCTTAATTAACGAGATTTGACTGTAGCACAATCAGAAATAATGATAAGCAGTAAATTTTTCAGACAAAATTTTGTACACCATTAGCGGCATGCACATATAAAACGACGCCATGTGACCCAAACACCACAAGAAGAGCTTTTCTGTACAATAAGCGGCATGCAAAGTAAATGTGGCTGTTAACAACAAAAGAGAGTTACGTATTACATTATGCAAAATAAACTCTTCTACACAGTAAGTGGCATGTTGGGCTTGCACAAAACATGCCGAAAACAAGACTATGTAATAAGCATACAAAAGCAAAATTTTTCATGCAAAATCAACACGAATTAAACGGCAACAATTGTTTACTGCAGCTACTGTAATTTGGCGATGATACGTGTACATTAAATGACACTTGCTCTTAACTGAAAGTGCAAATGTAATAAATGAATAAATAAATTTTATTTATTTATTTCCTACATTTGCACTTTCAGTTTTGAACAAGTGTCATTGGCATAACTAGGTTTCAAGAATTCATTTATTCATGATTTCCCGTGTATGAGGTAAATTGGAAATTCATCAAGGCTAAAATTAAACTTGTATAAAGCTATACAGCAGACTATAGGACTTCATGTATATTCTACAAGGCTATATGGCTGATATAATACATCATATTAGTTAGACATAGGAATTTTTAAAAGCTTTGAAAAATGGTCGAACATGAATATGAAGTCATTCGTATACATGTACTGCAAGCGATCTCTACATACATGTAGGCTACAAACAGAGTGATCACGGTAGTCATGAGATTAAACGACAAAATTGCTAGATGCCCGAATAATTTATAAGGTAATACTTACATGAATACTCATATTCATTCATAATTAAATAACGCAATTTGAGATTGAATTGCAAAGACTATTTAAGGATGCCAGCTATACAGTACATGAAGGACTGTTGGAAACAACTGTTAAAATCTTCTGATAAACTCACGTTTTATGTGGATCATATGTAATTCCATACATAGTGCAATGAGGGATAAACGTTGAAACAGCAAAACAAATTTCACAGTACCACAAGAAATAAGATGACGGAACGTTTAAGTCACTGCACTTGACACGGTCACTAGAACAAATGTGTCAATGAAGGAAGAAAATCAGACTCACCTCATTCTTGACGTCATGGCAACGACACAAATGTAGATCCTCGAAACCGATTGTTTTTCATAAAGAAAAACTTTGCTATCAGTAAATCATTGGCGATTTTATTAATGATTTATTAGTTTGTACTTTATTTATTTGTAAAAACTAATCAAAGAAGCATACTTTCTGTTAAAAGCAAAGTGTCACGTAATACTTTCCCTTTGGAGCGATTCCGCTCGCTAAATTTAGGCCAAGTCATCGCAGCGAGATAAGAGAGTAAGGGGAATCACGATGTGTGCAGCAGTGAATGAAAGAGAGTTAACCTTCAGTAGATGATAAAGAAGACACAGATATACAGAGAGAGAGAATGATAAAATTCCATAACTGCCCAACATTCAATTCTTAAGTAGAGTTTTTGTGCTTAATGAGTCAATGAAATTTAAATTTCTGGTGTGAAATGAGACTGTGAAATACAAATAGGCTGGGAATACGTCCTAATCAGCACAACTTTCAACACTTCAAATCATCCTCAAATAAAACATCATTCAAATCACTATTGATAGATGAGGATTCCGCGTGGTTAATCATTTAATATATTTTTTGGAAATCAGTAGTTCTGCTATCAATAACATGAATGTCCGTCTACAACTCTACACAAACGAGGGTCTTTCAATAGATCTCCTTCGACATGCAAAAATATATCATGACACTAAATACCAGGATTGATCGATAATCAATTGCATTTTCATTAATTAGTCGCAATCATTTGATTGTTGCTGTCAAACGTTGCAATTTTTATTGATTGCCTCTTGCATTAAAATTGATCTGCTGGTTGACCAAATTTTATGGCAAACCAAACTGGTTTCTGGACAACCGTTTTTTTCCAGAGAACCGTTTGGTTTCCCAGAAATCCTTTTGGTTTTCTGGAGAACCAGTTTGGTTTTCCAGAGAACCGTTTGGTTTTCTGGAGAACCAGTTTGGTTTTCCAGAGAACCGTTTGGTTTTCTGGAAATCCTTTTGGTTTTCTGGAGAACCAGTTTGGTTTTCCAGAGAACCGTTTGGTTTTCTGGAAATCCGTGTGGTTTTCCGGAAAACCAATTAAAAACCAAAATTTTTTAGAGTGTGGGGCATACTGTATGCATGATTGATCATTCCTTGCTTGCTACATATCTTAGCTGTCTGAATTTCCGCTCGAAGTCATGATAATTCACTTTCATTTGTGTATACTTCAGCAAATCTACATTTTTTAGAATGCTTACTTCAAATCATTAAATACTCGATTTGGTGATGCATTTCTGACACATTACGTAGAACATTTTGTCAAATGCGTCTTTAAACTCAGTTTGCTTTAAATACTACTGTCAATTTTTGTTTGCAGAAAGCTGAAGTATGTGAAGATTTTGCTAATATTTCTACTCAGATTATCGAAGGTAAGCCAATCGAACAAAGGTTGCATCTTCTGTAATCGTGAGCTGATGATTTGCTAAGGATTATGCACATTCGAAGCTGTTAGTCGAAATTACGATAAAAAATGTATCGACGATTCAAGCAATGTTGGTTAGACGTAGAAAAATCCGAAACTCTGCTACCGATAAGTGCATCAAACCGAGAATTGATGTTGACGAGGATAAGAAATAACCACTACATCTTTCCAGGCAGTACTAACATATGCTTCTGTACCAAGAGTCATACTCCACGAAGCATCTTTATTTTACTTCTTACTTCCTCGTTTTACGTCTTTTCTTCCCGGATCCGTAAAAGTTTGTTCGCTTGAAGAGACCTGACGCACGATTGCGCTCTCGCATCAAGAAGTGTACTTTTACAGATTACTTTTGTTTTTTGGACAGTGTTTTTTTCAAGTTTGGTATTGTTGGAATTGGCGTCGTATGATCTATCTTATTTTCATATAGCCATTAGTCAATGTTGTGGATATCTTGTGCATTTTGGGATTACTACTGTTTCATTTGTGGTTCCAATAATCTGTGAATTGTGTTCGCCGTCTTCGCATTTGGTTGTCGCTCTCTTTGGATTTCCGCAGTGTCCGCTATCAAAGTGTCATTCCATCGTCATCAAACGTCATCGTGTTTTCCATTCTGCTGCATTTCCTTTCTATTCTAACAGCTGGTATTGTCAGTTGTCAGCTGATTTTGTGAAATTTCGTCATATTGCTAAGAAACCCCACACGCGCAGTGATTATCATTTATCGATTTTTTTCCCGTGACCTTTTAACATCACCGGAATCGTCATTTATCTGTCAATATGTCGAATAATAGAAATACGAGATCTGGATCACAATCGAATTCACAAGGTGCAGGAGGTCTATTTACACTCAATGACGTTAAACGACTTATTGACGAATCGGAGGCGCGTATAGTTTCGCGTCTTGATAACATTGTGTCTCGCTTTGAATCATTGGAGCAGCGGTTTGAACAAGTTCAGGCTGAGCAAATCCGCCTTGATCTTGATCTCAAGAGCATTAAAAAAGTGGTTGTCAAACAACAAGAATATATTGAAACAATTGAAAAAGAAAAAATGCAATTTAATCTTATATTTTCTGGAATACCCGAAATTGATATTGAATTTCGTAATGAAACTCTGACGGAAGATACTGATAAAATTGTTGCACTAGGTCAGGAGTTGATTGATGGACTTGATTCCTCTAGCATTGCATCATGCTACCGGTTAGGCAGGAAAGGCTCAAAGCGCATGCTTATGGTTTCGTTTTATGATATTGGGGTAAGAAGGATGATGTTATATTCACAGAAAACCTTTAAAGATAATGAAGACTGCAAAGAAGCGTATGGCACGGTTTACGTAAATCAAGACCTACCAAATCTTTCTCGCCTTGAAAAACGTCGCTTACGTCAAAATATGAAATCATTAAAGCAGTCAGCTCCACTAAATACAAAGATTTATATGAAACATGGCAAACTGTTCTCTAATGGAGAGGTCATAGATGAGATGTCAATATCTAATCAGCTATTCTGAAGTGTTGATAGGGATGCTAGCATTAACGATTCACGTGACTTTATCCGCAGTTACCTAACATTTCTTAGTGTTTTCTATCCTAAAACGTTTCATTGTATCTCAGCGCTATTTTTTAGTTTTCATTCATTTTCTGAAATTTCTTCAAATATGTATACCATTGGCAAATCCTCTATGTGCATGAGTAATAATTCTTCTCTAAAATGTTTTCTGATTGATGCTCGCTCGTTGGTAAATAAAATTGATTTACTTCGTATGTATGTTATTCAGAATAACCCGACCATTGTATGTGTCACTGAATCTTGGGGCACTGCTTCGTTTTCTGATGCTTATTTTTACATCAATGTCTATTCATGTTATCGTTGTGATAGAGCCCAATCTCTTGGAGGCGGTGTCATTATATATGTTTCAAACAATATTTCTTCTGTGTTGGTCAATGATTTCTGTTATGATGACGGTAAGGCTGAATCTGTCACATGTAAGATTATTTTGAATGAGGAGGATAGCTTGTTGATTTCTTGTGTCTACATTCCTCCCGATTATGTACTGCAAGATAGTTCAATTTTGTCTCATTTATATGATGTAGTGAATTTATGTCCAGATTTGTCTATAATTTGTGGGGATTTTAACTGTCCTCAAATTAATTGGAATTTATGTGATGCATCATCTTCTAATGCCCCAATTTTGAATTGTTGTCTGGACAATTTTTTGTCTCAAAATGTTACCAAATCTACTCGTCCACAATCCAAAACATTATTGGATCTTGTTTTTTCATCCAACGATGTAAATGTTAATAAGGTCAATTTTGTGAGAATTTTGGTAAATCTGATCATTGCATCGTTACCTTCGACATCGAGCTTCCTTACGATTATGATACTAATGAGCAAGTTAATGTTTATTATCATGATTATAACAACGCCAATTGGAACATTTTCTATCAAAGTCTTCAGACTGCATTCTGGCCATCGAGTTTCAATTTTCTTCGTGATATCAACGCTATTTGGGATGTATACCTGTCCAACATATTGCAAGCCATAAACTCTTCCGTCCAACTTCGTAGAAAAAAGATCAGAATATAATATCACAGCTAAGGTCAGAACAGCATATCGGGCGCTTCGTCGTGCATACTCATCTTTCAAAAATCATCCTTCTTCTCATAATCATTGGAGGTACCGACAAGCTCAAGAAAAAGTTCAATTCGCAGTAGAGAAAAGCATATTAGACAGGGAGCGTGAAATCTGTGCTGGTATTGGCAGTGGGTCAGGTAGCAAACCTTTTTGGAAATACATTCGAAGTAGGTTGAAATTGAATCAACCAATTAATTCGTTATCCGACGCTGACGCTGAAGTTTTGACTAATCCACTGTCGATTGCCAGTCGATTCAATGAGTATTTCTCGTCGAACTTCAATTGTGCTCCTGACCATGCTTTTCATGATGGCTTGGCGTGTAATGTTGATATAATTGTGGATAATGTGAACTTTGATTGTGATAACGTACACGAAGTGATTTGTAATCTCCCAAATTCTCAATCGACTGATAAAGAAGGGCTCTGCTACTATATTATCAAGAAAGGTGGTGTATTTTTAGCAAGTAAATTGGCCATATTATTTTCACTTATTATGTCATCTGCTTCTATCCCAGATGGTTGGCGCGAAGTTGTTATTTCACCAATTCATATGTCTGGGCCGAAGAATTTGTGTTGTAATTATCGTCCTGTTGGAGTTTCTAGCACAGTATGCCGTATATTAGAACGAATAATTCATAAATCCCTTCTTATTGCTTTTTATGCTAATGGGCACTTTCCAGAATCTCAACATGGTTTTGTTCCAGGAAAATCTACGGACACTGCAGGCATCATGTTCTATGACATTTTGACAAAGGAATTAGACAAAGGCAACTGCATCGATGTGGCATTTGACTTCGCGAAGGCATTTGATAGTGTGTACCATAACCTATTGTTGAATATACTATGGAAATATGGTATTAGAGGAAACCTTTTCAAATGGCTGACCGATTACTTTCGTAATAGAACTCAAGTGGTACGTATTGGTGGGAAATACTCGTCTCCTGTGCTGATAAAAAGTGGGGTCATACAAGGAACTGTCCTTGGTCCCATCTTATTTACTTTTTTCATTGACGACCTCGATAGCCATGTCAAAAGCTGCGAGATAATCAAGTACGCCGACGATGTCAAGCTCATAATGAATATGGGAAAATTATCTGCACACTGTCATTTGTTACAAACTGATATTAATGGAATAGCTATGTGGACAACTTCGAACGGTCTATCATTAAACTTGAATAAATGTAATGTTATTCATTTTGGTTGTGGCAATTCTCTTTTTGATTACAGGATAGAAGATCTATTATTAAGTAAAGCTGTTCTTGTGAATGACTTGGGTATTACTTTGTCAACATCAATGAATTTCAAGGAACATATACATGCTACTGTTATGAAGGCAAACAAAGTTTGGGTATGATTAAATGGTCAATTCGCTCACGGGATCCTTTCATGCTTTTGATTCTTTCTAAAACGTTCGTCCGGTCTATTTTGGAATATGGTTGTGTTATTTGGCATCCTAATATTGATAAGCTTTCCAACCAAATTGAAAATGTGCAAAAGAGATTTTGAATTTTTCTTACCACAGCTCCATGGATTAAATTACAGGTCTAAGTTAATGAACTTGGGACTTCTTAGACTATCTGCCAGGCGCCTCCGGTACAGCTTGATATTTGTGTTTAAAACTGTCAATCAGATGAATGGTTTACAGCCTGATATTTTGTTCGAATATTCTCACCGTAATAATTCCCACAATTTGATGTTAACTCCTTTGTCCAAACACAAGTATCGTAGTGGTTTTTTCACTGTTAATATAGTCCAACATTGGAATCGTATGACATTTTCAGAGAAAAACGTCTTATCGATGAGCGACTTCAAAAACTCTATATCGTCCTACTTCAGTAGACATGACATATGGTAATTGTTGTATACCGTAAAAGTTCACTTTATTATAGTTGTACGTCATTTTCCCGTTAATGCATTGATCGCCCTTTTAGGACCAATATTTGTCACCCTCATCTTGTATATACTTCTTATGTATCACTCAATTTGTTGTATGACAAATATATCATTATTATTATCCGTCGTTGGACGAAGTTCCGATGACGCGTTTCTATTTCGAACGATCTAGAGCAATGTCCTCCGACACCTCTAGAGACTCCAGGTCTTCTTGGATACAAGCTTGCCAAGTCTTCTTAGGTCTTCCAGGTGGTCGGCGACCATCGACAGACAAGTGGTACACTTCACCGGTGATGTCATTCGTGGCCTTTCACATGGCCAAACCAGCGTAGACGATTTTGCCGCAGGTGAAGTGAAAGTTCGGACAAGCCACAACGTCTCGCTACGTCTTCGCTTGAAACTTTTGTGCTTCAAACTGACCTTTGCCGTGTACCTCATCATTCATCTGTCAGCACTTCTCAGAAGCTCGACCAGCTTCAGGGTGAGTGACCGCGCCATCGATAAGGACAGATCGTGTACACATCTCATGCACACGGGTTCTGCTTTTCTCTATGCTTCGTCCACGAAGCTGCGATGCGAGTCCGAATCGCTCCTTCTGCACCTGCCTCTGAGTCCACAATCCACATGCCATTCCTTTTGAATTTCCAATGTAATCAATGTAGACTCCTGTTGCAGCATCGTATGGTAACTAGTTTGATAAACAAGATACGCGGCTCCTGCCATTATTTGGCATTACGAACCAATTTCCATCAATATTCTATTTTCATAAAAGGATGAATTAAAAACATGTTCCGTGTTTCAATACAAGTCACTTATAGGCCATTGACAATCTCATGGCCTATAAATCACTGAATACAATTTAGAGATTTTTGAAAGTGCATGTAAATTACGTATAATCTTTCCACTTAGTGACTTGGAAGTAACGATTCGTAGCACAAGACTGATAGCATTACTTGTAACGCCGCTATGAGTAGTGTTTAAAGTATATAGCTATTATTCATCTAATAATTACAGGGATGCTTTCGTGCATGAATGAACATGTTCATCATGACTTCATTTGTACTTTGTCAATGAACTATACAAATGATTATATAGGCCATTGATGTTAAACTAAGTGATGATGGCTGCTTCAGGTACCTGAAGATAATTACTGGATGGTAATCGAAAAAAAATTTTGTACATCTTAACACAAAATAATAATTAACATCTCAAAAATTCCTGGATCTTTCCAACTCAAAAATATTATATCATTTCCAGCCAGGGCATCGTCCAAGTAAGTGATAGTAGCTGATACTCAAAATAGAAAATGTTTAATTCAAATTTTGAATTGCTGTTCATAGTTGCAAGATATCTGAATTTGTAAAAATTTACACCACAATTCAATGGAAGCGAGTAATTGTGTTTTAGTGTAATTTTAGAATCGATTGAATCACAGAAGCTTCAACAACTGAGGAGAGGGTCCAGGAGCCCCCACCGGGTTGTCAGAACTCAAAAAAGCCCGAATAAAATAGCTTGAGTTAAGTGGAGGGCAATCAATAATTTCCTATCAGAATTTGGCATGAATTAATGAGCTCTGAGGTCTGTTTAACAATCACCTCATGAATAACATAGTTTGCTCTTATGAAACTTGGCAAGTTTGATATGTAGTAAAAAGTTGATCATTTTGCAATTCAATGTTTCGCTTCAGGTCATAATCCCTCGCAGATGCAAAGCCATAAATTCGTTTATTCTAGTGATACATTGACGGCACCAAAGCCACGCTTCGAAATCGGTGATGCTGATTATTCTGGAGCTATTGATGTTGACAAAATTAAGTCAGAAGAGCTATCGTTGGTGGAGCTTAATAGCGAATCCCTTTTAGTCGAAAGCGACAAATTGAATTCTCAAGCAGGTGGTAAGTTGTCGCTGTGCGATTTTGTTGTATTTTAATTAACTATAGAAGAATTTGATCCGACCATTTAGTAGGTTTAAAATTCTATTCAATTCAGTACAAGCCGCCACAATTAGTACTCTGACTAAATTTGATCGTTTTCTATTCAAGCCAAAAATTCGAAAATTTTGGAATAATTTAAGTTGTAAAAAACGGGGCCTTCGGTGTCCCGCGCCATCTAAGGGTCGGTGTTCGTTGAGCTTTCTATGGTGGACATGAAAGTCTAGAAAGGAAGTCTGTGATACTCAGAAGTATGTTGTGTGTGAGATGATGAAGGTAACAGACTCTATTGGAATAACTAAAATTTTCTATTTATTTTGCACTGAGACAGTATGATTTCTGTTGAATATATTTACGTTGTGTCTCGCGTTGAGGTCTGTTATACAACATACCAACTCGTACTTAACGTTTTGACCAAAAGTGTCATCGAGAGAGAGATTTACTCTTTCACCTGCTTTTGAACGTCTACTAATGTTCTTCTATTACTTGAAATATGTGATGGTATAAGGCAGGCTACAGTTATTTCTCTTCTTTCGAGCTCCTCTTTCGGTAAATATTCTTTCAAATGACGTAGCATATCAAGTACCGAGGAAACTGTTGAACATTTCGTAAATGACCAGCAAAACCGAGAATTCCACAAAATCTTTGAAACTTGCAGATATTCCACTCTGTCTAGTGACTAGATGAATGTTGCAAATATTTACTGAGATTCCCTTTTTCTAATTGGTGTGATATTATCTTTTATGTGACGGGTAATATATTCACATTGTGGGGCGATATCCGACACATACTTGTTTTTGTAATCGTTGTTGAGATTTTCGATAAGAATTGGTATGTCATGTACGTGCTTTACGAGTATGTGTACATGTAGTTGTAACTGGTAGAATTACACGGGAAAAATTATGGCATCGCATTTAGCAGAACTGTTAATTAAATGTGAGGTCATAGTGATGACTCTACTTTCATAGAAGAAGCAAAAATGCTCAGTAAAATTACATGAAAAAATTCTCAAATAGGCATGTTTATTTCAGGTGCGTGTTCAATTGAAGACCAATCTACATCGAAGAAATCAAGTTCTTCGGTATATTCTTCTTCTTACGTAGATGAAAAAATGGAAGAAGCAGTTGACTTCAATATTGCGATTCCACATAATATGCACTCTCCCGTCTCATCAAAATCTATCACACACACTTTCAACGATAATGGTACGCGGAGCACATGCCAATTAGAAGCGAATCAATCTATTACGACTGGAGAAGTTCAAGAGGTAAATGAATCAGGCGAAAAAGTATTCTCGTGTAGATATTGTGGCAAGAAATTCGGACAGAAAGGAAATATGCGCTTTCATGAACGAATACACACGGGAGAGAAGCCTCACGCCTGCAGTTACTGTGGTAAGACATTTACTTTGAATGGTAACAAAGTCAAGCATGAGCAGCTAGTTCACAAGGGTATTAGACCATTTTCATGTCGTTTCTGTGGAAAATCTTTCGCTCGAGATAAAATCAGACTAAACCACGAAAGTATTCATACAGGAGAAACTCCTTACGCATGCAATTTTTGTGGCAAAACTTTCGTACAAGAGATTAATCTTCGATATCATGAACGCATTCATCTTGGAGTTCGACCATACGCATGCAGCTATTGTGGGAAGACATTTACTCTCAATGGGAATAGAGCGAAACATGAGCAATCAGTTCACAAAGGTCTTCGCCCATTTCCATGTCGAATTTGCGACAAATCTTTTACCAGAAACTCTTTCAGGTTAAATCATGAACGTACACATGAAAAATAGCCGCCAATTATGCTAAAGGATGGGGTTCATCCAAAAATTAAGCATGAATACGGGAACATTATTCTTCACCAATTGATCAGCTTTATCGATGGAAACCGTTTCCTGTCGATTGCCATCACGTAATTTCGTTCTGCTTGCTACAGTTATTGCTTCGCTTCTGAAATGGTTGATTGTCGCTGCTTGGCTTTGCTTGTTGGACCACAACTAGAGACTTAGGAAATTTGAAAGATTCATTATCATTAAGGCAGCATCATTCTATCCATGTCATCAATTGATACTGAAATAATAAATATTACAGTCTGTGTGAGAAAATTGGCTAGCTCAAAATGGCCGTTTTATTTCATTGGAGAATTACTATCGCGACTTGTGTGTCTGATGCATTTGAACATCAGAAACACCTCATGACGAATAGTTATTGCCTCCATATGAATCGTTCATTGCACTTACGAGTAGGTAGTCTGAAGATAGTAATAGAATGAGATGATAGCATATCAATCTGCACGAAATAGCTCCTACTGTTAAGTAAGCTTATTAGAGCAGCAGCAGTAGCTCTACAGCAATTTACACGAAATAGCTCCTACTATTGACCGAAGCTTATTAGAGCAGTGCGTTCTACGCTGTTCCCATATTCATACTGTGACAACTACTTGCGACGGACAGTACTTTCTATTCTGGGTGAACCCTGTGTTAATAATGAAGAACCATGTTTACCGCTTGCCGTCTTTTTTATACATAGAATATTTATGATTATTTGTACTGCTTCTCTTTTCCTTCTTTTTCATGTAAAGATGTAGATAAATGGGAATCTCTCTTCTATTGCGATGGATTTGAACAAAAATAAATGTCTTTATTGAAATAGTTCTGTGTTCTCTTTATGTACCTCCATGTATGATTTCATTTCAAGATATGAATGATTTTATTTCAAACCGAATGTATCGATTAAGATCAAATTATGCACGAATTTTGGTGATGAATTCCAAGTGGAAATAACAGAAACTCTTTATGTTGAATTCTTATATTGAATATTGTTTATTTTGCAGCGTTTATCCTTATGGGGTGTTGTGACCGATGGATAAAGAAGCCTGGGCTTTAACCCAAACCCAAGCTCAATATTTTCCAGTCACACACACAAACTTCTTAGATATTTTGTAAGATTATCATGTAATTCTTCATGTGCTACTCTCAGCTGATAGGCGACGAACTTCGTAGAGGAAACTCCGCGATTTACATTTCCCGCTTTCCGTGGTCCCAGTTCCAAAGAAAGGTTCAGAGTCATCTTCCATCCTATCAGTAACCGTCCAAACAGCCTGCCTCTAACTGATGTCAAGATTTTTGATAAACCAATATGTTTACCTCCTTGAAACTGAGAACTTGCTGTCTGAGGAGCAGCATGACTTTTGGCACTGCTCAGGTCTGACGGAGTTATTGATCAGCTTCATAAACGTCTTGATTCTTTCCATAAGGACCGCGAGATGTATGTCGCATTAGGTCGTCGAAAGTCTTCCACCAAGCTTGTCAGTGCAGGAGCTCCTCAAGGATCAATTTTTGCTAAGTTCAATACTAGTCTAAGAACTTCAATTGTGGCTTCACCTCAATGGACTTGCTAACTGTTAATAGGATTTTGAATTACATTACGTAGTATTTCTTCACTGTCCATAACTTGACACTTGATAAAGGATACAGTCTCAATCCGAAACGTCGTAACTTAAAATTTGCTGTCATAATTTAGGTGTCTTACTTTTTACATAATTCTGAAGAAAAATGTTTATTATCCAACTTCCATGGATTCAAGGGTTTTTGTGTTTTTCAATGTGGAAATGTTGATGTTTTGAAATCAAATGCGACTGATTTTTGTGTTAATGAATTGTAAATGCAATTTTCTTTTATCTTTAGTCAGCTTTGAATGAATGAACAATGTATTTGGATCAAATTCAGCTTTCTTTCCATTTGGTTTCAATGCTGAGATTTCTTTGTCTAACTACATGAATGTCTGGGTTTTTTTCCGGATAACTCCACCTGTTGAAAATCAATAGTGTATAAGCAGCTCGAGCTTTCGACGGCCGGACTGCACGTCTTATTCATGATACTGACACTTGTTAACGGTTCTTGCACACGGACACCGGACATGAATAAACTTCACGACTCCGACAAAGAAATGTTGACCGGTCACATAATTATGTTGTAATTTCGGAAATAAAAGAACCGTCTGAACACACAAAACTAACTGAACTAAAGGCAAACTATGTGCATACAAATTTGTAGGAATAGATGTATACGAAAAATGAGGATGGAAAAAATACGATAAATGCTGAAAGAGATAAAAGTGAAAAGATAAAGGAGAATAAATAATGGAATTAATATGATAATTAATCATCAATTAATAACAAGGAAATAAATCAGTCTCATTTACAAAAAAGGAAGGAAAGGAAAAGGAAACTAAAAGACGTAACTGTACAGCATAGTGGTTAATAAGAGTATTCCAAATGCTACTCAAGTCAATGTCTTTGTCTCTATTATAGACTTAATCATGATGTGATTGAATATAGATGACTTCTTTGATCTTCCGCCTGCTTGCCGCATTGCTTTCTGTTGTGACAATTTCAGCACGAAAAATAGGCCGATGCTGCATTTCATGTGTGTGCTTCGCTATAGCTGATCTGTAATTTACACCCTTCACATCATGAACATGTTCCCTGTCCTTGTACTCAACTTTCTACCGGTTTCATCCAAATAGAATTTACCACGCTGATTATCACCACAGTTGTTTGTAAACAACTCCAGCTTTGTCTTCATCGTTTGATTTTACCTGCGTCAGAACATTCCGTAGACTATTGCCAGGTTTGAAATGACTTTTAAACCACTGTTCTCACAAGCGCGTTTCACCCGTTTGCTAGCACTTCTATAATATGGAAGGTATACAAAGTCTGGTATTTTCATCCCTTGTGTTTTTAGCGTTTGGTTCCGAGTACGCTGCATTTGTTTTCTGGGATAGCCGTTAGCAATAAACACATTTTCCAGAAATTCCAATTCTTTTTAAAGAAGAGACAAGTGTCAGTGTCATGAATAAGACGTGCAGTCCGTCCGTCGAAAGCTCGACCTACTTATATGCGCGTATTACTTATTTGCTCCGGAAAAAACCCCAGACATGATTATCACACCTGAAAGTAAATTTTCACTAACTTCATGAAGATAAGGAGACTTCTGTAGCAGGTTTGCATGGTTCACGGGTCTTTTTCTCTAGCTGAGTATTAGGGTGATCACATCTTATGCACAATATTATAATTTTGTAATTGATGTGAGGAAACCGATCGTTTTTGACACAAAATCTGACAACAAGAAAAGGTGATATTTTATATACAAGCAATAGAAAATAATCAAGTTAATCATGTTAAGTTCATTGCTTTTTACCCGCACACAATGAGTTAATATTCATGATTTAGTAGTACGACAGCAAATCAAGAAAAGGAAAAATATATGCAATCAAATAATTTGAATCGCATTGATATTGCATATTCTGATTTAGAAACATATAGAAACTTGCCAATAAAAAATTTTGACAGGACAAATAGTTACGTAGATGGATGCATGTGTTGCATATTGGAGATGTATTATTCAAATTGGAAAGGATTTTATTTTTATTGGATACTAAACTTAGATACATGCGTATCATGCACATGTATTTGTATAAAATACTCGTATATTATTATTTCTTGGAATTTTTCAGACACGCAGAGTAATTTTTCACGGGATCGAATCGGTTTTCAACGTGTTTTCTCTTAGTACTTTTTCAACTTTCTTAGCATCAATCATTATGAGTTAAATTTAAAGCGACGGCATTTTAAAAATCGACAGATTGTAAATGATTGTCCATGCAGGTATATAATCTCATTAACTTTGCAGATGTGGCGTGAAGAGGTTGGTATTACAGAAATGATGCTGGCATACATAGGAGAATTCACTGAATTTCGTGGTTGGTCAAGTTGGAGAAATGTTGTTATTGATATACTGACATGCCATGAGGAAATCAGACAGTAAGTCAACTAGCAATTAATACCTTCGATTTTTAACATAACCATAAAAGGATCAATGCCATAACATGCATAGAAATAAGAGTTAGTTAGATTTTATATCGATTGATAGTAAAAGTAAAATCCGAACTCAAGGGAATTTTACATAGGCACTGACGCTGTTCAATAAATACTATAATTCAAAAATCGATTTCTACAATAGGTAGATTAAATGCCACAATCTCGCACCAGTTTCGCACTCTGTTACTGGTCAGATTATATCTTGCAGAACTTTCGACATGAATCGTAGTCCGTCATCTTACTTTTCTATCATCGGTAGTAGTAACAATTTCCGCTATCTACAAATTCTAGAGTCGTTCATTATTAAAGCTATGATGCCGGATCTTTGTGTACACAAATAGACGTATCAACTTCACCTTACGTGGTAGCATATTAACATTCATGTTTATTAGCTCACTCTCGTGACCGCTCTCTATGTCAGACATCGCAACTTCTTTTGTTTTGGTATTTGTGTACAAATCAATTTCAACACGCAGTGCCTTCACATTTCTCGCACCAATTTGTTAGTAGTGAGGGCGCAATATATCAATAATAAGTTAATGAAATATATTTGGCATCGGTCCGGGCTTTCAACGAATTTGCGATGATAATCTGCACTCTTAAACTGTCTCGATTGCATATGTAGATAATGTGACATTTTCTATTGGGTCATGAGTGAACGCTAACAAGAATCGTGCTTGCAGAAAACGAATAGCGGAAGCCCAAGTGATTCTTATCGATGATGCTGACGAGGATGATACGAATGAGGTGCGTATTTGAGGTAAAACTCATGTATTATATACTTGATTCATTTAATCATTTTGATGTATTGTCTTAGTTCAGGAATGAAAGGACTAGGTATTTATTTCAATAGCTACCGAGAAATTCATTTGCAACAGAAAACCTGTTTCGAAAACTTCTTTTGCCTGATGATGGTTGACTAGGGATGATCGGAAGGCCTTGTAAAGTTTTCGAAGTAGAATATCTAGCATTGAGAAGAGCTTCTTTGTATTTATCAAAATATGTTGCAGTTAGTTTTATACAGTTAAACAACTCCGAACAACGGATCGAATGGCGATGCTAATGATATGTACAGGGTGAATACCATACCTTGTCCGATACATTTCAATAAAATTTACAATCATATTATTGTCTATAAAGTGCATTTATCTGGCCTATCAGTGGATAAGATATCTATGAATGCATTTCTGTTCAAAATTTTGAGGTGATAGTTGATGATTCATTGTTTGGCATAGATATCTATCAACCTAATCTTTTTCAAATTTTCAAACCATCTGACATGAATCTTAACCATTGATTACTTCACTTACTGTGATACATGTGTACTACAATGGAAGACGTCGAGCGAAACACCAGACTCGTTGCCTACTGCGTAACTTATGGAAACAGTGAACAAGCAAGAAGGCGTTACTACGAGGAGTATGGAGAAGAAGCACCCGATGGAAGAACAATACGACGATGGACTGATAAGTTTCTCAGCACGGGCTCCATCTTACCGCGTTCAAGCTCCGGGAATCGTTCCCAACGAGTGCTGAATGAGAAGAAAGATTCAATTGTGAACGCAGTTGTGGAGAATCCGCGCACATCACAGCGAGTGATCGCAAGGGAAGTCGGTGTTTCACAAAGGACCGTTGGCAAAACCCTTAAAGAGAATGGATACAAGCCGTACAAAGTTCATCAAATGCAACAACTTTTTGACCATGATAAACAGTCAAGACTGGATTTTTGTCGTGCTATCTTACAAAAGAATAGTGATGAAAGCTCATGGTCCGACAGGATAATCTTCTCGGATGAGTGTACTTTCCACATGTCGGGTCGTGTCAATCACCACAATGACTTTTACTACGCAAACAGCAATCCTCATGTTTATGACGAGGTGCCTATCCGTTCAAAAGGCCTAACAGTGTTCGTCGCAGTTTTATACCATGGCATTATAGCGGTTGACATCAGCGAGGAAACAATGACAAGTGTTCGTTATTGTGACATTTTGAATGAGAAAGTATTCCCAGCACTTTCTCGAAGACCTCACCGTTCTGCGTGTTCCAGCAAGATGGCGCTCCACCCCACTTCAGCAACAGGACGAGAAGTTTGCTAAACCAGCGATTGGCCAATCGATGGATTGGAAGAGGTGGTCCCATTCCTTGGCCCGCCAGATCCCCCGATCTCACGATCTGTGATTCTTTCTTTGGGGTCACATCCAAAATAAGGTATATGCATCTAGCTTTGAGAGCAATGAAGACCTCAAGCGTCGAATCGAACAGGAACTGAGTGAAATTCCTATTTCATTCATCAGAAGTTCTTATAAAAATTTTATTCATCGTTGTGAATTTTGTGTATCACAGGATGGTGGTCATTTCGAGAATTTGTTATAACTTTCCTACTTTCTGATATCCATACCATCCACTGATATCCAGAATACACAGAATTTGCAATAAAAAGATCGAAGTTTTTATTACAATGTATCGGACAAGGTATGGTATTCACCCTGTATATATTTTTTGTGAACATCGTATGTAGTCTTTTACGACATTCACAAAAGCTATATACTCGATTTTTACAAGTATTGTTTCATCAAGCCAAGGATTCCCTGCATTATGCTCATGAACATGTTTGCACAAGGCAGTAGTTCTACATTACTGATGAAAATCGGCTGTGTATCTCCTTATTAATGCTATTTTCTACGCCAAATTGGTTGAATGTACTGAGAAGTAACTTATGAGTCAAAAACGAGATTGATTAGAATAGAATTCAAATATGCGCATATGAAGTGTGGAAGATTTTTCTTCAAGAGTGACCACTTCAATATATCTGCAAAACAGTATTCTATAGTAACTTCAAATGTGATTGTAAAGAAGACAGATGACAACAAGAGAACTCAAATCATTAGGAAAATTCACAAAATTGACTTCCTTTTGCCATTACTACCAAAAATTTTAGCAAATTGTACTTGAGCTTCAAAGTGCTCCATCTGATGTCTATGGATGATCATGATGCGATTCATTCATATTTATCAAATTTTGTCTTTGCATTGAAAAACGATGCGCTTCGTTAAAAGACGCTAAAAACGGCAAAATTCAGACTTTTAAAAAAGGAAGTACTTGGTGAAAAGTTGGAAAACACGCTAAAACAAGAAAACATATAGTCAAGATATGCTTTATATAATTATGAGTATTAGGTGTAATTTTACTTTTTCTATTTTCCAGTCAAGATTTTAGTCATCTGTTATCTTAGAATTCAGGCAGTTTCAGATTTGTTAAAGAAATGATTTTCTCGGACTGTTTTCAAGATGTGTTGAATTCTTTGTCGATTTTTAGTCCCGCTGAAGAATTACGAAGCGGGATTTTTATTATTTATTTAACTTATGTGATGAATGCAGTTTTCTTTATTTTTTTGTAAATCTGTTTATGATTTTTTTATATTTATACATTGTTTGCATTAAGTTTGAATAATTTTTTTTTACAAATTTCTCTAGAGAGCAAGAGTTGGCAAGCAAAATCCATTACAACTTTTATCATCGCGCAATCAAGAATGTCACACTAAGTAAGAACCACTCGAGGACAATGATTGGAATGATTGTAAGGTCCTTCGTTTCATTAACAAAGGTTGACACCATATCACGAATAAGAATCATGCCACATTTATCTTCTGGTGACACAAATTTGTAAAATACAAGATGACATCATGCGGCCTACATTTCTCATCAAAGAGTTCCTTGAATATATCGCTTTAAATCATAATTATATAATAATTATCATGTTATATATAATATAATAATCTGTAAAACTACATCGAAAGATTGAGGACTATGTCAATGGCAATGATGCACTAGATGCGCAGGGGTTCAACATATCTGGAGTGGTCACTGATTTTGACGCATGCTGCTTTTTGGGGCATACTTGTCTAGAAAAGAATGCAAGCGTCTGTTGAACAATTATTGGAAAGCTGGTGCATTTTTTTCGGTGGCCTTTCCAGCTAAGCTAAACCCTTAGTCGTCTACGCTACTAGCTTCGTAAACTATTTTTTAAAATCTGAAATCAAACATGGTTTGAATAGCCATTGATCGAAAGCATGAGCAAGCTAGTCTCGCATGATTGCATCAACTGTCTACAATAATCTTATTGCGAGCAATATTTTATGCTTCATATTAATATGAAGCATAAAAATATATGACGATGCAACAATGAAAAGTCAATGAGGTACACTAACGTTCACTGCAAGAAATGATAATGTCCGAACAGTTCATGAAAAGCTTCAATATACACATGGCTATGACTAAGATTCAGCTTGTCATATATACCGGAAGCTTATTTGTTCGAATTAACAGTCTTATGGTCACCTTTTCCATTGCAGAAATTACCGCAAAAGGAAAAGCTCAGCAGGTTGCCTGATGGATTAAAGGGTAGGAAATCTAAATTATTATTTATATTTTCTCATTTCTTTCAACTTCCAGCTTGATAATTGCATGAAAAACACAAGTCAAATACTTGCTTCGAAGTTTTCTATGTTTAATTTAAATTTATGCTAATCATTTTAGATAATATTAGTAACCAAGTATGGCAAAGCAATGAGAAAATTGATATTAAGCTCGAAGATAGCACTACGACGGATAATAGTGATTGGCAGCACGATCCGCTTGGGGTTTGTGGAGTCAAAATGGAAGACCTATCAACCGAAAGATCAGCATGCTCCAATGCGTTTCTGCAAGGCAACGAAGCAGTTGCGTCATCAGGTAAGTTAATATGAACAGTTTTACGCGCAGATTTCAAATTTGAATATCTGCAAACTTTCACATCATCGATCGATAAAAAGTAGGCAGTGAATCATAAGCAGTTTTTCATGAAAGTAAGCATTAATGAACTCCTAATCGCTATAATCGCTAGACATTTAGTAAACCTTGAACTTCTCATAATGTCCACTTATTTATTATCGAAGATCATGAGCTAGATCAATACCCGTGTAGTGGTTCGCAGTCTTTCCCAAAGATTCATTTAAGTAATGCAATCGGTGAATCCACACGTAAATTTTACCATTCACTACAAAACTATTTGTCTTTTGAACTCACTGCGTTTGATTGTCAGTAGCAGTCGTATAGTTATATGAGCTGCTTCGAGATCAGTCTCGGCTGAAAATGATGAATTATATTATTCATTAAGAGTATTCATCTAAATTATTATCTTAAAAGGAAAACCAACGGAAAAGTGCCTGCGAGCCCTTTCGATCGGTTCTTTTTTGGCATTGCACTGGTGTGAAATAGATGTACTAGCATTTGTAGTGTTGTGCATTCTTCAAAATACCAGTCATCGAGTTAATTAATATAATAGATAATCAAACCAAATAAGAAAAGATATGCGTATAGAACTCGAATGTATTAAAATGAAGTCAATTAAATCACAAATTTTCGGCCGAAGCCTTCATCTGGAAATGTGCATTCTGGAAATTATAAATCATTGACATGTTTTGTACAAAGATAAAAAGTCATCAAAACAACAGTAATTAAAGTTAGCCAAGGTAGATTTAAGCACAAAACATTTTCCTTTTGAGCACGCAAATTCAACCGGAGACGTTTGACGTACAGTTCCTCGGCAATACACAGACGCGACGCTTCGCCGCGCCCCACATGAAGTACACTAAAGTAAAAGCCGCTTTGACATTTTTGCTCGAATACATGAGGTGCAACGGACCTGGACGGAAGATGTTTAGCACGCAGTGGAGTCTTACCTAAACGTAGCCTTTTTGGCAAGTGCTCGTTTACCCTTTCTTGAAGATACCAACTTGTTCTGCCGATGTATCTGCATCCGCAAAAGAATAGATTACGCTTGATTGGACAGAAACAGGAAGGCGATCTTTCAAAGGGGGCACGGGAACTTTACGTACAGAGAAAACAACTTTCGACTCAATGGCTGTTAAAACAGAAACACTGTTAACAGTTCTTCAGAAAAAACAGTCTCCACCTTTCAAGAAATGGTAAACGCGCACTTGCCAAAATGGCTACGTTTAGTTAAGACTCGACCACGTCCCAAACATCCTCCGTCCAGCTCTATCATACGTAATGTATTTGAACAAAGATGTCAACCTGCAGAAACGGCTTTTAGTGCATTATGTCATGTGGGGCGAAGCAATTTGTTGCGTCTGCGTATTGCCGAGGAATTGTGCATCAAACGCCTCCGTCTGAATTTGTGTGCTCAAAAGGAAAAAGTTTTGTCCTTAAATCTACCTTGGCTAACTTAAATTAAATTTATTTTTATCTTATTTGAACATAACAATGATTTATCATTTCCAGAGTGTACGATGCTTCAATTGCTAATGTATCTGCTTCACACCCGGTGTAATCCCTGAAAAAGAGCCGGTTGAAAGGACTCGCATGCACTTTTCCGCTGCTTTTCCTTTTCAGATGTTGCAAAGGGGCTAACTACTTTCATAAATCATTATTGAAAAAATCACGAATTTCAAAATAAGGAAGAAAAATTTATCAGGAAGACTAAGAAAATGCATGCATAGGAAGAGTGGTTGGGGATGGAAAATAAAAAAAGCGAAACGAAATTAAAAACGTTTTCTTATTCAAATTTAGCAGATATTTCCAAATCAGTGATAGTCTATTTTCTTTTTCTCATGATTTCCTGGAAACTGTGATGGTAAAACCAAAATTCAGAAGTGGATAGCATAATTGCACAATTTCATAGAGATGCATAGGAAGAGTGGTTGGGGATGGAAAGTAAAAAAAGCGAAACGAAATTAAAAACGTTTTCTTATTTAAATTTAGATTTCCAAATCAGTGATAGTCTATTTTCTTTTTCTCATGATTTCCTGGAAACTGTGATGGCAAAACCAAAATTCAGAAATGGATAGCATAATTGTACAATTTCATAGAGATGATGTTAATCAGTTATGCCGTTCAGATGCATGTAGAAATGATGTACATTATCCGACATGGACTCCAGGGCTGCTGCTAACTACTGGGGGGGGGGGGGGCACGGCCTTATCAACTTCAATTGAGTAGTTTGCTAATCCGCACCTTTTGTCGCTGCCAATGCGATACATCGGTTCCACGAGGCGCCATCTGATAGGTAGCTGTTATATCAACTAAATTGCTCATTTTCTTTTTTATATGATAGTTGCTCTTGTAGAGCATGCTTAATGATTTACATGCACTTACCAATTCATTAATCAAAGAGACGCTAGCATTCGATTTCGGTATTACTGTAAACATGCTAGGCAGTCAACAGATCTTAAGGGAGAACTCAACCGCCGAACACATCCGAAAATTTAATTTTTACTTATTGGGGTGGAAAGAAATGTATACCATCACACTAACGCGCACAACCTCAGCTCTCATGCACAAACATGGTTTTGGATGGTTCAAGTATTTCAACAATTTTGGTTTCTTAAGGGTTACTTATCCATTCCATTAAAACCATTAAATAATAGTATTAATTCCATTAAATAGTAGTCTAACTTAAATACGTCATACTAATATAAACATGTTATCGGGCTGTTATTGGGTTAGTTACATGGTATGTTTATTGAGAATTTATGTTTGCTTTTTTATGTTATCATGTTATTTATGTTTGATCGTTACTTTCCGAGTTTCGTTTTCTGTTTGTAGAATTATATGGATATGAGGACTCTGATCCGTCCTTGAAACGTTCGCATGATGACTTAAAGGGGTCTTGTAGTAAGGAAATATCACAGTCCGACAATGAGCGTCCGCCAAGATTTTTTCGCAGTGATCAATGGAAAACCTATACTGAAGATCAATCAAAATCTGTTCTGTCGGAGGTAGCAATGCATCAGGAGACCAGTAACCATGGAAGTGTGAAAATGTTTCCTTGTACATTTTGTGGAAAAACGTTTAATTTGAAAGGAAATTTGCGCTTTCATGAACGAATTCACACAGGAGAACGGCCTTATGCATGCAGTTATTGTGGTAAAACTTTCACCCTTAACGGAAACAAAGTGAAACACGAAAGCATAGTTCATAAGGGTATACGGCCTTTTCCATGTCGTATTTGTGGCAAGTCATTTGCTCGTGATACTATTCGAAGAAGTCATGAATTTACCCACAAAAGATTTGTTTGATACTCATCTTTATACAAACCTTTTCTATTTACATAAATATTGGGCAATAGCTACACGTATTTCGACTGTCAAAAGCCAATTTTCATCCGATTTGTTCACATTCGGAAGAAGTTAGTGAAAATTTCAAATTACGTTCTTTCACCATATATCAAGGATTCAGATAAATGCATGTCCTACTTCCAAAGGTCAAAAGTATCACAGATAATTGTCTTCGAATTTCAATATTTTGAGAATTATATAATTTAGAGGAAGATTTGATGACTGACGGGTGCACTCGTGTTTTAGTCTTCCTTTACCCCATTCGAAGCCAGTCAGTTAAAAATTTAATTTGTCACCTGTCGGTTTTGTAAGGTTGCGCCATAATTTGCGTATGCAAGAGTGGCAAACCTGATGACTCCACTTAATCCGCTAAAATTTTTAAAAAGTTTTTTTTCAGGTGCAATTTGCGAGCATTCTAGGAAATAGGAACCGCGTTGATCTCCTCCATGTTGTTTCGCAACATCTCTAAAACTTCGCGTCGGATTGCTCTCTAATGGGAGCTATGGCCTGGGTTAATAAAGCAAGATTAAAATTATTTTTGGTTATCTATCGCCTCTAAATTGTCGCAAATGTTCTTGGAAATAGTTTTATATCGATTCAGGAAAGCGATTGTCTATCAATGAATATAATGACATTATTTCAGAAAATTGTTATTGATGTTTAATTAATTCTATTTTAAGTTATTTTCATGCGCTTTTTTGAGGACTTTCTTTTTTATGTAACTGCGATTGCAGTGACAACTCCTTAGATGTAAGAAGAAAGCCTGCATCCATGTACTTTTTTAAACATATTGAGGGAAATGTATTACAGGGAATATATTACATCACTTGGTTCCACAAAAGTTATATTTCACAAAGAAGCTTTGTGTTCCTTTTTTAAGAACGCGGTTTTCTTCGTGAACCTTTCCCCCTTGTGTTGCTATGTTTATGAACGGATGATATGTCTTGTACTTTACAGCTATAATTCCATTTTTTAATAATTGCAGCATTTCGTGAAATTACCTTGATATTGATCGACTTTCATTGATGGAAGAAATATGCACTTACTTTATTTTTTATGTTGTGAGTTATAGAATTATGTATTTATTTTTGCTTTCTTCTAAGTCTAAACTATACCTCGCCTTATCTTCTTCACGAAAACCAACGCTTTTCATTATTTCAGTATTGTCAATCTTATTCATCATCGTACAAGAAATCGTGTGGGATGGTAGCTTAACTTAAAACCGGTCGAAAGCAACATCTATCTGTATTCTGCTACTTCTGTCATTGCATTCTGATGTCACTTAATGCCACATCCGATATTGAGGCGATGCTCATTACATATATACTTCATAAGTAATCTTGCAATTAATAAATTTATCGAATCTCAACAGATGCAACCAACATGAAACATGTTGCAGCCTGTTGGGCGTCATCCGTCGTGGGTGACCTTCATCCATTTTTTTAATTCATGAAGAAAAACAACATACGTGATTCACATATTCAAGAATATTCAACGTGCAATTCAAGAAAATAGTCAAAAACTAGTGAAAACTATTTTTGAAAAACAGCTTCTTTGTCCCCTTCATAATTTATGCTACTACGTTAATCCTCCGATTTTTGCCCAGAGCCATCTATTCAATGCTGCCATGGTGGGATTTCTGCTAATGCAGGCATCAATTAAATCTCCCCGCATCCATCTTCTGTGAGATTAATTTCTTCCCCTCATTTTCCTTGCAAGTAATTTTATCGGAGAACTTTGCGAATAGAATTACCTTTACTGGTGCTTCATTTATCTGATAGCAAGCTCCGTGGCACAGTGGTTAAGTGCTTGGCATACCGATCTTTTGGCCCAGAAGTCGAGTCCCGAAGGTATCATTGGAAGTAGGTAGGGAGGGCATTCATACTTAAATAATCGCAAAGCTCTAGAAGGAGGCTATATTTTATAATGAAGTCGCTGCTATGTTGAGGAATTTGTATAATGTAACTTAGAAATTACTGCGACTGAAAAGTTGAAGCGAGCGATAATCACAAATAAATATACATGTATATTTGTTATTCTTAACTATCATCAACAGTCAAATAGCATTATAGTTTCGATGAAATAATTGTACGAATTATGTTATTATTGAAAATTCATAATCGCACTCAGCACTGGATTTGGTACTCCTTACATAATGAGTGTCATTGATGGCATGTTTTCAGATTACTTAGATTTTAAAGAACGCAATATCTAGAGACATGCATTTATTTATGTTGAAATCATGATATATGCACAACATTTTGTCTCGAGATACAAAATTATAATATGTGACATATCTTTTCTTTGACCATTTCGTATTTGATGCTTGCACTTTCTTAGGCTAAGTATTTCCTATATGTTTCGTGCCACAAATTGTTTGATCTGTTGTTGACACTGAATTTTTACAACATGTCTATTGTTTTCTAATCGAAACTCCGTGGTAGCAGCATAGATTGCTTATATTATACTTGTACTTCGAAGAAACTGAATTGGTTTTCATTCGTAAAGTACTCATGTATCTCCTGCTTTGAGCCGCGGGATTTTGTTTTTTGTATTTCGAGTTTGTACTTTCTGAATGTTTTGCTGATCAGCAACATGAATTCGAATCACGAAATCCTGAATTATATCTGGTTTTTAAAGGCAGAAATATTAGTTGGGGTTTGATGTTGATTTTTTCATCAGGGACACTTATTTTCCACGGAAAACGATCAAGATTCAGAGGCATGAAAATCAAAGTTCTGGATAATCAATAATTCCTGTATGTAACTTTACAGGAACATGCAACTTTGCAGTAATCAGTAATCAGCTTTGCAAAAAATATAGCTAGAATGGTAGAAGACTTTAATAAAAACACGTGCGTCTTGTATACCTGTTGTGATTTTACAGCGATAAAAAAGAGCCTCAAAAGTGCCGAGATGTTCTCCTCTGTCAGGCGCTGTATATTATCATGTGGACAATGATATTTACTATCGTATAAAATGAGCACTTAGCCTCATTTACGCATGTCCTGAAAAGTGAAAACTACTGTTGAAAAAACGCGGTATATCTGAAGCAATAAAGTTAAAATTCACAGTTAATTTGATGTTTCGCATCTGCGAGAATCCGTGGAATTTGTGTCCCTGGTCATTATTGCTCCACAATCCTCACATTTAAAGAATAGCAAATATATTAGGAATCAATCTAAGTAATCTAACAAGCAAGCGAACTGAAAAAGAGGAATTATATGATCGCCCTTTCATAGTTGTCAGTGCACCATTCATGCACATTGTGCAAGCCACATTGTAGCCAGATCAGCATCGCAGGGATATCGAACACTGCGGATATGTAAAAATGAAGCACATGTATATTGACAAGTTCGTCACAGTGCTGAAAGAATGTATGGCAACCTGGGAGTGGTCTTGGAGCCCAGACACTTTTTGATACAGCTCCAAATTATGGTAATTGCGACTTTATTTTTTGTGAATTTTGGTTTCTACGTATTTCTGATAACTAATCCAAATTTTCGTCAAATTGTTGCAAAACTAAGCACCTTGATAAATTCAGACCACTCAATCAGATACTCAATCAATCTTATCTAAAATTGATAGCAGCACACGAGAGGTAATTTGATATAACCATTTTTCAAAATAAGTGAACACTCCCTTTTTTCTTAAAGCCGAAATGTAAATATATTCAGGTAAAATGACATGTACCCAACGTTTCGGTCGTTTCTTTATCAACCCTTTATCAAGGGTTACACCAATGAGTTACACCTTATATAGTCTATCAGATCAATTCAGATCGTAACTTGCATTATTCAAAAGTTTCTACTTGAGTTGTATTCAGCGCCGCTATACTATCCCAATGCGATCAGATACACTGCCTACATTGTCCTAAGCCGTTTTCATGAAAACTTCTCCTGGAGCTCCTCTCCTAGAGTCTCGCTCCAACGGGTCCGCCACACGGATTGATCTCCTCCAATTTTGCCGGTCGAGTGCGTCCTCCTTTTTATTAGGCCTTTCACGCGCAGATCCTCGCGTGTTCTATCGGTTAATCGCTTCCTGGGTTGGCCGCGTGGTCGCCTTCCAGACAGCTGCACCTGTGTCGCACGTTTCGCCACCAAGCCTCGCTCCGCATGTCCAAACCATTTTAACCGCTACTCCGTCATTTTCTTCGTAATTGGGGCCAATTGCATTCGGCGCTGCACCTCTACGTTCTCTACGTGGTCCTTCATGGCAATTCCTAGCGACCACCGCAGCATCCTCATCTCCATCGTATGTAAGGCACGCTTGTGAGCAATGGTGGTAGCCCAGCATTCGGTGGCATATAGTGCTACCGGTCTCACTTGTGTCTTATACATTTTCGACTTCAGTTTAAGTGGCATTCTTCTGTCGCATAAAGCACCGGTGCATTGCATCCATTTTGGCCACGTTGCATTTACACGTCCATGCACATCAGGTAGTGATTCCCCATCAGCCGGGATCCTTGAGCTCAAGTATCTAAACTAGATGGTTCTCGGCAGCTCATCGTTGTCCACTCTCAAACTGAGATTTATCTGCCTTCCGCATTCCAGGTATTATGTCTTGTTCAAGTTCAATCGCAAACCAAAATTCCAAACTTGTCTTCCATTGCTGTATCTGATGTTCCAGTTTCGCTCTACTTGCTGCAGCTAGCAGTACGTCATCAGCATAAGGCAAGGACCACGGATGTGGCGTTTGAAGATGGGCTGTCACCGTGTCCATATACAAGATAAACAGTAGCGTTGATAATGCCGATTCTTGATGAACACCGACTTGTATGGAAAAACTCTGTGAATTTCCAATTGGACAACGCACCACGCTTGAGACGTCGCTGTACAGCAGTTGTATTCACAGAACGTATGCCGCGGGGACGCCGTGCGCGCAGAGCGTGCCAGATAAGCGCATGAGGAACCCTGTCAAACGCCTTCTCTAGATCGAGAAACACAAGGTGTAGTGGCAAGTTCTTTTCTTGGTGCTTTTCTACTAGCAGCAAGACGTTTTCATGAAATAAGTGATCGAAACGTGTCGTTTATCAAAGCCATCTACCATCAATATTCAACTGATACTGAAAACATCAATTTTTTGGAAGAAATATAATTCAAAATTTGAATTGTTATTTATAGCAACAATATGACCGAGTTTGCAAAAACATGCACCATAGAAATGAGTATGCGAGGCCAATTGTGCTGTATAATAATTGTGGGATTGAATGACTGGAGTATCAAAACCGAAGGAGGACCTGTAGGAGCACCCTCGGATTTTCGGAGATCTAAACAGCCCGGTTAAAGAAGGATTAACTGACGATAGGCAACAACCATGGATCCGCGATTATTTAATTCCTTATTCTTCCGTTTGCTTGCTTGTCACACTGCTTTCATTGATCATGATTAAGCACTTGCGCCGGCACACCAAAACATCCAATTTCCGTCATTTGATCATTGACTTACCTACGTTTAGCGATGTGCAGGATGCCATTCATATTGTACCGTAGTCAGATCGGCACCTCAATATCAAATTCGAGACTTTAAATTGATATTTTTGTCTGCATGATTCTTCATGTATTTTGATTTAGGGGAAAATTGCATACATGCTTGCTGCAATCTGGGAGGAGCTTTTCGAAAGCTGAGACATAGTTGAAGGATGGAACCTCTTTATACTGGATGTCCTCTTCTGATAGGGCTGTAGAGAGGTAATGTTTTATGATTAGTTTTATCAAGTGGATTCACATCGACCTTCGGAGTTCAGCATGACGTCGGTTAAAACTATTCCGTTGTCACGGTCCAAAGCCTCAGATTGTCGTCATTTGATCTTTGAACTGTCTACATTATTGATGTACAGAATACCATTCATGTAAGGTAGCCAAATCAGTAGCAAGAGCTAAAAATATACGTGTTAACAACTAGCAAATTTATTAGATATAGACATTATTCACCATAAACGTATGTCCGTCGGCTTTGTGATCGGATAGGTTAAGCGCTATACGAACAATGGATGTCTTGAATAAGTACATACTGGTATGTAACGGTCTGATTCGATCCGTCGGTGATTGAATATCCGTGTCCGGTTTTTGCTGACAAAATATTTCGAAAATAAATAAGAGAAAGTTAAAAAATATACCTATAGGCCTATGGCTAAGAAATCCAATGCATCCCACGTCCAGCGTAGAAAGCATACTGCTAAAAACCTTTAAGAAAATGGCATCAAACCGAAACCACCTCTTGCATAAATGTGTACCTAGACGCTTGATCTATTCCAGACATTTTGAGCTCACCCTTTGTCTTCCGAAGAAGCGTAAACTCTCACTCTTCCCTTACATCTCAAAATTAGTCAATGACAACAAGTGCCATGGATTCGTGTGAATTGTGCTGTCTGTCAGTATTTAATACTGCATTGATCTTTTATTTTTTCTATGAGTGCGATCGATGTGACTTTTAGTTACTTTTATCCACAGCCATCAGTTGCTTGTAAATGACTAATGTCTACAGCAAATGTGTGAGCAAAACAGATTGCATACTTACGATTATCATCGATGAGAATTATAAGCTATTATCATATGACAAAAATATTCTAAATAGGATTGCTCCTGCAAGTAGCACCAATGGTTACACCCATATAAAGAGAGATAATGTTATACTCAGACTGCAATTTGGAGTCTGTGACGCTCTTTCTATAACCATTGCGGTTCTCTACCGGTCTTTATCCCTCCATACCGGTTTTCCGTTTTACTCTGTTCTACCGCTCCGTTCTAGAGTGGCTACCGGGTAATTACAGGTCTGTTCCAAAAATCAGAGGGGTTCCATCTGCGAAGAGAATAATCCGTCGGCTTTCCGTGGACATGTACATCCATAGGGATCTCCATTGATTGATATCGATTTTTTTGAAATATCCATGAATATCGTGGACATCTTTTTGAGTGAACATAATTTGTATTTCCAAAATTGCTGCTGTAATTATCTGTTATGCATTGTTGAAGACAGCATGTCTTCTCAAATTGTAGCTTATCAAATGATAAAGCGAAATGTCTCAAAACTTCAAGTGAACTCAGTGCGAAAACATGTTTTGGGTAGTGACCGCATCGAGCATGTAAAACATCTTGAACTAAAGCTTGACATCTATTGAGGTGGCACATTAATGTTTACTATCCAGCTGATTGCTATGAAACACCGCTTGATTCCTTTGATAATGAATACGAGGCTATAGACGCCGACCTCCAAGTATTGTTCTTGTAATATTCTTGCGGCTCAATATTGCAAGGTCAAAGAACTGCGTTTAAAAATGTATATGGTATGCAGTGGTTTAACTCGGCAGCGCGCATGTGCCATCCGTGTTCTCCGCATTCATAGAGCGGCATCATTCTGTCGAATAAAAACTTCTCATCGCCCTGATGAAGAAGATTGTCTAGATATATTCGATGTTAAGCTAAAAACAATCATTTGTTTACTTAATGTGGAGACAAAGGCGGTGAATTATGATCCTGACAATTATTCATTTTGGAAGAAGTTGAATCTGACGAAGAATAACTTAAGCTTGTATATGATGATTAAATAACTCCTTGGATGCATGTAGTTTTATATGAATGGTTAGCCAGCATTTGGTTCTACAGGTTTCACTTCAAGGTGGAGTACTTCCGTTGGATACCATATCCATTGTGTGCAATGCAACAGACCATGCAGAACTTTGGAAAGACAATCCGTTGTTCCAGTATATATTTGCAAGCTCAGGGAAATCGATTAATGTGTTGCCTACAACGTGACAATTTTGAATAAAGCTGCCTGAGTGTTGTTACTGTTTTCTTATGATATATTGTTTTATTACTCTTCCGTGGAAATCTGTTTGAAGTAGTCGCTTCAGACACAAAAAGAGGGACTGAAGTGGCTGTTCGCGTTCAGGCAAAAAGGGTAGTCGATTTAGAAAACTTTTTCAACACGTGCATGCGTGAGGAATTCGGAGCTGAACAATACTGTCGCTGTAGAGAGATGGTCGCTAAGAGAGATTGCACTGGTCATGAATGAATGAATGATTTCCTCGTGACAACCAAATTTTGGCTTTCTAGCTTACTATTGTGTTTAATAGAAAGTAGAAACCGGGACGCTCCATGTGTCACAAAATTCCTGTTTATGACCAAAATGCTATTTCCGAAATGGCACTGACTTTCTCAAAAAAAATGTTGGCATATTGATTTTTCCCATAATTCCAAAGCCATTGGCATTTTGCAAATTATGACGATTCGTGATTTAAGTGCATTTTTCCACTTCTGTTTTCATGCTGTGTATATTTGGACTTTCTATGAAAACAATCTATCTGATTTTGATGAAATCATATACTGCATTTTTGCTGATGAAATATTCACTTTCAAGCGATAGACATGTATTGTCTACCTTCCCAGATGTGGCGTGATGAACTTGGTATAATAGAAATGTTGTTGGCATACATCGGAGAATTCGCGGAATTTCATGGGTGGTCCAGTTGGAGGAACGTTGTCATTGATATTCTAACTTGTCATGAAGAAATGAGGCGGTGAGTTCACTTGGTGTTGTAATATCTTCTAAATCTAGCAATTTCAATATGAAGTCACATGAAAGTCGAATTATGAATTCGACTTCTATTGACATTGCCTGATAAGTTCATCTCATCTGATCCTCTTCAGCCACGATCACGAGCGGTGTACGTCATGTGGGTACTTGCGCAACTATTTGACCAGCAACTGACAACACTGCCCCAACTGCCCATGACGTACACTGCACGTCATCGGTATATTATGTCCCCATTGTTCATTAACATCAGGGGATTTGAAGTTATGAGCAAAGACATGCACTGAACGTCATGAGTAGTTGTAAGGGGCAGTGTTGCAGATTTGGCTTTGAGATTCAAAAGGTTAATACTGCTTAATTATTGGAAATGCTGGACATCAAGCGTGGTACATTTAGCAGTCAGATTGTGCATACCATAGAAAACATAAACTTCTGATGAATGTATGCATGTCAGCTTTTATGATAATGATTTGAGAATTTGTGCAGGAGAGTTGGAACCTTTCTCTGACATTTGTGTGCAACAAAATTTCAGACATGTACAACATATTTGCGACCTTTTGGTGGATGTGTGATTTTTATCATGTTTGGAGTTTTTCCATGTTTATCATGTTTGTCTAAAATCTTTGACAAAAATGTCCATAAGGCGGTTTAAAGCCCTGATGACGCATATGTGATGTATTTCTGTGTAATATGATCTGTTGTGAATATTGTAGCCTTAACACATACACTGTACATCTTCTTTGCAGACGAAGAGAAGGTGATGCTCAAGGTTTACTCTTTCATGACGATTTTCACAACAGCTCAGTAAGTACTGCTATGGAGGCTCGTTGAAGCGAGATACTTCTTTGCTTTTAAATCGATACATGAGTTAGTAATTGGATTCCTGGGACGAGAACAGAGGTCCATGGACCGCGGTGGGTCCCAAATGAATCGAGAAATTTTTTTGAAAAATTTCAAAAAACCCAAAAAAATAACAACTCGAATATCAATGTATGAAATATTTTATTTAAGTGTATTTTGACAATTCGAATATTTTGAAGCATCGCTTTAGCAGGTTGTTAATCGGATTTACTGATGGATTTTGTTAAGGCTCATCCCAAATACGTAGGGTCTATCTAGGAAACGTCAAACTCATCCGATCCCAAGAAAGTTTAATGTACATAAGTTAATGATTACAGATTTTGATCTTATGCTAAACTGCATTTGAATAGGATTTCCAGTTTGTGTATTAGAGACAATGGCATAAATGTAATCATACGCACGTTAATCGAGTTTATCGGAAAAGTTGCAACGGCACGAGGCATTTCAAGTGACTTGGATACATGAATGGATGACACGCGGAAGCGCACTGTTTGCGGGGGTCTATACACTAAGATAAATGAAAATAATAAGGTTCATAAATATATCTTATATTCTCATAATATCCTGAATTATCCGCAAATCAAACCTTGTTGCTATCGCTTGAGTTAAGAGATCCCCAGATAAGCTGCCTAAAGGTACTAGATTATGCATTGCATATAACAGTACATGTAGGCCTAACTGTATACTTGGATGCGTTTTTTGAGTAATTTAAGAAAAAATATTTTAAATTATCATTTGAAATTGAAGTTTTCATAACCAACTGCAATGTAATCTCCAGACATCGAGGAGGAGGTCATTGGTCCTAATCCTATGTGTCCCTTCTGTCAACCTGTGTTACACTCTTCGTTTACGTTGAGTCACAGTTCCCAGCCTCAGACTATATATATATAGTTACAGCACGTGACTGCTTTTATTAATACGTAGTCTATTATTTCTTACGAAGTCAATTTCTTTTAAGAATTTTTACCATATTTGAGGCTGACATGAAAGTTGTCTCCTAGTCGCCGATGGCGTGACTTGTCTTTGCTTCGCAAGATGCTTTCCTTCAGACTTTTCTCTCCTTTATTTGCTCAACTTGTTATCTTATCAATCGTCGGTATGCAGAATCATCTGTAGAGCAGGCCTACCCACTGCAACATGCGGCATACCGATAGATTGATTGCGAGCATTTTCATAGTTTAGTGCTCATTGAGCGCCTCAACTGCTGTTCTCAACTTGATTCATTGCTTTCTTATTATCTTTGGCGCCTCAATTTTTGATGAGGTGCCTATGCTCCCTGATGAATATATTTTGCCCAAAACACATGATAATCAAATGACATTTTGGTTAAGTTGTCTTATTAGCCAAATGCCTAGATAATGCATGTATGTATCGAATGATAGAGACAAAATTCTGAAGGGAGAATAGAGCTCGAGATTCTACAAAATGGTTTTGGTAGACGGACAGCGCTAAAAAATCGTGTTGTTCGTGTCGTGTTCGGAGACCTATTAATTGCACTCTTCAAAGAGTCAAGTTTGTAATGAATGCTCTATTGTAAGTTGTAATTATTATAGGAGATTAATTTATTATTATTAGATTAATTATCAGTTTTAATTTCAAAACTTTAGTTAACGTTTACCCATGGGAAATCTTATGTGCGGATGATCTGGTTATCGTTGCGGATTTGGAGTCGCGTTTCGCCACATGGAAAGCTGGCCTCGAATCCCTGGTCTTCGAGTGAATGTGGGCAAGACCAAAGTCAATCACACAACCAACCAGGACACCAGAGTTCCAAAGCCTGTCGGTAAATTTCCATGCGGCGTCTGTATACAGGGTGTAGGACGCAATTCCATCTCGTGTTTATGTTGTAAGCACTGGGTACATTACAAGTGCTCGGGGATCCGTGAACAACTTGAAGATGACCTCAAATATAAGTGCAAAGTGTGCTTGCAAATCTCACAGAAGCGGTCCCTACGAATGTGAAAGTACGAAGTTGATCCTGCTTCTTGTTACCTAGCTGACATGACCGGACAGTCAGGTGGTTGTGAGGATGGAGTTGTGACGAGAGTGCGTTCCGCTTGGAAAAGCTTCCGAGAGTTTCTCCCCATCCTTACAGACAAAGGTATTCGCTTCAGAACACGTGGACACGTTTATAGCATGTGTGTTCGTAGCATGTTCCTCTACGTCAGCGAAACTTGGCCGCTCAACAGCGAGGATGTAGATCGCTTCATCCGAAATGACAACGCAATTGTGAGGCGGATCTCTTCGAAGCGACTTTCCGACCGCGTTCCCATGGACGATCTGCGCATGAGGCTCCTCATTTGGCAAGATTGAAGACATAATACGCACAAGACTTCGATGGTATGGTCACGTACAGCGAATGAATGAGGACTCGTGGCCAAAGAAGGTCTTGTCTTTGAGGTTCCTAGACAGAACCCACGAGGTCACCCCAAGAAGAGATGGATTGATAACATTAAGGAGGGTATGCGAAAGCTCAATCTTCATAGCATCAGCCCACAAGACCGAACAGGTTTGAGAAATGCCATCAAGGTGGACCAGCATTCGACAGCGTCCAACCATCGCAAAACGGTGGAAAGAAGACGTTAAACGTAGAGTGAGTGAGTGAATAAACATAAAACAATTGCAAAAAGTGTTGAATTCAGCTGCCTAGACGTCCCGACACTTGGTTGTTCTCAATTATATATTTTTTATCCGGAAAGGCGTTAAGCAAACTTTAATACATAATGCCTAGAATTATATTAGTCCAATAGCTAAAATTGGATAGCAGAATGAACAATTTGGGAAACATTAAATTAGAAAAGCTTGATTGACCGAAATGCGTTCCCATGTGATGATAACTGGTTACTTTCGGACTTAGCTGCATTGAAAAAAATCCAACAGAGAATCGTTCTTAAGAATGTACAAATGTGGAATCATTATGTATTGGCCAACGATGAATATTTCATGAGGTCCTGTCATTTTTCAGAAATCAAAACCAGAAAAGCATTTGTTGAGAAAGTCAAATTCAACAACTGAAGGTGAGTCTTCGATTATATATCCTTCTAATTAATTGGCCTTCTTAGTCTGACATGCTAGCAAGTCACTTGACATACACTAAAGAGAATGCACGTAAAGAATCATTATAACACGAGCAGTTGTGCATGATTTTTTTGTAGTAGTTGATAGGAATGCGAAATATTAATTTAACTAGAAGAGTGAAGATAAAACATTGGAAAGATGAGAATCACCTATGTAGTGAATATCTACCAATAAAGCAAATAAATGCGTGCGATTCTGTGATGGTCTGTTACAGTAGGGTGGCAGAGCCTGTGTTCGGAGGTTGAGGCAGTCAGGTCAGGACGTACTTTAGCTTGTGGTATTTTCTTGCAGATTGGACCTAGATACACCGATTTTACGATTTTGCTTCTGTCATCACAGGTCACACATAAATTTTCTTATAAGCGCTTTTCAAATAGCGTATTCACCATTGACTAGCAACTAATGAATGCATACACAATTGTTTTAAGTTGAAGGAGAATGCTGATTAATGTCTGGTATTCATTTGGCAAGAAACACTTTCTTCATTACAGGTCACACTGCACATCAACGGAAGGATGATGCAAGTCTTAATGACCCTGTCGTCAAAATTGAAAGTACACTGATGAATGATTTTCTTGATGATGAACCTAAAGGTAATGAAAATCATGCTGTTAAAGAGGAAAATCGATTGGACTTTATAGAAATTGTTGATGACGATGATGATTTCGGAGAGGATTCAGGTAAGATTGATAAATCGGAATTTGTGACTTACCCATTTTGATATTTGTTGATTGTTTGTACTGTTTTCATGAATAAACGAGTGAACATGATTCCCTTTTTTATAAAATCAGTAGTCGTCCAAGCAGATTTTGCGGACCACCGAAGGGTCTGACTTGAAGTTGTCTGTTAATCCGACATCACGTCAAAAAGATAACATAGTTATGAGTCAGCGCATATATCCGCCTAATCAACCAAGGATACAAATGTATTATCACCTTACTCATTTGTTAATGTATTGTGCCAAAACTTTGATCACCACATCAATAAACGTGCATCTTCAATAAAAAATGAGTTTGTCTCATCAGGGGCAACCTCGTCAAGCTGAAAGCTTGTTCTCGAAGTAAGTGGGTAAACGCATGAAAAAACCCGATAGTAGAAATATCAAAAATGTATTGACTATGAAAAGAAACACTATTCACGGTCAATGCATATCCGTGAAACGCAAAATAAACACTAATATCATACAAATCTCACAAATGAGGTGAAAGTAACAAACACGGAAGTGAAACGACTATTCATCAATAACAATGGTCATTTTCGTTAATGAAATCTGTGTGCTCAGACAAAATAAAACTTATTCCTAATTAAAAATTAAAATGCATTCTACCAATAAGCATCTTATGCTCAGATCATTCGCCAACCGTCTAGGTTATTTAAACTAAGACATGTACGAATATCCACACCGCCTCTTGACTTCAAGACAATTTTACAATGCAGGTTGCTCTTATTGTCATAACTTGTTTTAAAAATATCGAACCGATATGTGATGCGGCGAGCACGAATGCTGAAATAAATATAACTTTTGACTCCGCGCGATTAATACGTAAATCGCTCCTATTACCTCGCTTATCAGATCTAAGAGGTTCACAGTCTTAGGAAGGAATTGCTGTTGCAATGACAACGTATATGTTCACATGTATAACAAGGGGCCTTCATAGAGTAGAAAGATGTCCTCAAACCTGGGCAGTCTAAGCTGAAGGTCTGTACAACAGGCTGTGAACTGGCACTCGGCAATCTTTGGGATTATTAGTCGCTCGGCTTAGCCGTGATAAATAAACGCAGAGCATCTTGTTGTACAGTCCTTCAGCTTGTTCAGCCATTCTAGACATTCAAGCTAGTTTGGACCATTCCGAGCCGTACTGACGAGCCCTTGCGGGCGAAGCGGAGCGTCAACGGCTTCCAAGGAATAGTTGTGCTTAAATTAGTCTGGGGGCATCTAATCTGAGGCATTTCTGATGTGTGTCCAAGCCATCTGGCACTCCGCAATCTTCATGATGAAGGAATCTTCATTCTAACATGCCAACACATGATTAGCATGCTGATGGTACTCGTATACCACCCTGAGCAACAGTTTATGCTGGACTTGATCTGCAAGCTCTCTTTGCGTCCCATAATATAGTAGCCTGGTTATAATCCGAACAAAGGGACAGTAACAGTAACACTCAATAACATTCTGCAACAGTCAATATTTGTCAAATCGAAAATTTCCGGAAAAACTGCTAGCTGAGATGACGTTTCGTCAATAAAATCTAAATAAATGCATGCGACTAACCAGCGCGATTGTCGCACAAATTGCTTTCATACCAATTCTAAAATGTCTCTGTTATAAGCTTTAATTGCGGCTTAGTGACGTCATTTTCAGACTCAAGTTCTTATTTTCATTGATTTTTTCGTCCATGAGATATTGAACTACCGAGAGTATGCGAATTAGAGAGAGAGCAACTTTTTAAATTCTTCATGTTTGAGATGTCGCTTGTCCGAGAATATTACCTATTTCAGTCGCCAATACACCATTTTATTATCATTTTCTTCCTTTTAGGTATCCATGAGTTTGGCACTTTAAACCAATCAATGTCGTTAACGAAACATCCGGTTCGTGACAAGGAAGCGCCCTCACTCGGGCCGAACCATGGATCGTATGAAGGGGCATCATTGCAAAGAACGTCGATAACATCTAATTGTGGTAACCCCAGTGCTTTAGAATCACAAGTAATTTGTGATTATACTTCTATTCCACAAGTACTTGATCCGCCATTGTACTATGATAAAGAATCAAGTGAAAAGATTGATGACTACACTTCGAGGTTTGAAGGATGTACTTCTCAAGAAAAAGTATCACAACATGAAGTAAATTTCGTCAGACGCAGTATTGCCAAAGAAAAGAAATTTTCCTGCAGTTATTGCGGAAAAATGTTTTCACAAAAAGTGAATGCCAAAGTTCATGAAAGAATTCATAGAGGTGAGAGACCTTTTGCTTGCAAATACTGTGGTAAAACTTTCAATCGGAAAGGAAATAAAGTCGAGCATGAACAAACTATTCATGAAAACATAAAGCCATTTGTATGTCGATTCTGTAATAAGACATTTGGTCGAGATCAGAGTAGGAAGTTTCACGAATTTGTGCATATGAAGCCTCATAGTAAGTCTTAGCTGTGCTTTAAGTTGAAACGTCTTTGGTGTGATATCATTTTGTTTTCAGTCTTTTTTTAGCAGTATAATCGATTTGTAAAAGTTTGTTCCAGAATACAGATATTTCACTGCGCAATTTTCATTGTTTTCATTATTCCATGTATTATACCTATTGAGATGACTATCGGTTTCCATCATTTTCTTTCATCTGCTTCGCATTTTAATTTTTTCTCATGATTCTTGTTTTTTTATATGATCATATGACAAAGTTTTCGGTATGACTTGTTCTCTAATCGAAATAACACATTGGTTTAGATAAACGGACTACATGGCATCTGCACTAGTATCCAATTAGCGCTGTAAAGCCATCTTGACATTTTTCTGCATTACTTCACAAGCTAACAAAGAGTATCAATTTTATCAATGATTTTGTGATATCAGTACTGAGTAGAGCGCCCTTGAAGTTTAGCACATTTTCGCCTGCGTTCCAAAAGCCCGTCAGCTCCATTGAGGCAACCTTTTCTGAAGAAGAAAGACATATAGGGCAGAACCCGTTTTCTTCCGAATAAAAAATCGACAATCACGGATTAAGGTGGATGCTTAATTAGGTAATTTTTAAAAAGCTGAATGACTAAAGGAGAAGGCGATCAAACCTATCAAGATAGGTTACAACAAAAAAAGTAATGACCAAAGACGGTGACTGCATTGAGCCTGATGCCTATACCATATAATTCCTGAATTCGAGGTTTCAAGTTCGCCAGCTTCAATCCAAAATCGACGGCACGCCGATTCCTGGGTCTCTGAGTCTGATTTCTGAGTTTCCAAATCTGATAGCGCCATCTAGTGTGAACCTTTTTTAATGAGTATTATGACTAAAGTCGCAATTCTTTGTCTAGTAGAAAATAAACAGATTTTGCTCATTAAAAAAACTCCTTCGAACGTCATTCCACTCATCGGATGAATTCCTCCTCCGATAGGCTAGGCCTGCTTGCTGAGAATCTGCATAGACAAAATTGACGATAACATCCGGCGACCGAGCAAACGAAGCTTGTTCAGAATCGTTGTCACCGATGGTGCTGAGCCTGCTGCCTCTGGACCACTTACTCAAATTGTTGAGAAGGCATCTCCTATGACTTTTCGAAGGCTTGATAAAGGAAGCCGCTGAGAATAGGTCTTGAAACGGAAGCATCAGGTATTGCTGAAGTTTTATTCTGCATTCATGCAGCACAGCAGCTCTCGAACGTCAATTTAGACAATGGGATTGACGTAAGAAATATTGCGTAGGAATATCTGAGTAGAAGTGGGAAAATGCGTTTTCTTTGCAAACAACTGAACAGATGAACTACAAAACATTACTGTTTAGCAATGATGATAGATTTATTGCACCACGAACTTATTCGTGTTCAGCACTTTGCTATATCTTGAAATACAAAGAGTCATTTAACTTACTTAATTCATGATCAAATTTCCATTATTTCTTAAATGAATCACTTTCATGGGATGTAGGCAGCAGGCCTATATAGTCACATTATCTAAACGTGTAGGGGATCTACTGTTTCTGTAATCTTTCTTTAATGCAAATTCAATGTCAGTTAATGCTTAGTATTTAGTAAAGTAACACTATTCATTTAGGCTACTAACGGAGGAGAATACCAATATCATTACAATTCTTAAATTTCACTTTCTCCACATATCACGGTTTCGAAAAAATTTCATCGAATCTTGATAAATATGAATTTATTTTTCATCGTAAATGATAAATCAACATTTTTGGCTGAATCCATTTGTTTAACGACATAACTGATAAGATTGCTCTGTTTCAATCGAATGCAAGGGCAGTAAAAAGCATTTTGAAAAAAACTTGATTTTTCCAATTAAGCATGTTTTTACCCACCTTGATTACTGGTGCACTAACTTTGACGAGATATCAGTAGTGTGACAAGAGGGAAATAGCTTGATGGTTACGGAGTGGATGTATGCGCAGTAATGCCTGACAACACGGGCACTAATTGATTTAAGGTAATTATGATTTGAGGTAATTAATTATCGTAAACAGTTTTTTTGCACTCCTCATTCTCATACATTTTAGTCTCTAAATGTTTCATCTGTTTGCCTTCATTGTTCAAATATGAGCGATTTAGATCGTAAAGATGAATTGAATGCAGAAACGTCTGGTGTGAGAAAATTTGTTCAATTTCAAGTGATCGCGAGAATTCTCTAATCATTAATCGAACTAGTTTTCTATTTTTCTGCTAGCATTTCTATTTTGATTTTCTATCGAGTGCATGAACAAATCAGTTAATCTCCATGATCCATTTGATAAAAAAGAAGACAATCCGACTAGTGGTTACAACATTTAAGTGAAGACGCACTAAAATGAGCTATTTCGCCTCTTCCCTAATTCATCGGGACTACAATCATACGTACGTACCTCTTCAAATTCCAGGATGTAGACATTTTTAGAAAATCAAATTCTAATGCTATTCCAGTTTATCCAAGCGAATCAGGTCTTCTCTAAGCCTGAGTCTCACTCATTAGGGGTCGGCGGTTCCAGCTGCTGTTTTCCACCTTTTTCTGATCCTTCCATCCGCTTCTGTCAGGCCCGTCAGCTTCATGTCCTCACTCCAAGTCCGTTCGCTTATTCTCTTCACTTTCCTTCCCGCTGTCATCGCCATTCAACACGCTTTTCATCTTTCCGTCGCACATCGCAACCATATCGTAGCCTTTTCTGTTCTCATGTGTCTTTTCAACTCTTTGATCTTCAACCGTCGTCTTATCACTTTGATTCTGGTACTATCCTCCCCGTGAGAACAGCCACGAGAATCATAGCATCATCACACCGACGTCCTCATTCCGTTCACTTGTCGGTCTGGCCATCTTCTGTATGTAGGATTTTTTTTACTCTAAGTGGTATCTTCATTTCGCATGGTAGTCAGTTCCTCCATCCTGTCTCTATCATTCTCGTTTTTCCTTTTCCAATCCACAGTCCCAAATATTTTAACTTTGTCGCCTTTATGACCGTCACCATCTGTATGATTATTGTGTTCCTATTGATCCTGTAGAACAATCCGGTCGCACCCAGGGTGTCCGCGCTCCCTGGAAAACCTTGAAAACACCTGTAAAATGAATTTTACCCTAGAAAACTCATGAAAAAAGAAATTTTACCCTGGAAAACATGAAATACACCATGAAATTGTGATAATTATTAAAGCATTTTCAACCAATTTTACGCCACCTTTCAATATTTTTTCGTCAATAATATTAATTCATGGCATGTAAATTTGTTAGGCATAGAACTTATGGCAGATTTTCCCCGGAAATTTTCATTTAAAAAGGGAAAGGAATCCCGGATTTATCCGGAATTCCGGATTTTTTTGACAGCTATTGGGTCATTTCTGAGATTCGCCAGAAAATGCAATAAAAATAAGAGGTGTACGAGCGCCATAGGGTAAGGTATGCGGGCTTCTAAGATGGAATGACGTCTTCATGAAGTAACTTATGGTACCATCATAAGACAAAACATCATGATGCGTTGTATAAGACCCCTTGATCACAAGTCATTACAATTGATATTATTCATAGGTCCCCTCTAGCCACTCATAGGCCCACTCTGACGATACACGGTCCTTTTTGGAAGATGTTGGACCTTTTTTGACTAGACTATGAATTATTTATGTTGGTATACCCGCTACGTGATTTATGTTTCCTTGTTGCGCTTTTTGGCTCTTGAGTAGTTCGCCTCTCCTATAGCGTGCATACTAAATAACCGATCGCCATAAAATTTCAAGGCAACTTACTATTTTCTCCATATAAATCAAGTTTTTATGTTGGAAAGGTAGTTTCAGAATAACAGGTGATTGGTTAGCCTTAGGCGATGGCGATGCCCTAGACATGATGAGAAAACCTGACTACGTACCGGTACCAATTAAGGACAGTGTGTTGCAGAAGGTTCATGATGATCGATTTGTGTGTACATTCTAGGAAAATGATGTCTGGCTTGGGCTTACTTAAAATTACAAACCAATTAGAGCTTGCTTGTAGAAATTCTGAATGCCGGTGCATTATTATGAGCATGTTTCTTTTGTTCTACTCAAAACATTTATTATATTGTTATTCGTCTTCTTCTTAATTGTAATACATCATGGGCACCAATGGCGATTAATTGTATAGAACTACACAGTGTGGGTATATGTGTTCAAGAAGTAAACCGTACATTGTGAAACTCATTATACACGCCAAGAAATTTTGATTCATAAAACCCTCCCTCATTTTGAAACAACATAAGCTCAGAAAAGTTGTAATTCCTGCTTGACATAATTGCAGAGAAAATGTTTTATACATTCCAGGAGGTTCCGCATGCAGCGCTTTAAACAGCTTCAATTCTACCAGTTATACTCCTGAAAGGCTTGAGGTTTCGCCTGCGGCGCTTTATAAAACATAAAAATTCTACTATTTAAATGAAAATCATCATCTTCCAGGAATCTCAGTTAACTACATAAAATAAACTAAGATTAAGCCTAGTGTACAAAATTATAAATCTGTAATGAACTTTGAAGAAAATAAAATAAGATACACTCGAACTAAAACAAACTGCAGTATAGGTACTGAACTTGCCGGAATCGACCTACAACGTCTCACCTGGAACTACTCCATGAAGAAAATGAAATAGGGAACTAAACTTGTTATTAATGGACCAGTTGGTGACCAACTATTCATGAGATTTAATCTACCTCTCAAGAGGACCGTCTATCTAGCCTTAATTCGCAAAAAATTATGAAAAGCGTAATCTGTACACGACCGAAGATGCTATCAATCACCTATTTCACTGCAGATGGGAAAGGAGATAATCATTCACGTTGTTACCTAACTTATTATAGAAAATAAACTAACCAAGTAAATGTCAAAGTGTGGATCGTACTGACAATTTAAAAAAGAAGGGTAATAAATTCTGAAATACGACTGCAATGGAATATTGAAATTGTAACAGAAGAAAAAAATAATAAGGAAAAAATATTGAATAAATAAATAAATAAGGAAATAAACAGCACAAAGAAATAAGAATTATTAAGAATAAATCAAAAAATTATTTAGTGTAAATCAATAAATAAATAAAATAAATAGTCATAAGAAACTTGTGTACAATAAATGAGTGGAAACGAAACATACTGAAAATGAAATTTGTCCTTAAAAGGACTGGGTTTGCATTCCTTGTACGAGTACCAGCTAGGAATCCATCAGGAGGAGCTTAGGTGGGACTCGAGTTCTGAGGTAGGATTCGGCTCCAATTTCTGAACACTCAAACCCACCCTGCACACAAAAAGACAAAGTCGGTTTAGTCCAAATCGGTGTAACTCAAAATCGGCAAAAAAAAGAAAATCTGATTATTCTGTTAGAAGAAAACTAAACTTAGAAAATTGTCTAGCTGAATACAACCCAAATTTCAGTAGCCTGCGGCGCTTTAAAAAACAAAACCTCTGCCAGTTACAGTATACTCTCAAAAGTCTGGAGGTTTTGTCTGTGGTACTTTGTCTCAATATGGTTGAGTTCTAAGTAATTATTATCTGTGGCCTTAATGCATTAATGATCAATATATTTTTAGTCGCAGCATAGGGCTAATAGTGTGTAGGTATATAACTTAAGGATTCATGACTATCTAAAATTGACTCTTGGATTACTTGTGATCATATCAAAACTGAAACCGGGACCCAGAAAAAGTAGCGTATGGTTCCTCCTAGAAGAGATCTTCTGATTTTTTTTGTGACACCGCGTACTCATACCTGTTTAAATTTGAGCCCTGAATTTTGGTAAATTTCCCTGGAAAACACCTGGAAATTTTCATTCAAACTTGCGCGGGCACCCTGCGTACCGATCTTTACATAGGTTGCAGTTCAAATTTTTTTTGCCAAATTGTTATTGCCTCACGGTTGTTGATAGGAGCTTATTGACCGATTCCACATGGGTTTTATCAAAAGTAGGCGTCATTCGTTATCTATTTTGTGCGCATTCCCATAGCCTACTATTTTGAGAAACTGTGTCTTTACAGAATTTCATGCGATTTGTGATCTGATTGGATACATCGTTGAATCAGAAAAATCTTATAACTCTGTGCTATCGTGCATAAATTCAATGTAGACTATATTCTGATAGTTTTGTACTCAGTTATTGTGAAATTTATTGTCCGAAGCGGTGTGTGATTGACAAAGTGGTTTAAAGTTACAGACGATGAAGTTAGGGAGGGAATTCTTCAATTTCGATGAATGCATATAAAAGTGTTTTATTTTTCATGAAACAAAAGCAGGCGTTAATGATATTACATTATAAAACTGAAAAATGAGTTCATTCCTTCCAGATGTGGAGGGAGGAGACTGGAATAACCGAGATGATGTTGGCGTATATTGGAGAATTCGCGGAGTTTCGGGGATGGTCGAGTTGGAGAGACGTTGTTATTGACATTCTGACATGTCATGAAGAGATTAGAAGGTGAGGGTTTCATCCCATTTAGCGGAAAGTCTCATCTTCAATCTTGTCTATGATCTATCGATCATGTTAACAACCGGCGCTGTGGCCTTGTGGTAGAGTGCTCGCCTTCGTCCGGGAGACCTGGGTTCAAATCTTGGTCGGGTCAAACCGAAGTCTTCTGAAATAGGTACACTCTTCATTCTTGATAAACACTCAGCACAAAAGGAATGATAGTGGGATAAATGATAACTCGTGCCACATGGAAGAAAGGCTCCGTCCCTAAGTGCTTCCGAGTATAAGCAACGTTTACTTATTTATTTATTTTTAACAAATGCACTAATCTAGCCTTCACAAACCGGCGCAGTGTAAACTGCTGAAACAGAATGACCACATATTTTTCTATTCTCACATATTTCATATGCGCACAGAAAGCTAAGGTCCACAATGTATATATGTTTTGATACCCTGTTTCATTTCATGCATTTGTTGTTTCCAGCATCATTTGTTTGATTTGAAGCCAGTATTTGTGACCCAGCCTAATTTGAAAAGAAGTGTTTCATTCAGGGCTGTGGAGCCGATGCGTTATCTCATCGGCTCCGGCTCCACGACACTGATGTGAAAGGCTCCGGCTCCGACTTCAAATTCAGGTTCTATCTATGCTGGTTATCCTGGATCCGTTGAACGGGTTTTTTGGATAACGGTGTGGCCTTTAGGGACTTGCTACAATCATCAAATTAGTTTTCATTAACAAGCAACGACTTAAGTTAATAATAAAAATGATAATAGCCTAATATAATGATAAATAACATACTTGTCATATATTTTTGCATGAATTGACTATCTCTGAAAGATAAAATAAAGTTATAGCCTGGATTGGTTAAATTAGATAAAGATCTCCCGCACTGGCTAAATATAAATTGGCCTAGCCTGCAACCAGTCTACTACGAGGCTACATTAAATAGGACCACATGAGTGATGATGATATACCTAATTAGCCGTCACAGGGGCCGAATAGTAGTATAAGCTTTTTAACAAAGCTTGAACATAAAACTGGATAGCGTATGCCTCTAAATAGCTTATAGGGCTTGTATCTACTCGAACATGGAAAGGGTATAGGCTATATAGCCAAATATACCGTATCAATAAAGATATCAATTGCCTTATTGAATACTAAAGTGTATATAGGCTAGCTTAGGTTGTTATTGCCTTTATCCAATAGTCTGTTGGTCCATGAATAATATGATCGGTGGGTAGCCCACGACTCATCATCTGTAGAAATTGTAATTTAGATAGTCTCGTTGCAGTGTAGGCTAGAAATGTACAATTGGAAATTATACTTAAAAAAATTAAAAAAATTAAATTTAGGACGAGTTTTGTAATTCTATGCAGCATACTTAATAAGTTGAGGGTTAACTTACATTATGTTAATTTCGTATTTTTCATTATGGCGTAAAGTTGCACTAAATAATTCATCAATGATTCATGTATATTATTATATTCAATTTATATATAACACATTACCACTATTCCTATGATGATGGTTAGGCTGATGAAACTGAACTTGGAGTATCACACAGCATGTTGCCGGGTGCAATGCATGATAAAAATTTGACTGCGAGCACCGAGCAGAAATCCCATCTACTTCGCTAGCTTTCGAATGCGCGTGCGGTTTAATGTCATAGACAATAGAAAAAGGGAGGCCAAAAGGCGCCTTTATTGAGAGCGTCTCAGTCTTTTTTTATTGTTTACACCAGGTTTCCCGCGGTCCTTTCTTGTCCTTATTTGTCATTATTATGAAAAGCGTCCTTTGTTGTCCTTATTTGACCTTTTTTCAGACTTTTCAAGTAAATTTTGATGGAATATTTTGATGTTCAGGATGAAAAATGTTTACGTTTCTGCTTTCAGTAACATTTTAAGTTTAAAATTACCGCAACCTTAACATAAACTTCCATGTATCAGTCGATTTTCTGCATTACATTTTCTGATGATATAACTTTGATTTGCCATTACGTCATCCATGCTTCTAGATATTGAAATGAACATTTATTTCAGACATATCATCGTGAAAATTCATCACATCTGAGGTATGTTTCATACTGTTTCTGTCATCACTCGCGGGAATTTCGGATTTATCAACTCCGGATTCACAAATGAGAATTGTCACAAATAGATAAAATGTCGGTGACAAATGCTCTGAAAAATATTTTGGCTTCATCAAAGAATTGACACAGAATCTATATGATAGGAGTAAAATTCCCGCTTTTGGTTCGCATGTTCCGACGACGAAATTGTTACTATGTTAAGACTCGATGAATGAATAATGACAGTTTGAAATCTCAAAATGCACTTCTACTTCCACCAAAGACAAGTATTTCACTCGTTTCTGTGTTAACTGTTATTTGTTTAATTGAACTACCTTGGTAGAATTTTTGAGTCGTGTCAATATATGGTACCTTACGATTTTGCTAGTACGACACTTGTCGGCTATGGATCCTACATTTTCATAATCAAAATTTATTTAACAATGTCAGGTACCATGCATTGAAACAGATCCCATAAATGAACATCACCTTTTTGCAAACTACATTTCTGATGACACTACAAATATTCAATTTTACCATGTAATGTAGTTCTGAATATACATCAATGTATTCAAATCAAAGTTTTGGAATTTTATACAAACATGTATTGTCTGTTTTGTTCAGGCGCGGAGCAGGGGAGCGGTATAATGCAGGATTTTATCATGTGTGACCATATAAATTAGTCTATACGACGGTCATGTAGTTAATGTATAACAAATGTATCTTATATATGAAAATAGACATTAACGATGATTTTCACAGTTGTAACAAATCGTCAAATAAAACAAAGTCTTAAAGCGTTGAAAAATTGATACCAAGAGGAGGATTTGAACCACCAACCTCCAACTATCTAGGTTGACACTCTACCGCGGCACCGCGCAACAGCTAGCAGCTTCATCGTGTGCAGGCTTGGTCCGAAAAGAACCTCTCCACATCAACCTTCCGATGCAATCAGAACGATGAAACATTATCAGCAGTACGCCTACGATAATTAAAACGATTTACAGGACATCAATTTAAACGATGCTGATTGATTTACTTTTGACAATGATATAATGAAGTTTAAAATCACTTGTGAAGCACAGAAATTTGCCGAAAATGAAGCAAAGTCGGTCAGAAACTAAGAAATAAAGGCTTAACAAGCAAACATGTATAGAAATTTTCAATAGGGTGACTAGCTCTATGATAGGCCTATTGTTCTATCTAGTAATTGACGGAATACTCTTCTTATTACGATCTCTTGTCATTGCTCATACCATTTTATTAACGACTGCTATATGTACCATGTAACCATTTTACTGTTATCATTTCAGGTGCGATGCTACAGAGAAAATCGAAATTTTCTGAGGTATGGATGAACCAATATCGATTTCCATTGTATGCAAAATGGGTTTCACCTGGTAAAGACGTGTACTCCGTGAAGTGCAAGTTTTGTCAGACCAACTTCTCAGTCGCCAGCATGGGTGTAAAAGCTCTCGACGCCCACATCAGAACTATTAAGCACAAATCTGCCGAAAATTCTATTTCGAATGTAGCGATATCAGCTTATTTCAATGATTCATCTTCACAAGCATCTTCGGGTGTAGACGTTTCTTCCAGGAATCCTGAACCTGAGTCATTCCAATCCTCAGTAGATAGGTCAAGTACATCAACAGTTCAAGAAACTGAACTAATAAGAGTAACACGTGAGCAAAGCATTGTGAACAGTTTCAAGTTTGATCAAAGATTTTCAGATTCTGTAACAAAAGCCGAAATTGTATGGTGTTTACATTTAGTGATGCATCATCAGTCATTTAACAGCACGGTTGATCTGAATGAATTATTTCGTAGGATGTTTGCAGACAGTCAAATTGCATCTTCATTTTCTTTAGGTAGAGATAAGGCATCCTACATCATATCATTCGGTTTATATCCTTACTTCAAGTCACGATTGATTGATATGCTTGTAAAACCAAAACCCATTATATTTGCCACTAGTTTTGATGAAGCTTTCAATAAGGTATCCAACAAAAATCAGTCTGATGTTCACATAAGTTTTTTCGACGAGTCAAAACATCAGGTGTGTTATCGATACCTTGGTTCTGTTTTTCTCGGTCACTCAACTGCGAAAGACATCATGAGTGGCTTAATGTCGGTGCATGAAGGTCTTGACGTCTCTCATAATTTGATACAGTTGAGCATGGACGGTCCTAATGTAAATTGGGCTGTGGCAAAGGAAATGGACAATTACAAAACAAATTGCGATCCTTTATCTCCAAAGTTATTACAACTCGGAAGTTGTAATCTACACGTTTTACATGGAGCTTTCAAAACAGCTCAGACTGTTTTCAGAAGTCACCTGCTCGCCGAGCGGATTTTTTATTTGCTAACGGAATTGAGGATGCAGATGACTCGAGTAGTGTTCATTTTCCATTGCCTTTCTGTGGGCATCGATGGTTGGAAAATGGATCAGTCATCATCCGTTTGATAGCAATTATTGAAAAACTGAGAACATATTTGCATTATATGAAACAACAACCAGCTTCCAGAAGGCCAAAAAACGATAGTTACTCACTAATGGAATGTTTTTTGACTTCAAAAAAAGCTTGAGTTCTCCAAATACGTATGCGGAATACTAGAGCCGTTTCTGATAAAATTCCAGGCTCAGCGGCCCTTATCACCACTCCTTTTTGAGGAGTTGGCCCATGTTTTGCGGTGTTTAATGTCCATCGTAGTCTCTGACAATACACTTCATTCAGTATCTTCAGAAAAATTGCTTGAAGTTGATGTCCAGAACAGTTTGAAACCGACAGAACGAATTGATATAGGTTTTGGTGCTAGAAGTAGAGTAAAGAACTTATCACCATCGGATCAACTAAAGTTCCGTCTCAATTGTCAGAAGTATATAATTACTCTCTGCACTAGGATGAAGGAAAAGTCCTTGAGATATCCATTGTCTTTATGTGTCTCATCCTTATCTCCATTGGTAATCGCAAAATCAAATGCTGTAGCGCTTTCTCGAATGAAATCTTTACTTGCATTGCTTCATCACAACTGCACATCACAGCAGATGCTGCTGATAAGTCAATGCGTCAGTTTGGTGAATTGATTTCAAGTGAATCTTTTTTATCAAAATGTAAGGCGTTCACGTTCAGTGAAAGGCTTGATGATTTGTATTATTGCGAAGTAGGTTGTAGGAAGGATTTCAGTAAGCTATGGACGATCGTGAAATTGGTTCTGATTATATTTCACGGCAATGCCGGTGTTGAATCGGGTTTTTCAGTAAACAAAGACCTGTTGTGTCCGAACCTAAGAGGCTCCACAGTTGAAGCGCAGAGAGCGATTTACGATGCTGTAAAGAATGCAGGGGGGACTTTAAAAGTAGAAGTTGATGGAGAAATGATGAAACATGTCAAGCAATCTCGACAGCGGTAAATATCATATATGATCGACTTAAAGAAGATGTCATTATGTTAATTTTACTCATTCGAATTTTAGGTACCGATTCGCTCTTGAAAACAAACGAAAAAGTAAAGACGAGCTGATGGATTCACGTGCAAAGAGGAAGAAATTAGAGAATAAGTTGCAAGAACTCGAATCACTGAAGTCGGATGTGCAAATATGTACAGGCAACAGATTGGCGGAAATTAGTGGTCAAATATCTGATATAAAAAAACAACTACAGAATTGACATTTGTATCTTTGCTGGTTTATTATTTTTCTCAATATTAGATTTTCATATTCTAATATATATATATATATATATATATATATATACAGATGTTTTTATTGATCAAACTATTTCATGTATCGAATGATTGCATCACAATCTCAAGCATTTATGTTTATCTACCATTATTACTAAATTTTATTGCATTCATGTTTCATTCTAAAGTATGTCCTTTTTTGTCCTTATTTGTCCTTTTTTTCTACTGAAAATTTGCGCGGGAACCCTGTTACATATAAGTCAACATGATATCAGCATAAAGTGTTGACAGACGGAAAAAATAATAATGAAAATTCTTGATATCCACAGGTCTATGACATTTGGGGAAATATTATTACACAATACGGGTCTTGTGCAGTCCTCCCCCCCCCATTTTTTCTCTGGTCAAAAGATGCAGCACCATTGGATGTCCGTTTCAGCATCACCGGTTTGAGTGAAGCATTTCGTGCTGTTGTAAAAATCTACGTGGGTAATTCCGATGTTATAGTCGCAAACTTCGTCAGCAAGTCAACATGGTAATTTGCCTTCGGGTTTTTTCGCATTGAAATATACCCTTTGAATTTTGAAGTCAAAGGAAATTCATTGTGAATGAGATGCCTTTAGAATAATAAGGCGCTACTAGAAGTGGCTGGGTCGCTTATTGCTATATCCATGTGAGGAATTGTAGTCAGGTCATTCGTGTGAGTGTGAAGAGTTATCCCTCCAATCAAAATTGATCAAATTGAATAATCGATTGTTTTGAAAAATGTAGGTGGGGGGACTGCACAAGAGCCTACAATACAATCTAAGGAAATTGGCATTGTCACAGATGCCAGTAGCTTCTGGCAGTAGCCATACCGATAGATATGGTAACGTACATAGTAACCGTATTAGATTTAAGACATTGCGCAAGAAATGTAGCTATATTATCTTTGCTGACTGAACTGGAAATGTGTACATAAATGACTGGCGACTTGTCTTTAGGAATCTACAATCATCTAGTTAGCATGCATATAACAAGTCTTCAAATTAATGGATTTTGGAGAACACGTTGTCACTAAAAGCTATGGAAATTAGTCTTACGAAACATATGTAATAAAAAATATTACACATGTGTGTGAATATAATACATATAATACAAAAGAAGGCGGCAACTGCAAAGAAAGATATCGTGGAGGACAGATCATTGGTATACTTAAAAGACATATCTTTAGATTTCAAATGATTTAATTTTTTTATGATGCCAATTGATACCTTTCAAAATTCTAGATTTATATCAAAGCTCAAACTATCGGAGCCGGAGCCTTTGTGATAAATCGGCTCCGGCTCCGACCAAAACCATCGGTTCCTTAAGGCTCCGGCTCGGCTCCGGCTCCACAGCCCTGGTTTCATTTAAAGAAAAATTATTTTTTTACTAGTAATTTTTTGTGTAAGAATTTTTGTTACATGAAAAATGTTGTTTATCAGTTGACATGTAATTTGTGTGAAAGTTTTTATATCTGTGAGACTTTTCGTTCTTTTCGTCAACGTGTGCATGAGCACCTTACAACTGATTCGAGTTTATTTCATAAACATTTTGTTAATACTCATGGTATGTTACCTGACCTTTCATTTCTGACCCTTTTTATTTCAAAGCGAGGATTTGCTAATACGATTGAGCGGAAGATATCTGAGAAGGATTTCATTTCTAAGTATCGCCCAGATATCAATGTTTATTTAGTATGAGAAGTAGGACCTCTGAGTTATTTGTGTTTGAATTTTGTAATATGTTAATTCAGTTGTTTGTAAGATAATTTGCCCACTGTCAGTGTGATTTCATACCCTTGAGAAAGAGACATTCGAAAATTTGGGAGTATTATATGATTTATTGACCTAAGACGTCTATTTTTTCATTACATGTACCATCATTTATTTATTTCAGGCAAAGAATCTCAGTTTCTCAGAATATTTTGTCCGCTGAAAATCTTGACATTGAAGTGAGTGTTTTGAAATTTTATTGATAATCAAGATGTATAGTTATTCACATGCTTTTGCAGGAATCAGAAGTGAAAAGGATACCAGAGTTTCAAGAGGGGAAAGTCGATAGTCCTGAGACTCTAGGTACAGTAACTATGAAAACGTCTATTTTTCGAGTGACATGTTATAATATTAGCATTCTAACTTCGCTGCACACTGCTTCCAGGTTGTTTAAATTTCAATATCTTCTCAATTACGCACAGGGCTTCAATAATAATGATGATAATAATATGGCTTTATTACACTTCAAAACAAGATTCGGAAGTGGCATGTACAACATTACAGAAGATAAAACATGAAAGAAAGTTAAGCAAATCTAATGAAAGACGACTGAAACCGCTTGGTTTTGGCCATCACTTTCCTGTGAAGGAATCCTTTGCGAGTAGAAGACCTAGATGATGATTTGTCAAATATCACATGCAAGGGATGCTGAGGGCACATCGCTTTACTTGATAGGCGTCTTGCCATCAAGTCACAAAAATCAGCAAATTTGATCTTCCCCTTAATCCGAAAAATTCGGAAAGCACGTTCTTCAAATTGGGTCAACTGCCGGAAACAAGTTTTGTTAACGCTACACCATGCAGGAAAGCTGTAGCTGGCTACCGATCGTATGAGTGTACAGTGTACCAGCCACATGATGCGCTGAGGAGCGTTAATCCGTTTAAGAGAGTAGAGCATGTACAGTCTTTTCCTGGCACGGCTCAAGACATTCTCAATGTGATGGTGCCACGTTAGCTGATCATCAAATGTAATGCCCAAGATTTTTGCCGTCTTTACTGCTTCAATTTCACAATTAGATGCTGTATCTTCCAATGGAGCCAAAACAATGGACCGTTTCGTTTGTATGTTCATCACTTTCGTCTTATTGTTGTTAAGTTTGAATCCATGAGATTCAGACCAATAAGTCAGATGGTCAAGTTCAGAACTAAGATGATCTTCGCTGGCATGCCGTAGGGCATGGATAATAAAAAAGTCATCCGCGAATTTTAGGAGAGTGCTATTTGGTTGTAGAGCATGATAATCGTTAACAGCTATGGCGAACAGAAGAGGTGATAAGACACCTCCCTGGGGCACTCCACCAATAGCTGGGTACCAAGAAGAAAGTTGTCCATTTGTTTTCACACATTGCACTCTAGAATCAAGGCATTATTGAATCCATTTAATGAGTTCAATAGGAGCGGCAAGTGAATACAACGAGTTTACAATGACGTTATGTGGTATTTTGTCGAACGCTTTCGTGAAATCCACCATAAGAAGTCTGATAGCACCAGGTGAATCCAAATGAGACAAGATGCAATTGACCATATAGGTTAGTGCACAAACAGTCCCCTGTCCATGTCTTGGTATGAATGCAAATTGATCACTTGAAAGCTTTGGCAAGATGGAATGAAACCAGTTCTTCAGTATGATTTTCTCAAGTATTTTGGCCAGAACAGGCAAAATAGAGATTGGTCGGTAATCAGTAAATTGTGGCTTTTTGCATTTCGGTATAGGCACTACACACGCCCGCTTGAGAGTAGCGGGGAAAATGCCACTGTTGACACTCAATGTACAGATATGATGGATGATGGGGACCAGAGGATCACAGAAGTCTTTGTAGAGCCATGTAGGTAGGCCATCAGGTCCAAGAGAACTTTTTCGAAGGCTGAAAATCACTTCCATGACATCCCTTTCGGTTATGACTAAAGGGACAGAGGGCACATCACTCGAAACTATCGCGATATCAGTGTTTTCATAGACAGATGAAAATGCATAGCACAATGCAGAAGCATCAATGGAGTTGTTAGCAATGACATTGTCGCGACCTATGAGCGAGTTAATACATGACCACGTATCTGCAGCAGATTGTGTCTTTGAGAAACTGCTCACTAGATAATCACTCTTCAACTTAATCACATGCTGGATAACAGATTCACGAAGGCGTAAATACTTTAGGGTCTTATTTTCCTTGTAAGCACGGTCTCTCTGATTGATTAAATGTTTCAAAGAAGGTTTGACCCAGGGCTTGTCATCACTCCTCATTTTAACAGAGCGTTCTAGAAAGTGTCTGTCAAGTAAATTGCCAACTTCCTCAATAAACGTATCAGTCACAGAGTTAACATCTCTCTCAGAGAGAAGGGAGGCCAATCTATCATTGTTCGTTAATTCAAGACCAAACTCAGCACAAGCCGAGGGCATTTTTACACGGAACTTTGCTTTGGTTGATGTGGGTGGCGGCAAGACCTTTTTAGTGAGACAGTAAATAACCGAATGATATGAGCGACCGATCGGAGGTAAAAGGACAGAGTCCAAGTAGGAATTAGCACCATCGCACAGAACAAAATCCAGTTGTGAGCCACCCCGAGTAGGAAGATCACACAAGCTTTTCGTGTTGAGGAGTGAGTTGATAGTGCCTACACTTTCAGAAAGTCCGTTAAAATTTCCCGCTATAATGATATTCTCGATAGAATGAGATTGACGACCATGATTAACCAGCTTCAGCAATGAGTCAATGATATACGAATGGAACGACGAACTTCCCCAGTAAGGATGGTAGATCACACTCACAAAAATGTTACTGGGATGCAGGATAAAACAGAACAGCTCAGTTTTGCAATCTTGGGAAGTACGAGTAGCAGGAACACAATTGCATAATACAGCTGAATAGAACTGGTGGCAATACACCAGAATGCCTCCACCAATTGATCCTCTGTCTCTCCGCAAGACATCATAATTAGGAATATGAAGTCCACTGTCATCCGTCGTGTCATCCAACCATGACTCAACGATAATCGCCATACCAGGCTTGCACTTCTTGATTTGAATAGATAGGTCATTAATCTTGTTCCTCACGGATCTGATATTGGTGAGAAAAATAGATGAAAGTGAGATGGGCACAACTTTCCGAGTTCTCCGATGCACAGTTGAAACAATTTCAGGATAACGCAGATGGCGATGGACATGGTGAGAATGGCATGGACCAAGTCTGGGAGGATAGCGTGAACGACGACGATGGTCAGTGTCTTGGGAAGAGGCCCCATGTTTTGAGTTAGTGGCCAGGACAGGAATGTGCTGCACGAAAATCCCATGAAATAATTCCCATGAATAAAATTCCACGAAAATATTCAAAGTTTACGATGTATGCGAGTATTATTAATATTACTTATATATGCAGATCCGAAATTTGATTATGTCCTATGCCGCAGCATCCTCTGCTGTGAAAATGTCTTCTCGGAGTTGTCGTTACGCAGCGTGTTCCAAGTATGACTTCTTTGGAACAAATATCATAGTGTACAATGTTGTGTATTAAATTCACATGTGAAATTTATTCAAGTTCGATTAAGGTGGCATTATCCAAGTTGTGGTAGCTATACATTATTCCCAGGTTTTTGTTAAGAAAGGAAAATAAATGTTGATACTGTTGCTCCTGTTCAATGCTGGTCTTGTCTCAGCACAAGGTAGGACCGCTGTTAGTTGACCTGAGTACAGCACAGATAAGATTTGAATTGCTTTGACATCACATTGATCAATAATATTTGACAAAAGGAATTACAGAGTTGATCACGCTGATCTAGAAACGTACGCACGTATATTTTTGAAACATATGTTTTATGCTAGTGGAGAACACAATCAATTTGTCTGGACGAACTATTGCGATATCTTCTTTCTTCTTCAAATCGTTAAATGCCATGACTCGTTCTTTGCATCTCTCCTGTTTCAACGGGAACATGATGGTAGAAGTCAGCCATTTTATCTTTGAAAGCATGGATTATCTAGTTCTGCTTGATACCTTAATTTCCACCTTGATATAATTAAATCCGGAATATCCAAAATTTCGAATACGACTATTTTACCTAACTTGTGCACGTAACTATAGGTGGTATTGTAAATTAGTGATTGGCATTCCTAAGATTCTGTTTGAGCTAAAACCACACATCACGTCACACCCTAACTTGGATTTGTTGATGAGAGTTTGTAGCTTTGTCTACGCTAGGCTTGATTTTTTTAACACTTCATGGTTCATGCTCAAATTCATATTTGTAACCTGTGATATTCAGATATAAAAGATGTAAAATTGAAAATAAGAATCAGCAAATAAATTTGAATTTTCATGCTAAAAATTATAAAATTGAAATTCATGCAATTGACAATTTGACATGTTGGAGAGAAGTGTCATTTGTTGTGTGACGTGCGTAATCATGTATGCCAATTTTCGCCATATTCTTTCTGGTTGTGGTGCAGCAGTGCGGAAGGGATTGTGCACACACCGGACCGATTTGTTCCTGCAAGTGAACCATCTGCAATAGAAAATAATTATATTGGGTGAGCTAACTCGTGAAGAACGGGTCCCTGCCTAACGTCCTTCCGAGTATAAATAATGCCCATTTATCTATTTATTTAACTGCTCCCTGGGAGGAGAGCTTCGAGGATGCCCATGTGAGGAAAGCTGTCAAGTATGAAAAAATTGCCGAAGGAATTTCTGCAAGGAAGCAAGGGTAGTAGTATAGATTTATGTATTGATCTTCTACAGTTTCGTCGTTCCATGCTGCGACGAATTTTCTTATGAAAGCCGATTTTAAAAGTTCAAAGATCTCCATCAAGAGGTCAAGTGCAAAAGCGGATGAAGGTTTCAGTTTTATTTTGAGGATCTGGCCGCAACAAACTTTTGCATAGCCGCCATCCTGAGAGATGCTGAGCACAATGTGTGGAAATATTGGTGGCGGGTGGCACTGCACTGATCTCTTATGTCCTACTGCGTACGCATGTACTTCACTTCACAGTGACTTTGTCATGTCTATAGTCTAATATTGACAATTTCCAATGTTGAGCATGCCTCTACAATCTACATGGGGTCATGTGCTGTCTTAATTTTCTCATTCGCAAAATGTGGTCTTCGTGGCACAGTGGTTAAGTGCTTGGCATAGCGATCTTTTGGTCCAAAGGTCGAGTCCCAAAGGTGTCATTGGAAGTCGGCAGGAAGGGCATCCGGACTAAAAGTACTACAGCGCTCCATAAGTCTAACTATGTCAGTGCCGTCCAAGCCCCAAGTGTGGGGAGTAGTGACGTAAAAGCTTTATTCATTTTTCATTCGCAAAGATTTAGAGTGGAATATCACAGTTCAGCAATAGCCGTGCTTCGATGCATGTAGTCGACTCATGAGTCCAGTGTTCAGCCGAGATCACATAATTCGATGCTCTAGCACTTTCGCCGGGAAGGTTCCACCTCTTTCTACAACTTGAAACTCTAACCTGGCAAGAGTTGCTGATGTACGTTGGCGGTCCAACCTTTAACTTGCTGGTATGACATTTGAACATGAACAAGTAATGATGAATTTTGATGTTTTTCTATTCACCATCCATTAAGTAAAAGTTATTTATACTTTTTTATGAATTAGTGTCCGTGAAAAATGTACAAAAGTAGTAAATTTAGCAAATGAGCTCTGTGTATTTAACACCGTTAACTTCCTATTAGAATAAAGACACTATGAAGAAGCATTTATCTCTCTTCACCATCACCATTCTGTCATGGAAATACTCAGTTTCGTATGTACTTATGCTTCCAGTTGACAAATCCGCCATTCGTCGACAGGAAGTGGAAGTTGTGGATTTACTAGCTGTCAAAGAAGAAGAGAACAATCTGATTACTGACATTGATGACGTGGTTATGCACAAAATGGTGTCAAAGGAATACTCCACTGAAATAGAGGGTGAAAAGGCATCTCAAGTGGCAACAGGTAATGAGAAAAAATCTAGGGTGCCCAAATATTTGAATGAAGATTAGTTTCTCACTATTCATCATTGCCATACTGTCTCTAACTTTGATTATAGCACTTCACTTGTAACAGAGCTTGTTATTAAGTTTTCCTGACGTTGCTCTATGTAGATTATGTATGGCTAGGACAGAGAAATCTCATCTGGAGAAAGGAACTTTATTAAGGAGTCCGGAAAAATCAAGTTATTCTTTAATGTATTTATGCTGATTACAAACGCTTAACTCTAGTGGAATGTAGAATTTTCAAGAGAAGATCACGAGTTTTTATTTACATGTTTTCGAGAAGTGCAAGCGTTTCGGGCTTACTTGCCTCATCAGTAAGCTATTGTTAGGGTTTCGTATATTTCCGGGTAACGGGAGATATTAGTTTACTGTTCACAGGAATTCCTAGGATCCCGGGAATTTTAAAAAATTAGCAGCAACTAAATGCGTCTAATTCATCTATGCGTCTGTTTCTTTAAAGCTAGCCTCGCCAAATTTTGTATACATGTTGTTGATGATGAGCTGTAGTACTCCACTTAATAAATCCAACGTTTTTTGTTGTTTAAACAATATCATACTGCAAACGGTTCCCGTATTTGCTGGCTAACCTCGTCGCTAGGAAAGTCTGATGTCAAAAGTCTCATCTTGACGCAAACTAATGCAGCAACTAACAAGAATTTTCCGCATTAAAGGGAGAATTTCGGGTAAATTCATGTGTAGAGTGTAATACTTTTCAAGTGAAACATTTGGTTTCTGAACTTTCGGGCTCGAAGTTCAGTTCTTAGGTTCAAAAAGCATGACTATTACACGGGATGCTCGATATACATGTACATTCCCGGGAATTCGGTACTTCAAAATACTCGGGAATTCGCGCAACCGAATTTCCCAGGACGAATCCTTCTACAGTGTATTCTATTGCAAGCAGTCAGCAAATCAAATGTGGATCAGCCATCATCTGAAAGAGGCAGATTTGGTTTCCCTTTTGGGGTTTTGATGTTATCCATTTGTATTTTGAAATTATCAAATTGTTTGAATGCAGCAAGATAAAATATTACAACATTCCGTCGCAGTGATCTTGTGGTAGTGTTCGTTCTGGGTCCGGAAGACCTGTGTTCAAGCCTCAGTCGGGTCAAGCCTAGGACTTTTAAAATAGGTATGCTCTGCATTCTTATTTAGCACTCAGTATAAGAGAAGGAGAATGAGAGAAATGGATCTTGGTCACATGGAAGAGGTGTGTCGAATAATGTGTCCCTAGAATGAACAAAGAATATCTGAGGTTCTACTCGTCTTCTTGCCACTGTCGCACGATGTATTTTATCGCTTAATGATGAAATTTGTGCGTGTAGTATAATAAAATGGGAAGAGCTTGCTTTACATTTGCATGTGGAAGTAAGCAACCTCGACAGCATGTGATATGTTCATCAGCCTATTCTTCATTTAGCATTAGTTCTTAATAGCGGTAATCTCTGATGGGCAATGATACTTAACGCCTTTGTAAGTGCAGTGGTAAAAGTTTTAATTTTACAGCGAATGGGAACACTGATTTAGACACTTTCATGCTTGTACATGTAAGTGAAATGTGGTGGAGTAATGACTTTGTCCTATAACTCCTGCATTTTTTTAGGTTCGTTGAAGAGGAAGATTATGGAAAAAACTGAGACTTCCAATAAACGATGTGCTTCGGAAGTTAGTGAAATATTTGGAGATGGAATGGAAGGATCAGAAGATCTTGCTCGTTTGTATGAATTCACACCTTATTCAACTCATGGCTTCCGTTCGACAAGAGAACACCATGATGTGAGAAATGATTATACCACGCAACCTGCTCGATACCTAATAAAGCAACAAAGTGATAGTACAGTAGAACGACAAAGTGACTTTCCCTTCATTTGCAAAATTTGCGGCACTAGATGGATATCCAAAGAAAACTTATTGAACCACGAACTTTCTCATCGGACTGAAGGTCAGTATGCATGCCAGTTTTGCGAAAAGACATTCTCATTGAAAGGCAATAAAGATAAACATGAGCGCATTGTTCATACAGGGGTAAGACCTTTCTCTTGTCGTCGGTGTGGCAAAACGTTTCCCAGAAAGCATTCGAAAGAGAGGCATGAGTCACTCAGTTGCAGGAAAGTGTTAATATAATTACATTATCAAATGCAAGATTCAGATATGTTATTTGTATATATATTCCTTTGATCAATATAAAACTTACAATTAAAATTACATATTTTCATTGTGAAATTTCATGTAGCAATGGAGTAGAATATGTCTTAATTGTCTCGCAATAGCATCAATTAATCAGCAAGCACATTACATAATTATCGAAGACAATATGTCAAGCACAACAGAACGGATACTGTATTGCGGTAGTCTCCACATAACATGGCCTAGGGATCTTTTGGTTCAGAGGTTGAGTCCCGAAAATGCCATAGGAAGCCTGCAGTAAGGGCATCCGAGCGAAATGTGTCACAATGCTCCAGATTCTGGCTATGTCTGCACCGTCCAAACCCTCAGTGTGTGAAAAGTGATGTTAAAGTTTGAATAAATTTGAATTACGAGTAGCACGTGATGAGGACTGTTCAAAAACTCGCCCAGGGTATTACTTTTAAATGTGCAAAGTAGATGGTCTTCATAAAATAGCTGATATGCTCACGAAACAGTGGCGATATGACCAGGTTTACGAGTTCTTATCATTTGTTCTCTTTGTCACTTTCTCTTTTTACACGCCGCTGATAAATTTTGTCACTTCTTGTGGTGATCTCTTTAACATGATTTATTCCATTGCATTTTGCCAAAGCCTCGAAAATGACTATATTCTTTGACCACAACAGCATCATGTGGCAGACCGGCAGTTTTCCTCGGGTTATTGATCATTCTTCTTTTCTGATTCTACTCATATTCGCAAGGGATGTCTGATCTTTTTATGTTTCTCATTTTCTCAGAAAAAACTGGAAAATCGATTCAGAAATCAACTCGAAATCCTAGACCTAAAATTACAATGGTGCAATGGTGAGTTAGGGACTATTCTCGATTATCACATTTGAGACATCCGTGATTTTTGTGTTTCATTAATTTTAAAACTTAAGCACAATGGGGCTGCCATAGTCGAGGTTCAGCTGGATACTTTGTGCGACCTCTTAGTCTAGACAAAAAATCACTAGACAGACGACTGGACCACTGTGACACGGAGACCACGGTGTCACATTCCTTGAAAACTGTTTCGCGAAACACACTGCTCGGTGGAATGTAATATTCACCCACTTCTTACCAGTAACATCAGTTGCAGTGAAGTGCTTGTCGATAATAGGGAGATGATTTTATACTGGAACTCCTTGTGGAGAAATATGCTGGTGTAAGTAAGCGTGTTTTCGGAGATAATGATTTTAAAACAAACTTTCGAACAACACTGCGCTCAATATCGAAAATGATTAAAATTGAAGGAACTTTTCAATATGCCGATATCATGTTTGAAAAATAGAAAAAATCCTGTACAGAGCTTCATTCTTAAAAAGACTGAAAATACGATTTGACTTTTGAAAGTGCTGTTATCTACTGCAGACCGTCTTCAACCTCCACCGTCTGTAATAAAGTATAGCTCCGGTCGTCTAAGCGGAACTTCCGGTCGTCTTATCCTCCGAATGGCGCGAAGTGAGCACCAGAGATTTATGATATGACAACCCATCTTCTCATTTGTGAGCAGATGAAACACCCAACACGTGTACATTTGCTGAGCTTTGGATCTGAGCAGGTCTGAGTGTCTCACGAGTGCAAATAGTTGGCATTATTGGAATTTATTGTGGAATTCTCAACCTATACGGAAATCTGGACTGCCACACAACATGCGTCGCATTTGCTCCACGACATTCGTTGTCAGCTTTCGCCGGGCGAACACTCCTTGGTTCAGCCTTGATGTTAGAGTAAGTGTGGCGAAACCCTGAGGCCAATCTAATAAGTCGCGACTGGCCGTTTCTTCGTCTCAGTAATCTGAGCGTAGAAGACCGAGCTGCTTTCCATTTAGAAAAAGAGAATTTGACGGCTATCTACACTTCATTCGTCTTAAGCATCACCTTCGTCGGTCTTTGTATAGTATTGTCGGTCATCCGAATAGTGGACGATGCGACGTATGTATTAATATATATATATATATATATATATAAGTAAAAAAGGCAATTAAAATGGTTAAATAATATCAAAATCGACCCAAAGAAAACTCAAAAATCTCTCATATTCCCAACCGGTTTCACTCCCTAACTTGGGAAGCTTGTCAAGGGAATGAATTTATTATATTCAAAATCATCTATTTACACAAATAAGAATAAGATATCAAACTGAAATTCAAAATCAATAGTCATTGAGGGTTGGCTTCAGTAAAGCTATGATGCGGCGCTCCATAGATTCCCTGTCAAACTTAGATGCTAGATTTTTAGCACAGTTCATAACATGCTTCATATATATAACATGTTCATATATATGCGGCCAAATTGGAAATGAATTGGACTATAGGTTTTTGATGATTAGTTTGCAAGGATATCAGAAATTCACCGAAGTTATGATTAGGAGACACAAATTTTAGATAAGCGAAACATTGTGAAATCAAATGATTTATAATTAAACAGCTAAGGCTCTCTCAAACGTAAAATCAGACGGTATGTTTGAAATCATGCGTGATGCTTGAACTCAATGCTTAAATACATGCTCATATGATACGTAGACAACACATTTTACATCATGCGGAATTAAGAAATTCTCTTCTTATCAGATGTGGCGTGAGGAAGTTGGTATAACCGAGATGATGTTAGCGTACATAGGAGAATTCGCCGAATTTCGGGGCTGGCCAAGTTGGAGAAACATAGTTGTGGATATTCTTACTTGTCACGAGGAAACTAGACGGTGAGTTTTAGAAGATTGATATCATAACTTAACTTTTAATGTTTTAAGATTAATTTTTTGCCGGTACCTCAATGTTTTCACTTTTCAATGCTTGTGGCGATGCATTTTGATCAGATACTTAATCAAGGCTTACTGGAAAATCGTGACATCGATTTAAAAATTTATTTGTTAGAAACCTCGATTTGAACAATCAGTTGCAATACAGTTGAACTCAAGCTCAGTTTGATGAATTTGCTTGTATTTTCTACACATTGCGCTTAACATTGATAAAACTACAAAAATTTGATGTTGCAACTTCTCTATCTAATGAGGACACAAATTTCATAAGTTTTGTCACACTCTAGCAGAGAAGTTGAAAACGTGTGAAATGTGTTCATAGGATGAAGATTGTCCAATTCACTGTGTACAATAAAAAATGCCGGTTTATTACTTATAAGAACATCGGATGTTTCATAGAGTCGCTATCTGTCATTTACATGTCGCCTTCAAATCAGATACATGTTTTGGATAAACGAAAGCGAGCCTATAGAATTATAGGCTTCAGAATTGTTATCGCAAAGCTGTAGGAGACTAGAATGCTTAAAGCTAAATTAAAGCTGTTTAGAGCTGGTTTAAGCTTTATTTTTGAAGTAAAATTAGGACGTTGTATTTATCAAGTAGTCTCAAAATAATCCGTATTTTAGGTGGCTAGTTTTCATCCCTGACATGCATCACTGCAACTAAAAATGTCATTTATCTTCGGAGCTGTTGCTGTTCGTGGTGCTCAATCATAAGAGAATTTGTGCATTGTGGGTTTCCATATCAATGTACAACTGTATACGATCGCATCATTTTGATCAAATGAAGAAACGTTACTCGCAGATTTTTTGGTCGCGTTCTTCCTCGGTTCTTTAAAGTTTCATTCTTTAGAAAATTTAATTCTATTGCATTCGCTTCATGATAAAGTATAGTGCCATATGATGTAGAGTTTTTGTCGGCTTGTCACCAATAAAAAATCCGTCTCAGTCGCTTTCAAATTCGTTTCTGCAAAATTTTGTGCGGTTCAGTTTGTGACGATCAATGTCTACCCACTGTTAATGTTCGTCGCAAAGCGTCCCTTAAGCATTTGTGAGATATTTTCTTCTCGAACAATAGGGCATATGGTCGATACAATAGATTTATTTCAACTTTTTCCAGGTCAAACGTTGAAACGTGTCACATTTTTTAGCTCTCTGAAGAAGGTTCTGAACCTGAAACGTTGATGCTTGCGCGAAGGATCCACGACATGTTTAATAACGAACGGAAAAAAGGTTTCTTTAAAAATTCAACTGATCTTCCTTTGGTCGATTTTGTACTTCTAGGAGGCATGTCCTGTCTTTATTTATGCATGTAAATGTAACTTTTCACCTCTGGTAGTACTTTTCGATTGTCATTTTGACTTGAATAAACTCTTGGACCTGCTTTGTGCTTTTTGATTTTATTGCTCAATGGACAAACAATTATTGACTTTGGAATGTACCCTGTTTCAGTCAGCGTGACATGACAACCCATGACTATTTCTCAGTCGACACTGCAGACAATTTCAAAGTGAGTCTTCATTTTTTGGAGCTGTAGTTTTCTATCGATCGCGCTATTCTATCGATCAAAATATAACAATCAATATATTGCTACTTCTTCTAGCAGCAGCATCTTCGAGGGCTCTATCAAATTCTGCTAATTAGCTGTTAAGTAAATGTGCGAGTAAACAGACTAGTCCGTCGAGTCTGTATCTATTGTTTTTACTTGCTGCTCTTCTATGTTGTTTATTTGGCTCTGCCTATTGCTGTGACCAACTGAGGTACTATATCCTCATGCGACCAATGTCAACTGACAGGATCAAGACTTCACACATAACACATTAGGTGTCATGGCAATTGTAAACAATGAATGAATATTTCGTCACATTGTGACTGCCTACATTTGACTGGAATCAAAATATGTCAAGCACATGTAGCCATACCATATAGTGCAATTTACTATTGATGAAATGAATATGAATAAATGATGAATGCATAATGTGTATGACGTATACGAAAGTTATGGGAAATTCATTCTATGATTTGATATTTATATTTCAGACTAAAGATGAGCGATCATACCCGAAGCCCCACCCAACCCCGAACCCGACCCGACCCGAAGCCTGAACCCGAATGTTCGAGTTCGGGTCGAGTTCGGGTAGGATTATCTTTTTTATCTAAAATCCGAAAAACCCGAAATAACCCGAACTCGGGTTGGAGGATACAAATTTGAAAAATGTTCAGAACTTTAAGAAATATTCTCTGTTAAGTTATTACTGTTTCATGTGTACCTGTAGTTAAATGAAGTTTTTCAAGAAATTGTGGCTTATCACATAATTCTCATCGTGAATTATTGATCTAATAAAATACTTATTTTGCATATTTTGCTTCTAAAACAACGAAAGATCATTATCAAATTACTTGAATCTGTTCTTGTGATCTCTAAAGGCCTCATTCTCATAATGACATGTAGATCGTTGCTCGCAGGATGGACGAAAGAAATGAAATTTAATTTAAGATAAGCTTTACATAGAAACGGAAGCTTAACTATACATCAACCATTATATAATTGACATTTTGGCATCTATCTGCAGAATTATGTAGTTACATGTAGTGATGCAGTTCAGCTGCTCGGACCTTGACATCATTAACATTGAGAGTCAAAGTGTCTCAATCAGAGTTTTGAAGGAGTATGCTGCAACACCTATAATATAGCGCGAAGCAGATGATTTTTTTGTAAAGATTCCGAATTTTATCATGTATTGTATAATTTCGTGGGTAATTATGCTACTTATTTAGTATTTTTTAAATACTTTATTTGCCTAGAGAAGATAGTATACCAACTACTGCGTATTTTAATAAAATAGTAAAATAATACTACTAAGGAGTTAAACTACCACCCGGTATCACATTAGGATCAAGTATTAGCTTTATACGTATATATAGAAATGTTTCTGATTTTTCGAATATAATCGGGTCGGGTTTTGGCACTCTTTGTCGGGTTCGGGTCGGATTCTGTCTGGAACTTTTGTCGGGTTCGGGTCAGACATTAGTACCCGACCCGACATCTGGTTCAAGTTGAAATTTTGTTTGACTCGGGTATCCGAATTTTTGGAACCCGACCTGACGCTCATCTTTATTTCAGACGCATAAAAATTTATCTTTTACTCCACACATATTTCTTACATAAGATTGAGGTTGCATTTCATGCTTATTCATGTCTGTTAGAGTAGAAATAAAGGCATTGAATTATCTGAAAATTCTCCGCACTTCAGTTGCAGTAGAAACTATTGAAACGAGTGACCTAACTTCTTGACGTTTAATCAAATAATAGCATCAGTATGGACGCATCATACAGTCAATTGAATCAAATAATCCATTCATGTTCATGGATTATTCTTGGTCCACGATGGTTAAAGGATCCAAGTTAATAACTTGCAGGCACAGTGTACATACGCTCGTATATGATCTGAAATGTTTTTTTACAAAGAACTTAGTTTAATTTCATTCCATGTTGTAAATGTGCCCTTGCAGATGACTACTGGTTGTGATTGAAGCATCATTTCATAGTGTCTTATCTGCGATTAGATGACTGAATTTCTTAAATCATTTTTTATCTTATTAAGATTTCAAAAAAGAATAATTGATATCTCAAACCTAAGTATTCATCTGGATTTATCTTTTATTGCATGTCAAATAGATGTTAACAAATGTGCATTTTTGCGCTTCATAATATGGCAAGAACGCGAGAGCACCGGATGCCCGTACCATAAAGCGGTGGAACACAATCCTGTTGACCAGTGGTAGTGTGGTGACTGTCAAGTGGGACCGGTCATCTTCTCTACGAACAGAGCAGAATGTGGAACGCGTTGTGCAGCACTTCGAGGAGGACCCAAACATATCTACCCGTCGTGCATCTAATGCCCTTCAAGTGAGTCGCCGCACTATCCAGCGCATCCTCCATGACTATGGGTGGCATCCGTGCAAGGTCCAGGTGGTGCAGCGATTACACGCAGAACAGGAGCTACAGCGCATCCAAGCCAACCCGAGCCATTTAGTGGAACTAACCTGGTCCGATGAAGCTCACCTCTATCAAGATGGTGGTGTGAATCGCCACAATTGTCGTTATTGGGCCAACCAGAACCCTCACTGGATCAAGCAAGAGTCTATGCACTCGTCACGCACCACCGTCTGGGCGGCAATCAGCCAATCAGGTATCTACGGACCGTTCTTCTTCGACACCTCCGTCAACAAGGATCGGTATCTCAAGATGCTACAGGAGGAATTTTGGCCAGCGGTGCAGTCGGACAGAAGAGGCAGGAGCATCATATTCATGCAGGATGGTGCACCTCTACACTGGGGACTTCCTGTGCGTGAGTGGTTGAACAAGAAGATGCCTAACAGATGGATGGGAAGTGGATCTCCTAACATGACCTGGCCACCGCGTTCACCTGACGCCTTGCGATTTCTTCTTGTGGGGTTTTGTCAAGTCCAAGGTTTGCCATACACGGCCAACATCCATGCAAGACCTGAAGGACCGCATCATACAAGCATTTCAAGAAGTGACAACTGAGATGTGTCAAGAAACTGCTCTGGCCTACCATAAGCGACTCGAATCCGTCCTCGGGAATGGAGGAGGACACGTTGAAGTTCGATGACTACTAACACTTTTTTCTTATGTTTTTCATTTAATAAATGTTTTCTATGACATTTACCTTAATTCGTTTTGGTCATTATTGATAAAGACGTGGGGGAAATAAAGGGAAAAGTTTATCATTAAATTTTACATGTTAAGATACATTGTTGGTATGTCAATTTTACTACATGTCATTCGGTCAATAGAATCAGAATTTTTTGACAATTCTCAGTACAACAAGTACAATCATCATAAATCCTATACTCCAAACTAGTATGAGTCGAAATTTCATGACGATCGGATGAATATTTGAGGAGTAATAGAAGTTTAAAATCCGGTGGTTTACGTGCGCCACCCTGTAGAATATTGTCACTTTTACTTGAGTCTTTGCATGAAAGCAGTGAAGAACTCACTTTCATAGGTCGGCTGTTTTACTTTTCAGAAATCAGTGGGAGAGAGGGTTCTATCTGCGCATGCTTCAGGTGGTGAGTGAATTTCATGACAGATATTCTGATACTTCAACCAAACGAAAGTTACTTGCCGTAACGGCTTTTTGTGTATCAGAGTTTCAGCATGTATGATATTGGTTGTTGCTGTTTGTTGTCCCCGCTATGCGTTAACTTCGTTCGGTATCCTGACAATCTGCAGCAGGATTTCGTGGTTCAGGTTTCCTATGTTATTCTAACCAAGAATCGACTTGCCCATCACAAAATCTCCAGTCTCAAGTCATCGTATTTGCTTTATAGCTCTCTCTAGGACAGTCGCTTCTATTCTGAAGCTGTTACAGTTATGGTAGCTGCTTTTTATCAGATCGTATGACAAATCCTAATTTTCCTGAGACTGCATCTTGTCCTTCCTCTACTGACTACTATGTGCAACAGATTACCTCTGCTTGTACACAAATTATTGAATGCTTTTTTCTGCGTGCTCTATACGATTTTCCCATCTATGTTGCGAGCATCTCGTTTTCTTTGGTCTGGTGTTGTTTCTGACTACTCTACTATCTTTTGTAATCTCTCTGCACTTTCTTCAACATTTGCTACCAGGTTTTTTACACTACTATTTTTGGTTCTAAGATAACCTCGGCCAGCATTTGACAATGTTTCTATCGGTGTTGATTGAACTGAGGCAACCAGTGATTTACCGTGCTTCTGTGCTCTGCGGCGTTTTGATTTGTTTGATGCTAACATTACTTCCGCCGCTTATTCATGCTGCTCCACCACAGGCAGTCACTCATAATATTGTGGTTAAAGTGTACTCTTAGATCCTGTGTTCCTCTTCCCTTTTTTATTGCCAACTGCTGTCATAACATTAACCCATTAATGGCAGCTTTTTCTAGCATATCGACCCGCATCTTTTGGGTCAACGTTGCGAATCATCCCCATGGCGCCCAAATAATTGACCAAATCAAGTAGGAGATCAACGCGGTTGTCTCACCTATCGCAACCATCTCCAAATCATAAAGAATAAGCTTTCCGCGGGAACAGCATTAATTTAGAAACTGGCCAGTACAAGCTAGGGAGCCAACTTCGACGCATTATGCATATCAACTCAGGCATTGGTTGTGGCACCAGCCGAATATCGTTCACCTGTGTGTGGATGCAGAGTGCTCACACAAAGCTTTTGGACATTCCCGTGAACGAGGCGATGCGAGTCTTTTCTGGGTGCATCAGATGCACTCCAGGAAATTGTCTTCCCTTCCTGTCTGGTATCTTACCGAGTGAGAACCGTTGCGCAGAAATAATGGACGAGCTTAACACGAAATCCGCCAAGGCAACTCACCTACTCCATGAAGTGCTGCATGTTCGAAAGCCCATCCGAAGACTACATTCGCGACACCTCCTTCAAAATGCGCCCGCCAACCAACAACCTGCAAAGCCTCCAGTACCGGACCAATTCACTCCCTACCTCAATGGTCCACACACCCTCCGGGCTGCAAGCTGCCCCGACACGAATGGGTGCAACTCAACCGCCTCTGAACCGGTGCAGGGCGTTTCCGGGCCACCCTAGAAAAATTGGGCATTGTCAACTCGGCGGAGTGCAGTTGTCGCACTGGTCAGCGAACCCCAACACACGTCCTGTTCGACAGTCCGATCCTGAAACCACCCTGCAGCCTCAGCGATCTGGATAACCCTAACCTGCGGACGTACTTCAGAAAACTGAACTTTTGACTTCTCTGGATTCTTTATACGCTTTATATACATATATATACTCGTATATATATATATATATATATATATATATAACGCGGTTCTAATGGTGCCCTCACGACCCCGTACGATATCTGTACGCCCACAAATTGCATTTGAAAAAAAGTATCGAATTTCTCTCGAATCGATTAAAAGCTGTGAGCATATATGACCATCTGGAGTCGATAGATGCGCAAAAATAATTTTCATCCAGATTCATTTAGCACATTAACACCGAGTGGCAACGTTTTCTATCATATCGACTAGCATTTTTATGGGACAACGTTGTGAAACAATATTATCGACAAGCAGGTTGCCCATGGCGCCCAAATAATGACCAAGTTAAAGTGGAGATAAACGTGGTTCTAATGATGGCACTCACGACCCCACGCACTTCTGATAGTTGGCAAGCGTCATTTTTCGATCACTCATTGCTGCTAAAAATTTCGATTGATTCTTTTTTATTGAAGAAATGTTCAGTTTTAGGTCTGTTGTCCATTTCAATTCCTTGTTCTAATTTGAAAGGAGGATGTAGATGATGCGAGATTATAATTGCAGCTTCTTTTATTTTAATTTGGATGGAGCATCTTATTATTTGAAGACAATATTATCTTTGAGTGAATAGAGTGAATACGTACCCTATTATACTGTACGTACACATAAATACTGATTTCAACACGGTCTGTAAATTCTCGGGGTCGGGTACCCTCAGCAGTCGACTTTGCAGGATGGCCAATGAATTAATGAGTTTTTTAGACACTCTTTTTGCCTCAAAATGATGCCTCGTCAATTTTAGTTATTTCACAAATAACTTGAAAGAAAACGACAGTTGTGATTGCATGGAGAAATATTTTGTTTTTTTTGTTGTTGTATATTCCTGCATAATACAGACCTAATTAACAAACGCACGTGGTCTTTTTCAGTCACTGACGATTCAATACCTCATAAATGTCGAAAGATTAATACGGAGAATGAATCGGACGTGAATTTAGAAACCACGCACCCACTTGCGGCATTGGACAAGCTGTCAAACGTAGTGAAGATTCGTGAAGTTAAGACGGAAGATCCTACAGAGTGCAACTCGCTGTATAATGATTATAATAGGATGATGGAAACTACAGGTAGATAAGAAATTATTGTATATTATTTTGTTGTATATTATATATATTTATAATATATATATATAAAAGAAATGAAAACCAGGAGATGTCGGTGTTACCGGTTTCGGTGTATTTTTATAACTTATGACACCTCGTCAGACAACGTTACATGAAATAAATGAACCGCAACTATCTTTGATCCCTATTGAGAGGAGGTTTGAATTTAGAAATAAAATATCTTTCTTTGATTTCCCTCTCGGATCTGGTTGCGTATTTATAAAAATACACCGAAACCGGTAACACCGACATCTCCAGGTTTTCATTTCTTTTATATCAATTTACTTTATCCAATTTCCTTTTTTGAATCATATATATATATATATATATATAATATTGGCCAGAATGGATGACTCAGATGAGTGTTTTATGTTTTTGATGATAAATTTACTGTGATGCTTGTAAGTGTACATAACTTTGTATAAAGTGAATTATAAACGTAAGTCAAATAATAATCCAAATAATATATTTATCTAAATATTACATGAGTAACCGCCGGTTAGTATTTGGAGTGTATTCCTTTTTCTGAATTACCCCACAAATGCTGTCAGGCATCGAGAAGTGCAACTTTTTGCACAATATTCCATTTATCAACTTCGTCCACACTACCGTGATAGCTTTCTTCAATTCCAATAAAGATGTCTGGCTTCGTAGGTAAAGATGTCTGGCTTTGTAGGTAAAGATGTCTGGTTTTGTAGGTTTGTTTCAACAAGACCCATCAATTTTCAACAGGATTGAGGTCTATGGTGAATGTTCGATAATGGACTAAAGGTCTCAGCAGTGCAATTGCAGAGTCATATTGCCTCCAATTTCAAGGGCGGCATCATGTTGTGAGTGAAAAGCACTGTTTAGATAACTATGAATGGCAGTACTTTCGTTTTCGGAATTTCTGGGCAAGCAGCTTTAATGCTTATACCTTCGGTCAAAAACCATAATCCATAGTTTTTCAACAGCAAAACATTTTCACAGTTGAGACCGCAAATCGAGGTGCACCTCTTTATCTTGGTAGTCTTCAAGCGTGTCACATAAAATGGGTTGAGCTCCGTCATTTGGTTTTCTAAAAGATCGGAGCTGGAACCCGTTCGCAGTATTCCAATTTCCATCAGCTAATGGCATAAAATCAGCATTTATCTTTTTTGGATAGCCCGAATTTTCGTGGTCTGTGTGACTTCAAGCTGACAACCACATGTAATACTAAGCCATGACAGCTGTTATCATGCAGATAGTCCTACAAGACAGTTGTTACAAAAGCATTTCCGCAGAGGGGTCAGGGTGTCTGCAGATTCAACCACAATAGAAAACAAAACAAATTGATTAACTGAGTCATCCATTCTGTACAATACTGTATATTAATAATAATTTTAATTTTTAATAATAATTTTCGCCATTGACCAAATGAACAGGTTTTAAAAAAGAATGACACGGTCAATAAATAAGGTCTTATTTCTGGACAATATACACGACTGTCTCTTTTATGAGTCCAATGTTAATATCATATAAATATATGTATATATAATTATATATTATTAAGTTGCTAGGCTACATCATGCTTCATTGCTTATTGCATCATGTATCATATTTCATGTTATGCAGACTGTCGTCATATATTTACGACCTCTTGGTTGCTATAATCCTCTGAGCACACATGTGAGGTGCCACATGTCAAATATGCCTAGTGGAATCAATGAATCAACAATGTTTCTGAAGTAAACTTGCTAAAGGGGACTGCTGTGCAGCAAGGATGATGATTTGCATTGCATGCTTGAAACCAGGTGTAACTCGTGTTCATGTCACTAAGCAGATGGCGAAGACAAAATACGTAAAGCAGATAATATGAAGATATGCAATATATAGTTTCCCTAAATTTCAAACTTAATCAATTAAAATAATGAAAAAATATTTGTTGTTCAAAATGCAGTTAGTTATTAGCAATATTCAGATATTTGATTACTTGGTATAGTGAGTCATCAAATAATTGTGAATAGTTATGTGTAAAATAGCACGTTAATAGCAATCTGTCATGTCTTGGTATTTCTAAATCAGTTAATCTCAGTTATGAATTAAAGTATTTGAATTTCAGATGCTCAACGGAATGCCGTCTCTGAGAGTTCAGACGATTTGACTGAATGGCGACACCGTCCGCATGTGTACAAGGCAAATTTAAACGAACAGTGTCCTGCAGACGATAAGCCTCATTCCTCGAATATCGTGGACAACTGTCACTTCAAAACATTCTCACAAGTGGAGTTACAATCATCTGTTATCGATGTTGAATGCTATAATGAATGCAATGACTGTTCGGATGAACTTATTCGAGAATCGCTTACGGAAGCACAAAATGATACCGATCAAACTGAACCTAGCAATCGTATGTTTCAAAATCAATTCATCTGTAAATATTGTCGGACTGTTTGGGATACTGCTGACAATTTACAGAATCACATATTATCTCACTTCATCAAACCATTCAATCCCTTCACGTGTAAATTCTGTGGGAAAAGTTTTTCGCTCAAAGGAAACAGAGATAAACACGAAAGAATTGTCCACACCAACGTGAGACCTTTTATCTGCCGTCGATGTGGACGATCATTTCCTCGGAAACAAGCAAAAGATAGGCATGAGCGTTTCAATTGCAGATAAGTGCAAATTTCTTAAATTCTCAGCTTTTGATACAAATCAATCTTATTTTAGGGTTTAGACGGTATGGGTCAACTTCAAAAGTGAAAAGTTAAAATTTTCCATGTTTTTGTGAGCACGCTATTTCGCATAGAAATTTCTCTATAATCTAGTGCAATTAATAAGTGCAGATTTGTAAGCCTGTCGGGTAGCCCAGAGTAAATTTTCACCAACTTACAAAGATGTGAAAGTCTCGTCTTGGTTTGATTAAGAGGAAATGTTCCTATGTTTTATCTCGTGGTGTTGAAGCTACGCGACGTAAGCATCTAAGTCGGGCTTCATCTCATTTTGAGTCAAATATAGCTATTCGTTCAAGGTGGACATTGCACATCTTTATTCTTATTTTCGGACAGCACCACCCAAGAAATTGAAAACTACAATTTTCGCTGGGCGTTATGAAATTTATCAATTATCTAGGAAATTCAATGTTTGCATAGTCATCCAAACTGATTGAAAAGAAGAAAGTCACAATTTTCAATTGTCCACTCATAAGAATAGGTCGATATCGATGCAGCGATCGTAGCCACTCAGTCTTCGAGTCCAAATCGCCTCCTTCACTCTTCTTCTATCCGTAAACTTCTATTTTGTAATCACCTCTGCCCCTTCCCATTTGATCCGATATCCACAGTTCCATGCATGTCTTGCCAACTCCGATGTTAGCGCATCCGCTTCATTCACTTTCTTCCTATGCTCTTTTATCCTTTGTTCTATGCCGCGTTTTGTTTCTCCCACATACCTAGCTACCCCCTCTTTCGCGTCAGACCCTTCTGCTCTTCTCAACAAGTCCCCAATTTTCTTTCCTCCTTTGTCCGATACCTGGTAATCAAACGTCTCAGTGTCTTTCTAACTCTTTCACTCAATCCGTTCGCATATGGTATAACACACCTTTCTGTCTACTTCTCTTTACTTTTCTCCTCTCCTTTCCTTTCTTTCCGCATACATCTTATGATGAAACTTTTGCTGTAGCTATTGTATCCAAACACTTTCTGAATGTGATTCATTTCCTCATTTAACGCCTGTCCATCACTACAAACTTCCACTGCTCTTCGAACCATTCCTTTGATTATTTCGGCCGTCACACCTCTGCTGTGATTCGATCGTTCGTGTACATAGGAATCCGTATGAGTCTCCTTTCTGTATACAGTCGTCCTCAAACCCCCTTCCCTCTTCTCTACTCTTACGTCCATAAACGCTATCCGTCCTTCCTCCTCCGTTTCATGAGTAACTTGCAGCCCCATTGTCTTTTTGTTAATGAATTCAACCAATCTACTTACACTTCCCTCACTGTTTTTCACTGTTCCCAAGCAGTCATCGACATGCTTCACGTGATACTTTGATAAATTGTACTTTAATAATAAATTCCATTACGCCTGAAGATGTCTTATTGATCAGACGAACGGTCCCCGCGAGAATTGTAGTTTTCAATTTCTTGGGTGGTACTGTCAGAAAAAAAGAATTCAAGTATAACTATGAAAAGCTTGAATGCAAAAATGCGAGAAGAGCCAAATTTGAGAAATCGGCGTAGTCCTCAGAAATACTTCTTAGGGATAGATGAATGTTCTGGTGAAATAATAGAAAGCATTTTAGATTCTATGCAGCATTGACTTGAGTATTCATTTTGAGTGCAAAACGCGATCAGCGCCAATAGCCTCTTTTAGAGCACTTACTTACTCCTCGATTATAGTCTCTTCCTGCCCAGGTTTGAGGGTTGGACATGATGGTTTAACGTTACTGATCCCCATGCTGGAGTCTTCGACAGTGCTGACATGGTCAGACTTTTAAGTGGAGCGTTGTGATCTTTTAACCCGGATGCCCTTCATGAGCACTTCCAATGACACTACGTGTATAATATCGCCTTTTAAATTTCTCGAATTTTTCATTGATTCATCTTATTTTATTCCGATTTCAAATGTAAAAATCTTATTTGCGGACTATGATCAATTATTCCCTGTTTGGTACTGGAATGACGTCATCTTTCTTCACCGACTTAAATGATATTGTCTTGAGATGTGGTAGCTGAAACAAAAACAAATCTTATGAAATTTTATTCAAAATAAAAAAATGAATGTAATCATCTCAATCATTATTGAATGACAATGATCGCAGCAATTATTGCATCTTTCATAAAAAATGAAGGATGACGTTTATCGCGTTATGCATTAAGACATGTGCGATTTTGATTGTGTAGGCGACACGACGATCACACGATTTCAAACTACTATACAAGACATCCCTAATCAGCTATTCGATTACTGCGAGTCGAAAATGTCTTAACAGTTTGATATTTTTGACATAGCAAAAAATCGCTGCTTTCTCCAAGTGACCAATATGGCGCTTATCGCGCTTTGTATTTGGTTTGCATTATATAATAATTGTGACCAGAGCATATTTCAGCAGTTTAGGTAGTGTTTCTTTATATTCGTACTTGTCTACCAAAGATCTACAGTATTATTTCTTCAAAGTATTATATATATTTTCAGTTCTCAGAGACGGACTTAAGCATGATTCTGAAAAGTTGAAAAAAGTTAATAACAAAATTCACAAATTAACAAAATCGCAAAGTTCCGAAATATCTATGAAATGAAAACTGCATTTATCGTGCAAGTGATTGCTTCCAATTGTATAGGATTTTAAAACAACTTTTGCACGTTCCGAAAGCATGTCAGGTATGGAACTGAATCTGAAGAATCAAGACATGTCAACTAGAAATTTCATGGTTAATGTTGACACGGATAGTGCAAGTGCGTCTTTCTTTGAATATTTGTTACAGTTGAAATGTTCGAAAACTGCAGTCCAGCATGCTTGCATGCTCAGTCAATGTAATTGTAATGTGCGATGAAGCAGCGTTAATGCTTTCGTCAAGTTTCACTGATGGTTATTATATATAGTCTGTTAGATCATGCTCGAAAGCTTGTAAACTTCTTTTCCGTCTGCTGTTTTCTCAAACATTCATCAGACATATCAGCACTTAATAGACAAAACCCCTGTGGAGTTATCTGGTGTTTGAGATTAAAGAAACCCGCGAATTCCCAAAATCTCTTCCGCTCCTGCGCCGGTTGATCTGTGTCTGAGATGGCGATAACAATCGTGTTTGGTTACGCCACGAGGTCCTGCACAGCGATGAGAGGGGATCCCACTAAGCCACAGCAGACTGAATTCGTCTATCAGTAATGTCCCCATTGAATCTGCACAGCATTTCTCAGTAGTCGAACGCGGCTAGTCTTTCTCTAACTGTCTCGTTCCTGACGAGATGGGATCATTTGATACTACAAATTCGACGCAGGCTGTTTTGTTGAATAGCGCTAGGTGACCCATACGGTGATGCATTCTCTTATTTTTTTTATTACTGTCATCGAATTTTACTTTTAGAGAATACAATATTCCGGCATTCAGTATTCGATGTATTCAATATCAATGGTTGTTTGTATCTTGATTGTTTATGTAATATCTGATTGAATACAGCAATGATTTTTTGATAACGAGAATTTTTTTGAGAATCTAAGAACTTCATGTACCAAAGTGCTTGTTTTTTGGTGTGCCATATACACGAGTTAGGAGTCGAAGAAATATTTACAATACATGTAACAAGTTGTCAACAATTACATAATTATGGAATTTAGATATTTAAAAACACAGCACAAGATCAAGCAGCGGTGATTGAAATCATTGTATGCATCATGCGTGTATGTTTGTATTTGTCATGGAACATGAGAATGTGCCTGATTAGAAGAATCTCAAATTTTTCGAAATTATGAAGTGCAAGAATTGAAAAAGCACTTCATTTTAGTGTTCTGGAGAAAGGAACAAATTCGGTGGAGTTGGTGTTCTTTGAAGGGAGCCTTGGTGGAGGATGTGTTGGAAGTAGAGAGGAGAAATTCCAGAATAATGAAGTTGAAGTTGGTGATTGGGAAGGTGTGGAACGTATTTACTGTTTATGGACCACAGGCGGGAAGAGAAGAAGAAAAACAGGAGACGTTCTGGAGCAAATTGGAAGACGAACTGGAGAGTGTGAATGAATCTGAGATACTAATTGTTGCAGGAAACTTAAATGGTCATGTCGGTGCAGCCAGGCGCGGTTTTCAGGAAATTATTGGACCATTGGATATGGAGCAAGAAATCGAGATGGAGAAAGAGTACTGTAATTCTGTCAAAGTAGAGAGCTGAAAGTGCTCAACACAATGTTTTAAAAAGACGATGAAAAGAAAATAACATACAAAAGTGGAGATGCAAAAACCCAAATTGATTACATTCTTTTTCGCGGAGAACAGCATATAAATGTATAAGACTGTAAGGCCATCCCAGGAGAGGAGTGTCTCACACAACACAGGTTGTTATGCATTGATCTCATCGTGGAAAGCATGAAAAAGAAAAAGAGAAGAACAGGAGAAAGAAGAATCAAAGAATGGAAGTTACATGACAAGGAAATTGCGACGAAATTCGCAAAGTTCAACACAAAAACGGAATAAATAATGGAAGATGGAAAGAGCTAAGAGAAATGTGCTTGAGGTATCAGACGAAATATGTGAAATAACAAATGGAATTAGAAGGAAATTTATTTTATTTATTATTAGGAAAGAGAAGTTTGGTAGTGGAATGAGTCCGTAAGACACAAATTAAGAGAAAGAAAGCGGCCTTTAAAGGATGGCAGAAGACAAGACTTTCAGAAGACTGGTCGACGTACAAAGAAATAAAAAAGACAGCGAAAAGAGAAGTTGCCATAGCAAAGAAGGAAGCCTGGGAATGCAGGAGTACGGACCTAAGCAGCGGAGAAAAGCAGAAGGAAATGTTTAAGATTGCGAAACAAATGAAGAAAGAAAGAAAAGACGTCATTGGTGCAAAATTTGTTAATGACGAGAGAGGAAAGATTCAAGTTGACGAAGGAGAAATAATGGAAACATGGACAAGATATTTTGAGAGGTAATTAAATGAAAAAAAATGAGCATCTAATTGAAGATGTTGCAAAAGTTGAGGAACCGCTAGAATCACTCACAGAAGACGAAGTGAAAAATGCTCTTCAATGAATGAAAAGCACCAGACCGACAGGGCTGACCGGAAGTGTGTTAAAAAACGCGAAAATAGAGGATGAATTGGCGCGAGTGTTCAACGGCATTATTGACCAAAATGAGACACCAGATGAGTGGAAGAAGAGCACGACAATCACCTTTTACGAATGAAAAGGAGATACCCTTGACTGTGGGATGTACAGAGGAGTAAGATTATTGGAGCACGGAATGAAGGTTTTCGAAAAGATTTTAGAAGCTCGATCGAGGAAACTGATAAAGTTGGACAGTCGTCAATTCGTATTTTGCCCAGGTAGATCCACAACCGATGCTATTTTCATAATGAGACAGCTGCAAGAAAAGTTTTCGAACAAAAATAAAAGACTCCATCGCATTTTTTGCAGACCTAGATAAGACGTTCGACAGGGTTCCGAGAGAGGTTATTGAATGGGCTCTCAGAAGACAAGAAATACCCGAAAGACTTGTGACCGTGGTTATGTCGCTATATGAGGAGTCAAAGTCAAGAGTGAGGACAGAGGTGGGAGCATCGGAGGAATTCCACATCGGTGTCGGAGTCCACCAAGGATCAGGCCTGAGTCCGCTGCTATTCATTACAGAAATGGAAGAAGCCACAAAAGAATCAAGGAAAAATGGCCCGTAGGAGCTACTTCTTGTAGACGACCCGGTGTTGACAGCAGACAGCAAAAGAGAGGTGATCAATATGTTTAAAAGTGGCATGAAGGGATGAAGAGATGACTTAAGAAAATCAATATGAATAAGACAAAAGTAATAATTACAGGAAAGGAAGTAAAGAAACTAATCGAGTCCGGAAGATGGCCATGTGGTGGCTGTGGGAGAGGTGTGGGGTCAAACTCGGTGTTGTGCACACATTGCAATAATTGATGTCATTTCCGATGCTTAAGACTCAGAAAAATGACGGTGCTGGACAATTTCACGCGCCCCAGATGTGCGAGAGGAAGTGAGCAATCAAATGGTGATGATAATGGTGGACTGGAAATCGGCGGAGCAGCTTTGCAAGATGTAGATCAGTTTTGTTTCTTGGGTGATGTGTTGGACTGTGAAGCGGGAGTAGAAGGGGCGGTGAGGGCAAGAGCGGCAACAACTTGGAATAGATGGAGAGAGATCGCCAGCTTGTTGGCAAATAAGTTAATTGATATAGCCAGTAGGGTGAAAGTGTATGATTCGTGCGTAAAATCGGCTTTGTTGTATGGTTCGGAGACGTGGCCTCTAAAGGACAGGATGGTGAATATTCTACGAAGCTGCGACAGAAGAATGCTGAATCGCTATCGCAGGAGTGAGATGGCAGGATGGAGAGACAAGCATGGAGGTAACAGAAGTGTCGTACAGTGGATCTAGCTGAGAAGATCAGGCAGAGAGGACCCCGATGATTTGGCCATGTAAATAGAATGGAAAAAGGTTGCCTTGTGAAGGAAGTGGAAATCATGGAAGCCAACGATCATGGAATCGTCCAACCCCAAGATAATGGGAAAATAAGGACGCTAAACGATGATGATGAAGAATTGAAAAGTTTCGAAGAGTTTGAAGAGAATTGAAGTTCTATAACATTTCAATCAATCTTCATGTCGTTGAATTTAGCAAACTAACAAAACCGATTCATTGTGATGGCTAAAGCTAAAGATAAACATAGGGATTGAAATAAGATGAAGTGACGAAGTTCAAAACACTCAGAAAACATTCTAGATACAAAAGCAAGATGTCTTTCACACTTGAAGCAAAAGAACCAGTGTCAACATGAGATTTCTCATTGAACAAAAGAAAAATGTTTCCAGAGAAGTATTTTATGTAGGATTATATACTATTCTAGTCAGATGATCCACTTTCGTAAATTCCTGCATTACACAAGATACACATCAACATTATGCAATAATTTTCTGTTTGTTCTTAAATAAATTGTTTAATAAATAGGTATCTAATGAATTGTATTTGATGAAGATTTCATGACATTTGTGCATTCGTTTGTTGTTCGTGTGACATTCGTTTTGAAGGATCTCTCACTCACTAATTAGCGTATTTTGACTTAATCTGATTGAGTAAGGCGACTTCTCCTTATGACCCCTCGCCAGTTCTCTTGTTCGAGGGCATTATAAGGGACAAGTACGATCGCAGACGTTTTTTTTCATGCGACGTCGCAAATTCCTCTAACACATGCCATAGTCTTAATTCTTGATTAGATATCTGATTTTGAGGAGAGACCCTACACATCTAGCGAGCCATTCTCATGTTGCTGACCTCAAGTCGCCTCAGAGATTCTTTCGTCATGGCTCACGTTTCACTACCATACAGCATACTGCTTCTGACGCCGCATCTTAGATTCTGGTCTTCGTTCACAAATTCGGTGCCTTGGTTGTCAGAAAGCGTGAGAGTTTTCTGAACCTGCTCCAACCGCTTCGGATGCGAGCCTGCACTGCAGCGACATCACATCTACTTTCGTCCAATTAGTCTCCGAAGTAGCAAAAGATTTTGACTCTTTGGAGTCGGTCACCACTATCCTCCAAATGAGTGCTGCCTCAATCTACCGTCAGCAGAACCATGCTGCCACGACATAGTTCACACATGTAATTTACGATGACCTCCGAACGGCCAGTCACATCACTGCAGCGCTTGTGCATGCACTCACCTCAGAAAAAGCACATGACTGAGTTAATTGCCCAGAGATAGATTCCCTTGTGTCTTTCTGAGGTAGTCTTGGTGACATGATTTTATCTCAGCCATTGTATCCAATGGTGGCAAGTGATGGAAGTTATTCGTTTCCCTTTGGCTGACATGATTGGCCAGTCACGCGCAATGTATGAAGAAAGTCGTATTAGGGAACACCTGAGGTACAATTGTAACATTGGGAAATGAACGTTCACCGAGTGAATAGTAAATCCTTCACTTTCCTTTATGATAAATTCGTCAAATGGAAATATTATTCACACCATTCGACCCCATCTCATCTAAATTTACTGACTGTACGTTTAGCATGATGTCAATGTTCTAGGTCGGCAGAGTCTAGACTTGTATTTGCATTAAGTTAAATGATAAATGATTTTCTTGCCCCTCGTGTCTAGTTCTGGCCGTGACCATCAGCACATGCATTAGGAAATGTCATCAGTAGACGCTGACACATTGCTCGGGGATATGCCGCTGACATCACAAGCGTTGAACAGGCAGCTGGTTATCAGCACTATTAGCAACCATTCTGTACTATACTTCAACCATTGATCACGGTTTTTCTACAGTTTTTTTAACTGTTTCTGGGTCTTTATAAAAGCTGTAATTCGCAGGTCTAAATGTTGCTTTTTCAGATGTGGCGTCAGGAAGTCGGAATAACAGAGATGATGTTGGCATATATCGGGGAGTTTGCCGAGTTTCGTGGCTGGTCGAGTTGGAGAAATGTTGTAGTGGATATTTTGACGTGTCATGAAGAAATGAGGCAGTGAGTACATACTTAAGCTAAATGTATTGTTCACTTCTTGGTGCTGTGCATCAATCAGATGTCACAATATTTTTAACGTTTTTCTCATTAGAAGTACGTGCTCTCCAGTTCAGTTTGTTTTTGCTATCATGTCAAACATATAAAACAAACATCCGTGAGCCTTTTGCTAAAAAACTTTTTTGAATTTGTCATATAATTTTTCACTAATTTTATCCTACTCGTTTCGTTTCAGTCAACGGGTCACGGATGCTCAAGCTTTTCTAAACAATGAGGATTGTAAAAACATGAAATTGACGGTAAGCAGATGCCATTCATTTTAATAATGTCGTGCAATTGCCTCCACAATAGTTTCACCCTAATTAAATGATATCTAATAGCGACTAAGAAGAAAGTCAATGCAATATTATTGTGTATTATGTACAGTTGCATTCCTTGAAGTTGCAAGTCCTTTATACTGTTTATAGTAGCTGTATATACCATTGTATAGTCTTCTACAGGCGCGTAGACAACGGATAATCTGGGACGCGGGCCCGCAGTGTTGTCACTGGATCCCTCAGTCTATTATTTCTCCCCATTGATACAATCGCTTTTTTGTCTTCATTTCGTGCGCGAATGCACTTGTAGTTTTCAGTATCAATTACATGAGTCCAATACAGCTGCCTGAAATTTTTCAGTGCATCTGCATTTACCAGTATTGCGAGTAATTTTTAACCGTCTCGTGAAAGCAATGCCGCTGAGAAATAATGCAAATGACCATGTCATTATTGACAGCAGAAGTGGTGTAGCCTAGGGGACTTCACAATGCGTGTCTGGAACGATGTCTATTCATGCGCAGTCGCATATTTAAACCGAGCGATGCTTCTCAATAATACACATGTTCACAAGATGCATGCCTACTATGCATCATTCCCTATGAAGGGGCCTCCTCCCCTTTCAAGCGAGTCCCATCTCTGCTCCATATAGTCCTTGTACTAGCCCACCTGGATGAAGACAGAGGTCATTTTTGAAAGATTGCGCTGCAGTCTATCGTAGATTCTCTGTGTATACTTGACGGTAGTCAATTCGACAATGCCATCACCAGTCCACTCGTAACGAAGTATTTGTCAATTGTATTCATATACCAGTGACTGCAAGGGCAAAGTTAACAACGGGATTAACCCATGTGGAATTAAGCTCATCGTATGATTGAAGCTCGAAGTCTCTAAAGATCTCAGAAGCGCATGAGGAACCAGAAAATTACAATCATTATCACAAAATGTTTTGAAATGTAGAAATGTACACAAATTTTCTGAAAATCTATACAAATTGAAATTAGTTCGGATCTCGAGATCCCCTACATCTGGAATTCTCGGAATACTACGAATCCTATATGAATAGCAGCAATCGGAGTTAACTACCGTGTTGGGTTTATTAATGAGCACTACTGAATACTCTTGAGTGCTATTATGCGCATCCTGCGTGGCCTGCGCAGAAAATAACAGAATGTCCGTTAGTATCGCTTTGTATTGTGATCATCTCAAATGTCCTTCTTAAATAGCGATACTTAGGCCTACTATTTTTGTATTTTCAGAAATCTTCGGAAGATAAGGCTTACTCAATCGATTCATTACGTGTATCAGGTGAGTGGATTTTGTTTTTCAGTAAATATGTTTCAAGTTATTATTAATGAATTTTGGCTTTAGATGAAGAGTTGATGGAGATGAGATTGAAAGAAGCAGATGATGCGAATAAAATGTGCATTAAGACCGAAGAAATTTCTGCAGGCTCTTTTCAGTACGACGAGTCAGAGGGGATAAGTGAGATAAAAATGCAAGATTCATCAATGATGGGATTGGAATGTCAGTCTGTTCTCCTTACATCCAATGATTCACCAGGAAATTCAAGTATATATGTGATTTTGAGATTACTTTCCTCCAGTCCATCATAGCAAGGTGTATTTCTTTTCAGGGATGCGGAGTAATGAAAACATCTCTGATTGCCACCTAGTTGAACCATCTTACGCATGTTTCGAAGAGTCAAATGCTGAAAGCGATAATCTAGAATCGTCATTCTCTTACCTAGAGAGCGAAGGAACGGAGATCAGTAACTTCGGAATCAGTATAGCACAATGTCCAACTTCCGATGTATCTCCATCTTCGGTGCAAACTAGTGGAGAAACTCTCAAGCTTCCTGATAATTGTATCCGACCGTTTCCTTGCAGTTTATGTGGGAAACAGTTCAAATCGTTACGTAATAAAGTTCGTCACGAAGGGATTCATGCTGGAGAGAAGCCCTTCAAATGCAGCTACTGTCCTAAAACTTTTAATAGAAAGGAAAATATGAGATTCCATGAACGTGGTCATATTGGGGACAAGCCATTTGCATGTGGCTTTTGTGGAAAAACATTTACTCGAAATGACTATCGCGAGAAACACGAAAGAAATGTTCATTCGGCAGGTTCAGTTTCAGGTCCATTTTCTTGTCGCTATTGTTCAAAGTCCTTCCTACGTGACGGTACGAGACTTATTCATGAGAGACTTCATTTTCGCCAGCAGTGATCCCATTCGTTATTAGCGGTTAAGATACTCAGCTTTCAATTACTCAATCGCTTAAGTAGGTTTTATCGTCATAGTGATATAATGTGATTGAATGAATGTATACATCACCGCAGTGGTATTGTGATCACTCGAAAGTTGAATTGAGGTGTTTGTCGGATTAAGGTTTGCAATGTAATGATACATTGAAAGATCTTTGGAAAGAATGGTTAAGTTGGAGGAATCCGTGTTTTGATGCTAGTTGCCAGCGCCTTCTAAATACTGCATTCAACAAAGAGATGCTGGATGTTTTCAACCTCTCACAACGTGAAAGTGAAATTTCGACTCAGAAGATATCAGCAGTCCAGCAATGAGTGCAGGTAGTGATGCCGACATCACATAATGTACTTAGTGTAGGCATTTGAAGTTCAATTCAAAGCTTTTACTTGGACCGCTTAGGTGGGTTAACGTTGCCCTTGTGTGTAAAACCCGCATGCTCGCCAAGAGATGTTGGTGAATAACCCGTTATCATCCCACTGCGATCTGACATGACAACACTAATCAGTTTATCATTCAATGCTGGCTGGTGCGTCAAGGATAATGTGTTAAGTCCTCTTCGGGAATCCAAACTCAATGGCATATGGCAATGGGCATAGAGAGCCTGCATGTTAGCTACTTAGCTGTCACGTTTTTAATAGAGTTAGAAATTGACATCAATTCTTTCATCTCGTCGCTGTAAAAATATCCCGTATGAAATATTGGCGAAAATGTGATTTTCTTGCGTTTTCTCGCAAACGCATGACGCAATCAACTAATAATTTCCTTTTCTGACCGATGATTGATTCAGACCATCATGTTTGTATCTATATAGTTATGTCAAAACCTTATGACTTTCTTCAAAATATTGACGGATTTGTTGAATGTTTACCATCATGTTTCTGTAGAAAGCTGGTGAAGCAGTTGCATTTTTATCTAAGATTTAATACTGCCTTTCTGAAGCTGTCTTAGATTTCTAAATCAAGCTGTGTATGAATGTTGATGATATCTATTACTAGTCAAAGCTTCAAGAAAGTTACACTTTAGATGAAATGACTAAAATACTTCACTTACTTGCTTCCATTATCCATTCTTCGTAGGGGACGACGAACTTACATGGAATTAGATGATCATTTTTGTAATTCTTTCTGAAAGCTAAAAACAGCTTTTTCCAACCCAACAGACGCACAAATTAGCGATAGCAATTGATGCTATAACAACTGCGAGTGACAGCGTCAACCATTTTCACTACAAAAACTGGCTTCTTAACTACAATTTAAATTATCATTTGGTATTGATTCTTTTTATGTCCCAATTATGTTATCGAAGACATTGAACAACATTTGCGTTTTAGAGACACGCAGTTGGATTCTTGGCTGCTCATCCTGACTAGCAGGCCTATACTTGCTTTGGTGATTATAGCATAAACAAGAACTTGTATTTACATGAATCTACACTTACATTTCCATTTCAACAACGTGCTCTTTCATTCAATGGAATAATGATGCACATTTCACATATGTTTACTTTGAAGGTCTTCTCCCTTCCCAGTTGGCCGATATGGTACGATGATATGTAGTATGCACAAGATTCTATGGAATTTGATAATTCTTGTGTATGCTCCCATGTAGGATAGATCATAGAGTGCATAACAATAACCATTCACTCCTGAGCAAATGTTTTTCGATGTCTTTTGATGAAAATGTGATTTTCTTGTTTTATGATTGTCTTTTGAAGTTAATAAATTGACTTGTGCATATAAGCCTGACCACATCTTGCATTTAATGAAAACCTGCAAACGGTAGGTACATTTTATATATTTACTGTTAGTTGCATTATGATTATTGAATAATTGTTTTATAGATTGCTTTTCAATTCTATGAATACTTGATTTGACGCTTGTAAAAGAGGAATGTTATTGATGGTATAGGTATTCCTTCCAATAAATCTGCAGAAATAAAATTGCCGTTTTCAATTGCTGGATGTCATGTACTTTGTGTTATATCGTATATTGTTTACTGACTGTGTACGCTTTGTGGTGTCAATCCTTTGCTTTGTCGAAATTCAGACTTGATATTGCAAAGGAAAATTGATCCTTTTGCCCCTCTAGACTACTTCTGACCGTGACCATCAGTGCTGATTAAGCTTGCAGACAACGCTATTTATCATTGTTGCTGACACAGAGTAGACCATGAGGCGTAAACCATAAGCCGCCTTTGATTGCGCTGTCACATAGATTGATTCAGACAGGAATCAGCAAGTTTAATCAGCTCGTGGGCCAATGGATCAAATTTAACCTCTCGCGGGCCGCAGCCCTAGGAGCTCTAGAAGCATTCAATCATTACAAGGCGAATCTTCGGTGAGACTTTTAAAAACAATTTGCAAAAAGAATACTCGTAGACAAATACAGACAAATGGTTGATAACTCTAATTGTTATTTATTATGAATTATATGGATGACATTCAATTGAGAAATAATGTACAAAACAAAATTGTGTGATAAGGATGGCGGAGTTTCTATTCATTTGCATCCTTCCTAACTTCAAACGCCCACACCTTGAAAATGAACACTGGATGTATTTTGCGTGTCCGGGGGCGATTATGTAGGGGAGTGAGATGTGTGCACGAAAAGCTATCAGATCAACATGGAAAAACAGAATCGGCATTGGTTAAATTAAGTGTGATGTGAGGCTGATCGATGAACGCAGTAAAAAACTAAGGAAACCTAAGGAAGAAGATGAAGCTAGAATGAATTTCCTATGTTCTGCGATGAAGAAAGCTACAGTGGTCTAGTCACATTATGAGAAGAGATAAAAAAGTCTGGTTGAAAAGAGATCTTTTGAACATAATGTCATAGGCAGAAGACCAAGGCAAGCATGGACAGAGATCCGAACTCTGGACCTAAATTTAGCAATGATCTACAATCAATAGTGGTGAAATACCGCTATGCGAAAGCGGCAACGATTTCGCAGAGGAAATAGCATTCAACGTGGAAGATGATGGAAAATGGAAAAGCATGAAGAAGGTAATTAGTTTTACAATTACTGGTATAGACTTCGTGAGTCGTACGTGGGCAGGCAATTTTGAAAATCCGGCGCTGGCCGCACCTGACGCGTTCGCGGGCCGCAGTCTGCCGACCTCTCGATTAAGACATCAGCAATTGCAGGTTACACCATGAATCAATTCAACGAGCGCGAAGCGCGGCTGAATTTTTAGTTAATGAAGAGGGCCATATATATTTCCATCAGTATTGGATTTGACATCGACATGTTTTCCACTAATATTTCAGCAGCGATTACTCCAATGTCCAAATCATTGCCGACTTTAGTTGCCCAACAGGATTATCCATGGTCTCTTCCACTGATTTATTGCGATAATCACGCTCCTTGCAATGTGCTTTGTATATTTTGTACCGACTTAATGTGCACAATGAGAAATGTCAAGATAGTCATTTTTTATTACCATTTACGAAGTGAGCGAGTCTCGGGCAAAACTGTGGTGCATGAGAAATATTCTACGCAGTATCACGGACTACATTCCGGAAACTGTAGTGTAAGTGACAGTTATCGCACTCTAGGATTCGTGGAGACCGAAGGTCGAGACGAAGCCCAGAGTGCGATAACTACCTTATTGCTTGACAGTGCGGCGAGACGAATTGCAGGGTTTCAGCACGCTGTCATCCTTTGATACTTTAATCAACCATTTAGAAAATTACCTACATAGTAGAACGGTTCAATACTATGTCATCACTGTCATTCAATCTGAAACAGAGCTACCGATACAAAGCTAAGTCAACCTCCTCATAACGTAAACTATTTTTAATGCTGCATGACCATTATACGGCCAAAATTTCGTATGTCGTGCATTATGAAATAAGAGAAGTAGTGTATATTTGATAAATATTATTGCACAACGTTCATGTGACGCATTACTATGTCTACATTTATAAAATAATTTATCGCCACATGGCTATTAAAATCTCTGACCACCCTGTGGGTACTTACGGGTTATCTCCCCCCACGTTTTCAAATTTGCCTAAAATCCGTAGAAATGAATCAATCGTCACAAAACTCTAAACACAAGTACGTGAGGTTATTCTCCACCCACATGCAAAAGATTAGGCAAATCGGACAAGTACTTTTTGAATTAGGAGCGATAACTTAAAGTGCAGCGATGCCGGTAGCTTGATCTGACTTCTTATGACCTCACCATCGGAGCAGAAAGCACTTGAGGTCAACAAAGTCATTTCCCGACAACTCGTGAAGCGATGATGACCAGGCCACATCTCTTATGTTAATATGCTTGGCTTAATAAAGGTGTGGCAAGGTAGTGGTCGTGGGGAGATTTCAAATAACAGTGGATGAGACGAAAAGGGAGAGAGAACAATGCACACTCTAGTAACAATAGTGCGTCGAACAGACGAAGTCAGATCAAGCCACAGACTTCGCTACACTTCACGTGATCGTCTCTCATGCAAAAGGTACTTGTCTGATCTGCATAAAATTTTGTGTGTGGGTAGAAAATATGCTTAAGTACGTTTATCTGAAGTTTGGTGACGGTTGATTGATTTTTGCAGATTTTAGACAAATTTGAAAACCTTGGGGGGGGGAGATAACCCATAAGTACCCTGTAGTTGCATATCATGTATTCGTTGTATGCAAAAGTTTATTTCAGGACATAGTAATAGAACAAAGATATTTTGGTAAACAGTGATTAGATAGCATTCACTTTGAGATTTCTGCAATCGGCTAACCAGTACCTTGTTATTTCTAGTCATAGAAATCGAATTATTATCAATGGCATTTATCTACTGCTTTTGTCCAGAAAAGTTTTAAAAATAGGTTCATCAATGGTCATGCAAAAGCACATGATTCCTTGTCGTCTTAAATAACGTGGACAAGAAGTCATCAGTTGTTTCCTGTGTCCATCGCTATAGATTCAACTGAAGTGAGAAGAATGCAGCGTGGACTGTAGCATTAAGTTAGTTTATCCACGCCTTAGGCCTCAGTCACACTGAAAGCTAAGCAAACACGAGCGTCCTGAGCAAAGGCGAGCAAGCGTACCACCGCAAGCTATCAATCGCTCTCGTTTGCTTTGCTCGCAGTGTAGCCATGTTCAACTACGGTAATGATGACTTTATATTTGCTGCAAAACGCTTTACTCGGAAACGCTTGGAAAAGCTCGCAGTGTGGCTGAGGCCTTATGCGTCTCGACCGCTTCGCGGTCTCGACGCTGTCGTGCGTTAACCTACACATATAGAGCGGCAACCCAAAGCATTTATTCAATGGAAAGAGGGTACGAGGTTTGAGTATTTGGAGGTGAAGATTATAGAGTGACTTTCATGAATACGTATTGCTGCCGCACTGAACCCGAGTCCGTGCCCCTTTTGGCCCACCTACGTACATGACATCAATTGAATTTATACAATGGAACAACGGTACAGCTACAAGCCGTTTCAAAAGATTCCTTAGAGCTCCAATGACACCAAATTACTAATGACAGCAATTTTGCCTGAGGCCTTCACCCCGACAGCAAGCCCTAGGCCCACCGGTCCAATTGACTTTATTCAATGGAGTGACGGTGCGACTGCAAGTTGTCTCAAAGTGCTCCTTAGAACTCCCTTGACACCAAATTAACAATGACAGCAATTTTACCTGAGTCCTTCACCCGACAGCAGCTCCCAAACTTTGAAAATCACCCCTTCCTGTAAACCATTGAATGTATTCTATGGAACAATGGCACGGCTACAAGGGAACGGCGCGGGAATTGCAACATCGGGCATCCTCTGGAACTTCCGATGATCGATAGTTCCGTTGCATCTCACATGTTGACGCACTCCAAAGGCGGACTGCTTCCCTCACCATGAATGACCAAAAGTCCTCTGAACGAAGTCCTTCTCGTGGATTTTGTCCAGCCTCGGACTTTTCCAGTTCCTACTTTTACTAAAGTCCTGGTAAAAACTCTGATTCCGTTTTCTTGAGACCATTCATTTTTCTTTCTGTATCAGTCAGACGTTCTTTGATTGCTTGCATGTAGCGATTGCTTTCGGGCTTCTGTTCTTCCACAAAGTCTGTTTCTTGATTGGCGAGCCAAGTCGAAACCGATGAATAAGAATCAATCACACAATTCATGTATCATATAGAAGTTTCGTTGGTGCAATAATTTCCAAATATGTTATTTCTGTTTTCTTCAAATGACTGGTTCCATAAAAAAGTTAACACTCAGTGAAAAATTAGCCGAAAGCAATGTGTTAAACTTATTTTCACGATCCAAGTTTTTAGAACCTTGGGAAGACCATCCAATGTCACCCAGGCCCAACGGTAAACCCAAAGTCTAAGGTCCAGCCTTGTCGGGTGCAATGATGCGACAGATGTACTCAATGATTTCATCAGAACATCAGATGCCTTAAGTTCTGCTAAAAATTTGCTTCATTCTCGGTTTCGACTTGGCTTGCCAATCAAGAAAGCATCCAAGAATGATTGCAAACGAACTAAGTATTTCCGTGACTTTGGCGTCAATTGTTTCCTTGAAAAAAAGTGGAACGCTTCCTACGACGAAACAGACTTTGTGGAAGAATAGAAGCCCGAAAGCAATCGCTACATGTAAGCAATCAAAGAACGTCTGACTGATACAGAAAGAAAAAAGAATGGTCTCAAGAAAATGGAATCAGACAGTTTTTACTAGAACTTTGGTAAAAGTAGGAACTGGAAAAGTCCGAGGCCGGACAAAATCCACGAGAAGGACTTCGTTCAGAGGGCTTTTGGTCATTCATGGTGAGGGAAGCAGTCCGCCTTTGGAGTGCGTCAACATGTGCGATGCAACGGAACTATCGATCATCGGAAGTTCCAGAGGATGCCCGATGTTGCAATTCCCGCGCCGTTCCCTTGTAGCCGTGCCATTGTTCCATAGAATACATTCAATGGTTTACAGGAAGGGGTGATTTTCAAAGTTTGGGAGCTGCTGTCGGGTGAAGGACTCAGGTAAAATTGCTGTCATTGTTAATTTGGTGTCAAGGGAGTTCTAAGGAGCACTTTGAGACAACTTGCAGTCGCACCGTCACTCCATTGAATATAGTCAATTGGACCGGTGGGCCTAGGGCTTGCTGTCGGGGTGAACAATTGGAACAACCAGCTGAGGAGGCCCACGTGGAGGTTCTAGTGTCCTGCCAGATAGTATTGGAATCATAACTGATCTGACAATGTTATCCCTACAATGAATCAATTTGCATTCTCTTCCTAAACACCATTTCAATCTCGGAATCTTTTCATCCTTGAGGAAAATTGCAAAATTCAAATGGACCCTCCTGCTGTTAAGCAGATCGTTGCAGGATCAGGAAATTAGATGGTATGATTGCCTCCTCTACTTCATCTGATACTCCCATCCAATTCAAGGAGCGTAATCACACATAAGCCTTCAATTAATTATTTTCCTCGAATAATGTTCGCTTTATTGCGTCTCTAATGAAGCATTTAGCAGATCGAATGCCTTTTTAAAGCACGTTGAATTATCATTTATAAGGTTGGGGATGCCTCTTATGGGAGGTGGAGGGAATGAATTATGAGAGAGCATAAGAAACCACGGTCGTCAGGTCGAGTGCAAGTTCTGAATGTAAGGCACGCGTAGTTGTGCAAGTGAGCAAACAAATGTATCCTTTAAGAATTTCTTCCCCCAGCGATATAGAATCGGACTGCAACAGTCAAAATCACGTGTCGTATGCTCTTACCGAGAGAAAACGTTCTACAGGCAACTACAGGGATAGCAATTTTCCGTCTTTTCCGTTTTTTGCGAAATTGTTCTAATGTAAATATTTCAAATTTATGCATCCAAACCCCGGCTTTTCCCGATTTTCCGTTATTTTTCTTGGGTGAATTGTGATCCCTGGGCAACTGACTTACACGTTTCGGTTGACATGGCAGGCCTTGGATTCTATTCCACCTATGACATTTTTTTCAGTACTCGCTTGACCTTCTGATAGCCACTTAGCAGTACAAATGTTCCTTTTACCTTAGAAAGGGAGGAGAGAAGCACCGGTATGAATAACGTCTGAGTGCGACGTTCGGATGATCAACTTGTTGAAATATGAATTTCGTGGCAAAAGTATCGGGCAATTTTTCTTATATTCAACCACGTTTTGCAATCTCCAAGTCTGAATCGATTTTTGAATTTTTGCATCGTACCCCACTCTGGGCGCCATATCAAGAATATATATATATATATATATATATATATATATTAAGGAACCTGCTCTGGCGACAAAAGATGTTTTATTTCATCATCCCAAATGCAAAATTCAAAATAGGTTAATGCATGGCATGGAAAGTGCATGCACGTGAACTTTAAGAGGATATCTTCCCCGAGCACATGTAGATCTCGTCACAGCATAGTTGTTAATCATTTATGCACCAACTCTTCCACAAGGCCTAACAAATTAGCAAATCAACAGACGTGAAAGTATTGTATGCCTCACAAAAATCATTCCCACAATTCCGTCAGCCTTCTAGATTAATGCGGTCTGGACAGTCTTCAGCGTCGATATCAGCTATGCAAAATCAAGTTTTCATGCCTGATGGTTTCCTTGGAGACTCCCCTTGCTCAATGCCTTTTCGCAAATTTGAGGTGTCATAGCTCCAAATATCCCGAAGAACTAACAGGTGCAAGAAGTATTTTCTTCCTTCATCAGGTTCCACTTTCACTTAACTTTTATATCTATCAGTATAATATCTGAATGAATATGCACCTTAAATGAAAAATTAGATATGATGCAAAATGATTGGCTACCGATGTTAACTTGAATATTCTTAATTTGATTATGAATAAGAAATATCCATACCTTTTCCCAAGTCCTTCAGGAGTATAACAGTAGTAGAATCCGAATATATTTCCAAATTGTAGCCTAATGCTGAAAACCTGTGTTAGACATTTCGATGTATCATTTCATGTCCCAATATTGTAACACCTACATCGTCGGCTCTCACTCTTTATAGATGTGGCGGGAAGAGACAGGCATAACAGAAATGATGTTGGCGTACATCGGAGAGTTTGCAGAGTTTAATGGTTGGTCGAGTTGGAGGAATGTGGTTGTCGACATTCTGTCTTGTCATGAAGAAGTGAGACGGTAAGGTACAAACATATACTGTTTGAATGATTGAAAAAGTAAAGTATATCCCATTTCCTTTCAGCCAACGAGTTGCTGATGCGAATAAAATCTATGTCATCAACGACGATGAAGCAAATTTAGGAAATGAGGTAACCACCGTTCCGGCTGTAATCAATATCACAATATGACCACGAGCTGCTTAACCAATAAACCTTGAAAGTTCTGAAAAGCTTACCTGCAATCGAGAAGTGCATAGTTGATGTGTCTATAACATGCTTTTATGATTGATAGGTTAATGATAATGTCATGCATAAAACGTAGTAGATGATGTTGTCTTTGAGATAGACATTGCGCATAAGATAAAACAGCGTTTGAGCTATTAACCTATTGTGGAAGTTTCGATACCATCCAGTCAATGATATCACCCACTCACTCATTCCTTTTTTGGTACCTTGTTTCCTGAAGATACTGGGTTAGATAAATGTCGGCAGTTTTACATAAATGTGTACAGCATGCGGCGCACGTGTTCTTTTAAATTTGAAATGTACGTATTCACATTTGGTCTTCAGTAGATATCCACAGGGTAATGTGAAATTAAGTCCGATATTAAATGGCTGCCATGACGAAATGCCTTAGAATTGTAACTAAGTATACCATAGTAGCATAAAGTCACAAAGTACACCATAGTAGCATAAAGTCACTAAGTACACCATAGTAGCATTAAGTCACCTATACTGTATTGGAGCTGTTCACTCCATATTCCAGTACTTGTGAGATGGTCCATTGAAGATGCTGCAGTTTTTGGTACTAAATGATGATTCAAGGATGACTGTTTGTAATGTTTAAGTGTAGCGACTGAAGACAGCTCATTTTTTTCATTGTTTGGTCCCCTTAGGTAGAACAGACAACGCTGAATGGAATGGTACCACTCCCAAAGCGCTACGAGTCCGGGAGCATTGTGAAAAAAAACGAGTTTTCCTGTATCTCTTCTACACTTATGCACTACTGTTGAATTATTTGGCTAGTTATATGCGCGTAGACCTATCTTATATATGATATTAATTGCCATGGAGATGTAAAATCAGTTTAGATAGAAATTGTCATTTTAATCACCATTAAATCACATATTAAAATTTTTGTGATGGATATTTTCATTCCGAAACTGTTTTAGTATTCAATACAGACAAACGTCTAACTAAGTGTTGACGTTTTCAGAATCTGGCAATGCCAAAATCAACGACAGGAATGTTACCTCAACTATCTGAAGGTGAGCAGTCAGTTGATCACGTACAAGTGATTTTGTGTAAATTTTTAATGTTGTTTTGATGCGTATATAGAAAAACGAATACAATTATTGCTTCCACTCTTCCCGAGCGATAATCAAAAGTTTGAAGACGCTCGTGTGTTCATTTGAATACATGAGTGTCATGCCTCAAACCAGACCTTGAATTCCTCATGTACACATTCGAGTATATGTATATATACCCCCTTTTCTTCTTTTCATTTTCTGTTGTCACAAACTGCAAAATAGTTGGTACGTCTGCCAATCGTCTGTCTCGACGGTTTTAGTGATCACGTGACCATAGCGCCGTGGTGATTCCCACTCATTGGTCTATTTTTAAAAGTATCTACTCCACTTACAAGGTAATTAAATTAAACATCCCATCAAATCAAGTGTGTAAAGTAAAAATCCAGATGACTTAACTTTATTAATTAGTATAAATCAATCAAAGATTTCATCAATTTTCAGACAACGCTGAGTTTTGAAATTGATCTGTTTTGCCACTGAAAATTTTTTGCAGCCGTTATTCAGGGCAAAATGTCGCAAAATATTCATGCGATTTTGTTGCACATAAAAGCCGGTTGAGTGGACACTAAAGTTTATTTGAGAGAGGGCACGAGATATTGTGGTCAGGCGTAATTGAGCTAGTAGGGACGGAAAGATATCAAGAAGTTTTTCATTAAAGTTGCCGTCGGTCTTTCTTGCATGAAAGACACAGGCTTCCATAAATTCGTTGATCTATGCTTTTCCGACCACCACACATGAGGCAAAGATCTATCCGATTCAAAGTACCTTTCTGGACATACGCTGTTGATGATACAGTGTACAGACCTGCGATTAGCCCCAATTTCTCCCACAAATTGTATGAAGTCTCGGCCATTATGATCAGCACTGATAAGAATGATGAGGTTTATCAGCATTCGATATTCGGTGTGACATAACTACACATCACCGTACAGCGAAACATCAACAATGAATCAAAGCTCATTGTCGTTCCGTTTTTAAGTCACAATTCACTCAGCAACAGCCGAAAAAGGAGTTGTCATTGTACTTCATTGATTTTAAGTAAGGCCATCACTCAACTGCAACAGTGTGAGTGACAACTGGTTTGCAGTTTGTGCAAACGACTTCGCAGTTTCTATTCTGAGCTCAGTTCAGCCAAATCCACTCGTGATGACGTCAAATCTTCCGTGCCGAACTGAACATACGCTTTGCACGCGTGCCAACTACTTAACAGTTATTGACAACAGAAAGAGGAAATAAGTGTTCGCGATCTTCTTGGGGATTTTTACATGATGTTATTTTGACAAAAAGTATCAGATTTTAGGGAGCACAAGTCGTATTCCACATGTTTTCCATCACAGCTATGCAAAGATGGTAAAGGAGTAATAGGCAAGAGCATTATCATAATCAAGTGTAACCATAAAAAAGTGAAATCATGTATTTCGCTTAATCACCAATTTTTGATGAAAATTTTGTGCGCAGAACAACTTTGTCCTAGCATCGCTAACAACAAAGTACCAGCAATATGAAAAGTAGAAATTCTCCATTTTATAGCGGACATGCTTGTAAAAAGGCGATTGAAATTGTTAAGATAGTTGAAATTGAAATCATCTCACGTTCCAGGATCTGAAAGGCAGTCAGTTCAATCGCAAAATAGGATTAATGTGGTCACACTCATGAAATCTGAAGACAATTCCGTATCTGAAATGTTGGCTGAAGAGGCTAAAGAAATGAAGGCGCACGACGCATTGCTGAAATCGGAACCGTCCTTCCAAGACCTGGAATGTGATGCAATTATCATAGACGTGGATAAAGCTACAGGTTAGTGAAAGTTCTAATTCGATTGACTTGTTACTACACTAGGAGACAAATTGTTAGTCACGCCTTGCAATTTATCGCTTTGCATGATGGTACATCAGGTCAATGTACTAACGTAAGCGCATTACGTTTTGTCAATTAGAGGAAGCGAAAAAATCAATGAAATGACACCGACATAACACAGGTGCCAATTTTTCATGACGTCAGAGGTGTCAAAAATGTGCTCCAAAAGCACTAAATTGCAAAAAAATCAGTGTTTTGTGTATTACTTCGGTTCATATAGCCACTCGCTGTGACATTGGTGTAAGGAATAAGCTTCTAATCTCCTGCAGTGACAAGTTTCTTATCCAAAGCATTGGTAATTGTCGACAATCTTGGAAACCCTTGAAAATGGTCATGACCCCGTGAAGCTTTAGTGGTAGATACCCGAAGATATCAAGGTTGGGCCAAAACCCACCTAATGCCGCGCACACTGAGTTCCAACAGAGAGGACAGAAAACTCGATACTAGTGCGATGACCGGTTTCGTGTAATATCTTTATCAAATCGCATAAACTGAAGCACAGTACAATCGCTTACAGGCATTAAATACATTAGCTAAAAGTGTTCAACAAGTTGCGAATATTTATTTTTGATGGCATTTCTTTCCGATTAATCACCTCCTATGTTAGCAATACTGAAATGTTCTTATCTCAATTAATTAATGATAAAAATGTGACGTTGATATTCGCATATATGATTAGCAGTGGCGTACCGTCCATGAATGCAACTCATGCGGTGCATGAGGTTAATTCTTAGAGGAAACTTAGCGTGTCGCTCTAAACAGTTGAATGTACAATGCAACAGCTCATCCTTTTCAGATCTCTCAGACTGCCTCAAGTTTCGTTAATATGACTTGAATATCATCTCAGCAGTCCTCCCTGCAAGGAGTCAATTTCCTCAACGTGATTGCAGCTCTGACCGCGGATTCTCGCGGTCTCTGCTGTTGGTAGAAGGCGCGATGCACCGCCTAAATTCGTGTTTCCAGAGATGAAGGAAGGACTATCTGAATGGGAATCCTGATTACACAGATGGCGCAAGTTGAAACCTAGATGTTATGCACCGCGGCTGTGCGGTTTTCAGCTATGAAGCCGATGTGCGAAGCAGCAACAAAGAGCAATTCGCGCTGATGAATGAGGGTGTGACGTATTGCATTGGCGAACAGGGGAATTGTTGGGAATCTCTTCTTCGTGACTCATCATCGCCACCAGAAATAGGCCGGGTCTTTCATAATGGCGAAAGCTGATCGTGTCGCTAATCTTTCAGTTCAATGTCTAATGCAGAAAAAACTGTCATAAAGACCGGGCGGCCCACCACAGATCTGCCGTTAACAAAGTCTGGTTATGAGAGGAGATGGCAAGGTGTTTGTCAGATCTTTTCACACCACATCATATCAAAAGGACGAGTGACTGCGGATCCATCACATTGAATATACTGTTTTGTTGGTTTTGTTCAGTAGTTATATTTTTATACATAGCTACCACGTTTGATGTATTGATTAATTGCACTAATCGTATAACAGTTCTGGAAGACAATAAGGACTTATGATTTGGTGGATGCTCTGCGAATGTCTGCACCTCACGCCACTGATGATTTGACATGTGAATATGTGTAGACCTGATTCGAGAATTCGAAAACTGTTTTATTCAATTTACTGAAGGGAATACTTGAATATTGTTATATTATTTTTATTATTATTTTTCATATCATGTTTATATTATATTAATCACTAATATAAATTGCATGAAATTTTGTCTGTTACAGTTCTGTAGCAGGTATTATACTTGAGCAAACATGAATTACACACGTGAAGTCTAAAAATAACATTAATTAAATTGAGTATGATATAACATGAGTCACACTAGGTTAAATATGTAGCAGCTGATCTCCAATTTGATAACATGGGTATGGACATCGATGAACGAGTTTCTTAGTAACATAGTAAGTAGAGAGGGATAGTCAATCCTTTGAATACTTGCCTTTTGATGTTTATCAATGAGTTGTAAAGCAAATTTGATACCCCGGAAAATGTATTGCTGTTACCAGGGAAAATCCCAGAAAACCCCGAGAAAAGGATAATCAAAAATCTGTCGACACTGTAATAGCAAGTATGAATTCAGGGTTGTCAGAACTTCAGTTTAGAATCTGACCATTAGTGATTAGTCGGATTCTGACGCGAATTTGACCATTTTTACGCAAATGCGCCAAATTGAGAGCTTGTACACGAGTGTATATTATGTACATAAACACACACGAATTATTGTTTTTTCCCTTGATAATTCCCCTTGATGTCCCTAGATTGGGAATGAAGATTCAATTTTATTCATAATTTAGCTTCACAATGAGACAAATCCTTCCTATGCATGATTGTTATACACCAGGATAATTTATTGGCCTGTCAAACAAGTTATTGAGGTCTTGTGGATTTTTAGGTCCTCTGTACCAGCAGAACCAGTAGTGTGGGAAGTGGTTTTTGATACATCGTAGTCATCCCAAGCATTTTAGGGAGTTGAGACAAGTCGACATTAAAGGTAACTATCCGACTTCATCGAAGCTTAGTCAAAAACGCCACTGAATATATATTCTGATGATATTCAGATGTATGGCTTCTATCGCCCTGCCGATACCGATGCCCTAATCATCTAGATGATCATCTGCTTTTCTGATGCTTATGATTGATTAAGAAAGAACGCCGCCTCTCTGCTAGGCACAAGATTACTATTGGAATATTATATTATGGCAGTATCCATGGAGAATATCATGGAAGCATCTTTTATTGTCCTGTATCAGAAGGAGCGATCTAAGGAATGTTGTAATACAGTTTGAACATGATGTGTTTAACCTCCCATAACAGAGTAGCCTATAACCTCGAGTTCTCCTATAACAGGGTAGCCTATTAGGTCGCTATTTGTTCTCTATTTTTCTAAGTGTTCCCAAGTTAAAGGGGCATTTTTATTTTTCATTTTGATGTCATCAATTCGTTCCGTGCACTGATTAAATTCTTTCACCTACCCAAACTTACATGTGCATTGTATAGGCAACCTCTATTGGCAAATATGTTCTGTTAAGAGCTCAATCCAGAAATTCACGAAAATCGAATAGATTGTGGGTCACTCAGAAGCTCTGATACCAATTTATGTGCCGACAAATGAAGGCGTCACTTGTTGTTGTCAGGGGTCAAATAATTATATTGAATTCCAGACATTTACAGATCATCCGACTTAACATTGATTTGATGAATACAGGCAACATGACAGGAATGCTTTAGTCGCGGCGCAGCGACTCCAGTGCTGCGGGCATTCATTGCATCTTATTCTCTCCTGATTTGAAAATCAACATTTCATTACACCTGTTTCACTATATTTATACATAGAATATGATTCGAGTGGGATTGATAGCAAGAACGCATGATCCATTGGATATAGAATCATATTTTGAAATTGCTTTCATTGTGAATTGCTTAAACACCTGAAGTTGAGAAATAATTAATAATTGGTTTCTATTCTCTTTCAGAACTGCCTTTCAATGACGAAAGAATTGAAATCCCAGTTAAACCTGTATCTAACATTGCAAGTACAAGTGATGGTTTTCAGCAGAACGATGAACTTTTGGAAGAGAACAACTACAATGCACAATATCATGCTTCCTCCTTGCAGCATCCAATGGCGAAAATTTTGACTAGAGTAGGAGTACCGAGAATACGATGTCCAAAAGGACTCAGGGTATCTCATTCTTGTAGCTTCTGTACGAAATCCTTCTCTAGTTCTTCGGAAAGAACACAACATGAACGTATACATACAGGAGAGCGGCCTTATGCCTGCAGCTACTGCGGACAGCGATTTGTTCAGAAGGGAAATAAGGACGATCATGAACGCTCAGTCCACAAGGGCATCAGGCGATTCTTCTGTCGCATCTGCGGAAGATCATACACACGCAATAGTTCAAGAAAAAGGCATGAGTTAACATTTCATAATAGAAGCATTTTGTAATTAATCAACTTAATAACTGGTTTTGACCCGTCTTCGAACACAAAAGGCTTCCTTTTCAAGTATTTATCAGTTAATTATACATAATTAATGTTTTTTATCATCATTTTATTTAAAGATATATATTTTCTCGTTTACGCCGTTGTTTGAGGCGTCATACCAATCGCTTTGCAGCATAAAGCTGAGTTGTGCTGTGAACCTTCCTATATTGTATGCCAATCTCAAGTTAAGATTTCTGTGGAAACATGATGGATTTAAACATTTAAATGAAAATTTTGCGAATTATTTAGTCCATTGATATATTCTACGGTCTCATAAATATATTTGAACATGCTTCAAAATTCTAGGTCAGCTTATGATAATATTATTGTGTTAGAAGAGTTTATCCGTCCTTGTTTATGATAGTTGAGTATTGAAAGTGATTTTAATAGATTGCAACCGGATCTAATCTATCGCTTTGCACTTCTCTGCAGATTGTTGTTGCAATACAAAAAGTACCCGGTATTATCAAAAAGTTTTTATTATAACTGTTTGGTTCTCTGTATTGATATCAGCATTGGAATTAATTAATGCTGCTTCTTTTGCAACGTAAAAATATAATCATATACTCGTATAAGCATTATGGATTTATTGTCCTGTATCAAAAGGAGCGATTTAATAAGTGCTGCTATAAAGTTAATCTAGTTGTTTGAAATAATTGAATTGCTATGTTCTGGTTAATTGTTGATACATATAAAGATGCATAATGAAAATTTAGACAAGTGGTCCAATCGGACGAACATTTCGTTTCATCTTTTATATAATCGTATATCTTGCAATCTATAAATCTCAATATATTGTTAGATTACGCTAAATTTTTTACCACGGATTACGAAATACAGTTTTCATAACATCTCTGTTTGAGTGTATGATTTTGACTGTGTTCTGTGATGAAGCATGCATTTGATTGTACATTGTATCAAAGTGAAAATATAACGCAATTTCAAAGTCATCCGCAGCTGCATTTCCATTCAACTCTGTATATATGCACAGTTTTATGAAATTTCGTCAGCTTATGTAAGTGACCATTTTTGTTTTTGCCACTCCTGCCTTTTATACCGCTTATCTATCATCATGTATACTTTGAAATTTAATGCACAAAATGGAAACTCGTACAACAAAAATCATTTGTTTTTATTTCTGACATGTATTAACAATTTTCATGTGTTAGCTGTTAATATCAATTTCAATTACCAGGAATGACATAGCTTTTATTAGAAGTAGGGGTCTCAATCAGATAAGTTTATCGGGTTACTTGGGGAAGCACGTACTTCATTTTTTTCCATGGAAAACCCTTCACCCGAAATCTACAAGAAAATTAATCTTGAATATGTTATGATTAACATTAAAACCAAACTGAGAAAAATGTTATGTGATGATGAAAGCTTGATGATATTTTTTCAATTAATTTCGGTTGCATAAAAGCAGTCGTGGTTCAGATAGTCAGAGCGACAGGTCTAAATAACTTTGGACTACATGTTCGAGTCCTACAAGCCGGCTCCAAAGCATTGATATTGATAATTAGACATATTGATATGTATTTGTCACTATTGAAATATCAATAAAATTCATTCATAAATTGAGGGTTTCAAGATACTTGTTTGTCATTTCTTATGTTTATTTTTATATAACTGCGAACAGTTTTTGCTTGGTTTGTTATGGTGAACACAATTTAAGTCCAATTGAACATCAGCACCGCGACTCTGACCAGGATTCGAATATATTAGCTAGAAAGCTAAACAAATGATCCATCCACTCGATCGGAACGATGGTACAAAAGCAACGTTGATAAAGGCCAAGGTCAAGTCATTATTCTACACAGCATGGTTGGTTTTGAATACTATCGCGGATGTGGCAGTGAACTGTTGTCAAGCCAACGGCTACTATTAATCAATAACGCATAATTGAAATCCTATTGTTCGTTCTATTGCACCAATCAGTTAATAAAAGGAGAAATTAAAGTGGAAATTCTTAATAAAGCTAGACGCTGACGTGGGGAGGCAAGGCACAAACCACAATGTCTTGTCAATAAGGATAGATTGCTTTATGAATCAGTATGCCACCTGATTTTTTATAGTTTATTGAGTCCCCTCAGATGTTTGATGGCAGCTGACGGGAGGTTATTTAATTTCACAGTGAATCTCACTTCAGTTTGTGTCATCTCCCCGAGAAAAGATAAGCTGCTAAAAATATGTACAGTCTATTTGCTAAAGGATATGTACAATTCCGAGCTTTCGCGAGCCGGCTCGCACTGTCAAGGTTTGGCAGGAGATGCCAAACCCCTCAGATGCATAAAAATAAACCAGGGTGCCGGCAATCTGCAAAGACCAGGAACTCTGTGATTTATCCTGGAAAAACAAATAATTTTTACAAATTAATAAATTTACTTAAAATTGATCATAGATTAGAGTAGGGCTCCTACCGGATCACCGGCTCATTCGGCTCATGAGCCGATAACTGTTATCGGATCGGCCCATATTCACGACTTTTTTTATCGGATCGGCCCCTGGCTCATGCCCCATGAGCCGAGCCGATGAGCCGGTAAATGATCCGATAACTTTAAAGAAAATTTTCCTCTCGTGAACCAGTAATCTGTGATTAGTTTAATGTATGGAGCTAGAATATGGAGTCAAATGCATTCAAGTGTTATTTCTAAGTTAAGATATGTCTCTTCTATGAATACCTTACATACAGCTGACTGTTCCTAAAATTTCTTGTTTCGACTTCTGTTTTTATGTGATGTTTTATATGTTCGTGTGATATTAATGAGAGCAGTGCAAGTTCGTTGTTGATTATTGTTTGAGGGGTACACTTTCGATGACTGCTCACTATACCATGGACAACTAGAGGGAGAAGGACTTATCACTGTATCATTCAGAACGTCAGATCTGCCATAATAGTAGGTCAGGCGAACGAATTACCTCAACGGGAGAAAATGCAAGTTTTGCAGATTAATGCCTCTAACTTTTGAACCACTGACCCTATTGACTTCATATTTGAAATATTGATGATTCAGGGCATGGGCATCATTTCTTCTATTCATGTCACCTTCAGATTCTCAAAAAAACGTTAATCAGCGTGCGAACATTGGTAAGATGATAAAAATTGACAATATTTCTTGATTTTGATCGCCTTTCAAAAATTTCACACGCTGACTAACTTTTTTTCGTAGTGAGAATCTGAAGGTGACATGGATAGAAGAAATGATGCCCACGCCCTGAATCATCAATATTTTTAATCTGAAGTCAATTGGGTTAGCGGTTCAAAAGTTAGAGGCATTTGATGTGCGAAACTTGAATTTTCTCCCGTTGAGGTAATGCGTTCGCATGACCTACTATGTCAGCAGATTGACCCTCTGTATGATTCGGTGAACACTCCTTCTTCGTCCATGACTAAACCTTCCCACATTGACTGATTGACGTCACTCACCAGTCAAAGCACTTAATTATGATAATTAAACAGTCGTAGGCATTAATTTCATTACCGGCTCACACCGGCTCTCGGCTCATTTACCGGATCATGACCCTTCGGCTCTCGGATCACGCATGAAGTTATCGGATCGGCCCTCGGCTCATGACCGTGGGCCGAGCCGGTAGGAGCCCTAGATTAGACTCAGTGAATTGAGAAAACATATTGTAGAATTGAAACTGGATTTTGGGAGAAGAAGATGAAGGTGTAAGAACGATAAAAATCTGATTTTAGATAATAATGGTTTCAATATTATTCTGAGCCTCAAATATTTCGCTTCTCATCCTTTTCTGCTGTCAAACCACAAATGATATGGATGCGTTTTTCTATGCATGGAAGTCAAATGAAAGTCTATAGACCACACATCTATATGTCGTCTCTTAATCGACGTCCATACCAAAGGTATACACGTCGATGTGATCTATGGTGAAGATTTATAATTGAAGTCATTTGTTGAAATATTTTCTCTCTTAATGGTGGCAATAACGTTAATAAATGTAGTGCGCCGAATATTGATATAATTGAATCTGATAATCAAAATTTGGCTCCGTGACAGTTGCCGTCACTACTCTTGTCTTACTGTAACTTCCTGCAAAGGAGGAAAAAGTACATGCAAGAAAAATACATACCATAGCAGATTAATTGCATAGCACATTCACAACATGGCATGTTAAAAGCAAAGCACATTTACGACATGGCACATAATTATCATAGCACATTCATAGCATGGCACATTTTTATAGCATAACACATTTATAGCAAGGCACGTTTTTATAGCACAAAACATTTATAGCATTGGCAGGTTAACAATTCAACAATTCATGATTAGTTGACCCGTAACCCCGAAGTCTTAGATCAAGTATGTTAGTACCAAACGATTCGCCATATGCGACTTCCGATAAGTGTGAAAAACATACCCGAGCTCTCAGAACAACATTACAGAAGTTACACTGATTTTTTGATAGCACACCTTTCAGACTTTTCGAAGATCAATGTCTCGTTGCCCTTGACCTCGAGGTCGTACGTCAAATCTTTTGGTACCAAACGATTCGCCATGTGAGACTTCCTATTAGTGTTTAATACACACCTAAGCTGTCTGAGCATTATTTAAAAAGTTATAAGTCGTTTTTAGAATTTTTTTTCAAAATTCAAAAATCAATGACTGGTTGACCTTGACCCCGAGGTCGTAGGTCAAATCTGTTGGTACCAAACGATTCCCCATATGCGACTTCCTATTGGTGTGTAATAGATACCTAAGCTCTCTGAACAACATTTCAGAAGTTACATGGCTTTTTATAAATTCAAAATGGCTGCCGTTTGAGCACAAAGCTACCGATCTGAAACGTCCAGATTGCCTTTTGGGACTCCCAAGACATCAGTCTAACTGAAAATCAACACCGATTCTGTTCACGGTTTTGATACTCATTTTCGGTCTGGCTCATGGACTATATGTAGATCCACACTTTCTGGTGCATCTTTATTCATGAGAGTGAAGCTTTTTTTTGCGTCACTACTCCCCATTCTGGGGGCTTGGACGGTGCTGACATAGTCAGACTTATGGAGCGTTGTAGTACTTTTAGTCCGGATGCCCTTCCTGCCAACTTCCAATGACACCTTCGGGGCTCGACCTCTGGAACAAAAGATCGCTAGGCCAAGCACTTAACCACTGTGCCACGGAGACCACAGTGGAGATATAGCTATAGAGTGATATAGCTATAGAAATGTCGCGTCAATTAGAATGTTGCTTTCACAAATGCTTTCTGGCTGGAAGTAACCAATTGAAATTTTCCATCTAATGTAGGACCAGTACCACATTTTACAAAGGTAAGTACCATAATGTCGGAAACTTCAATATCAGAAAGTTGATGCTTCAAGAGTTATGGCTATTTTTGCATTTCGATCATTTCCTCGACCAACCCTTCACAATTATCAAAGTCTTCTTCATCTATTTGTATGTTCCAAATAATTGCGATCTGAAAGTCCGCTTGTTTCTCTTGTTCCATCAGCACAAGAAAAATGAAAGATTGGAAATTACGCAACACTTCCCATTTCCTTTTTGATTCGATTCCAAGATGGATATACTTTCAATTGTCTATCGAGGTCTCCAAGTTCATCCATTGCAATACTTCGAGATCTGTCAGTTTGAAATAACTTCTCCATTCTTTAATGGATGAGCAAGATGAAAATGAAGATGCAGAAAACAAACTGCGCTTTCTAAATGTCTGAGAAATGTATCCCCTTCGCAACCGGTGGCCGTTTCAGTCCTATCTGGAAATGTCACGAGGATGCCTTGGTATGACATGATTGTTCTGAGATGGGAAGAACCAAGTTTTGTTGGATATTCAAAATCTACTTTTGTTAGCATTTTGCGATGTATTTTGATCAGCACATGCAGATAATCTTCAGACAAGTGAATCTATTTACTTCTATTTTTCTTTTTTAGAGGTGACAAAGTAGGTCAGGCACTGAGTTAACTTGTACCAGTAGCAAAAGCAATTTGATAACTTTGATATCGAACAATTGAAACAGGCAGTGCTGGGCTACAGTTTGCAAAAGAGGGACGAGACTCTAACCTTACTGAAAGCACATAAGAGAGAACTTAAATGAAGTGAAAGGCAAATCACAAAAGTGCTCAAATTCATTCCTATTCTTCATTTCGGGTTTTAATCGTTTTGCGCAATAAGCCTCACCAAGACACTAATTTGTATTATCATTTTATGCCTTTTTCGTCAGGTTGGAGTCTGGTTCTACTCCTGGTCAATTGTAGCCCAGTACTGCCTGTTTTAATTGTTCTATGTCTGTCAAATCAGAATTATCAAATTGCTTTGTTTTTGTTACTGGTACAAGGTAACACAATGTTATCTGTCAACTCTACCTTTTATTTCTATGTAAATGGATTCCCTTGTCTGAAGATGATCAGTATGTGATCGAAAAATATAAGTACGAAAAAAATAAGATTTTGAATCTCCAACAAAACTTCGATCTTCCCAACTCTACACACTGCTGTGTGGAAAATTTCAGACCGGTTGCATCTCCGTGAGAAGTTTTGTACCATAAACCTTGAACACATTATATGAATCGCATCAGTCTATTGATTACGTGGGGAAAGTGTTTCGAATTATTTTTCTAACCATCAGTGATACATTAGCAAGTTATGATGAGTTCATCAACATCAGATGACAACGAAACCAATCAGACATCATCATTCTTCCAATCATTCTGTTTTGGACAGCCTTGAAATGATTTTCGACAAGGTGTCTAAATTGACCAGACAACCAGGGTATTCAACCGATTCTAATGCATGTAGTCGGGTATCATATAGTGTATATCTGAGAAAGAAATCGAACGTCTACCGGGCGGAACATCATGATTATCCCAAACAGACAATTCCGGCACCTGCTTCTCGCATAGGATAGTTATCGTGGCTATCAAAGAGCGCGCGAGACGTGATGATGTCTAATTTATCATGATCATTGCCTTCTTTGCTTAACCACTGCTAAGAGCATGTCACTGCGTTTTGTCTCGCATAGGTATTCATGGCATGCGAATGATATTATATTTTTCAATGAGATGGTTGAACCCACAGCAAAAGTTCGAAAGACCTTCGATTCTTTTCTCCTCCACTTACCGGTAAGTTCCACCCGACTCTCTGCATTTAAGTTACCCCCCCCCCCCCAACGCACATACTCTATCATTCTGGTCGTACTACACTGCTGTCGCTATACATCTGATAGAATCATAGAAAGACCCTTGTATATAATTTTTGGCTTTGTAAGATTATACGCCCGGTGTGTAAAAGTCACTGACCCTGAAGTATTTGAACTGATGTCTGGGATCATGATCCGATCTCGGACTGTAGGATTGTATATTCGCATTGAAAAGCACTTTAATTGAATAATGGACCTCTGTTTTTTGCCTGACGATGGCAATCGGCTGAAAAGCCTCGCGCTTTTAGCAACAGAAAAATGGATGTCAAGATCTGTTTTTTGGGCTTCCATGATGTGCCGACAAGTAAAAGCGTCATTTGTTGTCAAGGATTCTAGAAATTACATTGAATTCGATGCATTTACAGATCATCACAATTTACATTTATTTGATGAATACAAACAAAGCATTACTCTATAATCGCAGCACAGAGACTGCAGTGTTGCGACACTCCCGCCGCCAAAAATCCTATGTACAAATATTACACACACATGATTGTAAAAAAGTTCCACACTTTCAGATGTCCGGATCGATCGAGTGAGTGATTGAGTAGAAGAAGATCACATGAACGTTACTCAGAGTTACTCAGAAGATTTCACACATCATAGACGTATCAATCAAATGTCAATAAAATCACCGAAGTATAGAAGAATAATTCATTGAATGAATAATATATATCAGAAGTTTCTCACTTCTGCACCGAAACGCAACTGATTCACATTATGAAAGTTAAATTGATGTCACTGAATGAAATACGTAATGTGCTTTTTAAAAAATGCTATCACTAATTCTATAGATTACAGCAGTGTACCGTTGTTCACTGTTAATGTCACTGTCATTAGTCACTTAAGCCATTATTGCAATCATTGTCAATGTTATCACTGCTCATGTTCTTTTGGAACGGGTTCAGTAGTTTTTCGTTTGCCGCACTTTTTGCTTGTCTTCCTCGCACCCGCGGATTACTTTCATTGTGTACCTGTGCGTTTAGTTCGTGAGTATCAGAGTTAGGTGGTTCCGCATGTTCCACTGTTTCGAGCGGGAATAGTAAGCTGATTGCTCTGCGAGAAATCACACCATTTGCCAATTTCACTTCGGCAACTCTTGTTTCACCGTCTCTACTCTTGATCAAATTTGTGATTCTTCCCAATTTCCATTGACTTCTTCTTAAATAATCGTCTTTGATAGTTACTATCATACCAACAGTTGGTGCCATTTCAGAATACCTTGAACCTTTTAGCTTGCTTTGATAACGCTCCCTCAAGCCTTTCAAATATTCTTCTTGCCATAACATCCAAAATTGATCAAGAAGTTTCTGCCCTGTTTCCCAAATATTTGCATAAGCTTCCTCAGTAGAGCCCTCATAAATGAAGTCATTGGTGTCATCACTCATTATAGGCATTCCAACGCAGAAACTCATAGACACAAAGTCGTTTGGGCAGATTGGTCTTGAACTATTTCTGTCAGAGTCGATATAAACAAGTGGTCTGGAATTCACTAATGCCTCCACTTCCGCTAGGATTGTTTGGAGCTCAACTAAGGATGGGAATCTGCGACCAATTACTTTTCTTAGAGGCTTTTTTACAAGCGCAACTAATCTTTCATAAAAGCCACCGAACCATGGGGACTTTTCTGGAATGAATTTCCACGTTATGTTCTCCGCTGTCATGTAACTTGTTATGACTTCATTAAATTCCGGTCCTTTCCAATGTTTCAGGAGCTGATTAGCCAATTTGAATTGCTTTGCGTTATCTGAGTAAATTAGCTCTGGTGTTCCAAATCGCGCGACAAAGCGTCTGAAAGCCTGGATAAAGGATTCAGTTGTCATATTCTCGACGACCTCCAAGTGGATGGCTCTCGTAATGAGACATGTGAATAAGCACACCCAAACTTTCCGTTTTCCATCATTACCTCGAATAAGAATATGTCCAAAATAGTCCACGCCGCAATAAATGAATGGAATATGTCTTGTTACTCTCTCTGCAGGCCAAGCTGGCATCTTCGAAGGTTTAAATGAGCACCCAGAATGCTTCCTACACACGCGACAGTCTTTTAGCACAGAATTGATAGCTCGTCGCTCACTTGGAATCCAATACTTTTCTCGCACTTTGGAGAGTACTTGACTTGCCACTGGATGCAAATCATGTCTTTCATGAACATCTCGAATGATTAATTTGGTCAAATAATGATCTTTTGGCATCTTAGACTCATAACTCAAATCAGAATTCGCAAGTCTTCCAAAGCTTCGAATAACTCTATCGTATGTTAGTTTCAGACCAAGTTGCCTAATTAGTTTGCTATCTCGATTGATCGTCAATAACTCCAATTGTTCTGCATAAGTTGATGACTGAATTAACTTGATCCACTTCATTAGCACTTTTTCTGTATCTGAGGGAGAGATTGTCATAGCTGGCCGTTTACCTTGCATAAATTCGATAGCTTTCTCAATGAGCACGCAGACCCTCAACACTTTCGACAATTTTGAGTATCTTTCAATATTCATTCCGTCACCGTAGGGTGAGATTGAAATCGATCGATGAGACTCCGCATAATGAAAAAGCATCAATTTTTCTTTGACAAGTTCTTCTTCGTACTCATGTTCCATCGAGGGAGTAAATGGCTGCAAATTCCACTTAGGCCAATTTTCAGAATTCCGCGAAAGCCACCAGCAGTTGTCTGTGATCAGAACTTGTGAACAAATTCTTCGAGTCAGTTTTTTAGCAGGATTTTTCAGAGTATTTATATATCGAAAATCAAACTCACTTGCTTTTCTCTTGATTTCTTCGACTCGATTGCGTACAAAAACGTTCAGTGTTTTCTTGCATGTTATCCACTGAAGTGCTATCATTGAATCAGACCACAGAATGCACGACGAAATCAGCTGTTTAATTTCATTTCTTATAATGGTCGTGATTCGAACTCCAATCAGTATAGCCAGGAGTTCCAGTCTCGGTATTGACAAACTCTTTTTCTTGTTCTTGGAATTGAAACACGGTTTTGGATTAACCTTCGCCTTGGATATGATCAGATGTGTTCTATGTTGAGTGCCATCGAAGTATCGGACATATACAACAGCACCATAAGAATTTTCTGACGCATCTGTAAAACAGCATGACTGCATCTCTTGATTGCCGCCTACACCTATGTGTCTGTTGATTTTGTGTTCGAAGATGATTTCAAGGTCGGCACATAAAGAAATCCACAGCTTGAATAATTGTTCGTCATCAATTATTTGTTCTTCATTATATCCCTTGATACATAATGACTGAAACAGAATTTGGAATTGTATCAAAACAGGATTATAGTAACCGTTAGGGTCAAACGCTTGAGAAAATGTCTTCAGAACGTTACTCCTGGTAAATTGTACTGTGCGCAGTGGAAGCGTGCTGGGCCCATAGCCCAGAGGTCCGTGGATCGTAACCACGCTCTGCTACCATTTTATGTGGCGACAAGTAAAAGCGTCATTTGTTGTCAAGGATTCTAGAAATTACATTGAATTCGAAACATTTACAGATCATCACAATTTACATTTATTTGATGAATACAAACAAAACATTACTCTATAATCGCAGCACAGAGACTGCAGTGTTGCGACACATGATGATTGTGATTTTTTCACACTGCATTACTCCACTCGCATGTGATCGATGTATTAGATTTAACTATTTCATCTATGAATGATACCGTGAAAAGTAGAGCATAATCATATTGGACACTGATTCGCGTGATTCACATGAGCAATTCTCATTAATCCAGATAACTGCACATAACCTATCAAATCGATAGAACACAACATTTAGACAGGGAAACCTTAAAAATTGGCTAGAAAAGTTAGTATAGATCACTTGGAATTTCACATAAATTGTCCTGGAAAAACCTGGGATTTTGGTTTCGAATAGCCGCGCACACCCTGTAAAAGCGGACTCGGAATTCCCTTCAAATGTAGGGTTTTGCACTTATTTCCTACCATTTTTTAACCAAACACCCTATTGACTTAGTCCTTGTGGAACACATGCTTCAGGGCAGAGATGAGCATTTCATCCTATGAGGTCATAGCAGTGGCTTGAATTCGACACGTCTTGATAGACTTACGGGCAAACTATGTGCCTCATTTTGGATGTTCGTTACACAATGTCGCCAAAAGTAAATTAATGAATTTCACCGGCTTTCACCAAGCTATCGTGCCATACTCGTATATAGAACCGCATTCAAGTCTGCAAGCGGCACATGGCATGTACATTGCATGGCACATGACAGAGATTCTGTCATGCAGCCAGGCAAACCGGAAACAGCGCTCAAAACAGTGCCTGAAAACTTCACATTCCTTTCCGCTGAATAGTATTGAATTCGTCGTAGTTCGGGTCTAAGATTTATGATAAATTGCCACCTGATATATGTCAAGAAAAGGCTCTAAATTCAGAAAATTATGTTGTGACTTTTAAGTGGTGTTATTGATTATTTGTATTGTTCTTACCATCATCTTACCGCACATCGTATGCCATTTCTGATGCTCGACCACATTGAAAACACATCTGATGTGTCACAAAGGTAGATAGAGCATTTTCTTTCTTTTAGACCAAATCTCAAAAGGAAAAGAATTTAGTCAGCGTGCCGAATTTCGATCATTTGACATTTTTTCCTATCGAGATTTGGTCTATGGCATATAGAAACAAAATGTAAAAGACGAAGCAAGACGAAGTGTTCTCCCATTATTGACAATGGGATACATCGGAAATATGACCACATATTAACGGCTTGTAATCGAACGGAATCAGGGCTTCACACCGTTTAATGACAACGTCAAGACGCTTCTCTGTCCACCATGCTTCCAAGAATAACTTTCTTCTCCAAGCAGTTGGTTCTCCAAGAGGAAGACAGTTGGAAATCAGCGCATCATATTATAAGCAATGATTTAGTTGCTCAATGAAAAAATCTGTCGAAATCTAATAAAAAATCTTTTGAACCTATATACACGTAAGTAAAGATTTTGAAAGACACATTATGGTTTTATCAATGTATCCATGTGTTTTGTCAGAGGCCGCTGTTTATCGATGCATACTCTATAATAATTTATTACCAGTTATAACCACTTAGGCCCAAATTCATTATTGTCGTATGACTGCTTGAAACCATCATGACACACTCACATAATGGCAAAAGTACACATGTAACTCTAGCTTTAGCAATATATTTTTTGACTCCTGTACTTGTAAATTGTCACTGGTCTGGATATTCTTTCCTTTTGCAGTTTATCTTTACTTTCATGATTTTGTTTTGAGTAGTCGAAATTTGCAGGGAACGAGTTTGATACGCCTATTTTAAAAAACAAATATCATTTTTCTCATACCTTTGTGTATGGACCGAGATGCGATTTTCCCTATAGCTCGTCTTTGAATAGAAAGCACACTAAAACTGTAGAAAGAACCATAGAATCGCTGACGGTATTTGGGATAGTGCGGAATCTCTTCCATAGGAGATCACGTAATTATTGACCGTCTTCCTATTACTTTGAAACAATTACTCATGCATTATTTGCGAAAAGTAATCATAATTTAAGGAACATAATTACTTCAATTACATGAAATTTTTCTGTGAGGGCACATATTCGTTGATATTGTCATTAGAATTCTTGTCTGAATGAAAGAAAAAAAAGCATTATTCACACTCGAGACACATTACGCATGGCACCAGTTTTCAATGTGAAAGAAGTGCAATGTGCGTTTTTGAATCTAAGTCTCCATTCATTCTTATATCTCTATTATTGTGGTTATGCTTCAAATCAATGATGAACAATTTTCGTATTTAGAATAGGCTTGATACAAATCCATCAATTTTAGATGTGGCGTGAGGAGATTGGAATAACGGAGATGATGCTCTCTTACATCGGAGAATTTACTGAATTTCGTGGTTGGTCGAGTTATCGAAGCATCGTTATTGATATTTTGGCGTGCCATGAAGCAGCTAGACGGTGAGCAGTACTTTACCAACCAATTTGACAGTATTGCCATTTGCATCATGTTTGCGCGTATTTAAACATGATATTGGCATAGATATTTGTATACATGGCAGTCAGCCTTGCAATAGCTGAAAGACATGATCAGTTTTGCAGGGATGGTCCGATGTGACAAAATGTGACAATTTAGGAATCTCGAAAAAACGTGACAAAATGTGACAAAATGAAATTCTACTGAGTATTTGTCGACATTTGCCCGGGTCTACTTACATCTGATGACATTATGAATTAATTTCTTGAAACTTTGACACATTTCAGGTCAGATGGACCTTTACAGATAAATGAGATGACCTTATTTTGTTGAATGTTCTTTGAGAATGTATCTATGATTTTTATGAATATGTAGATAAATGAAAATAGGCCTTGGGTATAGGCGTACCATATTCCTAATATTTCACAAATCCTTTTCAGATGTTTCGTGAATGAACTCTCCATTCTCATGCTAACCGTTTCTCACTTCTGCTTCTTACGCTGGAATCTACACATATGTTTAGAAAGAGCTAGGAAGTACTGTTATCGATCTGTTGACTATTGAACCGAATCACTGTAATTGATTTCTGCCATTATCCTTGACACTTAATTCATCAAAGGAATCTTTCTTTGTACATAAATTGGTAGTTTCAATCTTTCGGCATCTAAACATCGAAGTCGGTAGGTTGGGTTTCTGAGTGTTGAGGAATTTTAAGTTGGAGAATGTTTTTTGTGATTCGCTAGAATTTAGGAGGATATGTATTAAAACCCATACGAGTTACTATTATCCTCGCTCTTTCCAAATAATGCATGTATTTTGAGTAGCGGATACATTTTCAAGATATGGATAATTAATTCATTCTTGATTACATTTTTTGGTCATTTTTTCTATATGTAATACTGTCTTCTCTTTGCATATTATGTCAGTGATGCAATTTGTTTATAAAGTTGTTATTTTTTTACTTTTACATTGTGGCCAAAGAAGTACAATCAAATTAGAAAAGACGACATACGCTTGCAGATGCTCTCTTGGATTTTTTGTTATTCCAATTTTTGTAAATATAGATACGTTGTGAATTACTCTACTGTTGATATCAGCCTTTTGATCATGTACACTAGTTGGGATGGGATTGTGTACTACCTTTGATGTACACAATACGCAGGTACTAATCTTAATGATATGAAATTCAGTACAGAGGTTAAGTGAAAAGAGCTTTTCCGTCGCTGTAGTATTTAGACCGTAGAATGAGTCGATCGATGTCTATATTTTAAGCTCCAGGTACCAAATACCAGAGATAAAGAAATAAAGGAATAGGCTTGCGCTGTGGAACTGCATTGCGCGCCTAGGATGTATTTTCACATGTCAAAATTGAATTTTGGTATGTGACAAAATGTGACAATTTGTCATTTCCGAAATGTGACAAAATGTGACACAAGCCCTGAAGTTGCGGACCATCCCTGGTTTTGTAAAGAGCAATTTTCTGCGACCGTGTAGTATTTTATTCCCAATATTTCGGCTTAGCCTTTATTAAGGGATGCAGACAAGGAAATTATAGTGAATGTCATTAAGAAAATTTAAACTAATGGAATGCAACCTAGAACCTTAGTAGAGCATGGACATTGAGACATGTTAACACAGAACTTTGACAAAAATATCATTCTTCATATTGCTAACTCTTTGAATCCTTTTATCCAGTTTACATTGAAATTACCCAATAATAGCTGCCAGCCATTTTTATACCTGACTGTCAACTTTTGTCCTGTAAAGAAAACGTTTTCGACTTCTTTACTTTCCAAAATATGTCATTCAGGACACATTTTACCTTGGTCTTCACATGTACTAATGTCGATTAAAAGGAATGTGATCACCAACGAATTCAGAAGAGCAATCCGAAATTCATCAAACAAACAAGAACAATCAATTGGAATAACGGATATAAAACAAAAGTTTGTGAATAATGGATATCCATTGCGAATGATCAATGATTCGCTGACATTTTATCTGAATAATAAACATCAGAGAAATAAATCTAAGAAAGAAAGACAACAACCGCGAAACATAGTCTTGGCCTTCATAGACAGCAAATCCAAACGATTAACGAACTTGTCAGAAGAACTTGCCAGTATTCACCAACCCTCCATTGAAACGTCTGCTTAAGAAGAAACAAAGCAAGTGCTATTATGAAGAATGCAAATTATGCAAGAATGGAATAACTAATGGAGAATGTAACACCTAAGACTGTATACCTAATACAATGTAACAACAACGAATGCGACAAACTATATGCTGGGGAAACCTCGAGAACAATGAGATCAAGAATTAATGAGCATTCAAAAGGCCCTGAATCTGAAGTTTGTAAACATCTTATCACACACAAGTCCATCACATAGTCAATACGTGTATTACATCGAAACTTGCAGCACATGGCTCAAAGAAAGAGGGTCGAAAAGAAAGAGATAAAAGCAAGGCCTACCGAAATGTTACTCAATCTTATTAATTCTGTGTAACTTCTAGTCTTAAGCTACGTTCAAACACGAGATCTGAGACCTGAGACTCAGGCAATCATCCAATCAAACGGCAAGATTACAGTTTCCGTCGTCCATTTCAAACGTCAATCAAAATTATGCTGCGACTAACTCCACGTAGTCTGAACAGTCCTGAGACATGCCTGAGACCCACTAGCTTCATCCGTTGTCGTTTGTGCGGGGCGACCAGGGGGAGGCTCACCACATTTGCTGAGAGATAGTGTGAACGGTACTGAGACAAGCTTCCCTCAATTTTCTGAGAGAAGCCTGTGAAACAAACTCCACGATCCTTGTCTCAAGTGTGAACAACCCTGAGACCTTCAATTGAGACAACGACCATGTCTCAGCAAAAGTTGTACACGTTTCAACTTTTCTGAGACTTCCTTGTTATCAACATCCAACTGGATTGTGTATTCGACGCTCATTTATTTTGTACACATATACGCGGAATATTACTTTGTGCTCATGTGTTTCTGTTGGTTGCACAAGTCAATTCAGTCTAAACTAGTGATTCATTTGATGTCATTTACGATATTTATTATACTTGTAAATATTGTCATGTTTTGCATCTTTCAGAAATCTGAATTTACGATGAATCAGACAGAAACATAATGAGGCACGTACAGGCTACTTTAACTTGATTGATGAAATTAGTTTTGATCTATATCATGGTGGCCATGTTTTTTTACTACCAAAAGCGGGACACTAAATAGTCAGTAGTAGAAAAAACATGAAAAACAGCGGACTTGCATCTACATGTTCGTAAAGATACGCAATAGTCAACTTAATGTCAATGCGTTGAATCGCGACGCGCATAAAATTTCAGCAAGCAGGAATCTTTTAATTAGGATTTCTTCGGTTAATTCATTCCCACATGCATGCCGAATGAAACCGGTGTTGTCAATTCAGTTTTTCAAGAAACTCATTTAACCGAGTTTGCCGGAAATTAACCAAGTTAAGTTTAACTCGGTATACTGAGTTTTATAACTCAGTAAAATATTCCAGCAATACTCGGTTAAATCAGTTACAAAGAAAAAATACACAAGTAGGCCGAAACTAAAGATTGGGCAAAATCTTGTATTTGGTATACCCTAAATTTGGGTCAAAACCCAAAACCCAAGTTTCAATAATTGAGTAGAATCAAGTAAACGAAGTACACTGTTTGTATTTTGTGCTGCCATGAAGATTTTTCTATAGGCCAAAATTCCAATTGGGTCCATGAGAAATGCGGCATTAGTGTGAAACGATTTTTTATTGCAATAACTGTAATTAGTAGCCTAAGTACTTGTATCACGTTATAAAGCTTTCCTTTATTTTAACCTACACTGATATACTGACTAATTGAAGATTTTTGATTTAATTATGATTGAACTGCACATTGCTCATAGCAAAGCAATTGCTTTCATTTTATCAATCAGAAATACAAACAGACTTGATAAATGGCATCTGCGTAGTCAGTGCATGGTTGAACATGTTTAGAATACGAAATTGGAATTAATTCATTTTTGGATATATGTCTGCTATTGCAGAAAGTTTAAGGGTGTGAAGATAACTGCGAAGATATCCGTGTAAGATACATGAAATATTTAAAAATTTAATGTGCAGCAAAATACATGTAAGCTTGCAGCAAATGCAATATGTACGAACTTTCAATGCGCGGCATCGTCAAACCCAAAGTGAAACATCCCTTCATCACTAGTATTTGATTTTTGAAATATTCTGTGAATTGAGTGAAACTTTGATTAAAAAAATCAGAACTTTATGCTCTTATCACGCCTCAAATCAAAATATCAATTTTATAACTTTATTTGTGTAGGTCGTATATGCAGCATTAACAGTGCAGCAGACCCAAGTTTTGTATAGAAAAAAACATGTTTTGTATCACTTACCCAAGGACGACCCAAAACCCAAGGTCCAACCTTGCAAACCATTAGAAACTGATTATTATTTAGGTATATTTTATAAGCTCTTCAATCGAGAGCTTTTTTCATCAAAGTTTGAAGGAAGAGGATGAGTCATTTCACCATCTAGGTACATGGCCCCAAGTAGAAAATTAAAAACATGAGATTTATTAAGTTCATGAGAGAAAGAGAGAAACGTTTATATATTTGCAAAGTAAATGGAAATCATAAATCTTAGGCACATGCAAAGACAAGTATAGAGAGAGAGAGAGCAAATATAGATATACGACAAAGACATTTCAAAATTAGTACAATTAGCATTGGTGCACGGAAGCAGTCTGATAAAAATTTAATGTTGTCCAAGTGTAAGATTAAATGTAATGATCAGAAAATGTTGAAACACGAGTGTTAAGTCAGTCGGTCCAAGTGTTATTAACAATTATTGCTGCAGCCGGGAAGAACGAATTCCTTCTCCTGGTAGATTTACAAGGTGGTAAAACTGTACCTCTCCTCAACATGGAGAGGTTGAAAGAGGTTGTTAGAAAGTAATATAACAGAGCTGATCTGAATTCGCCCGAGAGAGGGAAGTTAGCAGAACTTCTAGACTATGTAAAATTTAGGCTATTTTTGTGGTAGGCTATCTACTATTGATGAACATTTTGAAGGAGGCATAGAGCCTAGGCAAAGGAAATACATGACGAGCATTCATGACTTTCATGAGCATTTCATACTTGTACTGAAATAATTTGACGAAAGGAACCAATCTAAATGAGTAGGCCTTCAAAAATAATTTGAGATTTAAGTTCAAAGGGAATCAATTACCGTAAATACCCCCGTATAGGACGATACCATGTATAGGACGCAGTGGATATTTGACCCTAAAAACGATGGGAAAACTGTGTGCCTGTGTATAGGACGCATCCTAATTTCAGTCCTAAATTTCCATTAATTTTTATAAAAACGGTGACCATAAGTCAATCATGGTGAACTCCATTCAATCGCTATGATCGTCGTGTGTGCTGATTGCTGACTCACTCATCCTGTCAGTCAGCAGATGTCTGTCTAGCCTATGTAGACTATCGTGGAAAGGATGGGTTTATTGTTCGAATCTACATTGATCATCAGTATTGCGCGTAATCCAAAACCAAGTTCTGTGCGTCAGAAAACAACAGTGCACTTCTCATAAATATTGTAAGTTTGAAATTTTTATAATAAATTTTTGATTTTATGATAAATACATAATTTTTATAATAAAAGTATCCATGGATAAGACGCACCTGGGTTTTTAGGTCAACTTTTTAAGAAAAAAAGCGTCATATACGCGGGTATTTAAGGTAAGTAAAAATTATCAAAATTACTCATTATGTTAAAATAGCAATGCATTAAACAACCTACGTAAACGAGTTGATTTTACGGAGGAGTATTTTACGAATACCTATAGGCTTTCAGCGGCTTGCCCACGTCTATTCTTCATGACGATTTATGACAAAATGAATCATGAATCTCAGCAAGCTCTCACATAGTCTGAACGGAACTTGAGAGTTAGGATTATTCGCAACAAAAGGGTATTAATAGAAAAATTTTTCAATTTATCTGCGACCTGATGTCGATAGTGTGAACAGGTTTGAGACCTAGGTCTCAGCAGATCTCAGGTCATGTCTCAGCGAGTCTCAGCGTCGATAGTTCAGTGAAGGAGAGGCTCAAGAAAATGAGTGGCAGCTTTTTTCCTGAGATCTGTCTCTCAAGTGTGAACGGGTTGGTCTCAGTCTCAGGTTTGATTTGAGGTCAACTCTCAGGTTCTTCTCTCATGTGAGAACGTAGCTTTAGTAACCTTTATAGATTTCCTTTATCCTTTTGATATCTCAAGTAATCCATGATATTTTTGTTAAAATTCTGTGTTCTCAATGTCCGTGCTCTAGTAATGTTCCAGGCTGTATTTCATAGATAGGTTGGTTTAAATTTTCTTAATGACATTCAGTATAATTTCCTTCTCTGCATCCCTTGATAAGGCTAAGCCGAAAAATTGGCAATAAAATACTACACGTTCACAGAAAATTGCTGAATCCCGACCGATGGCAACAAAAAGTCATATTCAAACATGATCAGTCATCTCAATGCATGTCGGTCCATGCCACTTAATATCTAGATCAGTTTTCATGTTCTTATCGATCTAAACCGGCCAGTTGTACTCCGTATACCGGCCAACCAGTTGTATTCATCCCTGACCAGCATCGATCAGCCAGTTTCATACTGACCTGATGCCGGTGTTATAGTTCTCTCTCTCCCTCTATTTCAGTTTACTATCAGAGATTGTAGTCCTGCTTTTATATTCCTAATGGGAAAAAGAGTCCTTGGTCTCTTTTCCTAGTAGGAATTTCCTAGTGGGAAACTTAAATCTGTAACATGTACACTGTTCTAAGTTTCCATAGTATACATTTGCCGCTTTCTCTATTGAGATCTTATCTGACCTCATTGTGATGGTCTTATAACATAATTGATTAAATCTAGTCCCATGGTTCCGAATGTTTGCAACAAGACAAATAGCCTTGTGTCTGATGTTCACTAAGCTTGGAGATCACGAACTTCCTCGGAATAAAAAGCGAGACGATAGAAGAGGATGAAAAATGGAATCGATATGGTTGTCTGATATTTATGAAATAGTGAGCGTTCATGGACGGAGTACCATAGAGTAGGGGAGCACCTACAAATTGAGGAACATGAACACTAATGTTTTTTCACAGAAAATTGTTAATAGAGTATATCTGAAGAAGTACGAGAAATACATATTGAAGGGAATTCTTCTCTTGGGGAAATAAGACAGGGGGGAAAATGCATCGGCTGACTTTAAAATTGGATGCAATATTGGAACACAAATTTTTTAAACCAACGAAGACAATAGGAAAATGAAATAGACCATGAAAATAAAATGGGTACAATGACCATGGTTAAAATTTTTGATCAGAAAATGTAGCCGAGCTTAGATTTTCCGTAGGAAACTGAAGCAGAGGGAGAGCGAGTACTGTAACACCGGCATGCTTGTTCTACTTCTGTTTTCTGACATGATCCTATCGCAGTGCCAACATATCGCAGACTTTATTATGCATGGAATGCTGAGAGCGTCATATTACATTTTTCTTCTTTCAACATTTGCATCTCACAAACTCAATCACGGACCTCATCTATTGCGGATATTGTCAACATAAAATGTAACTGAATGTAATGGTATGATTGCCTTTTCAGACAAAAGGAAGATGACGCAGAAGTGCATATCATCAAAGAAGACGTTCGAGAGACATTCAAAATTGCTGTGAGTAAGCTAACTACAAGCTTTCCGATAACATTATTATCTAGCACATGTTTAGTAGTTGTATATCATTGCTAGATAAATGTTGCTCATCTTCGTAATATACGCTTGCCTCAATATAATTGTAGTGAATTGTATTGCAAGCATCCATGATGACTAAAGCTTGAACATCAGTCATCTACATGAATGATTGACAAACTCGAAATGGCTGTTGGAAAACTCTCATAATACCGGAGAAGAATGACAAAAATTGCTTTCAGAGATAGACGTAAGCACAATTTTTCTGAAAACATGCATTTTAAATTGATGTTTGATCAATCCGATCATAACGTAAACTATTCAGTGTCTAGTCATTTTCTTATTCCATCGGGTGCTAACACAACAATTTATATACGCTTTGAACCAGTGTCCCAGTGTTGCGATTCGCGCGTGTTTACGCGCGCGCGTTTTTTTGACAATTTGCGCGTGTAAGCGTGTTTTTTCCATTTTTATCCATTTTGCGCGTTTTTTAAGTTTTCGACTTCTATTTTTAATTTTTGATAATAGAAAACTTTGGTTCTAAAATATCAAAATCAAGATATCAAAATTTCAAATTACATGCAGTTTCTAGATAAGCCACTTGTATAGCCTATCAAAGACCATTTAGGTTCATTAACATCTCACTCAATGGATAGCCTATAGGCCCACTGCTCGTATGCATCTACCACTTAAGGCACGTGTGTATTTGACTTGTCCTGAAAAATACCAAAGCTCTTACTATCTGATCTGCAAATTTAAGCTTTGTAAAAATTCGTTTCATCAAATATTAGCGATCATAGTTGACATTTTGGCTTATTTGTAAGGAAATACATGTGCGCGTGTTTTTCGACCTTGCGCGTTTTTTTTACCCTACGCCAAGAATCGCAACACTGCAGTGTCCCGACCAGCATGTAAATGTATAAATTGAAGACTGAAGGTGTGAATCTATCATTTAGTGGGGCGTAAATCAATTATTAGCATTCCATTATTTATGCAGTATGTTTTATGGAAAGTAATGTTTAATGTCTAAATCATCAACTCGAAAATTTATCGATGAAGCAGGTGAACATCATAATTGAAAAATACGTATATTTTGTCAAGAAATTATGAATAAATAAAATAAATAAAAGTCTGAAAAACATTTACTGAAGTACATTCAATTGAATTCGAAAATAACGTATTACGTGTAGATTCTTATAAAGAAGTAAAGGAATAATGGATGGTCGAATAAGCAATGAGTATAAATCGCGCAAACTAATATGATCACATAGTATCTTCAGAAATAAACATGTTATCATTCAAGCATTATTTTTATAGGTCATTCATTTATTCATATATTTGTGCGCATAGTTGTATAAATATATGGATAAATGAATGACCTATAAAAATAATGCTTGATTGATAACATGTTTATTTCTGAAGATGCTATGTGATCAGTTTGCACGATGTATACTCATTGCTTTTTCGACCATCCATTATTCCTTTACTTTTTTATAAGAATCTACACGTAATACGTTATTTTCGAATTCAATTGAATGTACTTCAGTAAATGTTTTTCAGACTTTTCTTTATTTTTGTTAAACTGTCCATCTTGAACTCCTAAACTCTTACGAATCTCATTGAAAACAGCATTTGAGACTTCTATACATGCATGCATAGGTCATGAAACCCTCTCTTTGGATTGGTCGAAGACAGCTTCACATCTCTTCCAAGGAGGGTCGTCCTTTACATACTTACAATATGTTCTATGCAAATACAAAAATATCAAAGTGCATGATTGATTCTCAGCAAAATCTAATGCCTATGTTTCTATTAGAAAGTTGTCGTGAAAATCAGTCTCTTTCAGTTAGAAAGTAGACCTCTATATACGAGTGTAGGGAGGTCGTTTCTGTTATTTGAATTTTATCTTGAGACTTTCCCTTGGGACTGCTTTCATCAAGACAATTTTCCACGAGGAACATTTCGACTTAACCCCTTTTAAAACAGTAGATCAACTCCCTTGAACTTCAGTCGCCGAACGAGAACCAGTATCGCTTGTCTTGGAGTTGACCGAGCTGATCAACGACGGCTCGAAAGTGATAAATCAGTCAAAAGACCCACTGTTGAGGCTATCAGAAAATGTCATGGAAATAATGCCCAATCATGGCACAGGAAGCGCACAATCTGTTGCTTCCTTTCCCAAGTTCCTGCCTTGTGGAATGTGGGGTGACAGTTTGTCATCAGAAATTTTGATGTACCCCAGCTGTTGCAATGATTTCCAATGAATATGCGAGTGTTAAATATTGAAATAGCTGATGTTTTCATCATTGTGTATTTTTTTCGTTCATTGGAGGAATAGTTGAATATTTTACTAGTGGAAGGGGGTGAATTGGCGGATAAGAGTGGGAAACACTCATATAAACGTTGCAACAACATGTTCTTCGCTTTGTTATATTTAGAATATTGGGGAAATTGAGTCAATCGATCGTTGCTTCATGTATAGAGTAATTGAGAATCTGTAGCGGAGCTTGCTTTTAAAACTAGCGTCACACAATGGTGTGCATTTCCTTGTAGCAGAAATGCTTGTCCAATATTTCAGAATGAGACTGCCTCTCAACTAATTACCAACAACAATGTTGAAATTTATTAATTCTGTGGATCTGAATGGTTGAAAGCATTTTGCTTTTTCAGGCAATTGAGACAGATCAGGTTAATTCAGCATCGATTGATGAAGAAATTAATCTAAAGGAGCAGCCAGTGTATGATCGAGTTTCAGCCGTTGATGAAGTGACTCTGTTTCCTCCTATAGAGATAGAGGATGTGAAGGAAAGTAGTGGATTGAGCAATCCTACCATGGTGGAGACTTCCACAAGGAGACATGCAATTCCTATTGAAGAGGTGAAAGAAGAAATGGAAGAGATGAATCAAATATCCACTTTTAGTGGCGGAGAATTCAAATTGTCCAGTATTCAAATAAACCGCACTGGTAGGTCGACTAAATGATAATAATACTCATAAACGTTCTTTCGTGGAACCTCCTATAAATTTGAATGAAGAGTTAGTCACAGTTGACGTTTACAATATAACATAGTGTATACGAGTATATACAGTATGATATACTCAAGGAAAAGGCAACGTGCGAAATGTGAAAGTGTAAATTTCAAAAGTATGAGTATTTATTGACATGCTTGTCACCTATTTCATAACATGGCAGTATATATTGCATTCTATCGAACATGTGCTTACTTATTATTAATTTATCACATCTCACCCATTTTGCTGATCACTAGCATGCAAGAATGAAGCAAAGTGAAGATGAATATACAGGTACATGTATTTGAGATATAGTAGATCAAGCAGCCAGAACACTCCAAAGAAACCAACAACGGAGTCACGGACGTTGACATTCAAACGCACTCAAGCATGCACACACGAGTACCGAGTCCACTTTGAGTTTATCAAATCAAAGTATAACGCGCTATCCACATACATGATACAATATACTGTATATCTTAATAATTATATAAGAGAAGCTTTAAGCCTATGGTGAATTGCAGCATAAAGCAAGACGGGCAAAGCGCAAGGAATGGAAAATTTCTAGAGGCGTGGTTACTGAAATCAAAACAAAGCCACACGACTGAAGCACTTTAAACTCAGATGCTCAGGAATGATGCAAAACAAACATCGCATAGCACTAGCCACCGAAAAATTGTATCGACCATCATACACTGTTAAATAAAATCGACTGATTCCTAACTCTGATTGCCAATAAATAGTCATATGTAAATAATGATTATTATCTAGATTTATGAGTGTTTGTGTACTTAGTATCAATGACAACTCATCGTACAGACATCCTGCCGGAGGTAATGTACATGTTGATATGCATGTATGGTGAAATGTACTTGTTCTCGTTGATTTATGTGCAAGTCATATCCAAAGATGTCTTGTAAATATTTTAAGACAGTCGAGTAGCAATCTGTTTGATCATTTGCAGGTGTCCGTTTATGCATAGCTTTTAATTCATTCTATAATTAATAGTTACTTAAGTATTAATCAACCGTTACTTCGTTTATGCTAGATTTGCATTAGTGCTTCTCGTAAATAATCGTAGGAGAGTAGAAAGTTAGAACAATCTAGGACAGGTGCTATTAGTTAGTGACTTAGTGCTTATTACTCATTTATTTTACTATGGATTGAGATTATGGAACTCCATCCCTTCTCACTTCATTATACTAATTTCATTAATTTCCATGCAATACATCTATTGTTTACCTTCCTTGGATAATGCAATAACAGCTTACTTATTTCTTACAGAAATGGAATACGATGGATTATTCAATGTCGGCGAAACATATGGTTCTTCTCATAACCTGCCTAATGTCAGTAAAAATGTGGTTGCTTCTCCAATGTCCCCCTCTGCAGAGATATGTAATTCATTATCTCTTCAAACTCCACTTCCAATGTCTACTGCCGATGGCAACAAATTCATTATTCGTAAACCTACTGAAACTTTTCAGCCTCATAATGCAGGTTGGAAGCGATCAAATTGCTGTCGATTTTGTGGAAAGCAGTTTAAAACGTGTTCTGCAAAAATTAGCCATGAAAGAATCCACACAGGAGAGAAACCGTTCTCTTGCAGTTACTGTGGAAGATCATTCACACAAGTCAGTCACAAGCGAAATCACGAGAGAATACATAATAGTGAGAAACCGTTTCAGTGCTCGTATTGTGATCGATCTTTCTGTCGTAATGAAGACAGGCAAACGCATGAAAGGACACATACTGGAGAGAAGCCTTACACTTGCTCTTATTGCTTTAAATCGTTGAGCAGTCGACGACAAAAGCGATCTCATGAGCGCATTCATACTGGAGAAAAGAACTTTGTTTGTGCTATCTGCTCTAAATCATTTGCGACTCGTTCAGCCAAACAGAGGCATGAGCGCATTCACACCGGTAGCAAACCATTTGAATGCAGATTTTGCCCGAGAACATTTAGTGAATTGTACAGAAAGACTGCTCATGAAAGCACTCACTCTCAAACATGAAGTATCACACATATAAATATGATTTATTTAAGCGGTCGATTTTTGTGAATATTTCTTTGATTGTTTGAATGTAATTTACTTTCCCCATAGGAAATGTTGTTAAATTGCTAAAACTGTCATCAAGCTGTGAATCTTTAAATTGCAAGTATTATTCATTGGTCTCACTCTGTAAAATAATCAATTAAGGGAAAATGGGATGTAGTTTCAAATTGCTTAATTCAGCAAATTAATCCAATAACTTAGTAAGAATCATGAATCAAACCGCGAGTAAAATATACACGTATGAATGAATGAACATATCATTTACGATTTATTTTCAAGGAAATATTCCTGTTAAAAACAGTATAAGATGTTATTTTTCAAGTTCCACATCTTCTGAAATATGTGTATATATTTTCAAGATGCAGTATCTTACAAGATCTTAACATTTTCGCAGCATATCAAAAGAGTGCGTCACTCTAACAATATTGGTTAAACGATAGATGAACCAAAAATATGATGCAAAAGTATGAAGGGAAACTACACATTTTACAAAGTTACTGATACGCTGTCGAATTAACATTCCCTGTGCACACACATAGCGAGAGATATAAGGCGAATCTGCATGCCTTCGGGAAAACGGAGTTCAATATGAAGTGGCTTTTACTTTGAGTCTGAAGCAAGTCATGGCAGGGCGAGTGATGACCGAACTGGGACCGTCTTTGGGCCGATGTAGATATCAACTTTCAATGCACCATTTTGAGAGATGCTCGTCAACTCTTCTCCAATGAGCATTCCGTCCGTCTCGTAAAGAGCCAGACAAGGGCGATGAGACGTCGTTGCGTGTTCTTTGATTGCGCTGAATGAAAACTTGCTTATGCGGCACCAAGCTCGCAACTCCACATGGGCATAGGTCTGTTCCGCTACTTTCACTTTGATTCTGGTTTTTCCACGGATGCTTCACCAGAGCATTGAATGCAGGAGAGTAGGAATGTAAAACGATTGATCGATTAATCATCTATGGCTTCAAATTCACATGAATTGGATTTGATCGCATGCATGCGATTAATCGTTTATCGTATTTATTCATGGTTTTCTTCTTTTCATTATACATTGCAAATAGTGGGATCAATATTACATGATACTACATGCGTGTCTTGTGCAAATGAATAATCGGATCATCCAATGACTCATAATACCAGTAGCCATTTTGTAGAGATGTTACCTAAGGCATCATTATAGAAAGAGCAACATTTATATTTGCATGTACATGCAAAAGTTAAATAGGAGTTCAATAATTATAAGTTGCTAATAAGCAGTTGCCAAAAGATGAGCTCATAATAATGTGAATGGATGTTATGTTAAAACAAAAGTGATGGGTATCTTAATGATTCAACAACAATATGAGTTGAAGAAATTGTTATGACAGCGTCTCAATAATCTAATTAATTCATAAAATCAAAATGCAGTTTTGCGACTACAAACTTTTAATGATTTCTGATTTCTTTTATCATGCATTCAATATTTATTGACAAATGCACCAAAATTCTAGTAAGTTGGGTTATTGCCAGGGCACTTTAATTTTGACCTGGGTCAAAATTAGCCAAAATAGCTTGTTTTTGACCCCACAAAAAATTTATTTTGTGCTTGATTTTGACCCTATACCTTTGATCCCTTTCTGCAACCCCTCGCATCTACCCAGTCATATTATCATGTTCACGACTTGTATTAGTAGCCATGTACTGTGATAATGCTTTCCTAAATAAAACAAAATAAAATAGTGCTCAATGTATAGTCTTGTATCTAACTCGATAAGCCTTCACTACACAAACGCACTCAAAAATAGTCAATCCATAGAAAACATAGCTAACAAATATAACAAATGAAACAAATTGTAGTGTGAAATTCACTCATTTACAGTGTATGTCATGTTTTTATTTTATTTTGTTCAGCTCTTGATATTGATGACATTGAAGGCAGCCTTCCAATGAGAAATCCGTCAGCGACTGACGGTAATCACTTTTTACAAACCCTATATTGGAGAAATCTGATTCCACGGGAGCTGTAGTCGGCATAACCGTGGCCAAACCGCCACAAAACGTCTTCAGTTTACCTAATTTTTGAAGTTGGGGGTCACTCCAACTCTGCTGAAAATTGCAATGATCATTGATGGAGTCGATAGAAACTTTAAAGCCGACTTCATTTTTGTATTTCTCCCTCAATAGTCCCATCTGTTCATCAATTTCATCGATGTTCTCCTCTTCCCATCCAGCCTCCAGGAGTCGTGGTTTGTTTTTCCTGATGATATTCGAAAACTCACTCCTTTTCAGCTCGACAAGCTCTTGGGGGTACAAGGAGGTAGCTCTTGTTCGCTCAATTCGGGAATGACAAGAAGCCTAGTCAGGCGACCACCAAGTCCACAGACAAGTTTTCCCACTGAATCGTAAACAACAGGTATTTCGTCCTCCTCAAGCTCGCTCATGCGGTCGTCTACGAACATTCCAAGTTCCCCAATGAATTCTCGAACAGCGGAAACATTCGTTTTGTATCCTTGGCAGACGATAGTAATCTCCTTTTCGGTATCGGCTTCGTTGGAAATCGGAAGCGACAGTTCTTCGGTATCGATTTCGAGAGGAAACAGACCCTCCAGTCTGCTTTTCAAGTTCAGGAATCGGGCTTTTTGCTGCGAGATAAGAGTTTTCGTTCCTTGACAAGCTTTGACGACACGTAGGACTTCTCCAGCAACTTTGTGCAAGACGATCATGAGTATCCATCAAAGACTTCCTGGTGTACAAGGTGGTTGTTTCTGCTGTAGCCAATTGAACACAGTGACTTTGTTGTCCGCCAGCCACGTTAACACTTTTTCAATTCCGGCCCATCGAGTCGAAACAAATCGTGGACCTACGCTTCCCATTTGTGTGTGGAGATTTTGCTGTCGGCGCAGGTACCCAACAAACAAGTTCATTTGAGTGATGAAATTTTCATTCAAGTAATTTTCATACTCAGCTTGAACATCCAGGTCCAACTGATGCAGGGCACACCAAAACCTATAAATTGGCAAAGTCGCAGCTTGATTGAACCGGACTCCAACACCACCAACGTGACCGGTCATCGTTGGTTCACCGTCACTCGTAAATCCAATTATAGAATTTCTCAAATTCGGGTGCAGAATATCCAGTACCCGCTCGAGCAAATTGAACAAATTTACTGCAGTCTTTCTTTGATGGATGGGAATTGCCAAAAGTGCAGATTTTGTAAATCACCGGCTGCGTACAACCTAACACGTACATCCAAATAGTTGACCCCGAACTTGTTACCACAGTCTATAGCAATGGAGAAAGTCCATGAATTCTGAAGAATATCATTAATAGCCTGGTAATTTGCTGCAGCCACAGCTCGAATGAATCGTGCACACAGACCATCACAACATCCAATGTAAGCACCATCTCCGGAAACTTCTTTGACAGATTCGATGTGCTTGGCAGCCTGTCTAAAGCTAGCTCCATTTTTGACAAATTTCATAACCAGCAGGAACATACTTTCTTTCTTTGTCGAGAACTCATAAATAGCATCGTTGTTTCCAGATTTTTGGAAGCAGCTCAATCCACGAGCCCTCGATTCTTGCTCGTCTGGATCAAAAAGCAGTTTTCCGATTATTCCATCAACTATCGCCTTGGAGATTTTGAAGCACAATTGTTCTTCACTGGAGAAGAAATGGTGTAATGTCGTCCTTACATCCGTTCGACCTGAAAGAAGAAATAATTAATGAATGAAGTATTATATTATAATTAATTATAATGACAACAAAATAATTGTTATTATAAAAAAATAATAATTATAATGATAATATAACAATGTTATAATTATATGATAAGTAATAATGATAGTAAATATTACAAACAAAAAATTAAATACCTTCAAAATACGCATTCTTGGCATCATCGTCCAGTTTTTGATATTCTTCCCATTGCTGTTTGTGCTGTTGCAAATGTGATCGAAATGCAGTAGGGCGGAAGGAAGTAAAATAATGCACATTTTGCGTCCTCTTGGGCTTCCGACCGGCTTCCTCTTCTCTCCCAAAGAAAGCACAAAATTTGCAGAGGACACTTTTCACTTTGCCAGAAGTTGGATCACGTGCAGACACTTGTAGACCATACATAAGCTCATGGTTAGCTTGAAATGGTTGATCCTTAGTAGCAGGTATTGCGGAAAGGACCAAAGCAAACAATAAGAACCACCGGAATGATAATCTGCGAAGGAAGAAGAAAACAAAATTAGTATTCCGATCATATACTCGTACATGAACAAACTTCAGCATAATAAATGATCTTATTCTATCATATTTAGAGTTCCGTATTTTTTACACCGAAGTGTTTATTTATCAACGATAAAGGAATACATTTATTGTCATTCTTAATCGATAACTGTTGTTCATATATTTTGATACAAAATAAAGGAAACCTTTAAGTTGAACGACGTGTGAGTTTAAACCCAATTCAGAGTTTTGTTGTGATATGTATCGATGATATTAAATGCAGAACCTTTTTGACTATCCTTATCAAGTCCTACAGCTACGTACAGTTGTTTATCTTAGACAAAACTGACTCACTTGAACAATGTACGACGCAGCTGGATTTCACGCAAGAGATGAACGAGCGGAATTACTCTGAGGCTATCTGTCTGACGAAATGATGCAGTCGTCTCTGATTGGCTGATCGAATAGCAAACAGGAAGCGCTGCTCTTAAGAAAAACGTATGCGTTGTCTGCAAATGTCGAAGGAATGTGGAAATAGGATAGAGGGATAAGAATAACGTAAAAACGCCCTCTCGCGGACACATTTCCCACGCAATTTTTTTTAAAAAAAATTCCCATTATTTTTGACCCCACAAAAAATTTTATTTTGTTCTTAATTTTGACCCTCCTATGGGGAGGGTCAAAATTAAAGTGCCCTGGTTATTGCATTAAATAGTTTTGAAAGATTCGTGGCATCTAAACTGGAGAAATTTGCCAATCTGTAAAAACACATTGGTAATTTAAAATGGTTTGATATCACGAATCATTCACAACGGTAGATTGTCATGCTCAATGCATAGTAGTGGCTTTATTGATGCACAGATTTCTTAATATAATTTGTCATACTGGTTTTGTACTCTATCGTGGTGCTTTGCTACTCAGTTAATTGACGTGTAAATGAATTATGCTGTTCAAAATACAGGGTGTTCCAAAAAGAATCATCCGATTTCATTGAACTATATCTATTAAATTAGCAGCTACCCTCGAATGCTAAAATAATGGTTCTGTGAATTTCTCTTTCCATGGCACGGCACACATTTTCGAAAATGTTAATTTTTGGGCACGTTCTATTCACAAAATTGACAAGTGTTCTTTATGACTTGCTCCGGATACTGCAAATATCGATTTTGGCTCATGCCATACGTCAGAAGTAACTCGGCTAATACTGCAGCTAATGATGTAATTCAGTCAGAGTTGTTCCGTTTTGGAAGATGTGATCACCGGTGTCACGTACCTGCAAAAGCTAAAAATTGGCTTCTCTCTCACCATCAGGTCGATTCAGACACCTGTGTTTAACAGGACGGTTCGCCAGCGCAATGGCATGGCTACGTTCCGCAAATTTCGAACAACGAGCTACCTAAACGACGAAGCTAACAGAAATGCCTGTGTTTCTTGATTCATCAATATTCAAGCCTCGATGACAGCTGATTGAATCAGAACTTAAAAGCCGTAAATAGCCATCATCTCAAGTTTAATTGTCCAATCGATATTGAAACTCGATTAACATTGGTGATGAGTGATTGCCACTGGCGACATCAATGGAATATCGTTTTCTGGTCGGATTCAGTCTTAGTTCGTCTTAAAGATAGTGACGATTGAGACTTAGGATTATATCTGAAAAGCACATTTCACTTCCGATTAACTACCATAGAGCATTATAACTGCAAGGCCATTGCATTGAGTTAGTTGATATAAAGACTAATCGGCACATAGGCAACTATATGCTTCAACACAGCTTTTCACTGATGCTGTCTGCTTAATCTTCATTGTAAGTTAAAATACATTAATATAAAATTGTGATATCACTAATCTAACGCAAAATCGTGATGTTTAAGATCCCATTTTTCTGAAAATTGTATATTCTCGGTTTTTCGCTAAATATGGCGTTGTTTGGTCGCATCAGAATCTTCACGATATGATGATGAGCAGCAACATGTGAGTTTTATTGAATTCTTCTTCAAACATTTCGTTTAGAATCAATTCAAATGTGTTGCAAACGTGAGTAATCGTCAGAACTAGTGAGACCAATGTGCATATCTTGAGCTTGTTCCCATCGAAATATAATTTGAGAATTTCAATGATTTCACATTTTTCATCTTACATGCATGTACTTTTTGCAGATTTTTTAAAGTCTTAGGTGCATAGTGAGCTAACGAGTGAATTTTACAAGTGAGTATAAGATTCGAAGAAAGCATTCGATGTGTTGCGGATTCACCACATGTGAAATGCTCGTATTGTTCATGAAATTGGGATTTCTGGATATTTCAATCGACTGTTGGCGGTTTCCGCTAAGTTCTTGGCCTAGCGATTTTTTGGTCCAGACATCGAGTCCCGAAGTGTCATTGGAAGACAACAAGAAGGGCATCCGGCCACAAAACGCTCAGTAAGTCTGAACATGTCAGCACCGTCCAAGCCCCCAGTGGGGAAACAGTGACATAGATTTGTTTAATCGACTGTTGGTCAAAGCGTGTTGTAGACTTCAACGTTGACTATTATCACGAGATCTTTCAACCGACTTTATTCTAGTGACACGGTAGGCAGAAATCAACACAATACTTTTGCAAATACAAAGTGAAATTAGTTAATGCCATGGCAGTGTGGTGTTAATACTGAGTTCTGAAATGCTCAGTTGTATCTGCTGCAAAAGCATCACTTTCAGTAATGCTGCAAAACATACACCGTATCAATACTTCAAAATGTGTAAACGCTTCTGAGCTTGTACACTTGTATTAATGCAATACAATATGCAATATGTTCATCTGCTAAAGTGCCAATGACTTAACATTCACTTAGTCTCTTCTTCGGATATACCCTTTCGGTAGAAGCAGCTCTGCAGTCAGTAAATGTCCACCCAAACCTAATATCTTCTCTAGAAGAGCATGCAGAGCTATCTCACGCGCTAACATGTGAGCTTTGAGTGCACGCATACAATGAGCCGTTCGAAAAAATGTTTTGTTCGTACTACACAACTTAAGAATAATCCTCCTCGGACCTTTTTCCATGACCAATACAATGTTGATACTTCTAAGATGTGTGCGAACGGGTTTCTGTTGGCAACAATTCAATAAGCATAGAAGATCTGATGATAATGATAATACATGTGTCATATAGCACTCACATAAGACACAGAAGTTAACCTTAACCATGACAGATAGAAAAAGCCAAATATTGATGAACAAGGAAGTTAAAGTCAACCAAAAAGTACATTTCTTACAATAGATATTTTTACATAAATTCTTACTTAATCCCCAGCTTCATTATTGGCCCGTACCTTTTCTAGGGGTGAAAATTCTGTAAGAAATTATGTTGATCACTTCCCGTCATGTCACTTAAAAATAATCTGGCCTGAGTCGAAGTCCTATGACTCCGGCCTATAATTATATCCGAAATATTAAGCAAGCATATAATATATCCCTAATATGTGTAGCTTTCAATGTCTGATTTCTGATGTCAACTTGTCTCAAAATTCAAGAAAGTTTATTGCCAAGCATTTGGACAAACTCATGTTAAGAATGGATTGAAATAGAAAATGAAGATGCGTTTTCAGAGCGGTTGTTATCTGCAGCAGTTCAGAATGAAGTCATCTTTGACAACGTCGTGGAAGAGTGCCAAGTCGATCAATCAATTTTATGAAATGGAGGGAGAGGATAATAGCATGAGTCATCATAGGTATGTTTTTGCATGCATCAATATATTATCAAATATTTGTGCGGTTGGGGATGCTATTTATTTTAGTACATATCTTTTTACATTACACGCAATTTTTTTCATTCACTTATTGATGACCATAATGTATTGAGAAGACAGGGATGATGTGTATATATGCAGATCTGCATTCATGATATAATCGTCAACTATGATAGATGTAAGAAAAAGATGTCCTGTATTTTCTCCTGCAATGAACAATCACAACATGGAATGTCTGCAGAGAGCCGAAATCGACCGGTCTTCTACTGCGTTGTTGTAGTTTTAAAGATAGCTAGTAACTGATTCGACGTGCATTATTATTTGTAGTCAAAGGCTCTAAGCTAACTTCAGTTGTGGTGCACGCAAGCAGTCGCTATTTTTCACCTACACTGCATTATCTACTCTCTTGTTTCTTTTCAATCTTCAAATTCCACGAACTCGAACTGTAGCTCTATTGCTTCATTTGCTCAGACGTGCAGTATTAGATATCAATAGCTCATGGCTTTTAACGGTTCACATGCTACTTCTATTTCCGTGGTAGACAATGCATGTGACAAAAATTTCATATATTCATATATGTCTCTGACCACGTGCACCACGTATATATATATATATATATATATATATATATATATATATATATATATATATATCATCATCATCATCATCATCGCCAATTTGAATCCGGTTTTGTCCCCGACAAGCGAGGGTGGCCGGATCTACCTCACTGCAGCGAAATTTTCCTGACCCCTTCACGCCACCTAGACCTATTCAAGGCATCTTCTTTCTTCAGGCCGGCCTTCTTCATCTCCTCCTCTACTTGATTTCTCCACATACGCTTGGGCCGTCCTCGCTTGCGTTTTCCTTCAACTTGAAGATGAAGGGCTTTCTGCAGAACATTGTCATCTTCTCTCCTCAGCACGTGACCGTACCACCGCACCCCGCTTGCCTTCGCCAAATTTCCGATCTCTTCCTTCAAGCCCAACATGTCCGTCAAGATGGTGCTGTTCTTCCTGTCCTTCAGCTTGGCTCCACACATCGCTCTGATCATCGCTCTTTCTGCCCTCCTCAGGATGTTCATTTCGTTTTCCCGCAAGCACCATGTTTCACTTCCGTACAGCATCACTGATCTTACACAACTACGGTAGACCATCCCTTTCAATTTCAAGGAGAATCTTCTTCCAAGCAACAGTTCACTGATTTCCCGAAATCTCATCCACCCAAGTCGCACTCTCGCCGTAACTGCAGCTTCACATCCACCACTGGCATTGACTCTGCTACCTAAGTAACAGAAGGCTCGCACAGTTTCGATTCCTTGGCATAGCTCTTCAGTGCCCATCACATCGTCTCCACCGGACCCTAGGCATCTCTCGCACGAAAAATTCCGCGCAAGGTTGGACGTCACTTTCTTCACTTTCGCGCATCTGCCGTGAATCCAGAGCCCGCATTTTGTGCACAGCACCGAGTTCTTCATTACTCTTTTCCCACACACACCACATGGATCTCTCTTTGATTTTACTCTTTCTCCTTCTGAACCACTCATCATCACTTTCGTTTTGCTGATATTTACTTTCATACCCTTTGATTCCAGCGCTTCTCTCCATTTAGCAAACTTCACTCTCAGCCCATCCAACGACTCGCTTGTCAAAACAATATCGTCTGCATAGAGCATCTCCGCTAGCGGTCCTTCTCTTGCATCTCCAGTCACCACATCCATTACGATAGCGAACAACAGAGGCGACAGAACGGACCCTTGGTGGACTCCAACTTCCACGGAAAACACGTCCGACAACTTCGATCCAGATCTGACTTGTGTCCTTGCCCCATCGTACAAACTCATCACCGCTCTCACTATCACTTCCGTCAGACCCTTCTTTCGCATCGCCCATTCCAGCACTCGCCTTGGGACACGATCGAATGCTTTCTCCAGATCCACGAAGCACATGAACAATTTCTTGTCTTTGTCCATGTACTCTTCCTGCAATCTTCGCAATACGAAAATGGCATCTGTCGTGCCCTTGCCTGGCATGAAGCCAAATTGCGACTCGTCCAAAGAAACAAACTCCCGAATTCTCCGCTCCAACACTCTCTCCACGATCTTCATCCCATGTTCCAGGATATATATATATATATATATATATATATATATATATATATATATATATATATATATATAATCAGATGTCTATGGTTTCTCTATCAAACAAAAGTACAGTCAACAGAGCAAACTTCAAGTCTAGGGAATGAGACTGCAAAAAGAATTGTATTTTCACTCCATGATTCAGTTTCTCTAATATTTGTAATAAAGTCGATTATATTCGTATATTGATGAGATGCTGTGGCCACTCGGGTAAAGATGACTTTATATAGATAACCTATGTTATGATCATGCATTTGTAAAAAATGAATGTGTTATAATTTCGTCAATAAGACATCGTCTGAAAATGAAGTTTCACAATTAAATTTCACAGATGTGGCGGGAGGAGGTTGGGATCACAGAGATGATGTTGGCCTACATTGGAGAGTTTACTGAGTTTCGAGGCTGGTCAAGCTGGCGGAACGTAGTGATTGACATTCTGACGTGTCATGAACAAATAAGGCGGTGAGTTGTGCTGTCAAAATGTTTGTTGAGATAATTTTCTATTCTTTCTGTAGCTCATTTTTTGTTTCATTAATACACTAAAATTACGTGAGACTTGTATTTTCGATTTTACAGAATCTTCGTAATTTTCTAATTACCTAGTATGAAAATCAATCTGATTTGCAAGCACGAGTGCATCAGAAACAATAATCCTTTGATTACACTATTATACAAAATATCTAATAAGACAAAATTTTTTATTCGAATAAGATGGATATATCAGTTTTTGATGTGATAACACCTACCCATATCCTGACATTTTATCAAGAAAACTAATTTATTGTTGTAAATGTGAAATATTTAATATCAAACAGCGTCGGCAATGTAAATTTGTTAAAATAAGTTGACATCGCGAGTGCTTTCGATGTCTATAATCATGCGATACGGCCAGGTTGTCTACTTATCTAATTTTGTGGGTAAAAGTGACATCACAATGAAATGCCTACACTTTTAGATGGAATATAAAATCTGGGAGTAGGCCAAGTGTTTATTTCTATAGAAAATATAAAAAGTTCACAATTACACGAATTATTATGATTTTTAGCTCCGATACGTACGTCATTGAGGTCAATATCATCAGGGAGCATAAAAAGATGGTGACGTCACAAAATGAACTAAGTACAAATTTCACCATATAATATTTATAGAAATAGACACTTGGCCTATTCCAAGATGCTATATTTCTTTCATAATGCACTGTCTAGGCATTTTTTTCACAGTTATGTAGAATGAAGAAATCTAAATGCACGGAGAGACGGAAAGATGACACAAAAGAATGTTGACAATAAAGGCAGCCAGTGCAACAATAAACTATATACAAGTTTTCTGTGAACACAAAGGTATGATGCACGATTCAAAATATACAGGGCTTCCAAAATAATCAAAAAAAGTGACACTGAAGAAATTGACATTCGTTCAATGTCACTTCCTTGCGTATTTTAAATGCAAAAAATTGTGTGTAAAGCGTTTTAATAAGCGTATTTTAAATTTTGGTGTAGCTTCGTCTGTGTCTCTTTGGTGTGTGATCCAGCTGTTAACAGTCACTTCCCATAATTTGGTATGTTCATTGCTAAACTGATTGCTCATTGTTTGATAGTTATGATACTATGTCAGCAAATTGAGCCATTTCATTATCATTGCATGTTGCGATGTTACCTTTCTGTACAAACAGAAGAGACTACCTGTCTGATTCTATGTATGTACCAGTACATAACATTTTTAGTACAGTGTAGTGATTCCGAATGGCATATACAGGGGTTGCGGTCGAGCCCGGGAATCGCCCTTAAATCTTAGCGAAATAGTCAATTAGTCCTTAAATATCCCGGGAATGCCATTTCGTGATTTTTGTCTCTACGTTCAATGAGCATAATTTCTTGATTTCAACTGGTCTTAATGACTATTATTAAGCCCATTATTTCTATTAAATGTCCTCGAATCTTGATTGATACAATCAAGTAAATATGCATAACATTTGGATGCAATATTCATGACTAAATAAATTAGCTGTATTTCCACATTACTGTCAGTGATATCTGTGAGGCGATGGCTATGTCGCTTATAGTGAAATTGCTAAAAGTTTTCCAAATAAGTAATCGCTGTATTCTGTAAAAGTAATTCGTGGCCAAAGATTTTGCTCTCTGTTCCGGTCCCGACAATAACAGAAACGCGAAAAAGAAATATCATTCAACAGTAAAAGAAAATATTTCAAGAATGATGATATTGACTAATAAATAGCCTATTAAGAATTTAATTTAGGCTATATTAATATTGAGGCTATCGATTTTGAAAATAATCAGAAACATAAAATAATGAACTTAATTAGGCCTTCACATTTCATCACGCATTTAGCCGGTTAATTTTTTTTATCGATCACAGATAATCAGGCCTTTATTCAATGGCTTGTAGCCCGTGAACTATTTATGAGATCTGAGTGATTTTCCAACGATAGAAGGGTTCGTTTTCGTAATTTCTAATGATCACAAAATAAGCATAATATTTAATTTTCTTTAACTGATTCATGTAATTTTGAATCTTTTTTCATATAATTTTTACTTTTAGTCAATTTTTCAGACTTCAACTTTCAAACATGCAAGGCTGAAGTAGCTAACTGCCTTTTGAGACTTGATATTTTCAAAAACTGCATTCTCAATTAATTGGCAAACATCTTTAAGATTTGTTATCGACGCGTTTTGAATATTATTTCAATAAACACCAATTGTAAGAATCTGACGGAATTAATTATGCAGTGTGAATCAAGTTGAATAATTTTTTGACGAAGAATGCAAAGTCACAGATTGAGTCAAATCTAACCAGATAAATAAACTTCTGACATTCAGTATGAATTTCAGTCTGATAAATCGACTAGAATTTCATAAATCAGATGATGACATTGAAATATTTTTTGATCGCGGTTAAGTTCGAGAAATAAACTTTTCTATCGATATGAAATCATTTAGATCACATCTGTAGTTCACTAGCTGGGTCATTGAGAAAAGGTATATATTTATAAGCTGAAGAACCACCGCTCACAGATTCACAAATTTTGAAAAATGAGTGGTATAGAGTCAAATATCGTTCATTATCTAGCACAATTGGTGGCAAAATTCAAGCAGGAAATGTCTCAAATTTAGTGATGAAAATACTTTAAAGAAGTGTGCGGATGATTTTTGATCGGTGTAATTGGAATAATATATCTGGTCAGTATAAAAAATAGCGCGAAAATTCGATGAAACAGCCCGGGAATCGCCCGGGAATTTGAAGCTGGAAATCTGTCCGCCACCCTGGATATATTAAAAACTTGAATCAAAATGCATTGCTCAATGTGCTCTGTATTAATGTCCTGTGTATGATAAGCACTCGTCGTTTTTTGGTTCACGTTCATCAATTTCATTTAATAAAATATATATTTTCAGTCAACGAATCGCAGAACGAAATCTTCATGTCATAAATATCGATGATGATGATGAAGACGAGGTGAGCTTGCTTCATTACCATGCAATCTTTTCCGCATATCAAATATCGATTAATTTCCCCATTTTCTATCGAATTTCCGTAAGTGTAGTTTTTTACTGATGTATTGCAATCGCATCCTCATACATGTATGTACGGGTACCACTATACATACGTATTCCTCATCAGTCATCAGCTCCAATGATTATTTTCAGGTTACAATTACAGAGAAGAAGGAATCTTATGACTCAAGTGTTGCGGTTCCTGAAAGTAAGTCTGAAAATAATATTGTTAACTTGTAAATATTTTGTATTAATTGCATGATCTTTATGTAAACATGTTTATCCATGATCGTCGATCGATTTCGAGTTGTATTTAAAACCCATCATCAGGACAGTACAATAGATGAGACAGCAGCTTTTATACATAGTTTATGGTCGATGCAATTCACTGAAAGATGCTAAAATTAGAACATGTGGAGAGCCACAGATGAAGAGTTTTCATTTATTAGTACATCAGCACCTGATTTGATGCATAGTGTCTCTGCGATACGAGTGTGAAAACAAAGCTTTGAAGTCCTCCTGGCTTGCTTCATGTGGATAACAACTCTCTTCGGTAAGGATTTGTTTTACTCTAGAATGCCCATTCACACTGGTGATGGGGTGTCTTCGTGTCTGACCAATTTAACAGTTTGAGCACTGTCTTCATGTATAGCAATATATCACGTTGGATGCTAAACATGGAGGAACTTTATCTTTATTAGGAAAAATTGCTGAGTTCATGAAAGTTCTACGTTAACGTTAAGTACGTTACGTTAAGTTTTACGCAAAACAAAGTTAATTATTCGAACACTTTTCGAGGTTTCACGCTCTTTTTCCTTTATAAAAGGACAGCAGCACATTTAAACGTTACAAGCATCCTAAAAATTCTGATTAGCATCCGCTTATTCTAGTTGAAGACCGTTTGAATCGCAACCCTCAAAAATTGAAAATTGATGGTGATATCAACTCGGAGCAATGTGATAAAATGCGTAGTGATGGCTCGCAACCAGCTCGTCTGTACGGCCTTCCGAAGGCTCATAAACCTAATTATTCTCTGCCTCTGCGTCCTATTTTAAACATGCCCACTGTACTAATTTAGGTAAATTTCTTGGCGAATTCGTGAAACCTCACATCCCCAAATCTCTCTAGCTGAAAGATTCTTTTGAATTCGCAGAAAGTTCGATATTTATCAACACTGATGGCATTGTGCCATTTCTAGTGTCTTATGAGGTCCAAATTCTGTTTACTAACGTGTTCCTTTGTAGGACACAATCGACCATATTTGTCAGATAGATATTTCCGAATTCGGTCTTAATATTGAGAATTTATCCAACGTCCTCCGTCTAGCTACTCAAGATGTGCTTTTTCAATTTAATGATGAATTGTTCACTAAATTTGATGGAATAGCAATTGGTTGATCTATTGCTCCTACTCAACCCCTACTCTTGCTTCTTTTGCTATGAACTTAGTTCAAATGAGATCGATAAATTTCCGCTGTATTATCGCCGTTATGTTGATGACATATTTGCCATCTATAAATAAATAAAAACACCAAATTCATCAACGAGCGCTTTCGCCCGTTCCATTTCATGTTGAACACGGAAGTGAATAGCAAATTAGCGGCATGACGATGTTAGTACAAAAGAAGAGTGAAAAATAGAGTGAACAAGGTATTTTTCTCCGCTGCGCGACCAAAAATTAATAAATTGCAGAACACTTAATTTATCGTCGATCGATTCCGTATCGTTTAATGATACATCATCAGGGCATCAAGTCAAATCAACAAAATGAGGTTTATATACAAATTAAAATGATCAAGTAAACTCTCATTTTCGAGTGAAGTGGAATCAGATCAAAAAAATGCTTTCCTGGATTTAATAATCCAACGTCAAGCCTCAGGACTGAGTTTTTCCATGTTTCGAATGTCTACTCACACGGGCCGCCATCTACATCGCTGTTCTTCTCATCCAGATGATGTCTTCAAAGGAATAGTGAGATCTCTTTCTTGTCGCGCTTCCACTTTGTGCTCACGGGAGAATTATCTGGAGGAGAGGGATAGTTTTCAGAAACTTGGAAGGCAATGGCTTCAGTGCGGAGGAATGCAGCCGATGGTGGAGATTACGTGAGTCGCAGACAGGTGATGGTGAGGCTCAATACCTTACGTCCGGGGTGTTTCAGAGCGGATCCGTGATGTCCTCAAGCAAGTTCATGTGAACGTCGGTATGAAACCTATTAACACTCTGAGGAGTTGTAAGAAAGCGTCCTACTCCGGCGAAGGACTTTGGCGTGGTGTATCGTCTCCCTTGTGCGCATCCTCAATGTGATTGGTCGTATGTTGGAGAGTCAGGCCTCTCATTACATGAGAGAAGAAAAGAGCACAGAAAAGCAGTCAAAGATGTCGACGTTGAACGGTCGGAAGTCGCTCGACATGTATTTGGAAGCGATCATATAGTGGCCTTTGAGAGGATGGAGGTGGTGGACAGAGAACCGGTATGGAGGAGAAGATTGATAAAAGAAGCATTTTGGACTGAGAGATATGCATCGGCCAATCGAGTGAAGTTTTCTTTAAGCAGTTGCTGGAATTTTTGACGTTTACTTTTCTCTTGTATCTTTCTAGCTTTCATTACTTCTACTGTCGATTTTAGTAATGGTAGTAGTATTTGTTTTATGTATTTTCGCTTATCGTATCGTATTTTAGTTTGGACAGTCAATGCTATGTTCCGGGTTGAATGAAAAGTGCACGTGATGACTTGAACTCATCCACGGTAATCTTTTCTTCATTCACTTGCGTGACGATGGTCGCCTGTAGCGGCTGAAAGGCCTCGCATATGTTGCTAAAATAAAGAAAACCATCAAAGCAAGGACTTCTCTCAACTTATAAATTAGTGGCTGGTACTTTATTTTCTGCACTGAAAATTGTAGATAACATTAGAATTAACAGAGACTGACAAATGGTCCTTGGAACTTAAAATCGGATCACTAACAGTGTCGAAAATGACAATTGGCTTAACAGCAGAAAACACTTTCAAAATATCAGTGAACGCTTGAAATAAGAGGCAGCACAGTCGCCTACAAAGGGGACACGAACAAAAACAGGCTTTTTTCGGGACCATATATGACATGGCAATAGACACTTTACAGTATTTTTCAATGAAAAGAAAGACGGATAGCCGTTGGCTATGAGGATGGACTTCAAAAATTCAAATTCTGACTGTAGACATTCTGAAGAACAAATGCGAAACGAACGGTAAAACAACGCCTTTACAAGACCGACTTATGTCTCGGAACAAAACTATAAAAACTAGTACACGGGCCGGTCCATGTACTTTGTCTATATACTGAAGTCTGGATGCTGCTATCAACACGCTTTGTACATTTTGCATCAATAAATGATGAACAACCGTCTTGTTCTTCTTCACATGTAAAGATAATGTTAGAATGACATTCATTAAAACAAGATAAAATACTTTGTATATCACCATTCTTTAAAAGAGCAAAGCAGTCATCAACATAACGAACATAATATGTACAGCGACTCTGAATGACATTACTCAAAGAAAGCTCCAAATAGCCCATGAAAATATCGGCAAATACTGGGCCTAAGCAACTACCCATGGCACAGCCATCGACTTGTCGAAAAAGCGACCATTAAAAAGAAATTGGACGTTCAAAGTACAAAGCTCTAACAATTGTCTCAAGACAGGCAATGGCAAACGAATGTCAAAACCCTCATTCTCAATGGTAGAAATTATGTCTATTATTTCACTGACGGGAACTCAAGTAAACAGCGACTTTACATCTAAAGAAAGCATCCTTTGATTGAAGACATTCAAATTCTGTATAGAGCCAACAAAATCGAAAGAATCACGCAAACAGTAAGCACCGAAATAGTCTTCGATTATGTTTTTGTAATGTTGACGCATTGGGTCGCTTCAAGATTGCTTTCCGGCCCCGTAATTTCCAGCTATTGTCCATCTTCGAGGTGTACAGTGTTATAAATTAAGTAAGGGGTCAAATTTCTTTCGTGATATTTACCATCTTCAAAACTCAATGAGAGGTTGATTCCTCTTTGAATTTGACGAATTTTATGCGTGACAGTATACACTTTACTATTAAAAGGAAAGAAAATCACAAAATATGCTTTCCTGGATGTGATGGTCAGTTTTGAAATTCCTCTTTTGCGACTCAGTGAGAGCTAGACCTACGAATACGGGAACTTACATTCCTTTTGAATCTTATGATCCTATGAAATATAAAAAGTCTGCGGTTCGGTCTCTCTTTATCAGGACCAAGCAACTCATTAGTTCGCTTGATAGTTATGAAAAAGCTTGACAATAAATCAAAAGTATTCTCATCTCTAATAATTATCCTATCAAGTTGATGGATTCTATAAATACCGAAGTTGATTCTCCTGCCAGAAACCCTCTACCGGGCACATTTTGAAATACCAAGCTATTACTTTTTGCTTTTATCAAAGTGTTGGAGTTCTACATATCACATTATGACGATTGGATTTTGAATATCAGCGATAGTCTGTATTTTTGAGTTTGTAGCAAATTTGCTACATTGCCCTATAAGGGTTATAAAGTGTATGATAATTCGCTGATAATTCAATTTAAAGAGCTCCTCACTTTATATCATTCACGTTTTATAACGTATAGCAAGTGTGATAAAAGCCACATCAGCGTTAATTTCTGGTTATCTTATAGTGTGCGGATGAATGCTAGGCCTAATGCTAGAGATCAGATTGTTGCGCATCTTAGCTTAGCAATACCAACATCAACAAGACGAGACTTCTAAATACTTAATGGTCCTTCTTTTTAGAAAGGAAATAATTAACTATGTTTTAAATGGGAACGACGCTAAAATCGTGGTCGCTTCTAGAACTTTCAAGAAGTCAGCAATTTTTCCTAATAAAGATAAAGTTCCTGCATGTTTATGATCCAACGTGATATACTGCTATACATGAAGACAGTGCTCAAGCTGTTAAATTTGTGAGACACGGAGACACCTCATCACGAGACACAATGCATCAAATCAAGTGCTAATATACTAATAAATGAAAACTCTTCATCTGTGGCTCTCCACATGTTCTAATTTTATCATCATTCAGTGAATTGAATTGACAATGAATTATGTATAAAAACTGCTTTATTCGTCTATTCTGCCGTCCTGATGAGGGGTTTTAAATAAGACTCGAAATCGATTGACGATCATGGTCGTTCTCTCTCTTTGAGAGGTTTGGGCTCATCCTGCTACTATGTTCATCCGTGAAAGTATTTTTTGAGTCCAGCATCTTTATCAGATGTGTAGGGCGTCTGATTTATTTTGTTTAGAAAGGTGCGAGTGTCCCAATCCTGCTACCGTCATCTCCGACTCCTGAAATAATGTGAATAATGCTACTTAACCGCCAAAAAAAAGAACTGTTTGTGCGATTTTGTATTACTACATGTATATATTGTCGGGCATGCCAAAGTATTATGGCAGCTCTTTAGTACAAAAGCAGCCACAGCTTCTTTTAATGGCTGGTGGCACACAAACTGCTTTAGATTTTTCAAGCATTTTATAGACCAAAATTTTTGGAACAGTTAAATATGGGTGCTTTGCCAAACACGGATGGAATATTTACGATAGCCTTATTTTGTCTTCAACTCTTCAGTGTAAAATTTTGAATGCTATTTCTGCAAGAAAAGTGACACAATTGTCGCTTAATGTGTAAATGGGAAATTATGCAACATAGACATACACCCATAAATTCGCTAATTTGTAGTAGACCTGTCAAAGTAATTGGCCTTATTTTATTGTGCTTACGTTTATCGACTGTCATTTTTATATGAACCATGCTCAGGCAGTGCCATCTTAAATCTAGTATGCAGTCCTTGAACATCTAAACTTGCATTGATACTCTGATTGAGGACTCTGATATTTGCCTTCGTCGTACATAATAATTGCTATATTTTGTAGATACTAGTACGTACATAGATGAATAGGATTTTTCTTCCCGACAGCCATTTCTCAAATTTCATCATAAATAGTTCTAGCTTTCATGCAGTCATCCTCATTTTTCAGATGATGTCCTAAAACAGACTAGAGCAAAAGAAATCAGCAAACCAGGCGAAGCATGCAATGCACTTATGCAATGTTCTCCAGAACTTTACGGCTCCCTGACACAGGAATCCCATGATTTCATGCTGAAAGTACCGAAGGAGGAGTCATCAGAGCTCCAACTGACCGTTGGCAAAGGTATGATTAGTTTTTCTATTCAGTCGCTCAGCTGTAAATAGCCTAGTCGACTAAATTAATGCGCCTGCAATTATTAATATATGCTGCTTTTCACAAACACGATGTAAATAGAATAATCAAAATATTCAGTTTCATCCTCAATTGAAAAATGGGGACAGACCTGAATAGCTGCCATTTCATCCAACGGATCAGGAATCATCAGCAGGCCTATCTCACATGTCTCAACATCGACACAACTCCCTATTTAAAGTTGCAGACATGCCCAGGTAAATTTGAGATTTGCAATTAGCAAGTTAATGAAATCACTAACTTGCTAATTTCAAATCTCAGTTCCTCAACTGTTAGTAGAGGTGCGTATGTCCGACTAAGGAAAATACAATCTGAAAGTCGAAGGATTATTTTGAAAAACTAGATTGTCGATCATTCCACCGCTGAGCGAAGGAGATTTCCACAAACCATTTTCTGTAATCTGTCACTGAAAGCGGATAAGATTAGTTTTTGCTTGTTAGATGCCATCTGTGTGCATTATGTCTCTCTCAGCATTATCTTCTGAATTGGCTCAGCATTTCTGCATAAAACACAGATTGGTATGTGGCTATGCTTATTTTGAAAAGTCGTTTCGCTCGGGAAGCTTCTAAGAACTGAAGTTCATGGTAAATACAATGAAATGGAAATCTCTGCTGCTCTGTTACTATATCTTTAAAGATCAATTTCACATGCTCCCTACTTCAAGTGCACCTGCTTCTGGTTATACCAATGCTTTTTTCAAATCTCCATTAGTTTGAGATATTTTTGATCAAATACGTAGCAGTCGTAACAATACGTGCCCAGAATTGATCGCAGAGTACTAAATGTCACTCCATTATCCATTAGCCTAATTATGACTACCGATGCTGTGCCAAGCAGTGTGTGTAGCAATCAATCAGAATAGAGAAAATTTTCCAATTTTGTGATTCTGTTCGGCGCACACCAACAATTCTTTTTGTATTTAACCATCTAGATGCTTGCATTGATCATTCATTGAGGGTCATGGCCCATGGCCAGGGAACTCCCCAGATCTGATACCCATTGAAAGTTGTTGCAGCATTCTGAAAAAATAGTTGCCGAGAAGTCCATGACGTCAGCAGCGCCCTTGAAGAATGCTATTGCGTAAAAAATGTACTCAAGTCTAGCACTAAGGCTTATTGCATCAATGTCTGAACGTATTTCTGCAGTGATTGCAGCACGAGGAAAGCATGCAAAATGCTGACGATTCAACTGAATATTTTTTTAACTACTAAACATTTTTTAAATATCACTCTTCAATTGCTTTAAGTCAAACTAAATTAATGTGGCATGCATCAATCAGATTTTTGAACTTGTGAAGAAAATATCTACAATTTGATCACTGTGCGATCAATTCTGGCCACGACTGTATGTTAGGATCTTGACAGGGTCTGTTGCGCTGGGGACAAAGTGCTTAAATCCGGTGCTTTTGTGCAAAATAGGACATAAGAGCTTGAAGTAAATAATGAATTTTTAGCAATCGAGGTTGATGAAACCAAGGAAATGCATTACAGTTATCGATTCGGATCTTACACGGATGAATTTTGATCTGCGTGTATTTCTAAAATTATAACTTTTGGCTTCAAAGATAAAAGTGGAACTAGCATTGAATGTATCGTACTATCCATCATGCAGAATTGAGAACTTGAATTGAGCAAACTTCTTGAAAGTTCAGAGAACTTGAATGTATTTCCATTTTCAGTAATTGCTCTCGATTATTGAGCAGGCGGTAAGTGAACATCCAGGAGACTAAAAAAATGATCAATGGTATCACAAAGAATTCCCCCAGTCAAGTGAGACGATTCCCTTGTGGTGTGTGTGGTAGAGGGTTTGGTGTCAACTACATCTTCTGTCAACAGTTAAGGAATCTGGTACCACAAGCCGTGCAATGGACTCGGGTCTCTCAGTGACATTGGAAATTTTCTATATCCTACTTGCATCCATGGGGTAGAAATGCAGATGATGTCGAGACATACCGGGTAAACGATGAAGAAGTTGAGATGGTGAAAGAATTTCACTATCTTGGTGACGTGCTTTGATGCGAGGGTGACACCGAACGTGCTGTTCGCTCTGGAATCGCGTCAGCATGGCGCAAATGGAGGGACATCGCAAATCTGCTTAGAAACCGCCACATTCCATTCAGCTGCTGAAGTAACGTCTACAAATCAATTCTTGCATCAGTCTTGTACTTATAATCAAGAAGCGGAAGGACACAGGTGTGTGTGATCTTTCTTTTTTTATTTCACTCCACCATGTTACATAACCTGTCGAGAGTTTCCGGCTAGCGTCCACCAGCCATGATCACGGCAAACTAACAAATGCGGTTTGTAAGGACACTTGGAATCAAATATACCACAGCAACCAACGCAGCCGATCAATCAGACACTAAATGAATACTTGCACTTCTTTTGCTCACTTGCCGTTTATGCCCTACCCACTTTGACCCACCTTTTTTATTTGTTTTCCCCAAGATCCACAAAGAGAACGTTCCTTTACGAACCATAACTGGGATGAGGGGCAGTCTTTTTGGCCCTATCAGTCCTTTGATGGCTGATATTCTTTAACCGTACTCCCGAGAGGGTTGCTCTTACGTTCGGAACTGTCAGCATTTAGTACAAGAGCTTGGTAAAATTGAAACGCTGAGGACTTTTCTCTGTCCAGTTTAGACATTCATTTGAGATCATATTAGTTGTGACTCCACCTTGCTTAGCGCACGCACTTAGTGTTGATATCATCTGTCAGTTAGTGGAGTTCTGTCTGACTATCTGTTGCTTCACTTTTGATAATCGCTTTTCCAAGCAAGCAGATGATGTGTCGATAGGGAGTAGTGTAAGCTGGACAGTGGTTCATTATGTCCTTTTTTGAGGCAATGGCCATTCGAAAAGCTATTGATTTGGTAAAAATAGCGGACTACTCAGTGAAAGGAAAGTGGTTGGTGATGGGATGCCATACAAAGATTGATCCTGGAATTATGTGGGGAGACGGCCGGGACGCTTGAAGAGCGGCTCAAGGAGCACAGACGGGCTGTATGCAATTTTTCAACATCCTCCGAGATTACGCAGCACGTCAATCAGCAGGGATACAATATTGACTGGGATGGAGGAAGAGGTTGAACAGGAAGGAAATTATTTTTAAAAAAATGTAAAGAGGCTAGGAATACCAGGCAAAGGGTCGGAGGGAATCAGGTATTCCCCACTCTGGACCGTGCCTGGGATGGGATTTTTTTAACCTTTTGTAATTTTTATTATTTTTTCTCTAGTTTTGCTTAATTCACGTTTTATTCATTCATTTCGTTTGTTTGAGTTTCTTTCTCACTTTGTTTCATATATCATGCTATGTATCACTTTTCTATGACCGTTTTTTGTGATTGGCTTCCTTTCTTGCTTTCGTAGAGAGTATGTTTGTGTTTTACATCTTGTACTGGTAACGTGCCTCAGTATGGAGTGCTGTCAGTCACCTTGTTGTCCATTGTTGGTTGTATATGTCACGCTTGTTTATTGTTCAGCTTTCATACCTGCCGAAATCGTTGTTCACAAGTATTCATCTAGTTCTGATTGGTAAGCTACGCATTTGTTAGTTTGTCGTGATCATGGCTGGTGTACGCTAGCCAGAAGCGCTTGGCAGCTTGTGACATGAAATAAAAAATAAAGATCACAGACACTTGGGTCCCTCCGCTTTTTGATTATAATTAGAAATGACACAGTCTCTGTTTGGAATGAAGTCCTGTACTTCTTTACGGTAATGAAACTTGGAACCCCACTCAACATCTGATTCTGCAGCTGCGTTCATGTGACAGAGGGATGTTTCGCTACATGAGTGTCGTCTCATTGGCTGATCTGATCGACAGCGCTGTCATGGCGAGCAGCTGTGGCCTTACACTAGTAGAGGAAGTGATCAGAGAGCGAAAGCTATGGTAGCTCGGTCATCTGAAGGTATACATGCTGAGGAACCAATCACACAAGTGCCAGACGTGCTAGTCGAAGGGTCCCGTCCTCATGGAAGACCTAAAAACATGGCTCTAAGTCCTCAACGAAGACATGGTGGAGCTAGGACTATCAGCAAATTATACACAGGACCGTACTCGTTGGAGAAGTCTCATATCATCCAGCTCTCAACAGAAGAGAAAAAGACGTTAAAGGGGAAAAGTAAAGTGAGTAAGTAGAACAATTGATAAAGTAATTGATAAAGTAAGTAGAACAAAAGACGTTAAAGGGGAAAAGTAAAGTGAGTAAGTAGAACAATTGATTGGCAAAAAAATCATTAATTCCTTCAAGCACTTTTGTCCTATATGAAATTCCCGAAATACACCAAATTGAAAGCATCGGGTTCATTTTAAGAAAAAACACACTGCAGTGACGGAGAAAGTAATTTACTTTTGCAATGTTTGTGCGACACATTTACGCAAAAAAAATTAATCCAGTTTCCTGTCGCAATTATTCATTTGGGCCCAGATTCGCATGAAACGTCTTCATATTTGAAGGCTAAGTTTCTGATATATACTTTTCTCTTTTTCAGATGTAGCCATGTATTCAAATGGAAATGTACCCCAAAATTGCCAATTAATTGATTATAGAAAACAAGTTGAACGATCAAGAGATGACGACGAGGCTTCACTTGGGTCTAGTAATTGTCCTTCTACATTTGTTGGAGAGGATTTGATGACAATTAATTCTTCTCTGGTATACAATGTTGAGATGCAATCAACATTGAACAACGACTGTGGAGGTCGAAAGACATGTAATCATCCTTGCAGATTTTGTGGGAAAATGTTCACTCGACTTTCAATCAGATTGCGACACGAAAGAATTCACACAGGAGAGAAGCCGTATGCATGCAGCTATTGTGGAAAGACCTTCAATCAGAAGGCTAATAAAGACAGTCATGAGCGCATACACAGAGGACAAAGGTCATTTCCGTGTCGCTTCTGCAGTAAGAGTTTTTTTAGAAATTATGTGCGTGAAAATCACGAACGAATCCATACCGGTGAAAAGCCCTTCGCATGCACTTTTTGTGGAAAGCTATTCTTTGACAAGTCGGTGAAAAGCAGGCACGAATTAGAACATATGCAGGCACATGGATAGGAGTAAAGCAGTATTGCCACTACATGAGCATTAGATGTACCAATAAGCACTCAACAAGACATCATTTCATTATACTCCGCGTAGTGAAAGCATCAGCTTATGTTTTTATCTGCAATAAGTATTCTACAAATAATTCAATGACTGCTTTAATTTTTCAAATTTTCTCGCACAATCTGACCATTGAATGCTGTTTATTACAATACGCATAAGGATGAAGAGCTCTTTCTAATAATATTTTATTGATTTATAGTCAAATTGTAATTAATATCGATTAAATCCCGTCAAATTAAGAGTTACAAAATTCTGAATGATTTCATGTTGATCTGCTCTATATTATCGAGAATTCTCTCGATAGTTTTGCTAATTTTTTCATGCATCACGATTTTAGCTTTCTTTATAACTATTATTGAAATTTATCCTCCTCCCCTCCTTTTGTTTTCTCCCTTAAATGCACATTATTGTCGTGAATCTGTTAGCATCCACATTTTTTCTGCAGGACCCTCAGATATAAAATGAAACAAAAATAGAAGAACATGAAAAGAAAATAGCACTAATGGGCAGTCTTAGATCAGATTTAGCATTTAAGCGACCAAAAACTGTTCAGCATTCAGTGTCGGTGCTCTCATCTGACAGTTCCCCACTTAATTTGATGTTTCAACCATACGGCTATAAGGGATAGCAATGCATAAACATATCAGGTGGTTTGTATATTGATATAATTGAAATACAGTGTTGTTTTTCTATAGACAGTGCCATTTTTATTTTTTCATGTACAACATATTGAATTACATGTAGTTCACGTAATTTGAAAAGAAAACTTTCGTATTTAAAATTACAAAGTCGTAAAGTAGTCATTGTCAAAGATTAAGACTACAGGGTGGCATCCAAGTCCTGGAATTACTGGGAAAGTGACTCCGTAATTTCGACTAGGCATAACAGGGTGTCGACAACCCGGGAATTCTGGGAGACCCCTGGAGAACTCGGGAACTCTTGAAAATGGTCATTCCCCGGAGAAATTTGAGTGATCACTGAGATGTAATGAGGCTGGCAAATAGGCCTAGTTGGATAAATAATGAAGTGAAAAACATCGCATTTTATGTTTTGATCAGTAACTTTAATAGTGGAGTATGTTGCGAAGTTATTGATAATAAGTAATGGCAGTGTGCGGGAGGACCATATCCAAGAAATTTTCAAAACCAAATTATTCTCTCCCGAAGTGTTTATGCCACAATAAAAGAAAGTTAAAGTATACGTAGGTACAGAGTTGCCAACGTTCCGGGTCCTGATCCTTTCTCAAGGCAGTTGACTATAAAATACTATTATAGTCAACTGCCTTGAGAAAGGGTCAGGACCCGGAACGTTGGCAACTCTGTACCTACGTATACTTTAACTTTCTTTTATTGTGGCATGAATACTTCGGGAGAGAATAATTTAGCTTCGAAAATTTGTTGTTATTGATGATGACTGTGTGTGAAAATCAAATTTACTGTCGGAAATTATTTTCCAGAATGTTGCAATATTCTCTCACAAAACTAGAGCCGCAATTTTGATATTTCTTCAGTTGGTTGAATGTGTGCCCATACGATTTTTTTCGATAACATTTCTTTCGGACTAATCACCAGCAATACTGAATGCTCTTATCAATGGTGGAAATGGGTTGTTGATATTCACAATGTCATACAGTCTGTCATGAATTGAGTCTGTCTTACTTGAGCAAACATAATTTACAAATGAGAAGTCCAAAACTTTATTGTATGATATAACAACAATTAAACCAGGTTTAAATATGTAGCACCTGATCTCCAATTTGATAAAAGACGGCATGGACATCGTTGAAGGAGTTTATGATTACCATGACAAGTAGAGAAGGGTAGTGAATGTTTTGGACACTTGTCTTTGATGCTTATCAGTCAGTTGTAAGCAATTTTGATAACCCGGGAATTATATTGCTGTTATCCGGGAAAACCCTGAAAGACCCGGGGAAATGAAAATCGGAAATCTGTCCATGCCCTGTAATACTAGCCCTAAAACGGTTGGTGCTTTCAGTGACAGGAGATTAGTAGGAACCTTGTTAATCTTGTAGAGGAGAATATGCACATTCAGGAAGAAATTACCGAGCCATACGTTCAAGAAAGAATTGTGGCTCGTGTATGATGAAAGTCGAGTACATAATGGTGAGATGACTAAATTTCTTAAATATTATTTAGACCGCTTTAAGAAGCCCTCATGAAGGTCAAATTGATGCCCCTTTCAAAGGGATTTATCACCCTTCTGAAGTTTCATTCGTCGTCCCTTGAGTGGCAATCACATCTCTGGTAGCGACGAATTCTTTGATCATTTGTTTATTTATTCTGACAAATTTATATAGCGCTGTAGCCAAAAAGGCTCTCAGCGCTAAAACGTACAATGAAGTCACAAATTACACAAATTTATCATAAATTATATTCATCATTTTAAACAAATTATACGCCCATCAAGTTATCCCAGGATTTTCTCTTTAAAGTGTTGCATATATGCATCATGCTGCTGGGCTGTGCTGACCACTTCTATTATATGCTTGACGCCGGTGTCATCATTCGCCATCTTGCTTTTCTTGCTTATTTCTCTCGCCAATGAATTTGTCATCAATGAAGCTGTGAATGAGAAAAGGGAAAACATAGAGTGGTCGCCACGAACAGTAGTGGTAGATGCGTGCTATGCCGTTGACTGCAATGTATTTTGGTGGTTGCTGCGATTTTTCTGTCGCCTATGCAACGCGGACAATTCTCGCGGGGACCTAGTGCATGCAGGGGCCGCGTAACGGGAAGGGACATGGTGACATTCCCCCCCCCCCTCAATTTTCATACCACTGGTAAATTTTCAATTTTCTCCACTTTTAAGTCTGAATCAGTATTTTTTCATGCAAGGATGTGATAAGTTTCGCAGGCCATGTCTACGCATCTGAATATTTAAAAATTATTCACTTGTCCGATTTCAATTCGGTAAATCCATCTTTTCACCTTGAGTGGGATGAAGTATCAACAGCTTCTTTGCCGAAGACAATATTGAATTTCGAATGAATTTTTCTACGTATATCATTAACATAAGAATGGAATCTGACATTCCTTTTGTTGTACCCAATATTGACATCGTAAAAATAAGTTTTGACAGTTCATTTTAAAAAATTCCAATAAGTTTAATTAAAGTCTAAAACGGTTTACGCAACTTAAACATGAAAGTCCTCCTGAATAATGAAAATTATGAACAAAGCATTTTGGAATGTCTTACAGTCTACATGTACATCCTTCTTTTTAATCACAGCAATCATTCAGTTACTTTTTGACGGTCGCCTGTAGCGGCTGAAAGGCCTTGCGCTTATTTGAAGAAAGCTATGGGAAATATCTGAACCAGGATTTCTCTCATATCGTGTAAACAACTTCTTTAATGATAGCATCAGTTAATTGTGATCTATTAGCTGCATTAGACCTGTGATTACGTGAATCCATCGGTTAAAATGCCAAATTTGGGAAATGGTACAAAATGTATTGGACAGTGATATTATATAGTAACAGGATCATGTACCAGTGTGAATAACTCGATGGCATGTTGTCTCCTCACTCTTGTAAACCATGCGTCGCGCATGTCTGCATAGACATCAAGGAGAATCCTTTTATCCACTGAGGCCCTTGCATCAATGCGCCACATTCTTAGGTGACATTCTGGAGCGGCTCTTTGCCACAACACTACCAACGAGCATCTTAGCCTTTCCTGTTCTAATCAAAATCGTTACTACATTGACTTGCGCTGCTTCCTGAGGACAGCTTTTCCCATTCCCAGCTCTGACTAAAGGCAATCCTCTCAATGTTCAACATTTAAACTGTTGTATAGCTTCTTAAAAAATTAATTACATGGTGTCGTCAATTCAATTAATTCAATTTTTCAATTTAGTTAAAGGTTTGATTTGAAAATAATAGATTTCGATTTCTGACTCAAATTTCACTTTAAATGTGTATTCTGATGGAAGCGAATGGTAAAAGAGAGGCAATAAAGCAATTTTGCCTCACGCACCCTAACAATTCCATTATTTCCTATTTTCTAGGTTTTTATCACTGTTTCCAGTTTTGCCATATTTATCCGGAATATGCCAGTTTTCTCACCTACCGTGGTAAAAACTAGTTTTTCCCATAAAATTGCCATCCCATAAGTAAACTTATGCCACAATTAAAGGCAAATGTGAACATACGAAGCCGTCTCGAAAATAACTACAGTGCAATTCATGCGTAAACTCAGCGGAACAAACTGATGAAGAAAGCCTATTTTACTAATTTTTCAATATTTCCTTGGCTTTATGTGAAATTTGAACCACAGGCAGTTTAACTTTATTTTTGTACTTTAAAAACCATTTAATTATTGGTGGCATGCACGCATGTCTATTCTGTGAACTAGTGATGATATATTCATATTTCTGTCAATTTATTAGTCTCCAGTCTTGGCTATTGATTGATCACAAAATTGATCATTTTTCTAATTTAGTTGACTGTTTCAATTTTCCTTGCTTAACAAATTATTTGGTTATTTAATTCAGCAATCCTAAATTGAGAACGATGTATGAGCTGAGTCGCGTTGACTTCAAATTTATCTATGCTTTCATCTTTTAAAAATTTCAAGGTATACGCAATATCGTCATCTTATTTCTCATCATTTTCCTTTAGGTAATGTATGGAGTTGGATTTTAAATGGCTGCGTGGTTTTTTGAAACAGCTGCTGACTTCACATGTTTTCCTTCTAATTTTCGCGGATCTCATGGATATATCCCGAAATGTTGGAAATGCTTTGATTTATTAACAATGTTTTTGGTTAACGTAGGGATTGGAGGACGAAGTTTCTAGAAAGACACACTGTCAAATCCTATCATGAAGTAGCAAACGATCATAATCAGATAACTCACCTTCAAATTTTTTTGTTAAAAATTAAGAGAAATTCATGCACTGCATGAAAGTACATAATGCAAGTTAAATGATTAATAGGATTTGGAAAAACCAAGTAGGTGTAAACTTTTTAATTTTTTATCAATTTGTTTCGGCTATACGTGTGCCATAGCCATCATCAAGAAAACTGTGTATACAAAGGAAATCAACATGAATACAAAACAAGTTTTAAATTTGTTTCGGCAAGTATGCAGCATAGTATGCTTGCATACTACACAGTATAGTATGCCCCCCTAAATTGCATCCCTGAAGTAGCAGCCCTAAATTGATGATGGATATGATATGCAGCAACCCAATATTTTGTTAAACCCCACACAACTTCGATTTCTATAATCGAGGGATGCCAATGTCTTAATGAATAAGGAAGGAGTTACACATATAAAAATCCTTCAACCCTTCACACTCGATGCGACTGTTAATCATCAGTTTGTGTTTGCGGATAAGCATCGTCTGCTTTAGTCGCACGTTAGGTTCGCCCTCCGCTGTGCTTAATATGCTGATTTCAAAAGACTCACATCTACACATGCTTTTATGTCTACAAACCGATGATTGCGCTGATGACTGATGCTCCTTGAACCAGGGCTGTGGCGCCGATGCGTTATCTCATCGCCTCCGGCTCCGGCTCCACGACACTGATGTGAAAGGCTCCGGCTCCGGCTCCGACTTCAAATTCAGGTTCTTTCTATGCTGGTTATCCTGGATCCGTTTTTTGGATAACGGTGGCGCCTTTAGAGGCTTGCTACAATCATCAAATTAGTTTTCATTAACAAGCAACGACTTAAGTTAATAATAAAAATGATAATAGCCTAATATAATGACAAATAACATACTTGTCATATATTTTTGCATGAATTGACTATCTCTGAAAGATAAAATAAAGTTATAGCCAGGATTGGTTAAATTAGATAAAGATCTCCCGCACTGGCTAAATATAAATTGGCCTAGCCTGCAACCAGTCTACTACGAGGCTACATTAAATAAGACCACATGAGTGATGATGATATACCTAATTAGCCGTCACAGGGGCCGAATAGTAGTATAAGCTTTTTAACAAAGCTTGAATATGAAACTGGATAGCGTATGCCTCTAAATAGCTTATAGGGCCTGTATCTACTCGAACATGGAAAAGGTCGGCTATATAGCCAAATATACCGTATCAATAAAGATATCAATTGCTTTATTGAATATTAAAGTGTATATAGGCTAGCCTAGATTGTTATTGTTATTTGTTATTGCCTTTATTCAATAGTCTGTTGGTCCATGAATAATATGATCGGTGGGTAGCCGATCGCTAGCTTTCGAATGCGCGTGCGGTTTAATGTCACAGACAATAGAAAAGGGAGGTCAAAAGGCGCCTTTATTGAGAGCGTCTCAGTTTTTTTATTGTTTACATATAAGTCAGCATGATATCAGCATAAAGTGTTGACAGACGGAAAAAATGATAATGAAAATTCTTGAAATCCACAAGTCTATGACATTTGGGGAAATATTATTACACGATACGGCTCTTGTGCAGTCCTCCCCCCCCCATTTTTTCTCTGGTCAAAAGATGCGGCACCATTGGATGTCCGTTTCAGCATCACCGGTTTGAGTGAAGCATTCCGTGCTGTTGTAAAAATGTGGGTAATTGCGTTGTCATGGTCGCAAACTTCGTCAGCAAGTCAACATTGTGATTTGCCTTCGGGTTTTTCGCATTGAAATATACCCTTTGAATTTTGAAGTCAAAGGAAATTCATTGTGAATGAGATACCTTTAGAATAATAAGGCGCTACTAGAAGTGGCTGGGTCGCTTATTGCTATATCCATGTGAGGAATTGTAGTCAGGTCATTCGTGTGAGTGTGAAGAGTTATCCCTCCAATCAAAATTGATCAAATTGAATAATCGATTGTTTTGAAAAATGTAGGTGGGGGGACTGCACAAGAGCCTACAATACAATCTAAGGAAATTGGCATTGTCACAGATGCCAGTAGCTTCTGCCAGTAGCCATACCGATAGATGATAGCCTACATAGTAACCGTATTAGATTTAAGACATTGCGCAAGAAATGTAGCTATATTATCTTTGCTGACTGAACTGGAAATGTGTACATAAATGACTGGCGACTTGTCTCTAGGAATCTACAATCATCTAGTTAGCATGCATATAACAAGTCTTCAAATTAATGGATTTTGGAGAACACGTTGTCAATATGGAAATTAGTCTTACGAAACATATGCAATAAAAAAATATTACACATGTGTGTAAATATATAATAAATATAATACAAAAGAAGGCGGCAACTGCAAAGAAAGATATCGTGGAGGACAGATCATTGGTATACTTAAAAGACATATCTTTAGATTTCAAATGATTTAATTTTTTTATGATGCCAATTGATACCTTTCAAAATTCTAGATTTATATCAAAGCTCAAACTATCGGAGCCGGAGCCTTTGTGATAAATCGGCTCCGGCTCCGACCAAAACCATCGGCTCCTTAAGGCTCCGGCTCCACAGCCCTGCCTTGAACCATATGTGTAGAGAGCGAATGGTCTCTCTGTAAGTCTAATAACAATCTTTATGTCCGAAAATATCATTTGATTTGAAAAAAATATTTTAAAGATGATAAATAATCTTTTGTGCATGTAGATGTGGCGACAGGAGGTTGGAATAACGGAAATGATGCTGGCTTATATTGGAGAATTCGCCGAGTTTCGAGGTTGGTCAAGTTGGAGGAACGTAGTAATTGACATTCTAACATGTCACGAGGAAGTTCGACAGTAAGTTGATGTTTTTCACATCTTTCAATGATGCATGTATTTTGTTATACTTTCTTCTAACTTATTTGTTGGAGCGGTCTTCCAAATGAACTTGAATATGAAAAGTCTCATTTCATGACCATGCTCGTTCTCTTCGTGAAATACATCGAGTAAATGATGTACATCATTTGCAAACATGAAGGTATGATACTGAATCAAATTCATTGACAACCAATGTTATGCAGCTACAGGCTTTGATACTTTCTTATACCAATAATCGAGGACTTGTGTGACTTCTACTTATCTCGTTACCTAACATGCTTCTGCTATTCAGTCTGAATATCCATTTCTTCATGACACCGCCGTTGAGATATTGAGATCTGCTTCGCCTCCACGTATGAAACTTTGCCACTATAATAAAAAAGTCGTTGAAGTTGATGTCAACAGGTTGATGATATCTTACCGTTTTAAAGTGCATGCTGCATCTATCAGTTTGAGCAGCAGTAAATGAGACCAATAATTGTCATCCTAATCTAGCAATAGCAACTGCTTCAGGCGACCTTGTAGAATCGATTTTACAATTCAATGCCCCTGGCTTTCACGAGGTCGGAGCGATATTTCATCGTGGCGGCGGCAGGAGCAAGGCGCATAGAAATATCGTCCATTCCCACTAACTTTCTACTAAAGTCGGATTTCTATGGCTCACAAATTGCGTCTTGCGGCTGATAGCAGTAAAAATATTATTCTCAATCAGAGTTTGGCGGCCGTATTAGAAGTTCTCTTCATTGCGAGAGATTCTTATCCAAGCGCATTCGAAAGCAGCACTCGATTATTTATAGAAGAATAGCCTGTGCTGGTACTCGGAGTTTCATCTATGTAATCATGCAATCATCAGCCAAACTCCAAGTGCCAACACAGGCTATTTTCTCTGAATAAACAAAGTTCTATATATATACTATATATATATATATAACTTATTTTTTTAAAAATAGTGATTTGTGAAATGCATGTAGGCTATATTGCGACCATAATCACTCAGCCATACATTTTGTTATTATTCTGTAAAGGAGAGCTTCCGATGCTCATCATCCGACGAAATGCCTTGCACTTCTGATTGATAGACAAAAGCGTCAACAGTTAAATTGACGATTATAATTAATTTTCGGGTATAGGCATTTGATTCTTAGACACTTGTCAGTAATTATGCTTTGTATTGAACAAATTTGTGAACGTTAAAACACTTTAACACTCCTTAATATTGTGGAAATGTGCAGCGCACGATGGAAAAAGGAAAACGAAAGTTGACAGCTGTAACTGAGAACAATCTTAGATTCTCTACTGATCATTTCTTCACATCGTACACTTGTTAAGGTTGGAAAAGAAGATGTACTTTAAACGTTGCTATCTTTTTTAATTGAATCTGTTTTTATCGAAGCAAAGAAAGGAGTATGTACACGTATGGTGCTGTCTAGCAAACTTTTGATTGATGTCATGCTTGCCAGTAGCAGGAATGTACTGGCAATTAACAAAGTCACCTTGATGTACTGAAACCCTGATGGTAGGACTATGCATCTTCCAACAGGTTCTTGGTAAAACCAGACAATGTAGTGCAATTATTAAGACAATTCTTTTTATCCTTTTTCTCAAATACAATACCTAGGACCACCAAAGTATGTCTTTTTAAATACAAATTCAAGGCTGCAAAATAAGACTGCGTGGTGCATCGGCACCTTCTGTGGCAGCGATTCTAGGGGCGGTGCACCTTTAGTCGTGTAAGTAAATTTTGAGCCATTTCATATTTTACTGTATTATTTCAATTACCTAGGCATATCATTCATATCCGTCATTTTTCATAATCTATAGCAAAATCGTCACTGAGATTCTATTGTTAGAAAGCTCCAATGTGGTTGGTATAACTATCCCTATGTTCTACAATATCTCGGACCCACTTGGAACCGTAAAACCAAAGTATTTTCCTTGACGGAGTTGGGCGGCGAAACCATCGATACTTTTCATTTATTTAGAGGAATAATATAGTTAAATTACACTATTTTCTTTAAACATTCCTGAACTTGAAAAATATGACGATATATACAGGTATACTCATCGAAAGTCCACCGGCATTTAGGGTCTTCTCTTACTAACTCCGCGAAAATAAGCTTGCTGGTGGATAGGTGCCAGTTGACTAATGTTTGATGTTTTCATGTCCTAAAAGTTTTCAGTTACGTGACGTTTGGTAAAGATGAAGATGCTTTCTTGGCTAGATCCAGATTATAATATGTTTTCACCGTCAATAGGGGTTTCTTGCATGATACTTATGTTGTAATTTATGATTTAAGGTGCTTATTATTACTCATTATGTAGTGCTAGCTGAAGTCTTTGTAAAAACCAGTAAATAATATTTTGAAATGAAATGTACTATATTTAATTGTCCGTGTTTGCTTCGATGTATTTCCACATTGGATTGCATATGAAAAATATCCTTATTATAAGCCTGTTTACCTCTTGTAGGCAACGAATCGCTCAAGGACAGGCGATGATAATAGATGTTGATCCTGATGATCTTAGTGTTGAAGTAAGCAAGACATTAAAGCCATATCTTCTAATATAATACAGCAGTCGTTCCTCATCTAGGATCCAAAGAAAACAGAGGAGAATGAAATCTTTAAAAGTACTTCATCTGTGACGAAGGGTGAGCAAATCTACTTTAAATCTTGAAGGATATTTATAATATGGTGCTTTGTTTCAAGACAATGGTGCGCGTAAACGGCGCTATGACGAAAATGGGATTGAGCTAGCGATGTCCTCAACAATTGCTGCATATGAAGCTGACAATTTTTATGATAAAGTGAAGGAAGAGGATGAGGATTATGAAGTGAACAACGATCAAAAGGCTTTCACGAGCAGACTGGGTACGTGAGTTATCGCATTTATTTAACAATGTTGCTGTTACCTGAGGAAGGGTTCCGTAATGTAAACTTGTGGTGTTCTAAGTTACTTACCTAGACAGTATATAATGGTAATCGGAGTCGTAATATGGAAAGCATACTTGCCATACTATCAAAAGTAGTGGCAACAATCAAGTATCACGTAAAGAAACAGGACTTTTTGATGAAATTGACCGTGGGACGACAGACAGTAAAGTAAAATTGTATAACAACGTAAAACGATCAAAAATATTTATCAATGAAAATCACTTACTTTTGTCGATAGTCAATTCAATGAGTAATTACATGAAGGCAGTAATAGTTTATAATTCAATTAGGTCGTAAGATTCTTTTAATGAATTTTTGCTATCTCTTAAATTCATCTGTTGATATCATTCTTTATATAACAGACATTATTTAGCTTTTACATAATGAACTTCTGTTAACATTTGACATCGTTGTTCATTTTTTGGACAAATGTGTGACTGCATATATATTTTGTTTTAGAACTTCGAAATAAAGACACTTATTTTCCCTGTGATCAATCCGAGAACATCGCCATGGGTGACGGCAGCAGCTTAAACAAAGAAAAATTTGCTATAACTGATGACCATCAATCAGTCATGAGTCATCAATCTTTTCTGTCAAGTGCTACAAGCGGAAGTGATGGAAGCAGACTTGAAGGTAGTGAATTGACCAAGAATAAGACGTTACACACTTGCAGCTATTGCTCAAAAACTTTCAGAAATTACTCCTATAAATTAAGACATGAATTGACTCATACTGGTGAAAAACCTTTCAAATGTCCTTACTGTGCGAAATCTTTTAGTCAGCGAGGTAATATGAATTTTCACATGCGTACTCACTTTGGAGACAAGCCATATTCTTGTAGCTTTTGTGGAATGACCTTTGTACATAAACGCAGCAAAGATAACCATGAAAACATTCATAGAAACAAGAAATATGCTTGTGCATTTTGTGGCATGACTTTTGCACGTAATTGTGACAAAGAGGCTCATGAGAGCTTTCATACACGCGAACGACCTGGTAGCTCGTATGCATCGACATGAAACGAAATGGGATCTAGCCACTTATGTAGGGCTTCTTATATGTCAAATTGAATTTGAAAATGCTTGGCAATATCAGCAGTCCTGTAGAGCCATTTTTGGAACAAATAGCTTACATATTTTTCGAGAGCAAACAAGACCATTTTGTTTCATGATCTCATTTCTAGAATATCACAGTGTGCGTTGTGCGTGATCGTAAATTTATTATATCAATGTACTCATGCATAAACTTATATGTATCTTTATTTTGCGGATTCTTGAAATAGGGCTGTAGTATGCTTACGATAGACCTATATTTCTTTGTACTAGTCTATGTAGCCATGTCCGATGATCGAAGTAATGGGAAATGAATGGTTTTGTTTGCCGAACTGATAGAAAGCATGATTGTACATTTATCAATTGCATAATTGAGGTCATTTAGCATTTGACTAATAAAATCAAAGTTTATCCATCTTGTTTTCGTAATGAAGATTGTCCTTATTCAACAAAATTTGATAACTGACAAATAATAGTGTCAAAAAATCTGAAAATGGTTATGTTATGAGATACGTGTATGTCATGATTTTCCAAAGTTGGTTTGCAACGTTACAAAGAATACTCCATTTGATTTATTCGATTAATATTTTCATTTGATGTAGAGTCTATCGAGTCGTATGATAATGATTCATATGAATTGGAAGATCGAGTAAATAATGAATTGTTAATCATATGGTACTTATCAGCGATGGACTCTCTCGGCGACCCTAAATCTCCGTCTTTATTCGAGTGGTGTCATCTAAACATACTTAGGCTTTGCTGTGTACATGCTGTATCATCACTTGCTGCTTGCATATCAGCATTTTACTTTCATTCCATATTAAATTGACACGACTACTATTTAATCAGTCTGCAGTCACTTCATGTATTAGGCCTGCTGGTACTGGACGACAAAGGCTAATGGACGACAAATGTCGTGTGCACAAGGATATATACACATATATATATATATATATATATATATATATATATATATATATATATATATATATATATATATATATATATATATATATATATATATAATGTAAAAAGAGGTTATCCAAAAATGGTCAAAAATAATTCCAATAAAAAGCCAAAAGAAAAACAATCTTGACTGCAGGTACCCTGACTAGTTACGTCCCTTCTTGGGACTTCTCAAAGGGTTAATGATATATTTTTGAAATCAAAATAATAGCATCATTAAGCTATTACACGCACATAGACATAAAATTTGATGACATAAGATATATAGTATAAGTTAATGGCCATAGCTAGGCCCACGATAGTCATAGAAATAGTCATGAAATCCTGGCTCCCTGAATGAATAATAAGAATTATTAGGATGACAACTTTGCCATGAATTTCGAGGCCGTAAATCGTAACTACGCGTTTGTCTGCGCCAATTCCATATACGTGCAGGCCTATAGACATCCCTAGATTCATTTTCTCTCCAGTTTATATTGGGGCAAGTAAGAGTATTTCTCCCCTTTGTATTGTAATATCTTATGTTAGACGTACTTTCATTACGTTTTCGATATTGGTTATTTCCTGTACAATTTCTTGAATTATTAATATTTCTAGTTTTGTTATCATCTTTCGTTTCACTGTTGATTGGTATCAAATGTTTATCTGAATTAAAAAAACTTCGTTTCATCTCCCATATCATGTTGCTCCTTTCTTCTTCATTCTGTGTTATTTCTTTCCATTGATCCTTACGATGTACTGCCTGTTCGATGTCATAACTGTTGTCAAAATATTCTGTCATTTCGTTATCTATCTGTATCACCATTTCACTTTTGATTTCCGCCATTACTCTCAATCTTCTTATTTCGTATTCCACTTTCTTTAGAGACTCTTCTTTCTTAAGTTCATTCACTCGCTCATGTTGTTGTTTCACTGGATTCTTAAATAACTTCTTTGGAATCCTTGGAACATGATTTTTTAATGCATTTTCATAAATGTCTGCAATCTTACAGACAGTATACGAGGGTCATCCTAAAAGTTCTCTGTATTGTATTATGAAAAAATAAAAATAAGCATCTGTAATCCAAAATTACTTTTATTTAACACTCATGGGTATCATTACTCAGTATAATGTCCTTCCTGGTCCACACACTTCTTCCAGCGTTTCACCAGCCCGTCAATACCATCACTGCAACCACCAGATGCCCGGGCAAGACATTCACGGTGAAATTCATGATTGACTTCTTCCACGGTGGAAAATCGACGACCACGAATTTCGTTCTTCACCAACGGGAAGAAGTAAAAGTCACACGGTGATAAATCTGGCGAGTATGGTGGATTCTGAAGGATCTCCCAGTCGTACTCATCATTGAGAAGTTGCACCACGTCTCTTTTCGTGTGAGATGGTGCATTGTCATGGAGGATTTATCGGACCTTCTTCCAGTAAACCTGGTCTTTTTCTGCGGATGGCCGGTCGAAGATGATTGCGGATAAAGTATTTGTAATATTCTCCGTTCACAGTTGTGCCAGTTGGTACAGCATGGTCAATAAGGAGCCCATGAACGTCGAAAAAAAGAATGTGCATTGACTTGATGCGGGACGGACCTCTGATTGCCTTTGTTGGACGTGTGTCGTCATGGCCAATCCATTGAGCTGACTGGCGCTTGACCTCAGGCTCAAAACTTCTGGCCCATGTTTCATCACCAGCAATGATACGATGAAAGAAAATGTTCCCTTTCTGTCGAAAACGTCGGAGATGAGCGGAGCAAATCCGTACACGTTCACTCAATTGATGATCGTTGAGCAGATGGGAATCCTCTTGGCAGCCACTTTCCGTTTCTTCAACTTCTCAGTAAGGATGAGGTGGATGGAAGAAGAACTGATGCCCACCTGGTTCGCTAACTCCTCACATGTCTAACGGTTGTCTTCTTCCGAGTAGTGAGCTCACATGGTCAACATGAACATTGTCACAAGCGGCACTCGGACGACCAGATCTGACTCCATCTTGAACGTCCACAGTTCCACCACAGAAACTCTTGTGCCACTTCCTCACAGTCTCATACGAAGGACAATGTTCTTGCAAACCTTCTTGTAGGATACCATGCGTTTCTACTAGCGAAAAGAACATGAAATTTTATTAACTGACGAATGTCAGTTTTACAAAAGCTTTCTCGCATCTCTTCTCTATTCATCTCAATGATCAAATGACAGTCCGGTCAGACAATGAACGATGTTCTTGCGAACCACTAAATTTCTAAGCAATGATAGCGAGAACAATTAACAGTTCCAATTTCAATCAATATGCACAGCCTGACATACCAGAATCAATACCGTGTAATATCTGACGTACTTTATGAATTAAACAACAAAACAGAGAACTTTTAGGATGACCCTCGTATACAGTATTACAATATATATATATATATATATATATTTAAGTGACAATCTAGAGGCTACATGCTGATATTCGTTCAGTCTAGCATTTGCATTGTTGTAATTATTGCATTATAATAGGGATGAGAATTTTCCGTGGAATTACGCGGGGCCCCCAATAAAGCTTCCCAATGTATTTTTTCTATTTGTGGCCCTTGAGAGCACGAAGTTCCACCAGGGCCCCCGTTGCCCGATTCCCATCGCTGATTATAAGTTAGTTATTGTTGCAGACAAATTTGAGTTATAAATATCAATAATGCATACACTCAAATAACATAAATCCTAATTTCCAATAGTCCATTAAGTTTCCCAATTTCTTCATCTAGATTATTTAGGCTCAAGTTACATCATACATCAAGCCCGAATCTCGGTTTTAGTTGAAAATCAAATATGATAGCAATGAACATGCGTATTTTTGTATTATATTTATGGCTAAATTAATTATTATATTTATTGGTGGCATCGTTAGTTCAGTGAAAAAAGGAGTAGACGTTTTTTACAATTGAATTCTATATTGACTCAAAATGATACCAACTTATGATGCTGACATTGAGATGATGACACCTGATAAAATGTAGGAATGAAATGCAAGCAGTAGATTCAAATAATTTAAGAAGACTTGAACAAAGAATACAAATCAGATAGATAAAAAGTGTCAAGTCTCAGTCAATGACTGTTTCCCTTGATTTGATGAATCTAAACGACTTGATCATAGAACCTCTCACAATGCGTTTTCTCCAACCTCGCTCCTATCAATTACCATATCATTTACCATCAATTACATGTAGAAGTATTAAAATTGTGATAAAGAGCCAATGGGGAGAAAACTTTTTGCAAGGAGACTCTATGGTCACTCTATTCACACTGTGGCGAACAATTTTTTTTGTTATGCAATGTTGTATTTTAGAACCTTTTTCCTATCTCACATTTGCTTTGTAAATGTCGCTTATTATTCCGACCAAGTATCGAAATACAACTTATAGAACTCAGAAATGTGACTTTTCATGCATATTTTCATGTACCCCATATTTGATCAATTTTTATAAATGTCAAATGCTCACGTTTGACTTTTGATGTAACTGGAAATGCTAATTGACCGAAAAATATAACTGACTAAAAGAAAGGTTCAATTTATCATTCTAGAGTTGTATATTGCGAGATGTAATCAGATACCTACTGCTGTCAAGAAAATTAATTAGAGGAATATTTCCAAAGACAATTGAAATACGTTGTTTTTCTTCAAAGATAAAATTCGGAGTTGAGTTGGGTCGTTTCTGAGCCATAGACCGTCCAACATAAAGGCGAACTGTTCATGACCTCATAATTAATTGTTTTATTATTTATAATTTTTTATTATTGTTATTTATTCGTTCTTCAAGGAGAACCACATGATCGGATGGATATTTTCCACCAGAATTTGCAAGCGTAGATCTATGGATGAACTACGGCAAGCTTTGAGAATCGCAGATATATAGATTGTGCTGCGTGAAAACCGTTTGAATGATTCAGGCACTTATGATACATACCTGACTCCAGCTGCTCCAAAAAGACGCGGCTTCTAGAATTACGTGTCATAACATCGGTGAGAGTCAAAGGAAAAAATAGGTGCACAATCTGGAGAATGATCTCCGAGATCTGCAGCTCGACCGCCGTACGGCACAGGACTTGCTGCTTAGAGAAGCGCTTTCCGGATACATTCGAAGAAATCTAGCAAACCTGTTAAGTTGAGCAGCAAAGATATTCGAGCCAGTATTAAGTGAAATATTACTTTCCGGAAAAGTAGAACCACTGGAAAAGTTGTTCTCGTCAACCTGATGGCAGAAGTCCGTGTTTCAAAAATCATTCCGTCGGAACTTGATCTTATCGTCCAAATAATTCACACATTTGTCATTGCTACTACTTCTTCCAGTCACGAGGAAAGGCACGTTTTCATTAGACCGAGAGCGAAAACGTTTACTATAACGATATATTGAAGTAAAATCGTTCTGCATGTGTAACATTGCTGCTGCTGACATTAGCCCGATTTTCTCAACGATAAATGGTTGCAATGCAAACAGTGTAAAATGTAAATTAGAATGTGTACTCACCTTTAGTTGTTTAAATGGCCTTGGTCATAAACCAATAATCATGATGTAAGAGTATGTTTCTCTAAATCTTTCTTGAGACATTGCTTCATTATGAAACAATATACATCCAAAGGAGAAGTTCTGAAGCGATCGTACTTTTTTTTTGAAGAAAACGATGCGTCAACAATTTGTGTCCTTCATTTACATGAGAGAACTTCCCATTATTATAGATGCCTTGAGAGCATATGTTATTTTTCTCGCTGCTGAATTCGTGCACCTCACGAAAGTTGTTGGGCTGAAAATGAAGACATGAAAAGATATGATATCTTTATCTGATAATGATATGAAAATAATGCATTGAGTAGTTAGACATGAAAAAACTGGTTTTCGTTTCTAAATTCAAAATTTTATTTTTCTCTTGTTATGTCTCAAAAAGATGGTATGCAATTCTCACAATTACACAGGTGAATAGTTATGAAGATGTTGGTGAAAAATGTGAACGGAAATTGATTGGTGGCACGATGATAGTGCTGCTAGTTTATTTGCTATCCATAATACCATAATTCTTCTGCTTATTGGCAATTAGCATTTAATGAAGTCGTTATAAAGATCATAGCGAAAATTCAATAAAATTATCAACATCCTAAAGATGAGAAACAATCGGAGTTATGCATTCCCCAAAATGTAATGCACTTTATTTGAATAATATTTTTATTAAGGTGATCAAAATATTTAACTTAGATTGAAGTTTGGATTACCGAAGTTGAGTGCGTTTTAAATCGCACTGATTCTTGCATTGCGACAACCATGTATTATGAAATGATGAAATTAAATTGAAAATGATTGCATTTGTATCAAAAGGTTTTATGATATTTAGTAGGACAGACAAGGTGTGACATTCATGTACCTGGATTGATTAATTTATTTTTATAATAAGTATCTTTTGGAAAATATGTACCGGTAACTTATAAGCTTATATTATGATATACTTATCAATTGACAATGTCTGACTTCTGAATTATCTAACTTATCGACAGAATGTGCATTAAACACTTAATTGAATGCCTGACGCGTAGTTTACTTCTTCGAAATGAGAAGAGTTCAGGCAACCTCAAACATACTGTAAATAGATATTGCATTCAAATCATTTTTGAAAAAACGTCGAAAACGGGGAATTTGAATGATAGATCTTGAAGATTTTATACCAGTCTGGCAGCTTAATTGTCACGCCTTGCAAAGTAGATTGGTGGTCAAATATAAGTCAACCATCTTCCCCTTTATCAGATGTGGCGTGACGAGGTTGGAATCACAGAGATGATGTTGGCCTACATAGGAGAAATCGCAGATTTCAATGGATGGGCAAGTTGGAGGAACGTAGTCATTGACATCTTGTCGTGTCATGAGGAAGTGAGACGGTGAGTCGAAGGATTGACTTATCGAATGATAATCTATTTGTACTTTATATTATTGATTGCAGTCACAGGATCAGAGCGCTCCCTGAATCTTTAAAAGAAGGAGATGATATTTTTGGAAATTTTAAAATTGAGGCAAGTATTTTGATGATCATTTTTTTGATAATTTCCGCAAACATTATTCCTGCCTCGAAATGCGCACTTTCTCAATGTTGAATTCGCTGACATCTTCACCTGACTCATTAAGTAATGCTTGCAAAGTGTACACGGCCAAATAAATATTAAAGACCAACAGTTATTAATTCGTCAACCTCAAATGTTAAGAGACATTATAATCAGAATTGGGCGCGACATAAATCGCGCTAAAAAGCCGTGTGTTTTTATATGTGCGATTAATCGACTGTTTTTAAAAGTGCACATCAGAATTGCTGCTTGTAAGTTAATGTGAAAATGCATGCATGTATCCCACTGTACTAAAATTGGTCTATGCGAGAAGCAGCAAGGACCTTATGATGACTATGTTTCTAGCTATTGAAATGATAGCTAGCACCAACATTTATTGAACACACTCCATATAAATAGGATGGACAAATGATCCAACCAAATTTTGTGCTTGCTAGTTGGTCTAGCGATCCTGTCATGGTAGTCATCCTGTATGTTGTAGAGACCACTTTACGAAAGGTTGCCGCAACATTTAGTCGTACACTTAGCCTTTGACTTACACGTACATGTAATTTTTTTGATATCAATAGCAAAAATACCAGAAAAGCAGTGAGCAAAATGCTATGTGTCTATATTATTTGACTCATTCGTAAGTTCCTCTTTCAAATTCTTGCTTATAATGCTTCCAAACAAAACTAGGTAGGCGGAAATAATAGAGAAAAGAAACATGAGAAATTTTTGTGAAATGTCTTCCAAGTATGTCATTGCTAATGCGTACTCATAATTGTCAGTCTTCTGAAATATCAATGATAATCATTTGATACCTATAACGACCCTCACAACGACTTTCTGGAAAGAATTAAAAGGCAGACGGCTGGTGATGTGGAAGACCGGTTTTGCTTTGCTCTATAAAAGCTTCATCAATTCCACAGTAATGTTAACTGTTGCACGTTTTGATACTTGAAGAGTGATGCAGGCATCTGCATATGTTAGACTTTTAATTTTGAAGTCTCTGCTTCGAATTTTGTGTCATGATTTAGAATAAATTCATTCCCATGTGTAGACTATCATCAACCACGAGAAGCCGGTCGGGAATTGCGTGTAATGAAGACTTCTCTTTCGAGTCAAGTCCTGTTTCATTCATTTCTATTCCTTCTGATTTTTAATATAATCAATCTAGATTATGTATGCAGACTCACTGTCACTTTCGCTCTTATTTTTTCATTCTTTTACAGGCAGAAGAAAACAATCAAGAAGTAAATAATTCAATCGAGTTGAAAAGAGAAGGTAAGCTGAGTCACATATGGTACATTCCACTAGTGTGATGAACTTAAAATTGGAGACATCAATTAGTTCTCTGGTGTTACTAAGTAGTTTGAATTCAATCATAGTACCGGTACATTCAGATTACAATTTATCTATACAATCCCCTCGCATGATTCTATGGCAGTTACAGCATTCGTTGCTCATCAACTGCTAATTAATTCCTGTGATGGACTTGACAGTCGGAGTTGAATTAATAGTATCGAATAAACCTGATTTGTTCTCGGAAGCATTAGAACAACGTCCCAGTTTGAGTGTGTTTTTTCTATTGAAGAAATGACTGCCAACCACCGTTAAACTAAAATCACAAATGAACAGTCAACACAGTAACATGAAATCATTATGTAGGAAATCAAATCAAGTAATCTTTATTGTTCACAAAGAGTACTGAATCATTACAAAAAGGTATGCAATCTCGTAACGAGCTTATGTTATAATATAAGTTTCAGTCCGAGCAAAAAAAATTATAGAAGTGATTTCTAAGTGACGAATCCTTACACGGTTAGTCTCGTTTTGAAAATCTTCTCCTAAAAAGCCACTTACATCCTATTGGTTTCCTTCTACATTGGATAATTCAACTAGTGTCCATGTATTCATTACTTTATGTGTTTTCATCTCATCAACCGTGGCTTGCTTCCTTCCATACGGAATTTTTACAGAATCGCACAAGCGGTATCCCTTTGTAAAGTGAGGCCAACAATCATCTCATAACATTTCGTATATACAGTCCGTTTCATAAAAAGTGGATATCCTAAAATTTGACTAAATAAAACATAAGTATGATACAGAAAGCATTTTTCATGTTATTTCATGTCCCTAATATATTTAAATGTCCTTATATAATCTGATAAGCTATTATACAGTAACGGTTCTTAAGAAGCTAATATTTTGTGGCCCTACCCTTATTGTCAATGACATTACCAATTCGTCTAGGCATTGATTCGATGATATCGTTGATTTTTGACTGATCTAACTTTCTCCACTCTCTTTTTAACAGTGACGTAAGTTGTGATACGCCATCTGTAGGTAGCAGTGAACGACGAACGCTACGTTTTAGAATACTCCATACATTTTCTATGGGATTCAGATCAGGAGAACGAGCTGGCCAAGATAATGTCCTAAGCCCTAATTGAGACTTGCATAAGTTGACTCTACTACTCCTGTGACACGTAGCATTATCATCCCTAAATAACCAAGTCGATGGATCACCAAGTTGATCTGTCATTTGGCCAATGTTCATTCGTAAAACATTCACATAGCGTTCAGAATTCATGGTTCCTTGCTGTATGTGAAGTTCAGAGCGGCCATTGGTCCAAATGCCAGCCCAAATCAGTAGAGTCGCACCACCTTGTACCCGGGGACGATGTAAATGTCTCGGAATTTCCTGATCAGATTTTATCCATAATCTCAATCGACCATCACTATCCTTCAGACGGACTGATGCCTCATCAGACCAGACAACCCGATCCCATTGATTTCGCAAGTGACAATGACTCATTGCCCACCCTAGTTCTAGCAAGGCTGACACTTTGCCTTCTGTGAATGCGATCTCGTTATTGTTCATTTGTGCTTTGTATTGTTTTCAACCGGTAAGAGATAGATTTCTAGCTGCAAGCAATCAGGAGTGCTGCCAACACCACCGCAACGAAGTCAGGAAGCTATGGAACATGAAGTCCAGTTAATCACATGTAGCAGTTACATTATTGTTGATGAATAATGGTGCTATACTGGCTCTGATTGACCGATTTTCTTTATTTTTGTTTTGCTTGATAGCTTTTGGCTTGTAGAACAACATATTACATAACAAAGGAAACAAATGTAATTTTATAAGAGTGAGGTATGATTTTGTGTAACATTGCTAAATGAAGATCAAATTATCTACTACTTTTTTTATCTATAACAGGAAAACAACTCAATATTCATGCTTGAAATTTCCAACAATGATATTAGTAAGCACAACTGACATGTCTTCCAAATTTCAGAGAAATTCGTTCAAGTTTGGCGGAGTTAGACAAAGTTGAAGTTAAGGCGATGTTTAAGGGTGATCCATTTTTTATGAAACAATCTGTATCTTCCTCCTTTTCATGGTGACTTTAGCAATGTTACGTGTAAGTAATGCATACGTGCAATCCAATACGTGTAAGTATTTTACACTTGATTTCCCGCCAAAAAATCTCTTAATGGGAGAGCCCATTCATTGGTACCACAGGTAATGGAATTCGGTGAATTCCATTGGACCAATATGTTCAAGGCCATTTCTTGGAAAGGAAGATTCAGTATCCGAAATTCTATACATTAGGGTTGAGTAGCCCTAATGTATAGTCAATTCATGCGTAATTTTCTTTTATTTGAGATAAGTTGTGAAAATACGAGTAGAAGAGATATGTTCATCACTATTTTCAGAACGAATTGCTTTGATTTTCTGGTCTCTCCAATTACAAATTTCAGCTTCAAACTACTTGGAATCATCAAAGATTTGTTCTTCATAAAATAAAGCTTCAATGCCTTGTTAAAGCATCAGCAAATTTTACAAAATAGCTAGCTCCACCATTAGAAACACACGAAATGGCACCACAAACATCTATGCATACCAACCGCAATACTCACGTTGACTGTATCTCATCATTACACTTGATACTTATACATTATACTTTCCTGGCAGACACGATTCACAAAACGTATCCAAAGACATTTTAATGCCATCAACATGACATGCCTTTAATACCACAATGATAAATTTTCTACTTCTATGCTTACAGTTCGAGACGAATTTCAACACGTTTCCTTGTCAAATTCAATCCAAAACTATCTAACAATTCAGGTACGAGCAAAGCATTAATGTTATGCGATCATTAGTGACACGAATCATAGCTCCACCAATTGCTTTCGCTTCACAATTATCATCATTGCCAAGAAACAGACGAAATGACATAAAGTTCATGAATAAATTTCTTTTGGAATACATGTGCTTCATTGCACCAGAGTCAATAATCTTAGGAATAATCCAATAATCAAAGTATAGTGCTGGCTTTGGATTACTGACATCTCGGTGTCAGTAGCTTGACTTGACAGTTAATGCCATGTTGCCTTTGGGGATGAAGCCATCTGATCAGATTATGCTGATTCTTCAATTGAGGACTCACGACATACTGTCGCTCGTCGCTAGCTCAGTTGGTAAACCGTTGGCCTAGAATGCTAAAGGTTGGTGGTTCAAATTCACTAAGACGCTGAGTTCTTTTCCGTCTGCGAAACTATATATTGCTGGAAGAGTTCTTTTCACCAGAAAAATCAGATACCACAAGAGCAACATTATTTGATTCTTGATCAGTAACTCAGTTTGCATTGTATCTTCTATTACGAAAATTCTTTGAACCATAATATTGTATATTAAATTAATGTGGCTTGTGTGGATTAATTGGACAGAAAAATTGGTTTTATTTTTCCAGTCTCATTCTTCCGTGCTGAATCTTCGGCAAGAATGCAGAATAATAATTGTATGTTGCACCACGAGCGAGGCGTACTGATCATACTTGTCATATTGATCTTTGAACTGCTAATCTTGCCGTTATTTATCAAGGAACAACTATAGACCTCCATGCTTAAAACTCTCATTGTGGATGTGATTGTGGAATTGTTAAGTATTGGTTCCTATTGCAGTTTAGACCATCACATAGAAATCGGTTAAATGTGGAGACAAATAACGTGCATCACACTCGCAAAGAATTCGCACTTGTCATACTTATTAGTCTCAACAACTGTGTGTGCAAGTGAATTAGCACGCGCAGGGCTGTACCTTCTTGCCATCACTGTGCCACGAGTGGACGCTAATGTGCGAGAATAACAATAACACAACTTTATTTGCTTCACTTTGAGAATTTAATGAACGTTTACAGATCAATATACAATTTATAAATATACAAAAAACGAAGTGTGAAAAGGGATGAAGGAATATACATCAATGACTCTCACTGGACGATCATGCCGGACAAAAGAAGACAGCGTTTAGATCTCGTCAATAGGGGCTTGAGGGATGAAGTGTCACATGATGCAGGTGCAGGGTCTCTTTCACACCTGCACCACTTAAAATAGATGTCACCTATTTGAACAGTTTTTCTTGACAAAAGTTTGAAATCAGGCTTCCCGGTCGCAGAGCTGCACTCCAAAAGGTCACTTCGCCGGTGTACTCAGGGAACCCAGGAATTATCGTTTTTCGCTTCTTAAAAAATTAATTAAAAGATTTTGTAATTGGTAATCATTGATTCGGATAGGTATTCCATTTGAGACATTCCTGTGATCATGTGATCATAACTGATGGGTTTCGCATTGAGACCAGGTGACTTTTTTCGAAAATGTGACTATCTTAGCAAACTATAGTCTGCATGATAGTGTTTGATTACACGTTCCCGGGCTCCTTTTTAAGAAATGAAGGGGGAAATAATTTTTCGTCAGAAATGGCTGATATGTAGCTTAGAAAGCTTTAAATATAACAAGTTTTTTCGTAAGACTGACAGACCTTACAAAAAGGCTCCCCGTATGGTTACCTGGACTGTATCGAATAGGACCGACGTTCCCCTGCGTGTCGTAGAAGGTGACCAAAAGGGGCCTTTAGTCACTGCAGCTCTGGTGTTGGCAGTTTGATGTATTATTCTTATTGCTTTCCCTCAATGGCTATACTAACTTGATGTTGCGAGGGATCCTGACAACCGAATCTTAGCTGTTGGAATATGCAACAAGGCTCTTTGAGCTTCTTCCCGTGTGGCATATCTGTCTATGCCTTGTCCAAGTCCCCTCAGCGATGGCCGCCGCCCCTCTTCGGAGGTAAGATGTGTGGTGTGACCATTGTGGTTACTGTCTCCCTCGGCCAATGCTGTGCATCCTGTGTGAACAGTTTTCTCTTGGTTATGGCAGCAACCCGGTAGTAACGGAGTGGCCGACTCCTCCCCGGCCCACTCCTCGCCAGCAGTAGGCTTTAATTTGCTTACTGGGTGTGTCGGTTCGTATTTTCTTGATACGAAGCCTCCTATCCGCTGGATGGAGCCGGGTAAAACAACAACAACCTCCCAAAAAGGCTGATCACATTTTTGATGTTTTACATGTACTTTGTTTAATTTTTCTGTTGCCCGATTGTCCATCCTCAAGACAAGTAAAATGAGGATCTCAGTGTATCAAAAACGAAGCCGATGCCTATGTATGAATTATGTGGCAAGATAGGTCAGTTGATTACGGTCCGCTTTTCGGTACTTAAGTGCAGACGGTCCAGGGTTCCAGCCTGTCCTCCTCGGGAGGCAACACCGCTCTCACAAGAGGTTTACAGCTCTAACCTGCTGAGAGTAACGAGTATGTGAGCTAAATGTTGTCCCATCCCTAGCTTTCTAGCATGGCTTTGTGCCTTGATTTCGACAGTGATGAGCAAGTATGCAGTGAAAAGTGCATTTTGGTATGTACATTTTTTTCAAATAAGGGCATTTTGTGTTTCAGAAGACAAAATTCAACAACTTCACAAAGAAGAGTCAAAATCTGCGAATTGTCGGAAAACTGCCGGAGCTCCTGATAAAATTGAATCGTCGAAAGCTGACTCGCATATTCATTCTCACAAATATTCCAGCATCAAAGCCAATCAATTGATTGTGTCGAACGACAACTTCCTAGACTTGACGACTGATGACTTTATCAATCAACCACAAATCAGTGATGAAAAGCATCAAGTGTTCAGTGAAACACACAATCTTTCTGCCAATCATAGCGCTGATGCTGTTGTATTTGCAAAGTCAGACAACCCATGCGTAGATGAGTCTTTTGATAAAGCTTCAAATTGTTTAGGTATTCCAAATAATGAAGCTCAATCGGAATCCTCTGCTGCACGAATGAGGTTGGACAATGATCATTCAGTGAATGCTACAAAGGCATTTCAGTGCAAAATTTGTTTGAAATTCTTCAAAGCCAAGTCACATATGACTGCCCACTTGCGAATTCACACGGGTGAAAAACCCTACTCTTGCTCATTCTGTTACAAGACATTCAACCAATCATCAACAAAGAATAGACATGAGCGTTCACACATCGGCGAAAGGCCGCACATTTGCAATTATTGTGGGAAATCATTTAGTTATCTTACTTGCAAAATTTCTCATGAACGCATTCATACGGGTGAAAAGCCTTTCAACTGCAAATTTTGTGGTAAAGCATTTAGACATAAGAGTAGTCGAAAGCTTCACGAGATGAAAACCCATGTTAACTTGTTGAAAATCAAATGAATGCATGACGCTCTAGATTATTTTCTTTTATAGTTTGATAGAATATATGAGTGAAAGAAACTACCGTCATGATCTGACACCCCGAGATGACGTCGAAGTAGCTAGTTTTCTAATTAGTGATGTACTTTGACAAGCATGCGTTTCCGCCTATAATGTCAATACTGTATGGATTGCGATCGATTATCGATCCTAGTGATTGTCTATTGTCATATTCACAGTCATCTATGTGCGTCATTCCATATGCTTGTATATTTCCTGTCAAAAATATAGATATCTGCGGTAACATCAAATCTATTGTTTATATGTGATTGTTTTATGACACAGAAGAGAGAACCTTAAAGCAGATGTTATTGAACAAATGTATGTAGAAGAAATAAGTTCTTTTCTGATAAGTTTTTGCATCATTTTGATAGATCCAATAATATCAAAGTACGAGTATTTCTTTCGCTTTCTTTTCTGATTATCCAATTCAGATATTCGTTATGATATTTGTTTAATACATGTTCTGAACCCATTTTGTGATTCTGCTTCCCTCAGAATGATTTGTTGCAGTGATACCTTTTGGCAGATTATCACAACGTTTTTAATTGATTTGCAGTACATTCGTATATCAAAAATAGTGTTTTTTCTTCGTGAGGTGCATGTATATGTTGAATCAATTCAATTGAGTTTAGATGATGACTACTGGATCTTGTCTGCTACTGTGGGGAAGCCACTTCAATGCACAGAACAAATTTTTCCTAAAACCCTGACAATCTGGAGAGCAGTAATTCGTAACCGGGATGCCACGAAAACCTCCAGACTGAGCACTGCGACAGTTTTGCAGGACCAGTGCATGTTGATGTAAAATGCAATAATTTATTATTGTAATATATGTAATAATTTGTAAAATATGGCATTATTGAGTGTCATGCATACAAGCGTAGGCATCAGATTGTTCTCTAGTATTACAAGTGAGTATGTAATTTGAATAAATCACTTGCACTCTGAGCAGCCATCACACTGAATATTTAGTTCGTGAATATGTTGCAAACACGCACCTCGTCCAGTAATTTTTTATTTGCAAACTGATTCTAAAATTTGGTCTATTATGCATAGATGGGAATTTTCCATTCTGTGTGTACGCAATTTGGCCATAGGGACCCAACAATGGTCTGGTTTCGAGAAACGTTGAATTATGCAATAGAAACGTTAGAATGGGACCTTGTAAGAAAATTCCTCTAATGGAATGAAACTGCAATTTTCGATTTTCTAAGCTGACGTTTGCTGAGTTAAGATAGGGTATGTGTCGATAGTTTTGCAAATATGTGGCATGCTTGTAGGTTTACAAACTTGTGCATGCTAATCAAAGTTAAGTTGTTTTACTGCATTTGGTTGCATTTTTTACTGCAATTGGTTATTTTAATGTAAGTAGTCAGGTCTGAACGTTATCTTTTGGTACATTAATGGTAAATTGTGTCTTTTTGTTAATTGAATGAATTGTGTTAACAATATTCGAAAAAATGTTTCATTATCTCTGGGGAGTGAACTAAGATGATGTCATCAATGTATCTTTTAAAGATTTTCGGTTGAATTTTATACTTAATTTTCTAGAACTTTCATTGGCTTTGCTTCTATATAAAAAAATGTATACCCAATGGTTCAGCCCTTAACTTGAAGATGAATTTCATTATTATACGAGTTCGCAATTATATGACGCGAATTTCAGCATATCAACAAAATCACTTAGCACTCACGGTAAATCCATAATTTTCTATTTGATCCCAATGGAAACAAGCAAACTCTTCTATTTGGATGCTAGAGTTTAGTTTCTTTACGTCTAGCGAGATAAAAATCTGATTGTCTTTTCAACTGCAGCATTTTAGACAAGCAGAAATCAGCGATATCTACTAAGACGGCTGAACCCCGCTGGATTGCGTCGAAAATGCCTAACTTGATGAATTGAAGCATTCTGTAAAACGATGCGCGTGGGGTTATTTTACTTTTGGCTGAAATAAACCTCGTGACGAAAGAAGGAGTGAATAAAATTTTGATTTTAATCTAGCAATGGTAAAATTAAATTACCTCCCGTGCAGTCACCTAATGAAGCCTATTCCTTGACTTGTCCTGCATTACGGAAGTCCTATCGAGTATCTATTAGTTATTAGCTTTTGCCAAATGCTTTGAAATGAATGAAACAATACAATTCTCGTACGCTTTGGGTCCTAAAGCATCATCGATTAGAGATGAACTGAAATTCTCGTTGATAAATGGCACGTACACGATAAATCATGACAGCAAACCACTTCTGTGGGCGCACATCGATCTAGTTCATGCATAGGCTTCCCTACTACTCGTCTTCAAACTTCTGCTAGAAATGTAAATGGTTAACAACTTGTGACCCAGGACTCTCTTTATATGTTTCCAGGCTGACACATTTTCATCTCTGACTCTCATATTCCTGACAGTTTTGAGTGGGCTACCTTAAAAAATTACAACATGACTATAAGCTGCTATTAATAGCTTAGAAGCGAAATATCGACAGATTCGAAACAATTTCTAGCATTTATTGCCCATGTGAGACATCGATTATAATAACACTTGGCGGTTTATTAAGATTATGCGACCACACATCGGTTCGGTTCGGTTCGGAAGTACAGAAGATCCGCGTTTCGAGTTTGTCCATCTGAGTAGGTACTAAATCTTTCCTCATGAGAGTTGACCAGTGTATGAAGGCTGCCCCACCCTTCACACTCGCCTCATTGGGGTATTTTCCTAACGCACTACGTTTCAGGAGGGCAAACTTTGCCTTCCCATCCCCACCAAGATCTCCTAAGCTAAGCAGCGGAAACAATTCATAATGCATGTAAGAGCACAACACATTTCGGGCATGGCGAATTTTTCAAAATCATGGATCTTGTGATGAATTGCATTTTAAAATATACTTTAGGAAAAATTTCATTTCTTTTCGAATGCCGTGAAATTAAGTACTAAAGAAAGTTCCGAAATACTAGTTTTGACATGCATTGAGCCATTAAGGTAAATTTACATCATTTTAGAGAAATCTGGTTGTTAAATTGATGTTTTCTATCTTAATACAATCATTAAACCATCATTAAACCCTTCCGAATTTATAAAAATACGAAAGACATTTCTCAGTTCACTGAAAATAAATGAAAATGACTTCAACAACATTGTTTAATGATTGCATTTGTATTTTGGAAAAAGAGAAACAGCAACAAAATGATGTATGAAAAGCCTCACAGAAAATGCAAATTTTTTCACTTGCTTGAATTTCTACCAACATATTCATGAGCAGTGTAGATGGGATTTATACATGCGCAATTGCATGCAATTATAGATCATTGCAGGTAGGTCATTGATATGAAGTCATATGATTGATAAGATTCATTCCAAATCAAATTGAAATAGCCGAAGTCGCCGAATAAGGCCAAATATTATTCGCAATTTTGCAAATGATAAACAAATTTGATTAATGAAAATGATTAATTAAATACATGATTAATACGCAAAAAGCAAGCTTCTGCAAAGCGCGTCAGCTAATAAAAATAAGTCCCAAAAATGTTTGATTATGGCTTGAAGTTTGTGTATTGTTTATCGAAATCCGATTTCAATCAATTAAAATGGTTACTGAAAACTTTATTCATTGAAATAGTTGTTTGATTTTTCAATCAATCAGAAATTTATCGAAGGAGAGTCACCATTGTCATATAATTATATGTGCAAAAATGTTCTATCTCAGTCTCTAAAATAGATATGTCGTCTAAAAGGAAATCTTGCTGCTCTATATTTACTGTGACATTGCTGTGTATAATTGCTGTAATATTATTCTCCATCATTTTGTAGGTAAAGTTGAATATTTACAAAACAGGCAGTAACTACATTGCTAATTTGGGAACTACCGGGTGACTCAAGGTTTGCGACCTCTGAGATTGAAAGAGAACTTGTACACATAAAAATTGTCGGGAAACATGTACTATCAGTATTTAAGCGCTACATATTCACATTTGTAAGTAAAAGAGGTTCCAAATATTAAGATGAGTCTTGTTACTGGATTATTCATTACTAATTGGAAAGGTTCAATTCCCTTATACGACCCCCAAACTTGACCTTTGATTTTTCACTTGCTTTGACGCTTCCAGCTGGATCACATTTTTCTGATGAATCTTGGACATATTTCAAGATTGCCTCAATAATTGATTTATGATTTTCTGCTGAGATGTGCATGATATTTAAGCGATTCGAATTATCAATTATTTGTAAATACTAGTTCCTGCACAGTAGGATTTGCAATGATAATTCATCGAACTACTTAATCACTAGAGCGAATTGAACTTATTTTTCAATTCTTGTTTAGATATACAACTATGCAGGACTGCTAGTTGCCTCGAAAATGTCAATACTAACTTTTTTTGATGAGAAGATCGGTGTTAACAACTTTTGTCTCGCATTTCTCGATCAAAATTTTCATCCCAACTTTTTTAATCGGAAGATAAGCATTCCCGATTTTCTTCACGGTTTATTGCTTTAGTAACCTTAATTCCTGAATTTTCAGATGCCCCTCACTAATACTTGTGTAGTTCTGATTTCATGTAACAGTAACAATGAAATGTGACATCAGTAAAAATCTCAATGCTCCGGAAGTCTTTAGTAGTATATGTGGGTTATGTCTGCGAGCTACAGAATGAAAATATCAGGCTGAACAATTTCAGTAGGACGCAAATAAAATGATAATGGGAAAAATCACCATTTATGATTTTAAAATGATCCCAAAGTATTAAAACGGTGTAATAGAATGTCACTGATTTTTATCACCGGCGTCCCGATTTTTTGTCGGAAAAGGTTGACAACAGCCTTGCTATATGGTCATTCAATTTTTTGTGCGTACACAGGAAAAGAGTCAGTGATTATTTAGGTAAACAACTATTCTATCAATCAAGTAATTACCAGAGCTCGCTAGCCTAATTTGATGACTTGATAAAAGACTGGCGCAAATGCATGACAATCATTAAATGTGTTTGGTCGCATTTTTTCGAAACTATGAATTTTACGACTTTGGTTTCCTTGAGACATTTCACTAACTGTCTAACGTCATTTCGAGTTACCTCGACCAGTAGAAAGCGAAGGAATGACTCATTTCTCTATTCGCTCAAGTTGCTTGTTTCTCTAATCGCGTGGCTCACTTTATGAACTCACTTGATGTCAATTGCAGGTTCTGGAGGTTATTTCTTATCTAGAGACCAAATATAACCGCTTCTTTCGTTTTTCTCAGAACTGTAGTGATTAAACTTACGCGTAAGAGTGTGATCGACGACATGTAGGTGTAATACTCCATGATTTTGCATTAAACAGATGTGGCGTGAGGAGACTGGTATAACGGAAATGATGCTAGCGTACATCGGAGAATTCGTGGAGTTTCGCGGTTGGTCCAGTTGGAGAAATGTCGTGGTCGAAATTCTGACATGTCATGAGCAGATGAGACAGTAAGTCATAACAGGAAAAGGACGACGAATAAACTAACGGTTAATTATGCTGAAATTTCTTTTAGAGGGAAGATTAACGTCGTCTGTTCTTCCGTCGGAAACAAAGCAACAGGCGAAGAGATGGCGATTAATGATGATGGCTCAAAAGTAAAATCCAGTCTCCATTAACCAGAGCTGATCAAACTTATATTGAACTTTGTCATTCATTTCAGATGTCTAATATGGAACACACACTGAAAACAGAGAATTTTGAGTTAACAACTGAAATTTCGGGTAAGGAATTTATGGTGCTGCTATTCTAGCATCTACTCAAAAGGATTTTATGTGTAGATTATTATTAAAGGATTTATGAGATCAAATTATTGTCCTAAAAATACGATTGCCATGCCTACATGCATTTCTTCGAAAACAAACTAATTTCTTTCTCTCAAATCCACATGCATCTTGGTATTGTTCTTACAAATAACCTGAAGTATGAAAATCACGTCAAACATATATGCTCCAAAATAAACAGAGAACTCTACGCGTTTCGTATTTTGTGCTCCAACATTCCCTACTGTAAAGATCTCCTCATTCAACTATACAAGACATACATTCGGCCACACCTGGAATATGGATCCCTCGCCTTCGCTGGAATTGGCAAAGTACTGTCCGACAGGCTTGAATCTCCACAAAACAGAGCCATCAGATATATTTTGCGCTTGCCGCTCCGTACCCATCTCGGTCGGACTCATTATGATGAGGTTAAGCTCGAGCTGCTGTCTGTTCGTCGTGCTCGTATCATTGCAAGCACAGCCTATAAAATGATTAACGATACTTGTCCACGTGCTTTTCTCGTATATAAACCCTTACAACGTCAGTTCAATTACAACCTCAGACAAACCTACTATGAGCTACCTAAAAATATGCAGCCCACTAATCCGCCATCCGAGCGCTTTCGGCGGACACCTTTATCCCTCACAAGTGGCATTATAAACATTCTTCCCCACTCATCCCTACAATCATGTTCCCTATCAGCTTTTCAAACCCACCTGAAATCCCTTGCCTCACATGTTTTGTGTAATTTTCCGAATCAGTCTTAACTCTGTGTGTGTGTATCCAGTGTCTTTGCTCAATAATGTAATGTGTGAACCGTATAGTCTTTGTATGTTGATAAGTACTTCCTATCAGTACTATTTTCAACATTATTTAACACGTGCATTCGCGCTGTGCTAGTGTATCCAAGCAGTCTTGCAGTTGTACATCTTTCCAACGGCATATACTTGCCATGGCTAATAAAATGTTGATGATGATGATGATTTTTGTATCAGTCAGACAAATTTTCTAAGATGGTGTGATTTACCATCATATCTTCCTAAAGTGCAGTATTTTCACTTCAATTTCTATCGCTCCATGATCAGAACATGCATGAATGAACTTCTGCAACTTTTTTTCTTCCTTGATATTCTGTTTGAAAACATTTGTTTAATTCTTTGCTACATGCATAACATTTGTTTCGATGTGTACTTCTTGTGAAATATTCCTTTTGTCTGCTCATTTCTTTGATGACGTCGAATTATGCATCTCCTTCATGCTGACATAGTAAACCAATTTGCGACTCAGGGGATAAGGAGAGCAACTGACTCGAAGTAATAATTTCATCGATTAATAGTAAAATTGAAGGTAAAGCTTCGTACAAGGTGACGGACCTTCGGTGTCCGGCGCCATCTTAACACGTCCTAGCTGGACGCCGAAGGCCCGTCATGTTGTACGAAGCTTAATCTATTATTATTAATAAAGTAATTACTTCTGGTCAGATGCTCTCTTCATTAATCTGTGGCATACTCAGTAGTCTGTCTTTTTCTACGAACAGCAATAAAAATATTTGAAACTGCCCCAATTGTCTTCCGGTAAGTAGTTACACATGTGCGTTATTGATGAAACGATATTGAGATGACAATCGCACCCACAAGGGATTTGGCTACTATTTTAGAATATGGCGCTAAATTGGTCTTTTAGAATATTCAACTGACTGGCAGAATGTACATGGCTGTAGTGTTGTTTTTTCTATTGCATTGATTGCAAAGCTTGTGAATTGTCTTGAACAAATATTCCAATGAATATTTCTTTACATCCAAAATATTTTTTGTGTAAATGTTGAAATAATTCATATCAATGTAGGCTGCAGATTATTCGACTGCACAAGTTCATTAGCTGTGAGAGATTTCAGTTTTTCAAATAGTCTCAATTACTTCACACCTCTGTTCAAGAAAGGCTAAAGGATAAGTCGGAGGTCCACATCTTGATTGATGTGTTTAACGAAGGGATGCGGAGTCCTATCAATTTGTTAGGGTACATGCAGCAAGACTTAATGGTTTACATTTTGATTTTGGCATAGCATCAGTTTTGTATGTTAATTTTCATATTTTATTTACAAGTATTGAACATTATGATATATCATTATCCTTTTATTTTATTAATGACTGCCGCAACTTGTATGCAATGAGCCAAGTAATCATAATGCTCATATTATTGATGATCTGAAAATATCATAGCATAAATGGCAATCAGCAGATGGCTGCCAGTGGGTTGTGACTTAGTTTTTATTTTGAGGATATACGTTTTTATTTTGCATGTATACGAAATCCTAAAATCGTCATTTTTGGATAGCGAGTCGAGAAGCTCATGAAAGACACTTTTAATGGAAACTTGATGGTTGAAGACGAAAATAGACGTAGAATCTGACTTCCAAGTGAAATAATGAGACACTATCGATGATGAGGATCAAATGCATACAATTGATTTGTACGAAGCATACGATTTTCATATCGGAATTAGCCTTACGGGCGCCTAACCATGAACTCGCTAGCATATCCGTGACCTCTCCCGGAGATATGATCTCATGGGGCTTGGACGGTGCTGACATAGTCAGACTTTTCTGGAGCGCCGTGTTACTTTCTTTAGTCCACATGCCCTTCCTGCCGACTTCCAGTGACATTTTTGGGGCTCGACCTCTGGACTGAAAGATCGCTAGACCAAGCACGTAACCACTGTGCCACAGGGACCACAGATAATCTTATAAATGAATTGGTGGTGTTTGTTCTGATTCCCTTTTAACTGTAACATGAAACCACCTCATAACAACTCGAAAACTGACCGGAGACTTTTCTACAGGTCTGCCTTTGGAAGAATTAAGAGACAGTCAGTTTTTTGGCAAATGGAAAAATGATGATAGAAAAGTTGCTGGAGATTTCACATGTCAAGTTAAAGAAGAGGATGAGGATGAGGATGACTTGTCAATTATTGGAGTTGAAATGTCTGGTGCAGAGATGGTGACACATAACAACTCAAGTGAGTTTTGGCGAAGTAAATACACTCAGCCTCACCATATAACCATAAAATTTCTGCGAGAACCCCATTCGTCATAAACTCAGCACTTAATAAAAAAATAATACTAATTTCAACCAAAATGTTGATAATGACAGTTCAGCATTCGTCTATGTGAGTATGACACCAAATAAGTGCAAAAATGTCGATGAACGGAAAATCAATAAGAACTTATTTTACTATCATTTGTTCCTTCGATACAATAACTGCCATGATGACTGCAGTGATTCTGGTAGCCATATTCTGGCCTCACTCATTCCACAACATTATTTTTTGGCGCGCCCCTTCCACACTGAATCCTCATGATATCCAAGAACAACGCAGATGGTTCTCATATATCTAATCAAAGAACAAACACATGGTTGAGATTTCATGCGAAAATGTGCGAAAGTATGTTTCGAATGAAGCGAAAATAGTCCCCTTGTGGTGCGCATTCGTGAAATGGAAGAGCCTTCAGGAAGTAGCCGATCCTCCCAAATAATAGACATGTGGTCTTGAAGTGTCAGCTGAGGAAATAGCAGCCCATTTACTCAAGTGCAGATACATAAACAATTTTACTCCGTAATTGGCCGTCCATAATCCAAGTAAGCAACAAAAAGGAGTGGGGTGTGTAAAGAGCTGCCATTGTTAGTATATGTGAGAACTGCGGTTAAGTCCACGTGGACAACACATGTGTGTTGAAACGTGTTTTGTAAACGTAGCGTATATATAAAACGCAACAAAATATAACTGCAATATTGTAAATGTTGATTTTAATAAGAAAAAACCACAATTTTGTCCAACCTCAATCTCAAACAAGGATCGATGAAGCCATTTTTCCAGCATATTTTTTTCAAATGCAGTAAAGACTGAACTTCTATGAACACTTAAATCATATATAGTTCTACATTGTAATAACGACAAGTGTTGTATCTTTTTCATCAAACCCTGATTCCATTCACTCAATTGATCACACTACATGTACATATCATGGTCGGTCACAACATTTAGAAAAAAACAGACTCTATTAGAAACTTCATGGCCGAGGTGTGTCACAAATCAATAATAGAGAAATGAATAAGAGACCCAATAAAATCAGCTATTTAAGATGTATTTCAATTAACGTCACAAATCAATTATAGTTGGATTCAGAAATTTAGTTTAGAATTTCCTAGTGCATGCTTGATTGCCTATTTGCCTTGCATCGCAAAGAAAGAAATATTCAGGTCTATACGATTTGCAAAGCATCAGATGAATTCAGGCTTATCAAGTTCACTTTTTTGGCCCATTGTCAACTGTCGGGTGGTGAAGGGGTCTGGGCCATCACCCATGGAGTGTCCATCCTTTGAAATAGGATATATAAATCCAATCTTTTTATCCACCTTGTTTGTGGACCATCCCTAATGTCAAACTGTGAATACTTTTCTCAACTGCATTTCAGATTAGAAAAGCATTTGTATCGATCCTGAGCATGATTGAAATCTGTTTTACATAAACTCTCATGAAAAATTTTCGTGAGGGCTTTTTTGAGCTTTTTTGAGGAGACTGAATTCTCTGTTGTCTCTTTCAGGTTCACATCAAAATTACGGGTTAAACGAGTTGAATCGAATCCAAGTTACAACCGCAGGAATTGACAACTATGATAGCTCACAGTACGCGGACCAGTTGCTTAACGCATCAAGAACTGAAGGAATGTCCAATGTGGATGAATGCGTGCCATATTCGTGTGGATTTTGTCCACTGACCTTTGAAAAATTGCATCAACTTCAAAGACACGAAGTGATTCACACGGGAAGAATGCGGTTCAAGTGCAGCTATTGTGACAAACGATTCTTTAATTATTCCGCAAAACTGGGACACGAAAGTGTCCACACAGGCATAAAGCGTTATAAATGTAGATACTGCGAAAAATCATTTGCTGACAGTTCAAATAAAGGCAAACATGAACGCATACATACCGGTGAAAAGCCCTACGCATGCAGATTTTGTCCTAAAAAGTTTAATCAAATACCAAACAGAATGAGGCATGAAGTCACTCACAAACGTCAATCCACCTTGACGTGATTAAACGCCATGTATCTTCAGTTGAGCATGTTGCTAATTAGCAATTTCATGTAAACATGGACAACGAGATAAAAGAATGCCATAAACAATGAAACATTGCCATTATTTTCCTTTTTGTATCCCGTATGCACCTTTCCAATAAACGTTAGATGACAGAAAATATGAACTGTAAGCGTATCTTTCGTTAAATTATATGTAAGAAGCATTTATTTTACAAATGATCGTTTGATCCTTGATTTTGCAAAGGAGGATATTCATGTAAACTCATTAACAACAGGCATCTGACACTGGATTTTCTGCCATTCTGTAGAATATCTAGTGAGTGTGAGTTTGCGGCGAAGTGTTCGTTATCTCGGAAAACTTTACACGACGACGTCTGAACGACGTCTATTTGATGAGACCATACATATAGTTAAGATTGTCTAATTGCAATATCTCTATAACTTCGATTTTTCTTATTCACTGCAATCTAAATGTGGCATTGTCATCTCGCATTGAACTTCCAAATGTTTTCCAAATGGTCATTGTGATCTAAATTGATCACTGAAAACGGTCCAGCTCATCCAAAGTGTTGGGTTATTCACACATACTGTGCATCTCAAACAAGAAAATGTCGTTTTCATTCATAACTTGGTGATGCTTGAGTCACAAAGCTATCATCAACACCTTCAAAAGTTAATAATCCGCAATAGATTACATCGCAGTTCACGATGGATCTTTTCGAGATTGAAGCCTCTTGAGGTGTTTGTTGTACATAAGATCAAGAAAGAAAGAAACTAAATCGTAATACGTAATTTACTGCACATAATTAGTGTATTTACCAGTAAGTCAGTTTCTGAAAATATTGTGGATAAGATAATTAATGTTAACAGGCATTTGTTTTTTGTATATTCTTAGACACGTGAAGTTATTTTGTCTATGTGTAATGGTAAAAAATTGTTGATTGAACTTGGGACTTGGAGTTCTACCTCCATAAATCAATAAATCATGAACTTCTCCAACTTAAGTTATTGCCTGATTAAGAATGCTTCCCTTGCACTGAGGTGATTGCGGTTATACAATCCTGACAGTAAACTGCAACATTTCTTTATTAAATTGCTGAAATACCAACCTACTGTTCTTACGATCTTCACACCACTACACATTACCATATTTCAGATGAAGACGGTTGACATCTGTCATACTGCCGAAAATTAGTCATAACTCTAATTGACACTTTGTCGAGGAATGCGTGCCTTCGTTGATAGTGTGGTGTAATTTCTTTCATGGCGACGTTTATATTTCTTTTGATGGCTTATACGAAAGCTCTTAATTTTGGCATAATCTTTTTAAGTCATTCACTGATTCGTGTATTTTTACATCTTGTAGTTCTACTTTTCTGTAGACATTTGATAATTTTGATAAAGCTTCTGGTTGATCCAAAAATATGAATCTTGGATAATTTTAGTACGCAATAAGAGTGTGCAATTCATCGTTTATTCCATGATAGATTTATACTCAGCATTTACATCCTAGAACATAGTCTTAAAATCATGACTTCATGAGAAATCCTGGTTGAATTAATGATAAGTTTATGGCAAATTAGCATTTTTCTATATATCATGGAGTATGACTTTTTTCGATATACTCAACGAATACATGCGTTTTTTATCTTCACGTGTTTGCGTGTACTTGAATGTAAGTGCCTTGTGATACTAATAAATTTCCGATGACATTTTCTTTTAGAAAATGTGTGAGCGAATAAAATATTCATATTCAAGTTGCATTCACAGCCCTCTGAAGTCAATATCTTTATTGTACATGCACGGTAAAAGTGACATGTATGAATATGAAGGGAATATGTTCGAATATACATATGCAAAGTCAGACCTCACGTTAACGGAAGTTTAGCGGCCAAAATAGATGGCAGGATTTTACTTTGAATTCACTAAGTATTTTGCAACGTTACACATCGTCATTTCTGCAAAAACTTTATGAATCAAAGATACTTAACAGTGATGCTCGTACATTCTCTATGCTTTGGAACACTTCACGCTAGTTTCCTTCTGATTAAACGCCTCCAGCAATGACAAAATCCGCAGAATGCACCGCCGATTTCATCGTATCATCTGAAGACCAAGTTTTGCAGACAAGATGGACCCCAAAATATCGTGAATAGATGTTGATTCCCATACGTTGGACATAGCGGAGAGCAAATTTCTCCATACCAAAATGTGCAACCCTGCACGCTTCATTACGAAAGAGATGAACATTTTACGAGCATTTACAAATATCTAAAACTTCAAAATATTGTATATGCTCGCTAGCACCTTGGCCACTACACCTTGAATTATTCCGTGTAACTTCAAACGTCGCCGGTGTTCGATTTTCAATAGCTATATTTGAGGCAGAAAATTGGGCAACTCCTGCAATATCAGCAGAATCTTTTATTCTAAAATAATGAAAACTTAACTTAAATATTTATACCTTCTTCTATGGGAAATTTGTCAAATTCAGTATTTTTCCAATTTTCTTTTATTGAAATACACCTGTTGTTATAGAAATTACTCTTTTAATATTTCAAGCTCAATTCATGTATCATTATTCGGAAGAGATATGTATTTCATATTACTTAAATCTAATGATGGACGATCTTTTTCGAGATGCTTCGTGTGATTTCATAAATAGTCGTATTTTCTATTTTTTTCTCAAGTTAGTGTCTTACATGGTGATCCCTTATATTCCTCTCATATCTTTTTCACCTTTCGTCTACTATTTTCCGCCGAGATAACCCGTAATGTCTGCCAGTACATCAAGTTCTTCGAATCAATGTAAATGGAGAAAGCACTCTAGTTGTCGTTGGGCGTCACACGGTGATGTCTGACTACAAAGCAAAGAACGAAACATTGGCCGATCAGAATTTGATTTTTTCCTTCAGATCTAATTGTGTGTATCAAGCAGGCTTGCTAAATGGGAATGGAATCCCATGGGAAATGAGGATGGGAATGAGACAGTGTGCTCATATTCATAGTCTTACAGGAAGGAATGATAATCGGCATCAAAACTTGATTTCTCAGCATTTCTGTGTATTTATTAGTAGGTGAGATGAATTCAATCATACAAGGGTCTCGGCAAAAATGATAGCAGCAATTGTAGAAATCTTGTTGATGGTTCACTTGATAACGGGTGCAATGGATCTGTTTGCAAGATAAAAATTTTACGGATAATTTAATCTCATGTTTTCGTCTCAGTCATTCTTTACTTCGCTTCTGAATCAGCCGTTATCAAACACCGATTAAAATTTAATTCAATGCCTTTGCCTCCATTGAGAATGATCTCTTATCGCTTTCGCAACTGTCGCATCATAATGAACATTGACACGTCCGCATTTGGTATAGCTTCTGTATCTTGAACAGATATCTAAAATCAGAGTTGTGTCATAGCCAGGGATGCCTCATGGACTCCTAGATATATACTCACTGACATAAATAATGATGAAACCAACTATCATTGACTTGAATGCATAGAAATTATCTCTCTTCATAGAAATCCACTTCTATGCTTGAATGGAAGTTTGTTTCATTTTTTGCTATGGTTTGAGATGATATCTCGCTTTCTATGTATCACCATTGAACTCCATATGATAAGGGAAATGATATAGGAACATCAAATTTCAAAATTTGATATTGATCACAGTAACAGCTAGAAGTTGAACAGAATCACCACCTACTGCTGACCAGATTTGACTTATGAAATGGCGCACGATAACTTTACCAGAGGAATGGCAATTGGGATGATGCGTTGTGGGCAAAGTTCTACAACTGTTGCGAAATAATTGAAAATTTCAAGGGTCGTTGTATGGAGGTGGTGGTGTTGTTGGAAAGCAGAAGGAAATGTGGAAAAGAAGAACGGATCAGGAAGACCAAGGGTATCATCCAAGTGGACAGATGCACGCTTAGTTTTAGCTGCTAAAAGAAACAGATTTGTGTCCGTCCCGAAGCTAATTGTGAACTGGAAGGTTGCTGGGAACGTTGCCGGTAGCGTTCGAACTGCATATCGAAGATTGCGAGAAGCTGGTATACAGTCTCGACGACCCGCTGTGAGAATTCCGCTGAACCTGGAACATCGAAGGAGACGAGTGACGTGGTGTCAAGGTCATCAGTCGTGGAGTGACAGTCAGTGGAAACGTGTGCTCTGGACTGATGAATCGAGGTTTACTCTCGATTTCAACGATGGTCGGATCCGTGTTCATCGCTTGCCAAGTGAACGAGTTACTCCATGTCATGTTCCGTCAAAGAACACGACCGGTACGGCGGCGGTAGTGTCATGGTTTGGGCCGGTATCTGGCACAATGGAAAAATACCAGCAATCGTAGTGAAAGGAACATTGACAGGACAGCGATATGCCGACGAGATCGTGACACCGGTCGTGGTTCCAGCAGTGACATCGAATCAATTGATTTTTCAGGATGACAACGCAAGGCCCCATCGCGCTTCAGTGGTCTCTAACAGGATAGCAAGCAGTGGAATCCCAACCTTGGAATGGCCCTCACGTTCTCCCGACCTCTCCCCCATAGTACAACCACCCACCAATGTCTTTGAAGATATTGGCCGACAGACTGATCGAGCAGTGGAACCTCTTAGACCTGGCATTCATCCAGCGACTGTGCTCATCCATGCCCTCACGCATCGATGCCTGTTTGGATGCTCGCGGTGGTCACACCCGTTTCTAACTTAAGTTGATAAAATCATGAGTATCAAATTAAATGTTTTTGAGTAAAGCATTCGAGTTCTCCTTTTACAAACAACAAACAAACGTACAGTACAACCAAGTTTAAGTCATAAGTATTCATATCAGGACTTGTTTCATTCTTTTTGTCACTGAGTATATAACACCTGGACTGAAATCTGAAATTCATTTATACACTAGACGGCTGATGAATGAAAAGTTTACTTTTCTACAGATTGTTTCATAAAAAATGGATCACCCTTAAACATCGCCTTAACTTCAACTTTGTCTAACTCCGCCAAACTTGAACGAATTTCTCTGAAATTTGGAAGATATGTCAGCTGTGCTTACTTATATCATTGTTGGAAATTTCAAGCATGAATATTGAGTTGTTTTCCTGTTATAGATAAAAAAGTAGTAGATAATTTGATCTTCATTTAGCAATGTTACACAAAATCATACCTCACTCTTATAAAATTACATTTGTTTCCTTTGTTATGTAATATGTTGTTCTACAAGCCAAAAGCTATCAAGCAAAACATAAATAGAGAAAATCGGTCAATCAGAGCCAGCATAGCACCATCATTCATCAACAATAATGTAACTGCTACATGTGATTAACTGGACTTCATGTTCTATAGCTTCCTGACTTCGTTGCGGTGGTGTTGGCAGCACTCCAGATTGCTTTCAGCTAGAAATCTATCTCTTACCGGTTGAAAACAATACAAAGCACAAATGAACAACAACGAGATCGCATTCACAAAAGGCAAAGTGTCAGCCTTGCTAGAACTAGAGTTTTCTTTGCGAGCTACAAGCAAGCGACTAAATGTCCCTTACACAAACGTGCATCGATGGCATAATGATGATTTTCGACTTTGTCGCAAAGAGGGCTCTGGCCGTCCACGCAAAACATCCAAACGTAGAGACCGCCTAATTTTGAGATTTGTTAAAGTTGATCCAAGTCTCTCGTTAACTGAGATGGCTGCACTAGACTCGTCTATTTCTAAGTCCACTATTCGTAGAAGACTTATTGAGTCGAATTTCAAGAGCTGCAAGAGGCCCTCTCAGATCGAATTATCAGATCAGCATGCAAAAAGACGTCTCAGATGGGCAATGAGTCATTGTCACTGGCGAAATCAATGGGATCGGGTTGTGTGGTCTGATGAGGCATCAGTCCGTCTGAAGGATAGTGATGGTCGATTGAGATTATGGATAAAATCTGATCAGGAAATTCCGAGACATTTACATCGTCCCCGGGTACAAGGTGGTGCGACTCTACTGATTTGGGCTGGCATTTGGACCAATGGCCGCTCTGAACTTCACATGCAGCAAGGAACCATGAATTCTGAACGCTATGTGAATGTGTTACGAATGAACATTGGCCAAATGACATATCAACTTGGTGATCCATCGACTTGGTTATTTAGGGATGATAATGCTACGTGTCACAGGAGTAGTAGAGTCAACTTATGCAAGTCTCAATTAGGGCTTAGGACATTATCTTGGCCAGCTCGTTCTCCTGATCTGAATCCCATAGAAAATGTATGGAGTATTCTAAAACGTAACGTTCGTCGTTCACTGCTACCTACAGATGGCGTATCACAACTTACGTCACTGTTAAAAAGAGAGTGGAGAAAGTTAGATCAGTCAAAAATCAACGATATCATCGAATCAATGCCTAGACGAATTGGTAATGTCATTGACAATAAGGGTAGGGCCACAAAATATTAGCTTCTTAAGAACCGTTACTGTATAATAGCTTATCAGATTATATAAGGACATTTAAATATATTAGGGACATGAAATAACATGAAAAATGCTTTCCATATCATACTTATGTTTTATTTAGTCAAATTTTAGGATGATCCACTTTATATGAAACGGACTGTAATAGTGCAAATATATCTTGACTTGACTACCAAGGTTGCAGCTATTAACGGTATGAGAAAAATATCAAAACGAGGAAAATGTGAGATCAATATTACTGAGACCTACTGCTTAACTTCGCAATTTTTCGCCTCGATGCAGACATCCTTTGTCTTGAAGTCGATGCTTCAATAGTGAAATTCCGTGTCAGACCTTTCATCATCGTATTGAAAAATCGATGAGCAATGTAAGTGAATAACTTGTGTCTATTAGTACACATGTCACGTCCGAACATGATGTTTGCGAACCTCATGGATGCCTACAGTGTAGAATCATTTACTTCTCCTATTATCAACCTCCAGGTAAAGCGTTCTATGTAAATCTCTAATCTGATAATTTGTAATATCAGTACGGAAATTGTTCAGATAGTTTTGATTGATTCCATAGATAACCGTCAATACTATTACATATGATTATGACTAGGTTATGATTATCAGATAGACTGATAAATTAATGCGCATAATGTTCAGTCGGAATTCATCGAAACATATCAAGCATGGGCTTTACGAGTCTGCATTCGCCTACTTTACGTCTGCATGCATATATTCTTGAAGTCTTATGTGGCAAATGAAGCGTGTAGCAAATTACAGCCATAAAATTGATATCTTAACTGGTCATAAAATGGAATATAACATCAGATGCATTATTTAATAGACGTTCACTCCGGATAAAGGGCAGAAAGACTCCACTCAGAAACTGTCCCGCGTATCCGAGGTGGAGTGGACAGCAGTTGTCAAACGCGAAAACGCGAATTTGACAGTGCCGACGCAAATTTCGATAAATTCTGGCAAATTTATGGGTTCGGAAAAATCTCGAGTAAAATCTGGAAAATTTAATCATTAATACCACTACTGCCGACTATCACACAGATGAATAGATCCACCAAATTCATTACAAATACTTTCAAGCACAATGTCCTCCGTGGCACAGTGGTTAAGTGCTTGGCCTAGCGATGTTTCGGTCCAGAGGTCGAGCCCCAAAAGTGTCATCGGAAGTCGTCAGGAAGGGTATCCGGACTAAAAGACAACATTCCAGATTAAAGTCTGACTGTGTCAGCACCCCCCAGAAAGGAGAGAAGTGACGTTAAAACATCATTTATTTCAGTGTCCTTCATCTACTCTAAACTATGAGCAGAAAAACTAAGTTGAATGGTGACTTTGACGGGAAAATTTGAAGACAGGCTTGGACAGATACTTAAAAATTCGAATCTTGACAACTAATAATAAGTCATAAGTCATTCTGAAATATACAGAAAACGCAAAGCCAGAAAACGCATTATTAATCCATTGGAGCAATTGACCATTGAAACCATAGCTTGAGAGCTTATGGAGAAGCTTAGGTATTGATACTGTGTCGAAGCCCTTAGAGAAATCAATGTACACGCAATCGAAGCGATGATGGAGACTTAATGCAGAGCACATTTCGAATATCGAACTGAGCATGTGTGTAACTGTTGAACGTCGGGGAAGGAAACCGTGCTGTTCCATAGGTAAAAGCTTATGGTTCATTTTATAGGAATATATTTCATCAGAAATTACCCTTTCCATGCCCTTACAACAGCTAGAGGTAAGTGAGATTGTACGATAGCTATTGGTGGAAGAGGAGGATCCTTTGTTCTTAAAGACTGGACAGACTAGAGCTTTTTTCCAAGTTGATGGTAATTTGCCGGTTGACATAGATAGTTCAAAAATGCAACTTAATGGGAATGCGAGAGTACTAGCAAGAGATCGAAGAATAAGTAGAGGGATATCATCAGGAGTTTGTGATAATTTAGGCGGCAACCGTTCTAGAGCACTTTCAACAAGTTCCGGAGTAAAATGAATGAAATCCAGAGATATTCCAGGATTCACTCGTTTAGGGGAAGGGAGCTAAGGCACCATCGTCTGATGGTGTCGAAAATCATACTGTCATTTTCATTGCAAATGGGTGGAATTGTGCGACTACTTTTCGTTCAGCGTTTAGCATAGGCGTAAAATTTACGAATATCTCCACTCTGAGTTATCTTTTCCTCTCTAAACATCGACATTTTTTCTACTGCGTGATCATATTCTTGTGCAACTTCTTTATATTTTGCGGAATTTTTCTTATAATATTTCTTCTTCTTAGCAAGGAGTTTTCGTAGAATTTTCGGAGCTCTTGAACGATACTTTTTTTCGGCAATTACAGGGACATGTGCAGTACAGCTATGTATAGTTAAAATAAAGAGATCCCACGCAGTTTCAACATCTGCAGAACCATTCATGATAGGTGACAAGTTAATGCTGCGAAGGTACGTGGACATGCCATTGAAGTCTGTCTTATTATAGTCGTAAAAACGACGAGTGGAATTCGGAGGACTAAGAGTGCTCGGCGACAGAATAGAGAATTCAACAGACAAGTGATCGCAAGAAGAGTGGAAGGAAGGGGAAACACTGATTTTAGAGACAACATTTGGACAATTTGTGAGCACGAGATCTAGGATGGCGTTTCCTCGACTTGGAGTTTCAACCAGTTGTGTAAGATTATTCTGGGAAATACCGTTTAGGAACGTCTCATGAGCAGCATCACCTCGGTTTATGGGAATGGACCAATCTATCTGTGGTAGGTTTAGATCTCCACATAAGAATGTAGATTTGTTTGGGTTGATCCGCAGATCTAGTAAATCAATTCAGGAACTGGTAGTGTCTGAGGAGACAGTGGGAGGAAGATACAATGAGATAAATGTATAAGATGTTCCCTTGGGATCAATGTCGAGACACAGAAAATTCAAGCAGGTAGTTGATTGAGAGGCTCGACAATTCAGAGAAAAGGAGTCTCGCACTAAAATTGCAACCCCACCGTAACCATCAGAACGATCACAACGCACTACTTTGTAGGGTGTTGCACTGGTAAGAAGACTATCTGAAACATTTGGAGATAACCAGGTCTCCGTAAAAACGAGAACATCGTAGACGCAGGATGAAAGTAGTTGCCAGAGATTAATCAATTTGTTTTTTAATGATCTCGCGTTATTCATGACACACTTTATAACAGAGTTACAAGCAGAACTGCTTTGGCTTACTGTAGGAGCAATGTTTTGAGAGTTGCTGGTATGAACAAAGTTATCAGGTTTCAGTTTTTTGGAGCATCTGACCAATGCATGTCTCTCTTCCAGCTCCCATTATCTAGTTTAATAAAGCGCCAAATAGTACCCGATTCACGAAGGCTATAGCTTTCACTGCGCATATCAGAGGAAACTGAGGAGTGGGGAGAATTCAGCTCAAAGCATCGTTTTTTCAAAGCTTGGCCTTGCGCAGACAAACTGTACCTCAACTTCGTGTCCGAGAAGAGTTTATGAGAGGAGCTAATACGAGAAAACCCTGCCTTGAACGACTTAGCATCAAATGTTGTGTGAAATATGAGCTTTACGATTCTTGGACCGGTAGTCGAGTTCTTTAACCTACTACCTAACCGAACAACATCAAAAGGACCAGGTCAAAATAGTCAGTTGTCCATAAAACAATTCACAAGTTCAGCAATGCTCAGTGACAAATCTTCCTTTTCCGAGAAGTTTGACAAAATAAGCTCATTAGGTATAACAACGCCTGAGCTAGTTGCTTCGGAATAGGTTGCACTCGATTCATTTGAGGCACTCTGGGGCATCTGAGGAATGAGATACAACTGATGAGAAGATAGCGGGGACTTCACAACGACAGCAAATGCACGTCCATCTCTAGAAGACCCTGAGGAAAGCGGGGAGGTGGCTAGAAATTCTATTTTATTTTCTAGTTCAGCGAAGCGGGCCGGGAGAGATTGGTTGATCTTCTTCGATAAGGCATCTATCGATTCGCGTAGAATGGAGGGTGATTTCTCGAGAGCTTCATGTTTCGGATATGAAGCTCCGGTTTGCACATTAGCGTCAGAATTGACCAACTGTGAGCGAGACGAAGAAGACAAGAAACTACAAGAACCATTGACAAGTAATGCATCATTCAAGATATCATAAACGTTCTGGTCGAAGCAAAATATAGCTGCAAATGAGTGTGCAGCTTCAAGATCTGTCTTTATTTGCTTCAAGTTTTCATTGGGTTGACTCATACAGGTTTTACAGAGATAGAGACGAGGATAATCGTTAATGACTGACGATAAATCCTGAATGGAAAGTCCTAGGCAAGAGTAATGAATCCAATCTCTACAACTTGAACATTCAATTTCAGACTTGCTGGATGGTTGTTTGCACCAGCAACTCTTCAATTGGGGAGCTTTAGGGACTTTTGAAACTTGGTTGGTCTTCGAAAACTGTGAGGAATTCTGGTGGGTAACAAACGACCCACTGTTGGAGGATCCTACACTGGTGATACCACTGTTCTTAGGCCTACTGACAGGAGACGACTTTGACGATTTAGATTTCTTCATAGTTGAAACAAAGGGGAACAGCAGACTTTATGGGATTTGAGGGGCTGCTAGCTGCTGCGATAGATTGTCAAAGTGCTAATACTCCGGCAGGGTAAACAACAAGCCGTGTGTTGCTAATAAGGAGATAGCGTCGTGAGGCACAGCTTTGACTAAATGAGGCAACGTAGGAGGCAGCGATGAAAGACTAGTGACGCAAAATTAGAGAAACGTGCTTTTTGTATAGATGGCCTCGAAGAAAAGAGAAAAGAAAAAAATTTGATCGCAGATTAGAACCCACGATATCTGGACCGATCGCCTCGAGTTTATCCCTTAGCCACTCCGGTAACAGAGGTTGGGGATGTGCACCGAATTCTTAGCTGACTCACAAATATGATTAAAAGGTGGTGCAAAAGACTATGGTAATTAACATAGATATCGTGCTCACTGACACAATCCGTCAATCTACAGACCATAGACTTCCAAATTTCTTCTAAATTCATAGTCTTCCAAATTAGAAGTTTATGTACAGACAATCTCAACACTCGAGTGCAAAAGCTATACTGGAAATTCTGGCGCCGATATCTTAGCACAAAGCACTGAGGGAGGGCGGCATAGATAACCACCAAATACGCTTCAAGCTGAGAGATAAAGTGGAAATAGATCACGTGATGTGCTGTAATTAAGTGCGGGAAATATAAAAGCGCCGCTAACTTTTCAGGTAGATTATCAATTAAAATATGAATGGCACATGCGTATAAACCAGATGAAGAGCTTTCATATGATGCAAAGCACGGGAGAAGACGATGCCGGTAAGCTGTCCTACGGATGCATACGGAAAGAAGATAGGAGCGCGCTTCAAAATACAACCTTCCTTGTTGACAACAAGATAGTTAATCATCACATGCATTCAGCTAATTTTGTTTAACAGCTGTGCATGAGTTCAGCTCTTTTCACGACAGTTCATTGATCACTGAATATCTTACACCAATGCACGCACAGAAAAGTCAACGCTGCCTTTATGAATGTAAGTGTAATGAAATTGCATGATATTACTATTATAATGATTTTCTGCGATATCGCTTTAAAAAGATCAACTTTTGTCTTGCTGCTTGCAGAATTTCAAAATAACGGCCGAAATACTGTGTTCTCTTGAGTCACCCTGACATAGCAATTGAGCTGCTATGAGAAAACGTTAATTAGTTGATGGCAGCTGACGGGAGGTTATTTGATTTCATTGTGAATTTCACTTCAATTTGTATCGTCTCGCCAAGAATAGATGAATAAGTAAATAAGCATTTTTTGATAATAAAGTAATTTTAGACAGCAACCTATTCTTGTGAAGACGGTACAAAAAGAAGTGAAATTCATAATGAAAACGTTAAGCAGTTTTTATCGCATGAATCTAACATGAATTTAGTAAATCAATTTGGCCACAAGGTTTGGTAACCTGCGTGGACTATTGATGTCAGTAACTGTTGAATGTATTAGAACAGCACATGTCAGTTTTCATTTGATATAATATGCAGGAGAAAGAATCTACATGTATAAGCAAACAAAGAGGTCTTGAAGATAAGTTATTGTCGCAATATGTAACAAGCGATCGAGAAACTGGTCAATGCAAGTAATTCGTTAATTACAAATTTATTTCATTTTGTGATGAAACACCGTTGAATGTTGCTCATGCACCTTGCAGTTTCCTTCTTATTTTCCTTGTAATAGGAGCTTCTGATCTTCTAACCAATTTTGAAGAATTTGTGAGGCAATAAGTGAGTTGGTGCTAACCCAACCACCACTGGACGGGAATGATAAGGAATTAATGGACTGATCTTGGAACTTTAAGCAATTCATGAATTGGATTTGATTGAAGATATTTTTAGAAACCTGTTTATTACAAATTAATTACTATACATGCTGAATGAATCGATGTTTAATTTCAGATGTGGCGTGAAGAGCTGGGAATCACTGAAATGATGTTGGCGTATATCTCAGAAATCACCGAATTTCGTGACTGGTCTAGCCTGAGGAGTATAGTAGAAGAGATAATATCATGTCACGAGGCTGTGAGACGGTGAGTTAAATGGACATATTCATTATTCTGACCTTTTAATGAAGATGTACGTTTGTACGATTCCAATCAGGGTACAACCCAGACATGTTCGTTTGTTTTTTGCTTGCGGGTTTTTGGCTGTAAAGTACACTTGCGAATGATCTAAAATACTTCTGCAATTCCCTGAAAATGTGTTGTTGAGATGTCATTTCCGAGCCATCAAAACTCTCAATATTAGATCACATATCCTCATCAAATTCTGAAAAAAGAGTGTGCCACTAAACTAGCTCAGAAAATATTGAGTTATGGTGGCTTGTTTGGACTCATTCCAATGCATGTAGCACCAGGAATTGGAACTACACAGTTATTCGAATTGCCACCTTGTCAGGCTTGCTGTTGTCATATCAACTCCCATCGGAAATTGTTGATAGCATCGGCCTATTATGCCCGTATGACAATCTTTTGTATTAGTCCATTTACATTTGCATAGACAGTAGATTCCATTCTTCAATTCTATTATTTTGCAATATTCTTCATTCTATTTACTACAGTACTGAGACAGTCAAAAATGAAAAGGAATAGTCAAATTCATTTTCGCTCTTCAGCCTCTTAGCTTGTTAATACCAGTGAAGACGCACTTAATTTATGAAACACAATTATTGCGAATAGGCTAATATGATTTATCCAAAAGAAGTCTCCATGGAAAAGTCCATTTTGATGTTTATAAAAGATTTTGATGGGAATTATTGAGAAAAACTTTGTGAATGGTAGTTGAAATTCTATTCCCATGAAAAAACAACATAATAACAAGGTATCTGTTATTGATTATTTCCTGATTGTGTAGGGGTGCACTTTTAGGCTTGAGTTAATTTTTTGAGTCTCGGAGAGTGAGAGTTTTGAGTTCAGAATTTTGTTTGGACTTCGGTCTGTAGTTTTGTACTCAATCATTTACAGACTTTAGCGTTGGCCTGTGATAGAGTGAAGCCTTGAGGCAAAGTGTAGGCATTAAACTACTCATCAACGTATTACTTAATCTGCAATAATCATTAGTACGACGATAAATTCTTAATCATCTTCAGTTTATGATGCAGATGCTACAGTCCTCACTCTATCATCATTATTACGTCATACGTCACTTGGTGCCTTTGCGTTGTTGAATATTGTAATCCAGTCGTGTGTAAGTTTAAAGCATGAGAATGTATTTAGGACTTAGTAATTCGTAAGATAATAAGTATATTTGCCCATGTAATTTCAAGAGAAGATGGCTCATGCAGTATTTTGAAATGCTAAAAAGAAAATATCAATAGGTTCGGCCTAACCTTTTTTAAGGCTCGGCAAATGTGCTGGTTCGGCCGAACCTTAACAATCGACTTCTGTGCCAGTTGTAACCAGTGTAGACTTCTGTTAGCTCCTTGGTGTGGTAAATATGGTCAAAGTTGTTAGTGTCTTTAAAAGCTGATGTACTCTTTAGAATTCTCTTAGTAAGCAGTAGGATCCAGCGTGCTAAAGGCTGTGCTTCGGTGAAAAAGTGCAGAAGATCCTTGGTTTGACTTTCCCCGCCTGGAGAGGCATCACCACCTTTATTATAGGTTGCTTGCACACAACTTGGTGGGGTTTGCAGAATATGAAGACTTCATCCCTAAATTGTTTGAATGACTTTGCTACTTGGATATGACAGAGATGAATGAAATATATTGTATTCAATGTACTGCGACATACTTTCTAAGTTAATTCATCGTTATCTTTTTTTATTGGGAAGGCATTTTTATTCTTATGAAATGGGACCCTGACCCATCTCTATTTTTTATTAGCTATCGAATTGAAAGCGAATGGCATGTGAAGAAATCATGCATCATTGTGTCTCGACATCCAGTGATTTTTGACACTCCTCTCTCTATCAGCTGTGTTAAAGTGACAAGATACCTTGGTGCTTATAAAAGTGAAAAAGGTGGGAACACTATGTCGAATATCTTCGCACCAAGTGTAGCAGGCGCAATGGCCCACAGTGCATGCTATCCGGCGTTTGAAAAGTTGAATTCCGTTGCCTTTGTTGCATATTACATACTTATCAATAATTCGCTCAGCTTTACATCAGGTTAAGTAAACTGTATTTTTGTTGGTCTCCCTCAGAAAGACAATAATGTGCTCTCCACTATCCAGAACGTGCACATTGAATCATTTGTAGTAGTGTGTGATCGTGAAAGTGTCTTATCAACTTGGTAGCAGAAGAATTCTTTTATTTCTGGAGCTGCTCCGACAAATTGATTCCACCCCTATCCTGCATCACCTTTTACCGAATAAGCCGATAATATCACGTAGATAATACTCGTATATGCATCCCTGCGTTCGTACTGACAAGTATGCCAGATAATAATTCCACTTTTAATATAATGTTTGTTATGTATTTTTACATACGTGGTGTGATCCAAAATGTCCCGGACTAACCTACTTGCAGATAACCTGTGATAACGAATACTACTTCAGATGTAAATTTAGGTCTTTAAGGCATGAGAAATATGGTTGCCGAAATTTTTCCGGTCAGTTTTCTATTTTTAAAAAATATTTTTACATTTTAACATGAATTTCTGTATTTTCTGAATTGATCGAGATCCGATTTGTCTTATTGTTATAGTTAGATTGATTTTGATTTGTACCTTATTTGACGGATATCTTTGCCATGAATATTGCACGTCTTTTGTTAATTGCTTCATGTGTTACGATATCAATCAGTGAAGTTCATTCAGCACGCATTCATTAAGAAATCCGTGTCAACGATGGTTCTTTGTTCTATCAGTTTTCATGATGGATGTGACAAGCGTGTCTTCAGTCGAATATCGCAGTGTGATACGATACCTCCTGATCCGCGGCTTCGCTAATGGTGACATTCTAAAGGAATTAAGCCTGGCATATGGAAGCAAAGCTCCATCGAGAACTACTGCTTATTTCTGGATAAGCGAATTTAAACGCGGAAGACAATCTGTGGAGCAAGATTTTTCAACTGTTGGTCGGCCGCAGGAGATTCCGGAAGAGAAATCGAGTCAGTGCCATGAAGTGATTACAGCACACAGAAGGATAACCATCCGTGAGTTGTCAAGAGAGTTGCGAATCAGTTATCACTCCTGTCATGACATCATCGAAAGACTTGGATATCGCAAACTGGCATCACGTTTCGTACCGAAGTTTCTGTCACCTGAAATGAAGGAGAACAGACTTCTGGCGGCACAGTCAAATTTGGATCTCCTCGAAATGCACGGAGATCAGTTTCTGAACTGCATCCTTACAGAGGATGAAACACCTTTAAGTTTGTATCTGCCTCAAAGTAAGCGAGAATCTGCAGAGTGGCGAAAATCAGGCGAGTCTGCCCCTTTGAAAATGCGATCCGGAACATCACATCGCCGGTCGTTGATGCTGACGGTCTTTTGGAACGCTTCGGGAATCCAACTGGTTGACTTTGCGGATAAAGGAGTAAGAATCAATAGCGAATATTATTCCAATCTGTTATCTGAAGCGAGGAAGAAAATAAGAAAGCCACGAAACATTCCCCTCTACTTGCTTCATGACAATGCTCCGATTCACACCTCGCAGGAGACAACCAATGCCTTAACGAGAAACGGATTTCAACTATTGAGCCATCCTCCTTATTCACCTGACTTGGCCCCAAGTGACTTCTATCTGTTTAGATTCCTCAAAAAGCATCTTCGTGGACACCATTTTGAATCGCCAGTTGAACTGCGGGATGCAGTTACTGAGTTTTTTGATTCTTTGACACCGGAATTTTTTCATAAAGCTTTTTGTGAATTGAGACTTCGTTGGCAAAAAGTGACGAATGCTAACGGCTCATACATTGAAAAGTAAACTGTTTTCTGGAACAAAACATTTGTTTTTCCGTTAATTATTAGTCAGGTTATTAGTGATAGCTTAACTGTCAAGTTAATCTAAATATATTAATTCTAAATCGCTAGAATTTATAGGAAAATCTTGAAATTCAGACAAAAATGTTTGAAAATTTTGAAAAAATAGAAAACTGACCGGAAAAATTTCGGCAACCATATTTCTCATGCCTTAAAGACCTAAATTTACATCTGAAGTAGTATTCGTTATCACAGGTTATCTGCAAGTAGGTTAGTCCGGGACATTTTGGATCACACCACGTATTTTGATATTATTTGCATGCTTTAATTTAAGGTGAACTTTGTATTATCTGTTGCTGATTTTCATCTTTACCAATGTTGTTGTTGCTGTTGTTGACCCGTTAGGTGTGAAAACACATTGACGTCCGTCGCTAGAGACGACATATTGCCCTGAAATATGTCAGCGACTGGGTGGCAGAAGATTAGGCGGAGTCGGGGTGTATGGTAAGAAAGCTACTGCATCACTTCACATTCCATCTTGAGGACCTGATGAGGTTGTGCTCCAGGCTCTCCTCCCCTTCGCCACATTCATGACAAGCTGCCTCCTCTGTTAAACATATACGATACGATGGTGATGCCTTTTGAGAAGAAGATAATGTCTCATTCTGTATCTTTCAAGTTCGGTGCGTTGTGCTCTACTCTTAAGTGATTGGAAGTAATTTTATCACCGGTGTTATCATATTCTTTCCCCCCAATCTAAGCTGCTGACCGGAAAATGTATATCAGAAAATGCTATTGCTTAATTTCCCCTCGGAAAAAGAGAGACAACTGCAAATTTAAAAAGTCTCCTAGTGGCCACAAGCCTCGATAACTCAGAATTGTAACTTCAGTTCAAAGAGGGGAAAGTGAGCTACACGGAAGCTAAGAGTCAACTTCCAAAAATTGCAACTACTTTTCTCTCGGAAATTCTAAGCTACATAACAAAGTCCGGCCGGAAGATGAGAGCAGAGGATATATAAATTATTATATAAATAATATAAATTATTTACACTGATATGTAAATATGATGATATGAATTGACTTAAGAATTGAGATGTTATGGCACCTGATTATGTTTAGCTCTCTACGTTCTGTCTGTTTTGAAGAAAAGGTTGACATTACTTTCTCAGATATTTCAAATGACTTTTTCAGAAAAATGAGTGTAGAAGTTAATACGATTTCTCCCTCGAAGATGGCTACGAATCCGGATTTTCAAGGAGTCATAGATGTAATTTCTGAATAACTCTAAACCTATAGCTGATCTAAAATGAACAGCTTGTTTTCAGACGGCGTATGCAGGTGGAGTGGAAATTATCAAACGATCCGGTTTGATTATCTCATCGTCGAATTCAAATATTGAAGGTAATTAAACCCTTTGATCTTGTAAATGAAGCGCAAAAATTATTTTGCAGAATTCTCACCCCCAGCACAGCTGAGAGCGACGAATGAACCTAAGAGTCACTCAATGAGATTAATAAAGTGTGCTAGTTTGAATGAACAAATATAAAAACACCTTTTAAGCTCATTGAGTTGTCAGAATATTGTTTGCATTGCTCTTGAAAGAATTTAAATTTTGCTGGTCAGGGAAAGTGGTCTGAGGAAGATAAGTCCAAAAGTTTTTCGAGATTCACGCTCTAAATTCAAATGATGGTGCATAAGTCCGTTTGGTCTATGTGTACAGAGAAGATTGGAAGTTTGGGTATGCACTCACTTACTGCATAGCTGCTTGTACGGAAATAATGTCTGTAGAAGAGACCAGATGAAGCTGCATCCCGTCTGACAGAGAGCAGCTGCAACTCATCAGCGAGTTTGTCACCCATGAGATTCTCGATAGGCTTCTCAACCCATTGTTTTGAGAAGGTTGAGATGTGTGCATGTGGCACCTGCCCACAGATGGCAACAAAACTTTAAAGGTGGACAGATTGACCGGAGGCACACAGGATAAGCTATGAAATAGAAGCCATATACCACAAGTGGAGTTCCTACACATATGTTTCAATCATGACTGGAATATGCTATCAGCCGCCTTTGATCATACTGGCTAATAAAACAAGACATCAACAATTGTTTATGACTTTTTATAGATCATGATACCAAATGCGCAGGGTTATCTCTCCACTCATAGTGGACTTCTAAAGATGCAGACAGTTGGTTGTAGAAGATAATTGCTGGCACGACGGAGTACATCGATACAGTCAGATGCCTTCTTGATGATGGACTGGATGTAAGGTTTCCGTTTCAAGTCGTTGGAATGATTAAAATGTTTCATGAAATGGACTTCAATTCAGATTGCCACATTCGACGAATCTCATTCAGTCACTGTATCACTTGTTGTTTATCGCCATTTTTCTCACGATCACAGGATTGATCGTCTGACACTTGACAGGTTCCACTTGTACTGTAATGGAATTTGCGCTACCGGTATTTCCGTGAATTTACCGTAGGTGACCCTTCAATTTTCGATATATTGACTGATTTTTAAATAAACACTTGGTAGCACAGAATTAGATTCATCTTCGTGCGCTTCGGTTTCTAGAATGGAAGAATCTAGGCTTAATATCGAAATGGCACATCACAGAATTAGACAACTTGCTCCTTCTCGAATGGATAATTCGTGTATCGCTTGCTATTGGAAATGGCAAACAATAAGCTGTCAGCAGAGGACACCAGAGCCAGTGAGAGATGCGTGTGTGCTGTGATATCACTTCGCACACACCAAAACACACATCGTCTCTTAACATTCGATTCAGTGTATGCACTATGCAGCAAGGAATAGTGAGAAGACGATGGTGAATTCATGAAGTGAACTAATTTTTACACGCCTGCTTCTTTTTTTAATAATGATCGGAGGGGCCAACATTATGTAGAAAACTTGTGCGCAATGATCTGAATTCTTCGAATCTGAAGGAATTGCAGCAATCGAAGCACTTTGCTGGAACTCACATTAATCCGCAAGCGACGCAGGACTTTTTTTCCTTCTATCTGTAAGGTATAAGGAATTGGTTTTTGCCCACTTGATAGGTTCCTCGATGTGCCGGCGATTTCGTATTAATCGCACTTCTAGCAAACCCAAGCAGATAAACAAAATATTTAATTCCGTGCTTGGTAGACTTCTGGAGGTCTCCTGGCATGACTTCCGAATCTGGCAGAGGACCCATTGGAATTTAATTGTCGTACTCTACGTGCTCTGGTGCGTGTAGATTGGATTTATTTATTTATTTTATGTTATGAGTTGCATCATCTTACATTGAAAATGCATTCAGATTTATAATGAACAATCTATGAAACTGTTTGGCTTGAATCTACAAAGTCAAATTTAATTTTCAAAATTGCTCTTGAAATGAACGGGAAGTGAACGGTTATGGATGAGTGAATGGGAAGAATTCATAGCTGAACTTGAACTGAACGGCGTTCATTGTTTTGTTTCGTGAACTTGGACTGAACGGAATTAACGATCTAAATATTATCGTGAACTTGTCATTCTCTGAATGCAGCCGTATTAAAATGCAAATTAGTAGAAATTGATTTCATGTTAGATGTCACAAAACTCCGACTTTTTTAGACATCAATAAATCGTCTTTATTTAGCAGTTTAGCTTCCATTCACACTAAAAGACAATTGTACATATTTTCGAAAATCGCAGGAAGACCATAAAAAGCTGTCTTTCTGTGATCATTGTCATTTAATTGTATTAATGCTCATCCATATTTCTCGTGTTTTTCTCACAAACTCCGTTTAGAAGTCATTGAATGTTCACGAACCCATACTCGAATATTCGGGAAAATATCTGAGTCCAGTACAGGCCTCCAGCACATAATAGTAATAATAATAATAGTGTATATATTTCCAAGAAATGGTAATCGTGATTACATAATCTTCGTACACTAATAATTGAAAATAAGAAAAGATGCTGATATAAGCAATCATGAAATGAATCTAACATTGTTCATAATAAAATCGATGAAAGATAAAGTGTGCTAAAAGATAAAGTCATCGAGCGCATCACAGATCAATAGAAGATTGTGTTTATCAATGCATCGTTTCACTTTTCTTAATATACAGTCGACGATGACCGCGAGTGGAAATATCTTAAATATGGTTATGCCACGTGAGGTTGTTGTTGATCGTAGCACCCAATATTTTTGACTTTTTAGTCACAGGAATAGACACGTTCATTTGAGGATTTGCGATTTTCTTTAGACAAAGCAATATGCTTGATTTTCCTTCGTTGAGATTTAACTTGTTAGTTACACAACATTGTTGCACATTTGAAATTTCGGTACTAAGAGTGCGTTCGAATGACTGAGGATTTTCATCAATTTCATTTGGTAATGGCAAGACTAAAGTAATGTCGTCGCCATGCACAATTTGGACAGTTTGAGGTTGCATGCATGTGAAGTCTGCTACAAGATCTGCAAAAATTGCCCCTTCTTTACATCAACACATCGGGAGAGACAGCTGTCAACCTTACCGAAGCATTTTCGGCCATTCATATAAGTCCGCAACCAAATGAGAAAGCCTTTCGAGAAGCCAAGATGATCAAACTTCAGAATTATCAGAGAATGCCTCGTCGTCGAGGGTTCCATATTCCATCGGAACGTTGGGCATCATGAAAGTGACATCCATCGCCACTCAGTTCGTGATGCTGTTGCCCTTATCAGGGAAATCACTCCTCCGCCAGTGCTTTCAGGTACGTCCTACGTCGTCTTCCTCTTTCTCTCCTTCCTTCCACCATTCCTGTTGATTCCAGCTTCATGACGGTCCGAGAGGCCTCGCTTTAACAACTGCCTCCGACCAGGCGAGGGTCCGTCAGTGTTATTTCTGGCGTTCGCATTGACGCTGTTATCCGAAATACTTCTTGATGACATTTTCCATGATTGTGCGTGGGAGAGTGCTGAGGTCGTTTCTCGTTGCCTTCCTCAGGAGGTTTCTGTCGAGGGGCCCCACCCTTAGCCTTTGGGTCTGAGCCTAATCCGTAAGGCAGCGGATGATCGGTTATTTTTCTCTGGGCGCCGATCACTCGCCCTAGACACAGCCCAATCGAGATGAAATACTAAAGAGAATGCCTGCTGGAATCAAAAGCCGATGACATGTAGAATGAAATTATAGATGTGCCGGCGCAAGGTGAATCATCATAGAATCGATGCATTTTCCATAATGTCAATTAGCGCAGTTGATGAAGAGTGGAGAGCACGAAGCCATGTTGGTTCACCATGTTGGTTCCATCAATTATTCGTATATATCCGAATTGTGGCAATGCAATTTTGTGATAAAGAGCACGAGATGAGCAAATGTTCATAATTGCGGGATGTCGCTCTATCACGAATTCAGTCATTGGAAGTAGTAAGGGATGTTTTTCTACGAGACGGTTAGTCCTCAGAGATGTCTTGAAGAGTTATCAAAATTGCAAAGATGACATTCTGGGCAAAGCCTCGTATGACAGTGTGATATAGGAAGAAAGATTTTGTACGGATCATCTGTTTCGGTTAATTGTCGTGATCCTCCTGGAATGGGCTCACGTACCCATTGTGGGTTCATACACTCCGGTTTGAGAATCCATGATTTATGTCCTGATGAGAGTGCTCTAAATATAATTATATATATATATATATATAATTATATATAATATTATATAATAAATATATAATAAAGTCATCAACCCAATAAAGAAATATTTGAATAATTTTCAGATCAGAGAGAATCTGTCCATGAGTTCGGTCGATGGTTCTCTCAACAGCATCCACATGCTTCAATATCAGAGGCGGACCAAAACTTAGGAGAAGATACTAAGCATATTAAGATCGAAGAAAATGACGTATCTAATATTGGAGTTGGATTACAGGATATCAAGAGTGAGGAGCCTACAACTTGTGAGTATCTATGTTTCTTCTTTGAAATGCAGTGAATCAGCTGTTGACATCCTCTGTTTATCGACAATCATGATTAAACTAATTTACAAGTTCTATATATCCCTACATTACATAAATTTCAGGAATTTTTCACCGCATTAGTTATAGTTTTATAGCGGTTGTAGTTTTAGAATGTACATACCGGGTATATATCTTACCCTGTTCAATAGCAATAACCTAGTTAAAAAAGCCTCTGAGGTGTAGGATACCCATGCGGATCCGGTGAGAATGGAATGAAGCTCGTTCTTCACCATTTTTTGAGGGATACACTGCATCGCGCGTTTTCACTTGATGTCAAAACTGTTTTCTAATCACATGTTTTAATTTGCATGAAGTAAAAGCAATCGAGAATCTTTTAGAACAGTGTTCCGCAAACTCGCGCCGGTTGAGTCGATCCAAAAATTTGGGCTTTGCGGCCTGAAGGTGGTCTAATTTAATAGTTCTCATTGCTTTCATTTCAATCAATCAAAAGTCAACTATCCAAGTCGACTCGTCAACGGTTCCACTTGTAAAAGATTCGGCGAATCACACACTGCAAATAAAAAGGCAGTTTTGATACCACTACGTGTGTATAGAGGATGATAATTCTAAAATGCGGCCGGAACGAAAAATATTTACATGAATTTGGCCGGAAGGGGTTCAAAGTTTACGGAACCCTGTTTTAGGACGACCTTCTGCATCCTATTCCTTTGTGAGAATCTTTTTATAAGAAATTCAACTATTCTTAACATAAGTGTTTCTAGATGTTTTACTGAAATTTGATTAGTTTTTTCTCAATATATTAATCTATTTGCTCAAAGCTCGTATACCATGCCAGAGATGGAAGCCTCTCAACCTTTTCAGACCGGTTCTTCCCCTCTACGGCCTGCTACTGTCAACTGGTTAAAATAAAACAACTAGACCCATGTCATCCAGAAAGCCTTAATTCTTAGTTTTGATTGTATTTTTGAGGTAGACACTTTCGTACGAACTACGAATAATTCCTTTCCATTTGTTTCAGACAACGATAACTTCGAGGGCATGTGGCATTCTTCCACTGAGGAATCGGTCATACATGGAACCGGAGATTCCCCTCAATTAATGTCTGCCTCAATGGAAGCATCTGTCGACTTATCGTTTTCAGATTTGACAGAAGCAGCAGACAGGCGGAGGTATTCATGTCGATTTTGTTCGAAAAAGTTTGACAGAATATCAAGAAAGGAAAAACATGAAGCCCTCCATGCTCTTACTAAACCTCATAGCTGTGCTATCTGTGACAAAAAATTCGTTCTCTATTCTGAGAAGCAAAACCATGAGAGTCATCATAGTGGTAAAGAAAGGCATAAATGTGATTATTGTGACAAATCTTTCATAAACAAATCTAACAAAGTGAAACATGAACTGATACACACTGGTAATAAACCGTACAAATGCAGATATTGTGCAAAGTCGTTCGTTCAAATACCTCACAGAAATCGTCATGAAGAAAGTCACACTAGACATCTGATGCAGTAATATTTATGATCTGGTGAATTTACTTATTCATGTATGGTTTTTCTTTCAATGACATACTGAGATTAACATCTATTCTCTTACCATGATTTATAATCCCCGGAGTGTTTATTTTCTTAACTAAGGAGTCGTTAAATGAATACGTGATCAGTTTTATATATCTTGGAGCTTCCTTCCCAGGAATCGATTCCACAATCGCAGCGCTTCCTCCAACCTCAATAAAAGCGCATTTCTCAATAAGTTCAAAGAGGTAGAATAGTGATAGAGGTAAGATAGAAGTGAGGGAAAATGTTCAAAGCAATTGTTTAATCTCCTGCATTTTGCAAGTCCTTTCGACCAAAATCAACGTTCATCATTGGTCACTTGGAATCTACAGACTGCTCAATAATCGGACCATAAATAAAAGCAATTAATCCCATATAATGCATTAATTCCAAAGGAAGTATAGAAAAGGATCTAATAAAATTCAATAAATGAATTTTTACTTAGATACAAGAAATATGCAAGAATTATACAAGGAAATTAAAAAATTTTGAAGGACAGGACTTTTACCGCGCACTCAAAGAGCAAGCAGCCTACCGCAATATTTTCGATGACCTTAGTCGCTCGACCGATACGCGCAATTTTTTTTAACGACCCCTTGTTGCAATTTTGTCAGACTAACGATCAAGGTGGATTTTTGCATCAGGTACGGAGGATCATAAGATAAGCCAGAATAAAGGGACAGCTTTAGTATTTGAAAATTGTTGAATTCTAATATAGAAGATAGGTATTTTCCTCCACATTACGAAGTCGAAGACCATGCAACTTTGGGGCAATGAGCAGCGCTCATCGCTGTTTCTGCATCTAGCCGTTTGCTAAGTTAAGTAACAACAGTTGATTTACCCGCTGATAACCCAAACTTACACTATCATTCTTTGACACTTGTTGATAAGTAAGACCATATAGTGTTTCTTTTTCAAAAGACTTATTTTAGATAAGACCAAGGTATTTGGAAGCTGAACGAACATGCTATAAGGCCACTGTGTCTCCTACGATAATCGCATTTTGTTGTCAAATCTTAGCAGCAGCATTTTTATTGCTGAAAAACCTACTGTACGTATCTTAGGGGTCTGTCCGTCATCAAAACATAAGTGTAGATTAGAGAAAAATGAGTCACCCTTCACTCTTTAAAAAGTCAACAGCGAAATATCTAGCATTTCTTCATTTAAGTTGATTTAAATACAAATCGGTCGAAGAAATTTCTTATTTTTCTGAACTACTCATTTACCAACTGATGAGGTTTGAGCGATACAGCAGAGCGAAGTTGATAATCTCTCAGTGCCCTGTATGACTGCTAGATTTCAAGATATGGAGCTGCACTATGCGAACCCTAGTATGTTTTCCATTGCTCAGAATGAGCCACATCCCAGGAGATAATTGTACAGTGCATGCATGCGATTCAAGCGTTAAAGTGCACCTCAGTCAGTATGGCTATTGATAAATTCATCAAACTACGCAGACTTATGGAGGCCGGACTACATTCCTCAGTTTCTATATATCACATCCATATCTAGTGTTGATTGCATTTGGTGAGATCTGATGATAAGATATAGTTCAAATAAGCGATGTTGGGAAAGTGTCTCTCGCAAACTGAAAAAAATCTTAGCTAATCGTCTAGAAATCATACTTTCTAATATTGTTATATTACATTCCTGACAGTGTTGGTAAGAAGAAAAATGAATGCGGAATGTTCTGTATATAGTGGGGCAATGAGTCAACGTTTTATTTTAGTTGACATTTTAAATAGTCATTTAGAAATCAATGACAAAAATGATTCTGGCATTAAGGTGAATATTTGTTCAATCATACTTATATGACCTGAAATAAAATCCACCTTTTAGTCATGCTGCATTTCAGTTATTTTCTGAGAATAGTTTTCTTGAATTTATAGCAATCCATGTTTGACAGTCATCTTTTATGTATGACAGATGATAATAATTGACATGAATTCTTTTGTAATTGCTGTTATAGTGCCTTTCTGCTGCATTAATACTGTGTAAACGATTCAGCGATTGCTATTGCCTTTTGTCTGTTTTTTGTCAAGCATACATCGTACTAAGTCAGAGTCGGTCATTAAATGTCTTTTCTAAGCGAACCATTTTCTTAAAATTCTTTCGAACATTTTGCATTGGCAATTGAAATACTGATGATGCTGCGAGCAAAATGCTTGTCGTTTCAAGAGACTTTTATATACAAATCTGGCAAGGTGCACATGTTCCTTATTCCTTCATTCCTTCGGCACATCCTCGATAATGCGAAACATCCCAATTAATGATTTTTTTATTCCCATGTTTGATTATTACTCGTGGTTTCCAACGTTTTTGCTTTCTTTTAGTCAAAAAACAGTTTTGAATATCAAAAGCTTAATTTAAAAAATCAACTAGAATTGTCCTTATTGACCTTTAAAGTTATTGTCAATGTAAGCTTGACATCTGCGTGACTGATAATTAGGATAGAAACATGTAAAAGAAGTACAATATGAAAGGTAGGAAATATGGTCAAATACTATACAGCAAGAAAATATGCAGAAATATGGTATTCATCAGAATTAAATTGCTGTTGACTCATGATATGACAATTTTATATTGACTAGTACCCTATCAATGAATCCTACTGTGCAAAATATGGAACTTTGTCCGACGATTGTTACATGACACAGACCAGTTAGACGTAACCCTATGGAACGTTATCATTATAGAAAACGCATTTTAAATGTGACAGTCGATAACAACATTTTAGACAGTCAGAGACAGCTATGTATTTTAACTATTTTGACAACTCATGGCACAAATGCGACTCTGCAAATTGAGGGAACAGTCCGCACTGATCTTGACTGCATAAAATGTTGATCCTTTAGTTGCTAAGTTGCTTCTCAAATTGGAATGACAGATTATGGTGAAATATTAGAAAAAGGAAGGAAAAGGGATTGAATATTAGAAAAAAGTGAAGAAGGAATAAGTAAAGATGATGCACCGTTTCATTGAACGTGAGATTTGTTATTTATTACAACTTGATTAATCCGAGTATGCCTTTTCAGACATACAATGGCATTGCAATGCTGCAGTTATTTTTCTATTTCATCATACCCAATCAAAAGATTATTTTCATGTCGTATTACGGAGCATGGAAAACAGTACAGCCATGTTAATTTAGTTCAATACAAAGACATGACGGCCTCGAAGGGTTAGGGGTGCTGTACAGAAAAGTTGCATTCCAAGAACCATTGGAATCTGCGTCTTGATTCTCACGGTTTTTTCATTCAAGTATTGATTTAGTATTGTAGACTTTTATTAGTCGATGAAACTTCGTTCAACTCAAAGGAATATATGTATTTTTAATATGAGAGGCTGATCATGCTGTTGATGTGCTTTCAGTTGTATTTGAAATAATAAAAATTGTTGATGGCAATTATTGTTCTCATTGATATATTCCTCATGTAATTTAGGCGTTGTTGTTTATAGCAGTCATTGCGGCTATTTGCTGTGACTTGTGGGCATCAAACTGTTTTTGCATGTGTCGAAAAGTATTCAATTTGTATTCAAATTCCCTTGACAATATTGACTTTTGCTTTGAGATTCGGTGTCAGCATCCTCGGGAGTAATCTGGGTACCATACCATGGAGTACTTTTCGAGTCAACCTGTACTTTATGTTCAGAGTGGTTTATCTTACACTCACGCGATATCTGATATTTCTCAGCGCACTGAATAAGGCTGGTGTCCATTCATGATCACTCAGTTGGACAAATTAGGCTCGGCAAGAAGCCAGGAGATAGAAGCAACATCGACATATGCGATCCCATACATTTACAGTCCTATATACTGGTATTTACTATGCTTTACAAAATTAATCCGAATTGTGCGTAATATTTAGATCAACTTTTATATTATAGACCTTCCACAATGGCCTTTAGGCTATGCTAATATAATGTGTATACAGTGCATAATACACGCATCATGGAGCTTTTCAATTTGTTCTATTTACATACAACTTAAAAAATTGTACATGAATTACCCACATTACCAAAATTAAAACCAAAAAGAAACTCAATCCAATCACTCAAATACATATTTGTATACTTGAAATTGTATACAGTGAACATATACAGAGCTGATCATAAAAACGGACCACGTAAATTGTGTCGAAATTCAATCGATTCTCAAGCTTTCCACTCGTGTCGCACTTCAGCGTGCCATGCATCATTCGAGAGCTTGCATTCTCAAATTTCAAATGATCTGTGGCAAACTTGCATGCATTATTTTGTTTGCTGGACTGTCAAAATATGAAAATCGCTTAATTTAGATATCTTAATCTTTCAATAAGAAAACATGAGAGCATGATGATTAATTAGTCACGAGGTGAGCGAGGATTTTCTGAGCTTTATTTTGATATACTGCAAATAGAAATCGGTGGACTAGAAAAGAAGAAGTGATATCGTAAAGTTATCAAAAGATCGTGACTATACTGGATGAAAATGTCATTTTCTCACTTTTCATCAAAAATGTTAATTTTTGATATCATCAGAATCCTTGCGATGTTAGGAGCAAGAATGTGTATTATTCACATCAGCTGAATTAGTTCTTTTTTCCAACTTCTTTCAACATTTTCTCATTGCCGCTAAAGTACACAAACAGCATGGAAGGTCAACGAAAATTAAAGCTCTATTCGAATCGAGTCTGCAGCTGCACGGAGACCCACAAACATTAGGGAAGGCGCATCTTTGTTTCCTCACCGAGACGACCGCAGACGTTCACCATTCATTTTCTTTAAATAGAAAGCTGCGTCGATGTTGAGAGATGTGAACTAGGCCTGCGGATGATTGATTCCTGAAATTGGATGAAATGGCAGCCGTCCAGGTCTGATCCCATTCTTCAACTGAGGATGCGACTCATTTTAATATTCCATTTACAATAACATTTGTGGTGAAAAGTGAGAAAATGACATTGTCATCTAGTCGAGTCACGATTTTTTATACAAATATGTTCAATACTTTCTTTTCAAGCTGCATCAAAATTTTTACTCATTACTGCTAAAGTACACAAACACCATGCAAGGTTAACGAATGTTGAAAACAAGACAGTTAACGAAGGCATGTGTCTTTGCTCTCTCATAGCGGCTGCCGATTGTTTACCTTCATAGTTTGTAAGGTAAGCTTCATTCATTTTTTGTGGAAATGAGAAAAATATTGAGGAAGTTTGGAAAAGAACTATAGACTTATTTGTATAAAACTTACATATTCGCACTCCTTACATCGCAATGATTCTGAAGATAACAAACATGACAGTTTTTTACAAAAAAGTGAGAATATATCTTTTTCAACCAAGAGTCATAATTTTTTTTGATAATTTCACGATATCAGTAATTTTTTCCTAGTTCACCAATTTTGATGACTATTATATCAAAAGAGAACTTAGGAAATGCTCGTTTTCCCCGTGTCTGATTCATTATCATACTCATGTGCTTTCTCATTGAAAAATTGGGATTTATAAATTGAGCGATATTCATATTTTGAGCATTGCTCAGCAAATACAATATCGGATGCTAGTCCATCATAGCTGATTTTAAAGCTCTCGAATTGTTGTGCGGCACGGTTGTAAGGCATGAGAATCAATTTCTGAATGTGAATGTGAATGTGAATTTCTGATGAATTTCAGCAAAATTTTGATGTTCCGTTTTTTTAAGAGCATCTCTATATCAATCGTGTATCTATTGTTTTAACAGAATTCAGTTTTCCATCATGACTTTGATTATCCCATAAGTTTTGCAAATATATTTAAGTTAGTAATTTTCCATTCCATAGCACCAAGTATTTTTTATTTGCTCTTTGTCAATATTCTTGTAAATGATGCTGTATAGCTTTTCAGCTAATGATTTTTTTAACAGTTTACGATTGTACGATTCTCACCCTATAATGTAAGGCTTTATAAAAGTGATGCTCAATTGGTTTTATACCAAATTTACCAATTATGCTATAAGGTGCTGCTGTGATCTTCAGATGACAAAATCTTTTGTAGAATTGCACTTGCAGCTTATTCAATCATACATCACGATAGTCAATAAAACAGATGAAGAAGAGACAGTGCTGACAATGCAGGATGACTTAAATGACTAGAGATGAATAAAAAATATTTACAATTACCGATCAAAGACGAACTAAATCGTTTCGTTTTAGCAAGCGGCTGCCGGAGAGCATCCATTGGCTTTGAGAGGCGAGTAACACGAAATGGAGAATTATCTAATCAGCTTCAAATGCTACACAAAATCTCAATTGCTGCAAAGGAAAGACTAGTAGAACCTGATATACGCAGCTCTCGGCACTGGAAACATGATACTCGATCGTGCGCGAGTGACAACGCCAAAATTAAAGCAGTGATCAGAGTCACCTGACTGTGAGTCACTGACAATATGGCACGTTACTGTTATTCACAGATGCGAGTCTGTGAGTCTTTCTAATTTATCTGATTTCACAGTTACAAACATATTTGTAAATTTCATTAGAATTCTCAGACATTGACAAGTGATCTTTGAGGATGCTACATGTAGGGCCTATACGCCTTATAGAAAAATTATCAATGTGTTTCACGACAAGAAAACGTGACAAGGTGCTATAAATATCCCTCATGATACTTGAAGATACAGAATAACCATCAAATGATAGTCTCAGATAGACTGACTGATTTTCAGCATGGGCGGTTCAGTAGCATGCAATGCGAAGCTTTGAAAAATGACCTCGTTAGCGCCAAAAGATGTAAACAACTTTTCAACAGCATTCAGAAGCAGTAAATTATGCAATAAATTTGGAACATCATGACTTCTCTAAAAGTGCTCCGATTTCGACGAGTAATACATTAAAAGAATGCTCAGAGAAGGCCCTTTCACCTCGTGTTTTATTCATTGTCATGCTCACATGTTTTCACATTGAAAATTTGAAATTTCTAAAAGTGGCGATTTTGACATTTTGACCTCTGTCCACTTTAAATAATGACGGATGCAGATGTATAGTGGCTCATTGAATAGCTGAGAACATAAGCTCTTGAGTGGTGCATGGCTTGTCAATGTAAAATGAGATTGAAAGGCAGGAGAATCGATAGAAGTTTGGCACATTTACGGTGGTCCGTTTTTTTATGATTCACTCTGTATATATAGTGGTCATATTGCATAACAAAATTCTGTGAATAAATGCATGCAGCAGCAATGTACACAACTAATTTGTTTAATATCATAGAATTATAATTTACACTCTACAATTCATGTGAGTATTGAAAACCGAATAGACCTATAACAAGCCATGAAAGATTTTTTTTGTGTAATTAAACGATCATTTGAATTTTTTGGTGATTCGATTGACATGACCTTATTTCATCGAAAAACAGCAGTCTGTAAGTGCGGTGCAATTATGTGCCTAAAAGTCTTGCAAGATAAAATTTATTGTGCTACAATTGATCATGCTAAATATACCTACGTGTACATTTGTCACCCAAACATACATGGCTTTCAAAACCCGTGCATGGACTGCACAAACGGTAGTCGCGCGCTAATGCCAATCGAGTACAAAATGCATTGTTGTAATATTATACAAATGAGTTTCATCAAGAATATTTGAAAAATGTTGGCTTGTCAAAATCATGCGGTTGGATTCCTTCATACTCAGCACAGGTCTACTTAATATAGCCTTTTTAAAGATTCATTGAAGCGTGCTCAACAAGACATCTAATATCATGTGACTTAGCATAAGCTCGCGCAGACGGTGGCCATTTTGCTCTTATGCGAGAAGATATTCATTACGAAAGGAGCATGGTTGGATCATTCAAATGTGAATTTCTGTCCATCATATTGTTCATTCAGTTAGTAATTGATGGTCACTCTTAGAAGTGTCTCTCAAAAGTCGAAGTCATTTTCACATCACCGATTTAAATTATGTCAACGGGCCACTTAATAAGATATGAGAGACTGTAGCGGTCCACCCAATATGTCCCGGCGGGCCACCAAGTGGCCCGAGGACCACGCGTTGCCCACCACTGCTTTAGAGAGAGTAGTGATATTGAAGCTTCATCATTCATAAATAATCTTTGTCATGTGGCTAGAGACTTAATCAATATCATCGCTGAATAAAAATGATGTCGGTTCTCTGAAGAGCTTCCTCCGAATATCATTGACTTCTACATCTATTAATCTTACTATTAAAGACGTTCTCAACAAAATGTCACATGTAAATGCCTTTCCATTATTTGATTATTATCATTCTGCAGATGTGGCGGGAAGAAGTTGGCATAACGGAGATGATGTTGGCTTACATTGGTGAATTTGAGGAATTCAATGGCTGGTCGAGCTGGAGAAATGTTGTTGTTGACATTCTAACATGTCATGAACAAGTTAGACAGTAAGTGAAATAAATGGTAGGAAGGCAGATGTCTAAGTTGCCAAATGTAATATGAATATGACAATATGAATATTAGGCGGTATTACAAAGTCGTCAGTGACATTATGAATTTTGGATTACGAATTACGATTCCATTGGTTTATTGAATGGAATGTTTTATTTCTTTTGTAGATTATGCATTAAATGTTTGCTATATTTTTCATTTTTCGATAACACAGTGTCTCATTTTCGCAATTCAGTCGATTATCTAATGTCTGAAATTAAAATAAGAGACGGAAAATCAGCTCTAAGTTCTAAGAAGTGAATATTGTGGAAATTTGGTTTTGTTTATGTACTATGTTTCCAACTGATTACAGACATCCGTCGTTTTATAATAGTGGTGTGATTGTGATTATTGTGCATTTAAAGCTTTTGTCATGAAGTGGGAACAGTGATTGAGTACTATCTGTCGTTAAAAAAACACGTGTGATGTTCATTCAATTGGACACAGACCATAAACATCATGACTTCCCAGACTCAACATATACAGCCGTCTTGATTAGATGGAACGTACTAGTGCTCGTAGATATTCAGAATACTTCAAAGCAGTAGTTATGGGTGCTTTAGACGCCGTTGCAGCGTACATTTCTCTGTAATTAAATGAGATCATGCCCACCATTTGGTTATCTTTCTGTCTACTTTGAGATTTGAAAAAAGGCTATTTATCTATAATCTGTTTGCCCTACCAACACAACAGTAACACATGGGTAGAACTTAATATCAAACACTGCAAAATGAAGTGCAATAACAATTTCAAAGTAATTGTTAAAGCGGCAACATTCAGGAAAGTGCTTTCCTAAATTTTAAGTTGCCTGGTTGTCATGCTGCTCTCACTTAAGTTTTTGGTGGATTGATGAGGCTACTGGCATCATTTTCATTTTGACTATACTGCAGTAAATCGATAAGGGCACTCGGTATTATTAGCAGAAGTAAATGGACCAAGTGCTCTCCAGTTAGTGACTTCTGTCGTACCCAACACCTTTAGACATTCATTTTAGATCTGTGACATCCTTGCATGTATGATTCTAAGAGCATTCAATTGCCACGATTTTTGCAGAGGAAAGATGGTTGTCTTACCCCAATCTTACAGAGATGATGGTGATCAGCAAATTCACGACGCTGTGAGTTACGAAGTGTCCGCAAGAATTAGCAAAAAAGTATTATTTTAATCCTTTACATTTCAGAAATTGAAAATTGAAGATGATGACACGTGCTTTACTGAAGGTAAGAGTTTCTTAGATGTGCTGAAAGTGCTGAACATATTTTATATTTGAGTGAACTTGTCCAGCTGAATAAGGTTGTAATAGGTGATACAGTTGACAATCCTGCAGATAGAGGCTAATCGTAAAACTTTTGAAATTGTGAATTATTTAGTTCGTATAGTATTGATTGTAGCAATGACCAATTCTCCTGAAGCTTAGTCGATAAAGTGAACTCGCATATAGAAAGAACGCTTGACGCTGCGAGCTTTGACCCTTTTGTCAATTGCAGAATGTTCAAATTATCCAAGTTCAACCGAGAGGCTCAACATTAATCGATAGAAGAAGCGCTCCTAACACAAATGTCGAATTACAAAATTCTATCGCTTTACACCAGCAACTGTGCATTTTAGTTCTAATCAAATGATGTTTAACCCAAGTCAGACAAGCATGAAAATTATTTATTATTATTTACTTCTTTTGTCCCGATAAATCAAAAGTCTAGCGAAGGTTAATTGCCTGGGAAAAGTGTGAAAGAGAGAAACCGAGCATCTGCAGTTGAGCTGGCTCGAATCGACCTTTAAGGACCCACCACAGCTAATCTAGCGCTGTGTAAACGGGAGATATAGTACAATTGGTCAATTGCTCACTGCGTTATCGTTCATCTTTTTTGAATTCATTAATTCATTTGAGTTTTTTTCATAATGCTTTAACAGTGACCATTGTCCTCCCTTAAGAACCAGCAATTGCTTATTCGATCATATCCATGCACAGACCTCCAATTCGGAACAAGTTAAGTCGCCTTCCAATGAAAATTCATCATTATGTTATCGACAAGATTTTTTATTTGTATCAAAGCAAAACGATATGTTGACCATAAAAATAATACCTGATTCTTAATTTTGCAGGGTCTACCGTATTGCAGAAAGCATCCATGAATGAAATTAGCCGCAACCAACATCCAGTGAAATCGTTCAAAGCAACGGAAGATCAGTTTAGAAATGAGGAGTCTTATACGTCGAAACAGGAGGAGGAAGATGAAGATATTTCAATCATCGAAGTTGAATTTCGTGGTGAAGATAATAAAGCAATGACGTGTGAGTAGAATTTTTATAACATGTAATGAGATAAGTCAACGGTTCAATTGAGAATATGGGACTTCTTTGATGTAAACATTTGAATATCAACAACATGAATAAATGTCTCCGACTTTCACGAACTGTAATAGGTACTTTGATTTTTCTTGTTTTTGGTACAATCACGAAAGATGACTCGCCAGCCGGTAATCCAATCCAGTCATCGAAATGCTTGCGCGACACGACAAACAGCAAGTTTAGCGAAACACTACATTCATGATTGTGTCAGCAAAATGTATAGTTATTCGCACACATATCACATACTTCTGGAAGCAGTTGATATTGCTGAATCAAGTTTGTAGTTGAATAAATAGGCGTAATGGGAAATCATTGTTGTTAATTGATAAATGCTTATTGATTTAGTTCCAATGCTTGTACAATATTTGCAAACTAGTCATCATCTAAAGGTTTCCAAAAGTTTGACAGAGATCAGCTAAGAGAATTTACACAAGGATGTTTAAGGGTATTTAAGGGTATTTATTTTTTCTTCCGGTCGTATCTAACTCTATTCAACAGCATTCATTTGTAGTGGTCATGTCGAAGTTATGGAACAGCGGATTTTAATTATCAATTGATATTCATGTTTTTTCCTATCTGAAGACTAACTTGGAAACTTACTTTCTGCCTTGTTTTATACTTGTGAAATTTGTAATTTCCCCCACGATTCTCAGTACTGGGGGTAGTTGAAATAAACGATATTATTATTATTATTATTATTAAACCACATTGTGCTTCTATCGCTCTCTTTTTTCTTTGCAGTGAGTCAGGAGGATACAAGTACTTCATTACAAACGCAAAGTATAGACCTTTCTCGATCCAATCATGATGGTGTTCTCACAACCATGCTAACAACTTATGACACAGACGAGGTTTGTGATTCTTATATGGGAATTAAAAGCAGGAACTCAGTTAATCAAGACCGCTTGGAATCTTCGCTTGATCCTTCGAGTTTTTATCGCTACAAATGCAACTATTGTAAGAAATCATTCCGCAGCTATTCGCTAAAAATATATCATGAACATCTACATCCTGGTGTAAAGGTTCATAAATGTCAGTATTGTGATAAATCTTTCACTGACAAATCTAATTTAACCAAACATGAGCGAATTCACACTGGCGAAAAACCATATTCTTGCAGGTTTTGTCAAAGATCTTTTAATCAAATTCCTCATCGAAACAGACACGAAAGTATTCATAAGCGTAATTTGGTAGAAAGTGTTTTCCAAAAGTGATAAACGCATTACTCATTCGCAAGTCACAGTATTTGTCTGCTATTCCATTAATTTTCTAGGTTTTTACATTTACCATAGACATCGTACAAACTATCTTCATAATGAACTGAGCTCTAGGCCCATACCGATTTTTTTAATTTTGTAATCATTTAAATTCTTATCTTTTGTTGTGAGTAGGCATCGTCATTCCGGAGGGGCTTTCTGATCTCGTGATTTTAAGAAAACACCAAATAGAATACCCATGACTGACGATGTCAATTTGTGTGAATATTTTGCATTTAAAATGATGACAGCTAAATCAAGATTCAAGGTAAGTTGAAGTGCATTAAATTAAGCTGTTGAAGAGCTACATTTCTCCAAAATTTTTAGTAGTTTAGTAGTTGGATTACAGGATGAATGTTCTCTTCAATACCAAAAATCTAATGTGGTCTAATGTAACTTGAGGTCATTAACCCTTTCGAGGGTCCCCAACAAGCTATATAGATATCTTCGTTTGAAATAATGGGCCTTGCAGTTTTATGTTTTCCGTATGAGAGTCTTACTTACTGATCCTACAAACAAAATAAAAACTCCATTTTGACCCGGAAGGCCTTTTCTACCACCACCAGTATTCTTTCAACGAGATGCTAGACCATATTGAAAGTGAAGTAGCTACAACTTATAGTTTCGCTTCTTTAAATTCGCTTTGTTTTCCCATACGTTACGTTTTTGTAATTTGCTTCACTTTGCCTTTGTGGGATAGAAAAATAAGTTTTAACGTCACTACTCCCCCATACTGGATAGATATGTGTATTTGAAAGCCTTCAAAAATATTAATCAAATGCAAAATGTTCATTAAGTTCATTGAGACATTGAAAACTAAGAGAAATCGTATGGCTTATGACAAGTATTCGTGTTTGTGTTGATTAAGCGTTTAGTCGATTAAAATGTGTAATAACACAACATTTCACCGAAAGACTCCATTATCATTGTCCATTTTAAATGCATTCCCTGAGATGTATTCATACAAATGTTCAAAAATAAACAAAGATTTTGATTTACAATTTTTACATTCGCTGATTTACTTGCGAATTTACAGTGTATTTGCAATATCATGAAAATTTGTTTTGTCTTTTGAAAACAGGTATTCACAATATATTTGATGTTTTCTGAGCAATCACTAGTTTTGACGTCGATGCATGTACGTGGCATTCGCTTGATAACATGGCTCTACCTTCTTCCAATTTTAGGATTCTCCTTACTTTTTACCTTCTTTTCTTTGTATATCTACTTATTTATCGCTGCAATATGGAAATTTTCGACTATCCTTTGATGGCAGAAAACGTATGGCATGTGATGCCATGGGCTAGGCAATTTAACCTAAGTGTCATGAATTAACATAGAGATGAACGATCAGAAACAGACCGTCATTCTGTCGTGTGAAGGTGGAGGATTTTGAGTGTGAAGCTTTTTTGATTGTGCGAGAACTTTTTCAACAGTCTATTTCCACATCAGGGTGGGAGCAGTGATGGAACATCAAGTGGTAAAGAAAAATTGCAAATTTGAGGATATCTAGAGATTATTACTATTCAAATCATGCTTGCACATGTATATACAATCGACGCACAGAACGCGGAGGCATCTAGGCGCCGGTGTACAACACAAACTCAGCTAAACACAAGGGTCTTGAATCTACACCGAAATTGGAATATACGGTACTGATCTCCGGATCAGGGATATTCACAGGGACGCTGTTCCATAGTCGTGGTCCCGCTGTTGAGCGCATGGGATTCCATGGGTAGACCATGGGAGAGCGCATGGTCTCCCATGAGGGCATGGATTCTGCCAGGATGACAGATGGAGGCAGTAGAAGAGGAGCGAAGACGATAGTTGTTTGGACCATTAATCTGATGACAGTCTTCTGTAAGTTATCGGGGAGGGGGGGGTTGACGATGTATCGTTTTGCAGACAACAACAGCCAACTTCAGCTGGTTGCGCTGCTTAACTGGAAGCCACGACAGATCATGAATGACTGTTGTTATGTGCTCCCGTATTGTAGTCATAGTGATGAGGCGAGCAGCAGCGTTCTCAACTGTCTGAAGCGGATGAGGTTGACGGTCGGAGACAGTATACAGGAGAGCTTTACAATTTACAATTGTCGAGACGAGATGTTATAAAGAATTAAATTGGAGTCTTTGCTGCAGTGGATGTGGAAGCGATTGCGTAGAGACCAGTGCGCGGAGCAACAGACTGCATTGAAATCAGACCCAGAGTCGGGCTTCATTCTACAACTACGCTAAGGTTGCGTACATTGTTTTGCAATCGGACCGTAGAATTGGAGATTACGATTTCTTTAATTGGGACTTTATTAATATGCTACCTACACCCTAGCCAGACAGCGCGTGTCTTGCTGGGTTTGAGTCGAAGTCGGTAACATCATCAATGCACCGAGACATCCGAGTGGTCGCGGTCAAGCAGTCACAAACTGGAACATCCACGTAGATCGGAGTCATCTGCGCACTGATGGAAGTGTGCACCGTGGGAGATTATGTTGGAGAGTTCTGCAATGTATAGCTTGAATAATAAGGTACCGAGGATAGAACCTTGTGGCACACCGTGGTTGATTGTCTGACTGGCGAACAAGTGACCAATATAAAACACTTTTGGCTGAGATCGATTCGTCAGGAATGAATCGATCCAGCGAAGTACATCCTAGACACCGAAATGTTTCTCTAGCCGGAGCGAGCGTACATATGAAGCTGGCAAAGGAGAGTGACATTTTATGTCTGCGGCAGAAAGTACGTCAGATAATACATGAAGTGTAGCAGTCTCAGCAGAATAGCATTGGCCTGTAGAAGGACTGATAAGTGGGTAGCTCCGATTGAGGTAATGAAAACTACGCTTGCAATTAGTTTGGACAGAAAGGACAGATTTTTAGATGGGTCGATGTTTTGTCATCTCCGTTGAGTCGAGGTTGTGTTTCTTGAGATGGGGTGACACAACAGTACGTTTGTGGTACTCAGGAAGTTGGCCTGTGGTGAGCGATGTATTGACAGTTGGTTACATTTTGAAAGAGAAGATGGATAAATTCTCGGAGGATGAAAGTCGGAATAGGGTCCAAATAGGTGAATTTTGTCCACGAAGATTGGATTATACATCGAATCTCTTCCTCGGTAACTGAACGAAATACTGTAAGTGATGATGGCAAGGATAAACTAATAATCACTTGCTGAGGGCTTGCTTCTGTGTTGGCCACGATGTCGTTGACCTTGCCTGTAAGGTAGATCACAAAATTTTCAGCTGTCCTTAGTCAGCACTCAGGTCCCTTCAAGCTGGGACTTCTACCTAACATTCTGTAGAATATGGCTGTACGGGGTGACCGGTTCACGGACCGGTGCGCCGAAATGCGTGAATTTCGAAGATATTTTACTGCTTAACTTCAACTATAGGCTCTTCATTTTATCTGTTGTCTTAGTCACAGCAAATTGGAGAGAAAATTATTTTAAGAATGCAGTATAATTAATCCAATTAAGAGAATGCAATTCTATTTATCAATTCAATTCAAATTAAAACCACCATCCAAAAACGCCATTGAAATCACGCCTACATCATGAAATACCCGATGCATTTCCTGATGTTGAGAAAAAGAATGTGAAAAAAGTGACGAAAATTATATCATTCAAATTCATTTTGGGGCACCAAATCTGAATTACCTCCGCCTCATAAGTCGTAGTGAATACTGCGAGCTCCTGTCGCCATTTTTTGCCAAAATGTAGTCTATATTAGCATTTCAATGGCCAGCGATACGTCCATGCGTCCATTTCTGGATGCAACAGCATTGTAGCATCACAGAGAAGCTGCTTGAAGCCTAGTAATAAGTTGACATTCTTCCATAGAAATTTGTAGGTAACGTTGACATTGATCAGAAGTTTCCTGCTTTTCTGATATGTCTAGGTCAGTTTCAGAATCAAAAGTAGGCTCTTCCTTTGTTATTATGCATTATTAAAAGAATGAATTAAAAACCCAACGCTTCGTCCTCAAGTGACTAGGCAAATTTGTCATTGTAATTCCTTGACCATCGGATAAGGCACGGTGCAGAGCAGTCCTGAAAAGACTGTCACCATCGTCGGGGGGACAGCAGGGAGCTGACATACAGTCCCTGATAACGCAACATTCTAGATAGCCTCACGATCAACACGTCACAATGATCTACCAATATTTTTCGTAGATGTGGATGTGATGATTGGACTCTATTTCATTTAAAATGAAAGCACAACGAAAAGGTAAACTACTTACAAATAAATTCTACAGATTCAACTTTTAAACTTAAAGGAACACGTGTACAATTGAAAATGCAACATATCGACTCAAGACGGTCGTCAGAATACTTGTAACTACAAGATTGCATTGTAAATTTTTTGCAATTTTAAACAAAATGCAGGCGAGGGAGCATGAGACCAGAAATTACTGTAAAAAAGGATATATGGAACCGAGTTAAAAGACGCAAGAAGTGATAGTAAGCGATTAGTAGAATGAGAAAATACGTAAGAGAGTGATCAGAAATAATGCAGCGTTTCCAAAAGTGAGCGCGCAGCTGCGCGGTTTTGCCGATTTCTGCGCGGAAGCGCGGAAAATTGAGAAGCTGCGCGGAATTTTGATGTCACAATCTTTTTTCAGTTTTAAGTATGTTTTGAATCTTAGTGTGGTGTTTTTCACCGAAATCATTTCAAATTAGACATTGTTCACCTAATGTACAGCTTCTGTAGTACATTTGATAGAGCACATTTTTTTGTTAGATAAAATAAAAGAAATGTACAAATTTTCGTGGACTTATCAGGTCCGCTTCATCAGGTTGCAGTGGTAAAACTGAAGTCAAACCAAAAGAGAGAACGATATACGTGCGTATATTAGGCAAATACATTTCCCATCGGGTCATCGCACTTCGTGATTGCTGTGTATGGAAGGTCTCAGCGAATAATCGCGGGCTCCACTTCGTCTGCCTTGTGATGACGTGCGCCCTAGACTAATCAATAGCGTGATTCCTTTCGATCGAATGCTCTGCAAGGGATAATTTCTGCAGTTGAAAAAGAAAAAAGCTTCTGCAGCATTATTTCAATAATAGATGGGAACCAATTAGGATAATTTAGCTTTTCTACTCATAAGATTGTAAAATGACTGCGAATCAAGATACATTTGCCCTGCTGCTTGAAAACTTACTTATGCTTAAAACTTACTTCAAATCACGCTTTGTTTGACTCTGCATCATATTAGGCCCACCAAGTAGTGGGGAGAATAAGTAAACCACTCAAGTACCATAAGTATCACTTTTGGCCCTTCAGATGGTCCATTTTTTGGTCCATTCAGATAAGCTATATATCCTTCACACTCAGTTACTGTGAAATGTAGTAAAACGTGGACCATGAGGCAACTTTCGAATTTTTTTGCAATAATTATCATGAAGACCTTTTGTTGTAGTCGCATTCCCATGCCACTTGACTCGAGAGATATTGGTACCGGAATAGTTTCTTGTTCATTTTGTTTTGTGAAGTCTTTGATTATTACTCAAAATACAGTACCTACTACACTACGCTTTGTTTACAGTTACCTACTAGTACTACTAGTTACAATATGTTGACCCTATTGATAAAAACAGTTATAGTGACCCAGTCAGGTTCCATCGAAAGTCTACTTAAGATTGAAAGTAAAAGTTACACATCACTATGTAGGATTCATTTTTGAATATGCAAGAAAATGAAATCCAGAAAATCAGAAATATGGTCTTAAAACTGCAATGTAATCTGCTGATAATGTTAGGGTTAATCTGCGCGGATTTACTTGGCCTACGCGGATTCCCAGAGATTTTACTTTGGAAACGCTGCATAATGTTAGATGGGTTAACAGAAGCATCAGTCAGCTGATAGTCTGTGGAATGCAGCACAAGGTCCAGAGTATCTCCACAACGATGAGTCGATGATGACACATGTTGAAGGATGCTAAAATTTGAAAGTAGGTCACTTTCCCGACAAGACAGTTCCGGATTCGCGATGTCTTGTATGGGGATGTTTTAGTCACCACCGGCAACTTCGGGGCAGGAAAAGATGACAAGAATCTCGAGAAAGGAAGGAAGGACTTGAGGCTAGGAACTGAGTGAGGACAGTCTTGCAGTTGCATGACCAGCAACAAGGGAATCGTAATGAGGAACTGAGTAAGGGTAGTCTTTCAGTAATGCAACTGATGACGGAAATACCGGACGGAAAATGGGTGAAGTCAATTTGCAGTCATGTGACCAAACAGGACGGACTTGAGTTGAGGTGAGTGAGGATGTTCTTCCAATCGGTGAATGGAAGAAGGGTGGACATGTGACCTTCTGAAAGAAATATTTACAAGAACTGTGACTTTAGCGATGATAATTGGGCTATGAAGCAGTTAGCAAAAATCGATTGTGTCAGATGACCCGCATGCGAACGTTAACTGACAGACAGACTTATTGATTATGCTATGAAAGAAATCACAGTCATTCCTAGGAAGTATGTACGAATAGAGCTCACAAATTCTTCATTTCACTTGTGAAAAGTAATGTGTCATCTAGTGAATCTAATCGATCAAAAACTCGTGAGCAGAACAACGAAACGTAATTCGCATCGAATGATAATGGAAGTACTTTATCATAGGCTGTACTCGTAATCGAGAAACGCACTCCCTTGAATTTCTGCTGATCCATTAATTAAAAAGGTAGAGAAAAAACAGCTTTTACTCGACGTTTCGGGTCCAGACCCTTCTTCATAGAGTACATAAAAATAAAAAATATAACAACTGCAACCTTTGTGATCGTTTGCCTGAAAAAATAAATTGTAATAGCTATAATGTTGTCTATGAGTTTAAGTGTCGAATTTGTAATGCTAGTTACATAGGTAAAACTTCAAGATCTTTCAAAATTAGGTATCAAGAACATAAGCGGAGTATTATGAATAAGGACAGTAAGAGTGCATTGAGTGTGCATCTTATATAGTGATTGTTCTGCTGTTGACCTTGATGACTTCGATGTGAATATCCTTCAGAGAGCGCGAAGTACGGTTGGAACTGCTTTGATAGAAGCTCGCATGATTCAGGACAGATGGCCATCTATGAATCGTCGTCATGAGCTCGCTGGCTTGTAGGAGAACACAGGTCGCGCCATACAGATTTTTATTCAGCTTTTACATATATATGTCCAAGTAGCATGTCATATGCGCCTGTTTTATACTCTATGATGAAGGGTCAGGACCCAAAACGTCGAGTAAAAGCTGTTTTTTCTTTACCTTTTTAATTAACGGATCTGCAGAAATTCAAGGGAGTGCGTTTCTCGATTACGAGCACAGCCTATTATCATGATCATCCCGTTTGCGGCCTTCACTTATGAAGTACTTTATGCCGCAAAGAGATGCTGTGGAATGTCAATGTTACCTGCATATTTTAGAAGATTTAAGTAATATTGTAAGGGATAGAAATGAAACAACTGCATCAAAAAGATGCAGAAAAAATGAATTTTCTGGAATAATGATTGATGAGCAAAATCCTGAAATCAAAAACCAGACAGTGTATTTATTAATTGCCAAAACAAGTTGATGTTTAAACATTCCTCATCAGCTACATACAAACGCTAGCAATCAAACAGCCCCATTGATTTTTGTTAACCGCATAAATTTGACATTTTTATATCAGACAAGAGAATTATCTGCAAGAAATGCCAACAAGAAAAGCTTAATGAATTACTTTTACCTCTCAGTAAACATGAAAGTATTCCATACCATTCATGAAATAGGATTAACTTATAGATAGCATCATAACGAGCAAATGCGAACATTCAAAAAAGGTGGCGAAATCAACTTGGACGGGCTTGAATATTTCAGTCCCACTTGCGTAATTTATGCAAATTTGCAGTCAGTTTTATATATAATGCACTTATCAGAAAAATAGTAGTGATAGATTTCTGTGGGTGCTATATAAGAATGGAATAAACATCGTTGTGACACAGCAGTCGTAAATCGTTTCCAGTCATAGAGGTAGGAAATAATGCGTATGTCATTGAGCCATGGATATCCATGATTGAGCAAAGATGCTATGGTGCCAGTCTAAAAGATTTCTACGAAACATTGCATGAATGCAAGACAATGGACGTCTGTTTCATTGGCAGCATGGTCATGAAACTTGCAAGATTACTCATGCAGATTTTGTAAGCAACATGGTACTTTGGATACAACAAGGGAGATCTAGGTATACAACTCAGCGGATTCTAATGCCATATAGTGATGTCATGGAAATCCAAATAGTCAAATGATAAGTTATCAGCTTAGTAATATCATTGCGTAACTACTTCGATTTCCATGAAATATGACTTTCAAATACACAAAAAAATTTGAAAGTTAAATCTGCGCTTTATTGCTATTACAAAAAAATCTTTGATCATTCCATACGCAAAGTAAGCAGCATAATGGCGAATCGTAGTAAAAGAAGGCGCTCTGGTAGGAAATCTAGAAGGAAACATGCAGCAAAGCGTAAGCCTACGAATGTGGAAAGAAAAGGAGGGGAGGAATTTCCTTCATCCTCCACAAGTCTATCTCTTAACCAAGATAGAAAACGACATGCTGTACAATCCGGAGTAGATGGATCAGAAACTGGAAATAATTTTGAATTCAAGAAACCTTATGTTCATTCAGAGATTTCTGAAATAAGCGTAGTGATTTCAAATAATGATGCACCTCATGAAGTGATTGGAACGGATATTAGGGAAATCAGTTCTACAACTGACATGAGATATAATACAGACCAGAATAGGAGCCTAAATGATGTAATAGAAGAAGGTGACACATACTTCGATGTCAGAAATTTTGGAGGCGATGATGTCGGAATTGTAAAAGAATTCGACGTTGAGAAATTAGATGCAGATGTTAAACTGGAATTGGTTGATTCAAATGACGAAGTGATAAGATCGCCAAATGAACCCGGTGTTATTTCATATTCAAGACTTCCGTAGAGTTTGTTATATTACTAGAGGTTCATGTATGATAAATGAGTTAAAGTAAATCACTATGACTCATTACTAGTATTTTAGTCTTACTATTTAAGTTATTGTAACGTACTGGTGTATAAATATAACTAGTCTTAATTAAATCTGATTGTTTTTGATCTTTCGAAAATTAATAAGTATCCAAGTCAGTTGAACCACTGCGCTTCTTTACGCAAAGCATCATCCGTCTGTAACACTCGTTTCTTTCTAGATTATTTTATGCCAAACAATCGCGTGATGGTGTTATTTAGTTCAAAGATCTTTTTAAAGTTTAAAATGAAATTCAGGAAACAAGGTCCTGCCGGTTAATTATGCAAAATATGCATTACTCTCAAATTTTGATGCAATCACAAGCGTATTTTACATAATGTTTCTTAGATGGTGTGTTGTATCATTTACAATTGATGATAATGTTGCCAATTTCAAAAACTTCATCGAAATTCTTACGTGTCTGTATTTCCCAAATTATCCTATGCATTGCAGGTCTTCTTAAAAACATAGGAGAATATACTAGGCTCGGTCAATTTTAATGATACTCATAAAAGCTGTAAAAAATCATTGCTACTTTCGTAGATGTCATAATACTTATTAATAATGCCAAGTTTGACTGATATAAGGTCTAACTTGAATGTATGATGAACAGTTGCCGGATAATTGTGTATCACGGTATTGAAATTTCTGTATTTTGAACAAAAGCACAAAAAGTGAACCAACAAATGTCACCAAAAGTAGTCAGCTGTATTTGAAAAATAATTCATTTTCATACAGATACTCAAGCCTTCATGAGTGATCTCCATGTCACAGTACTTTATACTTGACCTTCCTAACATTTTGGCACATCGTCGTGTTACCCGAGAAATTCATTGTAGTTCGGTAGGAAGGGCTAACGTCTGAAAAGTCAGAGTTCACTTTGGGAGTAGGGATAAGGGTCGCATAAGGTGAGCCATTTCTATACCCTACCCTCGTATTCTTCATTTCACAATCAAACACCGGGTCTTAACTTTTTCTTCAATTGCTTATCCTAACTTTGTTTTGGCTTAGTCAGAGTGGCTTCTCTTCAAGTCAATTCCAGTCTCTTCAACTTTTTTCTCTTTTTTTATGTGTCTTTTTATGACACATAAGTGACACATGATATTTGCCCATGATATTTGAGCGCCTCTCAGTGACTCTCATGAGATCGAACGCGAGAGCACTTCTGTTGCTATCCGAAAGTTCCAGTTAACCCGCATCTTTTTCTCGCTTACTTTCAGCGAACTTCTTATTTTTGACTTTTAGTATTTTTCTCATCCTTACCTTGTACTTAGCATTGTTTTGTGTTGGAAATTATGATACAATTTATACAAAAAAATAAATAAATAAGTAACACAAAGTGAATGTACCCACGAATAAAGCATATGAAAAATGCAACCTTTATGTATTCAGAAATGTACTCTTTTATTCAAATCCAGCAAATTTTCGAGTTTGAATTTAGCGAGTTTTGTTTTTAAAATGTTTTAAAACGAAAAGCATGCCGTGCTTTATTTCTTTGGGACTCTGTTTTCTTATATTTCAACATTTTATATCATTTCTTTTCAACAGAACAAGCCTTTCAAATGAAGACAACATTATACCGAGTATCTGTAATGACTTGATGATATTTAAAATTTACTAAATGTTGCATGTGTCTGCCATGCAACTTATATTTGTCAGCATCGACTATAATTGCTGAGTGGTGGTACTCCATGCATTGACCAGCAGACCATGAATGGACAGTAGGATTGTGGATTCTGTTCTCTCCATGAATATAATATCAAGAAACTAATAAGTCAATATCATCAATAAGTCTATATCATTCTTATCTGTGATCTAAATTGAAATCTAGAAAAATAGCGTAAAAATACGTTTTGCAACCATGTTTGTAGCGCTGCATAAAAACTCGTGTTTAAGAGCACGCACGGCTTTAAAAACATATTTTTAAAGCCAACATATTTTAAACATATTTATAAACATATTTTTATAAACAATGTCAAAGTACGATTATAGGAGCAGGTTTTAAAAGTCGTCTTGGAACATTGTTTCAAAACTGTTCATTTTGTCACTTTGAGAATGCAGCTATTAAAATGACACTGGAAACCTTCTCCAATGTAGGAAACTACCACATGTGGTTACTGTGTTTACGAGATGAATATTTATATGAGATAAATATTATTGCAAGGTTCACAATTGGTGACTATCAACCATTTAACACCAGCAAAACACGCTGTGAGGGCTGGTAATGTGTAATCAAAGTCAATATTTTTCAATTTTCACAAGCAAATCTGAAATCAATTTTCATCATTTGAAAAATGAAGAAAAAAGTTTTTTAGCCAAACATGTGTTTTACAACATGCTTTTCAACCTTATTCAAAAGTTCTATTTCTAACAACTCATAGCGAAATGAATGTCACCATCACTGAAAGCATGCGTGAATTTTGTACAGCTCATTTTCTCCTGGAACTCAAAATGATGTCTTCGAAAACTTCCTTTCCTGTATCCTCAAATATGCATCCCAAGGAAGGGAATACAAATATGAAAAGTTAGTTAGAATGTAAGTTTTAACTCCTTGGATTGATACTTTCAGTTGACATGCTCATAGTTAATAATTGACTTCAAATCAGCTTATGAAAGAGCAGCATCAGACATGAGATTGGTACCTTCAATACCTACATTTAGCCTGAGCAGTGCTTACTTGCAGCTTTATGATACACCCTTTAAAATACACATTGTAATACTTGTTTTTTTTTTTGCTTCCATGATTGAACTACGAGCGCATGATATGTTTCTTGAATATTTCACTCCGATTAAATTAGAATTTTCATTTAAATGCCTCATGCCTACGTAGCTGTGTATCCACTATTTTACAGCCATCACCTATTCGGGAAAGCTATGTGGCGTGAGGAAGTTGGTATAACAGAAATGATGTTGGCGTATATAGGAGAATTTGAGGAATTTCGGGGTTGGTCGAGTTGGAGGAATGTAGTCATTGACATTCTGACATGTCATGAAGAAGTTCGTCGGTGAGCATGAATTTATTGGAATTGACTTGTAAGCCTTTTGCTGATCGTTAGTTTTATTTCTCTTCAGTCACAGAATGTCATTACCGCATTATACAGACGGTGTACAATCAGAGATTAAATTAGAGGTAATTTTTCGATGTTGCTCATTGCTTATCTTAGTATATTTGCATTATGTCTCGTTTTAGAATATTGAATTGAAACCCTTCACTAACGTGTTTGGAACAAATATTCCATTTACTTCACAAGAGGGTAAGTAAATTTTCAGTTATTGGAATTGTGTTTTAAGTCTGATGAATTCGAATTGTTTTTGAATGGCACTGTTTTTGGTGTTCGAGCGAATTGATGAACCTGCACACAAAGGGTGACGAATATCTTGATCAGAATGTGATATCAAGAGCTGTCTAAATTTTCTTTAATCAAAGTTTGAGGGAAGAGGACGCGCCTAGAGGTCAGCGGCAAGAAGATGAAAAACAAAAGAAAAAACTGGTAATGATGAGCCAGATGATATGATGATAATTATATGATAATGATTAACCAAAGCAATTAGCACAAAGCACATTAACGGAGAACGAGATGCAAAACTCATAACTGTATAGATAAGTAGCTTGTAGCTAAGTAACAACAATGTTGAACATAAGAAAATGATAGGTAAAGAAATTGGACTGTGATGCACAAATTCGGGTATGTAAAATGTATAATAACTGTACAGCTCGTAAGAGTGGAAATGTAAATAACGAAAGAGACGATAATGTTAAAATGAAAGATGACATAATAAAGATATGTTAGACAAAACTATTCAAATTATCAACTCTCCATGTAGGTCAATGAAAGCTTATTGATTGCCCTCTTGAATGCGTCAACAGAAACAGATGATGTATTCCACAGCTGGAGTGGTTGTAGGATGAGGTAATGGTGCCATGAAATCACAGAAAATCTGATCCAAACAAAGTCTCGGAAAAATGTGCCATCATGTAAATAACGCCGCAAAAAGTTTACTCAAGCATTAGAAGGGAATGTCGAATCTCCTTTTACTGATCTCCATAATCACTTTAAATTTTCACCTAATCAGAAGGATGCCTGTCTAACAGTTTGCCAAATTCTACAACTTCCATTATATCTTCCTTTAGACCACTCCTATTTGCTGGCTTTCTCCTTATGAACGCGCATGCCACGTTTTGGAACTCTTAGATGCTTATACTGTCTTCTTTTACATCTACCTGGTAGAGAAAGATGTTGGTATTCATCGCCATTTTCTCATTGATATATTTCGAAGAATGAATATTTTAAAGGACTCACAAAACTTTTTAATGAAGTTGCAAACTGAACTGCGTCAAAAGCAGCTCACGAAACTGGACTGAACAGGCTGCAGCGCATGAACGATCACGTGTTTGTTGAAAGAAGAAGGCTCATTGTGATACTGAAGCTCTATAGAAGCGTTCTTTCACTTTTGCGAAAGTACACTCCTCTCTTTCAAAAGCCAGAACCGATGGTTCATCTTGCTTATGAAGAGTTGGAAAGTATTCTCCGTGAGTTCCTGAAATTCTTTATCAAAGCTGAAGATCTTGCGCACAAATCTGTTGAAGCACTTCATGAGCTTAGCTTCGATGACAAATCAATTCACATGCCAGTCCAAAATTTTTTTTTGGTTTTGCTAGAGAAGGAATTATGTCCTCCCATCGTTAGAAGAAACAATTATTTTCCGCCTACCCACTCACTGCTAGATGAGATGTCATACAAGAACAAGTTAAAGCGGCATTTGTCGGCATTGTCACTAGATATGAAAAGTCACTGTCGGGCAGAACTACTTGTTGCACCTGGCATTCGATCACGCCAGCATACTAAATGGCGATGAAAAATGCAATATCGAGAAGGAAATCAGAAATTACTCTTAGAACATCTTCTAGTTACAAGAATCGATGCTTACTGGTACAGACTGAGAGAAACATGTCCAACTCTATGCAAACTGGCTTTAGTGTACCTAACAATCATAAGCGCTCCTGATTTCACAGAGGTCAAACATCACAGATGAAAATTGAAACATTGGATGCAATCCAATCACAGAATTAGATTGTTTAACCGCATCACTTTGCTAGAAGTGCAGACTGATTCAAAACAGTGGAACATGCAGGAACTTATTAAGTGGGCAAAAAGAAATTTCTAATACCTTGCAGAGATAGGAAAAATGGTCGTGCGTCGTTTGCGGATTGATGTGATTTCCTTCAAAATCCTCCGATCACCAATATTCCTTCATATTCAAAGAATTCAGATCATTGCGCAAAAGTTTTCTCGATATTGTTGGGCCCTCCGATCATTTTTTAAAAAGTTAGCAGGCGCACGAAAAAACGTTCACAAACTTCTCTGTAGAACTTGACATCGACTGTGTCTCTTTGCTGTGTGATCCGGTTGATAACAGACACTGAAACTTTGCAGAAATTGGCGTGTTTAATGTTAAACTGGCTGCTTATTGTTCGATTGCTATGGCATTTAGTCAGCAGATTGTGCCATTTCATTAACGTTACATGTTCCAATGTTTCCTTTCTAGTCAAACAGAAGAAGAGACGACATGTCTAATTCTGTGAATCCAATCCATCAGGCAGTATCTCCTGATGCACAATCAAAATGTTGTTGAAAAGTTCGTGCGAAACGATAATCTTCATGATCCTGTTTCGAAAGAATTCGTAAAAAAGATGGAGGGTACGTACATGAAAAGGCAAGAGAACCTTGAGCTACAGAAACAGATGAAAAGTGCGTTCTTGAGTACGTTGGCAAAAACGTATGTTTGGAAGAATAGCTATTGAAGTTGCTGAAAAAGCAAGAAGAAAGCATGGGAAGCAGGCACTGATTTCACCAGCAAAAGCGTATAGGAACAAGAAACGCATGCGAAAAAAACCATTTCTGAAGATGCGAGTTGGAGAAGCAGGACAGGATCAGAGGAAGAATGATGAGAAGAAGATGTGAGTTGGAGAAGCATACAAGAAGATGCGAGTTGAAGAAGCAGGAATGGATCAGAGGAAGAAAGATGAGAAGTCGACATCTCAGGAGCAGACATCTATAAGAAGCTTCTATGATGTAGCTTCTTCTAGGGGTTTTGTTTTGTTTTGCTTTCCGTTTTTAGTAAGCATCTTCCCCCAGAGTTTAGTGTTGCTTTTAGTACATTCTGCCTCCTTAGTTTTGTTTTTGCACTCAAGAGACCAAAGAATCCAATCCTGATTTCGGATACAGTATTTTGTTAGTAATTCACATTTTAGATAAATGCCAAGCTATTTTGTCGCATTTTTATGCTCAGTATTTTGGTTTTGGCAGCTCTTCATAAACTCTTTTTTTACTCATGCTCATTATTAATACGATTATGTGCGTTTTCTTCACAGAAATTTGGAGTAATAAGTTGGTCTTATGCGTTTTTCTATGATATTGTTCTAAGTTGAAAATAAAGGTAGATATGTGCTGCTAGAATCTTCGGAAATGATTGTGTTTGTTTATGTCTCTAAAACGCGTGCTAAGCTGCCTACTATGGATCACCTTTCTGCCTACTCTGGTTGATGTCTGCCTTAAAAGTGCGATCAAAATCGTAAAAACGGCTAATCTCATTTTGAGTGATTAAATGAATGTTTGATAATTACCGGTACTTTATTAACCCATTTTTCCACTGTTCCCACAATGGAGCATCTAGAAAAGTATGTCTTGAATCTAGAGAAATATCGCTTTCTTTATGATAACCATTCTTACAAACTTTCATAGATCAGTTTTAGTTGAAAATACAATATTGACTGAACAAGATATTGTTATACGATGTTTTGATGGGAAAGAAATCCAAGAAATTCAACTTTTTAAAAGTAATGAGAATCTCATGCGCGAATTTTGGAAGAAAACATCAGTAGCCTTCGCACTATAAGTGGATCGAGAAAAAAGTTTTAGAAACTCATCAATGATGACAGGAGACGGGGACAGTTATGACCAAAGTATGACACGATCAGCTATGAAGTAACAAGCTTCCAATCACTAGTAGTTACTGTATTTAATTAGACAAACCGCACTGTTTCCTGAACCAAGTGTCTCTTCTGACCATGTGAAGGAGTTTATTAATCAATGTACTATGAACTTGCGATTAAATTAGATGAGAACAAGCAAAAGATAAAAGAATTTTTTGGGTTGTGCAACGATTTAGGAAACTAATCGTTTGTAATTTTTAGTCGTTAAACTGATGTTATCTTGTGTATACCAATTGTCAATTCTATTATAATATTCCAGAAGAATCTCAGAAAAATGGCAATCTTAGCGAATGGAGGCTCACTGATGAGATCGGACAAGATACAAATGCTGTAATAACAGTTGATGATGATGATGACGAAGATGGTATATCAATCGAAGAAATGGAAAACAAGATTGAGCCTGTTGTTCTTCCTGACGACATATCTTCACCTTTCATTATCGACGATGCGGAGCCAACAATGGTCAATACAGGTATTTCGAAGTTTGTAAACGTTTATCAAACATATTTCCTTCGTATATCTTTTACTTTTGATATTAGTCTGATCCCTGTTCTTGAACAATGAATATGCATTTCATGGTCAAATAGCGGAAACATGTGTACTACTTGTTTTTGTTGTAACACCACATATGATTTCAGCATTAATTCTCATCAAGACTTCAACAACAGAACACATTAGATCAACTCAGTCTTGCATAATGCTAAGTTCATTCACAACCTCAAGTTTGCTATTGGTGCCACTCTTTATATAATTTTATAATGCAGGTATGCATCTGATTCCATGGATATCAGATGCAGTCCATGGATATCTCCAATAAGCAATGTCTCTCCCTACCAATCATGCTTAGGTTTCGTGCGGTTTGTGAAAGTTTGTGAAGTTTTGAAAATAAAGTTCAAGGCCCTTGAAAGTTTGTGAATTTCATGACTTCTCGGAAAAGTTTGTGAATTTTTGGAATAGCAAAGTTAAATTTCTGCAGATGATTTGTTTTTACTAGTTTAAACATCACAAAGTCAGACCTTCCGGTATCATAAAGATCATAAAATTCGAATGTGCGTCACAAAATTGTGAAATGTGGTTTTACGAAAACTGTTACGAATGTCGTGAAAGAATTTATAAGGTGAATTGGGAATGCGCGAGCCAAACGATAACACTTCATTTGAATCAGGACTGTGGAAGCAATTCAAATCCAAGTTTGGAATCACGTTCTTGAAACTGGAATAATGTGAAAAAACTTGATGCATTGGACGTCGAACAATTTCCTTTACGTAATTGAGATGGTCCGATCAGATAGTCTTATATGGGCAAATATTCGTTTTATATATCTGCGTTGAAGCACAGTAATAAGTCAGTTGTTGTTTGTTTTCCTGTCAATAAATATCACATGCTTAATATGCTTTGAATACACAAAGTCACACATAAACGCAGGATTCCTTACTTCAATATTTTTCTCATGATGGGTCAATATGTAGAATGAATCGGCTCCAGGAAGCCGTACGAACCCTGTATGCTGCTGACATTTAATAACACGCATCCTTTACGTCCTCGGTCTATTTAGACTGACTGTCTGCGTACTAGGGTACCCGCGCGCCGGGAATCTCTGAGATTTCCGGAATATTCAAAAGTCTCTGGAGAACCTGAAATACATAGAAAATCTAGAATTTTAAAGACATCTCCGGAAATGCTGAATGTTGAAAGATATGTGACGCAAATATTGCAACATTGATATGTATATTATCAGTTTGTAACAGGATTGGCCGGTAAAAACCACCAGCTTTTGTCACCATTTTTCTGCTAAAACTGGCTAAAACTATTTTTCCAGCATTACTACTTTAGGTTTTTGGGTATCATCGTCACTCTTTACTTTATTGATGAAAGGTAGTCGCACTAAGTTCATTTTACTTTTTCATCATTTGATAAACATTTATGCCTGTATTTTCACAAATTAAACCTTATGAGTATCATATTTCAATCAAGAATATGTTCCAAGTATAGGTGTAAGAATATGAATTATTATAAAAAAATGTTGTTATAAAGCTGTTGTGCATTCTCCTAAGCGTGCAATCATTTTGTTGTTTTACGAATTTCATTCATGGTAAGATGCAACAGACGTCCATGCTGAAAGGAAATCACTTGGCTCTATGTAAAAGAACGAAAACAGGCATTCCATGTTAGAAGCTAGAAGGGCAAGAAAATGCAGAAATCTGGCTCCGGATTTCTACGATTAACCTGCCTGCTGATCTAATGGAATAGATTATCATCTAAATCTGTGGCAAATGTCCCATAGCCATCGTGATTACACGAATATCACTATGAAATTTATCATGCACTCCCAGAAGGACTAGATTAAAAATATTGCCCTTCAACATTTTTCATGTCATGGAAATTTACCCTTATATGTTTAGAGGATAAGGTGATGTTAGATGAATTTAATACCGATAGTAAAGTTTCGATTTGAGCTCAAAATATGGAAATTTCAAGAACTTTAAACAAACTTGAATATCACAGTAATGTCAAAATTGTTTGTCGCTCTCAGATTCTATTAACAAGATCAATTTTGCAGCTTACTGGAAATGCTCTTTTGGTGAGATTATAACTGAAGCTGTTCAGACATGCACTATACCTCACTTTATCAGGATGTCTGCTGCGAACAATCTTATTTAACTATTATTTGTTCTTCCAAATCATGATCTTCTGCTCAAGTCACAAGCCTTAGTACATTTAGTATGTTTCCAAAAAAATGGAAATGCATTCTAAGTTACTATTGCACATTGCTTGATTTAGGAGCTGAGATTTTCTGTTGCTCTTTGATGGAGCGTTCCCTCTGCGTTCATGAGACCCGGGTTCAAATCTAGATCTGATGAACCACAGAATAATGATAGTGGGATTATTGAAGCTCGTCCACATGAAGAAAGTTGTTTCCTTAATTCGGTTCTATGTATAAACCAATTTTATTCATACATTTATTTTCATCTTTTTCACTCATTTGATGATAAATATGGGAGTATCTAACAACTTCTGTTACATGAACCAAAGAGCCAAAATGGTGCTGAAGTTGTTCTTCAGCAACACAGTCATCTTTTTCTACATTTGTTCTTAAATCACAAGAAAAAGGCAGAGCAATTGTAAACAAAAGACAACATCGTATGCCGTTCGTGATAAAAGCATATCATCTGGTTCTATCACAGAATGAATGTCATGTTTTGGAAGATAAGAGTTAGAAACTGCAAACCCGCATGCATCATAATACTCAAACCCTAACTTACTGTCGATCATTTCGTGAAGAAATAGACTAATTTTTCGGAATTTTAGTTTTAGCCGGTTTTTACCAGTTTTTGCCGGGTTTTTACCACTTAGTGGCAAAAAACAGTTTTAGCCGACAAAAAGCCAACCCTGGTTTGTAAACTATTATTCATCATCTTACTAGGTTTTCTTTTGTTGGTTTGCTAGGCAGTCACAAGGACTGCAGGGTACAAGCGTCCTTGTCATGCTGAGCGTCATAAAGGTCTTGTGACTTTCACGTGCCTTCTAATGAATTTTAAGTCATTTCAGTATCTGATTTTTCACCGTTATCTAGCATGTTTCTCTGAATAAGGTAATTTATTATACTTTGATGTTTAAAGACGGTTGGCTGAATCCGGAGGAATTTTCAGAGATGTTTTTATTTCATATTAGATTATCATCGTTTATTATGCCCACAGAATTAGATTCATCTGCGCGCTTCGGCTTCCTAGAAAGGTAGAATTGTATGTAATCTTAATATCGAAATGGCACATCACAGAATTAGACAAATTCTCCTTCTCGAATGGATAATTCGTGTATCGCTTGCTATTGGAAATGGCAAACAGTAAGCTGTCAGCAGAGGACACCAGAGCCAGTGAGAGATGCGTGCGTGCTGTGATATCACTTCCCACGCACCAAAGCACACATCGCTTTCTTGGTTAACATTCGATTGTTTGCACTATACAGTGAACAATGCCGAGGAGATGATGTGAATTCATGAAGTGAACTAATTTTTACACGCCTGCTTCTTTTTTTTAATAATGATCGAAAGGGCCAACATTATGGAGAAAGCATGTGCGCAATGATCTGAATTCTTCGAATCTGAAGGAATTTTGGCAGTCGAAGCACTTTGCTGGAACTCACATTAATCTGCAAGCGACGCACGACTTTTTTCCTTCTATCTGTAAGGTACAAGGAATTCCTTTTTGCCCACTTAATAGGTTCCTCGATGTGCTGTCAATTTCGTATTAATCACACTTCCAGCAAACCGAAGCAGATAAACAAAATATTTAATTAATTTTTTGATTATGCCACTTAACTGAATATTATTTAGGTATGCGAAGTGGTATGCAAGTATCTCATCATTATTGCGAGCATCATTCACAAAACAAGTTACTACCACTTTATTAGGTGGATCATCGAGAGATGCATGATGAAAGTGTCATCAATACAGAAAATGTGGCATCACTTCTCACTGGCTAATGGCTGCATGTAATTTATACTACTTATAAACTCAAATTTAAACATACTGGTTGAATAATTCATTGGTTGTGCCATCTATCAATTTGCATCAACGAATAAGTATTTCTCTTCGTAATCGGAAATTCAGCGGAATATCAATAGCATTCTAAGTAATCAAAATAACCTGTCTACACATGTGGGCCATATATGATTGAGTTGATAGTTTGACATGAAAAATCGGATTTCAAATTTTCCCTCGGACAACGTAATTTAGGACACGAAAGATCTTGGAAATTGAGTTTTGACAGAATAACGTTATTTCACGGACTGCTTATTTCTAAAAACTGCTTGTCTACATATGTAGACAGGTGGGCCGATGATACAAATCAAATTTTATTGTAATTTTTTTTGTCTCACGATTATCATTGCTTCGCGCATGAAACATACAAGATTATCATAATTTTTATTTGTGCATGGTTTGGACATACGTGGAAGAACTGCTTTTCGAAACCTCATAATCATATTTTCCATTTTGCAGGTGCGGATGTAAAAGGAGCAAAGACAGAAGTCGATTCTCAAGACGCACATTCAGATATTACTGGAGGACGAAAGGTTATGCATCTGAAAAATTATCTTATGAGAAAATCAGCAGCTCAACCGCAGCCAAAATGTCGCTCATTCAAGTGCGCACACTGCTCGAGAACGTTCTCTAGTGATACTATTCGAAGATCACACGAGCGAACACATAGTAGTGAGAGACAACATAACTTAATCGCATTGCAGAATGCACGTGCTGCGTCTTCGTCCCGTTATTCTCAGCATTTCAATGAATCAGGAAGGAAAGTCAACAAATGTCGTTTCTGTTTTAAAACCTTCAAGCAATCATCTGATAAGATAAAACATGAACGGACCCATACTGGAGAAAAGCCATACGTTTGCAGCTTTTGTCCCAAAAGATTTTGTCAAAATTCTAACAAAGTAATTCACGAAAGAACACATACAGGTGAAAAGCCTTATCAGTGTAGCATTTGTCGGAAGTCGTTTGTTCAAAATTCACATAGGATAAGACATGAAGAGACTCACTTTGCATCGAGAAGAAATATTTGATTTTTTTCTATTTTCAGTATATGGTATCAGTATTCTCTTATCGATTACGTGAAGAGTGTCCGAAGGTGTGGAACTGTCAATTTCTTCAAAAACTTTCCCATCCGGATGAATTATGGCATATGTCCGGATGCTTGACAGAGTTCGTTTTAATTAGTTAAATTATGCTATGATAATTCATCAAACATGTTCATGTAGGAGTCTTTAATGAAGCTGGCATTTACAACAAGAAAAGAAATAGACAGTAGAATCTTTGCCGGATATTCTGGTGCGTAGCATTTGTACTTATTCAATCACAATTCTGTAGAAAGTAACTATTGCCTACCAAAGAAAGCAACTGCGAATTGAATCGCATCATATAAAGCGCAGGAATGCCTACTATAGTTTATTATCTAAATACTATTTGCTTAGCCAACTAGACCGTTAGCCGTTAAGAAAGTGGACTTCATTTTCAGAATGGTAATTGAAATATATAGTGACACATATGCGTTTCTATAAGCTGAGAATTCAAGCTAAAGTGTCTTTATTTTTTGGAATGATTTTTGTCTACTGCTCTTTATAACCTTCTAATGATATACTGGCCCAAAATTGTGAATTAAGCAGTGGATGCTGAATTGACTCTGATTGACCTTGTTAAGTGTGTCAGATGATGGAAATGATTAGGTCTGTAAGCTCCGGCATTTTGAAGTGATTCATTCGGATCTCATCCGAGATCGGAAACGCAACCGCCATCAATAGTTCCTATGCGCTAGTCCTGAGCTTGGGAAAGCACGATTTTCATGAAGTTTTTCCAAAAAAAGCTTCATGAAAATCGTGCTTTCCATCATGAACTAAAAATAATTAGATTCTACTTTTTCTATCTTAATTTCAGGCAAAAATTTCAATTTTTGCAATGAGTAGATGCAAAGTTTTGACCGATAGAAAGTTTCCTATATTTCCTTGTTATTTTATCGTATGACTTTGATATTTCACCAACTAAATACCTACATCAAAGCGTACATATAATCCTCATTTTAATCTGATACGATATTTTTCCCTTCCATTGAGACTTAGCTGGATGTTTGCCAAATTTTTTAGAAAATGTTGTTCCATACAGATCCATTTTCCCAGCACAGATATTACACATAATTCCAAAAAAGTGAGACTATATATTCAATCATCATTACTTGTCAGGTGTTAGAAATAATTTCCATCGGCATCGATACACCTTTGCCATCTGCTCAGTAACATGGCGAAAACGTTTGTGAAAAACACCCTGTCCTTCGAATTGAACCAACGATTTACTTCCATCATCACTTCATCAGCATCCTGAAGCTCCTACCTCTTAATGAATTCATCATCTGAGAAAACAGATCAGATAATAGTCGGATGGGAGTAAGTCTAACGAATAGGGAAGATGGTCCAACACACAATGTCCAAGATCAGTTCACGTTTTCTTTGTTTCCGCTGAAGAGTGCGGTCTGGCATTGTCATGCACACGGTAGCCTTTATTCTGTCAAGTTACACTAAATAGTGAATGTCACCTGTTGACCGACGGGCAGCACAGCAACGTGAAGAATGCCACGAGCGTCCCAGAGCACAGTGACCATATGCTTTTAATTGGTAATCGAATTACGAGATACTGAAGTGGCACCGTCACCACCTGGAGTCACCCAATGTCGATTCGGGCTACAACGTTTGTCGTCCTCCCAGTATATCCATACCTCGTCGACGGTTATGTGTCGAAGAAGAAAATTGGCGTGTCTTTGCATATTTGTCTACCTCCAAACTCTGCATTATTTGATCGCCAAAGTCAAGGGATTGTCGTCCTGAAGTTTGTGTGTCGGAACAATCGACCTTGCCGTCGTCGAAATTCGAAGCCCATTTCTGACAAGTTCTGACTGATACTGTTCATTGGCCGTGTGCGTCGTTGATCATTTTGCAGACATCGGGTGGACTTAAGCCAGATTCCCAGGATAAATATGTCAGCTTGCGAATATCTTATCTATCAAAATCCATCACGTCATACAACTCGGAGCAGATGACAGCAGAATGGTGGTAATGACTGTCAAACTTTATTTCACATAGGCTCTGCACAACCTCTTTCAAATTTGAAAATGAGAAAACGAAAATTCAAAATATCCAGATACGGCTCTGTTTTCTCTACATGCACAATCGTAATGAATATTGCAACTTACGTAACATTCTATCATGCGATTTAGGTCACATGACTATTGGTTACATGATTGTTAATCAAATTTTCGTGAAATTATCACAGATATCTAGCAAAATTTTGTGATTTCATTATTAACGCAGTGTGATGTGGAAGAAATTATCGTATCAGATTAAAGTGAGGACTATACGTACGTTTTAACGTAAGTATTTAGTTGGTGAAATATCTAATTCATGCAATTAAAAAGCAAATAAATAAGGCAAACCTATATACGTGCGTATAGTGCCTTCCCGTCTCATGTTGTCGCTTTGAATAATTCCCTGTTTGATTATATGGACTTAAAAAGTTTGTCACTCAAGCTCAGACAACTTCATGCAAGTAAAAGGCTACAAAAGGTTTTATGCAGCATCATGTGATTCTTACATACCCATGGAGTAGACCGCAGTTGGAAATGGAAAAGCATGGAATGCAGCAACTTGATTTAAAATAGTTTGTGAGGCCAGATCTCCGATTGTTTAGGAATTGACGTCTTCAACCAGTTTCAGTGACAATCCAATATCAAAAGGTTATGAAATCGTCACATTCAAGTCTTGTTAAACAAGAAGAGGTCATAAAACAAAATTAAATAGAGTGCATTTTAGCCAGCCGAATCTATTCGATTTTTTAATCACAATTTCTGGTCGAATGGAATCTGTAGCCAGCAGCCTATTTGTGAATTGAATCTCGAAATCGCAGCACGCGCACGTAAGTGTAAGTCCCCAATTCCAGGACCAAGGATAATTTGATGAAATCTTTCACCGGAGATTTTTTGATAATTCCACATTTTTGGTGCCATTATTTACCCGCGATTATGCATTTATACAACAGTGTGAGTCAGTCCGTGATACATGATGTTTATCCGTGTTTGTTCTTTTCCATGATGTTTTACATGGAATGTTATCTGATCAAATGTTGTTTTGAAATTGTTTTCCTTTCAGTTATATTCTTTTTGCATAGCATGAGCGTTTTGGCAATACATGTATGCACATGCTTGCTTTAGATACTTTTTAGATAGATTTGCAACCTCTTCGGCCTGGAAATTGATAATGACATTCGAGTTTCTTCAGGAAAACTGGAATTGGAAAGCAGAAATTACAGCATCACAAATCTTTGTATACACTTCTAATGTTCGTGGCACAGTGACTAACAGTCTCATGGTATTTCGGATCTTCCTCCTGGAGTCGTTAGTAGGGCATATGAACTGGAAAGATATTGAAGTTGTTTAACTATTATCTAATTTTCACATTTTAAAAGAAAGATCATTACACAAAAAATCACTCATCTTTTCACCACGTGAATTATTTCAACTTTTAGAAAATTGCTTTTTGAATACTTGACCATTCTGAATGCAAAATTTGTGATTTATTCTCCTGTCGAGAACTCATACTTTTGATTATCAAAATCGTCAGCATTTTAAGAAATTATGCATTTTATCAAATTATCATGAATTTTAGCAAATTATCATGCACTTTAGCAAATTATGTACGTTGAACTTTTTGATGAAATTGCTTGTATTTTACTATACAAGTCATAATAAATGTTACGTCGTTGCATGTACATGTACATGTGTATGTATTAAGCCATCTATCATGCGGAATACTGTGAAAGACATGCTTTGTATATACAGAAAACATTGCAAGAATCTAAATATTTGACTCAATTCGTGGCCCGACTGACTCCGAGAATTAGAATTTACTTACACATACTTAGAGACATAATGGCCGTCACTTGAAGACTTATTATGTTATGTGTATGAATGAATAATCCTGATGTATTCAGAGACAGAAGTATTCGTATTTTTCCAGAATTTCGAATTCCTCATATCGTTGTTAGTTAATGTAAGTGTAGATGGCCTTTTCATGTGCTTTCTCATTCAGCCAGATACATTGTATTTCTTATTTGCGGTTTTTCTTTCAACCTTTTTTGTGTCGTATCGTGTGCCATCAATGTTATGCAATCAGAATCTGTGATAAATATTAGAATCATCATTATAAACTGATGATTATACAAATGTACATACATTTCTGTTTTTGCCGGATAATTATTTAGCTTCATTGTTATGCAATGGTATTTTGCACACTGCTTTTTGACTTTATTGCTAATAAAACCTTTTCGAAAAGTGCGTCTGTGTTTTTATTCTCTCATGTAATAGTTCTGTTGTTTCTTGAAAAGTTGTAGTTTATATTTTTGTAGCCCCAGACATTTTATCATAAATCAATTGTATTCACTTTAACAAAAGGAAACCTCAAATAAATGAGTGGTGAACAAATTGCGATATGTACCTAGTTAAAGTATGATGCGAAGCTCATTTTAGCAATTAGAAAATTTAAATTGTCAAAAGTTTGCCATTTATGATACTACAACATGCTTCTACCTGAGCCAAGTCAAAATGTAGCTTATGCAGACATGCTAGCTACTTTCGATTTTTCTTTAATTTCAAGTTTGACCTCCTTATGAAACTGTTGACGAAATTATTATTTTTGAATAGCTACTCCATTTATCGCACTTTTCGATTTTGTAGCATCATCAAACAGTTTTGCTGCAATTATTTTTAGAATATCTCTGTTCAGAACATATATTATATAGTACCTTTAAAAGTGAAATGCAGGTCAACATTTGTTGGAATGGTTTTTCACACTCCAGCGTTGATGTGGGTCCTTGTTACTTGCACATCGTATATTAAATTTGCTTTCTTTCTGTTGAATTGTAGATTACAACTGTCCTTGATTCCAGCATAATGCTGTTAAGACAGACATTTATACAGTTATTTTCTTATTCTTTCTACTTGGGGGTCTAACACATCTGAATTTCATTTTTTCGTAAATCACTTTTGAGATATTCTAGATTGTTGATTTTCAAAGCTGCCCATACAATTGCACGTTTTATAGGAGTACATTATTTGCACCAATTCTTACATAAATCAATTGAAATTTAAAGCATTTCTGCAATTATTAAGCGTCATTGGGTCATTCTATCTGTCATTTCCTCTTCAATCCATTGCAATACATGTCTTTCGGCTTCAGTTTTCCTCACAAAATATGTGATGTTTATCGTTCATCATATTCTTAACAGGGAACGCTTATGTACTGTAATTTCCAAACAGTTACCTGCGCGAAATATGTTTCTAAGTTTTAATTTTGACGATGACTTATGCACCTTCTGTCGCAACCTACTGCATTCTGAACATTGTCTAAATTGCACTGTCAATTTTTTCCAGACAAGTTTTCAATAACTTGTAAAACTTTGTCTATACTTAGTTGACGAACTTTATGAATAATCTAAGCTGACATGAGCAATACAGCAGCATTCTGATGCAAAAATCGACTCCTTGAATTACCGAAGCATTTTCAATTTTTCTCATTGACGAAATGTCTATAAAGTGCAGTCATGAACATATAGCATTAAACATATAAGATGCTATACATATAAGCATATAATATCATTTCTCTAACTTGAACTGATGTTCAAGTGCTTTCATGTGATTTTCTGGGCAAACCTCTATCTGGTATTGTATCTGAAGCCTCAGTTAATGTACTCATTGAAGCACTGGAATGTAGCTGCTTTTAACAAAAAATGCATCTTAGTATATGGATTACCCGACCCCGTCTTGCCCCTATCCGCAGTTAGATGTTATGGAAATCCAAAAAATGGAATTGCTGACATACATAATACGAATTTTGACATCACGAGGTATGCAGGTCTGTTCGAAAGGTAAATACGTGAAGTGAAACAAATCGTTAAGAAGCGTCGCTGCTGGTATGACGGCCTGCTCACAGAAAAAGGATTATGCAAAACAATCTAAGATAGAGCGAAGGACCAATGCTTGGCGATCACAGCTTTCATATCTATCCCCCAGAGCAGATCTTGATGATTTTATATAGATAGCCTTTCTGAAACGCAAACTGATGGCATTGGGGCATGATGGAAATCTCCAGAGAGCACACGTTATTTGATAACCATGATTGCAGATGTTTATTGATGGCTTTATACGATGATCGATTTTCTATCGGCGCTTGATATTAAGCTATAGAATCAATTTTGTGGGAAAATTGCTTGAGACTTAATTTAAATGAATTTAACTTCGATGACATCATGACTGTCAGTCCGCATCATTTGATTTTAAGACAAAACACACACTGTGTAATAGATAGACCGCAGAATAGCTTCTGAGGAAGATTAGTTGTCTCTAGAATATTTTGGTCGGTCTGCTACTAACTCTTTCTCGGCAGTTGGAAAAACTCCGAATCGATAAGTCATCAACTAATGAGAGCGCTGCAGTCGTGTTGTTCTGTGTGACATACATGTGCGCTGTGTGAGACTGTGAGTTCACACCCCGATTGCGTGGACAAACGTAAGTGGTGGAAAACTGGATCAGCACAGTTTCCTCGATTCGGGCAACTTGCCCGTTTCATATTTTCGATCCCGGCTTCTGCAGCTCAAATGTGAGAGTGTAGAATGTAGCGAGACCTATTGCCAGCATACGGCGGAGTTCCCTGAGACCAGGCCCTTTAAATAAATTTGTATTCTTACAAGACAATTATTCATATGTTAAACAATTACTGAACACTTAGGGCCTACTTACAAATCATATTGGTTCTTGTTAGCAATTACGCATTTTTGTATTTTCATTGTATTATTGCTGACATGCAGTTTGTGGATACAATCTTAGTAATATAACAATAGCCGTGTTATTTTACACCTAATATTTTTTATACAAAATTTTTACACCGGAAAGGTATTTTTTACCTATGGACCAAATGCGTTATGTCATTCGCAAGTATGTAGCACTCATATAGTTTTAGATGTCTGTGATCATTATATTATGGATAAATGAATTTATTAGCCAGGAAGTAACTGTATCTATAGCTTCTGCGTTTTCTGAATTTTTATCACGCGATCATGAAATAATCAAAAATAAAAATATACACAATTGACTCATAGCAAGGTAACGACTCTATTTGATTACCTGGTATGATTTTAAATCAACATATAAACTAGTAGGGCTACGCAGGCGGCGGCCGCCACCGATAGATTTTCTGTGTTTCGCCACCGCCGACGATATTATAGTCGGCGTCAGGCTCTTCTCTTTACGTATTTATATTCTTTGATTCGCACACGTTAATAGCGCACAGCTCTGACGACATAAAATATATATAATGTTGTACATTTTTATGAATTACCATGATTCGCTGACACAATTATTTATCAACGAATTCACTTCTTTTCCTATAAACATGCTATCATACCGGCGAAAATGTAGATAGAACTTCATCAGCAGGTTTTTTTAAAAAATAATTGCATCAATAAAAAAATCTGATTATAGTCAATCATAAAGCAAATTTTGGTTTGTTTGTAGCTGTCATAGCTGCTGCCATGTGTAACACTCAGTCTGCGCGGATTGCTGGTTTTGAGTTCCCAATTTTCTTTCATTGAAGGGAATCGTGTTTCAGGTTATATTTTGCATAAGTCTTTAAAATCCTTTCTTGCTGCTCAAACGCAACATTGGATTACGCAATAAAAATATTTGAGTTGTATATAGGGCCTACTATGGCACAGCACACGCAAATGCTGTATTGCATTTCATAAAAAACTTGCGACCATTAATATTGCTGTCAGATGTGTACCATGTTTTAGTTTTACCTAATTTGATTGAATTCATGATATCTATATAGTTTGCGATACAGATCTATATTGAAAATGCAACCACTTGTGCTTTTAAAAGAAATCCAACTTTTTTGTTTTTAGAAAATTTTCCTCATGAGAAAAATGGATTTCCTGAAAACGAGTGAAAATTGATTATATATGAAACCGGAAAATGGATGGTTTCAGATACGAGCGCATAATCCATTCATATTTTTATTGACATTTTGGTTTTGAACGATGACGAAATTGGTTTTACAAATGTATCTTGTCACTGTTAATAATAGTTGAAAACTTGATTGTTTTGTAGTGAACTGATATTTGGAAGTACATGACATGAGATTACCAATTTTACCAAATTACCAAATTTTACATAGTAACAGTTGAATGTTAGTTTGTTTAGTCAGTTTTTTTTGTTAAATGCAATCATGTTTATATTTCGGAAGACTATTTCACAGAACAAAATATAAAAAATAAAAATAATTGTAATCGTTAAAAGAATGCACTTGAGCCCGGATTTAGAAAAGCTGAGCAGTCTGTTGTACAGGCCATCAGCTTGTTCAGTCATTCTAGTTATAAGCAAGTTTGGGCATGTTCGAGCCGTACCAATGAAGGACAAAGCTCAGCGTCTACGGCCAACACTAAATCGTTCTGTGGACGTTTTTCACGTCAGTGGTACACGCTATGATGCAGTTTACAAATGTAATATGGCAATGCTATTTCAATCAATAACATTGTATCATATACAAGGTGGTACTTTTGTATCCAAATGCATCTTCAATAAATATCACAACATAGGAGTTCATGTAATCCATAGGAGCATAAAATATTTAAGATTATGTCCATCAAATGACCACCGTTTTCATGTTCACAAAGGGATGCTCTTTTCAATGGATCTCCGATTACAGCCTCTTGCAGCAGACCACTCTCCGTTAGTATTTTCCTTCACCTGCTGGATTGGTTGGTAATCGATCACAGATACTCCTACCTTCATTTGGCTCATAAAAGTAGTATGATGCAGTCAAATTCAATGAACCCGGAGGCCAAAGGAGATCTTTGTTTGAATGACTGATAAATAGAAAACTCATCAATCTTAAATCTTGCTAGTGTCTTAAGTGTGCTATATTCCATTGACTATTGCAGTCAGATTTCACTCAACAAGATCAAAATTGCGAATTTTTTCTCTCTTTGGTTGGTCGTGTGATTGATTTAGTGTGTACGGTAATCTAATCAGAAGCGAATTTTTCACAAATTTCATGTTCAGTCACCGATTGAGTGTTGGCCACATCACATCGTTTTCTATGCAGTTATAGATGTTGCAACAATAGCAGATGTTGTCGGATAGTGCATTAAACATTCATTTGTTGATAAGCAGGCACATCAATATGTGTGCGATACATGGAAAGCATAATAAATCAGCAGTTGTTATTACATAAAGGTACTTCGAGTGCAGTGGTAAAGCATAATCAATAGCGTCAAGAAGCATTCACATCTGCTAATCAAAAGATCGCCATAGTTATTGTGGAATTCAAGTACAGCAGTAAAACACTATTCAGCGTGGAAACTCCTAGAACCATGAACTATGCATACATAGCTGTCAAAAAGAGTTTTAATATAAAATGTATTTCGATTTCGAAAGATATCAAACATCAAAATTGTTAAGTCTTTCGAAGCCCACCGTGTATTCACTGCATAGTAGATGGTCCAGAGGATGTAATTTCACGTTGTCTGCAGCGAACAGTTATAGCAGAAAAGAGCATTGTCATGTAGTGTCTGAATATGCCTTGGCTTCTTTGATTATTCTTGAAAATAACCATCGATGTTTTGTAGTCGAAATATATTGGATTCTATTTCCATTTGATAATATTTTTACTTTGATTCCTCAAGGTTTTCTATTTCCAATGCCATTTAGGATGTTATGAATTGCATTACACAACTTGATTATAATTGCTATGACAACTGATGCGTGGTGGTGAGGGTTTGATCCTGCCAGTTGACACAGTCGCATAAGTGGCTCGCAGCTCAGTTGGTAGAGCACAGGTCTAGTTTACTTTGGTCGTAGGTTCGAATCCCACCAGCCGCACATCTTTTGCATGGCAATTTGATCTATCATTTTTTTTAATTTCATTTTTGTTAATTACATACTGCAATTTCTCATAAGAAGCATTTAGATTTCGACTTTGTAATGTTGACTGCTACTATTACTCCTTTCATTTTAGATGTGGCGTGACGAGGCCGGCATAACAGAGATGATGTTGGCATACATCGCCGAGTTCACTCAATTCCGCAGCTGGTCTGGGTATAGAAGTGTCGTCGTAGATATTTTGTCATGTCATGAACAAGTAAGGAGGTAGGTTCTGGAATCAACGTGTATTATTATTCATAATCTCACCTGAAGCTATGCTTAATATAGATGCAGACCTCTTTCATACCGTGGTGACATTTTTTTATTCACACAACTGCCATGTTTTTTTAAATCTTTGTCTTTTTTCTTGACAATCTATCTCATTAAGTGAGATGATACAACATAATCAAACGACAAGTTTTCATTGTAAGTTTCATAAAAACGAGCAAGATTAAAGCTGCATTATGTTTTTATTCTTAATTTTCTTGACAGCAATGCGTTAATCATCCAATATTTCAGCTATCAAAGTCAGTTTCTGGAGGGGAAGACAAATACACATATACAAGATCATCTAAAGTTACGAGAGGCAGTTTTTCTTTCAATCGTCATTTACGATTATACATTAGACTTGCAGTTTGGTTGGTATTCTCGCTCAATCTCAACCCAATCCCAATGTGAATTTCCATTGGGATCCCAACACGCTTGGATATTGTCATGTTGTCAAATGATATATTTCTTTGTCAACGAAGAAAGCAAATTCAGTGAACATATTGGCACAATTATTTAGTGACTTGTCAGCCCAGGATATTTAACCTCATTTAGATTATTTAGACATCAAATCATACCTATAATGACCTATAATGACCTATAAGGACCTATAATGACATGCATATTGACCAAATCAGTACTGTAAGTTTCACGTTTTCTTCATTTGAATTACGTAAGCTTACACTAGCATGCCCCTATGCCTGCATAATTCATTTAGATCATCTTTTAATAAATTGTAAAGGAATAAGAAGTAAAAACATAGAAGATGAAACCTTTTTGGGATTTGGCTAATTTTTGGTAGCCCAATCCCAATACAATCCCCATTGTTGTCCCAACACCCAACGGCAAGTCTGATTTTTTACTTATTTTCATATATGCATGATATGTAGTTCATATGTTTTTATAGCTTTCTTGTTGTTTTTAAAACACGTAAATAGCACAGTAGACTGTATTTCTGTGCAAAACAAACAATGCATCCATAATGAAAGGAATTAGCATGCATTAATAACTTTGAATTTCAGAATTGGGTTTTCATATCCAATTCTTTGAGAAAGTTCAACTTTGATATTGTAATATCCAATGAAAGCGTTTTGTGAAAGGGACATTCTGTAGGAAAGAAGGATTAGAATTTATGCTTCATATGAATAAACAGAATGTAAATTTTGCAAACTAATTTGCGGACCAATGAATAGTAAAAAGATAGGCTTGCTTAGCTTTCAACTCACTTTTACTGAAAATGATGAACCAGTTCTAAACAATGGCTTGCTGATCGGCCTTTAAGAGAACTACATAGCTTATCTGGATCATTTGTCTTACCTCTTATATGCAAGACATTTATTCGGCGCGATCAGATCTTGCGTCCCTTACACATCAGTATTGCAATTGCCTTCAATGAATAGAATTCTTTGGCCGGCATTGATAAACGACCATCATCTAATTTGAAATGGCTCTAGTGTAACGCTTCACAACATCGATTTCAGGCACGGTATGGCCGTATCACAACAATTTACTGAACTTGGATATCCCTTCGATAAAGTGAGAAATCCTCCAGATTTGATTTTAATATGTCTCTAATGCTTTCCTTGTTTGTAATGGTTATCAATTTAAATGACATTTTTCATTCCAGGAAGCAGCTGATCAGAGTTCTTCTAACGTCACGCGGATGGAACAGTCGTACGAAGGTTAGTCATTCAGACGTCCAAAATGAAGAGATGGTTGAAATGGTCTCCGGTGTGCGTCATATACAGGATGCGCAAAAATAAGTGGGGCACCTCATAATAAAGTCATTTTATTTAACTATGTTAACATAAGCGGTATACATGAAAGTTCAATCGTCAATGTGATCACGTTTGGCCTTGGTGCACTCGAAAATTCGTCTTGGCATTGAATAGGCGAGATTTGAATGAGATTTTTTGAATGTTGTCAGCATGATGTGGTATGAAGCATCCTTCTGATAGCTTCATATTTTGATCTTATACCTAATTTTCCGAATCTACTTTTCAAAATTACCCACAGATTCTCTATTTGGTTGAGATTATGACTGTTTCATGCATATGCTAATGCGGTCACGCTACTCTGTCGGAAAAATTCCTTCACGACACCCGAACTGTGACAGGGGGCGAGGTCGTGCTGGAATACCCAGTCACTGCTTCGAACCAGTTCTCAGCTTGTGGAAGCACTCCATGTTCAAAACATTGGAGATATTGCTGCTTCCTCATTGTTTCTTCCACCAAATGAAGTATTCCCATCCCCTGCCATCTCATGCAACACTAAAACACCACTGAGCAGGGTGCTTGAAGGTCTACTAGAAATGAACTTCTGCCGCTGTCCAGGGTGACCACTTGGTCCGAATTTTCGGACCAGTCCGAATTGGTCCGATTTGGTCAGAATTTCAGGGGAAGGTCCGAAATGGTCCGAAATTGCCAATTATGTAATTCATGTAATATGTATGTTTTTCTTACTACTTACCCTAGAAATAAAAATTGAGCAGTTTATTGAATTAATTTCTTCTGTAATTAACAGAAATATTTTAATCTGATGTTGAATGTGTATAATGAATATACCATTTTATAAATTCATTTCAGTTTTTGTTTTTATCCAACAATTTCAGACTTCGACAAAAATTCAGTGTGCTCATAAAATGAGCGGAAAGTAGATATTGCATAAAATATGCGCTAAAACAGAAAGTTTCTCCTTTCAGATGACGTCAATTATCGCTTCGTATGATCGTTTCTTCACAGATTGCGCGATGCTCTATAGTGCCATTTTTTCTTTTATTGATATGAAAAATTCGTTTGTCGTAATCCCTGCATATCGGTAAATTGCGATATCAATTTATATCAATTATTGATTATTATTTATATCAATTTATACCTAGTTATGGAATCTGCTGTTCAACAGTTTCCGGTTTTGGAAAAGCTCTGTGCTTTGGAGAGTGAAAAATGCAAATTGAAAGAATGTTTGGCAGATAATGATCTTCCGATAAATTTGGATCAGTTCTTTATTCATATGAACCCCGTTTATGAATTCACAAAGAAAATGCAATCTTTGAATGGAAATATTCAACAGTTGTTGCTGATGCTGTTAGAGTTGCTCTCCAAGCTGCTGATTCGACTAGGACACAACGCCACCTTGTCAATGGATAAATATTTCAAAAAGCTTTTCAAAGATGACAAAACGCCTCTGCAATTCACTAGCAAATCAGATGACTTCAAATATTCGAAGGACATACCAGCTGTGTATTCACATTTGTGCAAATCAGACAATGCGAATCTGGAACGTATCGAAAAGGAGTGGAAACTGTTGAATGAAGCTATTTTTCGCAGCATTTTGTACCTTTTCATGCCATTTCTCAGCTCCATGATTTCCAGAAAGTGCTATGTTCTATTCAAGAACATCAAAAGCTTCAGTGACACCACAGTCAAGAAGTTGAAAAGTCTCGCTGACGAGATAAAGCTATCTCCAGTTGATGTAGGAGATGAGCCCGGTTGACCGTTGTACACGGGAAAGACGATGAATCCCTAATCGATCTTCATGGAAAAGGCAATCTTTCCGAATATCCTCTTCTGACAAAAATGGCTACTACTTTGATGGTGATTTGTCCGCACAACATGATGGTAGAAGCCGGTTTCAGCAAAATGAAGTTTTTTGAAGACGAGTATCAGTCAAACTTAAGTCTGTAAATGTACAACGCATTTCGCTCTGTGGGAAACCATTTTCATCGTGACTCATACGAAGACTTCGAACCAACAGCCTCTTTATTGAACAGCATAAGTTTTGCTAGTAAGGAATACAAATTATTTTGTGAGGAAAGCAAAACAACGAACCGGAATCGAACTGCGATCGCTGAATCCCTCAGGAGAGAGATTGGGGTTTTTAAAAGAAAGACCAACAAAGAGCTTCAATCGGAAATGGTGGCAGCGGATCAAGATATTCGTGACGCTGAAGCTGCTCTTCTAGGAGCAAAGCGCCGCAAAATCGAACTTGAACAACACAGAAACAGTGACTTAGAGCGCCAAGACCGAATTTCGGATGCAATTATTTCTAACATGTTGAATTGAATTGAATTGTAAGTAAAGAAAAGTCGTATGAAATAACGAAGAATAAATTATTTTGTGAGTATCCGTGATTTATAATACAACAGAAAAATTGTATATGTTCGCATACCTTATAATTTACATGTGAAATCGGGCAATGCAACAATGAAAATTTTCATTCAATTGTTCGTAGAGGCTCAATTTAATCTAGAATGATATCGATCTGCCACAGATCCTACAATACTTTCTTGGTTACTTCATACGACTACGTGGTCTTTTTTGTTAAAGTTAAACATTTTACTTGTTTTTTTCGTGTGTTTATTAGCGACCAATATTTTTGAGCAGTTTTTGAGTCTATCAGCATGACGTATTTTTGAGCAGTTTTTGAGTCTATTAGCATGACGTGTTGTAATAGCTTGTGTAATAGCTTTGATTTACAAAGTGAATGATATAAACTTCTTAACAATCGTAGTTAATTTGCGATATAAGGGACATAGACCATTCATTTTAGAATTGAGTATTTGATCAGAAAAAATAGAGAGTCAATGTTGAAATTACCCATTCATTTTGATATGATAATTATTTTGTATAAGTCAATCAACTATGCAATCTGTTTTTCATATTTTTCCGCTTTCCATAAAGAAGCAGACGTACATGTAGTAACTGCTCTAGTATTCATTACTGTTTTGCCTGCCTACCTGCCTATAACTCGTGCCTGTGAGGCGTTGAGGCCGCTCTTGACACCATTCGTCTCTAAGATGGTCGATCCAGGGCCAACTCCGATGCGTCATCCATGGAGATACCCGGTTGATTGAGATCTTCGACAACCACGTCCATCCATCGTGTGTGTGGGCGCCCTCGAGGTCTTCTCCACCCAGAGGCTATCGGATTGAAATCGAGCACACGTTTCGTTGGCAGTTCACTAGGCATGCGGAGCATGTGCCCCAGCCAACGCATGCGCCGTTGAGCTAGAACGGCGGTTGGAGTGTGCGTCTGCGCACTTCGTCGTTGGTGATACGCTCTTGCCATCTGATGTTGAGTACTCGGCGTTGGCATCGGTTGTCAAAGCCCATAGTCCTTCTACCTTGCGTTGCGGAAAGAGGCCAGGTTTCGGAGCCATAAAGCAAAACCGAAAGAACACTCGCGTTATATATTCTCATTTTGGTCCGGTTGCTGATATTCCGATGTCTCCAAAGAGGTCTCCAAAGTCTTCTGAGCACATCATTTGCTAGAGCTCTTCTTCGAGCCAGTTCTTCGTCAATACCACCTCGCCTGCTATTCTTCGACCCCAGATAGATGAAGTTTGGGACAACTTCCACTATGTGATTGTTGACCACTATGGACTGTGGGGGTGTGCTCTCACTTATCATCATTAACTTTGTCTTAGAGTAGTTGACTTGGAGTCCCAATTTCGAAGCTTCATTGACATAGATGTTGATGGCTTGAATGAGGGAATCCATATCAGGAGCGAAAAGACCAGTGTCATCTGCAAATTCGAGATCCGTTAGTCGGTAGCTACCCAGCTGAACTCCCTGCATCTGGTCGTCAACTTTCTTCATTAGGTAATCAATAAGACAATTGAACAATTGTGGAGCAGCTGTGCAACCTGGTACTGACAGAAGAGTGATGCCACGATAGTTAGAGCATACTCGAGCGTCGCCTTTTTTCTTCCAGAATGGGAGGATCACGCCCTTCTTCCAATCTTCCGGAATGGATTCATTTTCCCACACAGCGTTGAAGACGTCAGTGAGCCATTGGATCATGCAGTCGTTTCCATGCTTGAGGATTTCTGCTGTGATATTGCATACACCGGGTGCTCTTTTGTTGTGAAGCCGTTTCAGTTGCAGCTTTACTTCTGATGTGGAAATACAATCTGTGTTGCACCTTGGAGAAGGTAAGGGATTGTCTGCCGCGTTGAGCAGTGTCAAATCGCTCTGTCTGGACGTACGATTGAGAAGATCGCTGAAGTGCTCTTTCCATTGGTTGAGGCACTCTTCTTTGCTTATGAGGACCTCTCCATGCCTGTTCTTAATCTGTGTGATTTTAGTCGTCGGTTCATCGCGAAGGTAGTCGATAGACCGCGGCAGTGTCATTTCTGGCCGAAGCGGTCTCGAGAGCGTCTGCCTTCTCGCTCCAGTATCTTTCCTTGTCCTCTTTCAGTGACAAATTTCTGAGTCGATTGAGCCGACGATACTCTTGGATGTTCCTATCGAGTTTGGCCTTTCGCCTCTTTTCAACTAGGTCGAGAGATTCCGGTGAGATCCAAGGGCGTCGAGGTGGTGCTTTTTCTTTACGAAGAATAGTGGCTGCTGCGTTTTGAATCTCCGACTTAAACGTTTCCCAATTTTCGTGATCGAGGTTAGCAAGAACAGTATAACGATTTGCTATTTCAATCGAGAAGTTCTCAGCAATCTCAGGATCCTTAAGCTTTGTTGCGTCGAATCTGATATCACGCTTCTTCATTTGGCCTGCTTTGAGTCGCACACGCATCGTCATGACAAGCAGTCGGTGATCAGTGTTTCCAAGTGTGCTCCTCTGAACACTTTACAGTTTGTAACTGAACTGTGCCATCGTCGTGAGACTGCAATGTGATCAATGGCTTTTTTGGTATGTCCGTCGTTGCTATACCAAGTCCAGTGATGGATTCTGCGTCTGGGGAACCACGAATCTGCTATACAAAGACCATTTGTTTGGCACATGTCGAGGAATCTTGAGCCGTTGTCGTTTGTTATCTGGTCAATATGCACATTGCCTACTGTTCCTGGCCAGGTTGTCCGCGCGTCTTCACCGATGGTGGCATTCGCATCAGTAAGAAGGATACAAATATCATGCGGGGGCACTGTGGCTGATATCGCTTCGAGTTGATTGTAGTATTCTTCTCTAACGTCGTCGTCGGCAACTTCAGTTGGTGCATAGGCAACGATGACTGACATCTTGCCAAACCGATGCCTGAAACGCGCCATGAGAATTCTATCACTAACTGGCTGCCAGCCAAGAAGGGCATTGCGGGCTTGGGAGGATAGAGCAAGGGCCACTCCCCGACGACCATGCGACTCATGGTCAGACCACAACAGCGTATAGTCGTCTACCAAGGTTTCTCTGCTACCAGTCAGTCGTGTTTCACACAATCCTGTCATAGTGATGTTGTACCTTCTCATTTCTCTCATTAAAAGTTCGGTGGCTCCAAACTGACGGAGAGTTAATACGTTCCAAGTTCCTATTTTGATTTCTGTCCGAGTATCCAAAAAGCGTAATCCGTTGTCGGTCCTGAGTCCATTACCATTGTAGACATTTCGGGTGTATCTGTTTGCGGCATTCGTAACTGTGGTTAGTTCGCCTGGCTGGGTAGTTGGCCCCGCGCAGGCTAGATGACATGGTCAGGTGACCTTAGACGTGTCATCACGCCGGGTGCTATTTGCCCATAGCTGGGAGCGGCAATTTGACTTCGGAGTTAGCCTTCTCCTAGATGGACTGTCTTCACTGACTGACGAACTCCATCTATCCGAGCAAGAGTTATTTTAGGCTGGCGCCCTTCACTCGCCAGTGAGCCGCTGTTGTTGGCGTTACCCAGGGGGGACCACGAGGAGGCAACAAGTCGGCTGATGACCCGAGCACATGTGACCATTTCAGAGGGCTGAAAGCGCTACCCTACAGTCCAGCCACGCTCAAACAAGGTCTTCCCCCCCATTACTGTTTTGGTATTTCAAAATTCAATGGTCTCTTTAAATTATTTTGCAAATGTGCTACATGTAGTTAATTCTGTAAGCTTATTGTTAAAACTTTCTCGACATGACTGGGAGTCGTATCTGCATTTTGTTTTGCAGCATTTAACTGAATTACTGCCTACATTTGTTTTATATGAGATGATGGAATACATATGAACTTTTTCATGATATTCTATGATAAGTACTACTATAGTCAAATCATCAAAATTCAAAATTTATGTGACGTCATTGTGGGACAGACTTATGGTCCGATTTTCGATCCTCCTGAAGTGGTCACCCTGCCGCTGTCTCATCGTAGGATCGTCGAATAACGGATGCTGAGATGACCGATGTTCCTGTGTTGTTTCATCAGAGTCGTCAGATAATCTGAATATAATAATTGTAGGACGATTTTTTACGCAGATAATATGAACTACATCATTTCTGATGACCACTTGTGAATATATCAATTGTTAAGGTCATTAACCTAACCTAGTCGCTTCTCCTTCATGATTAAGGTGAGAGCTTGACATTTGGTGGACTGGAAAGGAATTCGGCCTACTTCTATCGGCTATACTGCACAGTCCGTCTACTCAGATGCTCGTTTCTGAACCATTGCAGAGCCACTCCCCTCTCAACTGACTTGCTGTCATCGTCGGATAAGCCTTGCTCAATCTAATAACCACACGATCGTCATTCGGCTTTGTAATGTGCTTACGGCATTATTGTGTCCTCAATGACTTTACCCTTTCATTTTCGTTGTAACGCTGTGCAACTCTACCAACTGCATCTGCTTTTTGCCGAATAAGCCCCTCGGAATGATCGACTAGAGTCACGATTTGCAAGCGTTGTTCGTCACTTAGATATTGCTCATTTTGTCACAAAATTTACTAAATTTTGATGAGAGCCTCAGCTTAGCGAAACACATTAAAACTAATTTAAATTTGGAATCGTACTGTGGTAATAACAGTCAGAATATTAACTAAATTGAAAATTTAAATGTTGCTGTTTTCTGTTATATGACACCGGAGAAAAGACATAGATATGCGTCTGACACGTTTAGATGCATAATTCATTCAAAAAATATGACTGTCCCACTTAATTTTGCGCACCCTGTATGTATCGTGAATTTGCAAAATCATAATTAAGAGTGTTTTCTAAAATTCAATTACCTCTCACAGATTAAGAAAATGAAACAGTCTTATTTTCTTGTCATTAATTCTCTCAGTTCGAACGATTTACCGAATAGAATAATGTCATGTATCTGCCGCATATAATGTTGTCATGCATTCTAAGGACGACTGAATAATGCCAAAAGGTATGGGTCTTCATCATCGCCTCTTTTGTTGTCACCGTTGTGACCTTGTGGATATAGTCTTCGTTTAACTTTCCAGCTGACTTGTGTTCGAATCTTAGTCAGACGATGGTCTAAAAGATAGACTATTGGCATCGTACTGGGCTTGATGCAGTTTCATAGCTTCATGTCTTTGTTAAAACATCACATTAACAGTGCTGATAAAACGAAATGCCTGGGTAACTCTACTTTGCCCTCAATTGAAAGCACCTTCGTAATTGAAGATCGAAGCCATAATCTATTTGTACGAGCATACTACACAGACCAATTTTACTATTTTTCTTGACTGTTTTCTAGTCTAATGACTGGTTTGTGACACCTAACGTGTGCAGTTATTTTTGCGTGTGTAGTACATAGCAATCATGCTTTTCCCGCCCATCTATGAACCAACTAATCAGCATATTCGGAGATCGGACGAACACTACTCTTAGTACATTCTTCCCAAACGTGTTCTTCACTAGGTCTAACGCCAACGAATTTTCGAGACGCGACGGGATTCGTGGTTACCTCATTACTTTCGAGATAAGAAATCTTGCAAACAGAAAATCGCGTTAATTCTCTCGTGCAAAAGTATAGAGATTCAAGTAAATTTGTTCATTGCATGTGGCAAACCCTTTCACATGATATAGAATAATCAGCGACGCATTTCCAGATATCTTCCGCTGGCGAAGAACAAGTGACGGACTGTGGTAACTCTTCAAGTATTGAGTGCAATGATGGAAAATATAGTGCTTAAAATTATATACTGACAATACATTGAATATGCATTGAAAAATACACTGGCAAAATTATTGAAACCGCTATTTTTTGGTCTTATTACAAAATGAATGGTCTTGATGAGTCTTATATATAATCATTATTAAGTTGCTATATCAACCAAATCGTTTCATGCTCGCATATAAAAACAAAGATAACAATCGAATGAAACTTAATCACGTGTGTGCCCTTCTCGAGCTTTGATGCTCTTCGTCATGCGCGATGGCATCGAATTACAAAGTTTTTCAATAAATTCAACTTCAAGGAGCTGCCACTGTTCAATTACACTCTCAGCTAGAATGTTCAGGGATGCAGGTGGAAGTTGGCGACGCTCTCTCACTCGACGCCGAAGTTCCCCCCAGACTTGCTCGATTGGAGGTAGGTCAGGAGAACGTGCAGGTCAATCAAGAGCTTGCATGTTGAAGCTCCTTACAGCCGGAATAACAGCTGAAGACCGATGTGGTCTAGCATTGTCATCTCGGAAGACAAGATCTTCTGCCCTTGCCAGTGGAGCAACAACTAGCAACACAGCTTCTTTAAAGTACCTGTTACCTGTCATTGTACCTTAGATGACAACTGCCGTCGTTCTTCCACCTAGCCAAATGCCTCCCCAAAGCATTACGCTCACATCTCCGTACCGGGTGTCTATCGTGTTCTTCAATACAAGGGATCAAAACGTTCACCTGGAAGACGATGGACACGGACGCGGCCATCATTGAAATGAAGAGTGAACCTTGATTCATTCGTCCACAAAACTTTCTGTCATTGTCGATCATTCTACGAGCGATGATCTTCACACCACGCAACTCGTCTCCTTCGATGTTCAAGAATCAGCGGAATTCTCACAGTTGGTCGTCGAGATTGCATACGAGCTTCTCTTTATCTCCGATATGCAGTTCGAGCGCTGCAGTCGACGTTTGCAGCAATCTTCCAGCGCACAATTAGCTTTGGGACGGACACAAATCTGTTTCTCTTAGCAGCTAAATTCAGGCATGCATCTGTTTGCTTGTATGATACCCTTGGTCTTCCTGATCCTTTCTTCTATTCCACATTTCCTTCTGCTTTCCAACCACACCACCACCTCCATACAACGACCCTTGAAATTTCCAATCTTTGGCAACAGTTGTAGAACTTAGCCCAAAACGCATCATTCCCATTGCCACGCCTCTGGTAAAGCTGTCGTGTGCCATTTCATAAGCTAAGTCTGGGTTACAGAAATAAATGAAGCAAGCTTCAATTCAATTCAAGTCAGTGATACTTGGTCTCATTATATATATCAATGAGTATTAGGTTGTCGATAAATGGATGTATGTAGGTATGCCTATAGCTGAAAGTGACTTTGATTTCATGTCCAAATATTCTAACTAGTATTTGTGAGTTTATCGATTGGGATGTTTTGTTAAGCTTGAAATAACGTGTTTTCATTTACTTATGATAATAATATTATCAACTTAATTTGAGCTCAAAGCATAATAACGCGGAGCCTGTTATCGATGTGGCTGAGCTAAAATGGTTATTCGTATCAATGAACTGAAAAAAGAAACATTAAGGTCGACTCATTTTTAAATTGTAGATAGTTTCCAGGAACAGCGAACACGTTCCCAGAAGTAAGTGCTCACGGATACAATTTCCTAGTACATCCGATGCTTGAGTTTAGACCTTCATTTATATTACCCTGCATCGATACACTGCCTGCGCGGATGGAGTGTTGAGGCCTGAATATTTGACTATTATAGAAAGTTCAAATGGTACACTTATCTGCAAAGTTGAACGATGCTACACGCTGTCGCTCGAAATTTAGAATTCATTCAAAGGATTTTGCCAGCCACAATATTTGAATATCAAATCTCGCCGTAGAAATCAGTCGAAAAGCACATGCATGTATGTTCCATCGACCCTGTCGTCTAGATACTGGTTATCGACTTTAAAACAATGCTGGAACCCAGTGGTCGGTCAGTTACCGGATTATTAAGCATTATAAGGGATGAGTGGATGAAATTCTAATGATTACATTCATCGATAAACAGTCTAAAAGTAGATATATTCATACGAAAATACATGCAGAATGGATGCTTGTGACTTTATTCTATTATATTCTTTATACTACTCTCTACGCATGTTCATGATTGATAGTGCACATGTAATTCGTCTCTTACAATGCGTCAGGGATAGTTCCAGACATAAAATCTATATCAGGATACTTAAACGTCTTGCAGTTGTTGTTGAACCAGTTTTTAGCTTAATCTCATGTCTTGTGGTCTCCTTGGCACAGCTGTTAAGTACTGGGTCTAGAGGTCATGTGCCGATCATGTCATTGCAAGTTGACTGGAAGGACATTCGAACGGAGCACCCTCTCTGGTAACTGTCGCTCCGATGCCGAGTGTTGCTCCGATTTACTGAGACAAAGGATGATTTCCAATAAGTCAGATAAAGACCAACCAAACTATACGTTTTTTATCAACAGGCGATCATCACAGAACTTCAGAGACGTATCCTCTGATGATGACCTCACTGACGCTAAAAATTGATAGACAAAAATCGCATGTTTTCGGTTTCACTTTCCTACATCATTGTTTCAACCAAATAAACCAAGCGCTAACCTTTAAGCAATAATAATTAAGCTTGCAACCTATAATTGAACGTCTACCTGTTTCCCCAAATTTCGATCATGTAGCTTAAGTTAGCACCTTAAGTTAATCATCCTTGAAGTTAACACAAGCAGTAAAAAGCTTAAGGATGTTTTTCAAAATAAAAGAAGTATTTCCAAGCATGATGATTGTGAGGTCTGTGATTGTCTACTGTCTGAGTATAACTGTAATATTAGTAATGTAGTGTGCGAGTTTACATGTAAGAAGTGTGTTGTTAATTATAGTGGTAAGACTTGTAGGGCCTTCCGTACACGGTATTTAGAACATCGGCGGAGCATTTTTAATAAAGATGGTAAAAATGCGTTGGGTGTACATGTTCGTGAGTGTGAGAGTGAAAGTGTTGTTGACTTTGATGTGAAAATTCTTGAATGCGTTAAGAGATCGCTGATTAAGTATAGAAGACCATTGTTGAATCGATGTAGTGAGTTGTCGGAGTTGTGATAGAAATTCGGAATGGAAAGTTTGGTGTATTTAACTGTCTGCTGCAGATCAATAAAAAGCTTTTCGTTGATTAAGGGTGGGGACCCGAAACGTCTGAGACGAATCTTCTTGTAAATATCAAAAAACTAAAGGGAGAGTGCATTTTATCTGTATATAAGCTAACAAAAATCTCCCGTCGGATGCAATTAACTACAGTTTTATACCAGCATGTTTTTATCATAATTTATATTCAAGTACTTGTGTACTTATTGTATACACTGGTCTGAAATGTCATTTTGATAAGGTCTAAATTGTGGAAATACCGGCCTAATATTGATCGAATGATAAATAAAGTTACTTACTGTGACTGACGTTGATCAATAAAGTTGGTAGTGACGATTCCTTATTCCTGTATGTACTCAAAAACTGTGGCAGTAGTACTGGCAGAATGAGTTTTGCCTGTTACCGAAAAGGTGTGGCGAAAACTAGTGATTTTCAACAGGCTTTTGCCAGTTTATATCGGCCATCCTTGAGTTTTAGTCATAACTTTTTTGCAAGTCACATGAGCATCAGTTTTGGGAACTATCTGCAAGATCTAACTCAGCAGGTGATAGTTTGCTGAGTCTTAAGTTCTCTAACTCCAATTAGCTCTGGCATTCCGCAGGGTCCTAGATTGTCTCTTTGCATCTTTTGTGTCCCAATTAGGTTCACTTCATTGCGGCTTGGTAACGTCACTCATGCTTACATATGGTAGTGATGTTGCAATACTCATTGCTGTTCCAAAAATTGACCACATTGATTACGTTATGACTAAGGAATTCGAGAATATGGAGAAGTCGTGCACGCTGAATGGGCTCAAGACCAACCAGATAAAAACGAAGTTGATGCTTTTTTGATCAAGAATACTAAATCCACATCAGAATCGCCCATCAGAACTTGATTGTGGTCAAGCACAAGATCTTGAGTGTCCATTTTCAAAACGATTGTAAATGGAATACACTTGTTCAGGTTTTTTAAGGTTTTTGCTACGGGTCATCTGATTATTCCCACGGGTCACACTCAAATCGTCTCAAGATCGACTTTCATTAGTGTACGACTAATGCACTCAGGTTTTATATGAAAAGACAGAAGTCATGAATGCAGTATAACATTTAGCCTTTAGCAGTGAATTTTACTCGCGATTCTGCATGTTAATGAACTATCTTGAGATGAATTCTGGGCATTGATGGTGTTGGCTATGGCTCACTGCATGTAACGGATGAACGTTCAAAATCCACGGTACAAGTCAAAAATTCCACGGTGTAGAATATGACCCGTGGAACACCTTAAAAAAACACTGCACTTGTTGATAAGATCTGCAGGGCAGCATCAAAAGATGCATATATGCATGTCCACAAGCAATTCAGGCGTTATGGTGCAAGAATGGAGAATTTGACAATTTTTATTATCTATTCGTGATATTTTGGAGCACAACAGACCGGCTTTTGTGGGTTTGTTAAAAGCAAATGCAAATAAACTTGATCACAAAAGATGCCATTTTGAGTGCACATGTGATCTTTTGCTTCCACTTTCTATTCGACGTGACAAGTAGCATCTGACTATTTACTCAAATGTTACAACTCGATCACTTCACAAGCTGGTGCCAAAACGCTTACTAACCATCCAGAAAACAATTAATATTTCCCTTACATTCAGAGAGTCGATCCAGGATATTTATTACATATTATGCGATGCTATTTAGTGAGTTATAGCTCTCAAGAAATAGAAATTTGACTGCTGACAAGCTTTCATCTAACTTTACTTTTCTGAATCGATTTTGTACTGATAATTATTGCTATTTTAAAATGTATACAGTTATACATTCATCATTATTGCATCCTTATTTGCGCTCACAACAATGCTCAACCTTACAAATTCAAAAACATTTTAAATGATGATTGAAGAAAGTCTAAAAAAATGAATAACGAACGCTTTTCGGAAGTAATTTCCATGTCCTGAAACGCTTGCATTTCACATATGTATTCGATGGGACGGCTAAGGCAATAGTTTAACAGTGTGATCTTTTAACCATGAGATCAAGTCAATCAGAGGATACATTGGGAAGTTCGAGCATATGAAGGCGTGACTGAAAATGCAAATACAAGTACTTTTATTGAAATTCATTAATTGATGTACTTTGTGTTTCAGACAAGCAGTCGGTACAAAATCAGCAGACTGACGATGTGTGGACATCCAACAATCTGGACAATACTGTGGTCAATACATCGACAAAACAAAGCATTAAGAGGGAGAATTTTGCAGAATCTCAGCTGGTCAAGTCCGAAGAATCTGAGAATCTGGACTCGGAGTGTGAAATACTGGGAATAGAGTCGTCACAGTCCATTATGCCTACAAGTAAGTGGCGCTACTGATCTTTCGCCATTCAATATCAATGGCATTACCCACTGTTGTCATAGTAACGGATGATGATTAAAAAGTAAGGAAATGCCAAGTACGCTTATATTGGCATATAACAAATTATTTCCAATGAATTTCTATCTTCAGAGAACTTAAATTTTAGTGTAAAACATTCAGTTCCATGCAAAAGTGCAATTCTATCTGCTAGCTTTTCCATCTTCCATTATGAAGAAATGCCTTTTTAAAATTATTTAAAATGCTCATTCTAAATAATTCAAAAGTAAGGGAATGCCAAATAAGCTTATATTAGTGTTTAACACTATCCCCAAAATTACGCTATCAAGTTGCATTACATGTATGTACATTTGGTACATTCTCAAATGTTGATATTACTACGGTAGTATTTTTTAATTCGCATTCATTTATACATATTTCTGCGAATTCATTATCATTCTATGCCAAATTATCATTATTATTTATGCCTAATCGTGAGCAATTCATCCATGAAAGGACGAAATGGCTTTAGCGTCATTTCTCAACTTTTGTGTAAAGCAGAAACAATATTTCAAGTCACATTGAAGTTTGAAAACTCATTCTTTTCATGAAACTATTTGTTTTATTGGAATTATTTGTTTGTTAAGTTAGAATTACAATATTCGCATAAGTTATGATTATCAAAATGGTCACTCCATATGCGCACAAACTTCATTCTGGAAAAATTGTCACTTCGTATGACTTTTTGTGAAAACAAAACATATTAATAAGTTTGCCGACAAATCTTGGAGAAAAAATATGACAGTAATCGAATGGAATTACACTAAGATTCGATGTTTATTTTTAAATCGACAGACATGTTGAAGAATTTTTTGTCATTTCGTGTGTCAAATTCCTCATAGCAGTGCCTTGATGTCTCTTTTTTAAGATGTTTTATCTCTCTCTTGTATCTTATGATCAGTCACGGCTGTTTTCCTTTGAATAAATGCACATTCCAATTACTGATGATTGAAACTGTGAAGAGTCATTGATTGCATTTTAAAAACGTTTTGTTTTTACCAAATAATGTACTGGATTTTTTGCGAAGGGAAATAACAATGCGGATGACTAAGTCACATTATAGCAAAACCAGATAACCCTTTTTGTTACTTGTACTACTTTCCTTGCTACTATAGTAGCAAATCACATGAAAGGCGAACAGGCTGGAAATTCTATCCGCTACTTACTAGGCCTACTTTCTTGAGGCAGATAATTCACATTTCATATCATTGTCATAAAACCAGCCTACCTTTTGTGAAGCGTCTAATCGAAAAACTGACAGGGTAGATGTTTTTTGCCATATAAACCTCAATAGAGATGACACTAGCAATTGTAAAACTTATCATACAACTGCGAACTCTATTTGAGTGAATACAATAAACAATTTCCGAAATTTGTGTCATGCGGCACTTTGTTGAGATAAGCAATACATTCTAGAACTAGGCACTGTTATGCTCTTCCTAGAAAGTTATTTTTTTACTTTCAATGACTGAAACACATTCTCTACACTAGCATGTCTACGATAATATATGGTCACATTTTTTTCTTCAGTCAGCTGTGTCAGATAACCTTCATCAAGTATAATTTCCAAGTTTTACTTTGCCGATGTTTTTAAATGATGCGCAGATTAATGCAGCTGCAGCTGATTTTTAAATTAGGAGATAGAAATAATGTGTTTACGACAGCTCATTATTTGCAGATAAAGGAGGTGGTGAATACAATGATATGGAAGAATTGGAGCTTCGATCTTTTATTTCCGGTGGTTGTGAAACTGATATCAACCAAACTACGTCTATAGCAAATTATGATTACCCCTTGACATTTCGGAAGACGAACTTTAACTTTCAAGAGTCAGAGAATCAAGCCGCTAACTACGATCTCTTCAATGCTGACCAAAGTCAGAAGACATCTACCGGTTATGACAGAAATAGCCAAGAAAGTTCTTTATTCCTCAGATGCAAATATTGCTTAAAAACATTTTCACGAGAGACTTTACAAATGCATGAGCTGTCTCATGGTGGTGAAAAGCCCTTTAGTTGTCGCTTCTGTGAAAAAACATTCATAAGCAATGCAAATCGGAACATTCATGAACGTATCCACACGGGCGAAAAGCCATTTAAGTGCTCAGTATGTGATATGCGATTTAACCATAGATCAAATAAAGTAAGACACGAAATATTAAGACATAAAAGATGATTGTCACGCTTTGCGTTTGGTGCCATTGACGATAATTCTAACGATTCAAATTGGTGCATGTCATAGTGATGCAATTGTCAGCTCTTATCTACAAACCACTGTATAACCTGTTAAAGATGAAAAATGTGGTGTTATTTCTAAATCATAATATTTGCAATATGAGGCTTTGCATCTTATTTTCATCTGCACGGCTATGAAAAGTTATAAGCATTATCTAAAGCAGTAGCGACAGTGTGAGTATATTTTTTATGATCAACATCATCATATTATATACAGTTTGCGAGTCTCGCAGTTTTCATTGTTTTTTGATTACTGAATTTGAATTTCGTACTAGAACACTTTAAAATATGAATAGGTTGCTTTTCATCGGATGAAATACTTGTCATTTTTTAGACAAAAAGCTCATAATACTTGTTGATGTCATTTGTTATAGTCAAGAAGTTCCAAGCTTTTGGCATCCTTGACACAAAGTGAACTAATTACATTCGGAAGTAATGTAATAGTCAATGCATTCATCTACACGGTTGTGGAATTAAAGATGCACTTAAATATTCAATAATTTTAAACGCACAACGAACGAAGACATCTACCGCTCCGGTTGAAAACAGACGATAAAATGATGGAATCCTCTTTGACTTCAGTAATTGATAATACTCGCTTATCTTAGATTATTTATGTATTCATTATCTATTATTTCTTGATTTCGCATTAAATCAATTATTGTTAATGATAGAAAATCATCTTTTAATTATTGATTATTATAAAGAAGTTTATAGTTTTCAGACACTGCTCATTTGTGTCATTTTCCTTTGTGGGAGATTAAAGAAAATTTCTTATTCTATTTTACGATAGGAATTAAATAGTAATTGTTAGATCAAATTACTAAGTACAGTGTGTGGACTGTGTGCCACTGGTGAATTGACTTTCGTTCATCCGTTTTCTACAACACAAGTTTTACAATAACTTATCAATTGACATGCAGCATCTAGTGCAGAAGAGTTGTAAGGCCTATCCAGTAAATATGCTAAAGAAGTATGCCACTTAATTTCCAAATTGTGATGACATGCCAAATTTCTTCAAATACATTACATATTGCATTTATTCTAATAAACAGTATATCCAACGTTTGATTTAAGCGTCACACATCATGATCTAAAAGATGTTCTCGATTTTCTTGCAGATTTTTGTTTAAAGTCAAATGAATTTCACGAATTGTTTTGCTAGACAGATGAGGGAATGACATGTAAGAGTTCCAATGAAACTGCAATATTCAATCATGCATTAGCTATATTGTTGATAAATTGTTATTTGAAGTTGCGATCAACTTGTTTCACACTTATCCTTGCGCTTGTGTTACTTAATTGATCTGGTTAGTACTATTCCTGATAAAATAGGTCACTTGTGTGGCAATTTTTCTCTAAATTTGGCTATTTAGTTCGCAAACTTCGGATAAGTGACAGGACTAGTTCCTGGGTAGATTTAATTGTTAGTACTTCAAGCGTGGATTAGCTTTCGATGTTTTCTCAAAAGAAGCGTGCTTTCAGTAAGAATCGTAGGATCTTAACCAACTCAACATGCCACGATATCAGCAACATTGAAATTTGTGAAAATTGTGTTTCCACCATACATCGGGGAAAAGTGGCAAATCACATTTTCATCCAATGTGTTATTTGAGTATTCAGATGCCGATACCATACGACCACACTAATCCAACATATTTATACAGTAGCATGATAGGGACGCCAATTAGGCAAGTCGTGTAGTTAATGTCCCAATGGTGGTTTTTGGTTGTATATTGGTCAGGCACCTATTGTTTTCATCTCAATTATTACTTAAGAAAGAGAAGAACCAGGTTTTCTCTAGTGGGACGCAACACATTGATATTAATCGTTTATGCTATAAGAAACAGAAACTGATACCTTATTTAGCAAATACTTATTTACCACGGCAGGACTAGTGGCACACTGTTCTATCTAGTAAGACAGAACAATTTCGTGTTCAGTCAAAAAATTATGGATCAGTCGGCTTTCCTCGAAACTAAACAATTTTATGCTTATTGAATTTGTTGCCGCAGCAAATTAGCGGGCATTCACTGCTATTTGTTTGACGTGGCGCCAAATTAAAGAACGTTTTATAGTCCCGCCACATCTTCAACGGAACTTTTCTGCGATTAGTGGCAAAAAATTACCAGCTCAAATCAACATGAACTTCGGTTTTTAAAAATGTCAATTTTGGATACAGATATCTCTGCTTGAATTGACTCGCAGCGCCGTCGGAAAAATCAACAGTCTTGATAACCGCAGGAATTCAATCGTCTAATCAAGTCATCAAGGCTTGATGATTGAGTTTGATAATGATTGACGAAGCTGATTGAAAGCACTCGCAAAAATAAATAAATCGTTTCCCTGACATCCGTAATTTTGACACTTCTTATTCTTTCGTTAAATGGCACCTCAATTGTTTAAAGATGCTATTTGTCAGTGTTTCAGAAGTTCCTGGTTAAGAATATATGTATTTTTAATAATAATCCGCAAGAAAGGAGAACATAATGTAGTAAAATCCTCTATACCTGGAGTATTTATCAGTGTCATGATGTTTTTGTATGCTCTTGTTATGTATTCCAACTGCTAGATTTCGTTGCTGGTTGTTATTTTGAAAATCCGATTTTTGTGCATGGGGAGGTCAAAATTATTTACACTGATGTTCCATGTCAAATTTATTAAATCACATGTAAATATCTTAACATCAACAATTTCAACATCAGTTGATTCACCGGAAAAGTTGATCACTTTCAGACAAAAAAGTGACTTTTTCTTCGAAATTTGTTGATGTATTGCATCCTCTCTCCTCCTTTGTCCTCTGGAAATCGAAAGAGTTATGTTGTGAAGTCCGAGTACGATGTCAGTGAACAGCAAAATTGAGCTAATCGACAATCATTGGGGATTGGTTATAGTAGGTGGGGGGAATTATGGAGATTGTGACATCATATGCCACAGTTACCATTCAGTCTGCGTTATTCTCCCGTATTAATTAGGCTTAATATCCAGCCCAACAGCTCTCTAGTCCAAGTTTTCCAGAACAATTAAATATGGATGCTTGTTGTCATTGGTTGCCATATTTCCTTCAATTTGAAATGACCGCGCTTCATCGCTGTTGAATCCACTAAAAACGCTCCGCAATCGATTTGACATCATTGAAGGTTAATGACTTTCCTTTGATACTCAGTCATCGCGCATGCGGTGACTTAAAGATGGGAAAAATTTAGATTATAATTTGACATACCCTCGGGTATATGCAGCACACAATTGCACTTTGAGGCAGTAATCTTTCCTGTTATCATTTGCGATTTTTGAGTTCCCACGTGTTCTGTTCAACTACTGTAAATACAGTAGACTTTGGTGTGTTTTCCTGTATGTTAATTGTGCAACATCCAATAAAATATAATTGTCTTTTCAGTACATGAATTATTTTCAGTTTTGGTTCCTACTTACTGTAGAAGGAGCCCAGTGTGGATATCCCGATGTCTTACTATGCTTGTCGGATTCCATTCATGCGTTCCGAAGTTACTAGATAAGCGTATATATGAGAGGTATTTCAAGAGCCTTCGAAAGTGTCAATGTGAATGAGTCGAACATATAAGTGAACTGTAGAATCAGAATTTATGTTTTCTTTCTGTATTATATTTAATGGAGCAATCAAGTCTAAATTATCGCCATGTGCAATATTTCCACATTTTGTCCTAGTAATTCTCATTTTCATGCAAACTCAGGTTTGATGCAGATATCATTGGTATATTCAGATTTCGTAGTCTTTCTAGTCGCTAGAAATAGCTCATTAATAATTTTTCCATTATGTAACTTGGAATGATACGATAAGTGGGATTGTTGATTCATTTCAGATAGTGAAGGTGCGGCTGTCATTGCACATGAAGAGGACGTGCAGAAGCGCATTTTGGCAATTCATGAATATAGCCCTATAATGGAGAAATATCCTTCAACGAGTTCCCAGTGTTCAATTGCCTTATCAAATGTTGACCCTCGGTTCGCCATTTTCAAATGCCGCCGGTGTCCAAAAACCTTCAGTTCTAACTCGAATAGAATCCGACATGAAAATACTCACGTCTTCAACGCCAACTTACATTGCCGATACTGTGTAAAGACATTCGCAAGAAAATTTGAACTTGAGAGACATGAACGGATACACACAGGTGAAAGGCCATTTAAATGCCGTTTTTGTGAGAAAACCTTCACTGATAGCACCAATAGGACTACGCATGAACGCATACATACTGGAGAGAAGCCTTTCAAATGTTCAATTTGTGAAATGACATTTAACCATCAATCGAATAAAGTGAAACACGAAAACATTCGGCACAAAAGATGAAAATGCTACAATCAGTGTATGACATTTCCTTATGCATTTCTTTTTGAAAATATAATTAATCTGGCTGTTATGAACGTACATGATAGTTTTACTTGTTTCTGTACTTCACATTGATCAACTCAACTTACCTTTGTATTATACCAGAAGCTATCGGTCGGGTAATAAGCAGTTCAATAAGAAAAAATATGAAATATCTTCGTCCGTAAAAAATTACTGTTTATTGTTTATGTTACGCATCTTTGGTAGACAGTATACCTTTATGTTCATTGTGCTTGCCTATCTCATTGAAATTGAGCACTTTTCTCTTGAAAATATAATATGCGAATTAAAATTTAAAACTCAATTCATTTTAAATTTATTAACCCTTTTTGTGCCACGGAAATCCGCCCCATTTGTTTTAAGTTGAGAAATCATGTCCACTATATTTCCTGAAGCGCTGCACTCAAAAGTCATTACTAACTCACTAATCATTACTAGTCATTACTAATTTTAGTCAGTAATTCAGACTGTCTATTTATTATGGTAGTTGAGTGGAGCGTCGCTAATCTTGGAGGCCGCAGATGCGAAAACTGGTTCGGAAGGAAGAACCACACCGCTGCAAGTTTTGTAACTGACAAAACCGAGATTTCCTTGTTGCAGCGATGAGTTGATCAGGAGTTATTTCAGGAAATCTCTTCGACATGCTCGTCCGACATCAGGGGCGCCGGCACGCCTTGAAATTTAGGGTGTCGAGAACAGACTATCCAGTACAAATAATCATTTTATAGCCTCCATATTTGACCATCCACAACTTAGTTTTGATGAAGCAATTTTTCCCTATCACCGCCGTTCTCTGAAATGTACCTGAATTTCTAGAGTACCCCGTTATCTAAGACATGGTCGAATGAATATTTCGGGTATATAATTTAATGTATGATCTGTATTATAATATATGATTAATGTATTTTAATAAAGTATGATTTAGTGTATGATCTGTTCAATGGCACTCTGTCATATGTACTGCTATGTCACAACAGTTTGTGTAAGGGGCCAACATTTGATCAAACACAGTAGTCTATTTTCTTCTGTGTCCGCCTGCCTTGGCAGGACCGACATCCAAGATTCCCACGAAGGTATAGGCTGATCTGTGCCCGCAAAACCGATCTTGGGGAAGTTAACCTAGCAGTAAGAGAGCCGATTGCTCTACAGACGAAAAGTGACCCTCATCGCTGAATAAATATATTATCGAAGAATTAGTCGCTACATGACCGTTAAAATTACTTATCGCACTGTGATAATTGTATTCGTTGTATGCAGACACTTATTTCTGGACACAGAAATAGACAATGGATATTCACAATGGTTAAGTATGAGTTGTTCTGAAACACTTGCCAAATATTTTGATAAACAACACTGTGATAACGCTAAGGTAGCGTTCACTTTGAGCTTTCTACAATTGAACAATGTGGCAAGTCAGTAGGCCTACATTGCTATTTTATGCCATTAACAGCCATATCTTAAGTCATAGAAATCGAATTATTATCAATGGTGGCTATTTATCTACCGTTAGTATCCAAAAAGGTTCTTTTGTTAAACTCAATCTAATCTATGTAGCGCCATTTTATGAATAAATGCGCTCACAATTAGCGTTGTATCAGTAGGACATACCCTCCTACACATTGAAGCCGTGTACTTTATATTACATATTTTGCTGAAACCGCGCAATTCGTCTCCGCCACGTTGTCAAGCAATGAAACTCTAACAGTTATTTGGCATCCAAATTAATTGGTAGGCCTATCCCAATTATAATTCATCTTTTACCAATTATCTACCAACTATATAGTGAAGTGATTAATAAAATGCTAAACTGATAGTGTTATTGCTGGATTTTGCCTGTAAACGGAGAAATGACGGAGCTTTCACTACCGATAATTTTTGAAAATGAACCTATTGACAATTCTGCTTTTAGAAGTCAACAATGATTATCTTTTAGTAAATTCCACTCTTCTCACAGTGGCACTAGAATTCAGATAGCCGACTACTTGCCGAAACCTATTAATTAGTTATCTCTGTTACTTCTTTATGAGAAATGTAGCAGCAAAGCACCTCTGTTACCTCAGTCAGAATTTTCCTGTTCTACTTCGTGACGAAGCGGACCATTAATAGGTATGTCTCCATATTTTTTGTCATAGGCTTAATTGCCTTTTTAAACCACCAAGCGTTTGGCTCATGTCTTCTTTGTATGTGACAATTCGAAACAAACAGACCTAAGCTTCATATGTTTTCAGATATTCGAAGGTTATAGTGAAAGTGATGAACTGCACTACAACAGGAGTGCTAAACGAAACAAAAGGCACTCGTAGTGTGCTTAAAAGTCGTTGTTACAGCCAAACATCTCGTCTTGGAAAAATTTGCGCTACACTACTTCTTAGAAACATAAAGTATTTTCACTGATATCATCAAAAGCAAGTTAGAAAAAAACTCCCCAAAGTTTTGGTCGATATAGTTTCTTAAAAATTAAAAGTAAGAAAAATCAGACGGGCCTTCGGCGTCCAGCGCCTCCAACGGTCTATGGTAAACGTTACCGTTGAATTTTTGACGATAAAATGATCTCCCGTCGACTGGTCAATGCATGTTTCACTGATAGTTAAGGAGATCGGCATCGTTGACAAAATGCAGATCTGAATCTAGCACGTTCAAGTGAACAATCTATATTTGGTGCATGGTACCTTAAGAGTGTATGCAAGTTCACCAATATACCAATTGGGTACACCATAGGGCCTATGTGTACAATGTACCAATTATAAGTTTAGAGTGAAGTTGGTTATCATGCGTACACTTGTGTTGGTAGAAAATGAGCATGGATCAGAAGTGCGTATTAAATTAGGGTAATATGCGTTGCACAAATTGCAGAATGATGTTTAGAAGATCCCGTGTGTGTGTGCTTTGGCAGAAATGCTAAGTTGCACTAAATTTTACAACTTCGTGCGCAATTTTCGCGCCTTTGTGATACGAATTTTGAGAAATGAACATCAGGGTAAATTCTTCGTCATACGTCGTGTCAGTGTGCACGCTTTTGTGTTCGGACAAATTCATTTATTTTTGCTGTGAACTTTGCTGCTAACTTAACCCACTTTAAAGGATTATTCTTTTTGACAATGCTAGAATAATATTCATTGAGAAAAATCTTTGTTTTACATTCCGTATTTACTGTTGTTCAAGTAAGGACATGTCCAAGCGAACTGACACTGCATGCGATTTTATAATATAAAATTCCTCTGTAATACAATAGAAAAGTTAAAATTCGTGAGATAATCACAATGGAAGAGAAACAAGTTTTGGCTCTATTAAGTGCACTGATTAGAATTCATCGCGGAGGCCATATTTGGGTCATTCTCCAGAAAAGTGGCCACTTTGTGTAACGCATTCACGAATTTTATGCAAATGAGTTCTGCCTCGCTTGTTTATTGCGGGTGCATGAAGAATTCAGTTTTGAATAATGGCCTGCAAATTGATTCGATGGCCATGTATGTTTATCTTGTAAAATTAACTACGAATTCGATTTTGGGTGATTTTGGACTGATTTTTATGTGTAACGTTTCTGATATGAAATAAATATTCCCATACTTACAAGACACTTTATGAATTACATATACTTTGATCAAATTTTTATGATTACCAATGATGCATATTTACATGAAACAATTAAATATTTTGCCTAATATACTACAATTGAGATTTATTCATGCTATGCCTTTGTAATGAAAAAATAAATTGATATGTCAACTCCGGAACACTTGATACAAAAAAGGATCTCATTATTGGGTTATTCCTTATAATGCCAATTGTGATACATTAATCAATCAATCAGACCATTATGCGGTTATACAATATCTATTAAGCTGTACTTTACGTGTGCGTATCGTTATAGATATCAAATTCGTTGAACTACTTTTCTGCGTATTTTTATCGAATATCAACTCCGGAATGGGTTGATACCTTGATTATATAATCAAACTCAGTTATTTTTTTACTTTGATAACATTTGCAGGTAGTAGTGTTCAGCCGAAGCATAGTTGTATGTGAATATGTATCTATTTTTATTTCAGAAGTAGAAAGATGTTATAAATTGTCAACTCCGGAACTGAAGCGTCGTTCCGGAGTTGACAAAAGCGTTCTGGTGTTGACATAAAATATTGTTTTAACGTACGAGAGCCAATGTCTCCCATTATAGTTGCAGCCACTATTATTGTTTATGGTTAGATACTTTCATGCAGTCGAAGTTCATAAAATTGACCTTCATTATCAAGGTGAGTAAGCTATAGATCACTTCTCCGACTGTCTCACGCTCGTCTGTGCACTATAACGTATTCACGACCTCTCCGATCGATTGCTAGTTTGTGACTCAAGGTGTCACCGTGCCAGTCGTCAGCTATACATAACAACTTCTGCCTGCATCTGCACGCGTCGGCGTCAACACGTCACACTTCCTTTTTGATTCGGTTTGATTCGAGTACAGAATGGGCATCGACATCAGATGCTGCACATCTTTCGCTTACTCTGGGCCATGGTCTCGGCTCGGCCATACAAATGCAATTGGATAATCTTGTATTTTCATTCCTCTACTTGTCATTCCCGGATATTTTTTTTGGATAGTGCTTCTTTGTCGTCGTGAATTTCTCCATCGTTTTTTGAAAATTAAGTGACGTGACTGATATCGTGCATATCTTGTGCATTTAATCATTGAAAATGGATTGATATCTACTATCAAGAATAATTTCTGACAATCGTCGATCAGTGAATCCGGCAACTACAACTGTCGGACGGACACGCAATGGACCTTGGATTTAAAAGCAGTGAGCGACACAGTGCAATATAGCGCCGCACATACAGCGATAAAGCGCCGTACAGTATACGCACGCACATATCCGGGCATCAAACAATTGTTAGGCCTAGGCCTCATATTATACGTAAACTGTAATCACCCCAATATCATCCGCTGAAATAACAATTTAACACTTCATTTTCCATGAACACCATAACTAAGCCTATTTCAATTTTAACACTCATCTCGTGCAAACGTACATGTAATCTTACTCTAAAGGCAAATGTCACAAGGCGAATTTAATAACTCAAGCGGCGATTTTCATAACATTTGACTGATTATCACTACATCATAGTAAGATCAATATATTTTTCTTAAGAAAGTTTACTGAAATCTGTTCCTAACCTTGAGTTGAGACATTATATAACTCTACAAGGTCGTCCTTATCAACTTCAGTACCGTACCGGTACATGTAATCATCATGAAGCCTCTCTCATAATCACAGTAGGGCCTAGGCCTGCAACAGTGTCATGATGCCATTATTCATAAATCTTAAATCAGAAAAGTTTATTTGCATAAGAAATACATAAGTATCTAAATTACATGTAGGCCTACATAAAACCCTGTCTCTCATTTAAGTATAATATCAGGCATATACTTTGTTGCTTTTGTTTCTTCTATACCTATAATTACACTTTGCTCGAAAATGTCTATTGTTTTAGTATATATTTCATGTACGATTTATGACATTGAATATTCATATCTTATATCGGCAGTGTATCCACATTTATTTTCTTTAGAATTGATAAAACTTAACATACCGGTACAAAGTGCATGCGTTGATCTGAACGACAGACTCGAAACTGACCTTAACTTTTAAGGATATTATTTCCAAGGTCGAGTTAGAATTTTCGGAAACTTCGCTTGTTATGGCAATAAAACAATCTGCTTCACCTTGATTATTAAAGACTGCATTTTTAGATACTGGTACTCAATAACAGGATGCAAATGCAAAGAGGTATGCGCACGTATAGGCGATATCAAAGCTTAAAGCGAAGAATTGATACATACATGTATATAAGATACATGAGAGTGAACGAGCGCCGTAAGGCGCGAGTGAAACTCGGAATGTGATATGTACGTGTAGTCTATTTAAGAGCTTGCATGTACGGGTACATGATGTGTGATAAGTAAGCTGATAGCCTATTAATGAATAATAATGAATAGTGATCCATGCTCATATGCCTATTAGATTAAAAGATATAATTTTCTCTAGACCCGTAGCTGTAATTGACTTTAATGCAGTGTCTTCCGGAATTTTCAATGGATATGGCAATTGCAGGGTCGGTAGTAAAATGAAATCAGAAGCAGCAACAAGTAGTAAAGAAAGAAAAGAAAAGTGGAAATTGAAACTGAAGAACAATCCTGAACTGTTAGAAAAGCAACGTGAAAAGGAAAGGCAAAGGTGGAAGGAAAGGGTTCAATCAGGGAAAGCAAAGCAAGCTCAGAATCTAAGTCGAAGGGACTTGAAACCACAGAGGAAAAGATGGCGATAATCCCAAAAGTTATGCCGTGATAAAAAAGCAATGCAGCATTCCGAATGCTTAGTAGAGCCATCAGAAAGAGACAATGTGAGTGAAAGCAACATCAGAGCCGTCGCAGGAAGAAAGCGGATTCTAAGAAAAATCCAAAATACCAGTCATCGAGTTAATTAATAAAATAGATAATCAAACCAAATAAGAAAAAGATATGCGTATAGAACTCGAATGTATTAAAATGAAGTCAATTAAATCACAAATTTTCGGCCGAAGCCTTTATCAGGTGAGAGACAAATACACTGTTGAGATGCTGTTGTAGCCATGCTGTGTTATACCAAATTTGTAGTATATGAAATTATTTGTACCATTTGTGATCACATGTATATCGGTGAAACTTGCAGAACTTTTGCTACTCGTTTCAAAGAACACCTTTGTGATAAGAATTCTGCGATTTACAGTCATTTGAATTATCATGATGTTAACCCTAAGTCGACTGATTTGCCATTGAAGTGGAAATTTTTAGATAAAAATGTAAAGCATCCAAACGTTCGACGGTCTATAGAAGCATTACACATTAAAAGAAACCAGGGATCGCTAATGAATGGATGCATAGGCAGGGAATTAGATATTTAATATTTTTTTCCAGTCGATCACATTTTTTAATGTCATGGTGGTAATATGATTTTAGTACATGCTGCTTTGTTGTACTTACTTGTGTTTGTGTTTTTATAATTGTACGTAATTGATCTTCTATTTTAATATGCGGTTTTATCCATTATCTGTTGTTCTTTATTATTCTCTGTTTTTAGCTATGTTACGGATGGTGCATTGAGAGTGCCATATCTTCTTATTGTGTGTTCTATGTACGTACCCTTGAAGCTTCTGCTAAATCATGTGACGTTTATGATTGCTACTCCATGAAAATTGACACTTGTTACAACAGCATCTCAACAGTGTATTTGTCTCTCACCTGATGAAGGCTTCGGCCGAAAATTTGTGATTTAATTGACTTCATTTTAATACATCCGAGTTCTATACGCATATCTTTTTCCTATTTGGTTTGATTATCTATTATTCTAAGAAAAAGATCTGCAACTGTAAGAGAGTTAGAGAAATACAAACTGAGAGCAAAACAGCAAGAGTTATCAATTCAACGATACCGAAAAGACTCTCGAGACTGCGATCGAGCATTAAGCCCACAAAAGACCAACTTGTAGAAGCGGGGATGGTCATCGACAAAAGGACAGCGAAGCACTTGAGATTCACTGATGTAGTTATCAAACGTCTGAGGAAAAATAAATCAAGGAATGTTGCGCAGATGCTATCCGATAGAATCTTGCGCAAATATCGGATGAGCACATGGTTGAAGAGAACGTTCGGGGTTAGGACGAAGCGGATCAAGAAAATGAAGAAGAAATCTGAAGTGATAAAAGAAGAAGTTATAAAGTTCTATGAGCAGGGAAATGTCTCCCGTATGACCTCAGGGAAGAAGGACACGATAACCCGAGGTGGGGTTAAACGGCAGAGACGCTATCTCTTGGACGATATACAGAATCTGTATAAGAAATATACAGCATCAGTGTCTGACGATCGAAAGATTTCGTATTCTCAATTTTGCAAGCTGAGACCATACTGGGTTCTGATTCCTGATTGCGACAAACGCGAGACGTGTCTCTGTCAACGATGCGAAAATATGTGATTGATGGCTACAAAATTGAAGCAGCATGACGTCATCGCAACAGACAATCTGATGCATATGCTTGAAGCTTCATCTTGCTCCTTGACGTGTCATGATCAGGTCAAAGAAGACTGCTACTATTCAGTCTGCAGCGGATGCGGTGAAAATAATGTTGTCTCCAACAACGTTGACGAAAACATGAACAAGTTGGTTTCATGGAAGCAGTGGAGCAACAAAGTGATCAATGCAAAAGATCGAAGAGATGGTACGGGAGAAGATCACCGCTAAAGAGGCAAGATGCGGCACTCTGGATGAATTATTATCTGAATTCAAATATGAATTTGATCAGCGTGGACGCCAGCACCTACTTCATAGCAGACACCAATTGGCAGTAATGCGATCAATAAAGGAGAAGGTCAAAGAAGATGAAGCTGTCATGATCATCGATTTTGCCGAAATTTATTTGTGTAAGTACAGCACAGAAGTGCAGTCCGTGCATTTCGGTGCATCACGTGATCAGGCCACCATTCACGATGGAGTTGTCTGTATAAAGGAGTCAGCCGGATTGAAAGCTTATTCATTTGCAACGATTTCCAACAGCAAGCGTCATGATGCTGTAGCTGTTTGGTCTTACATCTGTCCGGTGATAACCTGGATCCTCGAGAAAGCATCAATTAGATCGATACACTTCTGGTCAGATGGGCCAACAACACAATATCGGAACAAAACCCATTTTATGTTGATTTCTTCGGTCTATCAGCGACAATTTCCATCCATACACAAGCTGACATGGAACTTCACGGGTGCTAGACATGGCAAGGGTCATGCAGATGGTGTGGGAGCCTCCCTAAAACGTTCAGCCGATGCAATGATCGCGAAAGGTAGATGATAATACATATTCTCGTACTAATTTAGTCATGTACTAATCATAGATTTTTTAAAAGGTATTGACATACCAGATGCAAGAACATTCTTTGAGCTTCTTGACCAGCCCAGCTCATCAATAAAGCTGTTTTACACATCAGCGAGAGAACTCAATGATATGGATGACGAGATTCCGTTGAGGATTCCTAGAGTCCCACACACAATGAAGATTCATCAGCTTCGTATGTGCACAATGCACTCTTAATAACCTCATGTAAAAGGTATGTCTTCACAATTTTAGATACTGACTGAAGGAAATGGATAGATTAAGTACCGCCATTTGGGGTGCTATTGCCAGCATCCAGACGACTGCAATTGTTTCAAACCTGACTATTTTCAATTTTCAAATGAAAGCACTGAAAAACCGGTTAGTCTTATAGTGAACCTTTCACAATCCGCGCCCGCCTTTATGATATTTTATTTGCGTCAATGATCATAATCAATTATGACATTCCTTTTGAGCTAATTTGATTGAACGGCATACGTGTATCAAACTGATTTTGTCCAGGCCTATTATGACTGTGGTATCCTCTAATCCTCCACAAGTATATGCTTAGCTCCTTAATACGGTCTAAGTTTATTCTACTTTCAGAATACCAAGGAGCGCATGATGAATGGTTGCAATGACGAAATCGAAGTTGCATACGACAACCAGCCGTAAGCAGGTAAGTTACTCCTTCAAAATGAAATAAAGTATGAGCATGCATTTCCACCTGAATTGCTGTATTTCAGGCCAAGTCACGGATATCTCAAACAGCGGCGACAGCGCCTTATTCGAAATCAAGGTCATGGACAACCGTGGGATGAACTTCTTCAACTGGCCACTACGTGAGGACAGAATAACTTATGGCCGCACCGACATCAAAGCTATCATAAGCCCACCTACATTGGGCAGACGCCATTATTCCTTATCAAGCACTGATTGGGACACTTACTTACAACTCATAGTGATTGTTTGAACAAGAGTGGGCAATGAGTGGGAATGGACATGTGATGAAAGCTTCTTTCACCATCAGATGTGGGCTTCCACAAAGCATGTTATTTTTGTATTTGAAATATAAGTTTACTCAATAATCGTGATCGATTTCGATGGGTTGTTTTTATTTAAGTGGGCCTATACGTACATGTACGCACGCAATATTTGAATTTAGGAAACATTTTAAATGGGCCTGCCTGCATTGCATTATAGCTAAGGACCTATAGACTCGATCAGGACTGTTTGGCAATTTGTGGAAAGCTTATGACCGATAAAGTCTATAGAAAGATTGATGATTGTCAACTCCGTAGCGGTGAATGTCAACTCCGGAACAAGGATGGTAAACTCCGTAACGATGAATGTCAACTCCGGAACGTTATATGTCAACTCCGGAACATGTTAGGAATAAAAACTAGGGGATTAGATGGGAAAAATTCACAGCAAGCCATCAAAATCAACATATTTCAACATCAACTATCCTATACATTGATTATCCATCGCAAAACACAAGATTTTTTTTCAAGTTTGAACATTGAAAATATTGCTCTTTTGTGGAGAATGTCAAATTTGAAAAAATCAGGCATACACTAGGTGACATGCCACGCGTAATTACGGAACACCCCAAACATCCGTGGTTAAGGACATTCTATTCTTCTACCCGCGCACATACGCGCTGCACTAAGAGTCAGAAGATCTGATGCTGTTAAAACATGGGAAATGTTTATGAATACGCGCGGGTGAGCATTTATAGTTTGCGCGTCGTCTCGGTTGTATCCGTTGTCGCTTGAACCACGGATGAACCGCTAAGTATGTTCTGTCTTCCCTGAGCATGAAATTGAGGTCCTATCACATCGTTTAGCCTCTGATACATGCAGACACATGAGACGCAAAGTCTATATAACAGGACTGCCAATTATACTAGCTTATATTCAATAGTTTGGTGTTTATTCGTGTTTTATTAAACATGTTTTAAATTGGACTTATAATTTATTAATTATTTATATTTTAATTATATTAATTTATTTATTATTATTATATATAGATTATAATTTATCATTTGTTCAAAAAATCACTTCCTCCGTTGATTGCGTCCCTAGTTGCCGGTCCATAGATATTTATGGATGATCGACATGCATGATTTACAGATGAAACATTAATGTCTTATGGATGATCATGCATGATTTATAGATGAAACATTAATGTCTTATGGATGATCATGCATGAATATTGGATGATTATCCAGGGAATATCGATGAATAACGAAATATCATCCATGATATATCCGTTGCCTAATGGAATTTTCACTCTCATGGAAGGTTAATCATGGTTAATGTGTAGGCAGCAAATGCACTGATTCCTGTGTAAGCAAACCAGTTAACAGGGCACAAAGTTATATACACACATAGCAGCAACAGTTCTACTTTTCTTATTGCCCTCCTGTTAACTTGTTTGTTTACACAGGAGTCAGAAGATTTGCTGCCTATACATCAACTATGATTACGCTTCCATGGGAGTGGAAATTTCATAACAATAATGCATCACATTTTTCAACGATTTTTCACATCGATCTGCAGTAAGTGCGAAGGTTTTTGACGTAGAAACTTAAAAGATGAATTCATATTATTGAAAATGTAAATTTATATACAAGAATATGCATTACATTCGATGTTGCACAAAAATGGTTTAGAAAGAAAATATACGACACTACAATTAATACAGCAGTTTTCTTTTCATTGCATGAAGTAATTTAACAAAGCAATAGTTCACCATTTCAGAAGTTCAGATGCGAAATACAAAATAGCAAAAATCACTGAGGCATACCAGAGAATGAAACCTAGTTCACTACTACACTAAATTCATTTATTCATGTAGAAGCGCCTGAAACCAACGACTATGAATTTAAAATCACCAGCAAATATGAAGTTCGAGTAACCAGTAAAATTTCGGGAATCGTGCCACCTCGCAATCAACTGAAAGAAATCAGCAGTTTTATGATTGATTCAGTACATATGAGTAAATATACTAGAAAACTTACTGTTGTGACTGTGTTGACTTGAAATCGAATACTGTAGTAAAATTGGAAAGAACAGGAGAATACGACATATTGAGCTGAATGGAATCAGAGAACGGGTACCACTTTGAATAGCCGAATTGAACCGACCTGAGGTAAGATGAGTGATTGAGCTTAATGGGAAGAATTGGAGAACGAATGCCACCTTGCTATTGCTACCAACTGAAAGGAATCAGAACATTTATTTGATTCAGTACATATACACTGCTCGAAAAAAGTTCTGTTACACTTTCATAAAGTAACACGTTTTTTTGATTGACTTTCATCTAGTAGGATTTTTACACATCAGGGACATTTATACGTTGCCTAAAGATGTGTAGTGTAATCATTTATCAGAATAATAATCAATTGAGGTCGTATGAATATAACACAGGCTAATTCATATGTTCAAAAAATAGCATTTTATCATAGATCGGTAAGAAGATACCATTTGTTCTGCTTTGATACAAAACATACCGTACATAAAAGATGAGTAAATTGGTTGATCATTCAGATGATGTATAAAATTTCTTTTAAGAGATAAAACACTCAGCATCCGGTGTCGTCACTGCCGTCATCACGGTCATAGACGAAACTCGGTCGTTTCGGTTATAGACGAAGCTTCACTAGTGGACAAAATTACGGAAACATTGTAATTAATTGCGCAATTCTCGCGCAATTCTCATATATTTTGACAATTAATTACAATGAATTTATTGCAATTTCTTTGTTTTTTTGCTATATTAGTTGCAATTCTTGTATATTCCACGAACAATTTATTGCAATTATTGTATATTTCTCCCACAATTTATTGCGACTTAAGCGTACTCTATAGAGATTGAATTCTCATCCTTACAACAAAATGCAATGTACACAAAACCATCCTCGCATTTCTGTGTATGTTAGAGCAAACAATGTGAACTTTGATGACATGTAATTTGAAATTCTGTATACAGTTGATACAATATCATTACAGCATAGAGTATTTTACGGCGACAAAACAGGAGAGTTTCACACAGATCTAGGATATGTAGGTCACTCGTCGTGTAGCTTGCTCATTTTGTCTCAAGCTTCCGATCATTAAGTAATCAACAGCACAGACTACTTAAGTCTGATGCCCTATTTATCATCATTCATTTGCAAACGAAACGCTGCAAATAAATATTTCTCGGCTTCTTTAGCTGACATACAAGGACACTGCGAATAAGCGATCTTTTAATTTCCTAGATCTGTGTTTTAATTATATTCCGATATTACTGTGCAAGGCATTAACAATGTCATACAGTCACCCAGATTACTATCAAAACCTTTCAAAGTTACACAAGGCACCAGCAAAGATGATACAGGTATTTCACAAAATTCCTCCGTATGTTTTACAACAAAAATAAAGACATTTGTAACCAAAAGATCAGTAAGATGTCGAGGTATACCATGTAATGCATAATTCGAGAAATCAAGCATACGTACAGTGCAACATTGTAGCACAGTTGCCCTGGCAACAATACGACCATCAACATGTTTAATAAATTCTATGACATCAATTAATTGATTTTCACTATTTACTGTAGCTGTATAAATAGAAGTGTATCGATCACTTTTGCTATATGATCTCGAACAAAATTTTAATTTACCTTTACGAATGCAACCCTTGTTAAGAAAATGATATTCATCACTATTCCTATCCGGTACAATGTCTAGAAGCTTCAAAAGTTCAGACTTATTTTCATAAGAAGCAACATCCAAAACAACTGCTATATTTTAACAAATAATATTTGTCACATATTTGTTTGAAGTAATCTGTGGTTCCTTGAGTATACAATTTTAGCGCTTTCATCTGGGCTTCGAAAGAAAACATAAACAAAATGGTAGCGCTCCAAAACGTTCAACTTGATCACCGAGATGTAACAGCTGGTGCATAGTTACAGTACACATGGAGGTATTATACAGAGTATTCAAAGCAGAGTGAAAGTAAACGAAAAGTTCTTTGATGCTACGTGAAAACGATCTCGCAGATCTCATATAACACATTCTACAACCATACAAAAATGTCAAAAAATGAAATACATATTTCTGGTCATTTATATGTTTATAAAACAAGGACAATACTATCGTTGGTACACTATAGAAAAATAAGAAGTACATGTAATCACGAGCTTTCCAAAATGACCGATCATTTAACGAAACTGGTCTTGCCATAAAAACTGGAATTTTTACTGTTTCTAATACCTTGTCATAGTTGACAGTATGTCTTCCAATGAAATAAATTTCTCTATAAGATGATGAGTCTAAAAGCTTTTTCAGTAACAATTTAAAAGTTTTCAAATACGAGGTGCAGTGGATCAAGTAAAACATGTGACGGTATACTAAGATAATTTGACAAACAAGACTTTCCTTTAATACCAAATAAGGTTTATCACATGAGCCAGTTCACTGTATTCCCTATATTGATCATCACTAATAGGTTCGTAAACGTCTCCGTACCTTCGAGTGTGACCCCTGCCAGCTCTTACCACTCTGCCCGATGCACCAAGCATCCAAATTTACCATTGAATTGTTGATGATTCAAGATACTCGCGGCGGCCGGTAGATCAAACACAGCAGTATGCAACTTCGGTAGAACTCTGATATATAAGCATCCCAGATTCAAGTCCATTGGGCTACCAATACCAGACGTTTTCAAATAATCTGTTAAAAAGTGACACCAATCAGGTTTAACCCTACTTTCCCAAAGTCCAAGGATGATAACATTTTCTCGTTTGGTTCGTAGATGTAACGGCAAATCCAAAAGCATACAATGGACAGGCCAGACTGTTGATTTCTTATACCTATACAATTGTCCACCATCAGTAGAGAGATGTAGATGCAGGACAATAATATCTGTATCACCAATACCGCATCCTCCAAGAATATCACTGTTGTCATGTTCCAAATCACGTCGATAGTTTCTGATTGTATCCAAATAGCGACACAGTAATAATTCTAATTGCCAAGTTATCTCAAAAGTTACACATTTTTCATCAAATGTGAAATTGTATGAGGGAGTTTGGTCTAAACACAAATGCTTTCTGATATGCTTTTTAACTACTCTCCATGACAATTTCTTTTTGATGTTACCCGAAACCTGGAAGATAAAAAAAATTGTGTAGAAACATGGAAGGGGTATCAAACGTATACACATATAATAAATCGCTAATTCTACGAAAGATAGATCATCGGCTGTCAAATGCCAGTAACAGAAATATCAGGTAACTTTAGAATACTCGAGCCCATATCCGTCATTCTTTAGGAGGATTTCTGGATAAAAACTCTTTGCACAGTCTTTCCTCTTGGGTTAAAAGATAGGCTTCGAGGTTTTGGATGTACTTCCAAAGGTACCTTACATAAACAGTATTATTTCTCTTTTTCCTGTTCTAAGAAAACCAAGAAGTCACTTGATTTAATCTTCAGCAATTCCAAGAACTTTATTTGCAATTATAATAATGTATCGCATGCAAACACAATTCAAAAAAATATTAAGAATGCAACGTAAGTACTTCACAATAGATTCAGTATTATACCCGCGACTGCCGATCAATATCATTTGCCACAAAATATCCAGGATTACAAAACATTCGGAAGCTCTGACATATCAGTCGTTATGAAAATTAAACGATTTACTTTTATAACCAGCTAAATCACAAATGAGGTCCATTTGGTCAGCCGTCTAATGTATATAGCTTGAGCCCGATTTCTTAATCAGGGGATGGGACCATTTGGATTCATGCAGCCCCATCTAAAAAAAAAGCAAGTATCCACCTACTACTCGTCTCAAACATGCTGTATAAACCGAGTGCAGTGGCGCTGCTTTCTGAATTATTTTGAGTCATGACCGCAGAATGTGCGCATTAAAATTCGTTTCAGTGGTTGAGAAAATAAGGTTTCATTTCAAGACCTCATGTGTTGGTTCATTTTATAATATATTATAAAATCATGTTTTTCAATTTCATTAACTCATGATTTTAGTATGACACTTAAAAAATTGCAGAAATCTTACTAATTTCCAATTTATAATGTTACCCTCAATCAATAGGCCTACTTAGTTTCATTGTCTGATACTACCTGAAACCTTGATGCTGTAAACCTAGAACGCTACATCTACCGGATGAAAAAGGAGTAAAACATAAGCTGTTTTTGAATTCCTACCCAGTCTAAAACAGACGTGTCACATTCTCCAATATCTATTCCCGAATGAAACCCGGGTCAGAGTGAGAAAAAGAAATGGAACCCTCAATTGAAGCACAGTATAAAAATGATCACGCTGATAATGATGCGACGCTTGAATTTTCCTACTGAATTTCAGAAAAATATTCATTGTTTTTAAATCAAAAACTTTAGCACCGGTAGGTCTAGAAAAAATGTTAAATTTTTATTCAATCTCAAGCACATTATTTCAAAAAGGAGACCATGAAGGTGTACGTTTACAGCTAAAATACAATTTAACTCACACTTCATGGAATAATAACTTGGTTTGTAGCATGAGTGATCGTCTTACCTTCTTTTACGTGGCCTCCGCTCTATTCCTTACCAGCACGTAAACTTGAGAGAATCGGCAGAAATTGAGTCACACAGGTATTCGATTCACACTTCTATCATATTTCGTTTAATTCGAAGAAGCTTCACGAAATCATAGTTTACCAATGTAAAGAATCAGCATGAAAAGTCGTTGGCACATCCAGTGGCAGCTTTACAATTCACATCCTTTCTGTTCGACCGAGGAGCGCATATCGAAACGAGCGCAGCAGTGTGGCCAGACAGTGAGGTCACGCATTGTTAAAAGAAACGTAAAGTAAGTCAGTGCGCGCCAAAGACAAGGGGACACGTGCACTCTATGCGTGAGTCACTCTATAAAGCAATGATCCTATGTGTAAGGCAAGATTGATGTTGTTATGACGTCACTCGATCGTATTATATAGAAGTCCTCGACTGAAGGCATGCTAGGAAGAAACAAACGCTCATATTAATGTAGAGCTGCAATTATTAATGAAGTATGGTGAATATGGGTGCTGCTATTGTGCTTGTCTGTGAAATCAAACTGCATGTTCATCGACTTCAATGTGATGTGAAGATTAACACAGACACTGCTCCTTTGCAAGTTACACTGTTCAAGTTCAATTCCATTGTTCACGTATTTGTCTTGGAGATTCGGTTCCGTTTTGACACCAGCTGCTGGCTAGTGATAAAAAGTTGTGATTTTTCAATCATTTGACGTAAACATTGTTATCATGTAGCTAAACAGATGAGTTCAGAACTCCGCTTACTGCACTGTTTAATGGTAACAATTACATAAGTATGCAGAAACATTTTTGTTACATCGACAAATTAATTTATAAATATTTGTAAAATGTTTCAGATATGAACATTTAGGTGATTATGATAATATTTTAGCGCCGGTATAAATGTTTTTGCAGTGAAATGGTTTTTTAAAGTCGTTTTTAAGTTTTCTAGTTCCGAAGTGAAATCAATTTATCGATCATTTGAAAACTATTACCTTAAGTTATCTGAAATTGATTGCGATTTGCTTTTGTGCAATACATGTCTCATATATATATATATATATATATATATATATATATATACATACATACACGTATATATATATATATATATAGTATTATAATGACCATATTGCAATATTGCATTTTTTTGATTTCGCACAAGGTTGGATTATAGTTGGTGCGGCGTGAGAGCCTGGGAATACTCTTCTGAGTACTTTCTATATATATATATATATATATATATATATATATATATATATATATATATATATATACATACATATATATATATATATATATATATATAGTATTATAATGACCATATTGCAATATGGTCATTAGGGTATTTTTATTACAATTTTCGTATACTACAGTGATATCAATTATAATCAACAAAAAGTAGCAATGATATGAATGTTTTCATTTTTTATCCTGAAGAGAGCAAAAATCTTTGTAAAGGAAGCAACACTGAGATGAATCGATGATGATAAATGTACGATGAAAATTTCGCAAACGAAAAATACAAAAATTGCAATTTATATATTGCATCAGTTTATTGCAATTATCGTGTAAAATGACAATAAATTACAATTAACGCATAAAATCATATATAAATTGCAATGTTTCCGCAATTCTGTCCACTAGTGTTTCCTGACTGGATTGACCAAGTTGCTGGCGAGTATTCGACTGACGATTTGAAGGAATGGTTTAGTGACGGTTTGGGTTATGAACACTAGGATGACGAAGGGATTGCTCAGCACGTGCACACAGAGTGAAAGTGAAGATGAGGACGATGTTATAGTATAAAGAAACACCCTGTGACCCACGCGGAAGCCTAGCATCATATTGACCGATTCCTGAGTTATTTGCGGAGTGAGGGCTTGGCTGATCCCGTCAATACAGCGACATGTTTGGAATGGCGCAACATGGCGGCCGAGCAATCATTTTTAGATAAAGATGACGCTTTTGTACATTGTATTTCACGAGTTAGTAGTTTAATATTGTTTGACAACGATCAAATTTTGGTTGTTATTTTGAAGTAATTTTTAAGCATTAATTTTTATGCAGATTTGCATTGCAAAATATTGCAATTTATGTACAATGTCATTAAATGAAGAAGTTTTTCATCAACACAGTAATAGTATGGAAATCTTGGGAATAGTACATGGACTTCACTAGCTATGTTTATAACTTTTAAGTTCAAAATTCAATTATCCGGGTCGCTCTTTGACCTATTTGGTTTGGGTCGCCCGGATAATCGAAGATGCACTGCATATCAAGTAGTGTATACACTCTATTTTATGACATATTTCATAACTACAGATCGGTGAAGTAACATGTAAAAACCGAGCGTCAATTAAGCGTAACAGCACTTTTTTAGGGGTTTACTTGAATAATGATAACTTACCGTTGTGAGTATGTTGAATTGAAATTGAAAGAACAGGGGATTACGAGAGATTGAGCTAGACTTCGAGAACCGTGCCACCTCGCAATCAACTGAAAGAAATCAGTACATTTATGTTTGATTCAGTGCATGTACTTTAATAATGATAACCTACCGTCGTGACTATGTTGACTTGAAATCGAATGGTAAAATTCAGCCGAAATAAGACGAGATATGGAGCCGAATAGAATCAGAGAATGGGTACCACTTTGAATAACCGAATTGAACCGACGTGCGGTAAGACGAGAGATTGAGCTCAGTACAGAATTTGAAAACGAATGCCACCTTGCTATTGCAACCAACTGAAAGAAATCAATACAGTTTAGTCTGAGGCAGCACATTCAAGAAAATAGGTGATTAACTTACCTTCGAATGTAATTTTATTCACTTGAAGAGGAATTGAAAAACGATGAGATATCATCACAGCGGAATTGGGTATTGACTTCTTTAGAATTGAAGAACCAAATGGAAGATCGCTAGCAATGTGTGTGAATCGCTAGCAGCATCCGTGGGGCCCCATATCATATAAAAATCGAATGTACTGTGCAATCTCGAACACAACATTTGCACATAATTTGAGTGTGCCAGTTTAAGCGCCATACCAGCACTTATCAAAATAATGCAGCAGTACGATAAATAAGGCTTCTTCAGACATGCTATTTCATCTGATCATGCGGTTAATAGGCCTATGTGATGCAAGATCATTGTGACAATTAGTGTATGCCTATAACTTCATATATAATTCACTGCGAATTTTTTATCGTACTGCTGCATTATTTTGATAAGTGCTGGTATGGCGCTTAAACTGGCACACTCAAATTATGTGCAAATGTTGTGTTCGAGATTGCACAGTACATTCGATTTTTATATGATATGGGGCCCCACGGATGCTGCTAGCGATTCACACACATTGCTAGCGATCTTCCATTTGGTTCTTCAATTCTAAAGAAGTCAATACCCAATTCCGCTGTGATGATATCTCATCGTTTTTCAATTCCTCTTCAAGTGAATAAAATTACATTCGAAGGTAAGTTAATCACCTATTTTCTTGAATGTGCTGCCTCAGACTAAACTGTATTGATTTCTTTCAGTTGGTTGCAATAGCAAGGTGGCATTCGTTTTCAAATTCTGTACTGAGCTCAATCTCTCGTCTTACCGCACGTCGGTTCAATTCGGTTATTCAAAGTGGTACCCATTCTCTGATTCTATTCGGCTCCATATCTCGTCTTATTTCGGCTGAATTTTACCATTCGATTTCAAGTCAACATAGTCACGACGGTAGGTTATCATTATTAAAGTACATGCACTGAATCAAACATAAATGTACTGATTTCTTTCAGTTGATTGCGAGGTGGCACGGTTCTCGAAGTCTAGCTCAATCTCTCGTAATCCCCTGTTCTTTCAATTTCAATTCAACATACTCACAACGGTAAGTTATCATTATTCAAGTAAACCCCTAAAAAAGTGCTGTTACGCTTAATTGACGCTCGGTTTTTACATGTTACTTCACCGATCTGTAGTTATGAAATATGTCATAAAATAGAGTGTATACACTACTTGATATGCAGTGCATCTTCGATTATCCGGGCGACCCAAACCAAATAGGTCAAAGAGCGATCCGGATAATTGAATTTTGAACTTAAAAGTTATAAACATAGCTAGTGAAGTCCATGTACTATTCCCAAGATTTCCATACTATTACTGTGTTGATGAAAAACTTCTTCATTTAATGACATTGTACATAAATTGCAATATTTTGCAATGCAAATCTGCATAAAAATTAATGCTTAAAAATTACTTCAAAATAACAACCAAAATTTGATCGTTGTCAAACAATATTAAACTACTAACTCGTGAAATACAATGTACAAAAGCGTCATCTTTATCTAAAAATGATTGCTCGGCCGCCATGTTGCGCCATTCCAAACATGTCGCTGTATTGACGGGATCAGCCAAGCCCTCACTCCGCAAATAACTCAGGAATCGGTCAATATGATGCTAGGCTTCCGCGTGGGTCACAGGGTGTTTCTTTATACTATAACATCGTCCTCATCTTCACTTTCACTCTGTGTGCACGTGCTGAGCAATCCCTTCGTCATCCTAGTGTTCATAACCCAAACCGTCACTAAACCATTCCTTCAAATCGTCAGTCGAATACTCGCCAGCAACTTGGTCAATCCAGTCAGGAAAGCTTCGTCTATAACCGAAACGACCGAGTTTCGTCTATGACCGTGATGACGGCAGTGACGACACCGGATGCTGAGTGTTTTATCTCTTAAAAGAAATTTTATACATCATCTGAATGATCAACCAATTTACTCATCTTTTATGTACGGTATGTTTTGTATCAAAGCAGAACAAATGGTATCTTCTTACCGATCTATGATAAAATGCTATTTTTTGAACATATGAATTAGCCTGTGTTATATTCATACGACCTCAATTGATTATTATTCTGATAAATGATTACACTACACATCTTTAGGCAACGTATAAATGTCCCTGATGTGTAAAAATCCTACTAGATGAAAGTCAATCAAAAAAACGTGTTACTTTATGAAAGTGTAACAGAACTTTTTTCGAGCAGTGTATATGTACTGAATCAAATAAATGTTCTGATTCCTTTCAGTTGGTAGCAATAGCAAGGTGGCATTCGTTCTCCAATTCTTCCCATTAAGCTCAATCACTCATCTTACCTCAGGTCGGTTCAATTCGGCTATTCAAAGTGGTACCCGTTCTCTGATTCCATTCAGCTCAATATGTCGTATTCTCCTGTTCTTTCCAATTTTACTACAGTATTCGATTTCAAGTCAACACAGTCACAACAGTAAGTTTTCTAGTATATTTACTCATATGTACTGAATCAATCATAAAACTGCTGATTTCTTTCAGTTGATTGCGAGGTGGCACGATTCCCGAAATTTTACTGGTTACTCGAACTTCATATTTGCTGGTGATTTTAAATTCATAGTCGTTGGTTTCAGGCGCTTCTACATGAATAAATGAATTTAGTGTAGTAGTGAACTAGGTTTCATTCTCTGGTATGCCTCAGTGATTTTTGCTATTTTGTATTTCGCATCTGAACTTCTGAAATGGTGAACTATTGCTTTGTTAAATTACTTCATGCAATGAAAAGAAAACTGCTGTATTAATTGTAGTGTCGTATATTTTCTTTCTAAACCATTTTTGTGCAACATCGAATGTAATGCATATTCTTGTATATAAATTTACATTTTCAATAATATGAATTCATCTTTTAAGTTTCTACGTCAAAAACCTTCGCACTTACTGCAGATCGATGTGAAAAATCGTTGAAAAATGTGATGCATTATTGTTATGAAATTTCCACTCCCATGGAAGCGTAATCATAGTTGATGTATAGGCAGCAAATCTTCTGACTCCTGTGTAAACAAACAAGTTAACAGGAGGGCAATAAGAAAAGTAGAACTGTTGCTGCTATGTGTGTATATAACTTTGTGCCCTGTTAACTGGTTTGCTTACACAGGAATCAGTGCATTTGCTGCCTACACATTAACCATGATTAACCTTCCATGAGAGTGAAAATTCCATTAGGCAACGGATATATCATGGATGATATTTCGTTATTCATCGATATTCCCTGGATAATCATCCAATATTCATGCATGATCATCCATAAGACATTAATGTTTCATCTATAAATCATGCATGATCATCCATAAGACATTAATGTTTCATCTGTAAATCATGCATGTCGATCATCCATAAATATCTATGGACCGGCAACTAGGGACGCAATCAACGGAGGAAGTGATTTTTTGAACAAATGATAAATTATAATCTATATATAATAATAATAAATAAATTAATATAATTAAAATATAAATAATTAATAAATTATAAGTCCAATTTAAAACATGTTTAATAAAACACGAATAAACACCAAACTATTGAATATAAGCTAGTATAATTGGCAGTCCTGTTATATAGACTTTGCGTCTCATGTGTCTGCATGTATCAGAGGCTAAACGATGTGATAGGACCTCAATTTCATGCTCAGGGAAGACAGAACATACTTAGCGGCTCATCCGTGGTTCAAGCGACAACGGATACAACCGAGACGACGCGCAAACTAAATGCTCACCCGCGCGTATTCATAAACATTTCCCATGTTTTAACAGCATCAGATCTTCTGACTCTTAGTGCAGCGCGTATGTGCGCGGGTAGAAGAATAGAATGTCCTTAACCACGGATGTTTGGGGTGTTCCGTAATTACGCGTGGCATGTCACCTAGTGTATGCCTGATTTTTTCAAATTTGACATTCTCCACAAAAGAGCAATATTTTCAATTTTCAAACTTGAAAAAAAATCTTGTGTTTTGCGATGGATAATCAATGTATAGGATAGTTGATGTTGAAATATGTTGATTTTGATGGCTTGCTGTGAATTTTTCCCATCTAATCCCCTAGTTTTTATTCCTAACATGTTCCGGAGTTGACATATAACGTTCCGGAGTTGACATTCATCGTTACGGAGTTTACCATCCTTGTTCCGGAGTTGACATTCACCGCTACGGAGTTGACAATCATCAATCTTTCTATAGACTTTATCGGTCATAAGCTTTCCACAAATTGCCAAACAGTCCTGATCGAGTCTATAGGTCCTTAGCTATAATGCAATGCAGGCAGGCCCATTTAAAATGTTTCCTAAATTCAAATATTGCGTGCGTACATGTACGTATAGGCCCACTTAAATAAAAACAACCCATCGAAATCGATCACGATTATTGAGTAAACTTATATTTCAAATACAAAAATAACATGCTTTGTGGAAGCCCACATCTGATGGTGAAAGAAGCTTTCATCACATGTCCATTCCCACTCATTGCCCACTCTTGTTCAAACAATCACTATGAGTTGTAAGTAAGTGTCCCAATCAGTGCTTGATAAGGAATAATGGCGTCTGCCCAATGTAGGTGGGCTTATGATAGCTTTGATGTCGGTGCGGCCATAAGTTATTCTGTCCTCACGTAGTGGCCAGTTGAAGAAGTTCATCCCACGGTTGTCCATGACCTTGATTTCGAATAAGGCGCTGTCGCCGCTGTTTGAGATATCAGTGACTTGGCCTGAAATACAGCAATTCAGGTGGAAATGCATGCTCATACTTTATTTCATTTTGAAGGAGTAACTTACCTGCTTACGGCTGGTTGTCGTATGCAACTTCGATTTCGTCATTGCAACCATTCATCATGCGCTCCTTGGTATTCTGAAAGTAGAATAAACTTAGACCGTATTAAGGAGCTAAGCATATACTTGTGGAGGATTAGAGGATACCACAGTCATAATAGGCCTGGACAAAATCAGTTTGATACACGTATGCCGTTCAATCAAATTAGCTCAAAAGGAATGTCATAAATGATTATGATCATTGACGCAAATAAAATATCATAAAGGCGGGCGCGGATTGTGAAAGGTTCACTATAAGACTAACCGGTTTTTCAGTGCTTTCATTTGAAAATTGAAAATAGTCAGGTTTGAAACAATTGCAGTCGTCTGGATGCTGGCAATAGCACCCCAAATGGCGGTACTTAATCTATCCATTTCCTTCAGTCAGTATCTAAAATTGTGAAGACATACCTTTTTACATGAGGTTATTAAGAGTGCATTGTGCACATACGAAGCTGATGAATCTTCATTGTGTGTGGGACTCTAGGAATCCTCAACGGAATCTCGTCATCCATATCATTGAGTTCTCTCGCTGCTTCTTCAGACGTGCTATTTCATTTATACATGCCCCTCATTTTCTCACAGAGCTACATCTATACAAAGTCGATTAAAAGTTAATTCAAAGTGGCACGGATGTTGGCATGGACTTGGTGAGTTTCATATGCAACTTTCAAAAGTGATGCAAATGGATGGATGCGTCCGCGTAGCCTACGGCTGCGGATTCTTGGAAGAGTTTGTGGGTGTTCGAGGCCTGACACATTCCTAATAAGTTGCATACACGATTTTCAACTAGTGAACAGGATTTTCTAGTAATTACAACTACAGTAGTGTGACTTAGTGTCATAGTAGAATTCAAATCTACAGTACTATAGTTTTTTCGCGCCACGGGTCCCCTGGTTGCTTAGCAACGGGACCGTGTCCAAGGTCACGGGTCCCGTTACCAACCAGGGGACCCGTGGCGCGAAAAAACTATAGTACTGTAGATTTGAATTCTACTATGACACTAAGTCAGGTCCCCTCGTAGGGAACGGGTCCCTTAAAATTACCTTGGTAACCAAGGGACCCGTTACAAGCGTGGTATATAAATCGAATGAGGATAGTGTACGAGTTCATAGAAGGATGCGCTGCGACTTTTGTGACCGTGAATTCGACGACTGGTGGGAGTGTATTCAGCATGGTAAAGTAGAGAGTGGGCGTGAATATTGTACGATCTGCACATTATGGTATGACCCTGATCAGGAGCACACGTGTCCATTTGCATTACATGGATTAGTGGAATGTCCAATCTGCCACATACACATGTCTCGTGATGAGTTTTTGACGGGGCATGCATGTTTCCATCTATGCCGTTTATGTGGGAGTGATTTATTGGATGATGGAGATGAGCACATGTGTCCAGTGAAAATGGCAATTGCTCTACACCGGATCGAGGATGAATGGATGGATCAGGATCAGGAGCAGGATCAAGAGGAGCCACAAGTGGGTGGTGGACAACGCGGGGTGTCCATGAAGCGCGTCAATATTATTTTAATGACGCAGGTCTCATTGTGACGTATATCCCGAACGAAGAGACAAGGGATGTGTATGGATTTTTGGAGAGTATGTACGATCAACTGTACGATTTAATTGTGCGTGAGAATGAAGAATACGAAGTGACGGTGGTGGTTCAAATGACTTTCTTATTCGAGCGTCAGCTGACAGATGATGAAGTGGAAGATGTGGAGATACGTTCAAATGCTATATTGACTCACAGCATTCAACGTTTAAATTTTGATCAATGGATGGAGAGGGTTAAGCAGGAGCTGATAGCGTTTATTGATGCAGTGACTATCCAAAGTTCAGGGATGATTCTTCAAAAGATTTTGGGGATGGAAGTTCGTCTGAGCCGTTCTGCCCGTGATCAACGACGTGCAGGATCATTGGTTCCTATTCCCCCATTATTGAAGAAGGTGCGGAGTATTCGCTTGTTTGATTATAGAACAGTGACGGATGCGAACTATTGTTTTCAAGATGCGGTGTTATATGCATTGGCTCACCAAGATAATGTATATACGGGGACGTGTGTACGTGTGGTGCGACAGTTGCAATTGAATGATCGGTATAAATTGGATTTTTCAGGGATGAGTGATGAGGGTCTTTACCCCCTCAAGGACCTGAAACAATTTGAACAGCGAAACAATATAGTATTACGGATCTACGTTCATAATGGGAAGGGTTTCAAGGGCACACTTTACGATCATGATTGGGCATGTAATGAGACGACGCGCATTATTCATCTAATACTACTGACAGACATTGAAGATGAGGAGCATGTGGGACTCGACTGCCATTTTATACCCATTATTAAATTCCAGAGCTTTATTCATAACTGTTTTGATATGACACATAGTAAAGGTTATCACCGCTACCTCTCATGTGAACTGTGTTTATCAGTGTTTTCATATGGTGGATATACATCAGCACCAGATCATATTTACCAGGAACGAGATGAGCATCAGAAGACGTGTACAGGTGGGAAAACGCAAGTGGAAATGATGCCAGAAGAGTTTGAGTTAAAATTCAAGGACTTTGGTAAGACGACACACCCTTTATGTGTTGTTTATGCAGATATAGAAAGCATTATTCATCCTATTACAAAGATCCATACAGCAGCCGTGATTGGTCATTACGTCAAATGGGATGATTCGTTGGACATGCCGCCAGAGACAGTGGAGCAGCATTGGGGTGAAGAATGTGTAACAACTTTTCTCGATCGGATGGAAGCACTTATTTACCGTGTACATCACGTCATCGATGGGTTGGCTCGTAAGAGAATGGTGATGACAGTAGCAGAGCGCCAGGTGTATGCTAATACTCATGAATGTAACATTTGTAAACGTCACGTGCGAGAGCAAAAGGATGATGAAGCGAACAACCATCAGATGATGGAACATACAAAATGTCGTGACCACGATCACTTAACAGGGAAGTTTGTACAAGTACTGTGTCATGCCTGCAATTTTCGACGACGTCAGGTCCGACGTCATATCCCTATATTTTTTCATAATTGGAAGGGGTATGATAGTCATCAGATTATCTTACATGGCCTGGTGAAACGTGATGAGAATATGTGGTGGATCAACCCCTGCTACACGAGTGGAGATAAGACGGTGGGTGTGTCAGCAAGCTATAAGGTCTATGGGAATTATAAGGACAACATTCAATTGCAGTTTCGAGATTCGTTTCAATTTCTGTCAAGTTCCTTACATAAACTGAGTCTAACAGTGGAGCACCTTCCAGTGTCGGATCGAATACTAAGTGAGTGTTACCCTACAATGGATCATTCCAATATTCGCAAAGGTGTCTTCCCTTATACATACTTTGATGACTGGTCTAGGTTGGATGAAACACGTCTCCCTCCCATTGACAAGTTTTATAATGATTTGGCAGAACAGCCATGTTCGGAGGAAGATTATGCAGTGGCGCATCGAGCTTGGCGTGAATTGGGATGTCAGACATTTCGAGACTATGTTAGTTATTATCTCTTGGTCGATGTGACACTGCTAGTAGATATCTTTGAGGATTTTCGGACAAAGATGTTTGCAGTGTCACATCTAGATCCAGTTCATTATTTTGGGATTCCTGGATTGTCATATTCATTTTTCTTGCTCTATACGAATGTGCGATTGGATCATCTAATGGAGGCTGAAATGTATAAAATGTTTGAAGATGGTATCAGAGGTGGGATGACGTTTGTCAATAAACATCATGCACAGTATGAGGCAGCCTCGGAAGAGAATGATGGAGTGTATACTCATTTGTTTTACATCGACGCTAATAATCTGTATGGGACGGCTATGAGTGCAAAGTTACCCAAGGGGTGTTTTACATGGATTCTTGACCGTCAACTGGAATGTATTGATGATGAGTGGATTCTTAACTATGATATTAATGGGTATCAAGGTTGCATTTTTACAGTTGACTTGGAGTATCCAGAAGAGGTACAGGATCGAAGTATGGATCTTCCATATGCCCCAAACAGTGGTGAGATCAAGGCGGATGAGATGAGTGCGTATATGCATCAGTTGTGGGGGACATTACATCAAAAGAAGCCGAAGATGAAAACATCCACCCAGCTCTTCTTAACCCATCATCGGAAAGAGCGGTACACCGTCCATATTGCAGCTCTACAGTATTACGTCCAGCAGGGGTTACATGTAAGTTATGTACATAAAGGAATAACATTCCACCAAGAGGCGTTTATCCAACCCTATACGGACTATCATACAGCTGAGCGTGCCAAGAGCACAAATCCAATGGCTCGCAATATGCACAAGTTATGTGTAAATGCATTATTTGGGAAAACAATGGAGGATGTGCGCAAATACGGGAAAACACGGTTAGTTTGCAAAAAGTCATTATTTATCAAATATACACATCATCCCATGTGTCAAAACTTCTTTGGTATTGGAGATTCAGCTATAGCCGTTCACATTCGACGACGTAAAGTGATACTGGACCGTGCTATATATATTGGACAGGCAATACTAGATATCAGCAAGATTCAAATGTACCGCCTTTTAGCTCAGTGGCAGAACAATGAACATTGTATATCGGTAGACTTAATTGGTGGGGATACAGATTCATTTTTTCTTCGTGTAAAGAGTCGAAGCGATCGTGATACAATTCTACGCTCATTCCGTGATATTCCTAATGTGATAGATCCTGAAGCGCGTGGTGTTTTAGATACATCCAATTATCCAAAGACGCACCCTCTTTATGATGCCCACAACGCGAATCGTCTTGGTTGTTTTAAGGATGAGAGTCTTGGTGGTGAGATTAATGAATTCATTTGTCTTAGTCCAAAACTTTATTCCTATACAATGCGTGATGGTGCACGAGACTGTCGTGTAAAAGGTATCAAACAATACAAAAAGCGTGAGCTCTCACACGAGTTATATAAACAGGTGTATGAAGAGCAAAAGATCCATGCTGTATCCCAATTGAATTTAGAATCTACATATCATGTGATGCGCACAAAGCAGCGAAAGAAGGTGGCACTCTCAGGATGGGAAGATAAACGCTATTGGATTTCAGAAAATGAAAGCGTCCCATATGGTCATCATCAGATTATAACAGGGGCGATTATAGATACATTATTAGAAGGTCTTGATGATGATGCAATGCAATGATAACCCTCTCCACCAATGAAAGGTGTTGGTCATTTGATTATAAGGGTGGACAATCTAGGTGAGTGGTTAAATGACATCAAAGCTGTGTAATCGTATGGTGGAGATACGTGCCTCCAGTGACCTACCCTTGGAAGTGATTTATCCAGTGTTGTGTCACCGGGGGTGGTGTCTTCGATTCCGTCAAGCCAAACCAAAACGCATTTACATCAAATGGTGGAATACAATCCCTCTTCAACTCTTTCCACGTGGGTGTATACAAGTGATGGGATTGCATGAGATGAGTGTGTATGACAAAGTGTGTGAAAGTCTGGAGACATTACTAACCAAAGAATGTCACTTACCTGTGACATTAAGTGCACCGGTGGTGAAATCATGTACAGTATTATGTAACTGGAAACGGTACAGAACATCGATCCCTTTCCATCATTTGGCCTCGTCAGCCAATGTGATGAATGAGCATGAACTTTTCCCTGGAACATTGGTCCGTCACAATCACCATCACTGTTCATTGTTTGTGAATGGTAAGGCCATTGTAACGGGTGCTTGCTCTATTGAGGAAGCAGAATCTGTCTTATGGACCATTGTAAATACATTATGAGAAAGAACAAGTGTTTTTGTTACATATCTATTTATTGGAGAGAATGGTAGATACAAGTGTTTTCATATATTTAGCAATGAAACGATCATTATGGGATAGGACAGGGTTAGTGCCTTGGGTAGGTGGAACATGATAAAATGGGGTTAGTGTCTGGGAAAGGGAAGGGAAATGGGGACGATGATTAAGATAATAGAGACAGTAACCTCCACAGTAAGCTTTTGAGCCTTGAATACATGTATGTAGACGTTTGAGAGGATAGGGTCGTTTTTGTAACCATGAAACTAGATGAGGGTATTGATGAATAGGTTGACCGTATGAATCAAAGAATTCACAAAGTTGATGTTCCATATCTTGATAATATGCGAGCCAATGTTCGCCTGTTTTATGACGTGGGTCTGAATTGACAATGCAGCTGTAGGAAGTGGTGGTGTCTGTAGGAGCTTCATTCGCAGCAAACACACCTTTGAAGGGGATGTGGGAGGGTTGGAGGAAGAGTGGGGCCATAGATTGACAACTGCATTGTAGGAGACACATGCGACTATCGGTATCATCATCGCAACAACATTGGAGCATATACTGTTGTTGGACATGATCCAACGATTTCATGACTGAGGTCAATTGGTTTGAGGAGAGCCATTCCACCATGATGGATAGGAACTTAGACAGATGGGGTTACGTAGTCGCTGGAGATGACAGAGGTATTCGGTCTGATGACAAAGCATTCATCCACAAGTGAGAAAATGATGAGATCCAATGCAGTGGTCAAAGGGGTTTGAAATTCAATTTCTAGGGAAAAGTTTAAGTCCCCACGTGTTCTTTATTGTTGTCCAATGCGATGATCATGGGTGATATCAAAGGGGATGAGATAGAAATAGTCTTTAAATGTGTCCAGATCAATATTACAGGAGGAATTTTTACCATAGATATTCATGGCACGATTGAATTGGGTATAGACTTGACGGAGATGTTTACATTCAATACTCCCACCTGTGATGGTGACACCATTCGATTTGAGGGTGAGGGAGGAGAGTTTATGTCGTTGAAAGATGAGTTTTCGTTTTTCAAAGGTGAGCCAACTATTACTGGGGACTAAACCAAAAAATAATAGCTTCGGTTGGATATTAATAGCGAAATTGTACACATCCTTCTTCTGCCACCCATCACTCAAATTAATGCGTTGAACAACAATACCATTGTACTTGTAAGCGATATTTTCCTTTGCTCGACGGGTGGCAACCGCTTTTTGAATGGAATCCATGGGTTGGAGCATGGGCATGTGTAATTTAAAGGAATGAAAAAAGAGTCGGTAATTGGTAGTGGGGGTGATTGCGCCAAAATCACGGAACATGTACTGGGGTTGATTCACTTGAAATTCTACATCCAAAGTGGTACCAGGAGGGAGTGCTTTCTCCTGTTGAAAGAGATTGCAATGAATGGGGAAATCATATTGACGTCGATATTTCTGTTTACGCCACAATTTAATCTCCTGTTGATTAATTAAATTATTAGCATCATCAAATTTTTGTGTTGTTTCCTTCAAAGACCCATTCGCTGCAAAAGCGCCGGGGAGGGTGCGGACGAGAGATGTGGTGGGGGTATAAAACCCTTGTGTCACCAAATGAGTCCCTTTAGCCGTAGCATCATATTGTAACATGTTGATGAGGTAGGCCTTGAGATAATAGAGATCATTACCCCCTTCTACAACTTGTTCATTGATGGTAATTTTAACATCTCGAAACATACTGTGGGCTGAATTATTAATGAGAATGACACTCGCTGTATCAACTGTAGTGTTCCAGGTGGCAGCGGCAGAATCATAGGATTGAATGGAGACGTCTACCGTGCAGTAGGCATTGGCAACATCCATCCAATAGAGATCAGAGGGTTTTAATGAGAAATGGATGGTATCACATGCATCCAAAGCATTGATTGGAGCCACCAAATTGACAAAGGTGGAACGACTGGAGACATCCACTCCATCCTTTTCAAAGACGTCATATCGAGCATCTAAATGTGTAGGGAATGTGGCTGTCGTCATGGTGATGAGAAAAGGGTGGGGTGAGGAATTACTTAAAATAAACGTTGTCCTCCTCCGGTGAGTCTACGATAATAGGGTAGGAAATGTGTGGCACTATAACGGGTGCTGGATGCGGCGCTTAAGGGGGCGGTGGAATGGACACGACGCCGTTTGGTGCTGGGGGTAGCTTCATCCTCTTCCAAAGGTCGTTTCCGTGTGGTGCGAGAGAGGAGAGCTGCAGGTGCTTTACGAATGGCTTCCCCCACCTCCTTCTGTCCTTTACGAAGGGCTTGTGCCACACCTTTCTGTCCAGTACGAACCAATTGGCGACCAGAGGCTGCAGCAGCCTGTTTGAGCGTCTTCACACCTTTCTTCACCCCACGCCGCACCCCTCGCTTCAATTGAGTCTTCAACCCACTCAAAGCACGACTGAGAAGGCCTGGACGCCCTTTAGGGGTACGCTTCACAGGGGCACTCCCTGTAGGGGCACGTCTTGGAGGGGTACGCTTCACGGGGGCACGCCTTGGAGGGGTACGCTTCGCAGAGGTATGTCTTTTCGGGGTATGCTTCATACGGGTATGGCCCCGGGTTCGAATCCGTGGGATCCGCGGCATTCGAATCCTAGTCATTCGAAACCCTCCCGTCTGCTCCCCTCCCCCTGATCCAAGGATATTGGCACTCGGGACGATGGAGGGGCCACCACCAATCAATTGGACACCTCCAGGGCGAGTACGGTCAAAGATATAGGTGGATGAACCCACCTGACGGTTAAAAAGATGTGCCATGAATGAGAGTGTGAGTTCGTGAATGAGTTACTTAAACACGTCGACGACGTAACTGAAGTTTCACATAGGTCCGTCCTCCTTGAAGGGGGATAGGGCGTCCATCATCAGAGCAGAGTTGAAAATGAAGACGGTTCATGTTATGTAAAGCAACAGGGAGATAGTCTATATGATTGAATTCATGATGAATGGGTGCTCCAAATGGGAGATTGCGATAGGGAATGACTCGCATTAAATTGGTTTTTGACCCCCCTACATAAATGGGGTTGGTTATGTTAGAGTAGAGGAGTAGATTGTAAATGTAGGAGTGCATGTTGACAGGGACGGGAGCATGTAAGCTCCGATCTACACGAGGTTGATGAAGACCGAGAATATCCATGAGTAAGGGGTCCAGTTCCAGGGAATAGCCTTGAGCCACATGAATGGTGACAAAGGTAGAATCTCCTATTTTTTGAGTCATGAATTTGATATGAGGGGAGGTGGTAGAATTGAGGGTATAGAAGAGGGAGGGGATATCATAAATACCCTGCTGTAATTTAAAATGACGTACATTCCCACCTGTCCGAACGTCAATGAGGGCTTGAGGTTCCTCTATAGGTTCCTCTTGTGATCCCACTTCCTCTTCCTGGTAAGCATTAACAATGTCATGGAGGAGAGAGGGATCTACATCCGATCGAAGAGTAATTGGGGGTGGATAGCTCAGATCCACATCTTTACGGGTATGACATTGGTTGAGGAGGACATAACAATCAAAGGTTTATTCTTCCATTTACCACGATTGATTTCCACTTTAGCATCTGAATTATTTCGCGCTGTAGCGGTGGCGGGGCTGAGAGCTAATGTTCCTTTATCTTCTTTGGAAGAGTAGGTGACTCCTGAATAACCAAACAAATCTACACTGGTGGAGGTATCAGGTGCAAGCATAAGATCGGTATGAATATCTGTATTGACGAGAAGAGAGTGGGGGTTAGTATCATATTTTTGGAAGCGATTGAGTAAATATGTCCCTGCTTTGGTAGCACGTTGTTCCACTTCAAAATTGTTCATGTCGAAGGCGTCTGATAGTTTGGGTAAATAAATGCCCAGGATTTGTGAACTAGCGGTTAGGGAACGCATGGTAATCTTTCCTTGACGTTTCATAAATTTATTATAGGTTTCAAACATCCCCTGCTTTACACGCAAATCTACATACCGTGGATGAACATTAGCGGTGGGGATGTGAAAATAATAATCTGTGTGTACACCACTTCCATCATGATAATAATCCTCATTGAAATAAAGTTCCCCATTGTTTAAATCTCCACCATTAGTGATCATTTGAGGGAGACCGTATGTGGTTAATTGGGTACACAGTTGAATAAATTGTTCACGGAGTGTTCCAGCCGTGAGACGGATCTTGACAATGCGTGTACGATACAGGGGAATTGGGGTGATATTGTACTCATGTGCTTGAAAAGTGTTTTTCACACAGGGATGGTAAAAGGCGCGATGACGACGTAGAGGGAAAGGTGGAGGGGTGGGTACTGACTTTTTATCAAAGGCTTGGGCAAGTGTGCGTTGCTCATTCAACTCTGGCCAATTGTTTTTAGAATTGTAACGGTTGGGATATTCAAAATTCATTCCAACTATAGTAAGGGTTTTAAACTCCTTATCCTTCAGACTTGACATACTATAATTGATGATGGTGGTATCAGGGGTAGGAGCCCCCTTAGGATTTTGGGGGAGTGTGCTGGGGTAGTAATCATTTTTATGGTCTCCCCCAAGTTCTATATCAATGGGGGTAGCTTGAACAATCAAACTACAGGGTGCTCCTAATAAGGCTTGCATGGGTCCATTGAGAATGAGGGCATGAGTGAGGTAAGGATGATCCTTCGTCAAAGTGTGCCAAGGTCTAGGATTTGCACAAATGGCATTTACCATGTCCATGAAACCACGAGCAGTGGTTGGGGGGTGGAAACGATGTTGCATTATATGTTTGAGGATGATGGGATGTTTTAAGACCCATTTATCAAACGTATTGGGTTTGAAGATTTCTTCCGTTCCTACCGCCATTTCATAATTATGAAGAATGGGGGAAATATAAGTGAAGGGGGCTTTAAACACATCACGCCATGCATTGGGTAGAGTTGAGAGATTGGGATGGAATTGACCACTGACACGATGCAAGTTGTAAAAACATAAGGCATGATCATGGGTATGAATTCGTTGGGCCAAATGTTCAAGGAAAAGTGGAATGACATTGATATATGTTCCTTGTGTGGTCCAGTTTTTAATGCGTACATCCCCCGCGGCTGGGGGTGTTTTCACAGTGATGGGGGTACTCGTACGATTACTGTAGTTTTTAAATGTTTTCATGAGATATTGTTGATTCTGCTGTTTCAAATGATTAATCCATACGCTGGGGGGTGTATCCAATTGCACACGTGCCCGTTCCCCGGTAAAATCCACGTAAGTAGGACTCATCTTGTCAGAGGCATGTGTATTAAAAAGAAGTGAGATATTATTCAAATAAAGAAGATAACTAGCAGGTTCCAACACTAAACGGGAGAGGTGAGGGAGAACACGTACCATAGGGGAATGTGGACCTCCACCGTTGGGTTTAAACGTTATATTATTGATTTGACGGGATGGAAGAAGAGGGTATTCTCTATAAAACAAACGTTCTAACTTGTCCAATTTCTTTCCTTTGACAATAGGTTGGTCATACATACAATCCAAAATACCAATAGGACTATCAATTTGATCTAACACCATTTGTCGAAATTGAGCAGGACCCCCTCCACGTCCAGAAGGGCCACGTTTTCCAACTGGACCCCGTTCCCCCGGCGGGCCAGGAGGTCCCCGTTCCCCCGGTGGGCCAGGAGGTCCTTGTTTTCCTGCAAATCCAGGGAGACCAGGTGGACCTTGAGACCCTTTCACACCTTGAGGTCCACGTACACCTTGAGACCCTTTCACACCTTGAGGTCCACGTACACCATGAGAGCCACGTTCTCCTTGAGGGCCACGTTCTCCTTGAGGGCCACGTTCTCCTTGAGGGCCACGTTCTCCTTGAGGGCCACGTTCTCCTTGAAGACCAGGTGTACCAGGAGCTCCTAACCCCCCTTGAGCACCTACTTCACCTTGTGGACCTCTTTCACCACGAGGACCTCTTTCACCACGAGGACCTCTTTCACCTCTTCACCTCTTTCACCTTTATCACCTTTATCACCTTTATCACCTTTATCACCATCTTTTCCATCTTTTCCATCTTTTCCATCTTTTCCATTTTGACCTGAACGATTTGTAGTCGTATCACGTTTTTCTATACCCCCTCTTTCTCCTTGAGGGCCCTGTGGTCCTCTTTCACCTTTATCACCTTTATCACCTTTCTCCCCTTTATCACCTTTATCACCTTTCTCCCCTTTATCACCTTTCTCCCCTTTATCACCTTTATCACCTTTATCACCTTTATCACCTTTATCACCTTTCTCCCCTTTATCACCTTTATCACCTTTATCACCTTTATCACCTTTGGGACCTTGTACACCATCTTTCCCATCCTTCCCATCAACTCCATCCTTCCCATCCTTCCCATCAACTCCATCCACCCCAGGGGGTCCTGGTGGACCGGTACGGAGTTCAATAGAAGAGCCTTGAGTAGGACGTTTCGCTTGGATTTTACGCTTCACCAGAATGGGAGGGGTGGTGGAAGATCCATGAGAAGATACACCTTTCCCAACTGAAAATGGGAGATCGGTAGGGATTGTCTTCAATGTATTTTGAATACTGATTTCTTTCACACCTACTTCCCATTTATCACCATGAGAGATAATTAGTCCAGGGGTTAATTCATTGGTGAAATTCGCTGCTGTATTGTTAGGGAAAAGTGTGGGTTGAGCATTACTAAATACATGGATGATGTACTGATCCTGATTCGTGTACATTATTGTATTCACAAACTCCTATATCCCATTACCTAAAGAGAAAGAACAAGAATTTATCAAAATGATGTTTATTGATCAGGTCGTGGGCGAAAATGAAGTTTTAAATAAGAACGTCCAAATTTCATGGGAATGTAATTCCCATCATCTCCACGAATTTGAACTTCAATTTGATCAATCACTTTACTACTGAGGGGGTAGTAATCCACCGATGGAATGTCAATGGCAATCATTTCACCAAAATGGGATTTGCGTTCAATTGGAACCATTTTTAATACACGTGCTTCCGTATCTCCAATGGAGGTTGCTGCCACAATATTACAGTAGATGATGATATTGTAGGTATTGGGGACAATGTCTATGGGGTAAGTGGTTTGATAATGGGAATGTGGACCGAAATAAGTACGTGATAAATTCAATTTGTACCCTAAACATTGTCCAAAATCAATATAGGTGTTTCGTCCTGTGTGAATGGAAAAGAAATGTTCATCTGTTAAACGTAATGTAATGTCAGTCCATTCCGTTAAGAATAATTGGATGTGATTAATTAATCCCGTAATGCTATATGCACCTTTAGGAATGGTTATGGTTTGAAATGGGGTGTAAAAGTTCATTCCTTCTGCACGCACAATACTATCATCCAAGGGTTTCATATCTGCACGATACATATGTAACAGAGGGCGGGTATTAAAATCCATTTGTAGACGCACCTTTTTCAACGTTTTCTTATCACGCGGACGAATGCGTAAAATGCTACCCTCTGTCAAATAGTACATGTTCCGCTGATAGGAATGTAGACCATGGGTAAGACACCCTTTGATACCCAAAGCGTTCACTCCATCTTGAGAATACCACCCTATTGCTTCCAAAGGGGGTTTTTGTTCCTCTATATAATCATGTATCCAGAATTCTCCAGGCTTAGTTGTGTATTTGGAGATGAATTTACTGATGAGATAATCAGACTGACGATATGCTTCCATCCCAAATAAATATTGTTGTAGATACTGATTCCCACTGGATCCTTCACTCCAATCCTTTGTATGAACTTTTTTAAAATAACGTTGCCCCTCTTCTTTCTGCCATGGATACTGGGTCTGTGGAATGGTGGTATAATCTGTATATGTGTCTGGTAAGGTATAATCCCACAAGGCATTGATATGAAGGACCATTCCATGTGTAAAAGATGATGGGTAGTTTGTCACATTCGCATATTCCATACTGTACTTGAATAGAGGGTCTGTTAATACACCCATGGTTAAAGTGGAGGTGGGTGGCATTTGAAATTCCAAACGATAGAAGATGGTGCTGGCACTGTATCGAATCCAAAACATGCGACTGTTGGGATTCCCTTTATTAATAGCATACACAAGAGATTGGAGTGTATAAATTCCTTTGGGAATGGTATAGATGATGGGGGATACTACATTGGGGTCTGTATGATAATAGGTGATGGAGAGAGGTTCTGAGAGATGGAATACATTCAAGGTTTCATACGGGTTATCCTCTTCATCCACCCATCCTTTCATCCGTTCCAATTGAGCCTTCATGTCTGATGGTGGACGTTGGAGAATATCTTTTACCAAATATAAGGGGGTGATGGGGATGGGTAGTGTAAAGTGGAACTCCTTATATTGAAGAATAGGGGCCGTTATTTCAATGTCTGGTAATGTTTTCCATACACGTTCCTTTGTCACCAATTGTTGACCTATATGTTTTTGCACTGTGGTCACTGTGTAGGTGCTACACGTGATTGGACGCATAGGTTGAAAACCATCCCGCTTCCAATACACAGACTGAGTTGATGTGAGAGGGGTATGGTACTGTCCTTTATCCAATATCTGTTCTTGTACATGACCTACCCCCAACCAACGAATCTTCCGGTAGGTTTGAATCGTTGCAGTCTCATCAATATAACTCGTATATAAACCTTCATTATAAGATTTGATGGATGGGGGTGGTGGAAACGTACCCTGCCACAATCCAGACAGTTCATTGATATTCAATCGTCTGGCAATTTGTGATGTATTTTCAAATTGAATGAAGATGGGGTAATAGTCATGGAGTGTATCATCGTCATCACTCCCCCAATTAACATGAATGGAAAGGGAGAGCCCTCCTTTACACACCTGTAAGGTGGCAATGTAAGGGTACGCCTTCATGATAGAAGTGGTATGGCGTGACCGGTAGGATACATTCTTCACAACAATGTGGAAACATTGATCTTTATAAAAGACACGGTCTATATATTGGGGTAGGGTGTAGAAACCACTAGGGATAGTAATTTCCTTTGTTACATAGAACCCCAGGATGGCGTAAAAACCCATCACAACACGTTCTTCTTTTTTAACATGAATGAGAAGGGAATCCCGTTCTACCAAGGTTTCAAGATCTTTTCTCCATTGACTCTTTAATTCTTCATCCTTCAATGCATTATACTGTGTGATAATTGAGGTAAGGTGGGTAATGTAGTCGGGAAGGGGGCGAATACGACGGAAATCAAAATGGGTAAACAACCGATACTTGTATTGGATAGATGTTGGGATGGTGATGGAACCGCGTTCGTACACAATATCCTGGTTTGATGCAAGTGTATTAGAGGATGAGGTTTTGGGGGTAAATAACGTGCGTGTCATTTTCACCAAGGCTGCACGATCTTTACTCGCTTGGACTGTACTGGTATTGTAGGTGTGTACTGCATCATTACGCAGGATAGGTGGAAGTTTTGTTTTTAAGGTATCAGAATATAGTTTGTTGTGTAATCTATTCGTCGGTTGATTTGAAGGTTGTTTGTCTTTAGGGAAATAATGGAGGATGGTTTTATAACGGGTAGCTACCATTTCACCATCTTTTGGAGTGAATTGAGTATCACGTCGTAAATTGAACCATGTAGTAAATGGGAGCTTATTCCCCAACACTTTTTGAAGATGTTGTAGAGTGGTGATGAGGTGTCGCAAGTAGGCCAGTTTGATATTATAAGTATACTGCACCTGTTGGGCTTTGTCTGTAATGATGGTACCTACCACCATACCTGTGATTATATGACCACCACTTATTCCTTTCTTCACTGGACGTGTGATCAAATCAGATGGGAGGGAAATATCCAATGTCTTGGCCAAATCCACCACGATATTATACTCCTTGTCATAAAGCTTGATCAATTTATTGATATCATCATAAATAGGAGATTTTCCATATTGTGCACCAGGCATTCGTAAATAGATTGGGAGGAATGGTGTTTCCAGAGGGTGGCATCCATATAGATTGATGGGGGTGGTGACTTCCACATGGGTCTGATGACACATACTGGTGAGGAGTTGATAATCTATCGCCACGAGGGCTGTATTCTGTATAGGTTGTATTTGAAATTGGATTTCATCCTCTGTATGCATTATAAGTTTACCCACCCCGACCATTCCAACCATTGGAGGAGATCTTCCAGAGGCATGTCCTGTTGTGCATACTCTCGGTGATAGTGTTTGAGGAAGGTGCAGCGATGGAGGGGGATGACTTTAAACCAATAATCTGTATATGAACCGACCGTATGATTGATAAACTGTTTATAATGTGTAGATACACGGGTTTGAATAAAGGTGGATTGATTTGGGGAGAGATGGTAGACACATTGGTTTAAAAAGAAAGACATGGCCAATGCTGGAGAAAATACAAGAACGTAATGGAAAGTGGTATACTCCTTCACTTGATACATGGACACAGGTACCACTTCTATATGATACACATCACGTTCTGTAAATCCATCTCCACCCATGTACAGAATGGAGCGGCTGGTGTTGATAGTCATCATTTGGGTTTGGACACGGTTCAAATATTGTTGTAAGGCGTCAATCGGTGCCATCTCCAGCCATTGTGCGTTGGACTCGTAAATGATGTGCTGTGTGACTTTGTCCGTTCCCTCCATCGTATAATAGGGGAGAAACGTGTTCAAGGTTGATTTATGTCCCACATCTGACGTCTTACCCACTGTGATGGTGCATGGCTCCGTCACTGTATCAATAGTGTTCACATACCCAAAAGCAGACACACCTACTTCCCATTGTTCATGCAACGGTAGTTGAAAAGGTAGGTTGTAATTGGTAAAATAATGATTTGCTTTATTGTCAAAGGCATCATTCCTAACATTGCTGAGTAGGAGTAATGAAAAGTCAGACTTCTTCTCCCCCATCACTCCTTACTTGCTCAATACTGGCGATGGTTACCTAGAGGTTGGATATCACTGTCCTTCACCCATGAGTTCATAGAGGATGGATAACCTTGCCAGTGCACGAGATGTTCCCGTTGACCATTACGTGTACGTGTACGTAGAACTTGATCCACTTGATAGATTTCCTCATCCCGTCGCACTACTTGTAATTCCTGTGCATAAAATGCACCACGAATGGGTTCCCCTGCTAAATCCACGAGAGAGTACATACGTGTCCCATAGGGATCTTTCCGTATACTTTGAATACGAAACTCTTCCGTTGACCAATTCGCTTCATACCCCCGCCCAAACGTTCCTTTATCACGAGAAATACGGACTCGTGCCCCCACTTTGAGGCTATTGTGTGGACGTTGGGGACGTTTCAATTGGGGATAGTTTTGTCGAGCCCGTTTCTGTTGATGTTGAAGGATTGTACCAATATCCTGTGATGTGACTTCATTGGGGATTTTCTGGGTTGTGGAATGACGTGTGTTATTATACGCCATCATCACGTCTGGGAGGTAATCAATCCAATTCTGGGCATTGGTGGCTGTGAAAATACGTTCTAATTTATCTTTAATGGTACGATTCAAACGTTCCACATGTGCACATTTATAAGGGCTATAAATAGAGAAATGTTCAATATTCTCCTTCTTCAATACTTTATCCACCTTGGTATTATAAAATTCACGACCTTGATCCGTTTGGAGACGTTGTGGGGGAGGGATAGTTTTAAACACCTTCTCCAGAATTCCCGCCACTTCCTCTGCACTTTTCGTTTTCAAAGGGAACGCCCATGCTTTGCGGGAGAAAATATCCATGAGCATGAGGATGTATTTATACTGGCGGTTAGAGGCGGCATACTTCTGATAGTCCACAATATCCGCTTGGAACTGGATGCGTGGGCCACTCACGCGATACGGATGTAGAGGGCGGATACGGTTCCGCTTCTGTCGATGAAGTGTATATGTTGGCTGGGATTGAAGCCAATGACGGACACGTGTGGGGCTCAGGCCGGATGCAGCAGCTAAAGCAGCGACGGAACCGTACCCAGCAGGATGCTTGCTGTCGTAGTAGATGGCTTTTAACCTTTCTTCCGCCATCACAACTATCCTTAGGTACAGGTCTACTTGGTATAATATGACTCACATTATGATGGGCACAACAATTCATGGTGAATTGGACATGAGTTTCTCCATCCTCATCTGGCATCGCCGTTGTACAGGAGGTGCACAAACGTTGAAAGAGTTGAGCTGTCATCTTGAGCACACGTTTCCATCCATAGTCTACGTATAATGATCATACATCGCTTGTAGGGGGGAGCGTCTACGTGAAGAGTGCCCCGTCACATCTTTAACAACCCTACGCCTAGGGCGTGTATTTTCTTTATCAGCCTCACGCATGCGCGTACGTGTTGCGCGTGTACGTCCACGTGTTGCACCACGATCAACCCCAGAGGTTGTAGGAGGGGGTGTAGCAGGAGGGGGTATGGTTGTTGGAGTGACATGCTCATCACTGTTCTTGCGGTCAGATTTAACCCCCTCTATATGTGGTCGAGGGAGGGGGGTTAAGGCCGTATTCATACCAAATAGTTTATTACGCAATTGCTGGAAGTGGATTAGTTTGGCGTGCCATGCACGGATCGTTTCCATGCTGGGTTTTGAGCGAATAATGTCCCGCGCCACTTCTCTTGCATACTGAGGGTAGGGGTGAACCATATCATCTATTTTCTCATTTTCCAACGTATGTTGAAGTAACGCTGTTTGAGGATTGGGGGTAACCCCTCCCGTTTGTCCCCCTGCCTGTTTCTCTTCACATGCTCTGTACATGGCAGGGGTCACAACCATCATTTTACTGAAATCCATCTTGTTTCGGTGGGGGTGTTTCGTTAACTTAAATACAATCATGGGGGTTCAAATAATTTTGTACGTAAACGGTATTCCATCGGTGTGGTGGTCGTAAAGTCAACAAACAAGTAGGCGTAGCTACCATACTCTCGCATCAAAGTGGCGAGAATATCATGGATAACATGGGTATTTCCTGCTGGGAGCATGCGGGATAGGAATTGACTCGTCTGCTGCTGGTTGCGTGGATTGGGGAAAAGGACCATATAGTGGACATTATTATTACGCATCCGCTGCTCCTTATCTCCATACAGATATTGGGTAATTTGAATGGCAAAGAAGCCTTTATGATGAGAACCACGTAGAAAAAGGGTGGTGATTACTTCATGTTTCGCACTCTCCTGTTGCAGATCATCCAAAATCACAATATCATTCTGTCCCAATTGATCTAAATCATCGTGCGTAGGGACCCCCAATTTCATCTGAATGTCCAATTCCTTTAATTTATCATGAAAAGGACTCTCTATCCCATAAAACCACCATATTTTACGGATGGGGTGTTTAAATAACCCATCTTTATGTTTCAGTAAATTTAAGACAAAGGTGGATTTCCCTGATTTACTCGGTCCACACACAATCATAGAAGAGTCATTTTCCAGACGAAAGTCCATGTTTTAAAACAATAAGTCCATGAATCATACTTTATTACGTAAACACAAAAACAATTACATTTCACTATATTCAGGAATCAGTGTAATGTCAATGTCAAAGGCAAGCCAGTCAATCACACCATTCTTTATATAAATGGGATACTCATCTGTGGTCACGCGTTCTCGGAGTTCTGCATATTGATTTGGACAAATATCTGCAATAGGATGGATATTGAAGCGATGGATTTGTTGATGCCAATCCGCTCCTTTCAATGATGCGAGACGTTTCATGGCACTAAGAACAAAAGCGCGGTACAAAGGTTTGAAACGTATATCATAACTACCCACTCCTTTGTCACCATCCACTTCTATTCCATGTAATCCTTTTAAACCATGGCGTAAGATTTCCATTACATCTTGAATCCGCTTCTTCATATGACATACGGCATGTGCAGCGTAAATTGTAGGGGTTAATGTTTTGAGTGCATCACTGAAATGTTCATTACGGAAGCAATCACTTTCCAAACGTTGAAGTAATGGAAGAAGTTTCACTTGTACATGAGATGAGGCAAGGTATGTATTCACATCGTCATACAACTGTTTATCCGTATAATTAGGGGGGTGAGGTATATCTGTATCCGTATATAAATAAGCACAAACATTGTACACCTTTTGGTACACTTTATGGTTTGCTTCCAAACGTCGCAAGACTTGTTGCATTCCACGTACTATAAAATACTCTTCAATCATATCACAATGTCGTCCTTCTTTCTTACCATTTTGTATCCAATCCCCTGAACTCGCCTTCAACATCTCATAAAATCGTTTGAGATACATGTCCCGTACCGTCACATTTTCTACCACACGTCCTTGATATTGACGTAGCATATAAAGTTCCTCCACGATTTGTTTGAGGATTTGAATATAGACGAGACGGTTCATTTCACAACGCTCCTCTTCCATTTCATCTTCATTGGTGGGCTGAGCTCTTGCAAAATTACTGTATTTTTTCAATAATTCCATTAATTGGTTTAGTATATGTTTCAAGCTGTGGATAGGAGATTTCTCATAAATGGGTCGCACATCTTTATCAATAAATGAATGGTCCATGTCAATGTCTTTTGCAGGGGTTATAAATGTGTATAGACACAGTAATTGCTTATCCACATCAGCTATTACATTTTCCATATGCTCCTTTTTCCAATCTTGTGCTTGTTTAATATCAACCTTTAAGCGTTTCTTCCGTTTTATGGGTTTTACAGTGAGGGTTTGTGGGGGTGATGTTGGAGGTGTTTGTGGTAAAGTATTCTCAACCTTATCCACTAAAGCACATATTTCCTCTTCTTCCACTTCTGTCATCTGTTCCATGGCTTCAATATGATGGTGATACAGTACTTGTTTCACACTGCAACAAAGTCGGAACCGTTGTTTCTCATCATCACGATAAACACCTGTGATTTGGAATGTACAGCTGAGACGAATTACACTCCCCTTCTCCTTGTATGTTCCATCCATATGCGTCAACGTTTCCCAAATCTTATTTAAGGCATACAAAGACTTCAATTCAAACTGTCGTTCCCCCATGGTGAAGATGGGTGTTGGTGATGAATGGGGTGGACGACATAATTTGACATAGATCCCCTTATTCGCTTCCGCTGTCACACCATCACGCACAATGGTATCCATATGATAATGTGGCCAGGAACTTTGTCCAATCAATTGACCCATTAATTGTTCCAATAACACCAAGTCTTCTGCCACTTGATTGGAAAGACGGATACGTGTATTGAACACACCTTCTGCATACTCATTCTGCTTCGTCAATCCATACCACATAGAACTCCCACTGTTGAAAAGTAATCGCGCTTCGAGTGCTTTATCCTCCCAGTGGGTAAATTCACGCGGCCAACAATCATAATTCTCCACTCGAATTGCATGAAAATTAGGAATATCAGCGCTGGGATTTGCTAATTTCACCATGGCAATAGGAAGATGTCGTAGATTGGTATATGGTCGCTTTGACCACTCTACTCTCCGTGTTGCATGGAGGGTGCTGTTGAAGAACCCCTTTACAGTGTCATTGACCACAGTGGGTAAGCGTCGTCGTTGCGGCTTTGTTTTCTTTACATCTCCAGCCTGAATTTTGGCTGGAGGTGCTACTTCATCGTCCAAGATGATAACACGTTTACGTCCTTCCGAACTCATGTTTGTCTCTACACTGATTCCACATCCTTTATATAATGTTTAAACAGGTGACTGTTGTGCATTCAGTCCTATACCATACACCGTTCCCACAAGTCGTCTACGGTGCTTGACTATTTTTCTACCACATAGTCCCATATTCATTACAAAGATGATGATGATGATAATTTGCACAATAGCGGTAATCCACGTGTCTGGAGCGTCAATAGTAGGTAGTTTGCAGCTACAGGGAGAACATGGCATACAATCTGTTGTATTCCATGTACGATGATGATAGAGATGTTGAATTGTGGGCGACATGTCACAACACTGATAGTGAAGTAAATATTCTTCTCCTTATATAGTCGTCTCATCATGATTTACTTGAATATCTGTCAAATCAAAATTGGTTGGATCATCATGAAACGCTATGCCATAGGCTTGTGCAAATGGCATTTGTTTTTGTTGAAATCGACGTTTCTTTTTCAGAAAACTGTAATAATCAATAGGGGGTCGTACAAATTTGCGTAGAATTGGACCATACACTTTAAAGAATTCCTGCTGCACAGGTGTGAGTTTTTTATTTCCACCACCTTTTTGCATCTTCTCCATCAGTTTTCGTAAATCTTCCACATATGCTTTGGGTAATTGGTTGATTCGATGATTAATTGTACGTTTGAAACAGCCTACCCCCTTCTTCAAATGACCCAATGTATCTTTAAACACTGTTTGTCGTTCTATACACCGTTGACACATGTTTGCTACATTGTGAAAAAATCCCCACATTTACTTAGTTGAATTCACGAATAAAGCGTAGCATATTTTCACGTTGAGCTACTTGATTAGCATTTTCATGAACCATGTGTGCAATAAAGCGCTCTTTTGTATCCAACATCTGTAACAGACGCTCCATTGTTGTATCGGTGTATACACCATTCCCATCCCCTCGATCAGGGTGTTGTACTACCGTTTGAAATCGCTGTTCTAGTTGGTGGAGTACACGTCGTCGGTTTTCTAAACGCTGCTCTTGTAATGTAATAGAATCATGAAGTAAATTCACAATAACTGAATTTTTAAGTGCATTTAACTCGGTGATGTATTGTTGCCCATTCTCAAGTATCGGTGGATGTACTTCATACTGATGAGGATCTGTTAGAGGGCTTGTCCCTTGATTTTGTCTCGGAATAGGTAGAGGGCTTGTCCCTTGATCATGTCTCGGAATAGGTAGAGGGTTTGTCCCTTGATCATGTCTTGGAATAGGTAGAGGATTTGTCCCTTGATCTCGTCTTGGAATGGGTAGAGGGTTTGTCCCTTGATCATGTCTGAAAATCATAGGGGGAGGAGGTGATGTACCAATATGTCGATTATTTGCCACTTGATTATAACTATCAATATAGGCATTCTCAATCTCTGTTCTCATTGGATTCGGTAGAGCACTATGAAGTAATGTGGGTTGTATAAGAGGTTCTGGAATATCCCCTACCTGTAACGGTGCCAAATCTTCCCCCTGTAATTCTCGCAATTCATCAATCCATGGTCTCTCATCCACTACTTGTGGTATTTCATCTTTAAAATGATCTGGTAAATTCGGTTGTGGTGAATATGGGGACAGTAAATCCGAATAGGCTACATCCCCCTCCTCTGCCATCGCTCTTTCCATCACATCCATAGGAAGCTGTTGTTGAATCATTGTATAACGGTCCACTCCATCATCTGGCATACCTTCCACCAATGCACGTAAGGCTTCATCTGCATCAAATTCTGGGGCTGGTGTTGGTACTGGGGCTGGTGTTGGTACTGGGGCTGGTGTTGGTACTGGGGCTGGTGTTGGTACTGGGGCTGGTACTGGTACTGGGGCTGGTACTGGGGCTGGGTTGTCATGGTCACTTGCATCCAAATCTACATTATGATTGGTTGTATTAAGTGTCTTAAACATTCGTTTGATTTGCATACGTTGTTCTGTATTTAATCGCTCCCCTTGACATACATGATTGAGATGTTGTCTCACAAATCTATCTAATCGTGCTTTACCAGCATCTTGTGGTAGAACTTTCATACACTTGTAACATACATATTTAAAGCGATCCGTCACATTACGTGCATGGGATATTGCAATTGCATTGGGTTTATTCTTATGTCTGCGACGTAAATGTTCATTCATGCGATGTGTACGAAATGGAAGTCTACAGAATGTACATAATGACATTTTCATACATCGTCTCGCCCGCCTCTCCGGACTTTCCACTTCACCACCTTCCATCTCAATCATATTGACGTCATCATTCTAACGTCATCATTTTACGTAAAGTCATATCTTCGCCCCCATGACTGCACTCTTCTCATCCTCTTCTTATGTTGTTCATCATATCGCCCCCAATACCGTCTTCCACGACATACACTCTTTCGTTGACCTCGTTTGTTACGTATCACGCTGGGTTTGGTTGTTACCATTACGATTTCTCACCTTTTCTTCATTCATGTTACTTAATGAAGTTGTTACTTCCTCTAACTCTTGGACAGCTGCTTGCCACCTCATACCATTATGTCTCCTTATAATTATCTCCCGTATTCTTTTCAAGACTTGTAAGATAATCGTAAGGACCACAAGGATCATGTTGAGTTAGACAGAGAAACAAAAAGGAACTAATCATAAGAAAAATCATTATCCCTCCATACACCATTCCCTCATCTACTTAAAACATCATTGTCATATAACATTCCATATATTTTACACAGATTTTGATTTACATGTAGTGGTGTTAGACCAAGCCATATCATGGAGTTTATGCCATGGTTGACGGTTTACAAATACTGTTTTTCCTGTAAAGGATTCACAATTGTCTTTTGAAATACCAAAGTAATATAACACAATTTCAACACAATCTGCTAAAGAGCAGTGATATCCATGTGCCCATCTATAACGTTGACATTCTGTATTACTCGATTTCTTCGGTTTTTTATAAAGGTAATGGGTTTGTTTAGGACATACCATCTTTGAACATCCAATAGGTATTTCTTCATCCCGCACTTTTACCGCTGCTAAATGGCTTGGTTCCTTTACACGTTGATTCCATTGTTTCAAAAACACATCTATCACATGAAATCTGTTCAAGATCACAGGCTTTAAGAAATTGAACTCCGCTGTTGATGGACCAGCCATCAGAATATCATATACAGGTCCATGTCGTTGTTCATTAATATGTATGAATTTTTTTAATAATGCTTGTGCATCTTCATAGCATAATCCTTCATTCATTCGTATCTCTTTACCAATTCCATGAATATATCTCACATCAAATCGTTCATTGTAATAACACAATCCGGAGGATGTAATTGGTAATCCAGAAACCGTGTCCGTTACAGAGGGTTGAATCAATACATGAAACGTCTCCACAAATAATATACCCCATGCACGTTCTTGTATCCATAAACACGTCACCTCTGCCAAATCCGTATCTCCTTCCGTATCCACCACCAGATAATTGAGGATCACATCACCTAATGGGTGCGTCATTGTCATAAATTTACACTCTTGTCCACACCTTCAACTTATATATCTTTGCTATTGTGCATTAACATAGTTTATGCACGGAAGACAACAACCGTTTGATGTATATCCATAGAACACCATGGGCATTGTAGCAACCAATTTGTTTCATAACATTCTTTACACACTATACAATGTCCACATGGAATAAATAATATTAACAACTCACTTATACGACACATAATACATCGTATTTCTTGAAGTAATGTACGTGTCTCCTTTTCCAATCGTACTCTTTCCTCACGTGCCTCAATGGATGGGTACATGGTTACAGTCTCACCCATCTTACACGTAATAGATCCAAATGTTACCTTCTTCACTTTTTTAACTGGAATCCCTTCTTCATAATCCAATAAACGTTCTATTAATGCACTTGCACTAATCTTCTCTTCACAATGTGTTACAATTTTAATCACTTCTTCTGAATACCCCAATTCTAATGCCACACACCACGCTGTTGGTAAAGACATCCTTCTGATAAATCTTTGAAACCCTCCCCTTATATAGAGAAAGAAAAACACATGCTTTGTTCTGTATGTTTATTTTACACAACAACAAGTACTTTTTCATCATCATCGTCATTATCATCACAGTCATTATCATCACCATCATCACCATCATCTTCATCATCTGAGTCATATTCTGTATCATTGTTTACAGTATGTCTACTTTGCATAATGTACTGTATTTCCAATTCCATTTTACGCTTTTCCATATAACGCATGTAGTTAGCACGTACACGATACATAGTCCGAAAGTAGAAAGCATAACCATCATCATATATTTTCAACCGTTGTGTTGGTGTACACGCATTTTGATACAAATGAATTGTTATATACGTTTGAATACGTATAGGAATAGGGGTGTTTGGATGGGATTCACTGATTCGATGTCTTTGTACATTAACACGTACTCGATGAGGAAAATAGAAACTTTGAATCATGTCTCTAAACGCATCAGATTGTACTATCTCCAATTCTGTGTTCCATATTTTCCATTTCTCATCGGGGGTTCCAAATGGTAAATCCAAAAGTTCAAAATCATCATGCTTCGTCTGTTCCTTCATCCGTTTGGCCCGCTTCTTGAGTCGATGGAAAGGGAGAGGGTTATTTACACTCATTTCTCCAGCCATCTCTTCCTCATCCATTCTCTCTCTACCTTCATCCTCGCTAAGGTGGTGTACAATCTCCTCTCCTCGTCGTTTCAAACCTCGTCGTTTGTTCACTTGATTGGCACACACAATCGCGTCAGATAATCGAATCACATCCATCGGTGTATATGGGCGTAATGAGGTACTATGAATAATCAAACTTGGATACTTCATTCCAAACACAGTCTTTACACTCTTGTCCTTGAAGTAGGATAGATTTGGACCTCTGTATGGATTCAATGGATCCGGTACCAAATACGCCCCCATATCTGACGTATGCATTCGTACTGCTCCTTTAAAGGAAGATAGATAACGAGTTGCCATTTCTTGTTCATTCAAGATACATTCACCACTCTGTCTATCCTTCATAATAATCGCGTCACTGTCCATTGTCATTGTATAACTACATGTTGGAGGAGATTTCCAGCACCGTTGCACTCCTTCTCTAATACTCTGCTTCTCAACCATCTCTCGCAGCGTCTGTTCCATAACTACAATCAATCATGATCTGTACGACTTATATAGGGTTTTGGCTGATTCATCTCATACACTGTATATTGTAAATGGCCTTTTACATCGCCCACGTGTCTAGGTTGTAATTCTCGTTGTGCTTGACGGTAAACACTCTCCGACACAGTCATTGTACATCGTGTCTCTCCTTCTAATGCATTATCCAACACCTGATAAACTTCCTCCATAGTAGTTTTTACACCTCCCACGGGGAAAAGGGATTGAAAATAATCTTCAGACATATCACTCCACTCCATTATAGCAGTCCTCTATCATTCTTCATTACTTAAATTCACTTTCTCGCTCTTAATGCTCTCATCTTTGCATCTCTAATCGCCCGATTCGTTCCATTAAAAAATCCCATCATTTTAACCATTGTAGATGGGAGCATAAATTGAAACACTCCACCACGCTGGTAACGGCGTCGACGTCGTCTTCTACGATACGGCATATTTATCTACTACATTCATGTCTTCCTCTACTTATAATCATCGACGTCTATAACGTCTATAACGTCTATAACGGCGTCCACCTCCAGAAATTTTATCAATCACTTTCTTCGCCGCCATACCCCCAGCTGTTGCTGCTGCTGTTACTGCTGCAGCTTTCCCAGCCGAGGCTAATATAGGGAGAATTGGGGCTAAAAAAGGGAGAACCCCACCTCGTTGTCGTGGTTTTCCACGGTACACTCTCATCCCACCTCGATGTCGTCGTCTACCACGGTACACCATAGTGATTATCTAACACGAAAAACACTGTCCCTTTACTTAGAACGATTTAAGAATGCATTTACAAGTCCATATCCAGCTTTGTCTGCTGTACGTTTAGCCATTGCATTACCAACCACTTTCATAAGCAATGGGAAAATCATACCCCCTCTCTGACGTCGTATAAAACCACCTCTCTGTCGTCTTCGTCTTCGTCTTCGTCTTTGTGGCATTATGTCTTTAACCTATTACCTACTCCATCAAACTCTATACTTATAATCATCCCATACCCTTTCTTCATCTTTGTGGCATTATGTCTTTAACCTATTCTATCATACTCTACTTATAATCATCCCATACCCCTTCATTCAAAATAAACAACGCTTACCATGTAAGTTTATTGAAACACAAAGTAAATCATTGAAAAAACACAAAGTAAATCATTGAAAAACACTGTCCATATCAATGACATGCATCAACGCTTCGTCCACCAAATCCACCTCACGTCTTACATTCAATCCCGATGACGGGTGTCCATAAAACCGTCGCTGTGGTAATTGGGGGATAAAGTGACGTAATCCTAATGGGATTACTGGCGATCCAGCCCTCGAATTAGGAGGATTATTCTCCTTCTCCTTCTCGTTTTCATACGTCACCCACTCTTCATCAGTCATCTCACTGAAATTTGTGCGAATTGATGACGGTGAATTCAAAAATCTGTCGAGTTGCGTGATGTCTGGTGACGCTCTCGGAGTTGGGGTAGGCGTCACCAACTCTGGAAGTGATTCCTCCGCCAATTCACTTAGATCGGGCCACGATCCCCATCCAGATGGAAGATCAGTTGGCCAGTCTTCCGCGTCAGTCTCTGGCACCAACACTTCGGGAATGGTAATCCGTAAAGGTTGAATCAATGTGATGTCAGGCATGTTCACTTGCACAAGTCAAAAATATGAAGTAAATGATTTCAATAGTCGTTTATATACCATTTTAGGGGGATCGGGTCCTCTAAAAGGTATCGGGTCCTCTAAAAGGTATCGGGTCCTCTATCGGGCCCCTTCCATAATCCTTCTCTCCAATAATTTGACTGTCGTTGATGACTCACTATCGTAGCTTTAAGCACAAAATCACACGTGTCCTCACACTCTCTTATCTTCTCTGGATTCTTCGTTTTATAGGCTCTTCTCTTGTATCTCTCAATCATTTGCTTGATGGTCTTCATCTCCTCACGCTGTCTTACTCTCAACTCCTCTCTTGTTTCTACCATGATTGTGATTGTGATTATGATTATGACACTCATTTCATCCACTCTTATATACATCTCTCAAAGGACCCGATCCCTTCACAGGTCCCCTTCAGGGGACCCTGAAATCACCTCGTTTGTCCACCCGTCCATTCAATGTCAGTCAATGCACCAGTATGAATAATCTGCACCCATACCTTCTTCTCAAAATCCAAACGAAATCGTCGTGTCAGTTTCGGTCGTTTATACACTTCTGGAGTATGTCCATATACTTTTGACGTAGCCTCTGCCAAACTCCCATCTTCACACCTTCTACCAGGAGCACGTCGAATACATGTTTCTGTAGAATTCCATGATATAAGCACATCCCCTTCATACATTGGAATGTAATCACGTTCAAAATAAAGACAGTCTTTCGGTTTCTCCACCGTTGTTGTAATCGGATCATGATATGTCGGTGTTACTTCAAAATAGAATGTGTCAATATACGTTGGAATTATTTCATTTTCCAATTGTATCTTACGGCGTGATATCACTACACAGTTCTTTGTCTCTGAAATTATCTTGTCTCCATGAAATAATGGAATGGTACGGTGATATTGCCAAAATTTACCCTTCCAATGACGTATAGGATAACGCACCTCACACTCTGGAATCTCACTCATGATGATTATATTCCAATCTATTTTCACTTAACCCTATTTATACCCCATATCTCTTCTTATACTACCATCTACTCTTCCTTATAGTATAACTCAATGAAAATGATCACATGTATAATGTATGTTTATTCAATATACAAATTCATTCACAAAAGTGTCATTAAATGTTCACTTATTTCATTAAAGGACTTATAATCACCTCTCTCTTCATCAATGTCTCTGTAGAATGCACTCGCAATAACACGTATCCATGCTCCACCAGTCTCATCTAGACGAAATCGTTGCGTCTCATAAGGTGGGTCCATGATTGGCTCCGGATGATTTATAACAAGCACGCACGCCTCCATCCACCTTCCATCATCCACCCATCCTGGTGCACGACGTACAATCGTTCTTGTAGGGGTGTATGCTAAAATTATATCCCCTTCATACATGGGAATATCACCTCGTTCCATGTAGAGTGACTCCCCAGGTGGGTCATTCGTACTTCTAAACACTTGATACACAGGCGATTTTGTAAAATAAAATGTGTCAATCGTTGTTGGATATACATGAGTCTCTGTCCGTACCACAGCCCGCTTGACCACCACACGTGATATCTTATCTGACAGGATCACATCCCCAGCGAAAAGGGGAATATCTCGATACACCATTGCAGGTACTCGATCTCGAAGCAATGGGAAGAATATATTCGATGTTGATGCTGACGTTGTAGATATCGTTACTTCACCGGCTACTGCCATATTGTATCTGAGTAGTCTTCTTCAGCGGTATAATTCATCTACATTCAAACTCCTTCTTATATATATATTCTCTGAAGGGACCTGAACCCTACGGGGGACCTGACTTAGTGTCATAGTAGAATTCAAATCTACAGTACTATAGTTTTTTCGCGCCACGGGTCCCCTGGTTGGTAACGGGACCCGTGACCTTGGACACGGTCCCGTTGCTAAGCAACCAGGGGACCCGTGGCGCGAAAAAACTATAGTACTGTAGATTTGAATTCTACTATGACACTAAGTCACACTACTAACTACCGTTGCGATTCTGTCGATCAACTGAAGCTTCCAGAATTTATATATTTCCTGACAAGAAGTGTTTTTCATTGACTTTTCGCTATTGGGGAGAAAGAAATCACTCTAAAAAATATGGTCTAACAATTTATTGTACAAAATATGCCGGTCAAAAAACCAGCTTTGCCAACCAAACAAATGGTGCAAATTTAGCCTACTATTTGAGATGTGCCAATATGTGACACGAACAGTACCGCGGTGGAGATCTGCACCGCTTTGTTATGGTTGGGACAGCTGTCCTTTGAACTTCATACAGCTTAACAACAGGGTCAACCCGGCCTAGAAAAGCAGTGGAACATCGATTGCTGACACACACAATGACAGCCAATAGCAACCAACTTTACATCGCGGAATGTAGTGATTCTTTATGAGCATAATCTGTATCACTATAGTAAACATATTGTGCTCTTCAAGCGGACGATATGCCTTGATGCATTACACATTCACTAATTGTGCTGATTTTCATTATTAGTAAGCATTTTATTACGGATTTCTGATGACGTTTTAAAGAATCCTACATTCATGAGCACGTGGTCAAAATAATGTGTAACATATCCTTCAATGATCAATCGGCTATAAGCGAGATGATCAGTTAAAACAAAACGATTGCATTTACAAATGAAAAATATATTACAAGTAAATCTTCAATTTTCATAATTTTGCATTTTTCAATAGAAAATTCTGTGATTCTTACGTACAAATTCGTGTGTATATACATGCTTCATTTCAGGTAAAGATTTTACATACAAATCTAACAACCATAAGTGACACAGTTAGTAGATTTGAGATTTTAATTGTGTTCAATGTTGTACAAAATGCGGTAAAATACAAAAACAAGGAATGTCAACAAGACTCACATGTGACTCAAAAAGATTCATGTTGATACAATTTCATTTGTGCAATGTTTGCGAGAATATAGACAAATTTCATAACATTCCCACATTTCAAGAAAACTAAGGTAACATTTTTACAGAAAGGATAACATGTATATCATTCATAACTCATTTTTTTCATTTGTGTGAGCATGGGTTTAAAATCATAAATAAATATCTTTGCAATGTAGAAGAATCCACCACTAACACGATACTGAAAAACTCTGTTAATTAAAAATGATCTCTGCTTTGCAGCGACGTTGCTCAGATACATCTCTCGACAATAACATTGAAGAGGTTTGTTCCTCTCTATCAAATGGCCTATCCCCCAAAATGATAATCATCGAGCATTTTATAATCTTCCAACACTTTACAAAAGCTGCACAGAGAAATTGGCGAGTCATCAATGACCAACCAACTCAGTGCCTCTATTTGAAATTCTATATTTGTCTTCGGCGGCGAAAGGAGAAGATCAATACATTTTTTGGAAAATGCATATTTGTAGTAGCTGAAGTGGGATGTCAGTTAATGATATCAATCAATTCTGAAGGTATCTAGCTAATTCTGGAATCGACCGAGAAAAGGTAATTCTGCAATTATCCACGGAATTCCAGCATTAATTGAGAAACTCAGTAAATATTGAAATTAGCTAGTCAAGCAATGCGCTTTTGAAGTCTGCATGCAGGCAGGAAGGAATAATAAATATTCCAAATGAGCTTTTCTCAGCAGATATCCTCAACTGGATAAATTCTGGCATCTGCCGGTATCCCATTTTAACTGAAACATCTGCCTTTTAAAAAAAATATAACCAAGTCCTAACGTCGGCAGGAGACAAATTTCTTATTTCCGTTCAGCTTCTAAATACAACTAATCAGACCCCTATCTTTGCTGAAAAATATGATTGTGAGCTGTAAAGCGAATAGACAATTGGAGACGATAGTTTGGCCAGGAAGTTGTGGATAAAATAAAAGCGCCACGCTCGGCAAGATTTGAAAGATTCAGAAACCCCGACATCTTTCATCGAAATACACATCGAAATATCTTTCCTCATTATCAATGATTTAAAGAATTTGATCTATTTCCTTAATAACACAAATAGCAATATATACATATAAAGTAGACTCAGAGGCGTCAATTGCACTATGAGACATTCATGGAAATATGGAATAGAGAGAATATTTGCTGCTTGACGAAACCATCGTATCGATAGAAATACGAGTACAAGCACTGATCACTAATGCAATTCATTGCTCACTAGTAGTGATTATCATTTACCCGACCAGCTCATCATGTATTTCAGCAAAACATTTCATTCAAAAGGCTATATCTTCACGTCAAATCCTGAAAAATTAACATCTATAACAATTCAAATACTATGATTATATCTACATCTATATACATATGTTGAGCATCAAATGCTGCAAAATGACTATAAAAATACTGTGGTTTTCTTTTCAGAAATTATCAACAAAATTATCTAACAATCACCATTAAAAACTCTTTAAACACAAGATACAATTTACAAGCACTTATGAGATCAAAAAAGCTGAAGAGCACCGGAAAATCCTAAATTGTACAATGTACACGTTTAAGTGCGAAATACTAAAAAGGTCGATGGCAGACTGTTACGAGGCAATCCTAGAGCAAATACCTATTGTGACGAATCAGTGAGTATCTCCACTACGCATGGCATTGCTGGAATATGTCCGGTACCGATTTTGCAAAGTTTCTTGATAAGCAGCACGGATCAAAGGATCCGATAGAATTTCATCGCAAGAGGGACGCATTGAAGGATCCGAACACAACAGCCTTTTAATCATGACAGCCTAAAATGGAAATTCAGATTCATTCAGATCATAATATTTCAAAAATGAACATGATTGTTAGTGAACACTTAAAGGCATTGGATCCTACAGGGCAATAAAAGTTTAACTTCATACGCATGTACAAGCATGTCACGAATGGAAATCGTTCGCTTGATATTCTCATCAAAATTGCATTTCACATTTACACGATTGCTAGATTCTTGGCGAAATATCATTTATACACTTAATGAGCGTAATTGTACGTAAGAAGCATTATATACTATGCACAGCGATATATTAATTTGCGTGTGGGCTACTCTAGAACGGACATAATAATATACCAACCATTGTATGCAATGATAGCAAGCGATAGAGATTGACATAGCTTGCGTTAATGGCCAAGCGCGCGCGATGCAGAAGTACAAGCAGGCCTGTCAAGTGAAAATTTATTATATTTGACTAAATTTTCTCCGTGAGAAGTTCGTCCAATGTAGATATTATCCACACCGTTCGACTATTCACGATCCAAATTTACTGACTGTGCGTTAAATGTGGTATCAATCTTCTGGTTCTTTAGAATTTATGCTTGAATTTGCATTACGTTCAATGGAAAATTGATCTTCTTGCCCCTTAAGACTAGCTCTGGCCATGACCATCAGTACTGAGAAATGTCATCTCTAGACCCAAGCACGTAGACAAGGCAATTTATCTCTGTGATACTGTGATATCGATGTGATCCGTTGAAAAGCATTCGCGAATTTTATTTACACTTTTATGATGTAACGATTATCACGGACAAATACATTAACATCTTGTGTTTATGTTTACTCTCTATACAGTAATTGGAAAATTTCAAGATAATGTCTAATACTAAATGATTTCCATAATATTCTGACGTAGAATTGTTGAAAATATTTTCAACCACTGAAATTTTCTCACAAAGTTATCCGAATTTATCGAGAGAATCGCCATATAAACAATTTCGATATCTATAACTTGACATCCTCAGCATGCTACACAAGCGTCAGCCCTTCACATTTGAACAGAAGAAATATATGTGTATGTTTTAATAGGAAATATAAAATACAGTAAAAGCAACAGTAGATTTTATTTTGAGGCTTACCGTAGGGCAGTTATTATCGAAGTCACTTTGACACCCTCTATAGGTTTAACAGGCTATAACATTGACAATAGGTTGCCATTTGCACAATGTGAGCACGTGTTGCTTATGATCTGAGCAATAATGATTCATCTAATTCTTCTAAACATGTGATTGTCAAAAAAGTATCGTACTAGAAGGTTTGACACGGATCCGATACGGTATCGAGAAATGATGATGGAGAATCATGAATCGGTCGGAGCCCTACAGGAATCAAGATAACTAACTATGATTCAATGAAGGACGCGAATGTAATGCCGATCAAAAACGGAATGGTTGCTTAACTCGGCCGAGGAGAAGAGTGTCATGTCAGTGCATGAGATGAAGACCTAAGGATGGATGAAATAGTAGTAGGCCTGTGAAGAGAGAATATGACCGAGCAAGCAGAAAGATAGAATCGGCAGTGTAGTCAGACAAAACCCCGTCGCCAGGAAAAGCGGTAAAATGTGGTCATCAAATTAAACAGCAATTATTTCTTCCCAGGGATAGCATTTACCAACTGGTTACTTACATCATCTGGATTTGACTGCTCTAAAGACTTTGGCAGAATTCCCCGTTTGGCTTGGCACAATGACTGTACACGTTCCATCTGAGTACCAAACGGAACCAACAACTCCAACAGTATCAATCCAAGAGAGAAAATATCGACTTTGGCATCGTACTCACGACCAGCCTCTAGTTCAGGGCTCATATAGAGCCGAGTGCCGACACGATCTGTAAGAAGTTGCTGTGATTGATCTGTAAGAAAGAAATTATATGGACTAAAATTTTTAGACTTTAAGTAGACATATTACATGATTTCTTTTATTCTACGATATTGCAAAATGTCATGGCAAAATATTTCGCGGTTATAATTGCATGAGCGGGCAAAAAGATACGAAAAAGCAGAAATGCCATTCAAGATAAATGTCGCACACATTTTATGAGATTAAATGATGGTAATCACTGAGTTCATCTTTGATGTTGATGCTGAGTCGTAGAGCTCTTGTTGCCATTACTCCTCAGAAACGCATGATAGTGATATCGGAGTCATCGTCAGTATATCAAAAAGCAAAAATTAATGAAAGCAATAGATGTACATGTGCGATTGACAGAATACTTTGAAGAACAATAAATTTAAAGTGCTAAAAGTAGCAATAACTGTCTCGATCATTTGCATCTTTGTCAATTTAACTGCCACAGCAAGACTATCACAGCAAACAAAGGAACTGGTAATCATAAACTATCAATCCAAACAGATAATTATATTAAACAAAGAAGACCTTGACGACTGCTTAAGTGCATTTCATGTGATCAGGAAAAAGCTGAATGAACATATATTAAATTTCATTGTTGAGTTTCCGCGATGTGAATTAATTGGACCATCGAGTATGCTCTTTATGACAAACATCACGGAGAACGATTTCAATGCTATGAAGAATATCTCAAAGTCAATGCAAATTAAATCTACAACTGAATCGTGCTGAATACTGCTAGCTGACGGTACAAGGGAAACAACATACTTGATTAGCAGCAGCTCGGTCAGGAACCGATCTAAATGAATGTCACTAGATCTCAAGAAGAATCCCTTTGATGACACCTCAATAGTTGCAAAATTTATCTTGCAGTAAGGCGATGCATTAAAGGCGAAAGTTAAAGGATAATGTCTGTAGCGAAATGATGACATCTTGAATATTTGCAAAGTGGACTGACAAGACACCGGTGCTTAAACCTTGTCAAACACCAAACGCCGCCGTCGTTGAGGTACCGTTGCCATGTCCACGACGCAACACTGTTTTCCAATTTCAATGTGCATGTCCGCTCTAGTCCTTTATTAATATACATGTCATAGAGTCATGTCCTAATATACTTAATGATACATGTAGTGTTCAGCTGTTTCAACGACCACCCCTGCCAATTCATTCAACCATGATGCGAAGTTCAGAGACTACAAGCGTTATCGAGGATCAGCCGAATTCTGTGTCTTTCAAAAGAAAAACTTACAGTCAGTCATCCTCAATGCAGGCGACACATTACTTAATTGATATTTGCTTATATTTCGCACTAATCTGCATGCATTGTTATTCACATGATCCTGATCCTCTACTTAATATGAAATTAGGAATGACAAGCATAATAATTTATTAGGCCATGGAATAATGAATTGAAATAAATACTAAATTGCTCATACCTGTGACGCAACATATCCATTCAATTCTAATACTCGCACACATCCGACAGATTGCTGCACCTCCTCTCATTCACATTTCAGGCACTATTTGTGAAAATTATTTTCACTGCCATGTTTGAACTGACCTGTAAATTTTTCATGTCTGTAGTTAATTCTATACTTATGCAAAAGTTTGACCGAATGAGCAACAGATATTCTGATATGAGTTGCATGGTTCATATTGATAACTAACTCTGCCTGAAATATTCTTACAGTGATTCCTACTGAAACTGTTTGTCATTCATTACACTCATTTTGCATGGCACCACTCGTAGTAGCAATCTATAATTGTAATGTCTCTTTTGGTAAACATCAATTTTTGAAATTCTTCAAAACAAGAAATTTAACTCCTAGCCTCGTCTTTACTGGCTTATAAAACTGTTTGGATTTTGGGGCGAGATTACTGTAAGCATCTTTCGAGATGCAATTTTGACAATCCGAAACTTTCACAATCTATTTGAAACTACATACTGGTAATCGACACACTCAAAAGATTGCGTGAGTTCACACATAGGAAGCCGCTATTGATCTAGCTTACTATTGCATTAACTTTTAACTGTCACACAATATACGCCATTCATTTTCGGAAACATTTCAATTCTGCACAGTTTTTAGTGAATGTAGCTTGACTATGATTTCAAATAAAGGCAAATATTATTGTCAACTTACTTTTCTTTTCATGATCTCCAACTAAATCGTCGGAGCTGAGAGATGACTCGCGACTGGATCCACTCTGTGATGAATTCGTAGCGACTAATCCGAAGTCCCCGATCTTGATGAATTTATCATCGAAGCGGGAGAAGAATATATTGGACGGTTTAAGATCACGATGAATTAATCCTGAGTGATGAACATAACTAATTGAGTCAACCATCTGTGCGAACATTTTGAAAAGTGTTGCTCGAGGTGGTCTATTATCCCTTGTGTCTTCCAACCAGTTCTGCAGACAAAATGATAAAATAAGGAAAACTTAAACAAAATTCTTTTATCTATGAAAACGTATTCGACGCATCAGATGACAAAACTTTACTGTAAGCATGTGAATATTCTGTGAAATGCATGTACAGTGGTTTCCGCGTGTCCGGAATACAGATAAAATATTAAGCAAGATACTTCTGCGGACACAAATCAATTTATTATTATAATGTCGTAAGCGCTTCACCCGTTGGCTTTCTCAATGCTAGATGGCTAAGGCATGAAATTCTGCACAATTTCAGACAGCAACACAGTTCATAACATGGTCACAAAGAAATTGACAGTGGATCAATAACGCAATGCACTATGAAACGTAATGAAACAAGTCAATCATGCAAAGGATTCTCAAATCATATTTTAGCCGGCTTACTTCGCAATATACACAAGTGTGGTCTGACTCTGTGACAACACTGTGAATAATGCATATTTGATAATAATTTTCTAATAGACATTAGTTAGAGATCTTTAAACATGACCGTTTATGGCAAGAAATTCAGTTGAACAAAAAAATTGAACAATCTTCTATTCAGTATTACATATTAGTTCATTCCTGAAAGAACTCAATTGCGATTTTTTTAAATCCAATACTAGGAATTGCTTATGACAAGATTTAAATCAATTAAACAATGATAGTGAAATTCAAGAGTTTGAATCCCGACGATATCCATGCATAGTATTCAATCGAAATTATCATATTAATTCTAAAGAACAATCGACGCGTCGAATAATATGATATAATATATATATATATATATATAATATAATATAATGTAATAATTTCGAATTAACAATATTATTTTTTAAACAATTCAATGTGAAAATTGCTTATTTAACACGTGATCTCAATACAGTTTATCATGCAAGTTTGACATGGTGTTTGATTTTTTTGAAATTAAAACGAATTTGCAATATGGTCTATATTAAACTGATTTATCCGCCTGTGATTCACCTGTCATCATATGTTGCATTCATAAATTCCTACATCATATTAGCAGAGGCAGATTGCGTAGGTTTGGCCCTGTGGAGCAATAGCAATCTATGAGTATTCGAGGCATCTGAGCATGATGCAACTTTGCCGAGAGTCTCATACAATATTCATCATCATATTGCCTAGCTACCAGGGTTTTATGTTTCAGGAAATAGGCGTACGGTGCTATAATAATGAGTCAATTAACATCTGGTTCACAAAACAAGAAAACATCATGCATACAATCCTAAAGTGCATTAATAGTCATTTATGAGAACATAGTACTAAAGAAGGACAAAAGCAATATGTCAGTTGCATCCTCGTATAGAGAATCCGAGAGTACCAGGATCTACATGGTCATCTTGCACATCACATCGGTGATGAAAAATGCATGTTAAAATACATGTCTATAAATGTAACACTAAAGATTCATCAGTCGATAATGATTAACTTTAGAAAAAATGGAAATTTCTTCGACCGATTTCACTTACAACAATACTAAATATATAGAGGCCTACTTAATATTACAAAGCAAGTTTTTCATGAGTCAATGGTCATCAGAGCATTTTATAAAGGGATTTCTGATACTGATATCTCGTTGTTCAATATTTTGCCTAATTTGGGTATGCTTAAGTCAGCGATGATCTATTGTCCATAAAATCATGTAAAAGGTCAAATTGTTGTAATGTGTAATGAGATGTCTATGCACCAATGAATTCGATGATGACAATTTTCTATTATGTACGCATACATTGGGCCCCCTATTCAGATGAAACTAGAGTGATGTCGGCAAGCAAAACATTTTGGCCAATTTTAGCCCCATTTTTGCTCATAACACCTAACAGTTCAAGCATTATAATAACATAAACTGCATGCATTATTCAACCTACAACATCAGATGACTTTCACTGGAGTCACTGACTGCAACACAACCTGACCTGAAACTTCAGAAAAAAAGAAATTTGGCTTAATCATGATTTGCATTGGCAAATAACTGAAAAACCTGCACATGATGGTCTTTTTAGATCTGGGTAAAGCTTTATTTTCTCACTAAGAGACGCATGCAATTACAAATAGCTCAGAGTACAAAAATCATAAAAACGCATTACAATTGCGAAGTGAATAAACAAAGGCCAGTTAACACAAAATAAAAGAATACTCAAAGTTAACCAAGTGCAAGATACCATACTATAGGTAACAAAAGAGGCAACGCCTATAAAGGAAAGGACACGGATAACAACCGAGAGATGAACTCACGTGTGGTTCAGCCAACCCCACACCAAACGGTGGTGGACACCGCCCCATAATGAGGAGGGAGGCCTAGTAGTCAGATGGGACAAATATCTACCCTAGAGGTGTCACGCAAAAAAGGTAAAAACCATGTTGAAAATTATGCATAACGTTATAAATTCATGAAATTAACAGAAAAAATAGTATAAAAAATATCTGTATATCACCGCCCTTGTGAGGTAAATAATAACCTTTCTATTTCTATGATTGGAAATGACTTGAAGACATTTGCCCAAATTTATGTTTGCAGACTTAGTGTTTTTCACTTAATCACAGAAAACACAGAAAATCTCATTTAACCGAAAATTTCAATCTGCTTCCCCATTGCACTTGCAAGTGATTTTCTTTGATATTGTTTGACAGCAAGAGGAACCGGGTAGAATTCAGCATACGCGGAGATTCGTAATTAAGCAATATGGTGTACTATTTTGTGAAAGTCCCACTTTCGGCCTCGATCCCCACAGAAACTCGTGTTGGCGGCCAGACTGTATTGCCAAACAGAATTTGCATTGTACTTCGTAGATGCAAAATTTGACGATGTACTTTCAGACACCATGATTCACTTCTCCATATGCACTAGTTTCCAGCAGTATGCAGAAGAGATGTCAATGTAAAGGACTTATACTGACATCTGACTTGGTTCCAATTTCCAATTTTCGTTTAACAATGTCAATTTTTCAAATTTGTCCGAAGTGGGAACAAAAGTTGAATATTTACTGGTCAAAGAAGCAGTAAATTACGTTAAAATGAGGGCCTTAGGCGTCCAGCGCCTTCAATTATGTCAATTTACCATCATTACCTTAACTATCTCATAACTATCCAAATTGGACAGGTCATAAAATATTTAATGATATGACTTCTGATTTAATTTCCAAAATGGCTTCAAGGAAGTGAAATGAACTTTTGTGCAATCATTGATTTCGATCATGGGGACACGCAACACAGACTTAGATAACAATATGAAAACTTCAACCCTGACCATGACAATGGCATGACATAGCTTCGACACACAACTTCGCTCTATACTCTTCTACAGAACAAACTCCATGAGAAACTCACAGTTGAATGCTTCTTTCGTTTCCTTGTCAAGTGAGCAATCGCAAGCAAAATTTACTTAAAAATGACGACGTTTTTTCGCCTACACGTCACCATTAGCATTTGACAGCTGAGAAAGTAAATGTGTGGAATTTCAGAATGAATCACGCAATTACTCAGCAACATGCTTAAAAATTTCAGTTTTGAATTTTGCGACTTATGTTTCAAACCGAATCACAAAACAAGATTACACTCAACTTAGATTCCATTTTATGTAAATGGTACTTCATGGAGATGCTATCATCGAGAGGCAGAAAGAGAGACCATGAAGTTCTTCATAAAAAAATATGTGATTTGTTTAAAGAAAATTGAAGACACAAATAGAGATGACTTTTCTATGTTCACTTTGATGTCTTCAAGGGATTATTCTTCAACCTAATTTTGAGCCCTGAAGTACCGGTACTGAAGGTAGGTAAAAGCCCATGGGTTATTAAATAGGTGGAACCTTCACCGTTTTATGTTAATGCGGTTTTTTCAATATTGTGATCTCTTCTCAAAGTCACATTCATTTTAGTCACCCACCTATGGAGAGATGTTGCTGATACTTTAGTTAATGCTGACTGAGATAAGAAATCTTAATGAATTATTGTTGTTCAAACCGACCAAAAAATGAACTCGAGGTTGTAATTTACTGATTCATATCTATACTGATTCACTTTTATAAGTAGTATGAAAGAAGTTGGATATCAAAAGGAATGAAGATTTGGTAACAAGCATCTTAATTAAGCGGAAATTAAGTTGATTATTAAAGGAAATTCATGAGCTGCATTATAATGCAAGTCTTCATAAAAACGTCGACATCTTATTGTGCTTTATTGGCTGAAATATCGCTTTTAATTCCATGTTCATCGGTATAATTAATTTTATGATTCACTCAAATCTGAATAGTAATGCGGACCCATTTGCATATTTTAAGCTAATTATGATCATTGTCAGTTGTTGTTTTATTTTGCTCTTCCAGTGGCAGGTTATAGCTTGTGATATGATCACGCTCAAGAAAGTGCTCTTGTTGATATGGCTACATGTATTGATGAGTAACCCATCGGTTTGCTAATTTAATAAACTTATAGAATACATCTCCGCACAGGTTGACATGACACGGAGGATTTGTAAAATGCTATTATCCCTTCTGTTTTGCTATCACGATCAGTCGACAAATTCAAAATTTCTCCAAAAGTATAAAAATTTACATATTTGTAATGCTGGGTCTCATTCGAGTTCATTTAACAAAATCGAAACTGTATGCACAAAGGGGATTTAATTATTGCTGATTGCTACTCAACCTAGTATACTTACTCTATGCTAATTACATCTCTTCAGTTCAATTTTGGGAAAAACCTAGCAGAACCACTTATTGAATAGATCAGATGGAGAGAATTGTGTTGATAGTTTTGTGATGGAATCTTCATCTATCAGCATTGCACGCAACATAGGTATGCTGTATTAAACAAATACCAGTAAAATCAAGTTATCATCATTCAGGTATAATGGTGCGATCTTCTTTACTTTTGCAGAAAGGGTTGAAATGAAACTACAATGTCAATACAACCTCACTGGGGACTTGGACGGTGCTTTGCTGGAGCGGTGTGATGCTTCAAGTCTAGGTGCCCTTCCGGTATTTATTGCATCGTCAAATTTCATCTACGTCTCCCCATACTGAAATAAGCGTAGCATTCTTCAACGCTATTGTAAGATCGACCAACGACGGCACTGGACGCCGAAGATCTGTCAATTTACGATTTTTCTTAATTATTACATCGACGACCTTAAACTACTTGTTTTTGCTACTCTATTTTCCTGAAAAATATCAACATATGGCTTTACTTTCAGATTCCATTCATTCCATGTTCTATAGACAATGTAATTAAAGAAGTGAGAAAGGTGTGAACCTACTCACTCACCGGTAGTTCACATTAAGACTCACCTCAAATCAACAACATCCAAGAAAACTTGAATATGGTCTTAGATTTCGTCTATTAAGCAATGACGAACTGTGTCTCCAAACGAATGAGATTTACCAAATGCAATACGTACATGGTCTATCTATGATCTATGTAGGCAATCTACAATATAGTACAATCTGCCCATTATATGTGCATCTCAAAGAATGTCTTGCTAGAAAATATATCTGTCTTTAAACATAAACAACTTTGCTCTCCTAATGACATTTTCCCTTTCTATGTCTCCATTTTGGTTTCAGACAAGGATGACATCAACATTGTCTTTCAGAGGCTGCTCTAAGTTCATAAAAAACATCAAAGCAGAAATCAATAGTGAAAAATTTAATGAATATCAAAACTTGCAATTCTGATATCTATAATCTGGAATTTTACAATGCTATGTAAAACACTCTATTTCATGAATGTAAAATAAAACCTCAGCAGTTTGGCTCGTATAACCGGTTGCAACTTAATTATGCTGCTTAAATATAATTATAAATTGCTTCTCAAAATTTGAAGTGCTTCATGCAATTACATCAACGGATTTTTGTTACCGCGGATTAAGTTTGGATCAACCATGTTTGCATTGAAAAAAACAGACCATGAATTATGGTAATTTAATGAGCGACCACACAGTCTGTTGGTCACTTGCTGTTCTTGCAAAATTAGAGAATTCAGGAACAATTCACTCGGAATTAGACAATCCAATTGGTCTCATTTAGATAGATCTTTCAACAGTATAGGGAAGATCCTATTTATCCTTATTGGTGTGTCAAATAAATCCGCGCAGATGGACCCTAACCCCCTTTACATTGCAGTTTTAAGACCATATTTCTGATTTTCTGGATTTCATTTTCTTGCATATTCAAAAATGAATTCTACATAGTGATGTGCAACTTTTACTTTCAATCTTAAGTAGACTTTCGATGGAACCTGATTGGGTCACTATAACTGTTTTTATCAATAGGATCAACATATTGTAACTAGTAGTACTAGTAGGTAATTATAAACAAAGCGTAGTGTAGTAGGTACTGTACTTTGAGTAATAATCAAAGACTTCACAAAACAAAATGAACAAGAAACTATTCCGGTACCAATATCTCTCGAGTCAAGTGGCATGGGAATGTGACTACAACAAAAGGTCTTCATGATAATTATTGCAAAAAATTCAAAAGTGGCCTCATGGTCCACGTTTTACTACATTTCACGGTAACTGAGTGTGAAGGACATATAACTTATCTGAATGTAGATGTACATATTGACAGAAAAATAAATCTTTTTTAAGAAAAATTGTATTCATCTATTGAATTTGTAACAACTTGAATTGAGGATGACGAGAAAATAGTCAGCACCAAGTGTCTTATCATTGTCTATGACGCCTCGTATCCATCAGTGGTTCGGTAGAAGGCAAAGTTCTCTTCAACTTTCTTTTGGACTCATCTTTTTTCGATGACACGGGAGCTGCATCTGTTATCGACTGTGCTTCTAGCATAAGCCTCTTGGCTGCCTCCATGTATTCCATGGCCGTTTTCCGCTTACTCTCGGCGAGTTTCTCTGCGGATTCCTTTTCTTGCCTGACTATTTCTCCCTGGCTTTCAGATCTTCCTCTTTCTTTTTTTCTGCTTCAATGCGCTCCTTTTCCTTTTGCTTCAGATAATGCATGTAGGAATTCGATGCCTCATAGCAACGATCGAGCAACTTGCGTCCAATTGGGAACGCTGCACTCTCGTATCCTCGATTTCGCATAAATAATTTCACTGTCAGAATACCGTTAAAGTTGAGATCCTGCAATCTGTTGCGGTCTGTGGTCAAAATGCGCTTCATCGAGCTAAATAATCATTCAGTGTCAGCATTGCCATGAGGCAGAATAATGCAACTTTTGGCCAGTGCACTCAAACTATGGTAGGCATCCTTCGAGGCTATCTGTTTCCAAAATTTGGGCAGGTCGACTTCCTCTGTGTCAATTTCCGCATCGCTACGAAACTTGCGCCATTCAAGAAGAAGTGCGTCGGCGTCGCAATCGAAATTCAATTGGGATTTGACGTGAAGGAGATCTTCTTCCACAACATTTTCCCTCTGCTTCGGATCCAAGAATTTGCAAGCCCTCAGAAGACGTTTACCAATAGGCAAGTAATGGATCAAAGATCGAAGGAGCTGGCCATAGGACAGACGAACTCGTTGAAAAAATAATGCACGTTGTGCTGCCGTAAGATGATCGTTACGAAGAGCTTCTCTAGCTTTCCCGCCAATCAGCACATTATCATCCGATAATTGTTCAACATTTGGAATGACCTGTCAGAAATGAATAGCAATTACTTGCGTGTGCATGTGATAGTTCACAGGAAAGAAAAAATTGCAATTGTGCCCCCAGTCATAGAACAAAACAGCTGAATTTGACATGCATTTTCAATGCCATTCACAACGTTATAGGCCAACTTTTGAAAAATAAAGAAAACTTAGAAAATGAATCTCTCTGATCACTAACGAAATCTCGCACAGAGGACATGTTTCCAGATATATGCACTGTTTTGACTTGTGTAGATCCATCTGCGGTCATCTGAGATTGGCCTTCTCTTTTGCATTTCATCAACTTCATCAGAGAAACAGAGTACAGCATTACACAACAGAACATCCTTTGCATAGAAGCTCCTGGGTGCCGAGTGTCCAAGTGCTACAAGAATTCCTGCCGCTGTCGATTAATCTGATATAGGGATATGATGAGGTGATGAGATGATTCCACTGTAAAGTTTCTCAAAAACCTGTAAAATAATGATTTTCACGCGACAGCTCACATTCAAAACGAAAAAACAATAGAATCCATTTACAGTGCGGTGTAGAAAAAATGGACCATCTGAAGGGCCAAAAGTGATACTTATGGTACTTGAGTGGTTTACTTATTATCCCCAGCACTAGGTGGGCCTAATATGATGCAGAGTCAAACAAAGCGTGATTTGAAGTAAGTTTTAAGCATAAGTAAGTTTTCAAGCAGCAGGGCAAATGTATCTTGATTCGCAGTCATTTTACAATCTTATGAGTAGAAAAGCTAAATTATCCTAATTGAAATAATGCTGCAGAAGCTTTTTTCTTTTTCAACTGCAGAAATTAGCCCTTGCAGAGCATTCGATCGAGAGGAATCACGCTATTGATTAGTCGAGGGCGCACGTCATCACAAGGCAGACGAAGTGGAGCCCGCGATTATTCGCTGAGACCTTCCATACACAGCAATCACAAAGTGCGATGAACCGATGGGAAATGTATTTGCCTAATATACGCACGTGTATCGTTCTCTCTTTTGGTTTGACTTCAGTTTTACCACTGCACTGCAACCTGATGAAGCAGACCTGATAAGTCCACGAAAAGTTGTACATTTCTTTTATTTTATCTAACAAAAAATGTGCTCTATCAAATGTACTACAGAAGCTGTACATTAGGTGAACAATGTCTAATTTGAAATGATTTCTGTGAAAACACCACACTAAGATTCAAAACATACTTAAAACTGAAAAAAGATTGTGACATCAAAATTCCGCGCAGCTTCTAAATTTTCCGCGCTTCCGCGCAGAAATCGGCAAAACCGCGCAGATGCGCGCTCACTTTTGGAAACGCTGAGAAGGGTCAATAGCGCTGAAAAAATTTTATGGTGGATGTGGAGTATCTGTTTATCATCTCACATTTATCACTCTGATTGCTATTATCTCTTGACTCTGCATGAAATGATGTGTCAGTCGGTGTCGGTCACAGATCTCTCCTATTATTAGATCTGTGGTGTCGGCAGAGGGACACGACGTTCAATCAACACGACGCTGAAATGATAGAGCGTCATTTCGGAATATTCCAGAAAAGTTGCTTGTGCTAACAATACACGATGAACTTGAAAGTGATGGAATAGATAAATATAGAAACTGATTAACTGATAACAATCAAAGTCACCATCGAAATATTTATTCAATGCTTTTGTTGCTAATGCTCAGTTCAGTGCAGATATGAACTGCCGTACAATCGCAAACAATCCATCCCTCTTAGTTCAAGTCATGAGAGACTTACATGAGAATTCAATCTACGCATTTTCCATTGCATTTTGTCCAGAAGTCATCAGTTTTAACCCAAGAAGCATCATTTAGTATAAGCAAGTTATGAAAAATGTCGTGAAATACTTCTTAATATTAGCATGGTGTGAGTTAGTGTCATATATGTCTCATGCCCTGAATAATCATTATTTGACATTGGTTGGTTGCAGAAATTGCATACGACTAATACGAATTTCACTCTTGCTTTTGAATAAATCAAAATTTCATGCACTCCTGCTGGTGAAGAACTTTCTTTCATACAAGATCTTGCAGAACTGTGCTAAAAGGGGGGATTATGCCGTAGAACAAACGGATATGAAAACCTAGATGATGAAGAAAATGATACATATCCTCCAGAAAGCATAAAAGAAATACCCGTGTTTTTGTAGACATATAGGCCCTTGTAATTTTTCTACACTTTCGGTTTCTTCATTTTCAAAAGTGACTATATTGCAGAAGATCCTATGTCTATGAATGGGGTCTATTCTCTGAAAATTGCCAGCTGTGCCGGCACGTAATACTTCAACGGACGAATAGTTTCTTTCCATTATATCCTTTGAACTAGGAATTTTCAAAATAATGTCAAAAGTTGCAATCCTCCAAAATGTTTGGAATGTCAAAATATTGACATTATCTACTTCCTTACACTCCATGAAGCTGCATCACATGTACACCACTCCTCTGCTAGTATCTCATATTCCTGACACCCGTTCCCTCTTGTTTAATTACCGATAATTCATCGTCACTCACCTTCAAGCTTCGAGCCGCGCATAACTCCATTGCTATATAGAGATAAAGCATAGAAGCATTGCCTTTTCCTTCTGCAGTTTTAGGGGCCTCAGAAATCGACGAGTCCTCGACTACCCCTGATTCTGCGCGACTTTTCACTTCTGGACGTTGGAAAATAATCTCCACGCTGTCTTCAATCTTCGGCTTCTCCTTCTGAAACAAATTAACCGTCAAAGGCTCTTGTGATGTCGACGACTCCATCTCGTCCGCAGAGCTGCTTCCATCTTCGTTTGGAGAATAACTGCTGATTCTACTCAAAGTTCGCTTAGGAATGCCAAGGCCGAATCCAGACTCAGATGAATCGTCGAAAGCCGACTTTCGGAAAATGATTTCTACGGAGTCTGAATACTTTTTCTTTGGAACATAGGAAGACAAGTAGGAAGAGGTTTGGATGTTGGCATTGGTGCGATGAATAGACGATGTATCTCCGGACATCAGATTCAGTTCATCAGCATTCTTGCAAGAAATGCAATAGGCTAATTCTTTATCACGACCTTCTTGCCAACCTGAAGTTAAAACATGAAGCTGAATATACACTTTCATCACTCAAATGGCATCGAAAGTGACACATCAAGATGTGAATAAGAGCAAAAGTTGCATGATTAAGATCAAGGACAGTTAAAATAATGCTTCACTAAAACATGTCAAATATCGTACACATGTATCTTTTTAACACTCGCACATATCGTGAAACAAATTTGCGAGCGACAATTTAATTGTATATTTTGATATAACAATACAGTTAGTTATAAACCGAGTAGAACATTTATGAATTATTGATTCACAATGATTAGAATGCATACATCAAAGCTATCTTTTTCAAAATTGACATAATATGCAAATAATCAGGAGTATGTCTGCATTATTCGGGTACTTTCGAGTTCTGGTCAATTCTATACAACGTCGAAATGATTCTCATTTGCTGAGATTTTTAGCAATAATGAAATTTGAAGAGCGCAACCTTAGGTTTTGATTATGGACAGAATCTTTCCAGGAAGGTTATAAATTCCATTAAGGCATGGAGAATATACGATTACAGAAAATATGAAACTCTTAGTATAATTTGAATACCAGTCATCTACCTTTTTATACTTCGTCCATTTTTCGAGTGCATCTACGAGTACTTTATCTTGCACATGCAGATAAAGCTTCATTGAGATTAACCAGAAGCTATGAACATGGGCAGCATTCCCTCGATTTCATGGAACTTCTTATTATTTATTCTACATCATGGAATATTCACTTTCTTTCATATCATAAGAAACACTTTCGTGGAATTCTTTATGAGCTAAAGTATGAAATTTCCACTTCATATGTTCTGAACCGGATGGATTTACACAAGTTTTGAATCAACTTTACTGCTTGGATATTTTTTAAATGAAAAGAAGGAAGCTGAACTTGTACACATGTAATTTTGAAATGATTATGTAATTGAAATATGATAGATACGGTAATTACATAATTGCTTATACTCGTATATTGAAATGATACATATACCTATGTGAATGAACATGAAATAGCACAGAGAGTAATACATGATGATAAATACATATCTGAAGAATATTTGACATTAAAACATTTTAATCAGAGACTTTTCATGGAGCATCCATTTCTATTTTAATAAATTGCAAACTTTTTTATCATTTCGGTTTGTTTCGATTGTATCCGAGACGAACATCTTTTCAGTGAACTGCGAAACCCTGATCGATCGAAGAAGTCCGTTCCTCCGATGATGATCGAAAATAACGCGGCAAATGGTTATGTCAGGTGCACGAAGTTGCTCGAAATTTTATGTGTAAAATTTTGAACTAGTTTAACATGTTACATCTGACTCATAACTCACCGGGAGGAGGCCTTTCTATCCAGGCCATGAAGTATCTGACTACACCAGGATGATCGAACGCAGCCAGTGCCTTCACTTCTCTGCATAGTCGGTCATAATTGTCGTCGTTATCTTTAACTGACACTCGTTTGATAGCATATGAGCGTCCGTCCATGTTATTTATAGCTTCGAATACCACTCCAAAGCCACCTTTTCCAAGACAGCGAATATGTGTGTACTCGCTTGCATATCTGGACTCGAATTGTGGTGAAATCGGTGAAACAGGAGCGAAGGGAGGTGATTCTGTAGTGGACAATGTTGGAGACAAAGTGATTCCACTGTCCGTCTGTTGATTGTTTACTCCCTCCGCTGCTCCTGCAACTGTAGATTGAATGACGATAGATCGTTTTGCTTCCTTCACATGTTGATGACCAGTACGGAAGAATAGCAGATGAACGACGACGCATACGAACAGGCCGGATGTGAGTGACTGGAACCACCATGAGATAGGATTCCCCGATAGACCGTATGCCTCCACTGAAAGACTATCTCCATCGGGCATTTCCATAACTCCGGTCTCCTTTTCCCCAGAAGGGTAGAAGCCTGTAGGTGGATGTGGACGTGGTGCTTGCACTGCCGTATCCTCTCTTCCCTCAATGGGAGCGGGAGGAATCGGGTACGGTAAATGCATGCCTGCTTTGTCGTCCAACTGCACATACAACTGACCTCTGAAACGGAAAAGTCATCGGAAATAGATAATTAAATATTCAGTTGCATCATCAGTTGAAAAATGGAGACAGACCTGAATAGCTGCCATTTGATCCAATATCAGAAATCATCAGCAGTTCTAGTTCACATCTCTCAACATCGACACAACTCCCTATGTAAAGTTGCAGCCATACCCGGGCAAATTTTAGATGTGCAATTAGCAAGCTAGTGAAATTTTGACGGGCATTCATCAAATAACACTTTAAACACACTAGTGGCAAATCGCCTAAGTTAGTGCGCCTGCAATAATCAATAATTCTGTGTTTGAAAAAGCAGCATGTATTAATTATTGCAGACGTAATAACTTAAGGAGTAGTCATCGTTTAGAAAGCAATCACCACTATGTATCCATAAATCTTCAATCTTCTCTATCTACCACTTGGCTACGGTTTTAATCAACACAATAAAGCCAAACATATTGAACTTGTTAACAATGAAGAATTTCTACATAATTTATTCATACACGTAGATATGAAAATATTCTCTTCAAGTGTTGTTATTCAATGTAAGAATTTTTGTTTGCACGCAGATCCGCCATTTTACAGACCTAACAGGCGACTGAATGAATATACGTCACATATCTATGACATGCGTCAGCATACAAAATGTACAAAATCAAGTTCACACTTGCAATTAGTAGGATTCAACAGAATACTACCTGTCACTTTGTAATTTCTATTTTCTATATCTTCTGTGACTCTATAATTTTTGTATTGGTAAAAAGAAAATTGTTATGGCATTCCCGGCTGACAATACCTGCGTTTAGTAGCTGAAACAATTCACTGCTTAAAATGAATCTATAAAACACACACAACCATATTAGCATCGTCTCTTTCCAAAAAAACTAAATTAGTCATCGATTGAGCTTAAGAGTAGATAGACAATCCCAGGGGCTGCGAGCAAAATTGACTACTGCTGTTAGTAGAATTGTAAGTATTTCCTCATGAGGAATACTGAATTATCAACTATGAGCCACTGCGAAAATAACTATATGGTGCAAGTGTCAAGCAAGGCATGATTTACGCGTGAGGTGCAGGCCCTGTGAGAAGATCACAAAATCTTACGAAAATGATCCGAGAAAGATAAGGTGGATGTGCGAAGCAAAAAGTCAATCTGTACAATCAAGACGACTATCCACAAAATGTGGCATACAAAAAGGAACAGTATTGGGTCCCATTTTGTTTATCCTGTATTTCAAGCCAATCACAAGAATATTCTCTGAATACGGAATTAAATCATCATTTGTTCGCTGACGACATATTGCTGTATCATTCCTGTCCAGCATATGAGATTGACGAGACAATAAAGAACATGGAGCAATGCATTTTATCAGTGAACCAGTGGTTATTACAAAATGAATTGAAGCCAAATGAAGAAAAATCTACCGCAATCAAATTCTGCAACTTCAAAATGGAGGTTGTATTTCCCTGTTCCATTGAAATTGGATCTGAGACTGTAAACTTCTCTAAAGTGGTGAGATATCTCGGTGTAATTCTTGATGAATCACTCACTATGAAACAACAAATCAACGCAATCTGCAAAACTTGTAATTTTGAAATTCGAAACATTTGTTGTGAGACATTATCTATCGACTTCAGCAACACACCGCTTAATTAAATCTTTTGTATTCTCACGCCTTGCCTATGGAAACTCTTTGTTTATTGGTGCACCGCAGAAGCTTAGCCACAAATTGCAAAAAGTTCAGAATTCTGCTGCGAGACTGATTCATAAAATTCCTCGTCGAAACCATATTACTCCAACTTTAAGAAGACTAAAATGGCTACCGGTGTCGTCCAGAATTAAATTTAAAGTTCTGTGTTTATGTTCTAAAGCTTACATACAAATTATACCTTCATACCTCTGTGCACCGTTGACTTCACATCGATCTGTTCGACATTTAAGATCTTCCTTTGATGACTTGCGATTAAATATTCCATTATTCAAAAGCCAAATTTCGGCTGGCAGAGCGTTTGCCTCACAAGCTTCTCTTTGGTGGAATGACTTGCCACATGGATTGCGATCGACCAAACCCTTTTCCCGCTTTAAACGTTTTTTGAAGAAACAGTTACTTTCATTGACTTGATCAAATTTGCTGTGTATAATTTTACATTGATTTGCTGCGCTCTGAGCCTATTGGGTAGAGCGATATACAAATATACCACTTATTAATAGAAAGGCGAACAGAAGACTGAGACATTATGAAACCTTCTTCTATCTTGCAAGTCATGAGGAAATGTCATCAGCGATAGCTTAGTCATGTGTGCTGCAGGGACCTGATGGGATCGTCAGAAAGAAATTTGGGATGAAAGTATGAGGGAGGAGATTGTCTGGAAGTCCACAAAGGATCAATTACCGGTAATACAATTCAGTAGCTGTACCGGTAATGGAGATGGTTCCGCGTCAATGGAGATGGAGAGAAGTTTGGGATCACCAACAGGAGAATACTGTCCAATCTAGCATCTTTCTTAAAAGTGTGAATGAGTAAAAGTATGAACATTACAGTTGGGCAGACATATTACAGTCAAATGAAATATGCCATGATGACAAGACGACCACTAATTTAGTGGCATACTTCGAAATGGATTACAGATTTCTTCCGCTCACATATTAAACAGATTCGATCAAATCTTGCCACCTTTGATCTGAATAAAAGGAAGGACAGAAAAACTTGACACACTTGCTTTCAGTAATCAAAATGAAGTTCAACTGCAACACTTCTGTATATGATACATGTGTGTACTAGCACCAAAAATACTATATCCAATGATTGAAAAATATGTTTCACGTACGGCAGACACTGAACTGGAGATCTTGTACAACTCAGCTTTAATAATTTTCAAAAGTTCATTCTAATTACTTAATTTTTTTCCTCATGCAGCTATTGTGATTTCGTATTAAGTTTCGCATTTCTGCAGACTGTTCCATTGAAAGCTGACTAACTCACCATATTTAAAAAACCTGGTATAATGTGAGTGATCAGACATTATCTCACCTAAAATGACCAAAATAAATATAGTGTTGTACAACATCCTTTGAGTTTGGTCGTCCAGAGAAGATATCGGATTTTTGCTGTGAGCAGGAAGCGCCAACATCAGTTGTAGTGCTCCTCCCCGTGCGTGGATTGACGCTCGGTTTGTGAATGGCACTGGTCAATGGTTGGCCAGGAGTGATGATCTGCAGCTGCTTCAGTTCTGCATCTCGCAAACTCCACACCTTGTGCAGACTGACTCCCAACTCTACTTGCCATAAGACATTTGAGAAGGGGTTCCGGACAGCAGCAATGATCAAACCCTGTTGGATGTTGAATGTATATTCCACACTCTTGCCTATGCCTGGGCCACGGTGATTGAATGTTGATCGCCAAGCACTATGTCCAGAGGTCGGAGCTATCTCGACACGAGGCTGATGAGCTGCTAGTTCATTCTGAGACACGGAGAAGTTCCAGTTCTCCATTCCCGTTTGAACATCGACTGAGCGGACTGTATTGCGCCGTCGATGAACAATAAGACGGAGTGCAGGATCTCCAACTATATCGTCCATGCTGCTGTTCCTATTCTCACAACCTTCCTTAGTGCAGTTGAAAACAATCTGAAGAGAAAAAATGAATGAATAATTAAAAATTTTCCAGCTAGCAGTAATGCGGCAATTTTGAGAAAAAAGAACAACTGTGTCATTTTCTAAATAACAAAAATATTTTGGCTTAATACTAGTTTCCATCGCCGTACAAAAATAATTGTACAGCACTTTCTCACTGAGTTCGAAGTGAGTATATGAATTCCGAATTCAAACCAAGGTAGAACCAATCCAGAACTTTTAAAGTAATTGATTTTTGTCTAGCGGTCTAAAGGTCATATGATCACCTCGAACATGTCATTAGAAGTCGGTAGGAAGGGTCTCTGTGCGGAGAGTAATACAGAACGAGAGAATTTTAGACTATGTGAGGATCCCCATAGCATCTTATGGGAGAGAAGTGACATTGAAGCGAGGTTGTTTCTTAGCTCTCGGTAATTGTGCTAGGGTGCTATCAGTGAATAAGGCAACTGCTGCATAACAGTGCTCAGCAGTTGTCTCACTCAGTGACAATGGAAATAGATAGCTCTGCCCGATGCATCAAAATAGGAAAGCGAATTTTTTATGGCAATACATCATAATGTTAAGTTACATTGACATTGTTAATTAGCATTGCAAAAATCAAGACTACAGAAAAACTTTTTTGAAATCATTAGGTAAGCTTCAGGTTTCAAGGGAGAATGAAAAAAAACTATAATTTGAAAGCTAAATCATTGCAATCGAGTTTTCATGTAAAGCAACTAACTTCACCAACTGAAGTCAAGTATCAGTGTCTATTATAATAACTAGTGGAAAAGCAAATTATTATGGGTCTATGCAGTTTTGATTCTTTAAAGACAGAAACAAAACAACATCCGATTCCTCTTCAATGTTCTCAGATGAATCTCAAGTCTAGTCTCCTTTAATGCGCAATTAATTACGAGGGATAAAAATAATCACAACAATAGACACTGACTTACATTTGAAGAGAATTAACTTCCTAGCTTCATATCCAGGGAGACATTTAAGCAGTATGATCCCGCATTGACGTTAATCGCACCAACTCATTGACTATTTATTGCTTTCCTAATAATCGCTTGCTATCATGTGACAATGCATCTATTTTAAGCAACATAAACACGAATTATATAATTCAATCGACTCAATTATCGGATAGTTGCCCTGAAGAACCACAGAAGCGTTTGGCAATCAAACTATCATTTGAGTGAGACTGCATGTTTAAAGCATTTTAAAACCATTCAACTTCTCATACGTAGGATGTACGGCATATCCTTGGCGAAACTGACTAGATCACTTTGCAAGAAATTACAGAAAAATGACATAACTTCACGTGAAACACACCCTGTGAACGCATGTCATTTGAACAAGATGCAGTATGAACATAGGAAATATAACTGCAGATTTTCGAATAAATACCGCAGTTTACATTTTTATCAACAAAGTGTGGCACCAGACCCAACAGTGACAATATCTTCACAACAAAGCCCAGAACTCAATCAAAGCTATCCAACAATGGTACATAGAAAACAATATGTCTCGGCGTAACTGCTGATAAACATTTAACTTTCAAGAATCATGTCGAACTCTGTAGCAAAAAAGGCCATGCAGAAAACATTCTGGCTACGAACACTAAAACGTCATGGTGGCAGTAGTCGAGGACTAACTTGCCTCTATCACACGTGCATTCGGAGCATTTTTGAGTGTGCATCCCAAGCATGGTTCCCATCTGCGTCAAAGATGCTACAGCTTGTCATCGAGAGTGCTTTTAAAGTCATTCATCCTGCTTTGTCCTACAATGAGGCTCTTGATCTGACCAAAACACCTCAAATTATCACGCACTTGAACAAAATGGTTCTCACTCAATCTATGAAAATGAAGAAGACTAATCATCCCCTCCACAATCTTATCCCTGTCAGACAGGAAGACATCAGTCGGCGAGACACACGTCATCGTTTGATACTTCGAAGGAAATCTTTTGTGATATATGCTACACAACTTTATAATTCAAACAGCTTACTTTTACTTTTTACTCATCAACTGTCTCTAACTACAAGTGATCGAATTTATTTGTGAATAAAAAACCTCTCTCTCACTCTAAAAAACAATTTAAAACAATTCATTGAAGTTGAGCCCGATCGTGCATTCGAGTATACATGTATGTGCTCCTTATGTTGTTTGGCAAAATAGATGATTACAACTTAGCTTGATCACGCGTTCAATTGCCATAGTTCAGAGATGATAATTGGGTCCAAATGATGGACCCAGACCCAAGTTGAGATTATAGAATGAAGGAAATTGACTGACTGCTTCTTTGATTTCATATCTTGTTTGTGACCTTTGAGAATAAATCGTCCTTTTTATCATAACCTAAAGCGACATGTCAGGATTCCAAGTCAGTCTGGCCAAGGCAATGGACCGAACTTGCCGAACCACTTGAGCTTGAATAGTGAATTGAGAAGCTTCCATGCCGTCATTGCGGGGAACTCTATCTTGTTAATGGATTATTGAAAGAATTCTTCGTCTCACAAGATGAGGCATCAATTCATTTTCCAGTGTCTGGGAATGATGAAAGTCCTGATGACCTTCAATAAAATTTCAACTAACTATTATTTCTCCTACACCGCTGCCCATGCCAAAATGTCAGGAAGTTGTTGGTACTGGTGCTCCCAAAGTGAAGATTCTCATTTCTCCAAGTGACCACGTCTTTCGATGCGGCATAAATTCCCAATTCATACGAGAAAGCAGCTTTGTTCTCATCCCTGGAGATTCACTTCTGGAGAATACCAATACAACATTCAGCACGAATCTGACATCCTTTTCTGTTAAAAATCAAACAAATATTGGTCTAAAAGCCTCGATAAAAAGATCTTATAATTGGACACAATATCAATATTCTTGGCACCGCATACTGAGTTCATCATTAAGTCTTCTTGTTGATGTTTTCGGATTGTTTTCTATCACAGCTTCAACATGGTCAATACTATCACAATCTCATTCAGGTGACCACTTACCCTTTAAAAATTAGGGCTCTTTAAGAGATTTTGAGATTTGCGATCTCATGGTCCAGAGGTCGAACCCGGAAAGTGTCATTGGAAGTAGGCAGGAAGGGCATCCGGACTACAAAGCACCACAACGCTCCAAACAAAGTCTGACTTAAGTCAGCACCGTCCAAGGCCCCAGTAGGGGTAAAAAGTGACGTAAAATCCGTAAAAAAAAAAAGAGAGAAAGAGTTTGTGATAATTTCAAACATAGTCAATTCTGGCCCACCCTGTATGTTCATGGTTGGAAGTTAATATCAATATATATATAAATTTAATATTAATTAAATTTTGTAACATAGACTGCTCAAGTCTGGACTGTGGACATTTTCTTAAATGTATATCGCAATTAATCCCTTGGGATCATATTTCATGTTTTATCTTTTTCCTTGATTGCATGAGTGTGCTTTAAAACATAGTTGAGCAGTCGTGAGCTTCTTCTATACCTGGTAACTTTAATACGGCGAGCGTTTCTTTTCTTCGTGAAGCAAGATGACTTTCCAAGGAAGCTTAAAAAAAATAGCTTTGAAATCAGATGTCACTCATTTATTGACGAAATTTCGATCCAATATACCATGCACCAGCTATAGCCAATATGGCCATGATAGTACGCTGTCACGGAATTATCATTCTGTGACAAATAAATGAGTATTTCAAAAACATCAGACTCCAATTTCATCGATTTCTGGTAGCCAGGTTTGAATGATGAGGGGAATAAAACATAAAGTTGTTATAAACAATTTACGTAAAGAACCGTTTTGAGTACATGTCAATCAGCCTAAAAAGCATAAACGAAACTTAATAAAGTTAATTAGCAAAAAAATGGTTGAGGTTGATGGAAGCAACAGCAGTAAATGACTGAGATCAGTAGTGCAGAAAAAAATAAACCATAAGGAAATTCTATATGAATAGATTTCAACTTCCATTCACAAACATCGATTAAAGTTCACAATGCAACTATATTGTGTAATACCGTAACAGAAATTCCTATCCAATTTTGTGCACCAATTTCCCTATCGTTTCTAGTCAAGTGACGGCCACGCCGCGTATCTAATCAACAGAAATCCGAACGCAGAAGACACACCCCTCTCAAGGCCACGTTCAGTCGGTAACGTGCGGCAACTGAACGCACCTACAGAACAGCAATGCAGTAGTTGCTCTCTGATTTGAATAATTTTGTCTCGGTATGCAATCACTTTAAGTGATTCTTCGTCTTAAGGGGAAGCTTACTTGCTAAGTGCACAAACATACTCTTGAATTGGTTTATGATAACTGGTTACTAGGATTGTGATTGTTGATGTCACGCTCTCATTACTGTCCCAAGTTAAGGGTTTCATCTTATATTACTGTAAAAGTATTGAAAAATTAATAGAATCTTATATAGAATTGTCTCCAGTCTCAAAACGAAACGTTAATGAAGCTTTAACGTCGCTACTCCCCCATACTGGGGACTTGGACGGTGCTGACATAGTCATACTTTTCTGGAGTGTTGTGGTATTTTTAATCCGGATGACCTTCCTGCCGACTTCCAAAGACACTTTCGCGGCTCGACCTCTGTACCAAAGGATCGCTAGGCCAAGCACTTAACCACTGTACCACGGAGACCATGGTAGTTTCAATGAAAATGTCATTTGAACTTGTTCTTGATACAAGCAAGTGCCAGGCCTGCTTCATTTATACGGCGGCACAGATGTCATTCAGCTGCTGTCCAAAAATAGCTGTGCTAACTCAACGTTTTTGCTTTTTACACCGTTCAAAATCATGGATTTGTCCATCCATAGACCCTGGAATTTCAGTAATTAATTAAAATTTCCAAGTTTTATTATGCAATCAGCACCCTATGATTCTTTACATACAAATTAAAACGACCTGAATCTTCAGTTGATCAAATATGCAAATATGCGTCTATCATTATCTTTCCAGACACTACCCCTCATTCCCATGAGACTAAATATAATTTTTTTAATTACATGTTTCTTGAATGGGATGGAGGCCGTAAATATTTTTCAACGTCTGATGGGCCCCCTTTGTAAAAGTGGGTGCCTCAGAGTTTCTGACGTGACAGTCTGATATGTCCGCATACTCGTAATACTTATACTTAATGCAATACTTATGAACCTGCTAACATATGGAGCCGCTTACCATTCTGCTTTAAGTCTGTAGTTGCTTATCCAACCTGAACTACAGACCAGACTCGGCCATAAAAATCGACTGAGTCCGCAGCTTTGCTCACAGGGACTAATGTTATGATAAACATGTTGAATGTTTCGGAGGCTCTTGTATATCTAGTACTAATTCTTGAGATGCGGCATTTAAATGCAATTTAATGCTACAGAAAATTCAACACATACTTTACACTTTGCACGACTCAAAAATCGTTTGGAAACAAAAAACAAACAAAAATTACTATGCTTTTATTTGCATATTGTGTAATTATTTCACCTGCAGGATTCCGTCAGTTCTTGTTATAAGTAAATAAAATATCGTTATTAAGGAAGCATCACATTAAATGCAGTGCAGAAAAAGTACGGTAAGTACATCGTCGCCGTCCTGTACTTCCCCAATTGGACCGTCTCAAACCCTGAACCTAATATCCATTATATGACTGCCAAGTACCAACTCGCTTTACCAAGTGAATAGATCTGCTACCTAAAATCAGCAAATCGGACGGAAATCGCAGTTAAGAACTAGGGGTGAGCTTTTGGTAACGCAATGTTTAAGTTAATCAGAAAATCAACATAATCAAGATACATGCAATTTTTTGTAGTCGGCATGCAGTATACACGTTGGGATTCATATGTGAGTGGTTAAATTGTTCACATGTTTCAATAAATTATTTAAATTTCCTTTGTATTAAGTACTGAATTTTGCGCTTATATTTTCGTGGTTTTCGCATGTTATCATTAAAAGAGTTTAAATTGATTCCAATATTCCAACCATTTAACATTTCATTTATTATCCTAATCAATAAAATTAAATAACGGGGCGATCTAAATGAAAAACACATGTAATTCTCGAATAACGATCTCATATTACATTTCATTAAATGCCCTGGACAACAAATGTTCAAAATGACCGCCACTATTCTTTTGCAAGCAAAGCAAACGATAAATGAAGGAGTCATGAAGCGATTGCAACGTTGCAGAATAAATTTGACTGACATGTGGTTGAATGAATTGTCACTGATCCTTGCTGGAGGTTAACTTAGCGATTAGTACTGTTTTTAACAATTCCACTCTAGGCTCGCGTTAATTGCTCATACATCATCAACGTCATGCACTAAGTGCGGTAAGAAAATGAAACTGCTTTGAAATAATAGCTAAGTCTGATGCTGCATCAGTGATCTTCTACACAGTTAAACGGATTGCTTCTAAGATTTAGGCGTGTCGGAAGCAGTACGAATAATACCGACCGCCTGGAAATCAGGTGACGCACACGATTGACTGACGGTATCTTGAAATAATGTGGTTCTGTCATGAATCAGTGAATCAGATCACCTCTTAAAATAAATTTCTCAGTGATGAATTTTCGCTTACCAATGGGCCTGATCTCAATTTAGCAAGCCGTGCGTGCTTGAAAGAAATTCTTCATACAGTGATATAAGCGAAGCATATATGACTTTTGATATGTGCATAACTTTCTTACCTTTCCTGTTACGGTATTGATGATAACGACTTCATTCTCTTGAGCTCCAACCAGCAATGAATTATCAGCCATTTGAAAGGAGGAGGCCAACAAATCACTTGCGGTGAAGGACAGCGGTCGCATTGCTGTTGGTTCGACCAGAAATAGAGCACCTTCCAATGACGGCACCAGACGATAATTTTGTCCTTTGTCATTCCGATACTAGAACGACAAAATTTAAGTTCTGAAGTCATGAAGTTGTCAGCATAATCGAAAGTTTATTGGGTAAATATAAAGAATGAAATAAGTTATTTCAAGCTGGGTGTATGGACTATCCAGGGATGTGGAGTCGTCTAATTTTTGAAAACTTCCGGCTCCGACTTCAATTTTGTCGCTATATCTGACTATATATATATATATATATATATATATATATATATATATATATATATCGACAGAGGTATCTATGCATGTGCACCGACCTTTGAAAGAGAATTGGCAGGTCGAGATTTCCAAAAATTCTTGAAACTATTTTGATTAGAGATAACTTTGACGCCCTTTCTAATGAAAGGAGTGGCTCTCACCCACTCCGTCTGAATCTGTAGATTTGTATATAACTGTGTGTGCTGTGATTTTACCTTTTGCTTCCTGCCGCTGAGGATGATATTTTATATATCGAAACATGTCCGGAATACATTGCTGAAATCACAATGATTTTTCAATATATATATATATATAAAATATTTATATAAATGTAAAGACATTTACTTCGTTCACCTGATGAAGTCTTAGACGAAAATTCGTGAATAAACAATTCTATCTTGAGACTACGTTGATTTTTTTAATTTATCTTTATTATTAAGTCTCATGGCGATTACTTATGATCATATATATATATATATATATATATATATATATATATATATATATATATTTACTATGTTTGACTTATATACTTATTTGGTATATATAAGTCTGACTATGTCAGCACCGTCCAAGCCCCAAGTATGGGGAGTAGTGACGTAAACGCTTCATTTTTTTCATCTGCAATATAATGTGTACACGCCAAAACCTTGTTGCTAACTATCGATTACTAGTGATGCTAATATCGTCGGTCATTAGACACCAAATTTCCTGTTTGCTTTATTAGCTAACCCGAGACGACGGTCTCTAGACAATAGTTTCACGGTCAACAGGTCTATGCGGCGTGTATTGGTACGGGTGGCAAGATGAACTTCACAGACCTCTGAATCTGAAAGAAATATATGTAGCCTAGTGAGTCAATTGTGTTGCAAATAACATTAATATGCTCAATAAAGGAAGATGAGACTATTTGATATTTTGATTTGAAAGTAAACAGGCTATTCGGACCATGGAAGAATTATATGATAAATGATAAACATTGTGTAGAACTTGTTATCTTTGATATGTTAGCTGGTATGTAGCTCATGCATAAATGCTTTACAAACATCATGTTCAGGGCAATTTCATAAATAACGCACGGACGTTCTGACACATATTCGTCATTTCTCATCATGAAGCAATGCGACTTTATCCATGAAAATTGAACCACACCATGCCAAACTGGTCTGAAATATTAATCACTTCAAATATTTAATAGTAATCCCTCTTTCGACGCTAAAGGCCGAAAGGTCACTGTAACGCACGGAATACCTAAAAAGGCATTTTCGCATATTTTTGTCTCTTTAACCTCCGTAAGGCTTTCAAAGACAGGTCCTCTAATAGTTTCCTCAAATACATATGCTTTTTTCGCTCACTTACGTTGAGGTGTACCTCAGCAACATGTCTGCTCAGCTCCTTCAAATGTCCTAAGTTTCTAGTTTATGAAATTTAGTTTAGAATGACCGACATACTGCATGACGTGTTTATGGAACATCCTGTTGATTCATGCTATTTGACACTTAACACCATAATGCCATATAATTACATATGTTACAGTTCCAGTAGAATTCTATTTGGTGGTATTTCTTAGAAAAAGCTAACAGGAAGAATGCTAAACAGAACATGCAATTCTATGAAACACCCTGCACATGCACAATACATCCTTTCCACCTGCTACATGTGCTTTGAAATGTGAAATAGTAAGTTTTAGAGCAACATCATATCTGACAGAAGTCACTTTCCATTCATTCATTTTTTGACACAGCAAAAAATGTTGCGTTATGATTCTTTTTGTTGGACAAATAAAAACAGCAGTAGAAATATATTTTAGTCAAAAATAATCTTTGAATTAAGGTTATAATCTAGACATTTGAAGCAAATCAATCGGATGAAGAACCTGGGTGTGAGATACTTTCAAAAAGTGTTCATTTTACATCGCTCTACCCTAGGTCCATCAAATGTTTCTAAATCGATGGTCAGATTAGTGTAATAAAAGCTAACATCCATTAATCTTATCGCTACATGGGAAAAAATACTAGAAAATGTATCAAATAAACAGATAACACTTTCATCATTCTTACTAATAAATAGTCTAGATATGCTTCAAGAATTTTATCCTTTAACTCAGAATTCAAAAAATTTCCCTGAGTTATCCTGGTTTTCCAGGTCGTTACACACCCTGCTATAATCCACAGAATTCATTGGGATTTTATCATATACTTTATTACATGGCTGACACTAAAAAGCAGCACGTCATTGGTCTAGGAGATCATTGGTTACACCTACTAGGTCATTGGTTACACCTAAGAGAGTCCGCAGTATTTTTAATGGATCTTCGACTTGTCTAACTGAATTTTCGAAACATCATTCGATAACGTATGTTATTTCTGTTGGTCCACTTGTCTTTTAGTAGAGGTGTCTTCAAGGCTAAATGCTATCCAAAATTTTTTACCGGTCACCGGGAAAAAACAATTTTGTCTTTTAGATCCAATAAAACAGCTAAGGAAAATAAATCTTCTGGATTGAGTGAATGGATGCTAGTTTCCACAAGTTTCGTGAAATTGGATTGGCACGAGGAGAAGAAAACGCTGACCTTGTCGGTTCAAAATGGCACGCCTTTACTAAATCTTCTTTGGTTGGTTCCTTTTCATCATCATAAGCTAATGAAGACTGCTAGAAATTTTCTATCTCTGATCAATTCAATACAAAGTAGTGACAGAATGTGTCTCATTATGTTTATCACCTGCCTGTCAGAAATTGAAGCCGTGTCTCTGCATCTTGCCTCCTGGTACCCGAGAGCGAAATGAAGTATAACGCAAAGCACATAGCAAAATGACGCATAACGCAAATCATTTTTTTGGCTGATGTGATCCAATGAGCACTGACAATGGGCAACCTATCGTTTGCCGTCGATACCCTCCGTGCTAGGTGTCGGTCGAGAGTCACATTTTCGGCAAAATGAATTTTTAATCCTTACTCGTAATATGAATTTGTCGCAACATACAAAACATGGGTTATTTAATTTCATAACATGGGTCCCCTTTAATGCAAGATTCTAAACAATAACTTATTGTGCTCTCATCATTTAGCTAAGCATTTTGAACTTTGCAATGCTCACTAAATGCCTGTGATTTAGGAAATGCAATTCTTATGATGGCCACTTCAGATGGTCGAAATTCGAAATCAGTTTCGAATTTTTATTTCTATGGAGGATTTGCATTCGTAAACCACTCATTTGAAGATTCTGCTATGGGAGATAATAGGATTCATGTGCTAGTGCTGCTAATTGTTGATACTTTGTAACACTGCTTGCGAGGAAGCACCACGGAACTTGGCAATGTAAAATATCATTCAATTACTATATTTAACACTAATTCAATTCAGTAAGTCTTATTTTTCATTACACAGCCTTTAGTTCGCATGTTTTCTTTGTCCTATTTAATACTGTCTTGTGCGCCATCATTTTCAAATGCATGAATTAGATGTAGAATGACATAGAGCGCAATTTAAGTAATCAACTCAAAGGAATGACGTATTAATTACTCATTTGAACATTCAAATGTTGACTGAATGCTATGCTAAATGCCGAAAGGCTTGAAATGCATTATATTCGACCGATTATTCTGTGTAACCCTAGCGTCCATTAGCAGAAGCATGTCAAGGGAGTGTAGCCAAATTATCGGATCTCTTCCGTATAGAAAGTGAATGAAACATCATAGGAAACAAGCAAATCCGTAGGTATGTCAATGTCAGTGTTTAATTTATGTTACAAATCTAGTGCAAATACAATATCCAATATAGGCGTCTATATCAACTGTATTTACTGTACTGAAGCAAGCAGCATGCGTATCATGATTTTCGAACTTCTATCACTATAGACTTCCATAGTTCCGATGAAAAGCTGACAACACGTACCTCTAAATTCGTGATGCTCTGTGAAACATGAGGTGATCCAACAACTTTCCAAACTTCCGTCCCATCACTTTCATCAATTGCACGTATGGTTCCATCGATTGTGTTAACAATAAGGAGATCTCTACAAATAAAAATTCTAATTTTAATGAGTATGCTTTCGGGATTTCAATCGGCAACAAGCTTGAATACAGAATTTTCCTCGGGTATAAAGATACATTAAATACTAGATTAAGGAGAAATTAAGACCACGAAAATAAATCGCAAGTTCCGATCACAAACTGCTCTATCGTAGCTGTGTTACGGAAGTAGACAACACTTAGGACAGGTGGACTATCGACTCTGATTCCTTGTCCCTTTGTTAGTCAACTAGATCCGCATTATACATACAAAGCCCAATCTTCCGTCTTTGTCATCATTTTGTCGGCTTCAGCATAGCCGCCGTAATCTTTATCTTCAAGGCTTATATCAAGTTTAAGGTTTTATCAAAACTTGAGGGCAAAGGACGAGTCTATACCAAAAGTGTCTAGATAATACAAAGATAAATAATAAAACAACAAAATTCTGCGCAACGTAAATATGTAATCACTCATAACTTTTTATCCAGTTGGCCTGTCTAATAAGGCGAAAATGGATGTGCTGGAAACTAATATGATAAATATATTTGTAAAACAAGCAAAAAAGTTGAAAAAAGGACAAGTGTCACCTGTAAGTCAAGAAGATGTTCTGATTACAGTCCTAGATCATACGGCCTTTCTGTCCGTATAGGGATGAAACGTCAAAGTTGGCAGTTGGAGCTCTCCAACCTTTCTTCACACCTGTGCTGAGCAAAGTCTTCTTGCAGGTTCGCCCGTCTCGTTCATGCGGTCCATGAGAGTTTGTCAGGACTTGAGTCTTCTTGTGCGGAGGTTCTGTAGGATCGCATTGTGAAGCAGGTGCCTTGAATCCGATCTAACTCGGTTGCCGAGCCTTAACAATTGTTCTTCACGTCGAATGTCTGGTGGGATGATTCTAATCATGACAGGCAGATTGTCTGTTGGCGTAGATCTGATAGCTCCGGAAATCTGGCGCATGGAGCGGTTCAGGGGGACATCGATTGCATGGCTGCTTGAATATGGTGAAGATATAACGAAAAACACAAGAATAATTCAGAAAGACCTAACTATCAGCTCTCTATGGACCTAGAGAATTGTTTAACAAAATTGATTTTATGCAAAACAGAGAAGAGGTGTAAACATGCTCAAGGAGACAACGATGATTAATAACAATGGATTAGCGCAATGTATCTGGCAAAAAAACGAAGACGTGGAATGAAAGCCGCAAGTTCATCAAAAAAAGACCGCTGTGATACTGCTGGAATATGGAAAGACATGAGACTGCTATGCGATGTCCTAGAGATCCTTTTTTTGAAGCGAGACTAGCATCAATTATCGGACGAACTTCCTTGAGCTGAATGCGACCAAGCTATTTCGAGTTGCTGCGATGGACAGATTAACAAATATGTAAACAGAGCTCAATTGTAATTGCACATGGTTGCAGATTCGTAGCAATACTCCAGGACGTTATTAAGCTCGACGGGCTACTTGGCGGATGCGAACTGACCAGATAGATAAGTCGGAACGCATCACTCCATGCAAAGAAATGCTGTCCTCCACTTGAAGGGAATGGCTAGATATACCAACAGTAATGCTATATGGGAGAACGCATCACTGAGTCTGGCTGTCAGTTAAAATTGAGCCAATTCGATCGACCCCAAGACAAAATTCTCTGTAGATCAAACTCAGCAGAAGATTGCTAGACGCTGGCTACAATCCTCGGGCCGGAATAGGAACAGAAAAGGGACGCATGCAGAGTGGAGACATTGGCGAAAGAGAGGATTGGACATTAGGGTAGGTTGTTAATGAACGCGAGAGAATCAGGTGATAGAACACGTCCATAAGGGGCATCAGCATTGGCAATGATGCGATCCATCAACACCAACTATAATCGAACAATCAGTCACAAAATCTTCGCTCTGCCTTGTCGCAATTTCGACTTAGAGCTCTTGGGGAACAAGTTCATCGATGAGAGTACGGTGAAAAACTCGAGCAAAACTTCTGATGTTAAGGGATGCTGGTGTTTGACAGTAATATTGAGTCACGTGTAAAAGGTCATCTCTGAAATGAGCCTTTCGAGAGCCACACTGACACCGAGCATCAGTCTAAAGTAATTGATGAACTCAGTTAAGACAGGCGCTGAGACACGAAAAGCAGTCATTTCGAGGAAACTGAGATTTCTTTGATGTCGAAAACATCGAACTTTTGAGAAATTTTTCGACGATGATGATGACGAATAATGAATTATATTTCAGTGACATTAAATCAGAATTTTCTAGGTCATTCTACAAAGTCAGCAAGCAAAGTGAAGGATTTGTATTTGGAAAGAGTCAGGAGTATTTTATGTTGTTGTAATTATTATTACTATTGCAAAAGTGTACAAAAATTTTCGACTGCTATCCGGCAATCATCTTCAGGTACAAAAGAATCCTTTTGTATCAAACCGATTGTTTGATGGCGAACACGCGGGGGCACAGGGTCGCACTAGTCGACGATCGTAGATGCAACCGGCCAGGCAGCGAGGAAACGCTTTGAATTGCTATTTCAAATCAGATGAATGATTGGCTTGTAATGTTATTTAGAATAGTCTGATCGCTTACGCTGCTAACCTACCCAAACTATACAGTAAAAGTGTAGTTAGAATAACCATACTTCCACCTAGACTGATGGGTACAGCGTTATCTGGTTTATAAAATTGAAACGAAGCTATTCAATTTTTGGAGTTCATCCTATTGAGTGTAATACACACTAGAACAGACATGAACAAATGTTCTGAAATATACAAAAGCTACACATGGTAGTAGGCAAAATAAAAACTTCTTTTTGTCATGGAAAACAGCTGAACTGCTGCCATTATTGTAGGCACAAAGGTGAGCTGCACGCGTAACACAAAATGGTCAACCTGCAAGAAATTCAATTTCAGGTATTTTTTCTATCTGTCAGCAAACCAAGTGACTCAATCACAACTTATCGCACTTTGCAACCATAACATATGCGAGCATGGCCATTCAAACCAACATCAGTTTAGTCACTGTTTACAATGTCTTAAAAAATGACAAGGATTTTTAAAAAACGCAACAAGTTCCCCAAATCATGCTGAGCCAAAAACATTCGATTCCTAAAGACAATTATATTTCAGATTTGTAATACCTCCTGCCGAGGTGATTTGCCAAGGTGAGCATTTGTGATACCTCCTGATTGGCATAGAATGTCCACCTTGAGTCGCGGAAATATTGGGCCAGACAATCTACAGCGAATTACACTTCAGACAGCCACAAAACTGCAGCAGTTCAAGAGTGCGCTCAGCTTACGCACCAAACATATGCGATAATCTAGTTAGCTGAACAGCCTCAATTTTACATTTGGTCGTGGGTCTTTTCCAAATGTAATGACCGGCACTGTGGCACAGAAAACGTTAAATTCAGTGAAATAACATGTGTTACGTATTTTTTTATTTATTTCATCCAACATAAGCATTACATGCTGCTCTTAACAGAAACGGCAGTGTTTCCTGGCACATTATTACTCTTCAATTATTGGACTTCTGTCATTGAAAACACCTGTAACTCTGTGAAAGTAAACTGATTGATAACTGATAGCTAGGCCACAAATCTATGATTAACATAAACGAGTGTTCTCTACCACTGTCTTCCTCTAAAAACGTGTAGGTTTTAAAGCCAGTAGGTCAAAAGCACGTTCACGCACTCTGTTTAAGGAACACATTCGAAGGTGACTGAAGGATGTAGATGCGAATGTTGGGTCACAAATCATGTTATTCCATCAGATGCGAACTGTAAATGATGCAAGTATTCTCTCAAAAATATATTGAAGTTCAAAACTACAATTTCTCAATAAATGTAATCGCTTAAGTGGATATAATCCATGAAACACTGCTTGTTTCGCAAAGAACAGTATGTATGGAAATGTGTAACTCAACAGCAAAATGAAACCAGAACAAGTAGCGAGTCAAAGCATTTCCTGATGCGTATCTATCTATCTATCTATCAATCTATATATATATATAATTGAAATCAAAGCAAACGCAAGGATATAAGAGAAATAAAAAGACCAGAGGTTTCCAACAAAATTAATTGTATTCCCCGACTAGTTTCTGCAGGGTGCTACTTGCTTCTCAAGGGGACTGGGAATGAAATGATAGAGGATACAAAATTATAACTGAATGCATATAAGTATACACAAAAACATAAGGGATTAGGGAAAGAATGGAATTTGCTTTCATTCAAAGATATGAGCCTCGTCTCAATGCATGTTAAGCATAATTTCTATGTTTTTGTGTATACTTATATGCATTCAGTTATAATTTTGTATCCTCTATCATTTCATTCCCAGTCCCCTTGAGAAGCAGGTAGCACCCTGCAGAAACTAGTCGGGGAATACAATTAATTTTGTTGGAAACCTCTGGTCTTTTTATATATACTGAGTGACTGGCAGTCTCATTTAGGGCTTCGAAAATTGGTCTGCATCTTCATTAACTTACCGCACATTCTTCTGATTACTATTATGCGATTGAGGAACGCTGTTCACAACATTGGTGAGGTGAGAAACTGTCAACAAGCTTATTGTCAGCGCTAAATGGAAAAACAGCTTCATAATTCTAGTCTACATTATAGCTCCATACACGTCATTTATGAACATATGATGGTGACCTTGAAAATTTAGACTAAAACCATAAATTTATAAAATTACTTTGTTCCATTTAAAAAAAGCAAATTCATCCTTGAGAGTAATATTGCCATGAAAAACCTTGGAGTGTAGTCAATACAACTGCAGGAAAAATGTCTGTTAACCTGCTCAGTTTTCAAAAAATTTACAAAATTGTGAACTTCATTTGGTTGTGTTGCAATTTTTGACTATGTTGGCCACATTCCCAAAGATGAAGTCGGGGTAATCAAAAAAGGGTTTTTCACATGAATCTCCACGTTTTTCACGATATGGGCTAATTGTCACTAACTTGCTGCACATGTTGTAATCAGGCAAAAAATATGGACGGTGCGCAATAGTTCCAGATCCAAAATTTTCGCGGAATTCGAGAATTTTCTGGAATTGACTTTTGAGTAAAAAGTGCTTTAATTACCTTGAGAATTAATTCTCATGGTAAGGCATAGAAAGAGCAATAGTAAAAGCATTATTTCGATGCGCACTCTGTTATGGGCATAGGGTGAGGTTGTGGGGCGTGTAATAGAAATATCATCACATGCTTGCTATGGCTGAGATCATACTATTTGAAACAAGATTTTTAATTTCGGCTCATCGCAGTTTATTCGACATAAACGTAGAAACGACATATATGTACATATATATATATGTATATATATGTATATATATATAAGATACATATGCCTATTTGAGGAATGGCCGTTGACGAAATGACTTTATGTGTCTTCCTTCTTTTTGTTTTATCTCAAAGATGAAAATAAGGCCAGCTTTTTTTATTATATTAAATATTATGGAAAAGTTTGTAAAAATAAAAATACATTTTTCAATAAATATTTTCGAAATAGATATGTGAGACCAATACATGAAGGATATTTCAATATAATTGGCTTCATAATTCTTAGAACATTGCATAGGAATTATCCTTTTTCGTATCATATCGAAGCAATTGTCGGTAATTAGAAAGTGGTTTTTAACATGTGGATAATGGTGCCTTCCAACCTTTTTTTTGTGTTCTATGTACCAAAACATCAAATTTGATGCATCCTGTAGCTTATTATTATGATATTTCCGGACAGGAGACAAAAATCGTGAAGTTCTTGTAGGCTATTTTCACGGCCAGGGCATGATCGGTTTGGAACGCATAAAATTTAGAAATTTTGCAGTAATCTTGTTTCTAAGTATCAAAAACATGTCATAAAAAAGCTGTCATTTTCATGCGAAAAGTCGTTTTTCTTGTCAATTTCATGACAGTTAGGAAATTTTCGAAAAATGTTGATGTTAACCAAACTCAGAAACACTTGGCAGTCGATTTCAAGCAGGAAGTTTGTAACTGATGTCACACATTAAAGAAACAATTTTGCCAAATCAACAATTGCACTACGAAGAAAAATCTGAAACTCAGTTGGCTCTACCCTGAAGTACCGCATTGATGTGCTTTTTGGCAGCAATGCAGTGGCATGAAGGTGTGCCATCCAGCAATCATGTAAATAAGATGGTTAGCTTCGTTACTCTAGTTGTCATGCTAGTCTTGATCAGTTAATCCTTCTAAATCTACACTTATATTCGATGCATCTCATGAATTAAATGATGACATATTAAGATTGCTCATGAAAAGAAGCAAAGTTTGATAAAAAAAATAGCCAAACCCTTTTTAATGTGATAATGTCATTCTGATTAAATGGGGGAAACAAATTGGCCAATAGCATGAGATTTCGAACTAATTTCTCTCTTTGTCGTGATCGCACCCATTGAAAATAATCCTTGCATGCACTCATCTAACCATCGAGGTGATTCAATGTTCTGGTCCTTCTTATTCAAAATTAAGAACAAATTATTGCTATACTACTATTTGTAAAATAATTGATTGATAATGCTTAATTTGGAATAGCCGCAAAATGACTTACCACAACCGAATGACATGAAAAATAGTTCTGCTATTGTAGCAAAAACTCTGTGAAAACCAATGTAAAATTTTATTGAGGCTCCAGTTACAACCTTCTCTTCACGCTCACAGTAATGGACTGAAAAATCCTAGTCCTAGCATATTCGGAATTCGACTTAAAATTGAAAGTTGCTAGCGCAACTCAATCAAATTTGCTTTCAAACCTCAACAAAATATCGCATACAATATCGGACAGTTCATGAATATGAAATTTGCATGATATCCCATCAAGTGCGCAAGTACTTAGAACTACAAATAATAATTACATAAAACTATGCCATCAATGCTATTTACAATATGTCGCACATTTCTATAACACCTAAATTTCTGTGCATACGTCACGCTTATATATCTGTGCACTCCAAAGAATACACATAGCAATCACTTATAGAAAAATCTCTCATATCTCTAACACTGAAATATGTGCAGTCACTTTCAAACTGATTGAAACATAAAAAAAGTTCATCATATTAAATCAGCGTATAAAAACATTTTACTTGATAATCACTAGTTGAGAGTCAATAATGATATTAGCACACCCCTCATGAACTTAAGTTCATCAATCTGCAAAATTTGTCATCCGTCTCTGCGACCTCCTGACTTCATTCTTCTGAACCACAATCGGAAAATGCTCACTTTCATCGACACCATCATTCACCAAATTCTGTGAGTCTTCTTCTCTTGCTTCATCAACCCTTTCCATCTCTACGCATGACAAGTTTTCACTCTCATCTTCATCATTCAACTTTCGCATTCCTTCGCATCCTTCGTCGTGATCATCTTCACCATGATTGTCTGACACGCTACACTCAGCGGAAATGTCAATATCAGCAAGTTTCAATGCAGACATCTTGCGAGTACCTTTTCGATCGGTAGCCGATGCTTCTTCTTTAGGAACTTGACGGATATCTGAAAAATGTCTGGGAATGTTGTCAACACTAATATTCCATTTTGAGTGGACGTCTGTTACTTTCCCAATCGACCATTCAGAATCGCAACGTGCGTTTGGAGGTTTTACAAAGACCTTGTCGCCTCTTTTGAACTGTGAGTCCATTACGTATCCATTAGCAGATTTCTGGCTGAGCGAAAGATTGATCTTATGATTAAATTTGTTATCAAATGGCGATTTTGAGTTAATTTTGTTGGATACATTTCACCAAAACGTCATTTCGACTGGATCGCCATTACTTCGGCTGGCCATTCGCTTAATGGTCATATGATTCCTTTCAACAATGCCGTTGCAATTCGGTCTATGAGCACATCGAAAAATAATTCCTACTCCCCAGTCATCACTAAAACCTTTGAAAGAAAAAGAAATGAAGCAGCTCCCATTATCACATAGAAGTTCGGACGGAGGACTATGTTCAATGAATATTCGCTTCAATTCATTCGATACTGTGTTGGAAGACTCATTCTTAATACAACGCCAAATAGTATACCGGCATGGTCCGCAATCAACTACTGACAAATATCTTCTACCTCCTTAATGAGTTATGTTACACGCTAGACGTGTCCATACATTATCAACATGCAATGAACCCTGCTCTCCCACTTCACCGGACTAGGATCAATAGATAAGCATCGTGTACAATTCTTCAATACTGTTGAGACGTCATTACGTGTTACTTCAGGTTCAACAGAACTAACAATAGAAAATGTTCGATCTGCTCCTAAGTGAAATTTGTCATGTATATCTTTAATTCTCTGGATTGGTAAACTATTTGCAACAAGTGCTGTTGGAATAATTTCATCTGGCAGCTCTATACTTTTCGATGCATTTAATGTATTCATCCAATCTCTTTTGACACGAGTCAACTTGTCAGCTTTGTTTTTCGATGACTCAACCCACCCAATATTCATCGTCATAAAGTGTTCGACTATTAGCTCATTAATAATTCCTAAACGGCGATGGATGAGAATTTCTGACAACCCATGGGTTCTTATATTATTGCTTCTAGAAAGCAACGAACTGATCCATTTAAAAACTGTGGTTGAGTCTGTGAACACGCACAGAATGTTACATCCCCATTTCAACGCTAAGTTCATGCCCTTGATAACTGCGTCCAATTCATCCACATTTATGTGACTAGTCATCTTTTTTCCTGAGCCATGATGCGTCTTCAACAATTACATTATCAATTTCTAGAACTACTCCCAGCGCAATACTACTTGCGTCGCACCACAACCGACCCTCTTTTGAATTGGAAACTCCCCATAGTCCTCTAACTGGATCATCTATCCGAACTTGCTCTAAAATTTAAAAGATTGCTTTTTGGATATGTCAGAGACCCTATCATTCCATCCCCCAGTGCTACTTTGTCGTTTTACATAGCTGCAAGTTACAGCAAGTTACACGTAGCCAACTAGCTACTGGAAAATGGCTTACCAACTGCCCACAAATCGAGAAAACCTGTCGTTTTGTTAGTGATTCGGAAATTGTAGGTATATTGTTACCCCTCGACCACTCTAAGATTCCCCTGTGATTTTCGTTTACTCGCAACCCAAGAACTCTTGCCCCGTTCAAATCCTCTGAAGGTTTGGTTTTTAATCCATAACTCGACAAATGTTTGGTCACGGCATCGCTATCCACAATATCTGTGTTCACAATTATGTCATCTATATATGAGTCGGTTGTACTTCGAATATCAGAATCTAACGACAATACCTTGTTCAATATAGATGGCATAATACGAGGAGCGGAGCAAAGACCAAACCCAAGTCGAGTCAGAGCATAAACCTTCTGCTTGTACCTTATACACTGCCAACCCCACAACTCTTTTTCTACATGTATCTGAAGGTATGCCTTTTCAAGATCTAAGAATTTCACATTTGAACCCATCCTTCGCCACAATCGTAGAGTTTCTTGACAAATAGCACTGTCTGCAGTATGACTCGAGAGATATTTGTTTAGATTTCTGTAGTCTAAAACGGGCCGTACTTTATTTTTGTGTTCCTGAAACACTGCCATAAGGGGAATAATGGCCTTAGGTTTCTCATCAAATTCCTGTAACCACCCAAGGTTAATCCAATTTTCAATTTCGGTATCAAAAGCCTCTTTAAATTCCTCTTTGACAGCATAAGAGTCAATAGTCCTCTCTATAGTCTTCGGATTCTCAGTGGACCACTTCCATCTAACCAACCACTTCCCATCCTTAAAGTCAGCCAAAAAATCTTTATCATCTATATGTAAATGTTTCTCATCATGATCATTATCAATTTGTGAATTCACAACATTTTCTGTTACGTTTTTACTGCAAGTAGTCTCAATAGGATTTTTCGCACGATTTTGTTCAACCAATATACCGGTAGCGCATATACCTTGTGCATTTGGAAAACTAGCTTCACTACCCTTAATGAAAACTCCTCCCAACTTATCTACAATGTCCATTCCGATAATAAAATCAACGTCTTCCAACGAATCCTTCAAGACGATGCAACAAGTGAAAATGTCCTTATTAGCTATCTTTACTTTGACATGTTGATATCCAATAATATCAATTTCCCTTCCGTCAACAGTAAAAATCGACGCTGCAAATCTTATCAATTTATCATCAACAAACTGTCTACTGATAATGGACTGGTTACAACCAGAGTCTACTATTCCTATCGTTTTTGATTAGTATTGGCGTAGAAGGAAGCGCCCTTACATTTGATCCTGGGAAACTGGTGGCTCAGACAGTTCCCCCGACTTGTTTAAAGGACATCGATTGGCCATATCACCCTTCTTATCGCATTTGAAACATGTGATTTGCGGACAAAAATTAATTGTGTGATTGCCTGAACATTTATAGCATCGAATTCATTCTTTGATTCTAAATTGCCACCTCGAGACGTAATACCATTCTTCTTGTTGTGATAACCACTGCGTCTATCAAATCTATTAACAGCGGCAAAAGCATTCGACTGAACATGAATACGATTTGTCATAAGAATGCGCGCTTGGCATACTACAGTAGATAAACTAGCGTCCTTAATTTCAACTGACGATCTTAGAAATCCTTATAGAACTTATACGATCTTAGACGTCCTTATCTTGATTAGAAATATCAATGGCCAATCCACTGATAAAAGCACATCCTAAAAAAGTATCATTTCCGATACCTGCCAATTTTGATAGTCTTGTCAAGTCTGACAAAAATGCATCTACACTTTCACCTGGTAACCAGTTTCTCTGTCTGAACAAATCATAAGCAGAAAAAGCATTCAAAGAGAAAGCATCTATCAACGCACCTTCGATCTTACTAGAATCTTTCTTATCGTCATCATTCATGTGCTCATAAACCGAAAATGCAGGACCTTGAAGAAATAAGGGAATCAATTCATGCAACTTACTGAGGTTTTGCAGTTGTGCTACCAATTTCAACTTTTTCAACCATTCTATCACACCTCTGTGCCATCATAGTGCTTCAGAATATCTTGTAGCTTTATTGTTGCCATTCATCGTATGCTGCCGTGATAGCTTGTAGCAAAAACTCTGTGAAAACCAATGTAAAATTTTATTGAGGCTCCAGTTACAACCTTCTCTTCACGCTCACAGTAATGGACTGAAAAATCCTAGTCCTAGCATATTCGGAATTCGACTTAAAATTGAAAGTTGCTAGCGCAACTCAATCAAATTTGCTTTCAAACCTCAACAAAATATCGCATACAATATCGGACAGTTCATGAATATGAAATTTGCATGATATCCCATCAAGTGCGCAAGTACTTAGAACTACAAATAATAATTACATAAAACTATGCCATCAATGCTATTTACAATATGTCGCACATTTCTATAACACCTAAATTTCTGTGCATACGTCACGCTTATATCTATTTACAATCTATCGCACATTTCTATAACACCTAAATTTCTGTGCATGCGTCACATTTATATCTCTGTGCACTCTAAAGAATACACATAGCAATCACTTATAGAAAAATCTCTCATATCTCTAACACTGAAATATGTGCAGTCACTTTCGAACTGATTGAAACATAAAAAAAGTTCATCATATTAAATCAGCGTATAAAAACATTTTACTTGATAATCACTAGTTGAGAGTCAATAATAATATTAGCACAGCTATGTCTTTGGCTTTACTCAGCAGACGATGACTATCACCATGATCGAATATTTTTCGTGTATCGAAATTGCGTTAATTGGTGCATAGTGCGAGAGTTTCATCGTTCATAGCAGGCCAGTTGACGTTTCATTTCTCCTGCTTCTTTTACTTTTTTTTGATATGCAGGTCAGTTTCTTGCAGACAGAACACGCTTGTACATCCATGCATGGTCTTTGAATGTAGACCTGAGATATTCATGCTTTCATGCAACACAGATCAATTTTCACGGCAACATGAAGACGTCTCCATCACTTTTTTCGTTTCAATTCATCTTCCTCATGACGCTCTCCGCGCTCTGCAACCATTGTCTCTACAACCATTCTTCATTCTGACAAAACATGTCCAAACTGGCTTAGTCTTTTATGATCCATATCCTTTAGTCTATCATCTCCACTCATCGATTTTATCTCATCGCCATGCAGCGTCTCTCCCCTTTTCTTGCTCATGTTTCTCCACTGTAGAACCTCGCTGTTCTCAAACAATTTTTTAAGTGCAAGTAATAAACGTCTGTTCGTGGCGTGAAAATTCAGGATTCAGACTTCGAAATCAAGCACGGCCTACAAACAGTACTAACATACACTGGTGGCAAAATGTCTTGCCCATCTCCTTTGATGTGCCTGCTTCACTGTTTCTCCGTTTTCATTGTTTCTATTAATGCATTCTTGGTGATTAAAGCGATTTTACTTTAGTCAACATCACAAGAACTGGAATTTCCGGAATCTTTAATCAACTGAAATGAAATGAATACGGCTGTATATTATTATACTGATAATAATCATTTAAGTGTCAAAGTGCAAAAAAAAATCTTTGGACATTAGGTCACATCTTCTCATGCACTTATGACAGTTTCACAGAGGTACGGCATTGATTCCTTCAGCCGCAGCACTTTGAATCATAATGTCAGATCCTGATTAGTCTGATGATAAGCTCTTTCTTGTCGTTGACTGTGAGAGAGCGGAACTCGAAGTGTTTTGGGAATTAACGCGATTTTCACCATTTTCTTTCGTGCAAATAAGCATTAAAATTTGGACCCTACCCCCTTTGCGTTTTGTCTCATCGTACCAAAACTTCATAATTTTTTGATTTTGGTGGTCATGTACTTCAGTACGTGACCCATGTTATCTTAATTTAGCCACTACAGATGTCTACTTAATGTCTTTTTCATATGTATGTGTCTTTATATGTTTCTTTTTTCATATCGGTGCTTGACTGATTGGTTTATTAGGTCACGAATTAGACGATCACAAAATAGGTCCTAGAATTCAAAACTAGTTGAAGTACTTGTGTTCTGAAAAAGACAGCCCACATGATTTTATTTCTTAGTTGATGTAGGATATAATAGACTATGCTCTTACTTGTTCAGATATTTGTACGTAAATATAGAATCATTGAGAGATGTATAACACATGGCACTGACATAAACTTAGATAATAGAATAAGGCATGTTGCGAATTGAACAGAATGTTGCTACAGTGCAAGCAGGACTGCGGAATCTTGTGATTTTGGAAGGTTCATTCTCCGCACTCAAATTTTTCGTTGATTATGCGATGTAGTATTTGCCACTATATAACAAGACAAACAAAACTGCCTCTTCAATGCCAAGTCATAACCCAACCTAGCTGACAAGTAAATAGCAAATTACTATCATGATTGAGTAGAACAGCTCACAATCCTTAGCGAAATCTTGTCATGACTCGGAATATCGGCAGGCATACCTTCGTAAACTGTTTAGAAAATATTCTGTAATAGCGAGCTTTTACTGGATAAACTTCTGCGACCAATAACGAATTATAAGAATAAGTTGAAATAGTTTATTACATAGCGAATTGTCTGTTATATACTCAGCCAATGATAAACGTTATCAAAATGCGATGCAAAACATGAACATTCATAGTATATTTTTAGCAACGCCATTTCCTCGAGTCAGTTTTAGTTTCAAAGAACTAGGTACATCAAGTGCGTAATATGTAAATTAGATATAAGGGTTCGTACGCCCTTGAAATATCCTGGATTTTTTATGGCCATGGAAACTCCTGAAAATTCTAATTTGTAGTGGAAGTTCATCAAAAATTCCTTTTTGATTTTTAAATGATTTTTGTTGACTATATTCTACTTTAAAAGCAATCAATCGCTAAAGACTGACTTTCATTTCAGAATCTTTTTTTGCATCTACTATGATCTATGATCAGTCAATTCCTTGATTCTCTTACTATGCTTACGTTACTGGCGACGTAGAGGACAGTTGTATCTTATCCATCGCAAATGTATAAGGACAATTTGCTTTTATAAATCTAGCTGAGTGATGCACTGAGAAAGTTTGATATAAAACGAATGTTCGCGGACGTGTGTAACCGGCAAAAAACTATAATTGAATACGTATAATGTTTAGTATCAGATTCATCATGGCTAAGTACTTTATACCGGTGTATGCTCGATCTCAAAATATTTTTCTTTTGTTCGTGTAGATTTTCATTAATTTGAATTAAAGATATTTTGATATCTCACAAACTTGTTTCATTGCTAATATTGTTTTGTCAAACTGTCAAAATATGATAACATCATTTATGGTGCTATCAGCGGTGCAATGTTGACCTCGCAAACCTCGATGGTTCAAACTCGACTTTGATTAAGCGAATTTCAATCGAGGTCGAGGTCGAGGTCGGAGAAAAATGTCCACTTAAAAAGTTTTCGATACTAGATGAGCAATTATCCTTTTCAATTAATTAAACCGCAATGATAGCCGGAAGTTTGCGAACTTTTGAGATTCCTTCAAGATCGTGAGGGGCCCGTTTGAGATTGTGAACAGGTCCTATTGATAATGTGAACGGGGCCCTTTAAGATCGTTAAGGGGCCATATTTAGATTTTGAAAAGGACCCATGAGATTTTGTGAAGCAGCCCTTTGAAATTGTGAACGGCAACGGTTTAAGTTTTTGAAGAGCTCTTTTTAGGTATGAATAGATTTCTTGAGATTGTGAAGGGCCTAGTATATGATTGAGCCTACATGTAGATTATTCGATAATATGCAGTCTCTATATCGAGCTGAAATCGTCAATCGTTCAATAAATTCATGCTGATTTTGCATTGGGGGCGGGTAGAAAGATCTTTGTAGTACACTATCTAACCTAAAACGGTTCTCCTGAAAATAGTAGCTGTTCGAGTCATGTATTTTAGTAGTAGTAGTAGTAGTAGTAAACGTTTATTTCAAAGTCATGGAAATTTACAATACGAATCATGTTTATAGGTATATACAAACAAGCATGTAGATTTACAGGTGACAATGTATGGTTGGTCAGAAAATTAAAGAATGATCATGATCATACAAGTAACGTGCTTATGAAAAAGATCAAAAAACTCAAGAAATGCGATTCATTAATGAAGTTGTGAATGGGATGAATGAGTTATGCCTTCGTTGAGAACGCACGATAGGCATCAACAGCTGTCCGCTATGTTGAAGTCGACCTGGATGTAAGTGTTGAAGAATGTCATTGCTGTTTTCGATTTGATGGAAGAATGACAATGCACGATTGTATCGGCGAATCCACAGCGGTGTAAATGCAGTGCACTGGCAGTCACAGCCACAAATAATTCGATGACATCGACGTCTCAATTTTTCCAGTTTATCACTATTTGAAACACTCATACCGACGAATAAAGGAGAGCAGTATTCCAGCACGTTAAGAATGAAAGCGTTGTACAATGCTATTACATACGGGCGGCGCAAGTAATATTTCAGTCTCTTAAGGACGAAAATTCGCTGACACGCTTTACGACAAACCATATCAACGTGTGCATTCCATCTGAGATCAGAACTGTAGATCACTCCAAGAATTTTTGAGTTCTTTGACGACTTCAATATCAGGCGGATGGTAGAAATCTGCACTTCCTCTCTTGACATACATAACCTTTGTCTTCCTGTTGTTCGTAAGAAGTCCATGTGTTTTGCACCATTGCTGAACGTTGGAAATTTCTCTGTTAATAAGTTGTTCTACGGCATTGATGTGTGGAATTGGAGTTACACAAAGCACGTCGTCAGCGTATTTCGTCACCTGAGTTGTTGAGGAAGCAGGTTGAAGCGAAGCCATATGAACAGAGAAGAGGTACGGAGCAATAACAGACCCCTGTGGTACACCACTTGAGACATTCACCAGAGTGCTGCAGGTTGAAAAGTCAATTCGTACACGCTGCTGACGCTCTTCAAGATAGCTGACACACCATTTAATGAAATGCGATGGCAGATTGGCTCGATGCAGTGAAAGAATGAGCTCAGAATGAAGAAGTCTATCGAAAGCTTTGTTCATGTCAAAGGCGATGATTGCACAGCCAACACAGTCTGGACGATCAATCGTGCGTGTCAAAAAGTCATGAATGTGAATATGAGCGTGTGTTATTTTAGTGCACCTTGTTGAAACTGATGATTGAATAAGCATCAGTAATAATGTTATGCATTTACTTGCTAACTGTGAGAATTCAGAAGCATCTTTATTAGAACAGACCCAACTTCTGCTTGAACGCTTTCAAAACCTACTGGGTTGTGTGATATCGAATGATCGTAAGTTTCTTACTTTGAGGGGGCCCGCGACTACGCAATTTAGGGGGCCCACTCCCATTTGACTTCCCGGTTTTTATTTTTGATAAGAGTGGCAGCCCTGTATTTCCCATGTATGTACGTTAATTTTTTTCTCGAAAAACATGCCCTCACGCGAGAAAACACGCGATCACTTTCCATAACTTCTTATTGACGATTTATGAAACTGCAGGTTTATCGCATAGTAGGTTTAGTCAGCCACTCGTTGCGGTCGTAGGAAGGTTATTGTTAATTCACTCTCATTGAGAAGATCACCGATTACGTCATCAGGAACTTTTGCATCGCTTTAAAGCTCAGACGATGCGGTTTGGGTGTCTTTGAGTGGACTGATTCAAGTAGTTAGAGTCAGACCTTCGATTATATACAACAAAATGGAAACCGAAAAACCTTCAGTGTACACCTCTAGCTGCTTCGAAAGTTGGTTCCGACGAATGCAATTCTGCATGGACTTCTCTGGAGACTGCTTTGAGAAGATGTTATGTTTAGTTCGTTTGTAAATATGATATATAAATCAAATCACAAAACTTTTTGAACAGTCTGCGCATAATCGGCGCGAGCCGTGTACGTATATGCTGCATGAGACATGTATATGAAAAGCAGTTCATGCTAGCCAATCATGTATAGTCCTAATCATGAAAATACAATTAAAATAGTAGGCCTCATCCTTCTCGTCAGAAAATTCTTGAGTCTCAACCAAAGCGTAGATGATGCTTTTGAAGACTATTTCCCGCTCTAAGGATCAGAGCTAGAATATTCAGCATTTTTGATTCTGTTTTTATTTGTGATGATCAATGGTCAGGAGGAGGGATTGCAAATACCCGGGTTTTTGCAGCCACCCGGATCCCGAATCCAGGCACCCGGGCGGATCCCGGGTCCTATGATCAAAAGTGATAAAACTGCATGTAATTCGTTTTCATTATCATGAAACATTGAATAGTCTGGTTCCTGAGATTAAGTTTAAATTACGCGTTTCATAATACATAAAACATACCAATGAAGTGATATTTAGATCCTAGGATTTTGCTATCGCCAATTGCAGTTGTCACTCTGGTTCTCATTTGTTATTACCGTTTTTACAGAATATCATTGACAAAGGTCAATGGATGATAACAAGTATCTAAAATATCGATAGTACAATCTGAGACTCAGCATAGAGAAATGTGTACTCTTTCTTAAGACAAGATAACTGCAACTGAATTTCTGAATTAATTAAGTTTACAGTTGCCAGGATTGTCAATCAAAAATACAATTTCAACAACGATAAATAAGTGCATTTAATTAAAAGAAAGGAAAGACAGCAAACTTGCTTTTATTTGCGTCTATTTAACTAATATGCGCATATCCTACTGTTATAGACTTATTAATAATTACAGCTATTGTTCATTGTAAGTGTTAGGTAGTCGGATCATTGTCATATGTTTGGAGAAGCACAATGGATCTTTTTTATGTTATTAGCTTTGAAAGTCATGGATGTCCATTCATTCCTTGGTGTGGATTAGTAAAGAGCGTGCAATGGTCACAAGTCTACAACGGTAACATGACAATTAGGATGAACAAAGCATGAAAAAGTTACTTCATCTTTTTTGCACATTAATAGATGGTCATTCAATACCGAGCTACAGATATTCCTGAATAAAATATTTCTACTTAACCCATTAACCGGCAGCGGCATATAAATAGATCATTGTGCATAGGAGCAGGTATTCGTTATGTATTCATTATTTAAGATACAATTTTGGTATATTTCTTTTAATATAGCGTTATAAAACAGAATATGGATCTAAACAATGCGATTCAACCCTTTAATCATAGGCATCACGTGATTAATTATTTGATTTTTTCTATATATTTTTTATAATTTCTTATCTACAGCACACTGAATATCAAAATATGTAATTTTGTCATTTTTTCATCCTGTGTTTATTTTTTATTGCATAAATGACCAGACCGTATAGTTATACAGTGTTGAATTATTTTAGTCTGGCTCTAAAGAGTAATTATTTGCAGTGATCTAAAAATAGATCACTGCCTGAAAGCGACTATTTCAGCTTTTTCGCCTAAATTGTTTTTCTAATTCAGAATTCAGACATCATTATGTAATAAAGAAAATAAGTGAACATTATTATAAAATCATCCATTAACTATATAAATGTGAAATACATCATTATAAAACGCTCAGAAAACTATCATAAATTATTCAATAATAATTCAAACAAACAAAATCCATATAAAAGTTTATTCTTTATTCAAAAATGATAATGCACATTATGTTATCGTCTATGGTAGTTAATAAAGCAACGCTTGCAGAGAGTTATGTCACATTTTCCACAGTATGACAATGGTCGAGATCTACAGTTCTGTCCCTGACAATGCCGTTGATTGGAACGCATCAGTATATGATAATCGATACCATCAAATCGAAAATCAATAGTTGATCTTGCGGCTCCCGTGATGTGACTTGCCCGATGTCCAGAAAGCACAGATGGCTGCCCATAAGTCAATTTCATATACGATACGGCAACATTTCTCGTAAATTCAAGAAGTGAAAGCTGCTCCTTCTTGTCCACTATTTCTCTGTGAATGATCCATGCGTTCACAAGGGCCATCTGTATACTTCGCATCAGTAGAGGGAAGTACCATTTCTTGCTTCGTATGCCAATTGCATAATGAGATGCCAGCCAATCGTGATGATCAACACCTCCCATATGACGATTGTATTCGGCAATTGCGCGAGGCATTTCAATATCAAGTTTTTTCTTTTCTGTTCGACTGTAACGTGCAACCTTGACCTTCGGCTCGACTGAGGAGTAATTTCAGGCTATGTGAACAAAGTTATTATAGTTCCACTTGATAAAGAGAAGTTGGTTGGCTTTGTCAAACGTCTGATGAGTTGACCCTCTTTGCTTCATCTCCTTATTTGAGGAGAAAGGGGCCTTCTTTGTTCGGTTAGCGCGTATTGTCCCAGTGGCCCTGAAGCCCATTTTCGTAAGCGTGACCAAAAGAGACGGACTGGTGAATAGATTGTCAAAGAAAAGTTCTTTCCCTTGAGGATGACCGATTTTTGACGCAAGTTGCAAAACGACCCTTCCGCCCATTGGAATCTTGCACAGTTTGGCATCTGTTTCCTTTCCTTGGTAAAGGAAGAAGTCGTAGACGTAACCATTATCGCTACACAAGGCCCACAGCTTATAACCAAAACGGATCGGCTTTCCGCGTATAAACTACTGTAGTCCATGGTGCCCAAAATATTTTATGATCATTTCATCAATTGACAGATATTTGCTGAAAAAGCCGAAATGCTTGAAATTTTCGTTGAGAAGATCAAATAATGGTTTAATTTTGAATGCTCTATCTGCTTTATTGATTGGATCTATGAGAAGGTCATTATCATTGCAATGAATGAATCGTTTGATTGCCAGAAACGCTTTGACAGGCATGCATTCGCGAACTAGCGGTACTTGGAGATCGGGATCTAAAGACCAATAATGCTCTTGTGATGGTAATCGATGATACCCTGTAAAAAGCATAATTCCAACAAAAGCCTTTATTTCAGCTGCTTGCACATGAAATTTCGTTTCATTTCGTTGAGTTGCATATCGATTTGTCTCTGTTACCAGTAAATCCACGCAGCGGTTGTCAAACATTTTCTCGAAAAGTTCAATTGGAGATAATCCATCTAGTTCTTCCTTCATTGCTGTCATCTTCCTATCATGATGATTTTCTTCGGAAGAAAGTTGGGTGTATAGACGTTTAGATTTTTGCCAAATAGGATCTGCAGCTTCGATCCACTCTGGTCGACAAAGTTCGTCTTCTTCATCGTTTTCCATTGTTTCGTTTGGCTCATCATTGGTTGGGGATGTTCGAATTTCTAGTGTTCCGGGTACATCGCAGACCTCTGCGATATTTCCAACATCATCTTCGTTGACTTCGTCTACGTCGCTATCAGCATTGTTCTCAGGTGGCAGTACAGCTACATCTACAGCATCATATTCCTCGTCACCTAAATCTTCGATGAGTGCCACAGCTTGTTCAAGAGTAAGAGCTTTGAAAAAGGGCATCTCACTTACAGAAGTACGTAAGAAGAGGTATCTACTTACAGAAGAGGTACGTTTCTCTAAACTGTTATAAATGTGAAAGACGCTAGTTATTACGTAATGCCGTATATACATTGCTCTGCTCGTATAACTTCTTTAATCAAAATTATTGTAAAAAACGAGTATATCTTTCACATAATTTCGTATCACTCACGGCGTTTTTCTGCAAAGTGCAGTTTTTCCCCTTTTATCAATGACATACAAATATCAAGAAGATCATACGTTTTGAGGTCATAAAGTAGCTTTTTGGTATTCAAATACTACTTATATAGTACAAAATAGTAGTGCACACAAAAATAGACTCACAAAAATGTATTATGTTATTTAGATTAAAAGTCCATGAAAACTTCCGTAAGAAGTCGTGCAGCCCAAAAATATATATATTGTGATAATTCTTCGCTGTCCGGCAGCGATCTATTTTTAGATCAGTCTGAAAATCGATCACCGTAAGTGAAGTCATCTTTGGGACGAAAATATATGATTTAGTACATCAAATTACCGCAGATTCCAACTTTGTATCGAGTAAGTCCGAATGCTTCTACAGTTGCCGGTTAATGGGTTAAGATTCATATTCGCATTCTTGGCTGCCACTCCCAACTCTAAGTGAGTAACGAGAAAAACAAGTTTCACGCTCTATAGCTTCTATCGTTAAATAGGATTTTCCACAGCATTAATGAACGTCAACATCTCATCATACTCGTACACGCTCTTCGCTGGATTCGGGATCCGGGCGGATCTCATACCGGATCCGAATATTTTCAACAGGATCCGCCGGATCCTAGATCCGGATCTTGAACCGGTGCAATCCCTGATCAGGAGGCTTTCTGAGTTTACAGACATGTTATGTTAATCATTTTTGTAATGCATAAGTCTCAAAAATGTGGTCTAAAGTAATAAAGGAATTGTCTTCTTGATTGACTTGGAATTCATTGAATCACAGTACATATCACTTTCATTTTTTCAAAATGAAAGACAATGTCTATCAGGGCATGCATTCATTATTGATCAGAGCGGATTACTGTCGCAAGACAAGATAACCCTGGGTATAGTAAGTCTTCGATTTATTTACATCTTTATCTGATGATCCACTTGCTTTTCGTGGCTAATGGAAAACGAATGAAAACAAGAATGTTCGTGAACACCGACAAATTATGCTGTAGCTTTTGCCATGTGCAAAATTTTACTTCTGACGTAAAGTTCGGGATAGGGTTATCGCAATAAATATAAAATGTTTGGTTGCTATCTGATGCATTTGTGCATGCGCATGTTTTCTATTTGAGATCTACTTGAATCATGCAATACTTAGAGCTCCGCCATTGAACTTCTGATACTTACACCTCATGACGGACTCACGGTCGAATAAGGAATGACATCGTCGTCAGTCTGCACATTCGAAATTCTCCTAAACAAAGGAGTCAACCAGTATCTCATTCACCAAATGCGTCTGTCACCTCGGTCACAACAACGAAGACCATTCTGTAAACAGAAGAGAGAGAGTTATCCACGTACCCGGACTCAAAAAGTTGAAAGAAAAACCATAAATTCTTCGACGGTTATCATCAAGCTGACGTGCAGCAGCGTCATCACGAAGTCTAGATCACCTTTAGCATCAGAATTTTTCCTGGCTGTCCCATAGTGATAGCCTTTTTGAATTCCCTTTTTGAAACGTGTCTTCAACATTCGCTCATGTATATCTAGTGGGTTGATCGCAGAAAGTGTAGTCTTTATTTTTCTGTCTAGCAGGAGTATAGCTGGCGTATCACTATTTGTGGACTGGAGACTGCAGTGTAATCGAACGAACGAACGGGATTTTTCGTTTTTGATGAGCGATGAAATGTTGCAAGTGGCAAAAAGAAACTTGGAGTCCGCAAACCTTGAGCGTCTCAACACCTGAAATCGTGCACAAAGATGAGACGAAAGCGAAAAATTACATTGAATTTATTCGTTGCCAAAATAAGGATTATAGAGAGAATAAATAAGAAAATTGTTTTTAAACATATTGATTACAAGATACATACACGCACAGTTTATGTCCGAACACCATCGCATAAGGTAATACCAAGCGGCATTGCATGTAATAGATAGTAAGGTTTAACTGCATTTGTCAGAATGCGCATTCAGGTGAAGTGAGTGATATAATTGCCTCATAATTTGTAGGTAATTACCTTTGTAAGATGAGAAAGATTGAAATGCACGCACCTGCAGGAGACTTTTTGTGCGTGTCAAACGTAGGACACGTAAAAACCAGTTTGAGTTGATTGTGTTGTTTCGTGAAATACAATTAACAGGACGTAAACCGCTTTGTAAATGAACTACTTTGTTAAATGGTTTTATGATTAAGTAGTTCTGAAATTCTTTGCTGACACGATATATGTTGATTCCATATACTGTTATTGAAATGTTTGTTCAGTGTTTGCATACATTATTTCATCAAACTTGCTATGGTAATAGTCATAACGCTAATATTTCATTGCCTTAATGTATCATTCCTCTTCATTGTTTTATTGTTCTATCAATTTTTGTGGAAGAAAATTCGTCATTTTATTCATTTTTTATAGTTGATGCGTTTCACAGCCTGTGCCTATCATGCTGTATAAAAGCAGCATTTTTCACAAATGATCATGATGAAGATCCATTTAATACAATTCGTCATTTATGTCTCAAGAAGATCAGGACCGTGCTCTAAATAGTCATAATTTATAAGTTAAATAACTTATAAATTATAGTTATATATCATTATATATATAGTTATATATTATAAGTATTCATAAAAGTATGAACGGTGAACGAACGAACGGAAGGGAAAAATTGATAAACGATGAATGAACGAACGCCTTAGATTGTATGAATGAACGAGAACGAACGAACTGCCGAATTTTGCGCCGTTCGAATACACTGCTGGACAGTCGAGCGATTACCGACAACTGTTCGCCTGCTTAGAAATTCCTGACTTCTGAAGTCCGCCGAATTGAGGCTTGAAAACATCCAAGAAAACCTGGAAAAGAAAGAAAAGGAACAGAAAATGCCTTGCAACTGAGAGTATTTCTGCAGTGGCCTTTGTAGTGAGAATCTCAAAACTCAACTTAGTTGCAGATTGCCTTAATTTGAAGCTGATGTTGTGTCAGTAATGCATCACATTATATCATAAACGCTCTCGCTCAGATGCTCACAAGCACTTACTCCTAAAGCGTCTGGTGAACACCCTGCTTTTCCAGCAACTACATTATAGCCATAAAGCTCATATTGCGCATTATTATAATATACTCATTGAGAAAGTTTTTGAAACATTTACTTATTTAACTTCTTTCATTTTTGACTGGTATATATACATGTATGTATGATACCTTGATAATTCAGTCACAATCTCCACCAAGTCGCTAGCACAGAAAAACAACGCATGTAGCAGATTCAACTTTAATAGCGCGTGTGCCCCCCTCTAGCTCCAATACATTCAGTAATCCGAGATGGCATGGATTCACAAAGTTTCTGAATGAAGGATGTTTCAAGGAGAAGCCACTGCTCTGTCAATCTTTCAGAGAGAATCTTCAGGGACACTGGTGGAAGTGAATAGCGGTCTCTCACTCGCCGCCCAAGCTCGTCCCAGACTTGTTCAATGGGTGACAAGTCAGGTGAGCGTGCAGGGCAGTCAAGGGTTTGAATGTTCAGTCTCCTAACAGTGGCAATGACAGCCGAGGAGCGATGTGTTCTTGCGTTGTCGTCTTGGAAGACGAGATCCTCCACCCTGACTCCTGGGGCAACAACAGGAAGCACTATTTCATTGAGATACCTCTCTCCAGTCAACGTGCCTTTGATGATGACTGCTGTCGTTCGTCCGCCATGCCAAATGCCACCCCACAGCATAACACTTTCACCACCATATCTGTCGTGTTCTTTAATACAGCATGGGGCAAAGCGTTCACCTGGAAGACGCTGGACAGCTGAGACAGCTGGTCGTCGCGATTGAATTCCAGCTTCTCGCAATCTTCGGTAAGCTGTTCGAACGCAAATCTATTCCTCTTTGCAGCTAAAACTAGACGTGCGTCTGTCCTTCCTGCAGACTTTCTTGGTCGACCAGATCCCTTCTTCTTTCTAACATCTCCTTCTGCTTTCCATCGACACCACCACCTCAAAACAACGACTCTCGATAGTTGCAGCTCTTCGGCAACACTCGCACAACTTCTACCACAACGAATCATTCCAATAGCCATATCTCTGGTAAACTGATCGTGTGCCATTTTATTTTACAAAAGCTGGATTTCAGTTCACGTTTATGTTCAATTTGTAAAAGCAATTGTGACAGTTGTATCGATATCAAAATTTGAAATTTGACCACCATAGATCTTTCTCCATTCTCTAGTGTTGAATGGTAATACATAGAAAGCTAGATATTGCATCATACCTGAGAAAAAAATGAAACAAACTTCAATTCAAGCCAATGATAGTTTGTTTCATTAATTATGTCAATGAGTATAATTAGTACTACTAACACGAACACGCAAAATTCATGACCACACGTGAAATTGGTGAAAATTCTGTCTGATTATGGTTAATGCATGCTAACCGAACATCAAATGCATGCGTTTAACATCAAATCTCTTGACTCCTTCCATCATTCACATAATTCACATCCCTGGGATATACCATTCCGGAAGTCCACCATCGGCTTTGATACGTCGCTGCACCCGGTGAATCCAAGAATGACAAAATACTGTTTATGATAAAGGTGCCTTGACCACATCTAGGAACGAATGCAACTTGATCTATGCCAATGCTAGTCCGGCAGCCACAATGAGTTTCTGCAGGTAACGAGGTCGAAAGTGAGACTTTTGATATACACCCTATGGCTACTTTGAATCGGCACGTCTGTCGAGTTCTAGTGAGTTCCTCTTCTTGTCAGACAGGATCAAAGAAAAATACATGTAAATCCAATAGGACGCAGATTGCGGTTATTGGCAAAAATGAAATTAATTTTGTTTATTTTCTCTGATTAAACGAAAAGTACTAAGCCCAGAGTCATAATTTTTGACATGGAGTGTCTTCAGGTCCTTTCCTATAATATGCATGTGCTATTATCATGCATCTAATTAGCAATGTATGTGAGAATGTGGTTAAATGTGGATAAAGCTGCTCAAAATGTTTGTGTTTGCTGACATCAAGAGGCTCGCCAAATCTAAATGTGTTTAGCTTTATAGACAGGGGTGCATGAAGATGAAAGGAAATGAACTGAAGACACTCCATGTCAAAAATTATGACTCTGGGCTTCGTACTTTTTGTTTAATCAGAGAAAATGTACAAAATTTCATTTTTGCCAATAACCGCAATCTGCGTCCTATTGGAGTTAAATGTGTTTTTCTTTGATCTTGTCTGACAAGAAGAGGAATTCACTAGAACTCGGCAGACGTGCCGATTCAAAGTAACCATAGGGTGTATATCAAAGTTTCACTTTCGGCCTCGTTCCCTACAGAAACTCGTTCTGGCTGCCGAATAGAAACAGGGTAGGAAACCATCTCTTCAAAATATTTTAAATACTTCTACAATGTAAGAAATCACGGAAACAGCCCTGTGATTATTCGATGTTGAATTAGTGCATTTTGGGATAGGAACAGCGACTGCCCTCTTGAATGAATCGGCTTAGCTCGTGAGTCTATGCTCCATGTGCAAATATGATGAATTACAGATAGAATAGTGCAATAGTCCTTTAATATCCAAGGAAGTATGCCATCGGGACCTGGTAACCCATTGCGAAGACGTACTAGGTAGAAATTGACAGAGAAATTCAAGGATTCATGCTTGCTTCTAGCGTGCTGGTATTCGAAGATGTGTCGAAAACTGCAGCTAGAAGACTGGCTGACGATTGCAGTTCAAAAGATAGCTCACAGATTTCTACGTAGCACTTATCGAAGAGCTTCTTGTATTGAGCACAGAAGATGGTCACTTTTCAGCTTCTTTGCATGAAGTATGACGTCTTAACGCAGATGAAAATACTTTTTAAGTTCTTCCTTTCGCTGTAGGCACTATCTCTCTTATCGATAAGAAGTTAAGAACAAGGGTAAAGTCGCTTCTTCTTTAACAATCGATGCAACTGAGCTAAGTCGGACGACAAGTTTGGTAAGAACTTGCTGAACTTAGTAGGCAGCCTATAACTCCTATTAAGCTTGCTCAACTTCGTAGGTCAGCAAACCCAAGTAAGAATTTGACTCAGTGACATTTTAGGTGTCGTAGCCTGCAATAACGCAGGAACCTTGCGTAGGACGAATCCCACATGAATCAATAATGTGACCGAGGTACTGAACTTGAGGTTTCATAAGAAACATCTCCCTTATTCAGACATAATGGGGGTTGCTAAGCCGTTCTATCACCTCGTGTAGTGTATTCAAATGCTCTTCTTCGGTCTTGCCGGTCACTATACTGTATATCATTAAGATAAGCCGAAACCGGTGAACGGTCATGAAAGATGCGAGAAGCGACTGAAATTCCAAACGAGAGACTGAAACGGGTATATTGAAATAGGCCTTGATAAAATAGCAGTGAATTGTTGTGAATCTGACTCAATAGGAATTTGTGAATAGGCATAACGAGGGGAATCTGTCATCTCCATACAATCTGAGATAACCGGCTGCCTTCTCAATTGGTGCAATGTGCACTGCTCAGTCAGAAATCGTCACATTTTCTATTACTCCGGTCCTAAGAAGTCATGATAGATCAAATTGCCATGCAAAAGATGTGCGGCCAGCAGGATTCGAACCTACGACCAAGGTTAACTAGACCTGTGTTCTACCAACTGAGCTACAAACCGCTTGCATGCGACTGTGTCAATTGCCAGGATCGAACTCCCACCACCTCACGAAGCATCTCAATGAATGAGTCTTGGATATGCCATTTCTAAGTATTCAAATTTGCATAATAATATTTGTTTTCAGGAAATTTCAGATTTCCTTTAATCAGAAATGTCATATAATAGAGATATTCGACACAATTTTCAAGATAGCTTTATAACATGGTTATATGTGTGAAACTTATGGTGATACTTAAAATATGTTCATAAACATGGTTTTAAAACTTCGCTTTGTATATTACTAGTAAATGTTTTCAAAGATGGTTTTTAAACCACACTTATGAAAGTGAGTTACATTGTTGTAAAATGGTTGTATTATACCAGCTAGTGATGAGATCGCTTTTATAAGGTCACGATAAGGTAACTTTTTCTGTGTAAAGTTTTTTGTTAATATCTTTACTTTTGTCACAGTTACTTATTTCAGTTACATTTGTGATTCACATCCATTGATATTATTGATATTATATTCTAAAGACTTGTGAACAACAGATATAAAACCTTTCAAATAGCGACCCGGAAAAGTGAAGCACCCTGTATATTAAGGATACTCTACATTCTATCAACTTCGACAACATCGCCCCATCATCCGATCTTGTCACAACGAGTGTGGCCCTGGGATTAGTGAACGCATGCGTCACCTCGCGAATGGATCGCTGCAGCTCGCTTCTATACAACCTTCCCAATTGCATTATAAAACTATTGCAGGCTACTGAGAACTATGCAGCTCGTCTCGTTACGCGAACTGCCCGACATGAACATATCACCACTGTCTTGCGTGCTTTACATTGGTTGCCAATTTGACAGCGCATTGTCTTCAAGTTGGCTGTACTCGTGTATGAATGATATTACGTATATAATAATTGTGCAAATGACCGGAATACCTCTTGCATGTTTGTCATGTTTTTGTCGCTTCCTCCAGTCGTCGCCTTCGTTCTTCCAATATGCTTATGTGTGCTCCTCAGATAGTCAGATATTCCACTCTAACCTTGGTGAACGCGCTTTTGCTGTTGCAGGACCACGAGTATGGAACAGTTTCTTGCCTACCTGCGTGCTTCTGAGCTATCTTCCCTTCTTTGTGTAAATGTTTAAAGACATAACTATTTGATGTTCATGTATAGCGTACACTTAACAGCGCCTAGAAACATTCATTTATAATAGTGCGCCTTACAAATATAATGATTGATTGGTTGATTGAAGGAGTTCCCTGAGGCACCACATCCAAGTAGAAATGACACTCATCACCAAAAAGGCTATTCAAAACGCGGTCCGTGTCATGAACGATCGGCAATACTTTTGTGGAACTTGAAAAAATGTTATTGCCTTATATTTTTGAATTTTCATTACTTAAATGAATAAAAATATAATTTCAGTAAGAAGAAAAATTCCTAGATTTTATAAGTTCTTCGATCGTAAGGTGGGAATGGTGGCGTTAAGTTCAAAGTTGAGTTACTTGTACTGGTGTAACACTGTCATTAAGATTAAGCGTCACTTATCAGTCATTTTAAGTGAATGTCGTTAATTGTCTAGTTGAATAATGCGTTAATTTTGTGTGAAGTAATTGAAAATTGTACAAGTGATTTTTGAACCTGCACCTCAAAATCCGATGTGAGTACCAGCATTTTGCATGCCCTTTTGTCTAGAGACTAAGTTGAGACTCAATAATACTGACATGTTTGAAAGACGTGTTTGTGTTCATTGATCATTATGCAATCCTCACAACTTTCCAAATGATTTAGAACTTGACAATGTCCATGACAAGTCGAGAAGCGCTAATAACGACAGGCACATTCTGAAGCGACTACGTAAGACATGAATCTTTCATCTCCTATAGTCAGCAGCTGCACAATCCAGGGCCATGCCAGAGCCTACACAATAAATTTAAGTTGTTTAGAGAAATGGAAGATGATGCGAACTTTACATACCAATTGAAAGTAAAGATTTACTCCTGAATGAGGGAGCATCGTCCCTGAAGAGCAGCAGAGATGCACTACTAACCTACTGATCACCACTTGAATGTAGGAATTAAAGCAACAAATAATTGGCGTTAAAATTCGTGGTTGTTCGCAATTAGTGAAAACCCCAGTATGGCTGATGTTAGCCTTTAGACAAAAACGTCACTTTTTCCCTCAAATTGCCGAGATCTTTCGACCAGCACTGTCGGCCATCATCAAGAGTTCTCTGATGATGGCCGACAGTGCTGGTCGAAAGATCTCGGCAATTTGATGAAAAAAGTGACGTTTTTGTCTAAAGGCTAACATCAGCCATACTGGGGTTTTCACTAATTGCGAACAATTATGTCATACCCAGGTTCACTATTTACTAAAATTCATGGTTGTGATAGCAGTCGTCTAAAAATACAAATCATTAAGGATTGCATTATTTAAACAACTTGTTGCATTTCCTAAATATGTAAATAGTGAGATAATTGTAGATCAATTTTAACCATTTTGAAATTCATATTTTACCAACTTCTAGACAGAAAAAGTTTCTTTTTCTTATAGATTCCTAAAGCTAATATCAACCCCTTGAAGCCTGCATGACCGGTGTGCTCGCAAGCAAGACGAGACATTTTCCGCACTATGGTGAAAAGTGCTGTTTTTAGAAACAGTCATATTTTGAAAAAATTAAAAGCTCTATTTTCCTAGTCAGTAAAACAAACGATCTATTTATAAAAAATCCTGTTATGTGTATGAATAACCCTGATGTTGCCGCTTAGTCCTGGTGTGTAAAATTTCTGAAAGATAATCGAGGTTTCGATTTTTTCGAAATTTTTTTAAATTTAAATGTTTTTCATTGATCTTAGGGGAATGTCACTGTAATAGGTGAGTCTCCACTACCCGGAAAATTTGATGCCAGTTCTACATCATGTGTGAAAATAAAGTCGATATTCAAACCAAGACCGGAGGTACAGGTCCTTTAAAGAATACTATTTTTGTAATCAGCAGTATAATTTTTCAAATTTCCAATGTCCCAAAATATGGAGAGGATGTCTTCAGATATCTTCTAGATAGGTCCAAAGCATAATCATGCAGTGATGCGATCCGAATTTGAGAATTTCAGCCACGGGACATTTGTTGAAGTGGTACGGAATGACCCAGTTCCGATTACACATCGTTCAGATAGGACGACTTTGAAATTCCACATGCTGAAGCTGTGTCCTTTATTCAATAAACATATTGAGGGAAAGAATCTTAAATGACGCACGTGCGTTCCCTTGTCAAACCTTTCCATGTTAGTTTTTCTGAAGTAAGAGAATGTCAAGTTAACTTAGGCTATACTAGTTTTGCAACAAATAAATTGCAATTAATTTCTGTCATCTTCACGAAACTATCTTCAGGGAAATACTATTTAAGTTCCCTGAAGATAGCTTCGTGAAGAAGACAGATTAATTGCAATTTATTTGTTAGCAACTTTTATGATTTAACATCGCATTCCCTTACTTTTGAATTACTTACTATGGTGATTATTTATGAATTATTTTTAATTATATTAATTACATTTGTTAATGAGCTATGGTAATTATTTCACAATCATGTTAATTTTGCACTCACACCAACGATAATTCAGTATTTTCTTCGGCAGTCATTTACTTATACATCGCAGTGCTCTTCGTTAATCAGTAACATAATAAAAATAGAGACTTCTTGCTAAAAGGATGCACATCGACAGTCGCGACAACACTGAACGACATTTCAGTCATAACAATGACGCAGAAAACGGATGGTGATTACTCAGACCAAATAACAGCTACACAGATATCGTTATTCAAGTGCAGCAATTACATACATTCAATCCATTAGTAATAACTACTGGCCGGTGAGACAATCCGGGCCAGGTATATCAATCTGGTATTTCACACATCTGCGTGGCAAGGTATACACAACAAGTCGTGAAATTAAGTGAAAATGCCTGTAAGTAATAATGGAAAAGGTACATACATGAATACGAAGATAACTATGGCTCATCATACAAAGGCGAAATAGGAAGGTCACGCCAGTTGAGCCACACATTAATTTTTTAGTTCCATGCTTCCAAACTTAACCGTTTATGATAGGTCCTTTCATGGCATACTATCTCTACTGAGCCCCAGCTAGCTGCATGATCTTCAATGGCATGTTCAGCCAAAAACAGAGTGCATTTGTTGAATACGGTGCTTTGCTGTTTGATGATGTAGGAATCAGGTATGAGGAGGAATGTTGGAACGAGTACAATCATAGCAAGGAATCTTGCATACAACTCCACGGTATAGGGCAGGGTCAACTTTTTTTCTTTCAAAAGTGTTGAAATGTCACAAATATTTTTCGTTCGTTTTTATTTTTATGTATTTTTTGTTTAAGAGAATGAATTACTTGCATGTAATGTAAATATCCATGGGGAGTCGTTTTTTGGAGCGTAGAGAATGTGAAATGAAAATCAGAGGGGTTTATGGTGAAGATAGATTTTCAAGGCATTTGAATGAATCAATAAGAATAGGAAAAGTCCGCAAGTGGTTCATCAAATCCAACTCTTTCAATCTACCAACTGTTGACATTTTCCAAAAGTAGGCGGCACATTTCTGCAGTACAATTTTTCTATCTGTAAAATATCCCAATAGACAACATGCATGTCGGCAGTGTGTAATTTCATCTTTTTTGAAACTTTCGTTAAGTCTACTCTATAGAAATACGACTTCTAGCTTTGTTTTGGTTAGTGGAACTAGAATGGGGCATAGCGGTTCAATGGGCATTTCAGTCAATTTCAGTTCAATGGTTTCATTCAGTCAACGAGGACGGAACGTGCGGAAACAATCGAGCTCAGGATCGGTAAAGATGTTCGATAGGCCTTTATTCTGTCCCCTCTCCTCTTCAATATCTATGCTGAGAAAATCATTAGAGAAGCCCTTGATGGAAAGGTGGAATCGACATTTGTGGAAGGATGTTGACCAACCTACGTTATGGCGACGATACATGAGATCCTGTTCATATCTACATGCCATCATATCACATCTTGATATTGTAAATATCATTTTCAAACTAATATCAAACATTTAGACTCCTACTAGCATCAATAGATTCTCTTGCACTTGAAGATGATCTGGGGATAGCAGTCAAAAAAAATGTTGTACATACTGCTATATATTAACAATAATAATAGCATCTTAAAATACTCCTGACCCTTTCCAACTACAAGACTGAAAGACTAATCAGGGTATCTTTCACACATCTTTTACTTGATTTACTTTCAATTGGTCTTTTTGTTAGGACTACTCTCTCCTTGACAGCTTGTTCTATCCGTAGCGATGACTTCCTTAGCATTCGTCCCTTGTTTTAGACTTGGTATTTGAAAATATGATTGGTAGTGTATAGAAAGAAGTAAAAAATTGAAAATTTCAAAAACTGGTAAGATGTACAAAACTATGACCATTCAGGAGCTTATAATCAAAGCATACTCGTAACCTACACATGATTGATGACAAAAGTGGCACCCCACTCAACTTTCTCCTCGGACGGTAATCACAAGCCTGATAAAGTGGCCCTACTTCATCATATCAACTTCGGAAAATTCGAAAAGACGACGCAGTGAGCGCTTACAAGGTTGTGCTTCATATATTATGCGACTTTTAACAGAGACATTCGGCTTTCAGTTAGCTTTTTTCCTACAGCTAAGTCAAGGTTATTTAGAATTGCCATGCTCGCATAGAATTGATACTTTTCAAATTTTTACTTGTAGTGGACAATTTTTGTATCAGCATATCAAATGTCGCAGTTATGCTTCATTATAAAATTATCTGCATTTGTCAAGAATTCTTGACATTTATATGAATTTTAGTGCATCGTCAACATCTGTCGGTAAGGGCGGTTAACAAGTTATTTTGTTTTCCGATACATACAGTAAATCTCTGTGGACAGTGTCAAGGGTACAGGCATCCATATCAGTACCTGCAAGGCACTTGCACTCATTAAAAAGGATATTTTTTAGTTATGATTGCTGCGGAAGGATTTTGAAGTTCTCTTACTTATGAAAGAAGAAATGTGCCTCGACGTAAATTATTTTACTATTTGCCGATATTTAACATCACATTTTCAAGTAAAAATATGCAATTGTAGCATCCTGTGTTAATGTTTCCTCACTTTCCCCACTTCTTTCCTGCATTTGAGCTAAATTAAAAGTCAAATATTCTGATTGACATTATTCATGCCAGACACTGCATTGAAGTGGCATCCTGCTTGTGCAACGCATTACCGACAGCGTCACGACCGTCGAAATCTAGAGTTGATTTGAGATTCAAGGTAACGGTGCTTGTATGAAGTCGTGATGAGGTTAGGTGACTCATACCTGATCGCTCATCTACTGAGATCACTTTTTCATGTCTCGTCTCCCGAACTTTTCATACTCAACTTTATAAAGAGCTATTGCTGTTCACTTACTGCAGCTTCATTGTCGGGTTTACGTCTGCTATCGCGACGATAGCTGTGATTTCCCTATGACAGTTGTATCAAGAATATCAATGCAAATCACGCAATGTTGTAATTTCATAAAATAGTGATCAAAATCGATGCAATCACTGACTTCTGATTCTAATTAAATGCTTGATATGTAAATTCATGAACTGTCAAATGCATAGCTCATTCCTCGATCATTATGGCTGTAAGGAATATCAGACATATGATTCCTGCATGTTTGTTGATACTCGCTATGGACTTCACACCAATTGTCACTGGCATGACCTCTGTAGTAACTTGAAGCCGGTGTGTACCTGACTTCTATGCATGTATTATCAGCTAGACATGACTTTGAAAATAGTGCAATTCCAGTTTATTGATATCAACTGACATGTAGTGGGTTCAAGAATATAATCTTGATTGCAAACAACTACGGTACTTATTTAAGTCGTGAAAGAGGATGTGATGATCGGGTTTGGAAAAATATTAATTTCTTTAATTAGAAAATATTGTTTAAGCATTTTTGAATCTTTTGAGATATTTTGAATACTTCGATTTCCTTATATTTCTTAAGTTTTAAACCTATCTCAAATACATTTATGCCAGCCCAAATGTTTTGCATTTCGTAAAAAATCATTAATTAAATCATACGTTATATGCAAAGCATTGAAAATTGTGATACATCGGTAGTCAGCAAATTATTTCCGATTTTCAAGAAGCACTATATAATTTCATGAATGCATGCGCTTTTGTCGCAATGTGATCCTGGGTAAGTCACAACGTTTATTGTAAAACTACCAGTATTCGAGTCCTGGGCTGTGTTGGATCTGTGCTATCAGTAGGCGTGAACTCTCGGGCGACATGTCTCTTCAGCAGGTTGTTATCTACAAGTTTGTGCCCATCACGAGCGTCGACGTCGAGTGTAGGGTTCAGCGTATAAGGCAATTCTTTTTAGCAATCACCAGCGGCGCACTCCGGAGAATCTTCCCAAAATATTAGTCTGCAACTGTTTCTACCGAATTAGATACCTGTATTTTGAATACTTTGACTTTCGATGTTTCAGAATTATTGGAATATGTAGCTGGATATTTGAGTATTTTGATGGGATGAACTAAACATTTTTCTGAACCCTGAAGCTGTAATTCATTCTATAATTTGACTTTTGGATATTTTAAATATTTTGATAATTTTGTCTAAGGATTTCCGCATGTGTCAAGATTTTGACCATATGCTTCCATCATGAAGTGAATGTGACTTTCATGTCAATCGGCATGTGACAAAGCGTGACTATTTTCGAATATCATAATGTGGCAAAATGTGTCACAGATCCAAATGCAGCGGCCCACCCTGATATAAGAGCAACATGCAATATTAGCGATCTCCAATAATATATGACCAAATGCTCATGTTATATTATCGATTGGCGACCTCAAATAATATAGGAGGAAATGCGCCTGTAACATTACTGATCTCCAACAATATAAAGATTGTTTATATTACTTTCCAGTGTTCTAAAATCAAAATTATTTTTAACATCTTTTCAAAGATGCTCAAAAGTAAGCTACTGCAAACGCACGAATACAAAGTGTTTAAAGAATCGAGAGTAAATTTTTGACAGGGACAAAAATTTGAGCCACTCACCAGTGAGACGAGGGTTTTAAAGTGAAGTTAAAGTTTTCGACCCTGTCTACTCAAAGACTTAAAAAGATGCGAACATACAATGATATCTGGCCACAAAAATCTTGAATGCCTATCTAGTATGGAATGGTATTTTCCGGAGAAGTTAGATGTGCCACGCTAAATTAAATATCGTCAACTTTATGTGCATGCCGAAGTGGTTACTCCGGTATAAATACATAAGGTGATATGCCAAATAAGCTTTGACTCCTTTTTCACCAGGTATTTGGACGATTCTACTCAGACGTTGCTGGAACGTTGTGACACTTACTGTACATTACGGGCATGCTTTCTGCTGACTTCTGACGACATTATAAGCATGACTCCTTTACACGACCAAAAGATCTCGAGATCAAATATCTAACCACCGAATTTCCTGAATGCTCTTATACCAAGCGATGGCTGCTTATCATTGGGGCATACTTTTGTCATCTTCCCTTAACCCTTTCTCCACGATTAACGTCTTTTGATTCCCAGTTCCTTGGGCTAGACGATCAATGGCTCTCCTCCATTCTTCTCGATTCACGGTTAGCTGCTCAGAGATTCCAGATATCCTGAAGTCTTCAAGCTCTCCCCAGACTTCTCTCTCCCACTCTCTTCGCATGAGAAGGCTATCAGGCGAGGCGTCCTCTTAGAACCCTATCATTTAATTCTTTCAGACCACACACCTTAGCAACCTCCTTACTTGATACACTGTCGCTCCATTTGACTCCTGTCAACATCGTCCGATCGCACGCATTTAAGATCTCAAACTTCTCTGTTAGATGGGCCACGTTTCATTACCATATATGTGGACCGGTCGGGTAATGGACTAATAAACTTGTGCTCTGATCTTTAAAGGGATACTTTTGTTGGTCAAAAGAATGTCCTTCTCTCGCCATTCTGACCATACAACAACAACAACTCAAGGTCTAACACTCTTACCACCGCTCCCACTCGACCTTGCTTGTCTATCATATCTCCAAGATAGCTTTGCCAGGTCACATTTTCTCATGTTTCTTAATTTTCTTCGTTTGAATTATGTTTCTACCATTTGATAGATAATTCTTTTCTGATTGATATGTCTGATCTCTTGGTGTGAATCTGTTTGCTAGACAATGCTTGTACTTTAAGGGCATTTGAAAATGAAAACTTCTTTTTTGTCATCAATAGTGGGAATTTTAGGAATAATGCGTTGTCAACAGTCATTGCCTCACTAGCTTTGCAAGGAAGTTTCAGATAACTGGTTAGCATTGGATTTTTCCTTATCGTGTAAAAAACAAGTACAAATTTCGTGTCAATCACTATGATGAAAAGATCACAATTGATCAAGTAAGATTCTCGGCAAGGAGTAACAAAGCTGCCAACCTAATCCGCGGTGGTTGAATGGTCATCTTTGATCCCTGGTTAAGTCAACAATGTATTATGTTTTAATATTTTAAATACGCAGATTTTAGTGGATCATCAATTTTATTTCCACGTCGACCAAGCTCACATTCAGTGATTCCAATTTGTAGGCCATATTTTCCAGACCTCCCACTCGTCCTGAAATTTCTAAAACTGTCTTGATTTGTCCTGAAATATGAAGCTTTGTCCTGAAAGTCCTGAAATATGACGATTTTCTTAGTTTTTCCATACAGTTCAACTGAAAATATCATTTTCTGCGGAAAATGTCTGAAAAGTTATGCTTAGAAAGGTTGTCAGTTAGTCATCAGATTTGAAATGAATTTACCGGTATACATAACAAAATATAATGTAGCTAAGCACATTTATTTTAGGAGTGCAGGAAATTAAGTGTCCCTGGTTTGCCGAGCTGTTAGAGGAACATGAATTTAAACGATTAAGTTGACCTGAAATGGTTCCTATCATAATAAAAACTTCTGACCAACTTGATTTCGTTTTTATGTTCTTTTAGTTGGACGGAGTAGATATAGAACTTGGAGGTTTGAGCTCTCTTGACAAATTTGAGACAGGCCTAATTTGAAGTTTAACCAAAATCCGAGATAAAAAATCATTGACAAAAAACTAATAATAATGTATGATAATATTAAATGGGAATCGGAATTCATCGCATGGCATAAATCAAATTTAAGATACCATTGCGAGTAGATTGAAAACTTGATCACAAAAACGAATTCTAGGATACTACTCAGCTTGACAGAATGGCTTACGATTGATTACTACACCAGGACGGTGATATAAAGGAGCAGCTGTATGGAATGGTGGAGGCTGCTGCGAAAAAATGTCCTGAAATTTGAAAAAGTTGCGTGGGAGGCCTGTATTTTCGCATATCATTATTTTTTAAAATAATTTTTGGATTTTTGAGTCCTAAAACTTGCCCCTACTAGTTACATCAAACGTGAGCTCTTTAGTGTCAGTGCGCATATGATCTCATAATGTATTGTTTTCATTTCAGTATGACGTTGGCATGGAATACAGTTATGAGGAGGAGGTTATCAGCCCTGAGGCGGAGATATTCCACAATGCAGTTCGTGAATATATAATCTCTCTCCTCCTTTTCCTTTCTATATTGGTATTATGCCACGTTCTGGTGTCTTGGTTCAAGCGACGTCCGGAGCAAGAGGTCTTGTGGACGGATCAGGAGGACCAAACTGTCTACCGCGTTACTCTCACCATTTGCACATTTGTTCTTAGTGTCAGTGTCGCCGCGATGCTGCTGCTTCCCATTTCAATCGTTAGCAATGAAGTATTACTCTCATATCCCAAGTCTTATTACGTCCAATGGTTGAACTCGTCCTTGATTCAGAGCCTATGGAATTACGTGTCCATGTTCTCTAATCTGTCATTCTTCATTCTCATGCCATTCGCATACCTGTTCAGTGAATCACAGGGCTTCGCGGGATCCCGGCGCGGGATCGTGCCAAGACTGCAAGAAACATTACTGACGTTCGTTCTTGTGGCCATTGCTGTGCTGGGCGTCGTCTTTGTCGTCACTTCTCTCTTGTACAACGGCCCACGACGTGCATTTTTCGATCTATGGACATTCTACTTGCCTCTTCTCTATTCATCCGTCTCTTTCCTAGGTATTCTACTTCTACTTGTTTGCACACCCCTGGGCTTCGTGCACATGTTTGGCGCCCTTACTTCTATAATTCTCTCCAGACCACCTCCACCCTTGCGCGCCGTCAGATTTAGTGAACAACTTTCTGTACTTCAGCTGGAAGAAATGAGTTTGCGTCGACGTCGAATGGAAGGAAGTGAGGAAGCAGAGAAAGCTTGTAATGGTTGGCATTTCCATAGTGTTGGCGGAGAGGAAATAGAGAAGGCATTAACTGCCACGTTGGCACAACAGGACGAACTGTTGCATCGTCGACGACGTGCATGTCTTCGTCATCTTCTGCTGCCCCTCCTTCTTCTTTTAACTTTCCTCCTCACGGCCCTGCTGCTTCTCTACGTCGGCCGGAACATCGTGGAACTGTTAATGGGTCGCTCGCCACAGCCAGCTTCCGCTCGCCATTTAACACTTGGTCTAGAATCTCTCTCAGCCTTCGGTTGGATCGGTGCATGTATTCAAGTCGTCCTCAACATCTTTACATTGATTTCCAGCTTACTTGGGCTGTACCACATGCCTGTAATGCGTCAGCATCGTCCACGGCCTCACGAAACGTCTCTTTTCCAACTGCAATTGAACTCACTCTGTCTACTTCTACTTTCCTCCGCTATACCTGTCCAAGCGCGAATCCTGGGAACAACTACATTCAATCTGTTGGCAGATTTCGGCAAATTGGATTGGCTGGGAAACGTTATCGTCGTGTTGGCATACAATCTAGTCTTCAGTGGTGTGACTTTGGTCATTGTGCTGAGGCATTGCACTGCCAAAGTACGACACGAAATTGTCGCTCGTATGGGGGCTGGACTTCTGAATCTTCGGGCCCATGGAAGCAGCGAGGGAGAAGGAACCAAGTTGGATTGAGTCGTATCTGAATCTCATTATAAGTCGGACATCTCAAAGCATTTTTTATCTTCTCGCCTTTTTTCTTTCTCTTCATCCTATCGCCTAAACTGATTTTTTTATTTCGATTTTGTTTTCATTCGCTACTTATTTTGATTTTTGCCTCTCTAGTCATTGATTTATATCTTATTATTTTCATTCGTTCTTTTCACATGCCATTCTGTCCTCTCTGATTTTATACTTCTTCTATCAAATGTACAATAGGCTACAACAGAAATGTTGCATGACGTAAATTGCATTTATTATCTGCTGATATATCACGTCGTTCCATCAGATCTAATGAACCTTAATTATGCCTACATAATGGACCTCACAGACACAAAAACTTAGATCATAAATCACCAGACAATGGCGTTAACTAATAAAGTCAGAGACAGTGCTGAAGCATGCAAAAGAGCTTTTTGCAGAAATTCATGTAAAGTGGCTTAATCAATTGCGATGTACAAAAATTAATTAGTGTAACTTAGACTATGCAAATTTATGCAGTATACACAAGTATGTGATAATAAGGTAATAATCGTACACAGATTTATAAAGGTAGGAAATTAGCGGAATTCATAATTCGAAGATCATCGTTCACAGCTGGCACACAGCCTCATTTATGCATATTCCCTGTGGATGGATATATCATGGATCCGCTATGGATAAATTCATTGTGTTACATAAATAAATAAATAAATGTTTCTGTAAACAGCTCTTTCTGATTTCACCTGCGGCTTCTTCTTTATTCATTAACACAGTTGTCCGCAGCAGTGACATGTGTTCACAATTCATTTATGCGCATCCTTTATACGCATGACTCATTTGCCATGATGACAAGACCATGTCGTTTAGTGTCGAAATATCGGCAGATGATAATAAAAATTTACACGTAGAAACATTTTTATAACTATCACAGACATGCAAACATATTTGCAAGTGTGCATTCGTCCTCTAATATTTTCTCAAGTGATCTTCATTTAGTTAATAATCATCTCATCCATTATCACTTCACATTTTCTTGATTTTTCACACGTGTGAATTTGTTCACACATATTCTTCATCACTTTCAAAGTAGTATAATTTATCTTTTACTATTTTTCTCTCATTCCATCTACGATTCAGTTATTTCTCAGTATTTATTAGTTGAAAAAACCTGCATTTCTTGGTAATAGCTAATGTTTTCTGAGCATTCATGCTATCCTTTCTTCCGTCTAACGATTTTCCTTCCATTAATTTTTTCAACCATCTTGCCGTTCGTTTCCCGACCACAATCTTCGAAAGAATTGTTTCATTAACAATATGCTCTACCCTTCTCTTCAAGTGGATACTTCGACTCATCTTTCGACGTATGCCCATTCCTTTCGACTGTGCTGTCGTCATAAACAATTTCCTCTGTTTTCTTTTAGCCAGCGATCAGTAAGACAATTGGGTCTGGTAGATGGCGAACACTGGACCCGCATTTCATTGACGCCACATGTGACCATTTTCTGAGGACCTCGAGGGTTGGCAACTTCACTCTTTCCTTCCTTTCTCCGTCTTTCGTCTGCTCACCCTATGTCTTTGATATTGTGGGTCAGTAGAACTGAATTGCAGTCAGTAGTGAACTGAAGAGATGTTTACTTTTTGTTGTCATTTTTTATTCTCCCAACGTCCACTGTTGGTGTGTGTCGTAATTGCTATTTGTTCGTAGAACTCGTCATGCATTTTATCGTGTTTGTATCACAGCTGCATTTTCATCAAATTATCATTTGTAGCAGTTAGCGACACCAACTGTTAGGACCCGATTTTCAGAGGTTTCTTTTTGAATTTTGCTTTACCATTTGTAATTAACGGTAGAAAATATACCAGAGATTATTCACTATCAGACTTTTGACTTCATTCTGAATTTAGAGTTGAATGTGACTAATGATATAGCAAGCATTCCGTGTCTTTTGTCATCAAGTTTGACTTCACTTTGTCTCGCAACCGATCTAGATGTATTTAAGATAGAATCAGCATAAACGTCAGACTAGCTGATAGACTGCAATTAAAGAAGGTTCCATATAATGCAGTTTAATAGATTTCATTACAGTGGGTTAATTAAGAAAGCGACACAGGTTTATAAATGTGTTTTCACTGGAATCGCAGTCGATAGTGAGTCGTTATATAATAATTGCACTGACAGTTAAACCCGCATGGGAATATTGGGAATTATTCAATCAATTTTAGTGTGAGAAATCGTTGCGACTCAAACAGATTTTCTAATAAACGCAAAAGAAAATGAAAAAAGCAATATTATTTGGAATCCAATAGTTGGTAGCCTCATAGACACAACAGCGAAATGAATAGCCCATCGCTACAGAACTCAATGAGAGCAGTGCACTGTGTTGTGACTAAATCGTCAATTGTTGAAGATGATCACATCTTTCCACACCTCCGCTCAATTGTGGAAAGTGCATCGTCTGAACACAACAATACCTAGATTACCTAGTTACTCATACACGTTTTATCATAACCATTTACACGCGATAATGCATTAAACGATCCCACAGTCTGTGGATCCACACTTGACATGGCATAGCCTATCATAGGTCATCAACTGACGTTTATAAGATATCCTACAATAATGTCCACAGGGCCGATAACTTATTCAGCGATTAATAACAAGACACGCATGTACAGTTTGTTCTCACAAGTTCATTGAACGGTATGATAAATTCCATACCGGGCTGGTGTCGGTCGAGCTGATTGCCGGCACCGGTCAAAAAATGCGGCCTACTTTGCCGTGCTATGACAACTCTATGTGCATGCATATTGCTGATAGAAAGAAAATCACTGACGTCCCCCAGCATCGCTATCCTATCCTAAAGGAGGATCCTATGCAATCAAATTCTTTACGGGGCCTCCCGTAAATATGAGTTCCATCATCTTGTTATTCACTCGAATCCAGCCCTGGGAAGTGCGTTAACAAATAAGAGGGATCGAACCATATTGTAAAAAGCCTGCACGTCCATTGCACTAGGTGACATGCCACTCGTGATTCACGCGTAATTATACGGAACACCCCAAACATCCGTGGTTAAGGACATCCTATTCTTCTACCTGCGTACATACGCGCTGCACTAAGAGTCAGAAATCACTTGATCTGATGCTGTTGAAACATGGGGGAATGTTTATGAATACGCGCGGGCGAGCGTTTATAGTTTGCGCGTCGTCTACGTTCTTTCTTCCCTGAGCATGAAATTGAGGTCTTATCACATTGTTTAGCCTCTGATACATGCAGACACATGAGACGCAAAGTCTATATAACAGGACTGCCAACTATACTAACTTACATGTATATAGCAGATGTTACAGCAATGTCCCGCATAGCCACGGATGTTTAGGGTCATAACGCGTGAATTACGCGCAATTGAGCGTGGCATATGTCACCTAGTATGGTTAGGCCACATGACAGAAAATTGGCCTATCGATCCGCAAACTTCACTACTTTGACATTTTTGCTAAATGTCACGATATCAATGATTAAGAAGAATGATTACAGGTCCATTCTTTCATATTGAAACATGGATTCGACCCCAAAGTGTACAATTCACCAAATGCGACGATACAAAACCAGCACACAATATCTATCATTTAGCGCGTACGAAAAGTTCTGCTTAGATCGGCGACGCCTGCAGACCTAATAAAAACGCATAAGATCGCTCCAACTATGAAAATTCAACCAATTGTGGCAAATGTGAAAGGACCAACAAAGAAAATATCATGGCTTCTTGTTCAGATTCTCAGTCCACTCTTGCAGTTTGTGCCTGCACATTTATACAACAGTCTGGAGTTAATTGAAAGAAGTCAGTGCGTTTGCAACGATCCTGCTATACTGAAACTCATATCCCTGCAGCTTCGATGTTGTGTCACTATATATACCTCAATCCCAATACAGGATGCAATAGCGAATGCCATGGACAAATTAATCGATTCAAAGCAGAAATTCTACAACCTGAACAGTCAAGATATTGAAGAATTACTGTCAGTTACTCTGAACAACACTTTTTTCTGTTTTCAAGATGACCAATATCAACAAATCAAAGGTCTACCTACCGATGGGATCCAGTATCTCCGGACTTCTCGCCATCCTATTCTTAGACACAATCGAAATTAAAGCATTACTGCAATCTTTTCCTCATTGCAAATTATTTGCTCGATACGTTGATGATTGCTTCAGTCTGGTGAGAAACGAATCAGACGCAAGAGAACTTCTGAACATTTTAAACGAACAGCATCCTGACATCAAATTTGAACTGGAATTGCCAAAGTCAAACAAGACATTGAGCCTTCTTGATTTCACAGTTGATCTAGATGGCAGCCAACCAAAATTCACCTTTTATAAGAAGCAGGCAAAGAAGAACATTTTCATGAATTCCAAATCAAGTTTGCCAACTGCAATGAAAGAATCATCCATCAAAAATGAAGTGAAGCGAATACGTGAAAGGTTCACAGTACAGGAAGATGAAGATAGAGCACTGACTGAGTTTGAGCGAATACTTGGACTAAATGATTATGACAATAAATTCATCAAAAGTGTAACCAAAACAAATTCCAAGAGAAGGCGCAAAAATATGAACAATTATCCCACATTCTACATGTCAGTCCCATTTGTATCAGATTATGTCAACAGAAAGATTAAAAGAGCTTTTCAGCATGAGAAAATAAACATCGCCTTTATCATCGCTCGAAAACATTACCACAAAAACTCAAGAAACCAAAACTGAAACAAACGTGCACAATGAAGAACTGTCCTATGAAAAATGACAACTGTGGCAGAAAAATGGTGGTATATAAGATCCAATGTTCATGCGGTTCTGTCTACATTGGAAGTACAGTCCGTCCGTCCCTTACACACAAGAATTCGAGAGTCCTTATTTTACAACAAATCCGCCATCTATGATCACAAGCTCATCTGTCATGGCAGCCTCAGTATAGAAATTGTGTGACATGCTAAAGACGCAGTAGATCTTCGTTTCAAAGAGGCACTCATAATCAAGACAGCCCAACCTGACCTGAACAGGCGTGATGAAGGACAAGATATCTGTACAGTGGTATATAGGCCTACATGACATTTTGATTTTTGAAAACATTTTTATATAGCTTTGTACTCCATTTGTAAATCTTTTCTACTCTATACTTTGAAAAGGGCTGTGACAGCCGAAATATAAGTATTAAATTAACTCATCGAGTTATCAACCAAGCAGCCTCGGCTACATTGACGAATTTGTCTTAACTCGTTAGATATACAATTTCAAATACATTTTCTGGATTGTTGGATCGTTATCTTTCAAATGGCAAGGTTTTGCTACATACTCAAGCAATTTTGTCAACACGAAAATTGGTGTAGAGTGAGATCAATAGAAAAGTACTTACAGGTACTTGGCCAATTATCATCAAGCTTATGGATGTTTAATTTGATTTGCCTTCCTACAGTAGAATGCGTAATTCGGTGCCTCCTGATTTAAAAGTACCAAATTATACCGAAATAATAGATAACCTATGTTTCAACAATAAATTAAACTACTAAATGCTTAACATACAAAATCTGACGTATCCGTTGTCTTCTACTTTGCATTCGATTTAATGCAACGAGATAATTTTGGATGTTAACGAAGTTGTAGGCCTATATACTGAAAATATTGGCCTACATACAGTCTACTTTGCGAAATCCTACAAATAGAGATTAAGCCTACATGTTGTCTATGCTTCGAATGATCGATTTCATATTGTATTGAAATACCCGTTAGCACGGTGAGTTTACAAAAAAATGGAGGCCTTGTTTGCATGTGTTTCGTCTAAGTAAACTTTGATTAAAAGCTAATTCTATCCTAAATTTGACGAATTGCATGAACAACCGGCACTCCGTCTGTGTTGTAAAACGTGCGCCGAATTAAGGAACATGCCGAATTATAGGACTGCAGGCGTCGCCGATCTAAGCAGAACTTTTCGTACGCGCTAAATGATAGATATTGTGTGCTGGTTTTGTATCGTCGCATTTGGTGAATTGTACACTTTGGGGTCGAATCCATGTTTCAATATGAAAGAATGGACCTGTAATCATTCTTCTTAATCATTGATATCGTGACATTTAGCAAAAATGTCAAAGTAGTGAAGTTTGCGGATCGATAGGCCAATTTTCTGTCATGTGGCCTAACCATACTAGGTGACATATGCCACGCTCAATTGCGCGTAATTCACGCGTTATGACCCTAAACATCCGTGGCTATGCGGGACATTGCTGTAACATCTGCTATATACATGTAAGTTAGTATAGTTGGCAGTCCTGTTATATAGACTTTGCGTCTCATGTGTCTGCATGTATCAGAGGCTAAACAATGTGATAAGACCTCAATTTCATGCTCAGGGAAGAAAGAACGTAGACGACGCGCAAACTATAAACGCTCGCCCGCGCGTATTCATAAACATTCCCCCATGTTTCAACAGCATCAGATCAAGTGATTTCTGACTCTTAGTGCAGCGCGTATGTACGCAGGTAGAAGAATAGGATGTCCTTAGGATGATTTAACAATAATGCTGCTCAGAGAGAATTTTGATATTTTACGAAATTGTATATGATAACTTTATCTCATTTGTAAATATATTAAGTTGAATCAAAACAAAAAAGTGTAAAATTTTCACAAAATCAGGTGTTTTCTGAATAGCGCTTTATCTCAAACTACGGCTAGATTTATAGAAATCGCATAATCTTTTGCACCAAGCCCTCGAGATTGATATTGTGACACAGTTTTCACCTTATATGGGTCCTAAGTGGCTAGAACTGTAGTCTATGCAATATAACTGATGTTCCCAAGGGATTAGAACTATCAATTGAAAGACCGGTGAGTGGGATTTTTAGCGCTACGCAATAGCCAAAAGAATGGACAATATTCCTGTACTATTCAATTGGTCTAAAAGACAAGTGATAACTTTATGAAATAACTGGAAGATTTCTACAGAAAAGTACCTACATGTAAGTCATTTTTATTCTTTAATAACATTTTTAGCCTATAGGTTAATAATCTTGAAAATGTTTATTGCTATCATATTGATGTGGACAAATTCAGAGTAACTAAATTAGATTATAGATTAAAAAAATCATCTGAAACCTCGATGCATGGAACTGAAATATTAGGTAGAGTGATAATTCATTTAAACAAATAATCGCTTCTTTTTGTTTCCTTATCAAAATATCCTTTCTAAGGTGCGCTTCTTACTCAGTTTAACAAGATGATATCATTTACATAGCACAATTAAATATTCTTATCAGGAAGAATAATTTCCAGATATTAACGAAAGAGTTCAAATTTTAGAAAATGATCTACATGTAGGCCTATGGCACGTCTACTTCTAAGAATTTTTGACAAACTGATACTGCATCATGCTACTAAATACAATCATTATAAGCCAAAATTTCACTTTTAATAACGTTTATCAAAAAAATTAATTCATGAGATAAAATGAATCATTATCGCTTCTATAATAGCACTAGGTTACATGCCACGCTCAATTGCGCGTAATTCACGCGTAATTACATATGACACTAAACATCCGTGGCTATGCGGGACATTGCTGTAACATCTGCTATATACATGTAAGTTAGTATAGTTGGCAGTCCTGTTATATAGACTTTGCGTCTCATGTGTCTGCATGTATCAGAGGCTAAACAATATGATGAGACCTCAATTTCATGCTCAGGGAAGACAGAATATGCTTAGCGGTTCATCCGTGGTTCAAGCGGCAACGCAGACAGCCGTAGACGACGCTCAAACTATAAACGCTCGCCCGCGCGTATTCATAAACATTCCCCATGTTTTAACAGCATCAGATCATGTGATTTCTGACTCTTAGTGCAGCGCGTATGTGCGCGGGTAAAAGAATAGGATGTCCTTAACCACGGATATTTGGGGTGTTCCGTAATTACGCGTAAATTACGCGTGGCATGTCACATAGTGAGGCCTATTCATAAATTTAAACTTATTAAGGTAGGGCTATGGTAACTCAAGGTAAGGTTATTTTTATCAATTATGTTTAACCTGGGTCTATACAAAAATTAACTGAGAAGACATAGCAGGCTACTACCGGTATTGTCAGTGATCTACAAGAAATTAAGAACCAGAATAACTTTATTTGCAGACACGATATTTATCCATGTAGCATAATGATACTATAGACAAGTCATATTCAATCTAATTTCAATCAAATTGTGTCATCAAATCTTCCTATGTTGAAAGCGTCTTTTTAACGGCATTCCTTTCTGAACGTGCAGGGCCAAGCATGTAGTCGGGGCTGAAAATTCGAATCGGTTCGCTTCGGCTGGCCGAAAAATTCTCCATTTGTTTTCTTTTGTTTTGTGACATCACATCGATCGGTACGACTTTATCGTGAAGTTTTAAAGCATGCAAGCTTGGGATGTCGGATTCTCTTTAAAAGCGATTGAAGGCGTCGGTTGGCTAAACACGAGCTAGTCGAAACAGCTATGCTACATGCTGCTACACAATGCTTGCAGGTTGCAATATCGGGTTCCTGAAAGCTTTTCAAATCATGCCATGAACCCGAGTTTCCATGATTTTCAATTTCCAGGCCAGGGCTACATTTAAAAGGTTATACAAGCAGTCTACAGTGTCGTTGTCAAAATATTCAGTAATCCTACTTGTAGAAGTTTATGATATTGAGTTACGAATTTGGGAAGTCGATAGCTCTTAGTCTACTATATTGTGAATTCTCTTCGTGAATGAATTATTTAAGGGTGTTAATGGCGGACAGTGATTTCATGTTAAGTTACAAGAATTTAGTTTATCCACTATATAACTCATAATCTAGCGTCAAAAATGCCTTTTCAAATAGGCGAGTTATAAAGCAGAGGGGACTTCCTTTATCTAGAAAAATGGGCGCTAATTTGATTGTCTATTTTATTGAGTGCCATGGTATCAATGTATTTTTCAATAGCTACATCCAAAAACGCTTCTGATAAATAATAATTCGTATTGATTAAAATTACAATTTGCTACTTTTTGGACAATATTGCACCGGAACGTAGAGACTATGACATGGTTAGCTTTCTCCATTTTCTTCTATGTTTCATTTCCTCACATAGCGTTAATTGATGGCTGATAAATTGCATTAATCCTTTGATTAATGGATAACTGATTCATTTAATATTGTATTCACAAATGGTACATTTAGTTTTTGTCTACCCACAGTTCGTTTGTTGCCCACCATGGCGGTGGTTGACGGTTTCTTACACTTTTCCTGATGACAACTCCGAAAAAGTTCCCTTTTGATATCAATTAGCAACTGCCCTATGGCAACTGCAGTAGTAAGTAAATCTACACCACTGGACCGCGCAAGATGGCCGCCGTCGACCGACCTCCCCCCTCCTCCTGTCAGACGAGAGCGTCGGCCCTAGTCCGCCGCCGGGTTGCTTCAACTCTGATTCCCCCCCCTCCTGTCAGACGAGAGCGTCGGCCCTAGTCCGCCACTGGATTGCTTCGAGTCTGACTCCCCCCCTCTGGACCGACGACGTAGCAAGAGGTGGTTCGTGGTGCGCCGGCCAGGTTGGCGTGGTGTGCCGGCCAGGTTGGAAGGGTGGAATTTCGGTGCGAGACCCCTCCCATCGTGTTTCTCGTCAAAAGTTGGGTTAACAAAATTTTTCCACCCCCCCCCCCCCGGCAGCGATCTTCTAATTTTGGTTCTAGTGGATGGATTTTGTCTTATAGATACTCATTTGAAAGAGGAGAAAAAACTGCTCAATGACATTTTTTGTTGCGAGTCAATCGGACCAGCCGTTCAAAAGTTAGAGCTGTTACAAGATTTTAGGTCGGACCTCATCTGAAAAAATCCTGAGTGTCAGAGTGACTTTGTATGGGAAAAAATTTTTTCCAAAGTGTCGAATTTCGACCTGGGACCCTGACCAAAGTTTGTTTCATCAAATTTCACTGACCCTCCCCCCGGCAGCGATCTTCTAATTTTGGTTCTAGTGGATGGATTTTGTCTTATAGATACTCATTTAAAAGAGGAGAAAAAACTGCTCAATGACATTTCTGTTGCGAGTCAATCGGACCAGCCGTTCAAAAGTTAGAGATGTTACAAGATTTTAGGTCGGAGCTCAGATTTGACGAAAAAATTCTAAGTGTCAGAGTGACTTTGTATGGACAAAATTTTGAAAATTTTCCGAAGTGTCGAATTTCGACCTGGGACCTATACCAAAACATTTTTCATCAAATTTCTCCGAACGGTAGGGGGGAGGGGGGGTCAGTGAAAAGTGATGAAAAAAGTTTTGGTAAGGGTCCCAGATTGAAATTCGGAAGTTTTAAATTTTTCAAAATTTTTACCACACTGGAGCTCCTACACTTAGGAATTTTTCACTTGTGGCATGTTACATGGCCATGTGCTGACCCACCAACTTCCCGTGGTCATATGAGAATGGTTCAGGTGTCATATGATAGAGAATGATGAGACGAATCGTTTGCAATAAACCGCATGTCGCTACGATGAATACTTTCGGAGATAGAGCCATTTTAAGTTTTCTTCTGAGCATATATAAACCCCCGTCAACGTAAGTCTGATCACTTCATCGAAAGACGAGGTAAGCGACGGTCGTCGCTCTGAGCTCCCGATATCGGGTGTTTCAAAGGACTCTATCTTTTGAAGTAGGCAAGCTATCTTCTTACCTCGAAGTTTATGTGATCGAGTTTGATAGTGTTTTTACTACTGATAAAATTTTTAAAAGTAGTATGAGTAGTAAAATGCGGATTTTTTTAAAAATTCTTAATGTTCAGTTTTTTCAAAGTTTTAACATGTAGTCTAAGGTTTTCAAGTATGCTGAGTTCAAATCTGCTATCATATTTGAAATTTAACTAAGTTTAAGGCAGCTTTGAGGGGTTAGATCCCAGCTACTGATCACTACCTTTGACTCGGCGTTGCTGTTACCACTTCGGGGCAGTGACAATGATGTCTTCAGCTGTAAATAGCGGGTATCGGGGAAGATCTCTCACTTCCCTAGTGATCAGTACAAGGCCTTCGGGGTGTCGACGGGATCGAGTGCCACTCACTACACTCAAATCTATCATTCGTCACTAAGTGTAATGCTTTAGGAATATGACTGTACTACATGATTCCAAACTTATACAAATTTCATTATCTTACAGTTAGCCATGGCAAATGATAGGAATCGCAAATTCCATATCAAAATGTGCACATGTGGGCGAATCAATCGCAGTGCGGACGCCAAGGCGCATGTTAAGGAGGCGGGCACTGACCACATGATTATCCTGAGTAGGGTTGCGTGTGTGAAGTGTAGGGTGTTGAAGGGAATTGAGGATGAGGTGAAGTTTTACCGAGTGCATGCTGAGTGTGTTGGAGGTTTGGTGAATGACCATCGATTCACCAAGTTGATTGTTGAAGAGAGGGAGCGAATGTTGAAGATAGAGCGAGACGCCAAGGTGGAGAATGATGTGGAGAGTGATGAGTTGGCGAAAGCAGTTGCTTCGTTGGAGGCTGAGATTGAGCGAAAGAGAGTGCTTGAGAGTGATGATGAGGATGATGTGGATTTAGATAGGGAGCGTGTGAGGAAGTTGAGCTCTTCTACCCCAAAAGTGAAGAGTGGTGAGATTCGTGTGCAGTCGGCGAGGTGGTTGAAGGATGAAGAGAAGAAGCATGTGTCGTAGCAGATGGCGCATGATTTGTTGATAGATAAGTATGAGAGTTTGAAGAAGGTGAAGGATGAAGTCGTGAAGGAGTTGGATGAGTTGAAAAGAAGGAACTGAAGTCGAAGGAGGTAGCGGATGAGAATATCCGAATGAGGAGTAGTGTGACTGATTTGAAGAAGAAGACGCGAGAGTTGGAAGAGAATAATGATGACTGTGAGAAGAGGGCGAGTGCTGCAGAGAGAAGAATGAGAGATGCAGAAGCGAAGTTTGAGGAGATGATGAAGGAGATGAGTGTGTTGAGAGCGAGGAATGTTGAGTTGGAGAGGAATGTGGCTCGGCGGGGTGATGAGAGACAGGCGTTTGAGAAGTTGGAGCGCATGAGGGATAAGTGGAATCGTTTGAATGAGGATAGGTTGTTTGAATTTCACATCCCTATTCGGGATAATCATTTGGACGGCCAGGTCATTGTAAATAAAGACCTTGATGACTCGATCATCTGCTATAACGGGCACCCCCAAAAGAAATGCCTACACGCCACACTCCGAATGCGTGGGCACTTGACCGCCTTTTCTGTTAGGAAGCGCGCGAAACTACCCAAGGATGGCTAACTTGGTAAGTGAAAAGCAAATAAGATAGTATATCCTATTCTAATACATATCATTTTCATTGCAGATTTTTCCCCCTACCATCAGTCCCGAGAACGAACCAACGGCTCTCATAAGGGCCACCTAGGGGTAAGACATGATAGAACCTCCACGCGGTTTGCCCTGGGCAGTCTTCAGACTGGCGAATACTATCATTAAGTTGAATCTGCTATCAGTCAACTTGAACGTTGCGTCGCGTTAGAGGGGTATATAAACCACTACCTCTCATTTCATTTCATTTCAATCATGCAGACGCCGAACACTCAAGTCAGCTCTCCTCGCGGACCGCAGTTAAGACCGCGAAATTTATTTAATGAATTTCTTAGAATAGAGGAGCAAGACAGAGTCCACAACAATCTTGCTCGGATTGGCAATCCGATGACAGCAAGTGTTGCCAATCCAATGGAATGGCGCTACATTCCACTTTTCACTCACATGCCAACTAGCATGGAAGTCGACACTGCTACCATGGAGAGAGTCAAAGACTCTCTCAGCAGAATCGGTAGGCTGTAAGATGACGACCCCCGAGAACAAACCACCGGCCCTGATAAAGGCCACCATGGGGCAAGATTTGATAGAACCTCCTCGCGGTTTGCCCTGGGCAGTCTTCAGACTGGCGAATACTATCATTAAGTTGAAGCTGCTATCAGTCAACTTGAACGTTATGCAGTCGATTGCTATCCCTGAAGCATTCTGATTCGCTGTTGAGCATTGTTGAAAACTCTATATAAGCCAGAAGATTGTAGCGCTTCTCATTCCATTTGAAGTCACGATGGAAGCAACATCTCCTGCTAGTAACATTCCCGACTTCATCATCCTCGACGAGTGGGATGAAGACAACACCATTCCCGACTTCATCATCCTCGACGAGTGGGATGAAGAGGATGAGAAGAAGGGGAAGATCAAGAAGATCGTTTGGACGGATGAGGTGTGGACTCCTAATACCACCCGCATCCGAAAGGTGCCAGATGCACCAGCACGGCTTAGGCGGTATAGGGTATACGAGAACCTAACCGTCATACCTATTGACTATTCAAGCCAATAGTCAACTTGTCACTCCCGAGAACGAACCACCGGCCCTCATAAGGGCCACCATGGGGCAAGACATGATAGAACCTCCACGCGGTTTGCCCTGGGCAGTCTTCAGACTGGCGAATACTATCATTAAGTTGAATCTGCAATCAGTCAACTTGAACGTTGCAAATGAAGTTCGGTGTAATACTTCCTTTCGACGGGCGTTCCTGTAAAGGGCGGCGGTGAAACCCGTAGCTATGTATACCGCAAGGGACATTCGGCAATGGTCAATCTTGTTAAACCTCTCTGCGTCATGTTTGCAAGTGATTGCCTCTGTCTCAACGTAGTATGCATTCGCGCCAGGGCGACATTTAGCCAACTGTCGAAGGTTGCCTTATAAACTTTCCATTGCATACGTTATGAGAACCATGAGTTCTACCTGTCTCTATCAATGAGACGAATTGATGAATGGAATGAAATGGGAGGACACTCACGCGCCACACGCAACATAACACACTTCTCTCTTCCGTAGTCTAACAAGCTCTTTACACATGGATCGCAGTCGATTGCTATCCCAGAATCATGTAAGCTATCTTAATTTTATTTAACACTATTTCATCTACCATCATCGCCCATATGAAATGTTATAAGATTTACAAGTTAAACTAAGCGTTCTACTATTTCCAAATGAAAAAGTATACATGGTTAAATCATCCACTGAAGTCCCATTCAAGTAAGTCAGTAAAAGCAAAGATAATACAAAATAAAAATTTATTATGGCATGTATTTCAAAAAGGTCTTCATCGTCCATGTCGTCCTAGAGTCTGACTTCACATAGATCGCAAAAACAGTTCACTTGCTTCAATCGTTCTTCTACCGCGAGCCTCACTTTGTCGATGTACTCCCACTCCGCCATAGTTCGTGGCTGGGAGTTAGGGGTGTACCATTCCTATAATTGGTGGACGAATTTGGTGCTGGTGATCTCCATCACATCATCAGTATCGTACTGCAGATACTCCCACCTCATGCCTGTTAAGTCGGGACACTCCTTCTCACATACACTCTCCTCTTTGTCGTCCGCTGGTAATGACAACTTTGTAATATTGTCGAGTCGGTATATTTTCTCCACCTTCCCCTTCGTTGGAGCGTTTGGTGTAGCGAGCGCCTTTGGCGATGAGCATGGAGAAGAGAACTCCAATGTAGTGTTCGGTGTTGTCGGAGGGCTTGTCATGTTGACTGTGAATAATAACTTTGAAATGTTTTCTAATTCTTAAGTATAAACAAGCAACCAATCAGAATGAACAGCCAATGAATGATGAATATGAAAGTATATATGTAAAGTGACATTCGTGTCATTTCACACTGTCTTTGAGACGTGTAAGTGAACTGTTCTCTCGTGAATTCCAAATTTGAGACGTATTATTTGAGTGAAGTCTCTATCTTGTTGAAGAATCAACCTTAAACATAATTTCCTTGAAATGGTAAGTTGAAAATTTCTTCACTCATCTCCCTCAAACGTGTGGCTAATAGCATCTTCCTCAATTTCAGGCATCAACTTCATCACCAACGCCCTCCCTTCTCGAGGAAAGTTTAGAGTTGTTGAGTGAAGGTAGGTTGCAACAATACACTGAGACTTAAGCAGAGATGATAGAATGATTTCTCTTTCAGGTGATGTTAGTTCCAGCTCAGGACTCTCGCGACAAGGCAACGAGTGGGAATGTGCTGACTGCGGACATAATTTTACAAGGAAGCACAGTCTCCTTCGACACATCAAACAACGTGTGTGTCAACGCAAAGCGGCATCAATCTCCGGAGGTGAAGTTGATTCTGACGATGACATCTCCTTTCCTTGCGATTTGTGCCCTCTTTCTTTCGATAGCCCCTTTCAGCGATCTTCGCACAGACTTCAACACACGCATGCAAATGATCACTACACCAACGGTACCTCTACAATCTCCCTCATTAACGTTTCCCATAGTCATTTAGTACGCGACTACTGCATGGAGTCCAATACTCAAATAGTAGATTTTCCTGAGTGGCTCCTTCAAAATTCAAACATTATCGAAGCGCTCTTCAACAATTTAGACAATTTTAGAATGAAGGCGCTCATCTACCTCAAACTAAAATATATTAAAATAGATTTTCAAACGGGTCAAGTGACGGAGAGAATACAGTTTCATGTTCCTTCCTCTTCCGCAACCGAAGTTGTAGACTGCGAGTCTTGGCTAAATTTACATATTCAATGTTTAAAATCAAATGTAGATAAGTTCAATCAGCGCGACAGCGCTCTCATTTTTGATGGCGTGGACTCAGCCATGTTCAAAATTTCCCTATTAGAAAGTCATGCAGCTCGAGGCACATTTAAACTAGCAGAAACGTTGTATAATAAGAAAGCTGTCATCAATGTTGATTGTAAATCACAGTGTCTCAAATATGCCGTCCTATCCACTCTCCACTATAATGATATCAACGCGCATCGAGATCGCACCTATAGCTATAGACAGTGGGAGGATGAACTAGACTTTGAAGGTTGTGATAGTGACAACATGAAAATCAAAGATGTAGAAAAGTTCGAAAAACATAATCAGATTAAAATTGTAGTTCACGTGTGGGAGAAGGGGTTGAAGGGTGCCCGCTATAATTCACTTTCAACTTGTTATGAACGTGTAGTCAACCTCTTATTAGTAAAACAAGATGATAGCGAGGAATGGCACTACTGTGGTATACCCAAAATCTCTCGCTTGTACACTCACTTGGGGCACTCTAAAAGAGGTGAACATTTTGTATGCGACCGCTGCATCCGCTCCTTTTGGAGTAAACATAAATTTGAAACTCACTATGAATGGTGCAAGCGAGGTAAATTACAAATGGAACGCATGCCCCAAAGATAAAATATTTTCACATAGGGATAATGGTGACGAATTAAGTCCCCTGCGTGTCATTTACGCAGACATCGAATGCTACATTGATGATAACATCCACAAGCCAGCAGCCATATCCTGTTATGAAGTATAGCATGACCACTTTAGGAATAGACAAAACAAAATGCATACTTTGCGAGGTGAAGATTGTATTTCAAAATTTCTAGAATTTCTCGATAAAGCTGCTAAATTTCAACAATCATATGATTCCCATTTGCAGCGTAAGTCACTACATATGTCAGATGAAGACAAACAGAAATTCGAAAGTTGCACATCGTGCCCTAAATGTCATAAAACGTTTGATGACGATAAAATCAAGAAAGTGCGTGATCATGATCACATCACTGGTAAATTTAGAAACGCACTCTGCTCCAAATGTAACTTTTCACTTAGGTTGAGACGTCGTGTACTACCCGTCATTTTTCATAACTTTAAGGGCTATGACAGTCATATGCTCATAAAAGGAGGGTTGAGCCAGATGAAATCCTGGCAGTTTAATGTTACAGCAAAAACGAGAGAAAAATTCATGGCAATGACAGCAAAAGTACCACTTGATAAAACTAAAGAAAATAAGACAGTCTTCTTCGAAATAAAATTTTTAGATTCATTTCAATTTATGTCAGCGTCACTAGCTTCTCTCGTTCGAAATCTCAAGTTTCTTCCACATAGTCAAACTTTGAAGAAACACTATCCAAATTTAACAGATGACATGATCACTCGCAAAGGAGTCTTTCCCTATGCGTATTTTAGCTCAATGTCTAAACTATATGAAACAACCCTTCCTTCCATTGACAAATTCCAAAACGATTTGACGGGTCAAGATTGTCCAGTAGAGGATTATGAACATGCTCAAGAGGCATGGACAAAATTTAATTGTAAAACGTTTGGCGATTATATGATCGCTTACTTAGAATTAGATGTCATTTTGCTGGCTGATGTCTTTCAGGAATTTCGACGAGTGGCATTAGAAAAAGACAAATTAGATCCTGTCCACTTTGTCATTCTACCAGCCATGTCCTTTAAATCAGCCTTTAAAATGACTGGTCTGTTGAGACCATCCATCTCTTACAAGACCCCGAGATGTATAACATATTTGAGCGCGGAATACGCGGTGGTCTCACATTTGTGAATAAACATCACATAAAATCTAAAACAGTAGGTGATGATCATATCCACCTAAAGTATTATGACCAAAATAATTTAAATGGCAGTTCACTGTCTAAACCACTACCTCATTCCGAGTTTAGTTGGTTAAAGCAAGATGAGCTTGAGTACTACTCCAACCCTTCAAACATACTGAAGATTCCAGATGAAGGTGATTGGGGATATTATTTTGAAGTGGATTTGATTTATCCAAATAGTATCAAAAATAAAACTGCTGATTTCCCACTCGCACCTGAATCTGGTGAAGTGACTGAAGATATGTTTTCACCATTCATGTCACAATTTCATGATAACTTAAGAGAGTGTGGACAGCCAAGGTATAAACCATGCCGCAAACTTTTACTCACCCAATATGATAAGAAAAATTATCTCGTACACTTCTGCATACTAAAATTCTATTTAGAAATGGGCATGCTTCTAAAGTCAGTTCACCGCATCATCAAATTTAGACAGAAAGCCTTCCTCAAACCATATATTGATAGTAACAGCCAGAAACGTGCACTAGCCCAAAATAATTTTGAAAAAGATTTTTATAAGTATAAGAATAATAGTCTATTTGGTAAGACGATGGAGGATGTTAGAAAACGTGTAAACTATAAACTAGTCATTGATGATCAAAAATATCACAAATTGACCTCATCACCTCTATTCATCGATAGAGACATTATCGATGAGGACCTTGTAGGTGTTAAAATGATAAAATCTGAAGTTGAGTTGTGCAAGCCCATCTATATTGGCCAAGCTGTACTAGATTACTCTAAACTTGAAATGTACCAACTCTTTTATAAAATACTAAAACCATGTCCTCTCGTAAAAGAGGTTCGTTTGTTGGGTGGTGATACAGATAGTTTCTTTTTAGGAATTACCAGTCAAAAAGATTTAAATTTTAATGAAGTAGCTAAGTCATTAAAAAAATATTTCGACACATCTAACTACAATCCCTCTCATCCACTCTATTCCATACAGAATAAAGCCAAACTTGGTTGTTTTAAGGATGAAACAGGAGGAAAGGAAATAGATGAAATGAGATGAAATGATTCTCCTCCGTCCTAAAATGCATTCCATGAAATTAAAAGAATGTGCAGATAGTATTAAGCGTGCTAAAGGTATATCAAAATCCATTGTTCACAAAATGAAACATCGGTCCTATAAGAAGGCCTATAAAAATAAAACTATGACGTTTGTCAATATGACAATCTTAAAATCTCAATTTCATACTGTGAAAACGCACACGTTCAAGAAACGAGCGCTTTCAGCATGGGAGGATAAGAGGTGTTGGATAGGACATAACACATCTCTTCCACATGGACATCCTGACACAAACATACCTCCACCCAAAAGAATAAAACTCACGCTACCACATTCAGGAGATGTATTGACATAATCAACTTTAACTCAGTATTTTGATGTTGCTTTTTGTAGACATACATGGTTGTTTTATGTATCGCATTAGATCGTTTCTTCCTTGTGAATATATGCCTACAGTCAGCCCATTCCCCCTTTATCTGTGAAAAGACTTTTTCATACACATATTTTTATTTCAATAAACATATCACAATGACTTCACTTTGTTTTCCGAAACATTAAAGTTACGAGGGATTTAGTATCTTTCACATGGATGCACTCTTGTAAACCATTGGTAATTTTGATAGCAATAGAAGGTATAGTTTGTTTGACGATGGGATGATAGAAAATAGATTCAAACATCTTCTCGACTATTCCATATGAAGCGTCTTTATCATGAATGAAATCACGTAAAATGCATTCTTTTTTCTCACCAACAGAAATAGGTAGAATCAAATCACTTTGAATGTAAAGGTGCTGTTCATGTTTGTCAAGTGTCATTGGTGTTTCTATACCAATCGTATGCGCAGCAGTAAACACAGTTTGTAGCATTGAAAAACCAAAGAGTTTTTTCAAATTTTTACTCAATTGACATTGAATGTCATCACCCAGTTTCAGAACAACGCGTTGATTTTCAATTGAAAACGAAATGTGGTGTGTCTTTACATCATATTTACTTTTCATCACATGCTTCAACTTCTGTTGTATATAAGGATTTACTACATGAATGAAGCTTTCAACTGTATAATATAGACGCGGCATTATATTGATAGCAACTTTAGATTCTTCATAAGACTGGTAAATTTTCTTGATGCGATCACCATAGATGTCCACCCACCATTCATCATTAACTGAATCAGCTTTCGTGTGATATTCATGAGAAGCATACACCAGACCGCTTCCAATAATAGGTGTATAATGTCTTACAAAATGACGCAAGGTTGGAGAGAAATAAACTGTAAGTTTGTCATTATATTTCTGAATGACCAACTTATTTTTGTCCGCCATAATTTTCTCTCCATACTTCTTACCCACAGTCTCATTCCATCGTTTTACTAACTCAATAAGTGATAAAGGTTGAACACCACGCTTTTTCAAAATGATGCGTTCTTCGCATTCTACAACATCTTCATCAAATATTTTAAATTTATAATGAAATTTGTTGATTCGATTTGAATAAACTTTTTTAACATTTGCAGTAGCAATTGACGTTAGATGTAGTCCATGGCCAAAACCGAGATGTGGATAGAATTCATTATCCAACCTCACTGTAAGACCTTTAGTAAAAGAATGAAAGCGAAGGAACTGTCTCCCACTCCAATGATAGATAGTAAACTCATAAGCTTTCTGATTTTTATTCTTCATGATGGAAGTATTACCACTGTTGAATGCCTTAATAATTTTCTCATTCCCAAATGGACCATAATAATCTGATCTTATCTGAATCCATTCATAGTTCCACTTTCCATCTGATGTTAAATTGTATGGGAACTGGAATGCATTATTCATCGTTATTCCATCATGGGTGCGAGGAGTCAATATCATTTCTTCCAAATCATTCACATTCTGAATATTGCTATCATAGCAAATACTAGAAGCGCCAACCTCCCATTCTCCTTCTAAATGTAGTGGGCGATTTAATTCTCCTCGATAGTCTGATGGTTTATTTTTGGGAAATTTATTCATAGAAGCATCACTGGGCAAGTAGATTAGAAACGAGTCCTTGTTTTCACTTTCCATATTATTCACATTGGAAAAATATATTAGCATACTTTTGCATTAACTCTTCATTCGGAAATGGAGTGTGATACTTGTCACAGCATCTTTATGAAAAGGAATCAACGCACCAGCATCGTCATAAATGGCAATATCAATTTGTGGGATGTAGTTTGATTTCAGCTTTGTATAATGCACTTTCTTGAAAGTATGCCCAGATAAAATACTGCAGCTTTTTGGCTGGTATGGTATCATTGCTAGCAATGGAGCTTCAACATCTCCCACACGTACATCTTCACCAATATTGGAATATATCTGAAAATAGTTAATACGACGCGATAGCGACATGTCTGCGCTAGCTTTGGTTACAGTACCAATTTTAAAGATATTTTGATCAAAACCCAAAATGTCCATTAGAGTTTTATCCATAATTAGTTCAATACCTTTTCCACTTATAGTGAGAGACAAAGTACCTTCTTTTTCAGAAAATGAAATATGTTGCTCATTAATCACTTCATTTAAATAATCTACAACCAATTTAACTGAAGTAATAATGCGAAGCATCAACACTCTTGTTTCATGCAAGATACCACCTAAAGGCTCTACACACTTTCTGTATAAAGATACGGTCCATTCTGTATCAAATTGATTTGACCTTTCACATGGTAAATGTTGCATATCAAATTTTCCATGAACAGCTGCAGAACGATGTCGTAAGAACTGATGAAAATCTTTTGAACAAACTAATACTAGATCATCATCATTTAATTTACTTATTGCAATATGATTAGATGATTTGATATAAGTCAATGTTGCCACTTGTTTACCATCAACTCGAAGGAGATAATTAAATTTCTTCAATAATGTTTCAGGAGTCATGTTTGTCTTTCTTGGCTTAATCACAATCTTCTTCACCAACGTCTTCTCATTTTTTGGAATAAGATCTACATAATAAGTTCCTCTCGATATATTAACTGTTTATGACCACTTGGGTGGTAATTAACGTTATAATTATCATAGCTTGTTAAGGCGCTAGCGAGGTAACCTAAATCATTTCTTAAACTTGGACTTAAACCAACAATCCAATCTTTCTCAACTACATGATGTACATAATTATGATCATCATTGTACGGAGTAAATTGGACAATATGTTTACACGCTTTATTCAGGAAATCATATATAAACTTTTTACATGATAAGAGATCTTTCTTTGGCCACTGTGGAATGTATACTCGGCAGCCCTTTTCACATTGGTAAGCAGCTGTGCGTCTCATATTAATAGTCATCACCTCATGATCAAAAGTATAGACACAGTTGCTATGAACAAGTTAAGTGACACCCACTTCCCACTTTCCATTTAGCTGTTGTGTATGATCAATGGGAGTAGAAAAGAGTGCGGCTCGATTACTAGCAAATCTATTTGCGGCCGCATTGCTAAGCAAAATATGATAAAACGACATTTTGATATTGCTGATCTGCGGCTTTGCATAACATCATGAAGACTTGGATTCTGGACTCTCTACAATATATCAGAGTTGATCGTAATGGAAACGTACATTTCAAAAATTCTCATGGTCATACATCAAGAGGTATTACATTAACATGGCGACAATTTGTCAACCTCAATGAGATCATGATGGATTTGGAATATTTTGAAACATTAAGATTCATCTCCTTGGGTGATCAAGTTTGGCTTCATTATTACAGAAATGAAATTCAAATCTGCCATTCTCATTCCGCAAACTGTTTCTCATTTCGCAAATACAATTGGGAGAAGTATAGAAGATACATACATCGCTCCATCATGACATTTATTCGTCGTGAGTTCATCGCCCTACTATGCAAATCTCAATCAGACATGATTACCACGCACCATGAGTTGGAAATTAGATTCCCTACAACGTATTGAAACGGATCATGATCGAAACGTCTATTTCAAAGATTCAACTGGAAATGTGAGAAGAGAGTTTGCTTTATCTTATCGTCATTTTCAATCTCTACATCATATCATGAAGGATTTGAAATACTTCTATATGAAAAGACATTCACGTATTGGAAATCGCATCTGGTTGCGCGTCAACAAACGGCGAATTCAACTCTATCATTCCCAACTCCATACTAACTTCACATTTCATCAAGGTAGTTGGGAAAGTATAAAATGAAGGTACATCGCTCAATTTACTCATTTTTTCATCATGAGGCGCCATCGCTACACCATCGTCAACATTCTCCGTCGCTTCAGACTCTACACCAAAATCGATCTCACAACATTACAACAACACCTTCCAAACAGCAAGTATTACCCGGGCCGACCTCAAATGTTAGTGGTGAAAATGAACAATTCACGGAATCTTCAACTCTTCCCAAATGGGACTGTACAGATTCTCGGCGCCCTTTCTCATTCATCGGCGTAGTCAATGCGCTTAGAGCTACAGAGACTACTACGTCGGATATGGAAGAGGGAGAGGTGTGTGATGTCGAATCTGACTGTGGACAATATGGTGATCTCTACTCAATTGAGTGAAAGTGTATCATTTTTGAAGATTCGTACCAGCAGTTACAATTTGTGTTATGAACTCGAACTTTTTCCTGCAGCTCTCATTAGTTGTTGGTTACCTGTGCATGTTGCAATCTTTCATCATAGTAAAGTGATCATTACTGGACTAAAATCTCATGTACAAGCAAATGCGATCCTAGACTATCTCATCGAGTATGTACGTACCCAGCGGATTGTAAAATAAAAAACAATTTTTCCAACATGATGTTTTTATTTCAAATCATGATAGAACTTACAAATCATTTTTTCATTAGAGGATGGATTACATGAAAAGTTTTGAATAACAGATACAAATCGAGGTACATGTAAACGTTTTAAGATGAAGTGCAGTACAAAAGCACCACACGTTGATGAAAGTGGATGTTGTAGTATGCGTTCATTTCGCTGATATTGACGCGTATGTTTTCTCAACCACTGCTGTGTTGGTATATTTGGAGGTTGAGCAAGAGATTCAAATAGTTCACCACGTCGGTCTTCTCCAATAAAGATCGCTTTCCAATGCTCACCGCCTAAATTCTGCGAATGAGTGTTTAGTACAATAAAGATGGGATAGTGATTTACTGCAGGTGGTAAGGTATCGAGTGAATAGACATTATCGAAAGCTTTCAACGTCGCTTCGTCTGCATTACGCTGCACTTTAGTCTTAATATCGTCAGCAGTCAACCAACTCATTAGCGATTATACTGAAGAATCACGTCACGAAACTTTGTAATTTCAATGTTTGAATCGAAGACTGCATAAATTAATACATTGATCGTCTCAGGTAGTGTTCTTTTGAACGTCAAATCCAAACGAATATTATGAGGCACGTTCGCTTGACGATAGGGTGCACTAATATCGCTGTCAGCAGTCAAATCAAATGCATAAATAGTATATCCACTCTTAAACTCTTTCATAGTGAGTCCGTTGGTGTCATCCGTATTGTAAAAGCCAAAGACATTCATGTAGTCAACATAACTGCGCATAAATTGATCCGCAGCAAAATCTGGTTTGTAGGGTGGACAAGGATGACTCACACCATTTACACGTAAAGCAATTTCACTTAACTGATTGTGTTTAAAATTGAAAGGATTCTTCTTTATATTACCATTAAATGCATCATTTTCAACCATTGCCACCATGAGGAGCTTCGGTGCTTCCGATGGAAAGAGGCCAACTTTCATGAAACTCTTTTGATCTTTCGGAATTGTAAAGGTGAGAACCTTTGTATGCTGAACGGGGTAAATGGCATTTTGGCGGTTAAGACCTTCAGCATGTCCTCTAATGACACTTGGATTCGGTACTACTCAACGAATGTAAAATGCAATATCTTCCACATGAATTCTAAAATTTTCAACTTTAGCAAATGCATTCAGCGCAAATTCAGGCTTATTCAATGTCAGCTTGAGTCGCATGCTGCTATTACAGAGTAAAAACTTTGACTGTCTAAAGAAGTCTAAATTTAGCGGACCATATAGCTGACATACTTTACTATCTTTAATCATAGCAGATCGCTTTACAAAGCCACTGTTTGTTTGAGCATCAAATTTTCCTGCTTCATCTCTGTACCATCCCATGGCTTCCATATGACTTTTTTGTGCTGCTGGATGAAACTGTGATACATGATTGAAATATGATTTATAGGGATAATCGCTTTGACCACCTTCCACCTGCTGCTCTCCAATCGTTAGGGAAACATCGCGAAGTAATGCAGTCAATGGTAAATTGTTCAGTCCAACTTTATGTGTATCGTCAATAGCAGTTCCATCTGCTTGCTGAATTCTAAACCTCAAATCAACCATCGCATAACTCAAATCTATGTAGTCATCACTACCACCAGGAATAACAAATTCAATGGGGCCAACATTCTCAACTGTTCGAGGATGATAATCTACAATACTTGAACTAAGAATATCTGTCTGTATGGCTTGTTGATCAGACAAACAAAACCCGGAAGTTTTACACTCTATGATTAGAAGTTATGGCAACGTCGTCGTTTCGCGCCTGATGAATGATTAGAGCCTCTGCGACGTTTGCGTGAATGCCTTTTGACTGAAGATCGCACCTTACCAGCTCCGCGATGTTTCCTTCTTCCTTTATTCATTCGTTTAGGCGATTTCTTTCCTTGAGTAACACCAGCAATGGTCTGCTTCAATGTTTTTAAACCGCGTTCCTTCCCACGATTCAACAAATTGCTCTTAAAACTTCTACCTCTGGAAAGATCACTAGCAACATCACCTGCAAAGCCAACGGCATTACTTAAAACATTTCGTTTTAAAGATCTTCCGACATTGGATATGAGAGGTGCTACAACAGATTTCAGTGCACCAAGTATGCTACCTCCACGTTGGCGGCGAGCACCGATGTAAATTTGTCCTCCACCACTTACATAGGAGGGTCGTGAATAAAATGAAGCAGTTGGATTCATAGCTCAAACCCTAAACATTGTTAGTGACAACTTTGCATGAATCACTGTCGATCACTTAGATGAAAGATGTCGGCACGACGCATCCAAGAGTTCATACTTGAAGGATAACCAGTCCATTTAACCAGACACCATTCTTCACCTTGTCGTTTTTTACATCGAATGATTTTCTCTACCAAATATGTTTCACTTTCAGTGACTACCTCAATCTCATCGCGGTAAAAGATACCCTCAATTTCTTCATTATCTTAATCTTTCAACTTGTAGGTGGTGGGAGAGTCTTTTTGATCAATCCTTGATACTGTAAATACCTCCTCTGTCCAATTCGGAAGGTACCCTTTAGCAAAAACACTCTTCACTTTTGAGATACGAACTTTATCACCAATTTTCACATCACTTTTCACATGAGTGCGTTTACGTTGGAATGATTCGCGCACTTTATCTACATTGTCAGCATTTACATCTACTGGTCTGAGTCCAATAGAACGATGGATAGACTGATTGTAGGCATAGAGTGTATCTTGAAGAACCTTTGTCCAATTTTGTGTCAAGTTGGCAGTAAAATGTCGCCACAAGCGACTTTTTAATGTGCGATTAAAACGTTCAACGAGTGCAGCTTTATAAGCACTCTTTACACTAAACAACTCAATGTCATGCCTCTCAAATAATCTTGTCACATGCTGATTTTCAAACTCTTTTCCTTGATCACTCTGAATTCTTTTTGGAATGCGACCTTCTCGAAAAATTGTTTGGAATGCTTTTGCTACTCCTTTCACTTCTTTAGTTTTTACTAGTTGAGCCCACGCATAACGCGAGAAAATATCAATGACGGTTAAAATAAAATTATTGCCCGAGTTATGTTTTGAAATGGAGGCAACATCACACAAATCTGCTTGCCACTGTTCATCGATGTCATGAACAATATAATGGCGGGTGCGGTACTTCTTTTTTCGCTTGTTTGTGGAGTGTATAGGTAGCCTGACCCTTTAACCATCGTTTCACTTGTGATTGTGGAAGACCACTTGCTTTTGATAATTTCTTGATAGATGCAAATCCTGCCGGATGTTTTACATCATAATAGATTGACTTCAAACGTTCAGTCGATGACGACTGACTCTTTTTCCTCCTCATCTTTTTGTTTTCTTGCCTTTCTACATTTACAACAACTGCAGCATTTAGCTTTAGCGGTTTTGCGATCGTGTTCACATTGCTCAGGGGTTTCATTATGAGAGCTGGCGCAGCAAGTGCAAGTGACAACGACATTCACCTCTGGCGGCTCATTACATGGCAAGCAACACATCTGCTTCATATTAATAGTCTGAGAACATGTATTTCTTGGGAGGAGATGTTTTACGTTTTCCTTTTACTAGTTTTAGTGGTGGCGTAGATCTACGTCGAGTTCTTCCTCGTTTGCTTAGTGAGTGTGGGAGGGGATGTAGCAGGTGACGTCTTAAACCAATTTGTTGGCATTTTCATCGTCTGAAGCATTGGAGCAGTAGCCACTGTTGAATCAAGTTCTTTCAATGTCTCATTATTCAAAGCAAATTTTGGCACATTATGCTTTTTCAATAGTTTAAGAAAGTATGACCAACCAGGTGGAACATAGCCCTGACGGCGCTTTCTACGTGTCGCATACTGAATCAAGTCTTCATAACGTGAAGCATCAATCACTTTATTTTCATCTGTAATGATTTCTCCTCTATCATTTACATTGAGATGGGGTTCAATACTGTTGAAAAGAGATATGGCATGTGCGCGAGATGCTAAAGGAGTAGCAGTCGATAGAGAGTCACGCATCTTATTCTTCAAGTTTTTCAATTGCTCAACAGTTTCCGATTGTAATAATACAGCACGATGTGGATCTTTGATGTGAACATTTTGCTGATAATCTATTTCTTTCCTATACATTTGATTTGCAAGAGGTTGCTTTACTTGCTGCATGGCAGTCAATTGTACATATTCATCCTGAGGAATAACAATCATGCGAGAATAAGAACTCATAGTTTGTAGATAATCATGGGAGTTTTCAAAATATCACTTCGAAATCTAAATTCTTCCGGACACTCTTGCGTAAAGTCAATGAATAAGTAACCGTGTGGTTTTTCAGTAGCTGCTTGAAAAATTTCAATTAAGGCTTTTGATCCTCTGGGTGCAACTTGTCGCGCTAAAATTTCAAATTGACTTTTATCTCGCGGATTCTTGAAAATAGCATAATAGTGTGTATTCAGGTTTCGTGTACGAGCTTCTTTTCCATCAGGAAACAAATTTTGTGTGATATAGATGATAAAGCACCTTTTATGATGTGCTGCGCGAGTGAACATATCTGTAACATCTTTTGAATTCTTACTTTCTTTTAATAAATCATCCAATACAACAACATCATTAGACTGAAGTTTATCCACTGCAATAATTCCTTCATGTCGAATAAAGTTGCGACTTTGCAATTCATGAAACAGCGACGGTTGATAAATACCATAACACCAAATCACTCGATTGATAGGTTCCTTAAACAACTCCCTTCTTTTATCCAATAAATTCAGCGTGAAAACAGTTTTACCTGCATGAGATGGACCTGATACAGTCAGAACTTTATCACATTGAAGTCTGAAATCCATTATAATACTTTGAGATTCAACATTTGCATAATTAACGTCTAGAGCCAAAGATATTACCCAATACGTTGCCCACGATAGGAGCTAGCATCGGTAGTAACGCTGGAAAGAAACCGCCCTTTTGTGTTAGAATTTCCCTCTTTCTTTGAAGGGTGACTTTAGGATTGGAGATGAAACGCAATTTCGTAGCATATCGCTTAAGTAACTTTCGTTGTTTTGGTGCTAATTTCTTCGTCCTCAACTTCCTCACATGAGAAATAATTTCACGAATGAATTTATCGTTAGCATGTCGTATAGCATTGTATCGCTGATTTGCTTTCATTCGTCGGAGAGCTTGAATGGCTGAAGAAAACTTTGAAGACTTTTGACTTTTACGTTTCGTCATTTTACGTTTCGCCATTTTCCGTGTTAGTCTTTGCTAAAACCTATCTTTACCACATTTGCATAGGTACTAACTATTGCGACATAAGTGACACTCGAAATGAGCAATATCACAGTGGTTACATTGGCAAAGTTGAATGCAATTACGTATGAAACAGCGTTGACAAAAAGCATGCTTACATCTCTTGAAGATGCGCTTTTCATTTCCATCCTTTCGCTTACATACATCGCAACACATAGTTTCACCGTTACTGATGTCTATAGCAAGTCTTTTTGAAGATATGAATTTGCTAGCCTTTTCTAAATAATAGACGCATGTACAGAAGGAATATACTTCGAGAGTGAGCAGGCATAGCTCGAAAACCAGTTGTGCTACAATCAAGTACCACTGCATTTTCAATTTTTCTTTATGGAAAGTTGAATGTGAATATCTGAAAGCGCTTCAATCACTAGACTGCTGCCATGATGATTAAATGCGTTAAGACGTTCAGCAATTTTTATCATATGTCTTTTAAAAAATTCTTGGGGGTGATCTACCACTTCCATTGAATAAGAAGCAAAATGGAAAGAGCGACGTTCCACCTCTTCCTTTCCAAAATGACTAAACTTAATTTTCGCAACTAATCGCGCCATGACAATGCTATCAGAGAATGTATTCATTAACTCTAGAAATAGAGTGCTAGCATCATCGACCACTGCTTCGATGTCGGTCTCATCTTTATGAAAATTTATCACATAATCTTGAACAGCTCCTTTTAAACTTTGCCTATGAAAACGTAATGTTCCGCAGTCGTTTGAGAAAGACATGATCGCCCTTTATCTAACCCATCCATTGCATGAAAACAACAACTCTTCTCATAGTAACATTTATTGAATAATTGTAACAAGCATGCATTATAAATCAATGGTTTGAAACAGATAAAATAGATACAGCTGGTAACTATCATACAGCGAGCAATGATAACCATACAGGACTTTGGCAGTGTTGAGGTAAGGAGGAAAGAAGCATTGGTTATGAACGTAGCTACTACAACGAACAGACAAAATAGGAACAGACAAATCCTTAAAACGTTTCGTGACTTCATGATAATGTTGATTCACTCTACTATCCCAAGGCGGGAGCAAAATATCATCAGTGATTAGATTGGGAAATACTTTCCTCTCCTTACCAGGATTATTACAAAAGATGCGTATAACATTGAAAGCAGCTAGCCATCGTTTAAAGTCAATAAGAAGAGCACTCTCACAACAAAGCCGTAGTCTTGCAAATATTTCAGATTAAGTCCATGAATGTGTTTTCTCGCCCATTGATCAACATTGGGATCGCAGTTGGCATGTTGATGATAGACACTAACAATCTGATATGTCCAATTGTTCATAGCAATAGCACTGAGCTCTTGTACAGGTTCACCCTCACAATCCATAAAAATGATGATAGAAGCCTAAACGAAGAAGTAAAATGTATCTAATAAGACCACGTCTACGACACTCAAAGCACATAAGCGAATTGTCATAGGGTAGAGTTAGGAAAGGACTAGTAATTCTCCTTCTTTGATTTGCGTTTTGAGGCAGCATTCTTGTCCGACTTGCGCTTCGTACCACTGCTGTTAAGGATTTGATCAATTATGTCGTCCACGTTGGGTGGTTTTGGAATATATAGGATTGATTCCATATGCATGGAGAGAGAGGCTATTTTATTATCCTTGTGTCGACCATAATATAGCCCATTCACTTTGAAGAGGATATCCCAAGTACCTTCTCCGAGCTCGTCGCATGTGATGGATGTTGAATGATCTCCCTCCTTCTTATAGTAAGTACACCAATGTGATACCGGTAGGCAAATGTGATTACCATCCCAAATCTTTCTATAGGGAGTATCCTTGTCATCTCTCGCCTTCCACTCTTGAGCAAGAGGAGTAGGAATGTCCATATTTAATGTCACGTACTCCTCAATAATATCAAGTTGGTGACGAATGTACGGACTCACGGGGATCAGTATGTAGTCCCCATACTGATTGCGCATTATCTTGACATCCGTGGAAGGGAGCATTCCCGTTTGGAGTACTATGCTATGATCGTCATAACGCAAGACTTGTTTAAATTTACGCTGTAGCGGTGTAGGATTATGTACCTTGGATGTTTCTTCCACTGGCCTCAGTCGTAGATGATCTGATCGTAGCGAACCTTGTAACGTTTGACCGCCATTTTGTCCTACTAGTGCAGCAGATGGAGTAGATGCCTGAAAATGAAAAAGATTGTATTAAATTTACGTTCAAGGGAAGAGAGGGAGGGAAGTAGCGACTTACCATTTTAGTTTACCAATAGAGTAGAGAGAGAGAGAGAAAATGTGCGTCCGTCACTCGTGCGATTCAACGATGGAATGATTCTCACTGTGGAAGGCTCGCTATTTATATAGAAATGCTTGATTCTCATTGGATGATGATCCTCATTGGACAATAACATCAAGCTGATTCCAAATCTGGCCTCCGTTTTCCCATCCGATGCTTCGTTTTGGTGCTACAGCCCAAAACGTCCCAAATTCTAACTCTGTCGTTTTTCGCCAATCTCCCAAAATCTTGAATGGTGTCTCACATCCAAACGAAGACAGATATGAACAAGCCGTTTCTTTTACTGAATTTGTCTCACTCTTAGCTTTCAAACGAGCTATTGCACGACTTTCTACCATCACTAGAAGCAAAATTGGAAGTTTGGTGCCGGGGGGGGGGAGGTCGGTGAAATTTGATGGAAACTGTTGTGGTAAAGGTGCCAGGTCGAAATGCCACACTATGGAAAATTTTCAAAATTTTGTCCATACAAAGTCACTCTGACACTTAGGATTTTTTCAGGTGAGCTCCGACCTAAAATCTTGTAACAGCTCTAACTTTTGAACGGCTGGTCCGATTGACTCGCAACAAAAATGTCACCGAGCAGTTTTTTCTCCTCTTTCAAATGAGTATCTATAAGACAAAATCCATCCACTAGAACCAAAATTAGAAGATCGCTGCCGGGGGGGGGGTGGAAAAATTTTGTTAACCCAACTTTTGACGAGAAACACGATGGGAGGGGTCTCGCACCGAAATTCCACCCTTCCAACCTGGCCGGCACACCACGCCAACCTGGAGAGCGCACCACGAACCACCTCTCGCTACGTCGTCGGTCCAGAGGGGGGAGTCGGACTCGAAGCAATCCAGTGGCGGACTAGGACCGACGCTATCGTCTGACAGGAGGGGGGGGGAGTCAGAGTCGAAGCAACCCGGCGGACTAGGCCCGACGCTCTCGTCTGACAGGAGGAGGGGGGAGGTCGGTCGACGGCGGCCATCTTGCGCGGTCCAGTGGTGTAGATTTACTTACTACTAACTGCCTATCTGTGCTTGGAAGAGTTGTCCGTTTCTCATGCTAAGAATTCACGAGATCTTCAAGATGCCTCGGCTAAACAAGACGTAAGTCAAAAAGCTAAAGCAGGTCCATGCAAATTTTCAATGATTCGATTCGCGAATCACGACCCGAATCGATTCTACTCAATTGCCAATTCGCAGGTCCCTACTTATTGAGCATGTACAAAAAAAACTGCTTTTCTTTTAATAAATCTTGGGAGTTAACTGAAAGGTGGTCTACGTTAATTCCTACTGTTGACGTGACCGACATCCATTCCTATCTATTTAAGTTTCGATTCAAGAGTTGACGATGTCATTAGGATGTTTAAAAGATGGACAGTATAACTAATACAGGACAGGATGACTAATATGATACTGTACCAAACCATTGATCAAACTACATGGCACTATTGACGGAACCGAGCCAGGAATCGCCAACTACGATCGTGCCAGTAACTTTCGAAGGACTTGTCAACCTGATGGTGCATGCTGTATATAGTTGCTCCAAACTCTTTGACGTACTCCCTATCTTTCATGATATCCTTCTTTTCGCATAACTCGATGTGCAGTACCAACTTAGAGTGAGCCTCACAAGTGGTTTTCAATTCATTGTCGATTGGCCGATGCTATCTGATTTCGATTCTGAATTTGATAGTTATCTCAAGCAGCCTTAAAATATAAAAAAACTACGTGCGTATAGGTACAATTCTTGCTTAGCTTTAACCCTTTGTAACGCAGATGAGAAATAGGTGCATGCAAAACCAGCAGGTCTAAATGCAAAGTATAACGTAAAAAGTTGTTTTTTAAAATAAAAGTCATCTCAGCGAGCTTTCTATAGAGCATAAAACGAAATAAATTTAATTTTCGTATGAAAAAGGGCAGAAAAAATGTTCAAAGCTAGATTAGCAAAGTAGCCTATGAATTAGCTTTGGGTAGAGAAGTTGCTTTATCATTAATTATTGGTATATCAAAACTGCTCTTATATTGAAAAACAAGCTGACTAGGGTTAGTTACAAATATATCTTGAACGTACCAATGCATAGAAAAGTACCTACATGCCGGTACTTTTCTACCGAATTTCAAATAAATGTCATGGATTCAATATACTATATTTTCTTTAATTATTACAAATTTAGTTCAGGAATACACTAATTTTCGCCAGTGTAGTAATGAAGTCACCTTTTATATGCTCATTTTTCACAAATCCACGATATATCTGATCTAAAATTATTTTTCCTTGCAAAAATTCAAAGTTCTATTTTCGAAATCTCAATTGTTCGCAAAATATTCATTCAATAACCCTGAAATTTTACATGCGTTTTTTGGGTGTATTCTCATTTTAGAACTACCGTCATTTGTTTTGAAGATGCATCGTTTTTGAAAAAGTTAGAAAAGTATCTATATGTATGTTACTTCATGGCCAAACTATCATTAATTATAAGCCCAATAATTGCAAACTCATATTCTTTATATAGGCCTATCGATTGTAGTGGCAAAATTTAAGCTTCTCTGAACCCGTCTAATGATTTAAATTATCATAATACGAAGAAAATGAATAAAATTATTACTATAAGGAATATTTAGCAAATTGAGAATGAAGAAGTTCATCCTCAGGAGTATCACTATACTAATTAAAAGTCACTTTCTAAAACTTATGCATTTCCATTGCATTATTGATTTACTTCAGCATTTATCTTTGCTGCGACATTAAATTCAATAAACTGACAGATAAAACCCGACCTTTTCTTACAAAATGATTACGTGTATTTTCCAAAAGACTTCATATCGGTATTCCAAGTAGGCCTGCTTTTCATGCAAACAAGTGTTTTCACCACAAACCACATAGTAAAGCAGATTTCAACACACTTAATTGTCCAACAGTCTAGAAGAAATCGAAGTATAAAACGTGATCTGACACGAGATTCACATGGTTGCATTCATTGAAGAATATTCTTCATATGATCGCAACGCTAGCAGAAAAATAAAGATAGATTTCCTGGAAAAGGGATGTTGCTACGCAGGGTTTGTGGTGGATGATGCAGGAGAAATATTCTCATAATGAAATTTCAGAATTCTAGTTTATGACGGTCAACACTGACCGATTTCGATAGTCAATCTCATACTGGTCATACCGGGCCAGCACCGTGGCCGGCACCGGTTAGCTATGTTCATGCCGGGGCGGATCGGGCAGGCACCAGTACAGCATCTGGTTCCACTTCTGGTCCAACAGGGTCTGATTCCGAGGTGGATCCGTTATGAAGAATTCTTTATCGGACCGGGCCGGTGCCGATCGACTTGATTGACTGGTACCGGCCCGGTACCGGCATGAAACCGCTCAAAGTATGTACAGGGTGAGTCAAATTAAATGGCCCTATTTTTAGAGGCTGTAAATCAGTGAAAATCCAGCCAATTTTTAAATGACATCTATCATTTTAAACCCCAGAGTGTGGATGTCATTTTAGCGGCTATTAGAAGTTCATAGATATATTGACTATATAGATATTTAATGCTGAAGAATAATTACTGAAAATCAAAATTTACAGCTCAAAAATCTATTTCAGTGTATTATACCATCATCTATTAAAAGTGAACGCGACCAAAAAAGTATTACATCAGGTAAGTATATCATAAGGTATTTACATCAAAATATAAAAATAAGGGCATGTTGAGTCAAAGAGAGTAAATCAATCGCATAATTTCTGTATTTTACAAGGCTTATCGTAATATGCGCATCATCTTGTACTCCAGCCTGCGCATCTAGGCTATGGGTTATATATAAGACAAAGCTGGCCTGCCGATATCTATATTTCCTCTAGAGTCCCTACGGTGAGAAGTACATGCTTCACGTCCAGCAATGCACATTGTGCATGTAGACGTAAGTACTTCAACATCATTTTTACTAAGTGTGCATCATGACATCAGCGATTAGGGAATACACGATTTGGGTCCATGTTCATTTATTGAAACTGCATGCAGTAGAACCTTACTAACCAGTTTCGGTTCGGCCAAAAAATGGAATTCAATTAATTCGGCGATTTCATTCAAGTCTTCACAAATCTTCAGTTCATTAACGCATATTGAAAATTCCGCTTAAATTGCACAGCAGGCCTATAACACAGCATTTTCGCATGTTTCACTGCACAGACAGAGTGCGGCTATTCGTGTCAGATACAGAGCAAAATGGATTCACATGGACTTTCTTTAGACGAGCACATGCAAAATACATGTAGGTCTCCATCCTATGTAAGCATGCCGTGCTGGCTATGTCTACACAAAGTGAGATCCCACTTTTCGAAGATTTCAAGATTTACTATTAAGTTGGGAAGCTAATTAAAATTTACTAATGCATTATCTGATTTCACATTTTCAAGTAGTCCTACTTTGGCTCTCATCTCTTCATGAAGTCGGCTGCATGTACCAGGCCAACATGTGCAGCATGTAATAGCGTGGTCAACATGCATCTACTATATTGGAACATTAATTCAACTGTGGGAACGTTTGGATTTGGTATGTCATTCATTTAGTAATTTTTTCGTAGAAACATGCTTAATGGCAGATTTAAATCGGTCCCACGAGGAATATGCGGATTCTATTTAAAGGCAAATCAAATTCAGTATGCATAAACTTAATAAGGGCAGTCATTCAGATCCTTGTTATTTATGTAGGCCTATTGATTGTAGTGGCACAACAGACATTTCTTTATGTATCAGCTTGATGATTTATCGCTATTTCAAGTCGTCATCGTCGTTTCACGATTTAACCGCGGAAGAATTCAACGAATACTTTACCTACATCCTCCAAGATTCGGCTGCTTCTGCCATGGATCTTGGCACTTCTCCAATTATTGACCCTTTGATCTTGTCTGTTTTGGAGGTTGAATCCTACCTATCATCCAAAGTCTGCGTCGGTCCCGATGGTATTCCCTCATGAATGGGTATTCTGTCGTTTTTCTTGCATTTTTCGTCTGTCATTATAATGCTTTCAATTGGAGGTTTCGGTTGGCGCATGTTCAATCAGTATTTAAGAGAGCCAACGTCCGTCTAATACCGACGTGTAGCCGTCCATCGTCTGTGTCTGATTTTAGACCAATATCTATGTTACTTCCACCGCTAGCAAAGATTCTTGAAAAGATTGTGGTGAGCAAATTGATTGAGCCAACTAATTGCCAGTCGTATCAACTCTAGTCAGTTTGCGCATATCCCTCGGCCAGGTACAGGAACGACAAGTGTCTTTGTGCTAGCTTATCATAAGATCCTTTCATTTTTTGATGAAGCCTCTGGATGTGTACGAGTGCTTTCGGTAGACTTGTCAAAAGCGTTTGACAAGATACAGCATCATGTCGTCATAAATGCATGCAAAGATTTTTGTATTTCTTCTAATGTCATCAGATGGATCATGAGTTTCTTGTCAAATCGTGTGGAAATCGCGTCTTTGTGAATAAAAATGACATCATGGTCCTCTACTTTTAGTGCCGTGCCACAAGGGAGTTCTCTTGGGTCCATTCTTTTGCTGTGTCAGTGAATGATTTTTCTCCGGTATCAGATTAATCTACCTTCATTCGGTGCGCAGATGATTTGTTGCTTTTGGATTCATTTCGTAACTCACATGAAGATGTATTACAGAGTGAGTGGCAAAACTTAGTTACCTGGTCAAAAACATTGTGTTTGACTATCAATGAGGTTAAGTTCTCTGTTATGAACATATTACTAAGTCTGACTAAATGCCTGATCCCACTTGTATGTCGGAGAACATTTTCATGAATGAAGTTAGTAGTATCACTCTTCTTCGTGCTATCTTTTCGAAAAATGTATTTGATCTCCCTGATAGCAGTGAATGCGCTTATTTATTGTCAATTTTACCTGATTTCGAAAAATTGTAAGTGGAACTATCATGTTGAAAAAGTCGCAAAGAAAGCAGCGAAGAGATTGTTCATTTTATGTAATTTGAAACGTGCCAATTATCCACCTACGCTAATGCGATGTTATCTTTTATTCGCTCTGTGCTTCTGCATTCCGTTCCTTGTGTTTGCAATCTTTCTGACTATCTTCTTGAAAAACTTGTAACCATGAAAAGAAAGCTTATCGGATCATGGGCATCTCGTATAAAAAGGAAGATTCCTTCACAGTGGCTGTTGGCAGAACATGAAGTTGCTTGCGTGTGTTGAGAAGCACGATGAACATCACTTACGACAAATGCTTTGTGAAAGGCACTGTCGCACGTCGAGAAAACGGACTATACTCAAACGCCCATTCGAACGGACTGAACGGTTCATGTTTTTTTTACTTTGACTAGTTTATGATTAGGCAGCCGTGCATGCTTCATTCTTTGTAACTATTTCATCGATGTTGTAATGTTCTCTACGACTATTATGCTGCGACAATATAGCTGCTATTCATTCATTCAGATCCACAATGCCAATAAATAAATTTTAGCTTCAATCGGAAATAATGTAAATGTAATAGATATTTAATTTTTCAAATTTGCATTTTCAACATGATTTGATTGACTGTAGACTAAAGCAGTAAACAGTGATAAAACGTTAAGGAAATTTGGCATTCATGGTATAAGGATTCGTTGGTCGATTTTCATGATAAAACTCAACAGTTTACTTTTTACCCAGCTACAACAGTATAAACCGCACGTGACGAAGTTAAAAAGTTGACTTTTGCCTGTAGACTCGATCCCATTTTTTGCACAATGTCCTCGAGTTTGTTGAACTATATATATTTGCAATGGCCATCTCTTCATTGTAATATCACATTGGTCGCAATGCAGCAATCTATACGACAGAACTTACACGTGCAGCTTTAAATTCTTTCATAGATTTGGCATTAAAATGTCTTACATCATAATCACCGTCAGCTCTTCATGGTCATGCAGTTGGTGTTCATTAGGTTTAATGAACCATGACTGAACAGGGCACTGGGCAGCTTGTAAAGTCAATTTAGAGCAATTTCATGCTGAATAGCTTTTCTTTTTACTTGAAAATGCTGATCTTTTGGCATGAAGTGGCATTGAGCTAGCACTATGATCAATAGCAAAGAGAGTATACTAAATTGATTTTCATGTGAGAAATGCAATGCGCATTCATACTCTGCTTTTCTCAAGCTGAATGCCGGCATTTAAATATTGTGACATAAAGTTAGTAGTAACAAAAGGTCCAGAATAAACACAGCGCGCCCCCCCCTCCCCCTCCCCCTCCCCCCCCCTCTGGAACGACAGAGGTTGTGGTCTGTCGTGGTGTGCCGGCCAGGTTGGTTCACAACATGTTCGCTGACTCCCCCCCCCTCTGGAACGTCAGAGTGTGAGACTCGAGTGAGTTGGTCCGACCGCCTGGTTGACTTGGGCGACCGTCCAGGTTGACGTGGGCGACCGTCTAGGTTGACGTGGGCGACCGTCTAGGTTGACGTGGGCGACCGTCTAGGTTGTCGTGGATGGTGAAATGGCTGCCAGATTCGGATTCAGCGTAAAATTCTGCATCGGTAGGGTGAGTTTCAAGGCAATTGGTGAGAAAAAATTTTTCTTCAAAATTTTAACAGAGTTAGAATTTGGGACGTTTTGGTGTGTAGCGCCCAAACGAAGCATCGGATGAGAAAACGGAGGCCAGATTCGGAATCTACGTGAAATTTTGGGTTAGGAAGGATGTTTCCAGCGAAATCGGAGATAAAAAATTTTTCGCTGACGTCCCCCCCCCCTCTGGACAGCTTGCTTCGATTTTGGCTTCCAGTGGACGGATTTTGTCGTGCGATAGCTCGTTTGAAAGCTAAGAGTGAGACAAATTCACTGAAAGAATCGGCTTGTTCCTATCTGTCTTCGTTTAGATGTGAGACGCCATTTAAGATTTTGGGACATTGGCGAAAAACGACAGAGTTAGAATTTGGGACGTTTTGGTGTGTAGCGCCCAAACGAAGCATCGGATGAGAAAACGGAGGCCAGATTCGGAATCTACGTGAAATTCTGCATCTGTATGGTGAATTTGAAAGCAATCGGAGAGAGAAAATTTTTCGCTGACGTCCCCCCCCCCCTCTGGACAGCTTGCTTCGATTTTGGCTTCCAGTGGATGGATTTTGTCGTGCGATAGCTCGTTTGAAAGCTAAGAGTGAGACCAATTCAATGAAAGAATCGGCTTGTTCCTATCTGTCTTCGTTTAGATGTGAGACACCATTTAAGATTTTGGGACATTGGTGAAAAACGACAGAGTTAGAATTTGGGACGTTTTGGGCTCTAGCTTCAAAACGAAGCATCGGATTGGAAAACGGATTTCAGATTTGGAATCAGCGTGAAATTCTTTATCTGTATGGTGAGTTTCAAGTCAATCGGAGAGAAAAAATTTTCAACATTTTTCGAAAAAACGACAGAGTTAGAATTTTTGCGATGGCTGCCTACTGTAGAGCCAAAACGAAGCATCGGATGGGAAAACGGAGGCCAGATTCGGATTCAGCGTCAAATTCTACATGGAAATGGTGTATTTCCAGCTCAATCGGAGAGAAAAAATTTTCACTGACGTCCCCCCCCCCTCTGGACAGCTTGCTTCGATTTTGGCTTCCAGTGGACGGATTTTGTCGTGCGATAGCTCGTTTGAAAGCTAAGAGTGAGACAAATTCAGTGAAAGAATCGGCTTGTTCCTATCTGTCTTCGTTTAGATGTGAGATGCCATTTAAGATTTTCGGACATTGGTGAAAAACGACAGAGTTAGAATTTGGGACGTTTTGGGCTCTAGCTTCAAAACGAAGCATCGGATTGGAAAACGGATTTCAGATTTGGAATCAGCGTCAGATTCTTTATCTATATGGTGAGTTTCATGTCAATCGGAGAGTTTCAAGTCATCGGCGAGAAAAATTTTCAACATTTTTCGGAAAAACGACAGAGTTAGAATTTTTGCGATGGCTGCCTACTGTAGAGCCAAAACGAAGCATCGGATGGGAAAACGGAGGCCAGATTCGGATTCAGCGTCAAATTCTACATGGAAATGGTGTATTTCCAGCTCAATCGGAGCACTAGAACCGGAGATAGACGGGATTTTTAGTGTTTGGATGATGGGTATTACGTCATCAGCTGATCGCCACACACTATATAAGCTGGGAACCAACGGAGACTTGTCATTTAGAGGAGAACGACTGTCAGAGGTAGGTCGTCTCTCTGAGCTCCGATGATAGCTTCGGACATTCCAAATTCCAAGTTTCTGTAAGAAACCGACTTAGAAAATTTCATTGCTGATATCAGCTAAGGCGTCAGACTTAGAGGTTCGCCAGGAGATGGCCTTCGTCTCCAGGCCATAAAAGACTCCAAAACTTTAAAGGCTCGTAACTTTGCTTCTACAAGTCCGTTTGACTTGATTCAAAAAAGGTTCGGTCGCTATTGACCTGCCCTAAGTGATGGACTACTTATAAAATTTCATAAGTAGTGCTAAAAAGTTGAAAATTTTAAATTCACTAGTTTTGGAGGTTTTCTGGGGTTTTCGACCCTGCTGAAGTCAATGAAAGCATTTTTAATGATGTCTGAGCCAGTCTTCTCATGGTATAAGCGGCTTTTCACTGAAAGCGAGCAAGACACGGAGAGTTTTGCTGTAATATTCCACTGACAGGGTGTTCCTTCGGGACGGCGGACGATGCCGTAGTGATAAGTGTGGCAAGGGAATGTGTCATATTTAAGACCGTAACCGCTGGGACAACTCATGTCTCATGTTGGGCATTTGACACAGCTCTCAACGTAGCACTTTGAACGCCAATCGGTTGAGTCTTAGCTATCTTGTCATGGGTGGCCTCTAAACATCTCCATTGCAAAACGCTGGTGAATCAAGCTCTCTACGGCTTGCTATCAAGCTGATCAAAGCAACAACTTGGGATGTTTCCTCAAGGTTTTCAAGTATGCGAAGTTCAAATCTGCTATCAGATTTCAAATTCAACTAAGACTAAGGCAGCTTTGAGGGGTTAGATCCCAGCTACTGTTCACTACCTTTGACTCGGCGTTCCTGTTACCACTTCGGGGCAGTGACAATGATGTCTTCAGCTGTAAAGAGCGGGTATCGGGGAAGATCTCTCACTTCCCTAGTGATCAGTACAAGGCCTTCGGGCTGTCGACGGGATCGAGTGCCACTCACTACACTCAAATCTATCATTCCTCACTAAGTGTAAATTACTGACTATACATTTGTCCTGCTATCAGGTTATTTTTGACTTGCTATCTAGTTGAATAGTCTCTTGCTATCAAGAGATTCACTTCTACTCATAAAGCACATCATCGCTGTAATACCTCCTTTGCTCGAGCGTTCCTTCGGGACGGCGGGTACTGCCGTAGAGGGATTGTGTTGCACGGGTTGTTCGTCGTTTGTTAGACCGAAACCTCTGAGCCGTTGCTCATGTTGGGCGTTCGACTTCATACTCAACGTGACGCTTTCTCTCGCCAGGTCAGAGTACTTCAGCCATTCGACAAAGGTTAGTCTTTATGATATGGAGTAGAGTGAAATGTAATTCATTAGATGTCCCTTCAATGATTGTTCCCATGATAAACGTTGATGAGACAAATGAAATGATTCTCATCTTCCCTTTTCAATGATTGAAATCTACTAACACACTACCGTATAATCGGCCACTATGGGGCAAGACATGATAGAGCCTTCAATGCGCTTTGCCCTGGGCAGTCTTTAGACTGGCGAATACTATCATTAAGTTGAATCTGCTATCAGTCAACTTGAACGTTGCGTCGCATTAGAGGGGTATATAAACCACTGCCTCTCATTTCATTTCAATCATGCAGACGCCGAACAGTCAAGTCAGCTCTCCTCGCGGACCGCAGTTAAGGCCGCGAAATTTATTTGAGGAGTTTGTCAGGCTAGAGGAGCAAGACAGAGTTTTTAATAATCTTGCTCAGATTGGCAATCCGATGACAGCAACTGCTGTCAATCCAACGGAATGGCGCTACATTCCACTTTTTAGCCATGTACCAGTTAGTGTGGAAGTCGACAGTGCTACCAAAGAGAGAGTCAAAGACTCTCTCAGTAGAATTGGTAGGGTGTAAGATGACGTTACTCCCGAGAACGAACCATCGGCTCTCTTAAGGGCCACCATGGGGCAAGACATGATAGAACCTCCTCGCGGTTTGCCCTGGGCAGTCTTCGGACTGGCGAATACTATCATTAAGTTGAATCTGCTATCAGTCAACTTGAACGTTGCAAATGAAGTTCGGTGTAATACTTCCTTTCGACGGGCGTTCCTGTAAAGGGCGGCGGTGAAACCCGTAGCTATGTATATCGCAAGGGACATTCGGCAATGGTCAATCTTGTTAAACCTCTCTGCGTCATGTTTGCAAGTGATTGCCTCTGTCTCAACGTAGTATGCATTCGCGCCAGGGCGACATTTAGCCAACTGTCGAAGGTTGCCTAAAACTTTCCATTGCATACGTTATGAGAACCATGAGTTCTACCTGTCTCTATCAATGAGACGAATTGATGAATGGAATGAAATGGGAGGACACTCACGCGCCACACGCAACATAACACACTTCTCTCTTTCGTAGTCTAACAAGCTCTTTACACATGGATCGCAGTCGATTGCTATCCCTGTATCAGAAGTGTAAGCTATCTTAATTTTATTTGACACTATTTCATCTATCATCATCACCCATATGAAATGTTTTAAGATTTACAAGTTAGAAATAAAGTTTCAATAGTGTATGCGTTAGAAATAAAGGTGTAACTGTTTGTAAAAATAAGATCGCAAGATTTACTAGTTTACAAGTTAGACTAAGTGTAAATTAAAAATAAAATTATAACTGTTTCAAGAGTTTACAAGTTAGAAATTAAGTTTTAGCTGTTTGTATATCAAAATAAAGTTTCAAGAGTTTACAAGTTAGAAATAAAGTTTCAATAGTGTATATGCTAGAAATAAAGGTGTAACTGTTTGTAAAAATAAGATCGCAAGATTTACTAGTTTACAAGTTAGACTAAGTGTAAATTAAAAATAAATTATAACTGTTCACGTGTTAAAGCGTTGATGCAACGATGAACAATTAATAAGCTGAAAAGTTTTAGATTCACTTTAACATTATCATATGTTTACAGATAGAAATGTATTACAGCAAAGCTACTTCATGAGTTAGTTTGCCAGGAGTGTATCATCTCAAACTTTTACTCCGACTGTGGAACATTGATTTCCATGATGAAGATTTAAATAGTTAGATTCGATGGCGAACAAGATTTACTAGTTTACAAGTTGGACAAAGTGTTCTACTATTTGTAAATGAAAGATATCATTTCAACAGTTTACCAGCTAGAAATAAAGTTTCAACAGTCTACAAGTTAATAATAAAATTATAACTGTTTCAAGAGTTTACAAGTTAGAAATTAATTTTTAATGGTGTATACGTTAGAAATAAAGTTTTAGCTGTTTGTATATCAAAATGAAGTTTCAAGAGTTTACAAGTTAGAAATAAAATGAAGGTTCACCAGTTTACAAGTTAAGAATAAAGTTCTATCTGCTTGTATGTTAGAAATAAAACAAAGTTTCAACCGTTAACAAGTTAAAAATAAGGTTTCAAGAGTTTACAAGTTAAGAATAAAGTTTCAATGGTGTATACGTTAGAAATAAAGTTTTAGCTGTTTGTATGTTAGAAATAGAATGAAGTTTCACCAGTTTACAAGTTAAGAATAAAGTTCTATCTGCTTGTATGTTAGAAATAAAGCAAAGTTTCAACCGTTAACAAGTTAAAAATAAATTCCATGATGAAGATTCAAATAGTTAGATTCGATGGCGAACAAGATTTACTAGTTTACAAGTTGGACAAAGTGTTCTACTATTTGTAAATGAAAGATATCATTTCAACAGTTTACCAGCTAGAAATAAAGTTTCAACAGTCTACAAGTTAAAAATAAAATTATAACTGTTTCAAGAGTTTACAAGTTAGAAATTAATTTTTAATGGTGTATACGTTAGAAATAAAGTTTTAGCTGTTTGTATATCAAAATGAAGTTTCAAGAGTTTACAAGTTAGAAATTAATTTTTAATGGTGTATACGTTAGAAATAAAGTTTTAGCTGTTTGTATATCAAAATGAAGTTTCAAGAGTTTACAAGTTAGAAATAAAATGAAGGTTCACCAGTTTACAAGTTAAGAATAAAGTTCTATCTGCTTGTATGTTAGAAATAAAATGAAGCTTCACCAGTTTACAAGTTAACAATAAAGTTTTATCAGCTTGTATGTTAGAAATAAAATGAAGTTTCATCAGTTTACAAGTTAAGAATAAAGCTTTATCTGTTTGCATGTTAGAAACAAAATAAAGTTTCAACAGTTTACAAGTTAAGAATAAAGTTTCAATGGTGTATACGTTAGAAATAAAGTTTTAGCTGTTTGTATATCAAAATAAAGTTTCAAGAGTTTACAAATTAGAAATAAAGTTTCAATAGTGTATATGTTAGAAATAAAGGTGTGACTGTTTGTAAAAAATAAGATCGCAAGATTTACTAGTTTGCAAGTTAGACTAAGCGTTCTACTATTTGTAAGTGAAAGATATAGTTTCAACAGTTTACAGATTAAAAATAAAGTTTCAACAGTGTGTATGTTGGAAATAAAGATTTATCTGCTTGTATGATAGAAATAAAACAAAGTTTTAACCGTTTACAAGTTAAAAATAAAGTTTCAATAGTTTACAAGTTAAGAATAAAGTTTCAATGGTGCATATGTTACGAATAAAGTTCTATCTGTTTATATGTTAGAAATAGAATGAAATTTCACCAGTTTACAAGTTAAGAATAAAGTTCTATCTGCTTGTATGTTAGAAATAAAATGAAGCTTCACCAGTTTACAAGTTAACAATAAAGTTTTATCAGCTTGTATGTTAGAAATAAAATGAAGTTTCATCAGTTTACAAGTTAAGAATAAAGCTTTATCTGTTTGCATGTTAGAAACAAAATAAAGTTTCAACAGTTTACAAGTTAAGAATAAAGTTTCAACACTGTGTATGTTAGAAATAAAGGTGTGACTGTTTGTAAAAAATAAGATCGCAAGATTTACTAGTTTGCAAGTTAGACTAAGCGTTCTACTATTTGTAAGTGAAAGATATAGTTTCAACAGTTTACAGATTAAAAATAAAGTTTCAACAGTGTGTATGTTGGAAATAAAGTTTAAGCTGCTTGTGTGTTAGAAATAAAACAAAGTTTCAACCGTTAACAAGTTAAAAATAAAGTTTCAATAGTTTACAAGTTAAGAATGAAGTTTCAATAGTGTGTGTGTATATTAAGAATAAAGATTTATCTGTTTGTATGATAGAAATAAAACAAAGTTTTAACCGTTTACAAGTTAAAAATAAAGTTTCAATAGTTTACAAGTTAAGAATAAAGTTTCAATGGTGCATATGTTACGAATAAAGTTCTATCTGTTTATATGTTAGAAATAGAATGAAATTTCACCAGTTTACAAGTTACGAATAAAGTTCTATCTGTTTGTATGTTAGAAATAAAACAAAGTTTCAACCGTTTACAAGTTAAAAATAAAGTTTTAGCTGTTTGTATGTTAGAAATAGAATAAAGTTTCAACCGTTAACAAGTTAAAAATAAAGTTTCAATAGTTTGCAAGTTAAGACTAATGTTTCAATAGTGCATATGTTAAGAATAAAGTTTTATCTGTTTGTATGTTAGAAATAAAATGAAGCTTCACCAGTTTACAAGTTAACAATAAAGTTTTATCAGCTTGTATGTTAGAAATAAAATGAAGTTTCATCAGTTTACAAGTTAAGAATAAAGTTTTATCTGTTTGCATGTTAGAAATAGAATAAAGTTTCAACCGTTAACAAGTTAAAAATAAAGTTTCAAGACTTTACAAGTTAGAAATAAAGTTTCAATAGTGTATATGTTAGAAATAGATTTTTATCTGTTTGTTAAAATATGATTGCAGGATTTAATAGTTTGCAAGTTAGACTAAGCGTTCTACTATTTGTAAGTGAAAGATATAGTTTCAACAGTTTACAGATGAAAAATAAAGTTTCAACAGTGTATATGTTGGAAATAAAGTTTAAGCTGTTTGTGTGTTAGAAATAAAACAAAGTTTCAACCGTTAACAAGTTAAAAATAAAGTTTCAATAGTTTACAAGTTAAGAATGAAGTTTCAATAGTGTGTGTATATTAAGAATAAAGTTTTATCTGTTTGTATGTTAGAAATAAAACAAAGTTTTAACCGTTTACAAGTTAGAAATAAAGTTTCAATAGTGTATATGTTAGAAATAGAGTTTTATCTGTTTGTTAAAATATGATTGCAGGATTTAATAGTTTGCAAGTTAGACTAAGCGTTCTACTATTTGTAAGTGAAAGATATAGTTTCAACAGTTTACAGATGAAAAATAAAGTTTCAACAGTGTGTATGTTGGAAATAAAGTTTAAGCTGTTTGTGTGTTAGAAATAAAACAAAGTTTCAACCGTTAACAAGTTAAAAATAAAGTTTCAATAGTTTACAAGTTAAGAATGAAGTTTCAATAGTGTGTGTATATTAAGAATAAAGTTTTATCTGTTTGTATGTTAGAAATAAAACAAAGTTTTAACCGTTTACAAGTTAAAAATAAAGTTTCAATAGTTTACAAGTTAAGAATAAAGTTTCAATGGTGCATATGTTACGAATAAAGTTCTATCTGTTTATATGTTAGAAATAGAATGAAATTTCACTCAACAGTTTACAGATTAAAAATAAAGTTTCAACAGTGTGTATGTTGGAAATAAAGTTTAAGCTGCTTGTGTGTTAGAAATAAAACAAAGTTTCAACCGTTAACAAGTTAAAAATAAAGTTTCAATAGTTTACAAGTTAAGAATGAAGTTTCAATAGTGTGTGTATATTAAGAATAAAGTTTTATCTGTTTGTATGATAGAAATAAAACAAAGTTTTAACCGTTTACAAGTTAAAAATAAAGTTTCAATAGTGTACAAGTTAAGAATAAAGTTTCAATAGTGTGCCTGTTAAGAATAAAGTTCTATTTGTTTATATGTTAGAAATAGAATGAAGTTTCGCCAGTTTACAAGTTACGAATAAAGTTCTATCTGTTTAAGTTTACAAGTTAAGAATAAAGTTCTATCTGTTTGTATGTTAGAAATGAAGTTTTATCTGTTTGTATGCTAGAAATAAAGTTTCATCAGTTTCCATATTAAAAAATAAATTTTTTAGCAGTTTACAAGTTAAAAATAAAGTTTTAATAGTGTATGCGTTAGAAATAGAGTTTTAGCCTTTGTATGCTAGAAATAAAGGTATAGCTATTGGTAAAATAATAAAAATTGTAAGTGATTAGCATATTTCGTTTGCTGAAAAGAAGGTGTTCCGCCTGTTAGTGTTGGTGTATTAATATTGAAGAATTTGGTAGTATCTGTTCAATTGAAGACTATAATGGCTCTAGCAAATATTAAAAACAGCAGCCATTATATAATTTATGAAACTGAACCCTTTCCTGCTGCTCTCATTCGAGTGATACCCTATACATATTACCATCCTTCATAACGGGCATTGTATCATAACAGGCTTATGTGATTTCAATAAAGTATCACGAATTGTTAAATTCCTAATGTGTTATCTGTTTAATGTATAGCTAATGGAGGTATGTTAAACGTTGAGTTTTTCCTTCATTCACTGACGACTCATCATATGAATGAGTTAAGGTGAAAACGGTATGCATCATCACTTTGACTGACAAAGGAATGCATACGCACTGAATGGGGAAAAGATCAGGCTGTCAATAAGGATGAATAGAATCTTATCGAATGGTCTGACATCTATGACAATGAGGTGGATCCATTTTTAGACATGGGTTATCGCTTTGTCTGATATGAAAACGTTCACACGCTCGCATATTCAGCTGTGAATATAATTTACTATTGCTATTTTTAGTGACTATCTTTACAAGAAGAATGACAGTGATGTAAGCAACATGCTTCCTAAGCTGAATAGAGCTGTTTGTGTTATTCTATTAGACATGTCGTTTAGCAAATCGGCGATACAACGATGTTGCCCACCTGTTAGAAAAATTAGCACAAGCGAGTTATGTGAAGTGTTACTTGATGATGCAAAGATACATCACATTTCATTTTTGATTGAAAATCAAAGTGCTCTTCTGAAACTGGGCGATGGCATTCATTGTCAATTGAGTGAAAATTTGATAAAACTGTAGTTTTTCATTGCTGTAAAATGTGTTTACTGCTACACGCATGATTGGTGTAGGAATACCAATGACCCTTAATAAACATGAACAATACCTTTACATTCAAAGTGATTTGATTTTACCTATTTCTGTTGGCGAGAAAAAAGAATACATTTTACGTGATTTCATTCATGATAAAGACGCTTCATATGGAATAGTCGAGAAGATGTTTGAATCTATTTTCTATCATCCCGTCGTCAAACAAACTATACCCTCTATTGCTATCAAAATTACCAATGGTTTACAAGAGTGTATCCATGTGAAAGATACTAAATCCCTCGTAACTTTAGTGTTTCGGAAAACAAAGTGAAGTCTTTATACAACATTTATTGAAATATGTACATGAATGTGAAGCAATAGACTTTATATAACATCCACTGAAAATATATACATGAGCGCACTTCAATAAACATTGTTATATACAAAAAGTCTTTTTACTTCGTGAAGGGTGGAAATATACAGGGATAGGAAAAATGTCTTTCAGTGGAAAAGTCATCACATGGGGAATGTACAGATGTGGACACATATTCACAAGGAAAAAACAATCTCATGCGATACATAAAACAACAATGTTTATCTACAGAAATCAACATCAAAATACTGAGTTAAGGATGAATCTATTTACACGTCTCCTGAATGTGGTAGTGTGAGTTTAATTCTTTTGGGTGGTGGTATGTTTGTGTCAGGATGTCCATGTGGAAGAGATATGTTGTGTTCTAACCAGCACCTCTTATCCTCCCATGCTGAAAGCGCCCGTTTCCTAAAAGTATGAGTTTTGATCTCATGCGACTTAGATTTTAAGATTGTCATATTGACAAACGTTATATTTTTATTTCTATAGGCTTTCCTGAAATTCTTATGTTTCATGTTAGAGACCAATGATCTTGATATGCCTTTAGCACGCTTAATACTATCGTCGCTATCCTTTAATTTCATACTGTACATTTTTGGACGGAGGAGAATCATTTCATCTATTTCCTTCCCTGCTGTCTCATCCTTAAAGCAGCCAAGTTTTGCCTTATTTTTGATGGAGTAGAGTGGGTGATCAGTAGGATAATTTGATGTATCAAAATATCTTTCTAAAGATTTTCCTACTTCATTGAAATTTAAATCTTTTTGAGTGGTAATACCTAAGAAGAAACTATCTGTATCACCACCCAACAAACGAACCTCTTTTACGAGAGGACATGGTTTTAGTATTTTATAAAAGAGTTGGTACATTTCAAGCTTAGAGTAATCTAGTACAGCTTGACCAATATAGATGGGCTTGCACAACTCAACTTCAGATTTTATCATTTTAACACCTACAAGGTCCTCATCGATAATGTCTCTATCGATGAATAGAGGTGATGAGACCAATTTGTGATACTTTTGATCATCATTAACTAGTTTATAGTTTACACGTTTTCTAACATCCTCCATCGTCTTACCAAATAGACTATTATTCTTATATTTATAAAAATCTTTTTCAAAATTATTTTGGGCTAGTGCACGTTTCTGGCTGTTGCTATCAATATATGGTTTGAGGAAGGCTTTCTGTCTAAATTTAATAATGCGGTGAACTCTTTTTAAAATCATACCCATTTCTAAATAAAATTTTAAGATGCTAAAGTGGACTAGATAGTTTTCTTTATCATACTGGGTGAGTAAAAGTTTGCGGCAAGGCTTATAGTCGGGTTGACCGCATGATTCTAAATCTTTATGAAATTGTTTCATAAAGTCGGAAAACATATCTTTACTCACTTCACCTGATTCGGGTGCGAGTGGAAAATCTACGGTTTTATGTTTAATATTATTTGGATAGATTAGATCTATCTCAAAATAATATCCCCAATCACCTTCATCTGGAATTGCTAGTATGTTGGAAGGGTTGGAGAAATGTTGAATTTCACTATCATCTAACCAGCTAAACTCAGAGTGAGGTAGCGGTTTGGATAATGAACTACCATACAAATTATTTTGGTCATAGTACTTTAGGTGGATATGATCATCACCTACTGTTTCAGATTTTATATGATGTTTATTTACAAATGTGAGACCACCGCGTATTCCGCGCTCAAATATATTATACATCTCCGGGTCTTGTAAGAGATGAATGGTCTCACCAGTCATTTTAAAGGCTGATTTAAAGGACATGGCTGGTAGACTGACAAAGTGGACGGGATCTAACTTATCTTCTTCTAATGCCACTCGTCGAAACTCCTGAAAGACATCAGCCAGCAAAAATACATCTAACTTAAGGTAGGCAATCATATATTCGCCAAATGTATGGCAGTCAAATTTTATCCATGCATCTTGTGCATGATCATAATCTTCGGTCTTACATTCTGCGCCGCTCAAATCATTTTTAAATTTATCTATGGGCGGAAGAGAAGTCTCGCCGAGTTTACTAATCGCATCAAAATATGCATATGGAAAGACTCCTTTCCGTGTGATGACTTCATCGGTTAGATTTGGGTATTGTTTCTTAAGATTTTGTGTTAGTGGAAGAGACTTTAGATTTTGTACGAGAGAGGCCAGTGATGCAGTCATAAATTGGTAGGAATCTAAAAATTTTATATCAAAATAGACCGTCTTATTTTCTTTAGTTTTATCGACAGGCACTTTTGCTGTCATGGCCATAAACTTCTCTCTCGTTTGTGCTATTACATCAAGCTTCCACTCTTTCATTTGACCTAAACCTCCTTTTATTATCATATGGCTGTCGTAGCCCTTAAAATTATGGAAAATGACGGGTAATGTACGCCGTTTCATCCTAAGTGAAAAATTGCATTTTGAACATAGTGCGTTTCTAAATTTACCAGTGATGTGATCATGGTCGCGCACTTTCTTAATCTTATCATCATCAAATGTTTTACTACATTTGGGGCAAACGTTGCAACTATCAAATTTTGCTTGATCATCTGCTGTCATATGCAATGATCTGCGATAGAGTTCACCATCATACTTTTGTTGAAATTTGACAGCCTGTTCGAGGAATTGTAGGAATTGGTAAATACAATCCTCACCTTGCCAGACGTGCATTTTATTTTTTCTATTTTGGAAATGGTCATGCCATACTTCATAGCAGGAAATGGCTGCTGGCTTGTGGATGATATCATCGATATAGCATTCGATGTCAGCATAGATGACACGCAGGGGACTTAGTTCATCACCATTCTCTCTATATGAAAACTCCTTATCTTTGGGCATGCGCTCTATTTGTAGTTTACCCCGCTTGCACCATTCATAATGACTTAGAAATTTATTTTTCGACCAAAATGGCCGTGTGCAGCGGTCGCATATGAAATGTTCACCTTTAATCGATTTTTGTATATGGTTGTAAAGGCGATGAATTTTTGGAATGCCACAGTAATGCCACTGTTGAGTATTGTCCTCATACACTAGCAAAAGGTTGACAACTCGATCATAGCTACTTTGGCGGTTGTTATACCTAACGCCTTTTAACCCTTTCTCCCAGACGTGAACCACTATCTTAATTTTATTTAATTTCTCAAATTTCTCTATATCTTTCAATTTCATGTCTTCACTATTGCAGTCATCAAACTTCAATTCATTTTCCCACTCTTGATACTTACTTCTACGGAAACGATTATCACTTACATCATTGTAGTGGAGAATGGATAACACTGCATACTTAAAACATTGCGATTCGCAATCTACAGAAATGACTGCTTTTTTGTCTTTTAAAATTTTTGGAAGATTGAAGGAGCCTCGCCCACTATAACTTTCTAGCAAATTGATTTTAAACTTGGCAGATTCTATACCATCAAAAATGAGGCCACTATCGCGTTCGTTGAATTTAACTATATTTAGTTTTAGTCCTTGGATATGAAAATTTAACCAAGAATCTTCATCGATTACTTCTGTAGCAGGAGAGGAGGGTATGTGAAACTCCAACCGCTCTACTATTTGACCAGTATGATGATCGATTTTTACATATTTTATTTTTAAGTAGATGAGCGCTTTTATTCTAAAGTTGTCTAAATTTCTAAAGAGCGCATCTATCAAGGATGAATTTTGATGAAACCATTCCTCAAAGTTAGCAATGGTTTCTGAGGAGTCCATCTGGTAGTTCCTCACTAAATTGTTCATTGATATTTCAGAGGGTCGGATAGAGGAGCTACCGTTGGTGTAGGTATCGTTCGTGTGTGTATGTCGAAGTCTATGTGAAGATAATTCAAAATGTGACTCAAATGATTGAATGCAGAAGTCGCAAGTAAAGGAGACGTGTTCAATAGAGTCATCCTCACCTCGGGAGATTGATGGCGACTTGGGTTGACACACACGTTGTCTGATGTGTCGGAGTAGATCGCGTTTCCTCGTGAAGATGTGCCCACAGTCAGCACATTCCCGCTCGTCGCCTTCCCGCGATAGTGTTGAGCTGGATCTAGCATCACCTAAAAGAGAAATCATTCTATCATCTCTATTAAAGTCTTAGTGTTTTGTTACAACTTACCTTCACTCAATAGCTCTAAACTTTCCTTGAGAAAGGAGGGCTTTGGTGATGAAGTCGATGCCTGAAATTGAGGAAGATGCTATTAGCCAAACGTTCGAGGGAGATGAGTGAGGAAATCTTCAACCTACCATTTTAATGGTGTGGTCGCACACCTCGATCTCCATTTCTACCGACTTGTTGGAGATGGGAGGGAAGTCGCCTGCTGTTGCCGGTGGTGGTATGTGAGAGTTGGCGGGGCGGTTAGGAACGTTGTCGCCCAGAAATACCGTTGCGAGATCTGTTGAGAAAAGGAAGGAAAGCGATCAGTAACATGACTATTCAATTCCAAGTGTGGCGTGCGTTTTGTTTAAGTCCTTGTCCCCCTTTACCATCACTGTAACTTACCATCAAGAGAATCTACTTCCACCATCACCGATGGTTCAAGAGGAGGTAGAAGGGGGATGCGAGCCGAGGGTGGAAGAGTCCGCGGCTTGGGTGTTGGAGGGATGCGGCGACGAGGAGCAGGTATGGGTGGTGGTGGAGGTTGGGCGATGACCATGCCCGAGGTGGATGGCTGCTCAGATGGTGGAGCTGAGGTAGATTGGCGAGAGGGTAGGGTCGGAAAATCATCATCATATTTCCGCCTCGCGACTTCCTCCCACTTCTCCTGCCTTGCCAAAACTGTAGAGTGGAAAAGAGATGAGATTGATGAATGATAGAATGCATGCTATCAGCCATGATGATACAGAACACATGACAGCATTCATTCATTAAGATACTTACATATTCCCAGTCGTTCATAGGCTCGACCAAGTGCCCCTTCAGGAATAGGTTCTCTGTTCATGATCCGCTGCTGTACTGAAAAAGGGAGGGAGATATTAGAGTGCATTATAAATTTTAGAAATGAGCTTCGCTTTTGAAAATCGCGGAGTAAAAAGACGTTAAGGGTCTTTTGTTGAAAATTAGTAAGGATATGATTCTTACATTCTTGATGTTATTCAAAGGTTTATGAAAATTAATTCCTATGCTCAATCACATATGGTAACCGAATGATGTTAGTTCAAGAGTTTTATTAGCACAACCTGCATCCTTGCCCCATCACACAAAAACTTACATTGCTCAATGAGAGTTTCCTCCATCTTGACAGAGACGCGATAAGATTCAATTTTTCTCGTGATACTCGTATCCATATCGAAGATTAAAGTAGTTAGATTCGACGTCGAAGGCAAATTCACTGAAAAGGATACGTAAGATTTATTTCATTTTACCTATGATGATCATGTGAATAGTCATTCAATGAACATGAGTCAATCAACACTTCGAAATGCTCCATACCATAAAGACTAACCCTTGTCGAATGGCTGAAGTACTCTGACCTGACGAGAGAAAGCGTCACGTTGAGTATGAAGTCGAACGCCCAACATGAGCAACAGCTCAGAGGTTTCGGTCTAACAAACGACGAACAACCCGTGCAACGCAATCCCTCTACGGCAGTACCCGCCGTCCCGAAGGAACGCTCGAGCAAAGGAAGTATTACAGCGATGATATGCTTTATGAGCAGAAGTGAAACCCTTGATAGCAAGAGACTATTCAACTTGATAGCAAGTCAAAACAACCTGATAGCGGGAGCTCACCAACACTCACCTTATGAAAGATAAATGTGAAAAGTAGAGCTGGTGCACTACCTTTTATAAGATTTTCCTAAGCGGTGAATGGATGAGACGTCTCGTCCAATCACAAGACGATCAGGAGTTTCCAGTGCGCTCACGCACTTCCAATTAATGCTGATGTCACAAACTCTCTTTTATGAACGTATGAGCATCTATTTGAATCTGTCAATGTACATTCCTATTGCGATATGATTTATTCGTTGATGATTTTACTATGATATCTTATGTGTTCAGAGCTTGCTCATACACTTAGTCTAACTTGTAAACTAGTAAATCTTGCGATCTTATTTTTTTTTTTTTTTTTTTTTTTTTTTACAAACAGTCACACCTTTATTTCTAACATATACACTATTGAAACTTTATTTCTAATTTGTAAACTCTTGAAACTTTATTTTGATATACAAACAGCTAAAACTTTATTTCTAACGTATACACCATTAAAAATTAATTTCTAACTTGTAAACTCTTGAAACAGTTATAATTTTATTATTAACTTGTAGACTGTTGAAACTTTATTTCTAGCTGGTAAACTGTTGAAATGATATCTTTCATTTACAAATAGTAGAACACTTTGTCCAACTTGTAAACTAGTAAATCTTGTTCGCCATCGAATCTAACTATTTAAATCTTCATCATGGAAATCAATGTTCCACAGTCGGAGTAAAAGTTTGAGATGATACACTCCTGGCAAACTAACTCATGAAGTAGCTTTGCTGTAATACATTTCTATCTGTAAACATATGATAATGTTAAAGTGAATCTAAAACTTTTCAGCTTATTAATTGTTCATCGTTGCATCAACGCTTTAACACGTGAACAGTTATAATTTATTTTTAATTTACACTTAGTCTAACTTGTAAACTAGTAAATCTTGCGATCTTATTTTTACAAACAGTTACACCTTTATTTCTAACATATACACTATTGAAACTTTATTTCTAACTTGTAAACTCTTGAAACTTTATTTTGATATACAAACAGCTAAAACTTAATTTCTAACTTGTAAACTCTTGAAACAGTTATAATTTTATTTTTAATTTACACTTAGTCTAACTTGTAAACTAGTAAATCTTGCGATCTTATTTTTACAAACAGTTACACCTTTATTTCTAACGCATACACTATTGAAACTTTATTTCTAACTTGTAAATCTTAAAACATTTCATATGGGTGATGATGATAGATGAAATAGTGTCAAATAAAATTAAGATAGCTTACACTTCTGATACAGGGATAGCAATCGACTGCGATCCATGTGTAAAGAGCTTGTTAGACTACGAAAGAGAGAAGTGTGTTATGTTGCGTGTGGCGCGTGAGTGTCCTCCCATTTCATTCCATTCATCAATTCGTCTCATTGATAGAGACAGGTAGAACTCATGGTTCTCATAACGTATGCAATGGAAAGTTTTAGGCAACCTTCGACAGTTGGCTAAATGTCGCCCTGGCGCGAATGCATACTACGTTGAGACAGAGGCAATCACTTGCAAACATGACGCAGAGAGGTTTAACAAGATTGACCATTGCCGAATGTCCCTTGCGATATACATAGCTACGGGTTTCACCGCCGCCCTTTACAGGAACGCCCGTCGAAAGGAAGTATTACACCGAACTTCATTTGCAACGTTCAAGTTGACTGATAGCAGATTCAACTTAATGATAGTATTCGCCAGTCCGAAGACTGCCCAGGGCAAACCGCGAGGAGGTTCTATCATGTCTTGCCCCATGGTGGCCCTTAAGAGAGCCGATGGTTCGTTCTCGGGAGTAACGTCATCTTACACCCTACCAATTCTACTGAGAGAGTCTTTGACTCTCTCTTTGGTAGCACTGTCGACTTCCACACTAACTGGTACATGGCTAAAAAGTGGAATGTAGCGCCATTCCGTTGGATTGACAGCAGTTGCTGTCATCGGATTGCCAATCTGAGCAAGATTATTAAAAACTCTGTCTTGCTCCTCTAGCCTGACAAACTCCTCAAATAAATTTCGCGGCCTTAACTGCGGTCCGCGAGGAGAGCTGACTTGACTGTTCGGCGTCTGCATGATTGAAATGAAATGAGAGGCAGTGGTTTATATACCCCTCTAATGCGACGCAACGTTCAAGTTGACTGATAGCAGATTCAACTTAATGATAGTATTCGCCAGTCTAAAGACTGCCCAGGGCAAAGCGCATTGAAGGCTCTATCATGTCTTGCCCCATAGTGGCCGATTATACGGTAGTGTGTTAGTAGATTTCAATCATTGAAAAGGGAAGATGAGAATCATTTCATTTGTCTCATCAACGTTTATCATGGGAACAATCATTGAAGGGACATCTAATGAATTACATTTCACTCTACTCCATATCATAAAGACTAACCTTTGTCGAATGGCTGAAGTACTCTGACCTGGCGAGAGAAAGCGTCACGTTGAGTATGAAGTCGAACGCCCAACATGAGCAACGGCTCAGAGGTTTCGGTCTAACAAACGACGAACAACCCGTGCAACACAATCCCTCTACGGCAGTACCCGCCGTCCCGAAGGAACGCTCGAGCAAAGGAGGTATTACAGCGATGATGTGCTTTATGAGTAGAAGTGAATCTCTTGATAGCAAGAGACTATTCAACTAGATAGCAAGTCAAAAATAACCTGATAGCAGGACAAATGTATAGTCAGTAATTTACACTTAGTGAGGAATGATAGATTTGAGTGTAGTGAGTGGCACTCGATCCCGTCGACAGCCCGAAGGCCTTGTACTGATCACTAGGGAAGTGAGAGATCTTCCCCGATACCCGCTCTTTACAGCTGAAGACATCATTGTCACTGCCCCGAAGTGGTAACAGGAACGCCGAGTCAAAGGTAGTGAACAGTAGCTGGGATCTAACCCCTCAAAGCTGCCTTAGTCTTAGTTGAATTTGAAATCTGATAGCAGATTTGAACTTCGCATACTTGAAAACCTTGAGGAAACATCCCAAGTTGTTGCTTTGATCAGCTTGATAGCAAGCCGTAGAGAGCTTGATTCACCAGCGTTTTGCAATGGAGATGTTTAGAGGCCACCCATGACAAGATAGCTAAGACTCAACCGATTGGCGTTCAAAGTGCTACGTTGAGAGCTGTGTCAAATGCCCAACATGAGACATGAGTTGTCCCAGCGGTTACGGTCTTAAATATGACACATTCCCTTGCCACACTTATCACTACGGCATCGTCCGCCGTCCCGAAGGAACACCCTGTCAGTGGAATATTACAGCAAAACTCTCCGTGTCTTGCTCGCTTTCAGTGAAAAGCCGCTTATACCATGAGAAGACTGGCTCAGACATCATTAAAAATGCTTTCATTGACTTCAGCAGGGTCGAAAACCCCAGAAAACCTCCAAAACTAGTGAATTTAAAATTTTCAACTTTTTAGCACTACTTATGAAATTTTATAAGTAGTCTATCACTTAGGGCAGGTCAATAGCGACCGAACCTTTTTTGAATCAAGTCAAACGGACTTGTAGAAGCAAAGTTACGAGCCTTTAAAGTTTTGGAGTCTTTTATGGCCTGGAGACGAAGGCCATCTCCTGGCGAACCTCTAAGTCTGACGCCTTAGCTGATATCAGCAATGAAATTTTCTAAGTCGGTTTCTTACAGAAACTTGGAATTTGGAATGTCCGAAGCTATCATCGGAGCTCAGAGAGACGACCTACCTCTGACAGTCGTTCTCCTCTAAATGACAAGTCTCCGTTGGTTCCCAGCTTATATAGTGTGTGGCGATCAGCTGATGACGTAATACCCATCATCCAAACACTAAAAATCCCGTCTATCTCCGGTTCTAGTGCTCCGATTGAGCTGGAAATACACCATTTCCATGTAGAATTTGACGCTGAATCCGAATCTGGCCTCCGTTTTCCCATCCGATGCTTCGTTTTGGCTCTACAGTAGGCAGCCATCGCAAAAATTCTAACTCTGTCGTTTTTCCGAAAAATGTTGAAAATTTTTCTCGCCGATGACTTGAAACTCTCCGATTGACATGAAACTCACCATATAGATAAAGAATCTGACGCTGATTCCAAATCTGAAATCCGTTTTCCAATCCGATGCTTCGTTTTGAAGCTAGAGCCCAAAACGTCCCAAATTCTAACTCTGTCGTTTTTCACCAATGTCCGAAAATCTTAAATGGCATCTCACATCTAAACGAAGACAGATAGGAACAAGCCGATTCTTTCACTGAATTTGTCTCACTCTTAGCTTTCAAACGAGCTATCGCACGACAAAATCCGTCCACTGGAAGCCAAAATCGAAGCAAGCTGTCCAGAGGGGGGGGGACGTCAGCGAAAAATTTTCTCTCTCCGATTGCTTTCAAATTCACCATACAGATGCAGAATTTCACGTAGATTCCGAATCTGGCCTCCGTTTTCTCATCCGATGCTTCGTTTGGGCGCTACACACCAAAACGTCCCAAATTCTAACTCTGTCGTTTTTTCGAAAAATGTTGAAAATTTTTTCTCTCCGATTGACTTGAAACTCACCATACAGATAAAGAATTTCACGCTGATTCCAAATCTGAAATCCGTTTTCCCATCCGATGCTTCGTTTTGAAGCTAGAGCCCAAAACGTCCCAAATTCTAACTCTGTCGTTTTTCGCCAATGTCCCAAAATCTTAAATGGCGTCTCACATCTAAACGAAGACAGATAGGAACAAGCCGATTCTTTCACTGAATTTGTCTCACTCCTAGCTTTCAAACGAGCTATCGCACGACAAAATCCGTCCACTGGAAGCCAAAATCGAAGCAAGCTGTCCAGAGGGGGGGGGGACGTCAGTGAAATTTCTAAATTTGATGAAAAATGTTTTGGTGACGGTCCCAGGTCGAAATTCCACACTTTGGAAAATTTTCAAAATTTTACCCATACAAAGTCACTCTGACACTTAGGATTTTTTCAGGTAAGCGAGCTCCGACCTAAAATCTTGTAACCGCTCTAACTTTTGAACGAAGACAGATAGGAACAAGCCGATTCTTTCAGTGAATTTGTCTCACTCTTAGCTTTCAAACGAGCTATCGCACGACAAAATCCGTCCACTGGAAGCTAAAATCGAAGCAAGCTGTCCAGAGGGGGGGGGGACGTCAGCGAAAAATTTTTTATCTCCGATTTCGCTGGAAACATCCTTCCTAACCCAAAATTTCACGTAGATTCCGAATCTGACCTCCTTTTTCTCATCCGATGCTTCGTTTGGGCGCTACACACCAAAACGTCCCAAATTCTAACTCTGTCGTTTTTCGCCAATGTCCCAAAATCTTAAATGGCGTCTCACATCTAAACGAAGACAGATAGGAACAAGCCGATTCTTTCAGTGAATTTGTCTCACTCTTAGCTTTCAAACGAGCTATCGCACGACAAAATCCGTCCACTGGAAGCCAAAATCGAAGCAAGCTGTCCAGAGGGGGGGGGGGGACGTCAGCGAAAAATTTTTTATCTCCGATTTCGCTGGAAACATCCTTCCTAACCCAAAATTTCACGTAGATTCCGAATCTGGCCTCCGTTTTCTCATCCGATGCTTCGTTTGGGCGCTACACACCAAAACGTCCCAAATTCTAACTCTGTTAAAATTTTGAAGAAAAATTTTTTCTCACCAATTGCCTTGAAACTCACCCTACCGATGCAGAATTTTACGCTGAATCCGAATCTGGCAGCCATTTCACCATCCACGACAACCTAGACGGTCGCCCACGTCAACCTAGACGGTCGCCCACGTCAACCTAGACGGTCGCCCACGTCAACCTGGACGGTCGCCCAAGTCAACCAGGCGGTCGGACCAACTCACTCGAGTCTCACACTCTGACGTTCCAGAGGGGGGGGGGGAGTCAGCGAACATGTTGTGAACCAACCTGGCCGGCACACCACGACAGACCACAACCTCTGTCGTTCCAGAGGGGGGGGGAGGGGGAGGGGGAGGGGGAGGGGGGGGCGCGCTGTGTTTATTCTGGACCTTTTGTTACTACTGCTTAATAAACATAAGAAGCAGAGGAGGCTTGAAACGTCCATCACCATTTGTTGTCTCTCTAGTTTCATCTGCTTATCAGACAATTGCAAGAATCAGAGATGACTCTGAGCTACAGTCAGAACTGTTCTACAGAAGTTCTGTCACAGCAATTTTGAGCAAAATGACGCTAGAATCATCAAACGAAATACGATCATTCAACAAGATTGGTTGTGATTGTGACTTGAAGCAGCTAGCATTCAGAGTAATCTTTCATGCATATAACACATTCTTGAAAAACTATGCCTCAGAAATGAGTGACAGTCAATCATCCGCTTCGTTGGCGTACAGGCGTCGCAAATTTGCAGTCAGTCAAGTGAACTCATCTTAGTTTTTGGTATGTTGCATAATTCTTCTTTGATCATGCATTGATAAAATTTATGCGTATATTGGTATTGCAGTGGTATAGTGAAATTCCGATATGTTCTGATAATTATTGTCATGCGAGTGTTGTCAAAAGAACATAATTAATGTGATCCCGTGAATAATGAAATGTTAAGCATCAACAGTAATACTGAATTTTCTAAGACTCAACTTGTAGGAATGATACATAGAGATTTTTCGAATGTCACTTCCTGGTCAAGCGGAGCGCCGATAACTAGGGTTCCCTGGATGAGCTCTATGTGTCATTGAAACACGTGTGTGTTTACATCATAAATTGAAATTTACATCAGGTGCTTATGAAGTTCAGTTCTCAGGTTTTGTGACATCACCGTTGCAGAAGTTCGTGCAACTACAATATGTTTGGAGCCACGAACTGCAAATATTTACTATTGATTGGCCTGAATGTCCACCTGGCCTATCACCAATCGAAAAAAGTACTAAGAATGTTCTTGGTGAAAGACAGATGCACTGACTCGCTGCCATCTTGCATCAAGAAGTGTATTGAAGCTCGTTGGAGGAGGGCGCATGCATTATCGAATTTGATTAGATTATCTTATTTGTTTTATGAACAAAGGCATTCTTTGGTACAACAACTTGATTACATGATGATGTATTTCCCATTCTATAGTTGTCTTCTGCCTAAAACTACATGTCTCAATAATTTTGTGAATGCATATGCTACTGATCAGTCACGGAACAGTTGTATCATGATAGTAGTATACAAAAACTTGTATGATTGATCAGATTTGAATAACTTCATATTTATTGACAGAATTATTTTTGAACATCAGAAATGAATTATTCGCTTCAAATGAATGATGTAAATTTCTCAACATTCACCATTTGTTGCAATAGATAGCCGAACTCAATATCTAAACTCTACCTACGTTATCATTGCGTCTTTTCTTTCAGATACATGCAAGGTGATGATTTCATGTTATGACGAAAAATTAGACAAAGTCTTCCGCATATCCCGTGACACACCCCTGTATGCTGTCATGGACATGTGGCAGAAGCACTTTGGTGCCTTTGGCAATCACGTGTTCATGTCGAATGACCAACGTGTTCAATTTGATATGGATTTCACTCTCCGTGACATCGGGGAGTCCATGGAGGGCTCGAACATCGTGGTCCTCACTGTCGTATTATCAGACGAGCCGACTCCAATGTTGACAAGGAACGTCTTGATTGTCAAGGACGGACGATGTAGAAAATACTTTGTAAGACCGTATTACAAGATACGGGATCTAATTCCAAACAATCAAGGACTGTGCTTCTATCACAACGGGAAATTGCTTTCAAGAAAGAAAACATTTCGACAACTTGGTATTCCGAATAACGGAGTCATCACAGTGAGTAAAGCAAGCGCTGTTGAAGCTTCAGACGGTGCTCAGCAAGAGATTCGAGTACAAGAAGGATCAGTTGCCTGCAATGTGAAGGAACAAGTGAAACAATTTGAGAAGGAGAACTTCTTCTTAACGTCAAAGAATACAATTCTATCCGCTGACCATTCACTGGATTTCAAAGGACTGTTGAAAGTGACAAGACCAGAAATCATCGTGACAGTCCGAAAGCAAACCTACAAGTGGTTTATCAACGGAGGAAAGATGGACTTTGAAGATCTGACTGGTCAGCTAGCGGATATATCGAAAATCTCCAAAATGGAGCTGATAAGGATGGTTTACACGTGCACGGGATGTGGGAGAAATGTTCGAAATCAAAAGGGGAAATCTCAACTTCTGAACATCCAATGTTGTTCATCACGCTCATTAATATTGAAGGCTTCGGAGAATCCTACAGATAAAGGTGAGATACTGACGTCTGAGTTGTATTCTGAAGTTGTCTATTTGCATTCAGAGGTGTCATGGTGATGACCTTGATAGTCTGAGGTCATCAGTTTGCGTGATATTTTGCGCTGCTTGGACTTTGCTGCAATGTCTTTTCTCTGATCCTTTCTTCTTTGTCATTCCAGGTGCGAAATCGGAGGATTCAGTGGCAAGTTTGAGAGACAAATACCTCAAATTATTATCGGAACTCGAAGTGTTGGAGAGATTGAAATCTGATTTACTGTCCTCTGAATCGACATTGAGATCCGAAAACGTGGGGTTTCAGAGGACAGTGGAAGGTCTTTATCAAGCACTGAAGACAGAGGAGGGTAAACGGGAAAGTCTTGAAAACTCAAACCATGAACTTCAGAGGACAGTGGAAGGTCTTCAACAGGCATTGAAGACAGAGGAGGGCAAACGAGGAAGCCTTCAAAACTCAAACCAGGAGCTTCAGAGGACAGTGGAAGGTCTTCAACAGGCACTGAAGACAGAGGAGGGCAAACGAGGAAGCCTTCAAAACTCAAACCAGGAGCTTCAGAGGACAGTGGAAGGTCTTCAACAGGCCCTGAGTTCAGAGGAGGGTAAACGCAGAAGACTTGAAAACTCAAACCAGCAACTTCAGAGGACAGTGGAAGGTCTTCAACAGGCATTGAAGACAGAGGAGGGTAATCGCAGAAGACTTGAAAACTCAAACCAGGAGTTTCAGAGGACAGTGGAAGGTCTTCAACTGGCCTTGAAGACAGAGGAGGGTAAACGCAGAAGACTTGAAAACTCAAACCAGCAACTTCAGAGGACAGTGGAAGGTCTTCAACAGGCATTGAAGACAGAGGAGGGCAAACGGGAAAGACTTGAAAATTCAAACCAAGAACTTGAGAGGACAGTGGAAGGTCTTCAACAGGCCCTGAAGACAGAGGAGGGTAAACGCAGAAGACTTGAAAACTCAAACCAGGAGCTTCAGAGGACTATTGAACTCAGACTAAGTGAGTTATTGACTTATAAAGTGAAAGCAACTCCTTCCCATGCATGCCTTTAAGATAAGATAAGTAATGTTCATTCATCAAACTGAAAATCTTATACATTACAAGTTACAAAAATGAATACAGTATACAAGTAAGAAAAGGTGCAAACGAACAAATGTAAAGAGATTAAGAAAGATCAGATAACAATTGCTAGTTGTGGACTGACGTAATTACTTATTGAACAAAATACATGACCACGGGATAAATGAGTTCAAATATCTGCTCGTGCGACAAAAGCTTTCAAAATATTGTCAAAAGCTTTCGTTTTGTCCAAGCAAGAAACACGTACACCAATAATATCGGAATTTTTCATGAGAATTTTAATTTCATGAGTGATAGTCACCAACACACTCGTGGTAGATCCCAAGGGCCTGTAGGCGTGTTGTTCAATACCATAACATCTGACCAAAGCAGTCTTAACGTTGTTTAACCCTAATTTCTCAAAAACTTAAGACAAAGCCAATAACACTGAGATTAGACGTAGGTCATTAATGGTAGGGATTCTTTTCTTTGGAATGGGGTATATTCTAGCAATTTTGAGTTCATCACAGAATCTTCTCTGAGCAATAGATGCATTCACAATATGAGAAATCGGAGCACTCAAAATACTGGCACCAATACGCAGTAGTCGAGGAGGAATTTCATCCGGAGAGGCTGGCTTATTTAATTTCAGTGAATTTATTGTATGAAAGACATCACGCTCAGAAACAAAGAAGCTCCATTCCTCTATAATGTCATTGGTAAGATCGTCGTCAGTTGTGTTGTGGAAAATACTCTGGAAAACTGAAATCAACAAGTCTATTGAGTTGTGGTGACCACCGAATTCATTAATCAAATTTTCGAATACCTCCTTCCCTTTTATGCCACGAACCTCATTCACCACAGACCAGCAGCAGTCCTTTGATGATTTGGAATGCTTTTCAGCCCATTTAATTTTCGCTTTGAAAATTTTGGCCTTTACGCGCTCTTTGTAATGTTCAAAAAGATACCAATTTTTATCACGAAATGCGCTCCATCGTTTGTTGATCAGGGACTTTATTAAGGTAGTAATCCAGGGTTTCTTTCTTTGTAAATGTTACAAGATCACGTGGAAAACATTTAGCTGCAGAAAATAGCATTTCATGAAACATGTATATCATATCATTTACGGAGCAGCAACTTTCTAAAGCATCAAAGTCTATTGTTGACAGAACAGAGACAAATTTCTGAATATTTGACTGTCTATAGTCCCATACTTCTACAATGCGCTGAGAATTGTGTGATTCACAGATGTCTTTTGAATTCAAAATTACAGAGTTATGATCAGACGTACTCAAAGGTGGACCGATGCACGCTGTCTTCTCACAAAGAATACTCACCTCATCATTTATCCAAATATGATCAAGAATATTCTTTGACCTGGTGGGAAAACTGACTTTATTGACAAGATTTTTTTTTTCGGAAAACACAACTGTGTAGTCTCTCCCCAAGCTTTATTGCCGATAAAAGTGATTTTATAAAAGAAAAGAAACACCGGACCAACGTTTCGCTCACCGTCCGAGCTTGCTCACGGTCACGCGCATAAATGGCGGGCAAGAAGTACAAATTACTTTAAATAGCAAGCACCTCAAACACAGTTCTTAATAAGTTAACTCGTGTTTTCTATTGATTTCAGGTTCCAACATTCTAATATATCGACTTTCAGCAGTTCTAGCAAGTACAGGCGTACTGACTTGGCAAAGAATATCTAAATGAAAGTCACTGATGGTCATAGAGATATTGCGATGTTCGGCGATTATGTGTTCGGACAGAGCACAATGGCGGTCTTTATTGTCTATACTCCTTTTGTGTTCATGAAAACGAGATTTAATAGGACGACTGGTTTGTCCGATAAACGCTTTGTTGCAAATACTACACATGAACCTATACACGACATGTCTGCTCAGACAAGTGTGGGGGTGTTATTTTCACAAATGTCGCACGTACAATTATTTAGATTAGCATTATATCTTAATTTGTTGCTAATGCTCTTACCAGGCTTATTAATTACACTTACAGGTAAATTGTACTTTTTTATTAGACTTTTTATTTTGCGGTTGCAACTATCACTGATGAAATCAATGTCTAAAGTAGCTTTGTTTATTTCTTTGATGTACTCATTAGTACTGTTTTTATTTTTATTATTTTCTACAACATTAGAATGATTAGTTCTAAAGCCGTTATTAGTCAGACGAATTTTCATTTTTTCTACAGATTTACTTTCATCCTCAACGTTGGAACAACGCCTTTTGACATAATCAATACTATTTCTAACGAAATTACTCTTAACGTGATTGGGAAGCCAACAATCATTACGAAGAGTGATTCCAGAATGGCAACTTTAGGTATACCATTTGTAGTTAATCTCATCTTTTATGTAAATGCTTATATCAAGAAAATTCAATACATTATTCGGAGGTAATTCTAATGTAAACTGTATGTGTTTATTTATATTGTTGAAATTATTCAAAATAAGACTGCATAGGTCATTGTTATTGGGGAATGGTCCCATAATAATATCGTCGATGTACCTTTTATAAATTTGGGGCCTAATGTTATGGTTTTCCGCTAGAGATTTAAGTGCTGATGATTCTATGTGATTCATCATTATCCCATTCATGCGCAGTTGTAGAAATAATTGAGGAAATTTTCTTTTCTTTTGATATGTTCCTCTATGGAGACCAATTAAGAAGTAAACGAGATTTCATCGTGATCGCATACTTAGTTTTCGAGAATTTGAATGTATGCTATAACATACATTGCGCATTACTGTTAACAATTCTTGAAAAAAAATGTTTTCCAGGAATCATGATTTATTGAATTCACGCATTACAACACCTTACAGTTGATGACATTGGCAGATGATGAAAAAGTCTGGTCATCAATGCCCTTTTCTGCAAAGCCTGGGTACGGCTGCAGACTGTAAATGTATCCTTTGTTGTTTGCAAGACTCCAGATCTTATAACCGAATCGTATCGGTTTGCCGCGGATGAATTGTTTTGCTCCGTGACGTCCATAATATGGAACTATTGCTTCATCAACCGAGAATGTCTCGCTACTGGGACCACACTTTTCGAACTTCTTGTTCAATTTAGAAATGAGCAGGCGGACTTTCTGAAATTTGTCATCGGACAACAGTGCATCTGTTGGGATAAAGTGGAGTTTTGAGAAGATGTACTCAAAACGCTTCTGTCCGATCGAGTCTGACACCGCTTTGTTATTTTTCAGCTCATTTTTGCTCCAATAATCTCTTCGTCGAGGCAGCTTACAGATACCTGATGCTAGTATGACACCAATGACACATTTTATTTCATTGAGCGTTATACTCGGGTCTCCTGAGTATTCTATAGTCCATTTCAAGATCGATTCAAGGACATCCTCATCAACGAGAAGTTGAAAATAATCGTACATTTCAGAACATGCATTGAAAATTTCATCTTCTTTGATGTAAGAATCATAGGAATAGGAGTGCGTTGAACTCAAGTCTGAAACTGTCCAATGCATCTTCTCAACTTTTCTCCGCTTCGAAGCCGGCTCTTCATGAGCTTCATCATCGACGTGAAGCTCAACATGAGCGGGAGCATCCAATTGAGCTCGAGACAGATGCTGAATCGAGGGACTCTCTTCGTCACCTGATTCAGCAGGCGATTCCGTTCCATCTCCCGGTGGCTCCAATATCAAATCAATCGCCGTTGCTCCACTCAGGTCATCCTCTTCGATGAAATCAATCGCGTCGTTCAATCTGAAAAAGAATTCAGGTACAATGTAGGCTACATGTTAGTGCTGTTCGAGTCATTTACAACATTTTCTGTTTTCGTCATGCTATAGACCTACATGTAAGCTTAGGTTAGGCCTGTCTAATAGCAAATTTGCAGCACCCTGGCCTAACAATTAGTGCATTATAAAATGAGTGCTGTCAGTCAGTCGGAAATTCATCAACAGATACGGTAGGCTACATAGAAATGATATGATTCTGCAAATGACGTCAGCGTCTCATGCAGTGCAACAGCAGCGCGAGTCACAAGATATTGTTAATTATATCAGCAACCGATGCACATATGCGTCGATAGCCGTGGGGTAGCGTGAAGGTGATTTGCCGACCACCCAGCCTTCCTGAGTTCGACGCTCCCCAAATTCACTTTTTTCGGATATCAAAATTTGATTTTATAGGCGAACATAGTCCTTCTCATCACTGCATCTTGGCTACAATATTTTGTGTCAAATAGATAATATCTATATTATATGTGCATACTTCAGTTATCGATATGGAAGTTTCTACAGTATTTTATCTATAAAATATGGCAATTCGTGGTAAATATACGTCGTTGGTCCTGTAATATAGTGTAATATTATTAGTAATTTGAAGTTTGACAACCTGTTTTAGAAGAAATTATACTCATTTATCTATCTTTGAAACAAGAATCACACTAGACGATAAAATGGCTTGACAATATGCAACAATGCATTTATCAGCCTGTTTATGTATTTACGCAATGTATGTTTAAACAGCATTTTTGTTTTACCTGACACTTTTTGCGAGAAAACTATCTTTGTTCGTCATCTAAACGGTACTGTGTGAAAATTATGGCAATTATGCACCTAATATGCATCTATAAAGAAAAAAGAAATAATGCAACTTACTTTTGCAAAGCATCCAACTTTGCCTTCCGAGCCATTTTGGAAATTTGAAATTTCGACCAAAAGTATCAAGCAGTAAAATCAAGCCATTCAAACAAATTGCTGTATTTCACCAAAAATGGCTTGAATCAACGCATGAACAATGTCTGCATCGAATATTGAGTGTATACATACATTGTATTGAAAACGGCAGGCTTTGAAAAATTAGTATGTATTTGTATGTTATAACATACATTGCGCATGAATGGGTTATTATAGCGAACGGTGGGGAAAAATGAGCACCCATAGGGCATCCCATCCTTTGCAGATAGGTTTTCCCATTGTAAGTTACTTCGTAATTATGACAGATGAAATTAAGAGATTTTTTCAAATCGTTAACACAGATACCATAACAGTTAATTTTATCCCAATGTTCCACAGCAAACTGGTACACGATTTCAATTCCATCTGATATTGGAATATTGCCGTAAAGGTTAGCAACATCTAAGGAAATAAATGTCTCATTTTTTGACTGACAGTGCGAGCTATTAGATCTTAGAATTTCTATTAAATCTTCGGTATTTTTTAGGTGTGCAGGTACAAATTTTACCAGCTGATTTAAAAGGATGCTAGCCAGCCAGTCCAATTTTTGCGTTGGTGTATTTTTTACAGATGCTATGGGTCTCAAAGGATGGCATCCGTTGTCAGTTACGGCTTTATGATCTTTTATCAAAACGTGAAATTTAGCAGGTTGACTACCTGAAACTAATAACTTTTGAGAATCGATTATATGGTTACTTTTAGTAATGGATCTTACCATTCTATTAGCTTGATTCTCGATAGAGTTGTTTTTGGATTTATCTAGTAACTTGTAACTGGTCTCAACTGCCAGTAACTCCTCGGTTCTTTCAACGATATTTAGTTTGTCGGTAATAACTATACGATTCGACTTATCAGAGGGGATAGAGACTAAGTTATTCAGATCAAAGAAAGACTTAGTAGCCTTAACCATTTTTTCATTATTTTTGTACCTATCTGTATTCTTATGGTACTTAATTTCTTTCTTGATGACTCTCTTGGCCATAGTGCTCTGTCCGAACACATAATCGCCGAACATCGCAATATCTCTATGACCATCAGTGACTTTCACTTAGATATTCTTTGCCAAGTCAGTACGCCTGTACTTGCTAGAACTGCTGAAAGTCGATATATTAGAATGTTGGAACCTGAAATCAATAGAAAACACGAGTTAACTTATTAAGAACTGTGTTTGAGGTGCTTGCTATTTAAAGTAATTTGTACTTCTTGCCCGCCATTTATGCGCGTGACCGTGAGCAAGCTCGGACGGTGAGCGAAACGTTGGTCCGGTGTTTCTTTTCTTTTATAAAATCACTTTTATCGGCAATAAAGCTTGGGGAGAGACTACACAGTTGTGTTTTCCGAAAAATTATGGCATACCTCCCGTCAATAGTCATCCGAGAATTTATTGACAGGATTAAGATCATCAGAAAACACAGTTAACACTAGAAATACGGTGGAAAATGTATTACTAAAACTACAGACTGAGGTCAAAATGACCTCACATACAGAATATTATCATCTAATTGTCGGAATTGCTTTCCATAAGCTAATATAAATGTATTCAAAACTTTCTAGTACTTGATTGACGATGTAGACTATATTTATAACATGTAAAAATTTAAGAGTATGATTAGACGGTGGAGATCTACTCTTAAGTCAATGTGTTCTATAAGTCACGTGGTTACAATCTGCAACGAAGAAAAGGTTATTTAGATACTACGTATAAACAATTAAACAATAGGTATTGTTAGTTAAATATCTTTAAGAAATAAGAGCTACCATTATAACCTAATGTTCGGTTAAGCAATGGATTGCTACTAAAAATTTTTATAGATTCAACAATGCTAATCTCAAAGTCCGAGTTTCCACGGTAAATGATTTTAAAGCAATCATTATAGTTACGAAAACAATGGTTGCATTGTTCTATGTGTTTTGCAATGGCACTATTGCCACTTAAGTGTTCAAGTTTACGTTGATGCAGACGTCTTTTGGTTTTGCCAATATATTGGCAATCAGGATCAACCTGACATTGAAAGCAATAGACAAGACGCGATTGCATGTCTGGACCTAACTTACTTTTAAGGGAGAAATATCTTCCAGTTTTGAACGAGGTCATAACAATCTTGCATTTCAAGTTAAGTTTACGAAATATTTTTGCTAACTTGTTACTAAATTTCTGTGATGCATAACCCACGAAGAGGATTTTGATTATTTTATTGAAGTCATTATCAATTGTAACGCGTGAAGAATTGTTTAATTTACGACCTATAAATTTGTTGATTGTTGATTGAATTAATTGCAATGGATAGCCATTTCTACTTAAGATATTGGTAATTTTACTACATTCATTATGGAATAGATTCCAATTGGTGGATACATTGTAAGCACGATGAAGCATGCCTAATACTAGTGTGTTTTTCCAATTGCGAAGACATAAAGCATTGAAATTCAGTAAAAGACCTGTAAAGGTAGGTTTACGATAAATCTCAGTAAGTATATTGTCCTCATCAATTTTTAGAAGGACATCCAGAAACGGTAATTCTTTATTACCCACTTCTGATGTAAAGTGCAAGTTACTGTGTTGAATGTTTAGAAAATTATGGAATACATCTATGTGTTGTTCATTGTTAAATACAGATCTGATATCATCCATATAACGACGATACACAACAGGAGAGAAAGGTAAGTCCTGCCATTTATTATGTTCTAGATTAGCTAAGAAGATGTTAGCAAGGGTTGGACCCAACGGGCTACCCATACTTACACCATCCACCTGTTGGTATACAGTATCATTCATAAGAAAGCAACCAGACGTGGCAAATTTTAGTAAGTCTTTAAATACTTTTTCTTCGTACTTCGGTTTATTGGCATTACTAGGTGAGTACACTAATTTAGTTGCAATGTTGATTGCTTCAGTTACGGGTACGTTGGTAAATAAGTTTTCGACGTCAAAGCTCACAAGGGTGCTATGGCGGTTTATTTTATGTTTAACATCATCTAATACACTAATGAAATCATTAGTTGATTTCAACATAAGGTCATCATTGATATGTGGTTTAATTAAATTGTCCAAGTATTTAGCTAATTTATAATTAGCAGCACCAATAGTACTAACTATCGGTCGAAGAGGGTAGTTGTTCTTATGTACTTTTACGGTACCATAGATACGTGCTATGTTACTACCAGAAGGCAGTACGTCCTTATAAACGCTGTCATCAACTTTATTTTTTGCATATTTATTGAGGTAGCGAGATAATTTATTTTCCTCGATACAAACAGGATGTTTTTTAATATCATTAAGTACAGGAATTATTTTAAATTTAGAAGAATCACTCAATATCCCATTAAGTTTATGATTATAGTCATCAGTATCTACAAGCACGATACCTTGGCCTTTATCAAAAGAACAAATCTTTAAGTTACGAATCTTAGATAGTCTATTTAAAGTCATGTGTAACATACGGTTACGTTTACTTTTCAAAGTGTCATTGCAGTCATCTTCGAATTCCTTCAGTGAGTATATTATTTCTAATTTTATTTCTTTGGTCCAGTTAGGATCAATGCGTGGTACGCCACAAATTGATTTTTCTAGTTCATATTTCATTTTATCTAAATCAAGGTGTCTAGGAGCAATAGGATTTTTTAAACCATACCGTAATGCTTCACGTTCAAACAGAGAGAGTGAATGGCTACTAAGGTTAATGATGCAATCCGGGGTTGCAGTCCTTTGTTCAAGCCAAAGTTTACTTAATTTACTACGATGAGATTCTTTTACTTGTAGGAGAGAGTTATTGATATGTTTGTAAATAGCCAATTTTAACGTGAGAATACGAAACCACGATAATTGACTCGAAATGTGACTGGTAAGCTTTTGGAGTTTAAATTTATTGTGTTTCAATTTTTTATTTAAGAATTTTATATGCGATGTGATGGCTAATTTGTTGAATTCATCAATATCATCACTAATTGGTTTAAGTTTAGGTTTAGTGAGAAGAAATTTAGGACACAAGTGAAGAATATCACAATCATTGAAATAGGTGATATCCAATTGTAATTTTTTGACTTTGAGAATGCATTTTTCCAGTTTTCGGAGATCATTCACAGATACATTAAAGTGATTACTTATTCTAAAGTATAGATCAGCAAGATTACTACTTTTTACAAACCACAGTATACAACAAATGACTAGTGAGTATAGACTCATGGTTAGGTAAGTACATTAACAAAATAGAAAACACTTGTATTTTGCTAAAATACAATTGCTCCATTGCAATTAATTCAATCAACAATCAACAAATTTATAGGTCGTAAATTAAACAATTCTTCACGCGTTACAATTGATAATGACTTCAATAAAATAATCAAAATCCTCTTCGTGGGTTATGCATCACAGAAATTTAGTAACAAGTTAGCAAAAATATTTCGTAAACTTAACTTGAAATGCAAGATTGTTATGACCTCGTTCAAAACTGGAAGATATTTCTCCCTTAAAAGTAAGTTAGGTCCAGACATGCAATCGCGTCTTGTCTATTGCTTTCAATGTCAGGTTGATCCTGATTGCCAATATATTGGCAAAACCAAAAGACGTCTGCATCAACGTAAACTTGAACACTTAAGTGGCAATAGTGCCATTGCAAAACACATAGAACAATGCAACCATTGTTTTCGTAACTATAATGATTGCTTTAAAATCATTTACCGTGGAAACTCGGACTTTGAGATTAGCATTGTTGAATCTATAAAAATTTTTAGTAGCAATCCATTGCTTAACCGAACATTAGGTTATAATGGTAGCTCTTATTTCTTAAAGATATTTAACTAACAATACCTATTGTTTAATTGTTTATACGTAGTATTTAAATAACCTTTTCTTCGTTGCAGATTGTAACCACGTGACTTATAGAACACATTGACTGAAGAGTATGAAATAGGAACACGAACAGTGACAAAGCATGAACGAAAAAACATCATTATTTTTAAAACATCATTACAGTGTAGACAAACTGGTTTTTTCAGCGTGTTTACCACAGACGTGAGAAGCACAGGAAACACACATATTTTGAGTTTTGTTTCGGCATCCACGCTCAGCACAAAATCGACGTGACTGTGAAGGAGTAGACGGAAGGCTTGTTGTTTGAGTGTTGAAGCCTGTCAGTTCCATACCGAGATCAAGGATAAAATTTCGTCGGCTGATGAATGAGTTGTTTGCATATCTGAACAAAATCCAAGCATTGATAGCGGTCATGTCCAGTATGTTGAAAAATTCAGCAACTGGCCAGCGTCTCGAAGCAAATTTGGTGGAATACAACCGAGCCATCTGATCTATGCAATCAACGCCGACCTTTGTTGTGTTATAATGCAAGATTGTTTCTGGTTTTCTCCTTTCACTGTCTGATATTTTGACATTATCGTGTAAAGTGCTCAACAAAGCGACAACTTTGATCTTTTTAGCTTTGTAAACTCTCAACGTACACCCAGATTCCGAGGAAGAATTTTAGAGTCATATACAAGATTCTTTATCATGATTTTTTGGACGTCGGGTAACTCACGTCTGCTTTTCTTTACTGTTCCAACCAAGCTGGTGTTTTTAGACTTCAAATCGTCGCATAATTTGAGAGATGTAAAATAATTGTCGGTTGTGACACCATATCCAAGGCCATAATAAGGCTTCATCAGCTCAAGAACAACGAAGTCGCCGAAAGGCTTCTTTTGAGAATTTGGATCATATTTTCCTAGATAAGGAAACCCGTTGCACAAATATTTGGTCTCGACATCAACAAGCAGAAAGAACTTGATGCCGTATGTATCAGGCTTGTTCGGAAAAAACTGTGTAAACGGACATCTTGATTTACAGGGCAGTAATTGTTCATCTACTGTTAAGTTTTCAAATGGCTCTCAGCTTCCCTTTCCGCAATCCCACCTTCCCCTGCCGCCCTCTCTGCTTCCCTTCCCATCCTCTCAGCTTCCCCTTCCGCAATCTCAGCTTAACCTTCAGTAATCTCAGCTTCCACTGCCATCAACTCATCTTCCCCTTCTATAATCTCAGCTTCCCCTTCCACAATCTCAGCTTCACCTGTCACTCTCTTTCAGCTTCCCCTGTCACCCTCTCAGCTTCCCCTGTCACCCTCTCAGCTTCCCCTGCCGTCCTCTCATCTTCCCCTGCCGTCCTCTCAGCTTCTCCTGCGGTGCTTCACCTACAGTCTCTTTCCTTCAAAACCCATCGCCATTGTTCTGCGACTGCTAATTTGTTTGCACTTATTCACACTTGTCCTTCAAGATTAGCGCCGCAAGTCTAAAATGGCTTCTTTTAGATATTCGTGACAATCTTTTCCAACGTTAATAAAGAATTCAGCCAAATTCACATGCTCTTTTCGCATGATCAAGATCATGTCCATGAAACATTCAACAAATCATAGCACCTCCTTTCCGATGGTCGGCATTAAACTTCGGAGTTGATTGACCACGAACACGGCTCGGCCTCAACCACATGAATTTATGGATCAAACCATTTCTAGTTGACGATATAAATTCGGAGGAGATGATGTTAGCCAGAAGGAAGGAATACAGTCTTCTGTGCTGCTCCTCTGAACAGCATGCGATGTGATCCTCATTTCATTAGAGATTGTGTCTTGTCCGAAAGATTTACGAAATTGTTTTTCTTTCAGACATCCCGATGGAAGACTTCGCTGTCCAACACCCTCCTCCTCCGCCCAGACCTGTTGTTTCCGGTAAGTTCTGATGAATAACATTTCAGGAAAATGAGAAATTTCCCTTGTTAAACTCAATGCCTTGAAATGGGAAACCAGGGCATCCAATATTCCGTAAATTCCGCAAATTAACCAACAATTCATTGACTTTGTCAATTCGTAATTCAAACAAGCACTGCTGATCAACTCCAAGAGGATGCTGGATATCCGCATTCTGTGATCATCGTTTGAACTGTCACTGCACGTGTAATATTGATAACTCAAAATACTTGATAGCACTGAGGATGAGTTTTCACTGCGTATTAAAGAGGTTATCTTTATCAAGAAACTTAAACCGTCTCTCAACAAGCAATTGAGTAACTCCTGTTGCAAATTATAGGACTGTTTTACATTTTTGGTTGCATCATTATTGCTTTTTGTGACCTTCACGTCAATCATTGTACGAATGCCCAGTATTGACTGATATTTCAAATTAGAACAATAAGAAGTCCTGGATTCCTTGTTCGACAACACGTCAAGGCAGTGACTGAAATGTGAGATTGCTTCAATGATATAGAAAATAATAGTCTCAAGTGTCTGCTTAATATCAATTATCAGTAGCAAGAATTTTCGTGGAAATTCTTCACCAGATCACAAACTGTTCAACTTCATGAAAACTGATCCTCTTATTGAAACTTTGAAGGACAAAAACAATTTAAAGACGAAATTTGGAGGCCAAGTGCCTTCTACTGATTATGACAACCGAATTCTCTTTAGAACAAGGCAGACAAGAGAACTCGTTCTTCTTCAGATGAAAATCAAATCTGAAAGAAAATTCTATTTTTCATGAGGAGAATCCGTTTTTGAAAGATTTTCTTCTAATAATTAAATTGGAGATAGAAAACATGAAGAAGACAAGAAATGAATGGAAATACGTTTGCAGGACGATCAGCAGTTGTGTGAATTCTCCAAAATGTGAAAAATGATTAACAGAAGGGAATCTTCAACTGAATTCCTTCCAAAACAACTTGTTTGCATCAAATTCATTCATTTCCTCTTCCTTGCAGCTTCTTTTCGTCTGGAGGACTACACGGGCGGATGGAGAAGAAACAGAACAGGTGACTACGTCCTCAAACTCCCGAATCCTCCGACTGTGGGAGAAGTCAGAAGAGGAGTAGCGGAGGCGTTCAACCGGCGTCCGGAGAAGACGCGGATTGAACAACTGACAGCCGAAGTTGGCGGGAGAGCGGTGTTCGAGGCGGTTGAGAATAGAAGAGGGTGCTGGACCTCCGCAGACGGGGAGGAGGTGGAGCAGGTGCCGGAGAAGGATGAGAAGAGGGAATTCCTGGAGGAGGACGAAAAGACCTTCATTCTTCCTCCAGGACGCTGTCTCAGCCTCGGCATCCATCCCCGTTGACAGATAAAAGAAAACTTCTCATTTTCATCATTTCCATCAACAAATGGATGACAATCTGTGAATTTCTGTTGAAAATTTTCATCAAACTTGCAATTAATTTACACCTCTAATTTTCACTCCACGGTGGTCCTGAACGACCTAAAAATCGAAAGCCCTTCCTCAAATGCTGCATTTTCATGTTACCTATCGATCAACAACTGATCTGCAGCAAAAACGAAGATAATCGATCGACTAGTGTCTGAGAAAATTTGAAAATTTGAACTCTTTTGATTTGGGATCATCTGAAAATCCATTTAAAAAGAAATGCCAAGTGAAAATCGATATATCTGAGCACTCAATGAGTGCATGCAAACAATTTCAGACCAAAATAATCGGTCGACAATTTTACGAAAGAATTTGAATTTTGATGCTTTACAGATCATTTTGCCACATTATAGAATTGAGCTAATGTCCACTTCAAATCGAAATGGATCGCATGTTTGTCAACAACTAAACGACAACGAACAAGTGAATTAGGATTGACAACAAGTCAATAGCTTGAATACATCATTTGAAATTCAGATTTTGAATTTGAATATGTGCTGGATGCATTATGTGGCGCTAGTAAGGTCTTTTGAAGTGCATGTACCGCGTAGTTGATGGTTGTTTTCATGCACAGAAGTTGGTATAAGCTTGACAATTGCGATTAAGTGGAGTGATCTCAATCAAAAATTGATAACCAAATATGATGATGCAGAGTTGGAAGTGGGTCAGGCGGGTCGTGGGTCACATATGCCGTGAGTCACATGTGCCGTGGGTCAGGTGGGTCGTGGATCACATATGCCGTGGGTCAGGTGGGTCACATATGCCGTGGGTCAGGTGGGTTGTGGATCACATATGCCGTGGGTCAGGTGGGTCATGGATCACATATGCCGTTGGTCAGGTGGGTCGTGGATCACATATGCCGTGGGTCAGGTGGGTCATGGGTCACATATGCCGTGGGTCAGGTGGGTCGTGGGTCAGACTTCGTTGACCCACTTCCAACCAGTTTGACACATGATAGATTTGACAATCTCAAATACAGTAAACTCTATTTATACGTATTGAGTCAGTGTCACTGAAAGGGGTGATGGATGCACACAGTCAAAATATCCAACACTATTGACTTTCACGTGCCTCATACAGTTTCGATAGGGGGCGGAATTCACACAAATGAAAGGCTCGAAAACAATTGCTGCTGTCTACTGAGATATGTTGGTTGGTGGAGAGAAGTTGTTTGAGTACAATTGTGTATGCTCGATTCTCTGTCGCTATGTCTGTCGATACCCAATGATGTGTGACCTTGATTTCAGAGATACACTGAATAAGTCAGGTATTCAGAGGTTTTATTCATCTTGAAAATTTTCTTGCAATGTCAACTGACCTTCGTTTTGTTTACTTCGTTTGATTGTGTTGGTCTTTCGTAGAAAATATCCTCTGGTAGAGATTAAAATGGTATATATCCGGTAAAGATTGATCAGAACCTAAATATTTTCGAAATATGTAATTGATCAAAATATCTTTCATAATATACATGCTTCACATCTAAAGCATTTAGCCGTTCAATCTACTTTCGCATCATACATGTTCCATGCATCTCATTGCTCATTCGACACATGATCATCTGAAATAAGATAATTCATGCGACGGTCATTGATATAGACTTATCCCTTTCACACAGACTTATTACGGCAGAGCTCTGTGAGGAGATATTTCTTGACACTTCGTATCAATAAAAAGTTTCGTTTTGATATTTGATTTAGTATCAATTAAAATAGGAATATTTACATGATGTCACTAGTGATTGTTATCACAAGGTACTCGTACATGTAGCGCCACTCAAATATATCAGTTCATGTATTGCAAGCTTGAATTATAATAATATTATAATAATATTCACGCGTCACGCATGCTGACTCCAATTGCTTTTCAATGAATGTCATTCTTACATCAAATATACAACTTTCTACTTAATAGCTAGCGGAAGTTAATGAAATTTGAATCGATTGCCATGAGAAGCAACAAAATATTAGTTTGACGATTTTTGTGGGATAATTTTCACACATATAGTATCTAACATAATAAATGCACGAATAAATGATTTAGGCCTACTGCAGTATTATTTTTTTAACTTCATTTGATTAAGAAATGTAACATTTGAAATTTAGTCTGTAGGGTCCTCAACTTAACTAATCATCTCTCTACGAGTTAAATAGGTAGCACTAAAAAGGATAGTCAAGAGTTATAACAAGAAACAGAATCGTTTAATTTTTTAGAACCTTTGGCATTTGTGGTGCATGAACTTGGATTTTAAGATCATTTTAATGAAGTTACATGTGACAAGTGAACTGATACACTTGAATCTTCATAACAAATCTTAATAACAATTTTGATACTGTGAGGCCTCTACCTAGATAGACCTGAAATCTTGAATGAAAATGAAACTAGAGATGATACCAGAAAAGAAAATTGCACTCACATCATATACCCTTGCAGCATGTGGGTCAGGTGAGTCGTGGGTCAAAGATGTGGTGGGTCAGGTGAGTCGTGGGTCAAAGATGTGGTGGGTCAGGTGAGTCGTGGGTCAAAGATGTGATGGGTCAGGTGAGTCGTGGGTCAAAGATGTGGTGGATAGTGGGTCAAGTTTCGTTGACCCACTTCCAACTCTGTTCAGATGATTGTTAAAATATCCCATGGCCTAATTCAAAAGTAAGGGAATGCCAAGTTAATTTGCATCAGTTTTATAACAAAATATCCAATTAATTTCTGACTTCGAAGCGATCTTTACATGGAGCTTTAATATTAGTGTTCAAAACATTTCAATATTATACTGACGTTCCCTTCGTGAAAATGTCAGAAATTAATTGGACTTTTTGCTGTAAAAGAACAGGACCTACAAGATAACTTGTCATTCTTACTTTTGAATTACTTTTCGGATGGTGTTCAATAGGTGGGCATGAGAAGATAGTACCAGTGACGTACCGAACGGGGGCATGCAGGGGATGCATCCCCCCCCCCGAAATTCGAAACTCTAAGTGGTATTAAAAAGGGAGAAACTTAGGCCTACTGAGCATGTGAAAATATCGAGTCTCGGCTTTCGTAAAAATTAATAAATCATCCTTTATTTTGATGGTCATTGAATTCAAACAGCGCTTCTCGGTATCGGCGAAGACAGCAATGCGAATGGCGAAATTGCTGCCTGCCCATTGCAATGATGCCGACAGTTCCTCCATAGCCCGGGATGCATTTGCTGAATACCGGTACTTTCTAGAGAGCCCTACAATTTGCTCGGCAGAGTTTGAACGCTGGCAAGACTTTTGGTGACAACAGCCATCGTCCAACCGATTGGAGCTCTGCTTGACGGAGGCGCTGAGAGAGTGTGATAAGGATCTCTATCCAAATGTACATAAACTCCTCACCATTTTTTTGGTCACCCCAGTGACAACATGTACAGCTGAGAGATCTTTCAGCCTGCTTCGCATACTTAAAACCCATCATAGGGCAATGATGGGCCAAAGGCGTCTAAACGGACTCGCACTTCTGGCCGTTCACAAGGACATTAAGTTGTGTTACGATTCCGTTGTACAGGAATATGCGAGAATATTTGATTCTCGATTGCGATTGATAGAATAAATTTGCATCATATTATTATCCGTTTTATTCATCCATTTTTATAATATCTATTGAATACATATAGGCTAATGAATGCATGAGAGATATGCATGTACCGGTACTATTATATGTATTTACATTCTTTTGATATATTTTGAACGCAGTTTTACAGATTTTTGTATTGTTTGAGCACAAGTGTATATGATATTTGATTTGGCTTGATTTAACAGGTAAATCACATGCAGCTAAATCGACTAGGTCTATTCATACAAGTTCTAAAATTTTTCAGGTCAGTATTCAAATATCATCCCCTCCGAACGAAAATCCTGGGTACGCGCCTGGATAGTACATTTGACATCAACAGTTGATCAAATGTTCCAACAAGCAATTCAATGTAACAGTAATTTTGATTTGTTAAGTGTGAGTCTAAAAAACCTAGTCTCGAATAGTCGAGATCTCGGTATTGTAATCTTTAGACATCACTTAAAAGCAATATGACAAAGTTGTGCAAATTAGGCCATTCTAATTTGCAATCAAGTTTGTAGCGCATGCTGCATTCTAACCCTCAGAGACCTGAGAGGGGGTCCAGTCGACCCCTTTAACATATTCTTAGTTTACCTGCTTAAATCGATATCAAACCATTAGGAAAGTTGATTTTAAGTAAAACAATGATGTTTGCGTGTAGCAGGTCCCTAAATGTAGGCGTGTAACGAATCCCTTGGGTGACTTTCAGCCTTCTCAGTAAACACGTGCGAAAATATGGTGTTTCTGTAAGTCAACCACATTTAGTACAGCATCATTTGTACTAGGAGGCGGCTTTACGATATTTTGTGTCACCATAAAGCCTCAGATAGTTGATTTTGATGAAATTGATTTAATTCATGCAGCTAATCCTTTCCATTTGTACATTCCTTCAAATTTATCCAAAGCTATCAGAAATAGATCTAAAATGAGTCAAAATTGCTGTACTTCTAGAATCAAAAACAGCTGTGGAGATCTCAAACTTATCATTGCTGCTGTGAAAAGTTTGTCATCAATCAGTTTTTGGTGCTCAACTATGAATATAATGATAGCTTTCATTTCGGACATCGATTTATGTCGAGTTGTTCATATAAGCCAACCATTCACGCGAGATCATGTGCGAAAGCAAAATATTCACATTTTGCGATCTTCCAACACATTACACATCTACGAGCATGATGCAAACAATGAATAAATGACTTTCACTCTTTATACACCATCGTGGACATGTTCGAAATCATTTTTCATCTAATTACAAAAATTTTGTGATGGAATTTCTACACCCTCTGAGACCTGAGGGGGGGTCCAGTGGACCCCCTTGGCCTATCCGGCATACTTCTACTGATTCAATTGAAATGAAATAACACATGCAGATTCACTGTCAGAAATGATGATTTTGTATGGGCTTGAGTGGTTGATATATCGTCAGCGTAAAAAATTAAACAGAAAAATGTGGCTTCGGGGTCCACTGGACCCCCCTCAGGTCTCTGAGGGTTAATTACAATTATTACGATCTCTCAAGTGTCGATTGAAGGATAAACTTGAATATTGAGCAATATCATTGGTGAGTTACTAATGTAGCAAAAGCAAATATTCATTCATACTCTATACAATGGATATAATAGCACTCGGCCAACACAAGGAACACAAGTACATAGGTCATTGATTATGTTAGCATCGAATCATGTTAATTGCCAAAAGAATACGCGGAACTCGAAAAATCAATTTATTGCAACGCACAAATTTTCGGCCGAAGGCGTAACGGCCGGAACTCGTCGACTCCTCAGGCGTAACGGTTTCGATTCAAAAGTTCAAATCATTGTCCAAAATAAGCCTCCTCTTTCGCAATCGTTACAGCCTAAACGTGGTCGGCGTAAGTGTGCTGCAAACTGCTTATCATGCAAATGTGCTGCAAAACCAGGTGATTGTTTCGCGAAATTTGTAGTCTATGAAATTTCATGTACGCTATGCCATCGTAAATACATTGGAGAAACCTGCCGTACAATGTACTCTAGATTTCGCGAACATTTAAATGTCGGAAATTCCACAGCTTACAAACATTTATCTGAGTGTCATAACATTCCTACTCCTCGTAATTCATCTTTAATACCTCTTTCGTGGAAAATCGTTGAGCGCAATCTACGTCATCCAAACGTCAGACGTTCAGTTGAAGCAGTGAACATTCGTCGGGCTCATTCCTTAATGAATGGCTGTTGTGGTCGTGAATTGGATGTTTGATTGATTCCTTTATTTATTTCATAATTAATTTTGTAAATTATTATAAAATAAAATATAAAATTTTGTAGTCCAAACCATTGTAATACCAAAATGTCTCAATCTGCGTATTCCAAGTTTGCTGAAATCCTCAAAACAAGGAATCAGAAAAGCGCAAGGAGCAGCCCTGAGAAAGCAAATTGGTGAGGCAAAACATGACAAAAAACTGAAATCGAGCGAGCTAGAAAAGTTTTACTGTTCTGTTCAGCCTCCTGATAGGGAGGTCATGAAGTCGATCATTGAGCATAAGATAGCTAAGACCAAATCGATAGTTCAAACTGTTCACAACAAAAAACTAAAGAACCTAGAAAGCTCTCAAACTTCTGTTCCTTCTTTCCCTGAGAAAAGCATTAAATCGACTGTTCTTAACCTGTCTTCTGTATCCTTGACGGAGTCTGAAAAAGATTTACTCTCTCTAGGGTCTTCGATGTGTTTTCCTCCTTCTAAAATTCGTTATGATGAATAAAAAGCTGAAGCTGAAAGTCTAGTCTCGAGACTGAAAGCTCAGGATGGTGAACCCATCAATAATGATATCATTGCTAAAATTAGAAATGCGTTCAAAAGTTACTTCAGTAAGCATCGCGTTTCCAAAGGATGGAAATCCAAATTGAATGCTATTCTTAGATTAGCCAAAAATAACGATATTGTTGTCTCAAAATTTGACAAAGGAAACGGAATCCTTATTCAAGATAAGAAAATTTACATCGAGAAACTTCAAGAAGTTTTATCTGATACGAGTCGTTTCAAAACTTACAAAGTTGACAAGCGTTCTAAAAAGAATCCTTTTATTCTTGAAGAAGATCGTCTTAATCGTAAGCTACAAGACCATAAAGCTAAAAAACTGATAAATGACGATATCTTCAAATCCATTCGCGCATGTGGTTCGCAACCGGTTGGCCTTTATGCCTTACCGAAAGTTCATAAATGCACTTCCAACCCGCCGTACCGTCCGATTATGAGTATGAGCAATTCTTACACATCCAAATTAGCTCTTTGGCTTGATGATTTACTGAAAAAGTATGTTCCTCGAAAGTTTTCCTTGAAAGATACTTTTCAGTTTGTTGAAGACATAAAATCTTTATCTCTTCCTGAGGAAAAAGAATTTGATCTCTTTAGCTTGGATGTTAAAAGTTTATTTACTAATATTCCTGTGAACAGAACCATTAATCACATAACCTCGTTGATCGATTTCGGCGACTTTCCAATTTCAGAGAAAGCTTTAAAAAGTCTATTGAACCTTGCGTGCACAAACATTTTGTTCAGTTTTGACAACCAACTATACCACCAGGTGGACGGTATGGCCATGGGCTCTAACCTTGGCCCTACTATGGCTGCGTTTGCTCTCGATATGCTTGAAAGCAAATTCCATAAGAATGAAGGCACATTGCCAATTTCTTATCGTCGTTATGTGGACAATTATTTCACGATTTTCAAAAATAGTAGTGATGCTAAAAAGTTTCTGAACTTCATCAACTCATTGGATGAGAACATCCAATTTACTCTAGAAGAAAGTAGTAACAAATGCATCACATTTTTAGATACGGAGATAACTCTTGAAACTGATAATTCTTTCAAAATTGATTTCCATATCAAATCAACAAACACTGGAGTCTACTCCTCAGTTCGCTTATGCGCCTGAAAAATATAAATTAGCAGCCGTTCGTTCGTTGCTGTCTCAAGCCTTCAGAATTTGCTCTGATCAGACTCTGTATGAATCAGCATCTGAGAAAATTATTGAAACATTTATAGGTAATGGTTTTCAATTGGAAACAATTTTGAAAGTAAAAAAGCAAGTCGAAGAAAAAGTTTGTGCAAAGCAAGAGAATAAAAATAAAGAGAATGATAAGAAAATTATTTATTGGTCCGTGCCTTTCATTCGTGAAGGATTTAAAGATTTCAATCATAGAATTCATAAAATCAATCAAAAACTGTCTAAGGCTGAAATTCAAACTACGTACAGTACTTATAAAATGAAAGATTTTTTTCGCAACAAAGATAAAATTGTGAGTGATCTGCGATCGGATATTGTGTATCAATATGCTAACTGTGACCGCTGTCCAATGCCATACATTGGTGCCACCAAAAGGCATTTCTATACCCGTATCTCAGAACACTTACGAGGGTATCCTACTCAAATTGAGGCTTGCATGCATGTTCATGCACCGAAACATGAAAATTTCAAAATTATAGGTTGCCCGAAATACCCAATGATTCTAGAATCTATTTTAATTAACAACACAGATTGCTTATCAAATGACCGGAACGGACAATTTCCTTTGACATCAAATTTATGACGTAATCCGCTCGTAATGATGTCATGTTTAGCGCAATAGCTATGTAGTTCAACGCTCTCTGTATTTTGTGACGTATTTTATTTGAGATTTCCGTCAATGAAAATGTTTCTGTTGAAGAAAACTTGTAGATATAAATTTTATTGTGGATTTTATTGAATTCTTTGTTGCACCGCTGAAGATGAGGCAATAAACTAGCCTTGAAACTAGTCCGGAAAAAAGTGTTTTTCTTTTCACAATGACAATATATATATATATATATATATTCTATGTGACTTAAAGCTCTACATACGAGAGACGTACGACTGAGGACGAATTTGCATCGGGTCTCGTATATAAAACATACCGGCATCTCGCATTTCATTTACTGTGTAGACAACTGCTCGTCAATGTCTGCAGACAACAATCCTCATCTTTCATCCCAGGGTTTAAGTAAGACTTCCCAGTTGTGCTGTACTGCCACTCAGTGACAGATGAAGTACGTTCTACATTCAATGTGACTGAGTTTGACGAAAGTTTGAATTTGATGAATTTGGAAAAGTTGGAAAATGTGGGGGCAGAAAGAATAGAAGTACTCATGATTAATCCCGTTTCCACTCTGCGTTGCCTTCGGGTTACAATCGATTGTAATCTGTCTTTCAAACCTCATGCAATCAAAACATCGGCCCTGTCCTTCGCTAGTCAAGGACAGATTCACTCGGTTCGTTGATCTCGTCGACAGTCTGTGATGACTATAATCGACTCTCTTGTCTTCTCACGACTCCATTATTGCATCTGTCTGGATTTCCTGACTGCGTCGCTTCACACCTCCAAGCCGTCATCAATGCTTCAGTCAGACTTACTTACAGTCTCCCTCACTCGTCGCATATTTCATCAATTTTGTGAGAGCTTTAATGACTACCAATTGGCCTTCGAGTCGAACTTTCTCTGGTGACCATGTTGATTAGGTGACTTCGCCACATTCAATAAATTCGTAATTCACTCATGTATTCCAAAGTCTGGCAGTGACGCCTTTTCCATTTTGATTATACAGTGTACATATAATGTTTGAAATTTGCTCCCCAACATCAGGACCTTAGTACCATCTCACGGAATTCTAGAGGGGCGGAAGCGAAAGCTTAGGAACGAGTGAAATGGTCGCTTATGAACGCAGGCCGATGAATTGTCAGTAGAGTGTCGAATTGCTTTCTTTATGCGTGATTGAAAAGTGGTTTGCATTGTGTGCATGTATGCATTGTGTGAGAAAAACATCGATAATGTTACCACTTCAGTCTGCTTTGATGGCAGTCGCCACCTTTAACAATAAACGCTGAAGAAAAACCAATGATTGACCGCGATTGACTTCGTCTGCATCGAGTGAATGACTCACTTCACCGTGCACGAGTGAACGGCTGTCTTCATTCATCGATCATCTTACATTACTCGACGCTACTGTTCCATCTGACCGACTGACTATCAAACATTCAACTTACTATTCCGTGTGTTTCTATTACTATTATCCGTGTGTTTCTACTTACTATGCCATACAAATGTTGTGTTGGAGGTTGCAAAAGTGGGTATAAGACTGATGGAACTAAAAAAGTGTCATTTTTCAGTTTTCCATACGACAAGAATCTACGAAACAAATGGTTTTTGAATATACAACGCGCTGATCTCAAAAGTGTTAATGAAGTAACGGACATGATGAAAGTCTGCGCTAAACATTTTCTACCAGTTGACTTTGAAAGCGACGATAAGAAGAAAATAAAGCCTGGCGCATATCCTCGCATACATCCTAACTTTCCGCACTTGAGCAAGACTGTGATCACATCGCGACAAACCACAGTATCTTCCGAAGATAGGCTTGACAAAGAAAACAAAATCATAGCCAAAGCAAACGAAGAGGCTTTGTTGAGTGGTACTTTTCAAACGTTCGACCAAATGCTTCTCGAAATAGAAAATGACAATTTTATTGTACCTCGTGGCTACCAAATGGTGAAAGGTGAGAACAAGTTGATTTTTTTATTTATCACTGACCTGGAGGAAAATCCGTCGCTGAAAGCATCTGTAGTCATTTCAAAGGACTTGAAATTCTTCGTTTTCGTCGACAGAAATCCTTTGCCAAACGACAGTTCAATCATCTATTACAAGTGGCAAACCAAGTCAGCAGTTCAACTGAAATATCGAATATTTTAGCATTTCTTAAACCTATGTGTGAATCGCAAGGGGAACCGCTTGCAAACAGTGACAACATAATTGAATCTGCGGCTAACATGCTTGAATCGGTGCTGCTCTGCAACGATGTTTCTGCCCATGAGAATCTCTTGTATTTTATTATCAGTCAGTTGCGTCTCATGCTTCTTGGTTCCCATCAGTTGAGGTACAGCTCGGATACGATCGTACTTAGTTTTGAATGGAAAATGGTGAGCACAGCACTGTATAAGAAGCTGAGTAATTTCTTCTTTTTGCCATCGATAAGATTACAACAACTCTCTTCTGGATTAAATGTGCGTCCATCAGATCTTGATGTATCCTACCTACGCTCACGTTTGTCAAGCTTGGGTGATCAAGACAAAATTTGCATTATGATTTTCGACGAGATATACACTGCTGCTAGAGTAGAATATCAGAGTGGTGAATTTGTCTGTCTTTCCAACGAAGGTGATGTCGCAAAAACCCTGCTGGTTGTAATGATACATTCACTAATTGGGAAATTCAAGGATGTTGTCAAATTAATTCCCGTTTCGAAAATGACGACTGATTTTCTATACGACTGCATCGATAACCTTCTTCGCAAACTCGGAGACCTTGGATTCACTATCATTGCTCTCGGTGCCAACAATCATCCAGTCGATCGGTAAGTGAGAAATGTATTTGCTGAATGTACTCGTGCTTTAATGGATGATATTCAATTAACGTAAATATGTCGTCTTAAGAATATACTTTAATGTAATATGTAATAACTAAGCCTATTTAATTGCATTTGAAAACAAAGATAACTATTTAATGACTAAAGAGACTATTTAATTGCTTCTATAGGCTAGGAGATGTCAGGTGCATATTTGTACTGTTTACTAGAATATGCCATAATACGCTTAAGTTAGGCCTATATCAAATAAATGAATCATCAATATTTGGCTTAGTTTAATTTATTTTATGTTCCTAGCCTACAAATTCAGGTGTGAATCCACGGGAGTGGGTACATCATTCGATGTCTACCAACATCAATAAATAATTGCGTATAATTGCGTCACTATTATCAGACTATTTCGTTAAATATGAAGAAATTATTCCGTCATTTTTGTAGATGATACCCATTTTCGGTATTTTAATGTGATGTTGCATTTTTTATAGCGCGGTGTATAAGAGACTTTGTGATGGTTCTCTTCAATCTTCAATTCCTCATCCGTGCCTCCAAGGAGAGAACCTCTTTCTTATTATGGATCCTACTCATAACCTAAAGAATATTTATAATAACTGGCAGCGGAAGGGAACATTTGTTATACCGAGTGGGTTTGAAACAATAATACAAGAGACAAGAGCAGATTTCTGTCACATTCGACGGTTGTATGAGCGAGAGGAGTGCAAGGCATTGAAAATAGCACATCGTTTACAAAGGAACGCGTTGAATCCAAGCAACATTCAGCGCACATCTCCAACAATCGCGCTATGTAAGTTGCGAAATTATGTACGTATCTGACATTAAGCAATAGCTCCCCAATCATTCATGAGTGTGCACAGAATTCCGTGTGAGTATGTATTGTTCAGCATATATATAAAAATTTGTCTAAATCAGAATACCTAGGTCGTTGCTGATTTGACTAGCTAACTAATTACTTGATTGATTTTATTACATGAAGTGCACTAACTACTATGTATAATGCTCTCATGGACGGAATTCCGTGCTTTTATATTGCAATTAAAATAGATAGATGTAGTCCAATTTGGTTACTACCATTATTTTTATTATCTCTGCTTTTCAGCTGTGTTTTCGGAATCTGTCGTCGCTGGTCTTAGATTCTATCGAGAAAATGGATGGGAAAATACAGCTCTTGTGGTTGATTTCTTCCTGAAATTGTGGAATACACAAAATGTCAAGTCTCCATTTAAAGGTATGAACAATATTTATTAAATAAGCTACTTGAGTTAAATCAGTATGACGATGTTGATACGTCTATAGATAATTCATTCCGTCAAATACAAACATTGCAATTTTTACTTATTATTAATTTTTGACGTTTCGTCATGAATGTGTAATTTATGATTCTTGTCCACATGTTCGTGTCCTGAAGTAACATGCAATATGTTCTGCGTGATATTTGATTGAGGCCAAAATTTGGAAGGCCGCCGCACGGTTATGAATAATACTGTTAAGGTAAAGTAGGCCTACCTACGAAATAATCGTTTGTATCAATACGGTGTGTTGCTAATTTCCAGAAATCGTTATTAAGTTATAATGTATTTTCATTTCTACACACTACATAATTTCATAATACACTAATGTTAGCGCCCGGTGTTATTTCTTCCTCTTAGACTTTTCTTAAGGCTGCAAGTTACAGCGTTACAGCAATTAAATCCATAAAATCATGCAGTGTTCCCTAAAAATAAACTATAGATTTTCTTTGATGTAGCTGAAAATCGGATTAGAGAACCAATATCTAATGATGCATTTTCCTTCCAGGAATCCGAAAAAGGCAGGAGTACTCTGAGCCAATATTGTCATCAGATGATTGGAAGATTGACTTTCTCAGACAAGCAGCGAATATGTTTATTGCGTGGAAAGAGAGCAAAAAGCCTGGTCTTACATCGGAAACGTTCGCTGCTTGTATCACAACATGTAAAGCGCTAGCGGATATCTCAGTTTATTTAATTGAGAAACACTCCTTTGATTATGTCCTCCTTGGAAAACTGCAGTCCGACCCCCTTGAAGGTAGATTTGGTATTTATCGACAGGTGAATGGAGCGTCGTATTTTGTTTCAATCCGACAAATACTTCAAGCTGAGAAAAAAATTAGAATTCTCAATCTCATGCAACAAAAAATGTTGGAAGATGCAGCCAGTGAGACAACGTCCGAAAATGACTTATTCCCGTCAGAAAGTGCAGACCTATCTGTGGACGATACTGATGTCGAATGGCTAAGCAGTGCACTAGAATTCTCAAGCGACTTCGGAGATCCATCGGAAGAGACACTGGTGTATTATGCTTCCGGATGCTTTGGTCGGTCTGTTGTTCGAGCTAGAAAGTGCAATGATTGTAGGTTTTCTTGATTGATGAAGCCAGTGTTGATGTTGACTCGTCTTCTTCTGACAGTGGAACGACCAGAACTGCCCTCTTCGAACTTGTTTCAAGAGGAGGCCTTACTCGTCCATCTGCCATAAATTTTAGCATCTGTGTGACTATATATAATTTCTTTCATCAAATTTGGTCCGATCAACAGCTGATGTCTGACTTCATGCGAAAGGATAGACATCAAGAATTGTTCATTAAAGCAATAACACCAGTTGTATATGATACTTGCCCATTACTTGTTAATGCGTGTTGTGCTAAAGGACATCGTTGCTTCCAGATATTGGGAAGAAAATTGTTTAATTTGTTTTCGCGAAATGTTTTAAAACGTCCGAATGTCAAACCTTTTGTAAATAAGGACACCTTGCCAACTGAACGAAAGCTACGTAAACTTCAAAGTAAAACTTTCAAGTAAAGAAATTACGTAAAAATTGTGCGTTTTCTATATGTATTATACCGCATTAACAATGTGCAACATTTTGATATTATTGTTCTTTACAAACCTAGTAATAAAGTATATACTACTTATATTCATCGGCCTGGAAGGAGAAGTAGTACTAGTAGCCTTCGCTTCCGCCCCTCTAGAATTCCGTGTACCATCTCCCTTCAGTAACTGCTTTCACTAGTTTTAATTTAACATCTGAAGCTTATTCCAATGCCACCTTCGGAAGATTATAAATCAAAAGAAAACAATCAGTAATTTTTGGCCAGTTGAAGCAATTCGATTTGAATTTTTCTTGAATTACAAATTTTTCCGTTTGTAAATATAGATCTGTCAGTTATTAACGGCGTTGTGCATTCATTAACGTCATTTTTCAATGTGCAGTGACATTTCACATTGAATATCTGTAAGTGTCTCTTCATCATCGGCAATATCGTTCAAGAGTAGTAATCTGTCAAATGAACATCGAAATTTGTAAATAAATAGCGACATTTTGCACTCGATAACTAAGTCGCCGTCAATATGAATGTCCCGCGATATACACGTGTAGACGTGTCGGCTTGTTGTTTTCTTCAACAAATGAAGGAGGATTAATTAGCGACCTATTCAAGGAGCTTTTGACGATTAAAGGAGCTGCCGGACCACAACCTGCCACCATGCTATTCGATAATGCTCCGTGCCGATCAAATGAAGCATCATTGGCGGTTTGGCACCGAATTTGCAGAATTCCACCCTACTCGCCCTTCCTTTACATCGTAGAGAATGCTGTTAGTATGTGGAAAGCAGTCATCAAGAGAAATTTGGAGGATGCAGGAGAACAGATGCTTTGACAGGATCACCAGATGCGCATGGCAACGCCGGCTCAACTGTCCGAACAAAATCTCTCCGAAATACCTCCCGAGGCTTGTTATCCTGGAGAAAGCTACGTCTGCTGATTCCTCGATGCATACGACAAGAAGACATCACTGACAATCATGCCTAATTCTTTTGTGTCATTTTGCATATAAATATACACCACAGATTCTGGATAGCTTGAATTTCTCGGTCTAATTAGAAAAGTATGTAGGATAGTCACAATAGTGTGAAAAATGTCGCTGAACAATGGTAGATATCTCGATTATTTGGGAAATGCCGTTTATCATTGAGAAATGTCGATCTATTGAACGATGTCGTTAATCAATGACAAATTTCAGCAAATAAATGAGAAATGCCGTTAATTTATGAACTTTAACGTTAATCAACGGCAGATTCATAACGCAAAAACCTGTACAAATTCGAATCGAATCTCGAAGTTTCGCGGGTCCTTTGTTTCTACTGTAAGCGGAATGCATTTTACAGCAGAAATTGAAGTTGAAAGTATTTATCTTCGGACATTTAGCTAGAAGCTTTCAGCACAAAGTAAATAACCCTTTGCATTGCGTCTCAGAAAGTGAGCTCATTGTTTTTCATTTTATTAACGGTGTAAAATCTAACACAAAATGATTTACACAAAGATCACATTCAAAGACGGGCGCTTTCTATGTCCCAAATGTTCATCTTTTTTTGTCCGGCCACAAAATATCAATGAAGTCATTGTGTAGCTACAATACACTATAGTTAGTAGATTGTACAAATCATAGCTATTGATTTCCAAATCTCATTTGAACAATTGGCATTGAGTCACAAGTCACTGTCTCTGTATTCATCTTTTGTGATCATTATTACAATGTTTTATTAGGAAACACAGCGTGCAAGGAAACATTATCGACACATAGGACTGTATGTGGTATCATCATTTGCCGAACCACATATTGTGTCACGTAGACTAGCCGAACGCCAATGGCAGCGACATATGGGACCATAGCCCAATGAACATATCATATAAAAATCAGATCCAAAAATCAGCAACTTTTCAAAATGTCTTGATAGATATTCCATTTCTCCTGCACGACCGGCGGCAGTTGCCATTTTGCGGCCTTTTTCCTTGCACAGCTGCTAAATCATTTCTGCCCAATAGACCGCCGGAGTATAAGTAATGAGTGCGTTGTGGACCAATGCCTCTGTCTGGAAACTTGAACGAAGTACGTAATTTTCTTCCACTGAAACGCAATTTTGTAGCCCTTTCATCATTATAACCAACACATGAACCTCCAGATGCTTTCACGTGTTTTTCTGATAAGTAGCAACGATTTGCTCTCATTGTGAAGCTCCGACAGGCTTTGTTTTGGGTACATAGTCCGGCGCAGAGGAATTTGGAGTCATTTGTAAAGTTGGCGTTATTATCAGGACATGCTACAGATCGTATGCGCTTGTATTTGCCGTTGAATTCAGCGACTGGTGGTGATAAGTGCATGCCTATTTGAGTCTGAACTACGGGTGTCCACGCATTTGGAATGAAGGAGAAAAGAAACATTAAATTGTAGACATTTGTCATTCTTGAGGGATAGTCAGACAACTTTCATGTTGAAGAGACGGGAAGTAGAGCAGAAAATGTTTAGACAAGTGATAGGAGGTAGTAATGGATGTCTTTAGCAGCCAACAATTGAGAAATCTTCAATACTGGGTGAAGGATTGGAGGATGAAAGCTGAAGACAGGGAGTTGCCAACCCAATCCAGAGTCTGATGGCTATCTGTCAAAATCTCAGAGACTTGAGGGCTCTGTTGTAAATTCTTGGTTTATTTCTCTCTCTCAAAATTCAAGGGTTTGTATTCAGGAATGAAATTATCCAAAACTCATGATGAAACAGAACTCATGATGACGTCACTACAGACAGACCAATCATGCGCTGCTCGGTGCTGCAGGGAAGGAGGTTACAGCAAGGCGTTGAAATGTGCCTTGAGACTGCGCGTTGAGGTAAAATTCAGTTACTCAGTGTCCGTCGACATCCAACTACCCCCAAAACACACTGTTGCGCCCTTTACTGCAAGAACAGGAGTGATAATAGCATTAATAATGCATGCATCTATAAATTTCCACTAAACAAGAGAATGCGAAAATTATGGAGTAATAAAGTTATATTTACTCCGTCAATGCACCTCGGGCATGTAGTATTCATTTAACCGAAAACAAACACTGAAAAATCTACGATATGCTCCAAATTACCTCATTTGCATAACAGGAAACAGCCTTCTTCCCACTTGAAAAGACAGTTGTTCCTACCTTGAATTTGGGAAAACAATCATTGTTTGCGAAATTTAAAAAACGAAGAAGCAAAGTTGTAGAGAAATTGAACGCTAGCCGATCATACCTCAATGTCTCTTTTTCGTCGGATGTTTCATTTGCTGGGATACGCCAAATTGTTCTACCCGATGATGACAGCCCTGAGCCATTGAAGCACCAGCTGACTTCATTCTGTGATTCAATTACTGTGTGGTATTTTGCCGTCATTGTACTGGAAATCTATCTATTTTTCAGCTCATTCTACATCATGTCAGTCAAGAATCTTTCAATACCTAGTAGTACTACTAGTTTGTAGTCCTAGCCTTAGTGTGTTCACTTTGATATCAATAGATATGCAAGGGAGATGGAATGTTCTGCTCAGAAACTGGAGGATATCAATGACATCACTGAACCTGTAACCAACGCGTTGACTATTTATATATCTATGCACATCTAAATGTGTCGATATCTGCATTGACTAATGATGTCAGTTGGAATTATATTGATCTTTATTATTCACTGTTTCTGCTCTCTATGCAGTTTGCAAGGTATTTGCTTAATGACTGTAATTGTCTCGGTCTGAGCTTGTCCGTCAGGACATAGAAATTTGGTCGACTGACATTCATCAAAAATTAATATCCAGTTTACTCCATGATATCGAGGACATGCTACAATGAAGTGATATAGATCTTCCAGGCAGTTTCTCGGCAGTTCTCTCTCTCAGATTTGTTAAGTTTACAGAGCGCCATTGTAGGAATCATATCATGGTATGACATGCAGATATTTTCACATCCTATGATTTCTATTGTTGGTATTCTAGGATAATATAAATCAACGATATTTCGATCTCTTCCATGCACGGACTGATATCTGTCTTAGAGTCGTAGAACATTGAAGGTGTAGTTCGGTCGAATTTTTGACTTTGTCTCAATCTTAACTCTGTCTCCTCCTGAGTTAAACGGGACACCTGTCGCCATGCCAAGTAGCGTCGTTTGCGTACAGCAGGCGAAAACAGAACTCATGATGACGTCACTACAGACAGACCAATCATGAGCTGCTCGGTGCTGCAGAGAAGGAGGTTACAGCAAGGCGTTGAAATGTGCCTTGAGACTGCGCGCTGAAGTAAGTTACTTATTGTCCGTCGACATTCAACTACCCTCAAAACACACTGTTGCGCCCTTTACTGCAAGAATAGGAGTGATAATAGCATTAATAATGCATGCATCTATTAATTTCCACTAGACAAGAAAATGCGGAAATTATAGAGTGATAAAGTTGCAAGCTTATTGCTCCGTCAATGCACTTCGGGTCAGGGATGCGGAGTCCCATCATTTTGACTGAACTGCGACTCCGACTCCGGGTGGACAGTATATATAGCTTAGTTTTTGAAAAAACCGGTAACCTCCATCATAGATCATTATAGGCTTTCCTGAACCTATCTTTAGTGATCATTGCATCAATTATCAATCATTTTCGATGAAAGTTGATCAAATGTCGCCTTAAGTTGCATGCATGCGACTCGGCTCCTCCCATCTTGCTGATGTGTGCTTCACACGGTTTTTCTCCAGTCTCTACCAGGCAGAAAAACCCCCATCCTTCTCAAAAAATATGAGTACACTTTCGATATTAAAGTAGTAAAACTCCACTTCTGGATAGCGCAAGATGGCCGCCGTCGAAAAAGTCGCTGACGCCCCCCCCTCCTGTCCGTCGAGTCGGTCGTGGTGTGCCGCCGTGTTGCTTCGAGTCTGACGTCCCCCCCCTCTGGCCGTCCGTCGTAGCGCGAGGTGATGTGCTCTCCAGGTTGGCGTGGTGTGCCGGCCAGGTTGGGAGGGTGGACTGTCGTAGCTCACCTGAAAAAATCAGAGTGGCTTTGTATGGGTAAAATTTTGAAAATTTTCCAAAGTGTGTCATTTCGATGTGGGACCTTTACCAAAACATTTTTCATCAAATTTCACCGACCCCCCCCCCCCGACAGCAATCTTCTAACTTTGGTTCTAGTGGACGGATTTTGTCTTACAGCTACTCGTTTGAAAGAGGAGAAAAAACTGCTCGACGACATTTTTGTCGCGAGTCAATCGGACCAGCCGTTCAAAAGTTAGAGCTGTTACAAGATTTTAGGTCGGAGCTCACCTGAAAAAATCCTAAGTGTCAGAGTGACTTTGTATGGACAAAATTTTGAAAATTTTCCAAAGTGTGGCATTTCGACCTGGGACCTTCACCAAAACATTTTTCATCAAATTTCTCCGAACGAGGGGGGGGAGGGGGGGTCCGTGAAATTTGATGAAAAATGTTTTGGTAAAGGTCCCAGGTCGAAATTCGGAAGTTTTAAATTTTTCAAAATTTTCACCACACTGGAGCTCTCACACTTAGGAATTTTTTCACTTGTGGCATGTTACGTGGACATGTGCTGACGCACCAATTTCCCGTGGTCATATGAGAATGGTTTAGATGTCATATGATAGAGAATGATGAGACAAATCGTTTGCAACAAACCGCATGTCGCTACGATGAATACTTTCGGAGATAGAGCCATTTTAAGTTTTCTTCCGAGCATATATAAACCCCCGACAACTTAAGTCTCATCACTTCATCGAAAGACGAGGTAAGCGACGGTCGTCGCTCTGAGCTCCCGATATGGGGTGTTTCAAAGGACTCTATCTTTTGAAGTAGGCAAGCTATCTTCTTACTTCAAAGTTTGTGTGATAGAGTTTGATAGTGTCTTTACTACTGATAAAATTTTTTAAAAGTAGTATGAGTAGTAAAATGCGGAATTTTTTAAAAATTCCTAATTTTCAGTTTTTTCAAAGTTTTAACATGTAGACTGAGGTTTTCAAGTATGCTGAGTTCAAATCTGCTATCAGATTTGAAATTTAACTAAGTCTAAGGCAGCTTTGAGGGGTTAGATCCCAGCTACTGATCACTACCTTTGACTCGGCGTTGCTGTTACCACTTCGGGGCAGTGACAATGATGTCTTCAGCTGTAAAGAGTGGGTATCGGGGAAGATCTCTCACTTCCCTAGTGATCAGTACAAGGCCTTCGGGCTGTCGACGGGATCGAGTGCCACTCACTACACTCAAATCTATCATTCCTCACTAAGTGTAATGCTTTATGAATATGACTGTACTACATGATTCCAAACTTATACAAATTTCATTATCTTACAGTAAACGAGAAATCTCAGGCATGGCAAATGATAAGAACCGAAAATTTCATGTCAAAATGTGTACATATGGGCGAATAAATCGCAGTGCGGGCGTCAAGGCGCATGTCAAGAAGGCGGGCACCGGCCACATGATTATCTTGAATAGGGTTGCGTGTGTAAAGTGTAGAGTGTTGAAGGGTGATGAGGATGAGGCGCGTTTTTACAGAGTGCATGCTGACTGTAGTGGAGGTTTGGTGAATGACTTGCGATTCACGCAGTTGATTGTTGAAGAGATGGAGCGAATGTTGGCGATGGAGCGAGAGGGTAAGGTTGAGAATGTTGTTGAGAATGATGAGTTGGCGAGAGCAGTTGCGTCGTTGGAGGCTGAGATTGGGCGAAAGAGAGTGCTTGAGAGTGATGATGAGGATGATGTGGATTTAGATAGGGAGCGTGTGAGGAAGCGTGTGAGGAAGTTGAGCTCTTCGTCGTCGGAGGTGTCAAACATTGTCATCACCGACCCCCCGCAGAGCTCATCTTCCCCAAAAGTGAAGAGTGGTGGGATTCGTGTGCAGTCGGCGAGGTGGTTGAAGGATGAAGAGAAGAAGCATGTATCGCAGCAGATGGCGCATGATTTGTTGGTGAATAAGTATGAGAGTTTGAAGAATGTGAAGGATGAAGTCGTGAAGGAGTTGGATGAGTTGAAAAAGAAGGAACTGAAGTCGAAGGAAGTAGCGGATGAGAATATTCGAATGAGGCGTAGTGTGACTGATTTGAAGAATAAGACGCGAGAGTTGGAAGAGAAGAATGATGACTGTGAGAAAAGGGCGAGTGCTGCGGAGAGAAGAATGAGAGATGCAGAAGCGAAGTTTGAGGAGATGATGAAGGAGATGAGTGTGTTGAGAGCGAGGAATGTTGAGTTGGAGAGGACTGTGGCTCGGCGGGGTGATGAGAGGCAGGCGTTTGAGAAGTTGGAGCGCATGAGGGATGAGTGGAATCGTGTGAATGAGGATAGGTTGTTTGAGTTTCACATCCCTATTCGGGATAATCATTTGGACGGTGAAGTACTCGTCAACCGTACTCTGGACGAGTCAATAATTTGTTATAACTTGTTATAACGGCCATCAAACCAAAAAATGTCTCCATGCCAGCCTGAGAATGCGCGGCCATCTCCACAAATTTTCTGTCAGGAAGCGCGCGAGACTACCTAAGGATGGCTAACTTGGTAAGTGAAAAGTAAATAAGATAGTATATCCTATTCTAATACATATCATTTTCATTGCAGATCTTTGCCCGCCTTCACCACCCCATCACGACACTCCCGAGAACGAACCATCGGCTCTCTTAAGGGCCACCTAGGGGCAAGACATGATAGAACCTCCACGCGGTTTGCCCTGGGCAGTCTTCGGACTGGCGAATACTATCATTAAGTTGAATCTGCTATCAGTCAACTTGAACGTTGCGTCGCGTTAGAGGGGTATATAAACCACTGTCTCTCATTTCATTTCATTTCAATCATGCAGACGCCGAACAGTCAAGTCAGCTCTCCTCGCGGACCGCAGTTAAGGCCGCGAAATTTATTTGAGGAGTTTGTCAGGCTAGAGGAGCAAGACAGAGTCCACAATAATCTTGCTCGGATTGGCAATCCGATGACAGCAACTGTTGTCAATCCAACGGAATTGCGCTACATTCCACTTTTTAGCCATGTACCAATTAGTGTGGAAGTCGACACTGCTACCAAGGAGAGAGTCAAAGACTCTCTCAGCAGAATTGGTAGGGTGTAAGATGACGTTACTCCCGAGAACGAACCATCGGCTCTCTTAAGGGCCACCATGGGGCAAGATTTGATAGAACCTCCACGCGGTTTGCCCTGGGCAGTCTTCGGACTGACGAATACTATCATTAAGTTGAATCTGCTATCAGTCAACTTGAACGTTATGCAGTTGATTGCTATCCCTGAAGCATTCTGATTCGCTGTTCAGCAATTCATTGTTGAAAACCCTATATAAGCCAGAAGATTGTAGCGCTTCTCATTCAATTTCAAGTCACGATGGAAGCGACATCTGCCAACAGCATTCCCGTCTTCATCGATGAAGACAACGCCATTCCCGAGTTCATCATCCTCGACGAGTGGGATGAAGAGGATGATAAGAAGGGGATGATCGAGAAGATCGTTTGGACGGATGGGGTGTGGACTCCGAATACCACTCGCATCCGAAAGGTGCCAGATGCACCAGCACGACCTCGGCGGTATAGGGTCTATGACAACCTAACCGTCATACCCATTGACTATTCCAGCCAATAGTCAACTTAATTCACACCCGAGAACGAACCATCGGCTCTCTTAAGGGCCACCATGGGGCAAGACATGATAGAACCTCCACGCGGTTTGCCCTGGGCAGTCTTCGGACTGGCGAATACTATCATTAAGTTGAATCTGCTATCAGTCAACTTGAACGTTGCAAATGAAGTTCGGTGTAATACTTCCTTTCGACGGGCGTTCCTGTAAAGGGCGGCGGTGAAACCCGTAGCTATGTATACCGCAAGGGACATTCGGCAGTGGTCAATCTTGTTTAACCTCTCTGCGTCATGTTTGCAAGTGATTGCCTCTGTCTCAACGTAGTATGCATTCGCGCCAGGGTGACATTTAGCCAACTGTCGAAGGTTGCCTAAAACTTTTCATTGCATACGTTATGAGAACCATGAGTTCTACCTGTATCTATCAATGAGACGAATTGATGAATGGAATGAAATGGCAGGACACTCACGCGCCACACGCAACATAACACACTTCTCTCTTCCGTAGTCTAACAAGCTCTTTACACATGGATCGCAGTCGATTGCTATCCCTGTATCAGAAGTGTAAGCTATCTTAATTTTATTTGACACTATTTCAACTATCATCATCGCCCATATGAAGTGTTTTAAGATTTACAAGTTAGACTAAGCGTGCTACTATTTCCAAGTGAAAAAATACACATGGTTAAATCATCCACTTAAGCCCATCCGTAGTCTAACAAGCTCTTTACACATGGATCGCAGTCGATTGCTATCCCTGTATCAGAAGTGTAAGCTATCTTAATTTTATTTGACACTATTTCAACTATCATCATCGCCCATATGAAATGTTCTAAGATTTACAAGTTAGACTAAGCGTGCTACTATTTCCAAATGAAAAAGTATACATGGTTAAATCATCCACTTAAGCCCATCCGTAGTCTAACAAGCTCTTTACACATGGATCGCAGTCCATTGCTATCCCTGTATCAGAAGTGTAAGCTATCTTAATTTTATTTGACACTATTTCATCTATCATCATCGCCCATATGAAATGTTCTAAGATTTACAAGTTAGACTAAGCGTGCTACTATTTCCAAATGAAAATGTATGCATGGTTAAATCATCCACTGAAGCCCCGTTCAAGTAAGTCAGTATGAAAGCAAAGATAATACGAAATAAAAATTTATTATGGCATGTATTTCAAAAAGTCTTCATCGTCAATAACGTCCCAGAGTCTGGCTTCACATAGATAACAAAAACAGTTCACTTGCTTTAATCGTTCTTCCACTGCGAGCCTCACTTTGTCGATATACTCCCACTCCGCCATAGTTCGTGGCTGGGAGTTAGGGGTGTACCACTCCCATAATTGGTGGAGGAATTTGGTGCTGGTGATCTCCATCACATCGTCAGTATCGTACTGGAGATACTTCCACCTCACGCCTGTTAAGTCGGGACACTCCTTCTCACATACACTCTCTTCGTTGTCCGCTGGTAATGACAACTTTCTGATATTGTCCAGTCGGTACACCTTCTCTACCTTCCCCTTCGTTGGAGCGTTTGGTGCAACGAGCGCCTTTGGTGTTGAGGATGGAGAAGAGAATTTTGTGTTTAGTGTTGTCGGAGGGCTTCTCATGTTGACTGTGAATAATAACTTTGAAATGTTTTCAATTCTTAAGTATCAACAAGCAACCAATCAGAATGAACAGCCAATGAATGATGAATACGAAAGTATATATGTAAAGTTACATTCGTGTCATTTCACTCTGTCTTTGTGACATATAAGTGAAGTGCTCTCTGGCGAATTCTATATTTGAGGCGTACAAGTGAACTGCTCTCTCGTGAAGTCTCTATCTTGTTGAAGTATCAACCTTAAACTCGATTTCGTTGAAATGGTAAGTTGAAAATTTCTTCACTCATCTCCCTCAAACGTGTGGCTAATAGCATCTTCCTCAATTTCAGGCATCAACTTCATCACCAACGCCCTCCCTTCTCGAGGAAAGTTTAGAGTTGTTGAGTCAAGGTAGGTTGTAACAATACACTGAGACTTGAACAGAGATGATAGAATGATTTCTCTTTCAGGTGATGTGAGTTCCAGCTCAGGACTCTCGCGACAAGGCAACGAGTGGGAATGTGCCGACTGCGGACATGTGTTTACAAGGAAGCACAGTCTCCTTCGACACATCAAACAACGTGTGTGTCAACGCAAAGCGGCGTCAATCTCCGGAAGTGAAGTTGATTCTGACGATGACATCTCCTTTCCTTGCGATTTGTGCCCTCTTTCTTTTGATAGTCACTTTCAGCGATCTTCGCACAGACTTCAACACACGCATGCAAATGATCACTACAACAACGGTACCTCTACCATCTCCCTCATTAATGTTTCACATAATAATTTAGTACGCGACTACTGCATGGAGTCCAATACTCAAATAGTAGATTTTCCTGAGTGGCTCCTTCAAAATTCTAACATTATCGAAGCGCTCTTCAACAATTTAGACAATTTTAGAATGAAGACGCTCATCTACCTTAAACTAAAATATATTAAGATAGATTTTCAAACGGGTCAAGTGACGAAGAGAATACAGTTTCATGTTCCTTCCTCTTCCGCAACCGAAGTTGTAGACTGCGAGTCTTGGCTAAATTTTCACATTCAAAGTTTAAAATCAAATGTAGATAAATCCAATCAACGCGACAGCGCTCTCATTTTTGATGGTGTAGACTCAGCCATATTCAAAATTTCCCTATTAGAAAGTCATGCAGCTCGAGGCACATTTAAACTACCAAAACGTTGTATAATAAGAAAGCTGTCATCAATGTCGATTGTAAATCACAGTGTTTCAAATATGCAGTCCTATCCATCCTTCACTATAATGATATCAACGCGAATCGAAATCATACCTATAGCTATAGACAGTGGGAGGATGAACTAGACTTTGAAGGTTGTGATAGTAACAACATGAAAATCAAAGATGTAGAAACGTTCGAAAAACATAATCAGATTAAAATTTTCGTTCACGTGTGGGAGAAGGGGTTGAAGGGTGCCCGCTATAATTCACGTTCAACTTGTTATGAACGTGTTGTCAACCTCTTATTAGTAAAACAAGATGATAGCGAGGAATGGCACTACTGTGGTATTCCCAAAATCTCTCGTTTGTACACTCACTTGGGGCACTCTAAACGAGGTGAACATTTTGTATGCGACCGCTGCATCCGCTCCTTTTGGAGTAAAGATAAATTTGAAACTCACTATGAATGGTGAAAGCGAGGTAAATTACAAATGGAACGCATGCCCAAAGATAAAATATTTTCACATAGGGATAATGGTGACGAATTAAGTCCCCTGCGTGTCATTCACGCAGACATACAATGCTACATTGATGACATCATCCACAAGCCAGCAGCCATATCCTGCTATGAATTATGGCATGACCACTTTAGAAATAGGCAAAACAAAATGCATACTTGGCAAGGTGAAGATTGTATTTCAAAATTTCTAGAATTTCTCGATAAAGCTGCTAAATTTCAACAATCATATGATTCCCAATTGCAGCGTAAGTCACTACATATGTCAGATGAAGACAAACAGAAATTCGAAAGTTGCACATCCTGTCCTAAATGTCATAAAACGTTTGATGACGATAAAATCAAGAAAGTGCGTGATCATGATCACATCACTGGTAAATTTAGAAACGCACTCTCCTCCAAGTGTAACTTTTCACATAGGTTGAGACGTCGCGTACTACCCGCATTTTTCACAACTTTAAGGGCTATGACAGTCATATGCTCATAAAAGGAGGGTTGAGCCAGATGAAATCGTGGCAGTTCAATGTTGTAGCACAAACGAGAGAAAAATTCATGGCAATGACAGCAAAAGTACCAGTTGATAAAACTAAAGAAAATAAGACAGTCTTCTTCGAAATAAAATTTTTAGATTCATTTCAATTCATGTCAGCGTCACTAGCTTCTCTCGTTCAAAATCTCAAGTTTCTTCCCCATAGTCAAACTTTGAAGAAACACTATCCAAATTTAACAGATGACATGATCACTCGCAAAGGAGTCTTTCCCTATGCGTATTTTAGCTCAATGTCTAAACTATATGAAACAACCCTTCCTTCCATTGACAAATTCCAAAACGATTTGACGGGTGAAGATTGTCCAGTAGAGGACTATGAACATGCTCAAGAAGCATGGATAAAATTTGATTGTAAAACGTTTGGCGATTATATGATTGCTTACTTAGAATTAGATGTCATTTTGCTGGCTGATGTCTTTCAGGAATTTCGACGAGTGGTATTAGAAGAAGACAAATTAGATCCTGTCCACTTTGTCAGTCTACCAGCCATGTCCTTTAAATCAGCCTTTAAAATGACTGGTGAGACCATTCACCTCTTACAAGACCCCGAGATGTATAATATATTTGAGCGCGGAATACGCGGTGGTCTCACATTTGTAAATAAGCATCATATAAAATCTGAAACAGTAGGTGATGATGATATCCACCTAAAGTACTATGACCAAAATAATTTATATGGCAGTTCACTATCCAAAGTACTCCCTCATTTCGAGTTTAGTTGGTTAAATCAAGATGAGCTTGAGTATTACTCCAAGCCTTCAAACATTCTGAAGATTCCAGATGAAGGTGATTGGGGATATTATTTTGAAGTGTATTTGATTTATCCAAATAGCATTAAAAATAAAACTGCTAATTTCCCACTCGCACCTGAATCTGGTGAAGTGACTGAAGATATGTTTTCACCATTCATGTCACAATTTCATAATAACTTAACAGATTGTGGACAGCCAAGGTACAAACCATGCCGCAAACTTTTGCTCACCCAATATGATAAGAAAAATTATCTCGTGCACTTCTGCATACTAAAATTCTATTTAGAATTGGGCATGCTTCTAAAGTCAGTTCACCGCATTATCAAATTTAGACAGAAAGCCTTCCTCAAACCCTACATAGATAGTAACAGTCAAAAACGTGCACTCGCCCAAAATAATTTTGAAAAGGATTTTTATAAATATATGAATAACAGTCTTTTCGGAAAGACCATGGAGGATGTTAGAAAACGTATGAACTACAAACTAGTTGTTGATGAACAAAAATATCACAAATTGACCTCATCACCTCTTTTCATTGATAGAGACATCATCGATGAGGATCTTGTAGGTGTTAAAATGATAAAATCTGAAGTTGAGTTGTGCAAACCCATCTATATTGGGCAAGCCGTTTTAGATTATTCCAAGCTTGAAATGTATCGACTCTTCTACAAAATATTAAAACCATGCCCTCTCGCAAAAGAGGTTCGCTTGCTGGGTGGTGCTACAGATAGTTTCTTTTTAGGAATTACCACTCAAAAAGATTTAAATTTTAATGAAGTAGGTAAGTCATTAGAAAAATATTTCGACACATCTAACTACAATCCCACTCATCCACTCTATTCCATACAGAATAAAGCCAAACTTGGTTGTTTTAAGGATGAAACAGCAGGAAAGGAAATAGATGAAATGATTCTCCTCCGTCCTAAAATGTATTCCATGAAATTAAAAGAATGTACAGATAGTATTAAGCGTGCTAAAGGTATATCAAAATCCATTGTTCACAAAATGAAACATCGGTCCTATAAGAAGGCCTATAAAAATAAAACTATAACGTTTGTCAATATGACAATATTAAAATCTCAAGTTCATACTGTGAAAACGCACACGTTCAAGAAACGAGCACTTTCAGCATGGGAAGATAAGAGGTGTAGGATAGGTCATAACACATCTCTTCCACATGGACATCCTGACACAAACATACCTCCACCCAAAAGAATAAAACTCACGCTACCACATTCAGGAGATGCATTGACATAATCAACTTTAACTCAGTATTTAGATGTTGCTTTTTGTAGATATACATGGTTGTTTTATGTATCGCATGAGATCGTTTCTTTCTTGTGAATATATGCCTACAGTCAGCCCATTCCCCCTATATCTGTGAAAAGACTTTTTCATATACATATTTTTATTTCAATAAACATATCACAATGACTTCACTTTGTTTTCCGAAACACTAAAGTTACGAGGGATTTAGTATCTTTCACATGGATGCACTCTTGTAAACCATTGGCAATTTTGATAGTAATAGAGGGTATAGTTTCTTTGACGACGGGATGATAGAAAATAGATTCAAACATCTTCTCGACTATTCCATATGAAGCGTCTTTATCATGAATGAAATCACGTAAAATGTATTCTTTCTTCTCACCATTAGAAATAGGTAGAATCAAATCACTTTGAATGTAAAGGTGCTGTTCATGTTTATCAAGTGTCATTGGTGTTTCTATACCAATCGTATGCGCAGCAGTAAACACAGTTTGTAGCATTGAAAAACCAAAGAGGTTTTTCAAATTTTTACTCAATTGACATTGAATGTCATCACCCAGTTTCAGAAAAACGCGTTGATTTTCAATTGAAAACGAAATGTGGTGTGTCTTTACATCATATTTACTTTTCATCACATGCTTCAACTTCTGTTGTATATAAGGATTTACTACACGAATGAAGCTTTCAACTGTATGATATAGACGCGGCATTAAATTGATAGCAACTTTAGATTCTTCATAAGACTGGTAAATTTTCTTGATGCGATCACCATAGATGTCCACCCACCATTCATCATTAACTGAATCAGCTTTAGTGTGATATTCATGAGAACCATACACCACACCGCTTCCAATAATAGGTGTATAATGTCTTACAAAATGACGCAAGGTTGGAGAGAAATAAACTGTAAGTTTGTCATTATATTTCTGAATAACCAACTTATTTTTGTCCGCCATAATTCTCTCTCCATACTTCTTACCCACAGTCTCATTCCATCGGTTTACTAACTCAATAAGTGATAAAGGTTGAACACCACGCTTTTTCAAAATGATGCGTTCTTCACATTCTACAACATCTTCATCAAATATTTTAAATCTATAATGAAATTTGTTGATTCGATTTGAATAAACTTTTTTAACATTTGCAGTAGCAATTGACGTTAGATGTAGTCCATGGCCAAAACCGAGATGTGGATAGAATTCATTATCCAACCTCAGTGTAAGACCTTTAGTAAAAGAATGAAAGCGAAGGAACTGTCTCCCACTCCAATGATAGATAGTAAACTCATAAGCTTTCTGATTTTTATTCTTCATGATGGAAGTATTGCCACTTTTGAACGCCTTAATAATTCTCTCATTCCCAAATGGTTCATAATAATCTGATTTTATCTGAATCCATTCATAGTTCCACTTTCCATCTGATGTTAAATTATATGGGAACTGGAATGCATTATTCATCGTTATTCCATCATGGGTGCGAGGAGTCAATATCATTTCTTCCAAATCATTCACATTCTGAATATTGCTATCATAGCAAATACTAGAAACGCCAACCTCCCATTCACCTTCTAAATGCAGTGGGCGATTTAATTCTACTCGATAGTCTGATGGTTTATTTTTGGGAAATTTATTCATAGAAGCATTACTAGGTAAGTAGATTAGAAACGAGTCCTTATTTTCACTTTCTATATTATTCACATTGGAAAAAATATATTAGCATACTTTTGCATTAACTCTTCATTCGGAAATGGAGTGTGATACTTGTCACAGCATCTTTATGAAAAGGAATCAACGCACCAGCATCGTCATAAATTGCAATATCAATTTGTGGGATGTAGTTTGATTTCAGCTTTGTATAATGCACTTTCTTGAAAGTATGCTCAGATAAAATACTGCAGCTTTTTGGCTGGTATGGTATCATTGCTAGCAATGGAGCTTCAGCATCTCCCACACGTACATCTTCACCAATATTGGAATATATCTGAAAATAGTTAATACGACGCGATAGCGACATGTCTGCGCTAGCTTTGGTTACAGTACCACTTTTAAAGATATTTTGATCAAAACCCAAAATGTCCATTAGAGTTTCATCCATAATTAGTTCAATACCTTTTCCACTTATAGCGAGAGACAAAGTACCTTCTTTTTCAGAAAATGAAATATGTTGCTCATTAGTCACTTCATTTAAATAATCTACAACCAATTTAACTGAAGTAATAATGCGAGGCATCAACACTCTTGTTTCATGTAAGATACCACCTAAAGGCTCTACACACTTTCTGTATAAAGATACGGTCCATTCTGTATCAAATTGATTTGACCTTTCACATGGTAAATGTTGCATATCAAATTTTCCATGAACAGGTGCAGAATGATGTCGTAAGAACTGATGAAAATCTTTTGAACAAACTAATAATAGATTATCATCATTTAATTTACTTATTGTAATATGATTAGATGATTTGATATAAGTCTATGTTGCCACTTGTTTACCATCAACTCGAAGGAGATAATTAAATTTCTTCAATAATGTTTCAAGAGTCATGTTTGTCTTTCTTGGCTTAATCATAATCTTCTTCACCAACGTCTTCTCATTTCTTGGAATGAGATCTACATAATAAGCTTCCTCTCGATATATTAACTGTTTATGACCACTTATGTGGTAATTAACGTTACAATTATCATAGCTTGTTAAGGCGCTAGCGAGGTAACCTAAATCATTTCTTAAACTTGGACTTAAACCAACAATCCAATCTTTCTCAACTACATGATGTACATAATTATGATCATCATTGTGCGGAGTAAATTGGACAATATGTTTACACGCTTTATTCAAGAAATCATATATAAACTTTTTACATGATAAGAGATCTTTCTTTGGCCACTGTGGAATGTATACTCGGCACCCCTTTTCACATTGGTAAGCAGCTGTACGTCTCATATTAATAGTCATCACCTCATGGTCAAAAGTATAGACACAGTTGCTATAAACAAGTTGAGTGACGCCCACTTCCCAATTTCCATTTAGCTGTTGTGTATGATCAATGGGAGTAGAAAAGAGTGCGGCTTGATTACTAGCAAATCTATTTGCGGCTGCATTGCTAAGCAAAATATGATAAAACGACATTTTTATATTGCTGATCTGCGACTTTGCATAACATCATGAAGACTTGGATTTTGGTTTCTCTACAATATATCAGAGTTGATCGTGATGGAAACGTACATTTCAAAAATTCTCATGGTCATACATCAAGAGGAATTACATTAACATGGCGACAATTTGTCAACCTCAATGATATCATGAGGGATTTGGAATATTTTGAAACATTAAGATTCATCTCCTTGGGTGATCAAGTTTGGCTTCAACATTACAGAAATGAAATTCAAATCTGCCATTCTCATTCCGCAAACTGTTTCTCATTCCGCAAATACAATTGGGAGAAGTATAGAAGATACATACATCGCTCCATCATGACATTTATTCGTCGTGAGTTCATCGCCCTACTATGCAAATCTTAATCAGACATGACTACCACGCACCATGAGTTGGAAATTAGATTCCCTACAACGTATTGAAACGAATCATGATCGAAACGTCTATTTCAAAGATTCAACTGGAAATGTGAGAAGAGAGTTTGCTTTATCTTATCGTCATTTTCAATCTCTACATCATATCATGAAGGATTTGAAATACTTCTATATGAAAAGACATTCACGTATTGGAAATCACATCTGGTTGCGCGTCAACAAACGGCGAATTCAACTCTATCATTCCCAACTCCATACTAACTTCACATTTCATCAAGGTAGTTGGGAAAAGTATAAAAGGAAGGTACATGGCTCAATTTACTCATTCTTTCATCATGAAGCGCCATCGCTACACCATCGTCAACATTCTCCGTCGCTTCAGACTCTACACCAAAATCGATCTCACAACATTACACCAACACCTTCCAAACAGCAAGTATTACCCGCGCCGACCTCAAATGTTAGTGGTGAAGATGAACAATTCACGGAATCTTCAACTCTTCCCAAATAGTACTGTACAGATTCTCGGCACCCTTTCTCATTCATCGGTGCAGTCAATGCGCTTAGAGCTACAAAGACTACTACGTCGGATATGGAAGAGGGAGAGGTGTGTGATGTCGAATCTGACTGTGGACAATATGGTGATCTCTACTCAATTGAGTGAAATTGTATCAATTTTGAAGATTCGTACCAGCAGTTACAATTTGTGTTATGAACCCGAACTTTTTCCTGCAGCTCTCATTAGTTGTTGGTTACTTGTGCATGTGGCAATCTTTCATAATAGCAAAGTGATCATTACTGGATTAAAATCTCATGTACAAGCAAATGTGATCCTAGACTATCTCATCGAGTATGTACGTACCCAGCGGATTGTAAAATAAAAAACAATTTTTCCAACATGATGTTTTTATTTCAAATCATGATAGAACTTACAAATCATTTTTTCATTAGAGGATGGATTACATGAAAAGTTTTGAATAACAGATACAAATCGAGATACATGTAAACGTTTTAAGATGAAGTACAGTACAAAAGCACCACACGTTGATGAAAGTAGATGTTGTAGTATGCGTTCATTTCGCTGATATTGACGCGTATGTTTTCTCAACCACTGCTGTGTTGGTATATTTGGAGGTTGAGCAAGAGAGTCAAATAGTTCACCACGTCGGTCTTCTCCAATAAAGATCGCTTTCCAATGCTCATCGCCTAAATTCTGCGAATGAGTGTTTAGCACAATAAAGATGGGATAGTGATTTACTGCAGGTGGTAAGGTATCGAGTGAATAGACATTATCGAAAGCTTTCAACGTCGCTTCGTCTGCATTACGCTGCACTTTAGTCTTAATATCGTCAGCAGTCAACCAAACCATTAACGATTATACTGAAGAATCACGTCACGATACTTTGTAATTTCAATATTTGAATCGAATACTGCATAAATTAATACATTGATCGTCTCAGGTAGTGTTCTTTTGAACGTCAAATCCAAACGAATATTATGAGGCACGTTCGCTTGACGATAGGGTGCACTAATATCGCTGTCAGCAGTCAAATCAAATGCATAAATAGTATATCCACTCTTAAACTCTTTCATAGTCAGTCCGTTGGTGTCATCCGTATTGTAAAAGCCAAAGACATCCATAAAATCAACATAACTGCGCATAAATTGATCCGAAGCAAAATCTGGTTTGTAGGGTGGACCAGGATGACTCACACCATTTACACGTAAAGCAATTTCACTTAACTGATTGTGTTTAAAATTGAAAGGATTCTTCTTTATATTACCATTAAATGCATCATTTTCAACCATTGCCACCATGAGGAGCTTCGGTGCTTCCGATGGAAAGAGGCCATCTTTCATGAAACTCTTTTGATTTTTTGGAATTGTAAAGGTGAGAAGCTTTGTATGCTGAACGGGATACATGGCATTTTGGCGGTTAAGACCTTCAGCATGTCCTCTAATGACACTTGGATTCGGCACTACTCGACGAATGTAAGGTGTAATATCTTCCACATGAATTCTAAAATTGTCAACTTTAGCAAATGCATTCAGCGCAAATTCAGGCTTATTCAATGTCAGCTTGAGTCGCATGCTGGTATTACAGAGTAAAAACTTTGACTGTCTAAAGAAGTCTAAATTCAGCGGACCATATAGCTGACATACTCTACTATCTTTAATCATAGCAGATCGCTTTACAAAGCCACTGTTTGTTTCAACATCAAATTTTCCTGCTTCATCTCTGTACCATCCCATGGCTTCCATATGACTTTTTTGTGCTGCTGGATGAAACTGTGATACATGATTGAAATATGATTTATAGGGATAATCGCTTTGACCACCTTCCACTTGCTGCTCTCCAATCGTTAGAGAAACATCGCGAAGTAATGTAGTCAATGGTAAATTGTTCAGTCCAACTTTATGTGCATCATCAATAGCAGTTCCATCTGCTTGCTGAATTCTAAACCTCAAATCAACCATCGCATAACTGAAATCTATGTAGTCATCACTACCACCAGGAATAACAAATTCAATGGGGCCAGCATTCTCAGCTGTTCGAGGATGATAATCTACAATACTTGAACTAAGAATATCTGTCTGTATGGCTTGTTGATCAAACAAACAAAAACCGGAAGTTTTACACTCCATGATTAGAAGTAATGGCAGCGTCGTCGTTTAGCGCCTGATGAATGATTAGAGCCTCTGCGACGTTTGCGTGAATGCCTTTTGACTGAAGATCGCACCTTACCAGCTCCGCGATGTTTCGTCCTTCCTTTTTTCATTCATTTAGGTGATTTCTTTCCTTGAGTAACACCAGCAAAGGTCTGCTTCAATGTTTTTAAACCGCGTTCCTTCCCACGATTCAACAAACTGCTCTTAAAACTTCTACCTCTGGAAAGATCACTAGCAACATCACCAGCAAAGCCAACGGCATTACTTAAAACATTTCGTTTTAAAGATCTACCGACATTAAATATGAGAGGTGCTACAACAGATTTCAGTGCACCAAGTATGCTACCTCCACGTTGGCGGCGAGCACCGATGTAAATTTGTCCTCCACCACTTACATAGGAGGGTCGTGAATAAAATGAGGCAGTTGGATTCATAGCTCAAACCCTAAACATTGTTAGTTACAACTTTGCATGAATCACTGTCGATCACTTAGATGAAAGATGTCGGCACGACGCATCCAAGAGTTCATACTTGAAGGATAACCAGTCCATTTAACAAGACACCATTCTTCACCTTGCCGTTTTTTACATCGAATGATTTTCTCTACCAAATATGTTTCACTTTCAGTGACTACCTCAATCTCATCGCGGTAAAAGCTACCCTCAATTTCTTCATTATCGTAATCTTTCAACTTGTAGGTGGTCGGAGAGTCTTTTTGATTAATCCTTGATACTGTAAATACCTCCTCTGTCCAATTCGGAAGGTACCCTTTAGCAAAAACACTTTTCACTTTTGAGATACGAACTTTATCACCAATTTTTACATGACTTTTCACATGAGTGCGTTTACGTTGGAATGATTCGCGCACTTTATCTACATTGTCAGCATTTACATCTACTTGTCTGAGTCCAATAGAACGATGGATAGAGTGATTGTAGGCATGGAGTGTATCTTGTAGAACCTTTGTCCAATCTTGTGTCAAGTTGGCAGTAAAATGTCGCCACAAGCGATTTTTTAATGTGCGATTAAAACGTTCAACGAGTGCCGCTTTATAAGCACTCTTTACACTAAACAACTCAATGTCATGCCTCTCAAATAATCTTCTCACATGCTGATTTTCAAACTCTTTTCCTTGATCACTCTGAATTCTTTTTGGAATGCGACCTTCTCGAAAAATTGTTTGGAATGATTTTGCTACTCCTTTCCCTTCTTTAGTTTTTAAAGGTTGAGCCCACGCATAACGCGAGAAAATATCAATGACGGTTAAATTAAATTATTGCCCGAGTTATGTTTTGAAATGGAGGCGACATCACACAAATCTGCTTGCCACTGTTCATCGATGTCATGAACAATATAATGGCGGGTGCGGTACTTCTTTTTCGCTTGTTTGTGGAGTGTATAGGTAGCCTGACCCTTTAACCATCGTTTCACTTGTGATTGTGGAAGACCACTCGCTTTTGATAATTTCTTGATAGATGCAAATCCTCCCGGATGTTTTACATCATAATAGATTGACTTCAAACGTTCAGTCGATGACGACTGACTCTTTTTCCTCCTTCTCATTTTTTTGTTTTCTTGCCTTTCTACATTTACAACAACTGCAGCATTTAGCTTTAGCGGTTTTGCGATCGTGTTCACATCGCCTAGGGGTTTCATTGTGAGAGCTGGCGCAGCAAGTGCAAGTGACAACGACATTCACCTCTGGCGGCTCATTACATGGCAAGCAACACATCTGCTTCATATTAATAGTCTGAGAACATGAATTTCCTGGGAGGAGCTGTTTTACGTTTTCCTTTTACTAGTTTTAGTGGCGATGTAGATCTACGTCGAGTTCTTCCTCTTGTTTGCTTAGTGAGTGTGGGAGGGGATGTAGCAGGTGACGTCTTAAACCAATTTGTTGGCATTTTCATCGTCTGAAGCATTGGAGCAGTAGCCACTGTTGAATCAAGTTCTTTCAATGTCTCATTATTCAAAGCAAATTTTGGTACATTATGCTTTTTCAATAGTTTAAGAAAGTATGACCAACCAGGTGGAACATAGCCCTGACGGCGCTTTCTACGTGTCGCATACTGAATTAAGTCTTCATAACGTGAAGCATCAATCACTTTATTTTCATCTGTAATGATTTCTCCTCTATCATTTACATTGAGATGGGGTTCAATACTGTTGAAAAGAGATATGGCATGTGCGCGAGATGCTAAAGGTTTAGCAGTCGATACAGAGTCACGCATCTTATTCTTCAAGTTTTTCAATTGCTCAACAGTTTCCGATTGTAATAATACAGCACGATGTGGATCTTTGATGTGAACATTTTGCTGATAATCTATTTCTTTCCCATACATTTGATTTGCAAGAGGTTGCTTTACTTGCTGCATGGCAGTCAATTGTACATATTCATCCTGAGGAATAACAATCATGCGAGAATAAGAACTCATAGTTTGTAGATAATCATGGGAGTTTTCAAAATATCACTTCGAAATCTAAATTCTTCCGGACACTCTTGCGTAAAGTCAATGAATAAGTAACCGTATGGTTTTTCAGTATCTGCTTGAAAAATTTCAATTAAGGCTTTTGATCCTCTGGGTGCAACTTGTCGCGCTAAAATTTCAAATTGACTTTTATCTCGCGGATTCTTGAAAATAGCATAATAGTGTGTATTCAAGTTTCGTGTACGAGCTTCTTTTCCATCAGGAAACAAATTTTGTGTGATATAGATGATAAAACACCTTTTATGATGTGCTGCGCGACTGAACATATCTGTAACATCTTTTGAATTCTTACTTTCTTTTAATAAATCATCCAATACAACAACATCATTAGACTGAAGTTTATCCACTGCAATAATTCCTTCATGTCGAATAAAGTTGCGACTTTGCAATTCCTGAAACAGCGACGGTTGATAAATACCATAACACCAAATCACTCGATTGATAGGTTCCTTAAACAACTCCCTTCTTTTATCCAATAAATTCAGCGTGGAAACAGTTTTACCTGCATGAGATGGACCTCATACAGTCGGAACTTTATCGCATTGAAGTCTGAAACCCATTTTAGTACTTTGAGATTCAACATTTGCATAATTAACGCTTAGAGCCAAAGATATTACCCAATAGGTTACCCACGACAGGAGCTATCATTGGAAGTATTGCTGAAAGGAAACCACCCTTTTGTGTTAGAGTTTTCCTCTTTCTTTGAAGGGTGACTTTAGGATTGGAGATGAAACGCAATTTTGTGGCATATCGCTTAAGTAACTTTCGTTGTTTTGGTGCTAATTTCTTCGTCCTCAACTTCCTCACATGAGAAATAATTTCACGAATGAATTTATCGTTAGCATGTCGTTATAGCATTGTATCGCTGATTTGCTTTCATTCGTCGGAGAGCTTGAATGGCTGAAGAAAACTTTGAAGACTTTTGACTTTTACGTTTCGTCATTTTACGTTTCGCCATTTTCCGTGTTAGTCTTTGCTAAAACCTATCTTTACCACATTTGCATAGGTACTAACTATTGCGGCATAAGTGACACTCGAAATGACCAATATCACAGTGGCTACATTTGCAAAATTGAATGCAATTACGTATGAAACAGCGTTGACAAAAAGCATGCTTACATCTCTTGAAGATGCGCTTTTCATTTCCATCCTTTCGCTTACATACATCACAACACATAGTTTCACCGTTACTGATGTCTATAGCAAGTCTTCTTGAAGATATGAATTTGCTAGCCTTTTCTAAATAATAGACGCATGTACAGAAGGAATATACTTCGAGAGTGAGCAGACATAGCTCGAAAACCAGTTGTGCTACAATCAAGTACCACTGCATTTTCAATTTTTCTTTATGGAAAGTTGAATGTGAATATCTGAAATCTGAAATCGCTTCAATCACTAGACTGCTACCATGATGGTTAAATGCGTTAAGACGTTCAGCAATTTTTATCACATGTCTTTTAAAAAATTCTTCGGGGTGATCTACCACTTCCATTGAATAAGAAGCAAAATGGAAAGAGCGACTTTCCACCTCTTCCTTTCCAAAATGACTAAACTTAATTTTCGCAACTAATCGCGCCATGATAATGCTATCAGAGAATGTACTCATTAACTCTAGAAATAGAGTGCTAGCATCATCGACCACTGCTTCGATGTCGGTCTCATCTTTATGAAAATTTATCACATAATCTTGAACAGCTCCTTTTAAACTTTGCCTATGAAAATGTAATATTCCGCAGTCGTTTGAGAAAGACATGATCGCCCTTTATCTAACCCATCCATTGCATGAAAACAACTCTTCTCATAGTAACATTTATTGAATAATAGTAACAAGCATGCATTATAAATCAATGGTTTGAAAGAGATAAAATAGATACAGCTGGCAACTATCATACAGCGAGCAATGATAACCATACAGGACTTTGGCAGTGTTGAGGTAAGGAGGAAAGAAGCATTGGTTATGAACGTAGCTACTACAACGAACAGACAAAATAGGAACACACAAATCCTTAAAACGTTTCGTGACTTCATGATAATGTTGATTCACTCTACTATCCCAAGGTGGGAGCAAAATGTCATCAATGATTAGATTGGGAAATACTTTCCTCTCCTTACCAGGATTATTACAAAAGATGCGTATAACATTGAAAGCAGCTAACCATCGTTTAAAGTCAATAAGGAGAGCGCTCTCACAAGAAAAGCCATAGTCTTGCAAATATTTCAGATTAAGTCCATGAATGTGTTTTCTCGCCCATTGATCAACATTGGGATCGCAGTTGGCATGTTGATGATAGACACTAACAATCTGATATGTCCAATTGTTCATAGCAATAACACTGAGCTCCTGTACAGGTTCACCCTCACAATCCATAAAAATGATGATAGAAGCCTAAAACGGAAATTTACACATCTAAGGAAACGTTCTATAACATATTACAAAATGAAGAATTACATCGATGCTTTTTACGACAAAATACACAAATGATATGATGGCAACGAAGAAGTAAAATGTATCTAATAAGATAACGTCTACGACACTCAAAGCACAAAAGCGAATTGTCATAGGGTAGAGTTAGGAAAGGACTAGTAATTCTCCTTCTTTGATTTGCGTTTTGAGGCAGCATTCTTCTCCGACTTGCGCTTCGTACCACTGCTGTTAAGGATTTGATCAATTATGTCGTCCACATTGGGTGGTTTTGGAATATATAGGATGGATTCCATATGCATGGAGAGAGAGGCTATTTTATTATCCTTGTGCCGACCATAATATAGCCCATTCACTTTGAAAAGGATATCCCAAGTACCTTCTCCGAGCTCATCACATCTGATGGGTATTGAATGATCTCCATCCTTCTTATAGTAAGTACACCAATGTGATACCGGCAGGCAAATGTGATTACCATCCCAAATCTTTCTATAAGGAGTATCCTTGTCATCTCTCGCCTTCCACTCTTGAGCAAGAGTAGTAGGAATGTCCATATTTAATGTCACGTACTCCTCAATAATATCAAGTTGGCGGCGAATGTACGGACTCACGGAGATCAGTATGTAGTCCCCATACTGATTGTGCATTATCTTGACATCCGTGGAAGGGAGCATTCCCGTTTGGAGTACTACGCTATGATCATCATAACGCAAGGCTTGTTTAAATTTACGCTGTAGCGGTGTAGGATTATGTACCTTGGTTGTTTCTTCCACTGGCCTCAGTTGTAGATGATCTGATCGTAGCGAACCTTGTAACGTTTGACCGCCATTTTGTCCTACTAGTGCAGGAGATGGAGTAGATGCCTGAAAATGAAAAAGATTGTATTAAGTTTACGTTCAAGGGAGGACAGGAAGGGAAGTAGCGACTTACCATTTTAGTTGGATAAAAGAATAGGAAACTAGAGAGAGAGAAAATGTGCGTCCGTCACTCGTGTGATTCAATGATGGAATGATTCTCACTGTGCAAGGCTCGCTATTTATATAGAAATGCTTGATTCTCATTGGATGACGATCCTTATTGGACAATAACATCAAGCTGATTCCAAATCTGGCCTCCGTTTACCAATCCGAGCCTTCATTCGCCAGCTGGAGCTGTTTCTTGGGAAATTCTAACTCTGTCGTTTTTCGTCAATCTCCCAAAATCTTAAATGGCGTCTCACATCTAAACGAAGACAGATATGAACAAGCCGTTTCTTTCAGTGAATTTGTCTCACTCTTAGCTTTCAAACGAGCTATTGCACGACTTTCTACGATCTCTAGAACCAAAGTTGGAAGATCGGTGCCGGGGGGGGGGGGGTCGTCGGCGAAAATGTTTCTCTCCGATTGCGTTCAAATTCACCATACCGATGCAGAATTTCACGCTGAATCCGAATCTGGCCTCCGTTTTCCCATCCGATGCCTCGTTTTGGCGCTACAGCCCAAAACGTCCAAAATTCTAACTCTGTCGTTTTTCGACAATCTCCCAAAATCTTAAATGGCGCCTCACATCTAAACGAAGACAGATATGAACAAGCCGTTTCTTTCAGTGAATTTGTCTCACTCTTAGCTTTCAAACGAGCTATTGCACGACAAAATCCGTCCACTGGAAGCCAAGATCGAAGCTAGCTCTCCTGAGGGGGGGGGGTCAGTGAAATTTGATGAAACAAACCTTGGTCAGGGTCCCAGGTCGAAATGCCACACTTTGGAAAATTTTCAAAATTTTACCCATACAAAGTCACTCTGACACAGGATTTTTTCAGGTGAGCTCCGACCTATAATCTTGTAACAGCTCTAACTTTTGAACGGCTGGTCCGATTGACTCGCGACAAAAATGTCGTCGAGCAGTTTTTTCTCCTCTTTCAAACGAGTAGCTGTAAGACAAAATCCGTCCACTAGAACCAAAGTTAGAAGATTGCTGTCGGGGGGGGGGGGGTCGGTGAAATTTGATGAAAAATGTTTTGGTAAAGGTCCCACATCGAAATGACACACTTTGGAAAATTTTCAAAATTTTACCCATACAAAGCCACTCTGACACTTAGGATTTTTTCAGGTGAGCTACGACAGTCCACCCTCCCAACCTGGCCGGCACACCGCGCCAACCTGGAGAGCACATCACCTCGCGCTACGACGGACGGCCAGAGGGGGGGACGTCAGACTCGAAGCAACACGGCGGCACACCACGACCGACTCGACGGACAGGAGGGGGGGGACGTCAGCGACTTTTTCGACGGCGGCCATCTTGCGCTATCCAGAAGTGGAGTTTTACTTACTACTTATTAATATGCGCTCTAGAGGAGCCATCACACACGATAAACGTGAGGGCAAGAGGTAATGTTCTCAAACAAACTAGTATTTCATTTTTGTCTCTGATGTGACCTTTGGTGCGTATGTGTGATCGAGGCTAGGAAGGCTTGTCTTCTCTACTAAATCACCGAGTGAAAAGACAATCCTTTTTTCACTATCACGGTTCATTCCCTCAACTATTGCAAGCTTTGCTTGCACAGTTTTCTCTGTACTTATGTTTGACGGAGGCAGTTGACATCAAGACAGTGACAGCCATGCACAAGAATAAATAATTTGTTTGTATTATATTTCGGGTCTAGTTATAGGCCGGAGTCCGGAGTCCTATCATTTGACTCATAGACTCCGACTCCGCATCCCTGCTTTGGGCATGTAGTATTCATTACCTCATTTGTATAACAGGAAACAACCTTTTTTCTACTTGAAAAGACAGTTGTTCCTACCTTGAATTTGGGAAAACAATCATTGTTTGCGAAATTTAAAAAACGAAGAAGCAAAGTTGTAGAGAAATTGAACGCTAGCCGATCATACCTCAATGTCTCTTTTTCGTCGGATGTTTCATTTGCTGGGATACGCCAAATTGTTCTACCCGATGATGACAGCCCTGAGCCATTGAAGCACCAGCTGACTTCATTCTGTGATTCAATTACTGTGTGGTATTTTGCCGTCATTGTACTGGAAATCTATTTATTTTTCAGCTCATTCTGCATCATGTCAGTCAAGAATCTTTCAATACCGCACACTTATAATTCTCATTATTTGTCCAAACATCTTCTCTCAAATCATTCCTCTTTGTTGAAGTATGTGACAAAAAGTTAAATTTCACATATCTTTTTCACAAATGTGAGCTATGTTGGCGGTAATTGACAATAACCTGAATGCAGACCAAGATATAGTTGAAGAATATATGATGCAAAGGTAAGCTACAAATTAAGAGATGGATTGCAAGTCGTCAAACTTCTGGGAAGAAGTATGTGTTGAGAATTTGCCTATTGGCGATGGTTACAAGGAGAGTTGCATTGATATTTACCGGTACTGGCATTCTGTTTGATATTTCAACTTTTACTCTACAAATTTCATGTGGTGGGAAAGGAAGTTCCTTGCATGATGCACGAGTTCCACATGTGACTGTGATGAATATGTAGGCTATATACTTGCATTACATTAATTTCGTTGACATTTTAATCAGGGATGCGGAGTCGGAGTCCCGGAGTCCTATCATTTTTGCTGGAGTCGGAGTCCTGTCAAATGATAAGACTCCAGACTCCGGCCTATAACTAGACCGAAATATAATACAAACAAATTATTTATCCTCGTGCATAGCTGTCACTGTCTTGATGTCAACTGTCTCCGTCACTATCACGGTTCATTCCCTCAACTATTACAAGGCTTGCATGCACTGTTGTCTCTGTACTTTTGTTTGACGGAGAAAATTGACATCAAGACAGTGACAGCTATGCACAAGGATAAATAATTTGTTTGTATCATACTTCGGGTCTACACCATTTCCATGTGTAATATAGAAGAGGTCAATTGTAATATCGAACTGTAAATTTGTAATATAGAAATCCATCATGCAATATCGAAAATGTCAAATCTAATATAGAAATCTACAATTGTAATATCGAATTTCAAAATGTATTATAGAAGATATCAGATGTAATATAGAAATCTACATTTGTAATATCGATGTCATAATTGGTGATGAATGAGTGAACTGTTGTACTGTTAAAGTAGTCTGCACTGTACCTTTTTGTGTATACGAATATGTTGCATCATAGACATGTTGAAACACGATTTAATCATTTGAATTTTAAATGTGAAGTTTACTACAATATTATTTCATCAGCTTACAAAAGTCACTGTTTTTTAAACTTACAAGCGATCACGGAATCATGAAAGTCACAGAGGAATGCAAGATTTGTAAGAAATTAATGACCCGCGGACAGCTCCAATTCTCTTCTAACTGCATGCACCTCTACCATTCCAAGTGCATTGTTCCATATGTAGAAATGAACAACAAATGTCCTACATGCGATGAAGATGTACCCAACGAAGATCTAATGGTATTCAATAGAAGGAAGAATGCAACCTCACAAAGGGAAGACAGGAAGAGAATTATTGAATGTGCAAATCGCAGAGAAAACTGGATCAGTCTGGCAAACACTCTCGGCATTAAGTACAAGACAGCCTACTCCTGGATTCGTTCTAGTGAAGTTGAAAAACCAGGAAAGGGTGGTAAAAAGCCGAAATTGATTACGGAAGCTGTCTTCGAGGAAATGGCCCGATGGATTGAGGATGACTGTGAAATTTCTTTGAAGCAGATCAAGGAGAAATTGACTCATTCTCATGGTATCACGGTGTGTATCTCAACAATTGCCAATGCTCTTGAAGCAAAATGTTTGAAAATGAAGAAAACGCATCACATGCCATGCAATATGAACTCAACTAACAACAAAAATCTAAGAAAAGAATATCTCGAGAAACTGAATCAATTTATTAGAGAGGGTAAAGAGATCATCTGGATGGATGAATCCAATGTGAATTTGTTTTGCCACAGAACAGTTGGAAGATCAAGAAAGAGTACAAGAGCAGTGAGCATATTGCCAGCATCCCGTGGCCCAAACGTCCACATGCTAGGAGCCGTGTCAACTGAGGGTGTTGTAAAGATTATTACCAAACGTGGCTCCTACAAGAAGGAAAGTGTAGCAGAGTGGATTTCCGATCTAAGTGATGAATAAGAAAACAATGGAAAGACTTTGAGCAACATCGTGCTTGTATGCGACAATGCGCCATGCCATTCACAAATTTAAACAAGCTTGAGGGATGGTATGACGCTTTTGCGTCTTGGACCATTCTCGCCGCAGCTCAATCCGATCGAGAATATATGGAGCATCATTAAGGCGCACATCAAGCAGCATTTGCGGATACCTCATACAACCGGAAGTGATGTTGCTGAGCAGAGACTAAGACATCTCGAAGAAATCATGACAACGGCAATTTCAACAGTTAGTAATGCGCATCATGTCCGGTCCTACCAACATACGACAACCTATCATGCGGCTGTCATGGACGATCTGACTGTTGGTGTCTGAGAAACATTGAAAATTGCTACGTTTGTGCTTGTCAATGTTGCAAATTGGAATACTTTTTAACTTTTACATGTATTATAAACAGTCATATGATGGAATGAAAATGCCCTCTTCTTTATTTTACATGTATAGGCCTATACGCATTTGAAACTACTGGTATGGAGCAGGAAAAGAGCTATGAATATATGTAGCGCAATTGAATGCTACCCATGCAGATTTAAATGTAGATTATGCAAAGAAATTGTGCATTCCAAACAGTCTAAAATAGAAGTTCACATTTAGCAAAGTGGTGATGCTTGCCAGCTTAGCAAGATGCATAACTTTGAAAATCTGCAATTAAGCACAATGTAATGCGTATGTAAGTGAATCATTATTCCTAGAAAGTACTGTACCAAGTATAACTAATTATTTATATTACAATAAAACTGACAATTCATCAAATCAATTGAAAGGCTATCAAAAATTCCATTAAGCTATCATCTGCAATCTGCATCCCCTTTGATGATTTGAATGTAGATTTTAACCAGTTATAGCAATTTCGCTGGCTGTTCACGAATGCCTATAAAATCCATTAGCCTAGGTACCGTATGCTGATTAGGCCTATGATAGGCTACATGCGAAAATATGTTTGTTATCCTTTAGGAGCTTTAAGTCCAATGCTCACTGCTCTTGTACCCTTTCTTGATCTTCCAACTGTTCTGCGGCAAAACAAATTCACATTGGATTCATCCATCCAGATGATCTCTTTACCGTCTCTAATAAATTGATTCAGCTTCTCGAGATATACACAAAAAGGTACAGTGCAGACTACTTTAACAGTACCGGTACAACAGTTCACTCATTCATCACCGATTATGACATCGATATTACAAATGTAGATTTCTATATTACATCTGATATCTTCTATATTACATTTTGAAATTCGATATTACAAATGTAGATTTCTATATTACATCTGATATCTTCTATATTACATTTTGAAATTCGATATTACAATTGACGTCTTCTATATTACACATGGAAATGGTGTAGACCCGAAACATAATACAAACAAATTCTTTATCCTCGTGCATAGCTGTCACTGTCTTGATGTCAACTTTCTCCGTCAAACAAAAGTACAGAGACAACAGTGCATGCAAAGCTTGTAATAGTTGTGGGAATGAACCGTGATAGTGAGAAAAGGATTGTCAGACCATCACACCTACGCGCCAAAGGTCACATCAGAGACAAAAATGAAATACTAGTTTGTTTGAGAACATTATCCTCTTACCCTCACGTTAATCGTGTGTGATGTCTCCTCCAAAGCGCATATTAAAATCAAAAGTGTGTTCATACTATTTGAAGAAGCATGGGGGATGTTCCTCTCTGATAGAGACTGGAGAAAAACCGTGTGAAGCACACATCAACAAGATGGGAGGAGCCGAGTCGCATGCTTCCAACTTAAGGCGACATTTGATAAACTTTCATCGAAAATGATTGATGATTGATACAGCAATGATCAGTAAAAATAGGTTTAGGTGAGCTTATATATCATGATCTATGACGTAGGTTATCATTTTTTTAAAAAAACTAGGCTATATATACTGTCCACCCGGAGTCCTATCAAAAGCAGGAGTCGGAATCCTATCAAAATGATAGGACTCCGCATCCCTGATTTTAATATATTTGCCCGATTTTCGAACGCCTAGGTTATGCATGCTTGAGAATGTGATATGTATGGACAGACCTATTCATGAGTATCTGCATCTCAAAATCCCAATCTATTTTGTGAAAATTTAGCTTATGTCTTAAAACTTACTTCATACATAAATACTTTATCAAATATGACGACTTCGCTCGAGTTACAGTTTATTTATGAGCAATATGGTTTAGATAATATAACACAGACCCATCACATTTATTGAATGAGATTCATCTCCATAATCCGACATTTCAATTGATGAATGATGCATGCAACTTGCATCCGTCATTCATTTCTGCTTCGGTTGAGAATGTATGAGCGTTGCGTGGTCGAGGCAGGTCAATTAAACTTCCCTGTTAACGAAAACTGTGTCAGCGCAAACTCTGCAGTCTGCATGCATGTTGAAACAGTCTCTTTCATTGGGGAGATGCCGGAGGTGACGTCATCACGAAACTTTGCGACGCTCCTGCGTTTCAACGATGACGAATAGGATGAAAACAAGTGGAGAATAGTGATCAGGGATACATACGGTTGTATCCCATTGATTGAGCAAATAAAAACGATATGTAAAATTGGCCGAACTACACCTTTAACGAAATGAAGACCCTATATTACTAAGAAAGGATTATTATATTATTATAAACACCCTATATTAAGAAAATTGGTTTTTAGCTCCATCTTTTCTAAGAAGATATCTCTCGCCCCGGGATACACACTTAGATTGCCTGAACAGATTATGCAGAGCAGATTGTGAAATGCTTTAATAAATTGCCCTGCCTATTTGCCATGTTTTAAATTGAATTGAAAGAGTCAATATTGAAAGATGCTGATTCTCTTTTCGTTATTTATTAATTATCAGATTTCTAATCCACACCTCATATATCTTTGACAACTCTTTACTAACAGCTCTCAACTCTGTGCTAAGTACATTACATTCTTCCAAATATTTTATAAGATGCTATTAAGATGCTATTGGTGCTACGTAACCCAATACTACCTGTTTCATAGCTCATGCCTCCTTATATTATTCAACCTATATGTCATCATAACATAGACATTTGTTCATAGACATCGGTGAGAATTATCAATTTTATACTGGACCTGTTCATCTCCTTCCTTTTCTATCTGAAGATAGTTAACGGATTTAAAATGAAATTAATTGTAATAAATGATGAAAACGAATATAAAATCAACATCTTTCAATATGGGCTCTTTCCAATTCAATTCCAAAATGTGAAATGTCTGTTGGCGGTCTTCGTGCTTCTATAAATGATGCAAAGACTAGACAGAAATAAGATAATTCTTCGGAGAGAATCTCATCAACCGGGTGGGCGGTAGATAGTATAGTACGAAACTTCGGGCTTGCATGAATAAGACAAGTCAGCATATGTCCACGCTAACACTGAGATTGGTGCTATAAGCTGCTCTCAAATGGCAGAAATGATTGTGAATCCAATCGCCACACCATTGGCGAATGAGTCTGTGGAGATGCAGAATGAAATGTACTCGTAAATGGAATGATTGCAAGTGACAATTCAAAAGTGTGAATGAGTCTAATACATGCTTAAGAGGAGTTCACGTAGCGACTGCAGTTTTGTTGAGAAGTATTTAGTAGAATGCAATTGTTCATCCCTTCAATCATTGACAGCAGCTTTGTTCAAGTCCTGATCATGTTTTTGACTCTCGGTTAATCAGTGTTCAATTTTATTTGTGAATTGACTGAAATTTCACAATTCTTCATAAAAGTCATCAATGAGAACAATTTTGCTTCATGTTTTTCGATTGGTCTCTAGAATTGGGCGCATCGAAACAAACTAGTTGGCATAAGACATCAGATGGAGTGAAATGGATGAAGTCTTCAGCTGATTGTTGATGTAAAACCAGTTCATGGATTGTTCTTCATCCATTGATTCAACACTGCGGTTATTTGTCGACGATGAACAATGAAATGTATTGGATGAGCCTTTAGATTTATTGTTTTCGTCCTTCTTACATCCGAACGGGAGTGCTTGCTGTCTTCACATGGTAATAGTTTTGATAATATTCTCACAGAGTGATTCCGGCAGCCAGCACGAGTTTCCGTAGGAAGAGAGATTGAAAATGAGACTTTCATAGAATAATGTCAAAGCAGGTGGACTTGCCAATTTCTCACCTTTCTTGGAAAATGTTGTAATTAAAGACACGAAACTGGCTCCGTCCGTCGTCGGACATTTTTGGCTTTCTTTTACGCCAAGTTGACTTGAAGAACTTGAAAATCAAGAAAACAATGACTTTTTGTTGAGAGAGTTGAGAGAATATCTTAGAGGCCTCAGAGGTTTTCCGAACAGTCGAATTAGGTTTCACTCCACAGACAGGAGACTGAAGAATCAAAATTGGTTTTTCAGAAAATGAGATTTTTCAACACTGCACTGAAAAGGAAAGCTAAAAAGTCTCCGACATTATTGAAGGCATTGAAGAAGGGACGGAAAGTTTGGACGACTCAAATTGATCCAGACTTCACAGAGAAGCTTGTTGCATCAATCCTGAATGCTTCAAAAGACTGTTTCGAGATGGAGGATTCGGATAATGAGGAGACATTGTTATCGAAGAATCAATTGTCGTGCTAAATCGAAAATTCCTCTCATAATTTGAAAGACAAAGGATAATAATTTGTCGAGATTAACATTAGCAGTCTGATGCATCTTTACCTGCGTCCTCTTCGACAAGAAGTTTTTCTCGAATGGAAATCACGTTGCTGACTTGATGGCAATTCGTCATAAACATTACGCGGAAAAGATTCTCTATTCTCCGTAAACTAGAGAACCCATTATCATCAGGCAATGTGTTATCGCCCGCATCATAGCTGTGAAATAGAGAACCTACTTTCAGGAAGACGAAATTATACTATTATTTTGATAATATTGAATCCGCTAGCATTCTTGTGATTTACTCGTAGACTGACAATTGATCTTACACGATAATCCGAGAGCAATGGTACAAGCAGACCATCACTGGAATATAGCACCATATAAGTCTCCTGAGACAATTTCGTTTGCTTGAACTCAGAAATACGAGTTTTGATATTCACATGAATGTGGATGGACCAATTCACGTGTTGCAACAGCGTGGATGGCTTCAGACGAAGCCGAAGAAATTGAGTGGGACACGCAGGAAATGTCGTAGCCTAATAATAAACATGTAAATGTGCTAAAGTTGCATCTTCTGGCCTCTTCAGAAGACTGCAGTGTGGACGTGTTGTTCACTTTAAACAGAACTGCATCGGTGAATAGAAATGAATATTTCCTCAAGAATATGTTGATAATGTTGCTCTTTCCATTCACATAATTCATCAAGCAGTCGTCAATGTGATGCCGGAATAATATGCCCGTCCATAGTGGACGTATTTCACTTGTTTTAAATAAAGAGAGCCTAAAAAGGTTATTTCGGCTCATCGACACGGCTACAACAACGGACAGCTCAACTCGGCACGGCTTGGATCTTTCTAAAATGTATCGGCTGGACGTCTGGACGTTTGCATCTCAGTTCCAATCAGTTTCAAAGTGTTTTCACAATTCGATTTACTTTTTACGCATTTCTGATCTGTTGCAAAGTTCTTTTTTATTTTGGCCAATTGAGAGTCATCTTTTGATTTTATTTGGTGGTTTCGGCAATTTTAATTTGATTCGAGATGACTTCTCATCAATAACTTAGCTGTATACAAATCTGCATGAAAATGTCGTGTCGTGTTGAGCCTTGTCATTCGTGTTTGTGTTCGTGTTTTTACAATTCACGTCGTGTTTCAATTTCATGTTCACAATGATTGATTGCAATTTGATTTTGTTCTCAATTTGATGACTTTGCCTGTTCTAGCTGAAGATAGACGATCCACAATCCAATTCAAATTACTGTGCAATCTTTTTAACCTGATTAGCCTCCTCCTGTGTGTTGTGCATTGACTTTTATGTTTTAAATGAATTATTCGGAAAATTAATTTCGTGAAAAAAAGTAGGCCGTCGAAGTTCCTGCTTGTGTTGCGCTAAAAGAATTAAGTCGTGTTTCGAGTGAGAAACGTCATGTCGTGTTGAAGGCAAATTTCCGACAACTGCCGACTTTCAGTATAAACCTCATCCACAACACTTATTAATGTATTAGCAGTAATTCAAGTAAGAAAGCAATTTTTATGAAACTTACAGATTATTGTTTTGTTGTTACTTTCATGAAAAATGACAATCTAATCATTAAAAATGTTGTTGAAGTCATTCACAGTTGTTCAGTGAACTGAGAAATTGGATTTTGTATTTATATTCCTCCTCCATTTTGTATTTCAGCTATCATTTGTAAAATTCAATGTTTGGCACTATCTTCTGAATACTTGTTCCTATTTGTCTTATGAACACGTCCTCCTATCTGTATCATGTTCATGCAAAGTATTTATGATGCGCGTGTGATGATTTTAATGTCTGTTGAGGACCAAATTTATTGAAGGAAGTGGTACTAGGACTGGCAAATCCATTCCCTCACTTCATCGCATTCATGAAAATCAGAAGAAGAATGAATATAATCGAAGAATGGATGAAGTGGAAAATGGTACATTCACGCCATTCATTGTTTCTACCGCAGGTGGCATGGGTCCAGAATGAAAGAAATGTCACAAACAGTTGGCACAACTCTTTTCTAAAAAGACACATGAGCAATATTCACATGTCATGACGTATATCAGACGACGCAGACGTTTTTCACTTTGTGAACATCGCTGATTTCATTATGTGGAGATCCGACCAGGGTAAATCACAGATTGTCGACTTGATGTTGATTTCGGAATAATTGAATCACAAAATTATTGTCAGTTTCGTTAAGTGTCTTATGTTTTAATGTAAAATGTCAAAACTTTTCTGAGCTTATACACTTTATATTATAACGTTCTCCTCATCTGTAAATAATCATTTCAATAAATTTATGCAATCACAAAAAATATCCAAATTGAATAAGATAAATTGTGTATTACAACAATTCGATCATTTTCAACTTCAGGAATAAGAAGTTATCTTTTGGAAAATCGCCATCTCATCTCGAGATCGCTGAAACTCATTTCACAGCTCATTGAATTGAAAAAATCGTTGGACTAAAAGTTTTCATGCATATAGAGTACGCTTGCGCCGACGATTGATTCGATCATCCGATTCGCTAGCTCGGAAGTTTGATTCGATCATCCAATTCTCTAGCTTTGAAGTTTGATTCGATTATACGATTCGATAGCTAATTTCTTCCGAGTTCACCTATTATGATGACCAGTGTATCAAAAGAGAGCTCAGAAAATGCTCGTTCTCACCGTGCCTCATTCACTTTCATACTCACATCTTTTCTTATTGAAAATTTGCGATTTGTAAATTCAATGATTTTCATATTTTGAGCACTGCTCATCAAATACAATAACGGATGCAAGTCTATCGTATCTCATTTCAAAACTGAGAATGCAAACTCTCGAATTATGTATGACACGTTGATGTGCGACGCGATTGGAAGACATGAGAATCGATTGAATTTCAGCGAAATTTAGATGATGAGTTTTTTATTATCAGCTCTGTAGGAAATTGAATTTTGCTGGAAAACAGAGTCATATGGCAGATCAAAATGAAGTGCATGCTCGGCTTTCCAATGTCCAACTGTGGAAAACGACAAATGATGAAAATATAAATTCCAATATAGTATATAATTATAATTTTAATTCATTCAAAACACAACATTTCAATTTCAATCAAATAGTTGAAAATAGCAATTTAATTTCAAGCAATTTTTGATCATCTCTGGTTACAAGGAGATGGAGATAGCGGTGCTGCCTCAGATGATAATAGCCTTAAATGGGTTAACGCCCTCAGGTCTGTCAGCATCCGGATTGAAGATGAAATCATTTTTGAACTATCATTCACTTCTTCTGACTTGGCGGTCACATACAGCTGCCATTGTGAAAGAAAATGGCGGAGATCACCTGATATGCCATGACAACGGCGAGCTGAGCTGAAAGGAACTGAAACTGAATTGATACGTGCAAAGCCTGGAGTCTGTCAACTCTATTGAAAACGGTTCCACTTCGATGATATAGTCTGTGCATCAAATGATTTTCTCATTCATCACCGACGCTGGTCAAATAAGCCAATTGAAATAAAAGGAGTGCTAACAAAATGTAACCAAATGCTTGCAAATGCTGTAATCACATCGAAGTAGGAGAAACCACTTCTTTCAGAACTGAGGGGTTTCGCATTAGGTCTAACAGTTCTTCTAACCTCATTTATAAATTAAATTGCTTAGTTTGTGATGATTATTATATAGGTCAGCCTGGTGATACCCTTCGGCATAGAGTTACTGTTCATCGACAACAGATTCAGGAAGCTAAATACCTACCTGTAAGCAAGCATATAATAAACTGTGTAGCATGGACATCAAATTTTCTATCACTCCATTCTACAAAATGCCTTTGGGGTCCACAAGAACAGATCGTGAACATAAAGAGGCCATGTTCATTAAGTTCATGAAGATCTATGAACAACCTCTCAATGCCATGTGAAAGACTCTATGATTTCTCCTAAACAATCATGGCCTTTTTATTAGTCCAATTGCACAAGTTTCAAAAAGGATGTCACTTAGAAATATATCAATATAAGAAGCTGGATTAGTGCGCTCACTGTCTGGTATATCATACAGCGGATTGATGCCAACCTGTTGTGAAAATCCCTGGCTATTATTTCCTGTTTGATGATTATCCTGTCCTTCGTCAACGATGGTCCAACTGTCTGGTCTCAAGTTATCTGTGATATTTTCGCTTTCAGCGTCGTCATCACTACTTGACGTTGAAGATGTGTCATCGTCAGAATCATTGATCATCCTGTCCATTTGTTCTGCAGCTTGGATGGCTGTTAATCTGCGAGATCGGCGTTGCATGTTGAATGATGATGTATTTGATGACTGAATGAAACGAATTTAAGATGTCTGTCTTCCTATACACGATATCGGAACAATGTCATTCAAATGACGAATAAATCAATGACTCAAATGCATAGATATACACAAAGAGTAGCAGATGACGAGGAACGTTGGATACACAAGCATCGCTTGTAGCCTGATTGTATCTCATCTCTCGATTTTGGACACATAGAAATTTTTGATTCCTAAATAACAATAAGTTTGATTGTAGTGGCATTCATATTAAAACTCGAGCGTTCATTAGCTCTTTGAAAATATTCCTACTTTGTCTAGATCAGTGAATCATTCTGCAGTATGGATGTTAGTTCCATTACTCAACTGTGATTTGCGCACAGTGTTATTCAATCTAAAATTCAAAAACTCTTCTGATCACAAGCTATGCACTGTGAATTTAGGTGGGCAGTTGAAGTAATGAATGGAGGACGTGCACTGCACGTCTTTGTCAGTTGCGCTAGTGTAGCCAGCAAGTAACTGGGCAGTTGCCGGAATGAATGAAGGACGTGCACTGCACGTCTTTGTCAGTTGCGCTATTGTAGCCAGCAAGTAACTGGGCAGTTGCGGGAATGAATGAAGGACGTGCACTGCACGTCTTTGTCAGTTGCGCTAGTGTAGCCAGCAAGTAACTGGGCAGTTGCGGGAATGAATGAAGGACGTGCACTGCACGTCTTTGTCAGTTGCAATAGTGTAGCCAGCAAGTAACTGGGCAGTTGCGGGAATGAATGAAGGACGTGCACTGCACGTCTTTGTCAGTTGCGATAGTGTAGCCAGCAAGTAACTGGGCAGTTGCGGGAATGAATGAAGGACGTGCACTGCACGTCTTTGTCAGTTGCGCTAGTGTAGCCAGCAAGTAACTGGGCAGTTGCTGGAATGAATGAAGGACGTGCACTGAACGTCTTTGTCAGTTGCGATAGTGTAGCCAGCAAGTAACTGGGCAGTTGCGGGAATGAATGAAGGACGTGCACTGCACGTCTTTGTCAGTTGCGATAGTGCAGCCAGCAAGTAACTGGGTAGTTGCGGGAATGAATGAAGGACGTGCACTGAACGTCTTTGTTAGTTGCGATAGTGTAGCCAGCAAGTAACTGGGCAGTTGCTGGAATGAATAAAGGACGTGCACTGAACGTCTTTGTCAGTTGCCCTAGTGTAGCCAGCAAGTAACTGGGTAGTTGCGGGAATGAATGAAGGACGTGCACTGCACGTCTTTGTCAGTTGCGATAGTGTAGCCAGTAAGTAACTGGGCAGTTGCGGGAATGAATGAAGGACGTGCACTGCCCGTCTTTGTCAGTTGCGCTAGTGTAGCCAGCAAGTAACTGAGCAGTTTCGGGAATGAATGAAGGCCGTGCACTGCCCGTCTTTGTCAGTTGCGATAGTGTAGCAAAGTATACCCAGTCTCTTCATGAATTTGAAAAGAAAAAATACTTGTTCCGGACTAGTTTCGATTCACTTGTATTGAATCATCCTCAGCAGCTACAAATTATAAGATCGCATAAAATTCACATTATATACAATTTTACATTTGTTCACAAACGACTCAAGGTCATTGTCCTCGATATAATTGAGACCAATTTTAGTGAGCACGAAGGAAAATTGCCAATCTACTATCGTCGCTATGTCGATGATTGTTTTTGATCTTTCATAATGACCAAGAGGCTTAAGGTTTCTTGGACTTTTTAAATGAATTGGATCAAAACATTCAGTTCACTATGAAGAAAGTGTCGAAAAGTCTCTTACTTTTCTTGATACCAAAAACTCACTCTCAAAAATAGCAAACTTGAAATTGACTTTCATTTAAAAGACACAAACACGGGAGTCTATACTCCTTCTGTTGCATATGCACCAATCAGTTACAAAACCGCAGTCATTCCGTCTTTGTTTTATAGAGTCTTAAAAATTTGCTCAGAGAAGCATTTGTATGAGAAGGCTGCTTCTCGTATTCGCAACATCTTCACATTGAATGGTTTTACGGACGACGTGATTGATCGTATCAAAAGGAAAGTTGAACAGGGTGTTCGAAATGCATGCAGGTCTGAAAATGAGGATAAAATTAACGTCTATTGGTTCATTCCGTTCATTCAGGAAGGCTCAAAAGAGCTGCAGTCTGAAATTGAGAAATTAAACCGTCATCTTCAAAATTCTGAAATAAAAGTTGTCTATAGAACTTCTAAATTAAAGGATTCATAACAAAGATCCTGTTGTCCCTTGTGGCGTTAAATCGAACATTTCTTATCAATATAGTTGTGACCACTGTTCTATGCGGTACGTCGGTGCCACTAAGAGACACTTCAATACTCGTATCAGTGAGCATTTGCGTGGATACCCCTGTGCTACAGAGATATCTATGCACGAGCATAGCCCAAGGCTGAAAACTTCACTATTGTTGGTTGCTTCCGACAGCCATTAATTCTTGAATCAATCATGATAAAGGGAAACAATAATCTATTATCGAATGAGCGGAATGGATCACATGTTCTTCTTCTGAACTTGCAACATCAATGACGTAGAGTGGAACCATGCAATGACCTTGAGTCGTTTGTGAACACATGTATAAAAATCAAAGCAAATGTAGATGAATATCAAAAAAGAAAAACTACCAATCTCACGCCGACATGTTTCCGCCAGTAGTCTGGCTTCTCAAGGCGGTTAGTGATTCAAATTTATTGATACAAAAATTACATACTAGAAATTTGATTTCATGAATAAATATCTTGATTTTTAGGAGAAATCATAGAGTCTTTCACATGGCATTGAGATGTGGTTCATAGATCTTCATGAACTTAATGAACATGGCCTCTTTATGTTCACGATCCATTCTTATGGACCCCAAAGGCATTTTATAGAATTGAGTGATAGAAAATTTAATGTCCATGCATCACAGTTTATTATATGCTTGCTTACAGGTAGGTATTTAGCTTCCTGAATTTGTTGTCGATGAACAGTAACTCTATGCCGAAGGGTATCACCGGACTGGCCTATATAATAATCATCACAAACTAAACAATTTAATTTATAAATGAGGTTAGAAGAACTGTAAGTTAGGTTAGTTTTCTTTTCACATTCATGAAGAGACTGGGTACACTTTGCTGCAATATAGGCTGTCTATTTTCGTCAATTTAAAGCCTATCACAATGAGCAATCTGAATAACATAAGGAGGCGTAGACATATAGAAAATATTTTAAGTGTGAAATTTAGTTCTTTTAAAGTAAAGAATTATTTAGCAATGAGGATAATCTTGAAGACAGGCTGCAAATTTTCATCGTTCCGAAAGTGGAAGCACTCTGTATTCTTGTAATTGTCTTTATTCAGTCGCAATAAAATATTGTAAAGGCACAAGTTTATTACAATTGAATAAAGATGATTATAAGAATAGGGAGTGCCTTCACTTTCGGAACGATGAAAGTAAACAACTTCCCGTATATCGTCGTCAACTATCCAAATTTTTATGTATTCGTTATTGATTTTTGACGTGGTCACGTACAAGTGCTGGCTGACTCGATTGCATTGTTGTCGGTGACTATTGTCTGTGACGTTGCATTGTATTCGAGATCTATGTCATTATCGCAGTATGCGGTATGGCATATGACTGACTCTGTCTGTGTTGCTGAACTGAATACTTATCATGTTCATTGTCATGCATGTATAAATACCGTCTGTTTGACTGCAATAAAGTCTCTCTTTCTAGTTACTCGTTTCTACTTGTTCTATTTCCGAGTTCCGCGAGCCTTCCGTCCTACTGTCTGTATATGTAGCCCAGGCTTATAAGCACACCTCTGTAGTTGGACTTTGACGGTTGACTCTCGTAAGGGCTTGAGAGTAGCACAACTAGTCTAGCACACAACACACTAGCACTATTACTAAGCCTATTAACTACACGCCCCATAGTCTTAAGGCTTAATAATTGCACACATCAATTTTGTTATGAATACTCCGGCAGACTTGATTTATAATTTTGTTATGTTTTCCATGTTTATTCAAAGGTTTATCATAAAGAATTTCAACTTACTTTCAAACATAGGCGTCGAGTTACTTTGAAATCAAGGGGAGGATTCTTGATTAAGTTTGACGTACCTCTACATATGGGCGCATTACTCCAGCTCACCTTTGTAAGATCATGTTCGAAATCATATAAATATAAATATGCCCGACATACCTATGTTTTACATTGCGTTTATATTGCAACAACAAATTATTCTTCATATTACATTTAGATATAGGCCCTACGTATTGTGCTGCTGAAAACCGCACATGCTTGTTTTTTATACTCATAGAATCCATTTTCATTCTGCTTATTCTAAAGCGCTGTTTAAAGCGTTCGAAATGATAATTTGGCATGCACTGGAAACCGGTCTATACAGTCCTATGATTTAGGGTCTCAACTCACATCGGAGGTCGTTATTGATTTGAATCTCAGAGCACACCCGGCGGGAACGGTCATCAAACGAAAATAAATAAGAGCCCTTAAGCACTTGTATTTTTGGAAAGTATACATGTCACAGATATCCTGCATGTCAGTCATCAGAATCATCTATGAGCTATTACCAAATTATGACGTCATCTTTCAAAATGGCCGCCATGGTTATAAAAATGGGCTGTATCTCGAAAATGAATGATTTTAGGGCCCAATAATGTATTACGAACAGATATAAAGTCGACCATTTCCTTTCAACTGTGACTAGTGATATGCCAATAAGTTGCATGTATGTCAAATAATGACCTCATAATTCAATATGGCCGCCATAATTACGAAAATCTGCTGTAACCGAAAATAAGTTATTTTAAGGTCCAATAATGTATTACGAACACATGTAAAATCGATCACTACCTTCCATTAGTGACTATTGATATGTCAATAAGATACACACATGTAGGCCTATATGTCAAATAATTGCGTTATAGGCCTAATTCAAAAGGGCCGCCATAATTAAGGAAATCTGCTGTAACCCGAAAACGAATAAAATTGTGGCCTGATCATATATATAGCATCATTCAAGTTTATTTCTCTTAACATGTCTATCACATCTTACATATGCAAATTCAAGGCACAGATATAGAAAATACCATATCTCTGTCCTAATACCTTTAAGATAGCGCATACATTTGAGAACACGTAATTTTTTCTAAGCAGTGACACATAAAGTGCACCCTTTCCATAGCTGCTACGAATATGCGCGTCTGCCGAGTTCTACCCGGATCCTGTTATTGTCAGACAATAAAAAAAGTGCACTTTTCATCAAAACAGTGTCCAACAGCGTGCAGATTGAAGCTTTTGAAAACCCTTCCACTGATTAAAATACCTCCTCTTAATCAAAGATGCCGCACTCTGGAAGAATGAAATTTTTGTTCTCGCCTGTGATTAAGCGCTAAGAGCGGTAGTGGTAGGGACTAAATCAGAGACTTCTATCAGCCCCATATAAATAGAGAAAATTTTCATGGCTCCCCCTCTGCGACTAATAAACTTGTTAACTTTCTTCGACAACACGTATCTACGGCGGGCTATATGCCATATTTAACATCATCTGAAAGCTAGCAGTCTTGTGGTTACTCTGGTTGAGTTCATTATCTCAAAATATCAATACTTTTGGCACAATTCTCAAAAAATTCCATTTCAATAGTGATTTCATCTCACCCATAGCGCAAAACCATGATATCCAGGAAGAACAGTGACACTTCTGTTATGCCAAGTCTCAATTGTCATGCCTGTCAGCAGGCTATTGATGGTGATTCCATTGTCTGCAGCATTTGCAAGAACGTGTTCCATATCCGAAAGGACTGTGCGTCGATCACTGCCAGTGTTGGTCGTTCAATAATTAGCATGGATAACATATCGTATTCATGCAACGTGTGCAAAGCAATCAATGTCTATGATATGCTTACTCGCTTCACTAAAATGGAACAAGAACTCAAAGATATACGAGAGCAAATACTTTCTTCTTTCAAGAGTGATATGACCAAGCTTATTTGTGAAACAATTTCGGAACAATTTGAAAGACAAGAAAAGAAGAATAATGTTATAATATTTGGAGTTACCGAGAATGATCCAGACATCGACGATAGTAGTATGGCAACTCATGTGCCTAAAGATGATGGGTTGGAAGATCTTTTGGATAAATTTTCTGTTTCAAAACTCGATACCATCTCCATTTCACGACTTGGTAAGCGGAGTCAGAGACCGAGACCTATCAAGCTTCAGTTCGTTACTAATGATGCGAAGCAGAGATTCATGAGTAAAGCCTGGAAGCTGAAGCATATTAATCAGATGAAAGGTACTCGGATATATCTGCGCCATGATATGACCAGAATGCAACAAATGATGGATAAGCTATTGGTCGAAGAATTGAAGAATAGAAAGAACAACGGGGAAAATGTCTACATTAAGAACGGCAAAATTTTGACGAAATCGAATAATTCTTGACTGCAAGACGACTCCCTTCCGAGCGTGTGTTATTTTAACGCCAGATCTATATTTAATAAAATGGACGAAATTTCCATGCTTTCTGTGAAGTATAGTCCAGATTTCATACTGGTAACCGAAACTTGGTGTAATAACTCAATATGTGATTCATCTATTTCTATACCAGGATATAATCTTTACCGAGCTGATCGAACTTCTGGCAAGGTGGGTGGTGGACTATGTTGTTGGTTAAAATCTTCGTTTTCCTGTTCTATACTATTTTGTGATTCCAATGAAGTTGAGGTGGAACTCATGGTACTGCGAGTTGACTTCAAGCACTTCCATTGTATTTTGGTGCTCATTTATTTTCCTCATGGTGGATCGTTGAATGCTCAGACTAAAGTGAAACTATGTGACTACGTTGTGTCTTCCATTGATAACTCACTTATTGAACACCCTGGACATCATGTCTTCATCACTGGAGATTTTAATGGAGTGGATCCTTCTATCTTTGAGTCGAGTTTTGATGTTGGTAATGTAATCTTTGAGCCAACAAGACTACTGAATACTTTGGATCTCGTATTATTACCAACTCAGTACGTCAGCATGTATTCAAAGCCTACTATGCTTCCCCCAATCGGTCATGGTGATCACAATGTGATTTTGCTGAAGCCTTTGAAAAGTCTTCAACATCATTTAACTCATACAAGGGTCATCGACTTCCGAGAGTCGTTCCTTGGTCGCGCCATTTCTCAGTTATCCAGCATCGATTGGAATAATGTTCTTCAATCTGTCGATCTGAATCAGTCGTGTGATGTGTTCTACGAAATCCTTTATGCTGCTATTGAACTCCTTCCTACCAATATCATCACTAAAAAACATTCTAACAAACCATGGATCACCAATGTTATTAATGTTACCATCAACAAGCGGTACATAGCTTACCGCATGAAAAACTGGCCCTTATACCATCATTATCGTGAAAAAGTAAAAGTGATGATTTTTAATTCGAAAAGGACATGGTGTAACACTTACTTATCCTCACACTCTATTTGGGATGTTCACAAGGTCGTGTTGAACTCTTCGAAAATTACTAATGACTGGTTGCCTCAATGTGATCGTCAAAAATCTATTCCTGATATCATCAATGACATAAATTGCCGATTATCAGATGAATTTCTGAATGATCCTATTGATATTACCCCTTCTCTATCTACTCAGCCATTCACATTCAACGCATCGGAGGTTGAAGATCTCTTGTTGAAAGTCAAACCGAAATCATCACCAGGACCGGACATGATACCATCTTCGACTTGGTCAAAGTTTGCCTCTGTATTATCGACGCCTTTGACCATCATCTACAATAAGTGTTTGGAAAATGCAGACTTGCCGGAGAAGTGGAAAGAGGCGGACATTATTCCTCTACCAAAGACCAACCCTCCTAAATTGAACAGCTTACGTCCAATTTCCTTGCTGTCAATCCCTGAAAGACTATTCGAGCGACTCCTTCTGAAACGATTAGGACATCACTTCACAGCTCATTTTGACAGTGCTCAGTTCGGGTTTCGAAGAAAAAGCTCGACTACCTGTGCTCTTGTGAATGCCGAAGAATTTGTCACCAAAGCTTTACAAGAAAAGAATGTTATCGGCTGTCATCTGCTGTCAATTGATTTAGCAAAAGGTTTCGACAGACTTTCACACAGAATTCTTATACATAAAATGATCAAGAATCGACTAGACAACTTTTTGACTATATTCGTGTGTAACTATTTGAATAATCGAACTCAGCGTGTGCGTTGGAAGACTGATCGGAGCTCCAGTTTGCCTGTTGTCAGCGGAATCCCCCAGGGATCCTCAATTGGTCCGGTAATATTTGGATTTTTTACTTCGGATCTTGAGTTATCTGACCGGAATATTCTACTGACAAAGTATGCGGATGACATTTTGTTGATTTCTAAAATTTATAAGAGTGATCAAGCTAGTAGCATTGCCAACGGATATGACGATGTAGTAAAGTGGTCTGAAGAAAACATGATGCTAATCAAAGAATCAAAGAGCCAGCAGCTTTTCATATCCAAATCACGTCATCACGACTTCTCAAAGTTTGCTATTCCGGTTATCCCTCAAGTGACAACAATTAAATTTCTTGGAGCTACTATAGACGAATCTTTGAATTGGAGTTCACATGTTGACTTGATCACCAAGAAGGCTTGCTCTCGCCTGTCAGCCTTGAGACGTCTCAAACCTTTCCTCTCGAAGCCTGATCTAGTGACAGTGTACAACAGCTCAATAAGGAGTATCCTTGAATATGCTGCGCCGATCCTCTTCAATATGAATGTTTCTTCCTCGCGTCGAATTGACATTGTGCAAAACAGGGCACATAGAATCATCTGTGGCTCATCATCCTGCGGGTGTCCACATTTCCTTCCGTTGGGTTACCGTCGCTTGCTGATATCCGCAAAATTCTTCAAGTCATTGGTTAATGACCATGAACATCCTCTTCACCACATTGCTCCACTTATAAATACGTATTCCAAATCATTCCGTATGCCCGAGTGTTCATCCAAAATCAGACAAAATTCATTTGTGGTAACTATGATACGCACTTTCAACCGAGGTATATGTCAAGTTTAAAGTTGATGTTATAATTTTTATTTGTTATTGTTTTATTGATTTCTGTTGCTACTTCCAAACTTTATTTTGGCCTCACGATTCCCAGTATTGAGGCGTATTGAAATATAGACGATTATTATTATTATTATTATTATAATGCTTCATAAAAAGTTTTAAGCGGGAGGCACTAGCTAAGTCACATGGTGTATTTATTTCTCTATCCTGCATGTGTTTATGACTCCGATCAGTGATATTTATGAAAATGTATTGAAAGACTTGATAAGTTTAAGTTAATGGCATTTTAATAATATATTAATATAATTCTAAGTTTTAAGTTTAATTTAATAACTCGTACATCATATCATTAAGAAAGGTGGCTGTCTGACAGCTATGATCATTTATTAACATGACTGACAGAGTTGGAAAAGTCGGAATTGGAATCGACGATATTTAAATCTACTGGAATTGGAATTGACCTTGATAAACCGAAATTCCACTTTTTCGATAGACCTGTGATAAATCTATTTGTACAAAAATTGAAATCACAGTACTCGGCTGTTGTGTTAACTGCACGCAGAGATAAGAGATAGATAGATCGACAGAGGGAGCTGTATTCTATTATTGAATAAAGGGTGTTAATTGTGACTTCGATGGGCCTACAGCCCCGGACAATGCTAATTCAGCGATTAAGCAAACAATGAAAAGACAATCATCTTTGTTCAATCTGTTATTTGGTTATTTATCAAGTAAGATAATTAATCAAAATAAAACAATTGTTGAATCTCGTTATTGATAGCATAAGCACAAAAATTGGAGATTAACTTAATTGCTGTACACACGAAAAACAATTGGTTTGGAAAGAGGAAAATTAACGCTGCATGAAAGGGCAGCAACCATGTCAGTTCAAATCATAATATAGACAGTCGCAACAGATTATTCTAATAATTAATTATTCAATTACATGAACTATCATTCAACTTCCAATCACAACAATTAACAATTTTAATTTTCAAGACTATAGTTATATAGATACGATGCGCAACGATAAAAGAAAAACTTTACACTTACAGTTCACTTCTTAATATTGAATTCACTTCAATTCGATCGGACCCACTTATACCAAAATAATATCATAAATATCAGTGGCACTTATACCGTCACACTTCAATCGCGCTCGCTGATGTTTTGCCGTATACGCTGCTGTGTTGTTGGTCGCTGGCAGGCAGTTGTTGTTGTTACTTCTGTAGTTATATCACACCGCGAGATCCCGAAGTTCTTCTAACAGCTACTGAAGATGTCGTATGTGTTGTTGTTGTGTCAATTTCTCATCGTTTCTAATTTATACAAATTTTTGAAACTTGACGATAAAACCACTTTCTTTTGAATATTGAAAGAGTTTCCTTTAATCTTTGCGCGTTAGCTTCCGACCCGACCACATTTCGTTTTTATCACGGAATCTTTAATCTCCTTTTTTAACATGGACCATTAATCAGATTTCATGATATCATTTTTCATCGTCGTTTTTTCTTTCATCAACAATCACGTTATTCGCACACTGAATTTCGTTCCTCTGTCAGTTTATTAATAGATTTATTAGCATCTCATCTCTCTCTCTCTCTCTCTCTCTCTCTCTCTCTCTCTCTCTCTCACTCACTCTCTCTCTCTCTCTCTCTCTCCGTTTGATTCGTTGCTGACCTTTAACTTTCTTCTCTTTTTTTTCACGAGATATTGAATATCTCGTTTACGAAACGAAAATGACGCAGGCTGACCGGTGACATATATACATGTACACAAGAAATATGAACTGTAAACATGAAAACGCACATAGGAACGACGCAGGGAACGGCACACAGGAACAATGAGGAAAGGACAAGGGCACATGGGTTAGATTGAAACGAGCAAACGTTAGATACATTAACATAAGACAATATACGCGACATGCAATAATCGGAATTGAATCTTATTATGGAATTGGAATTGGAATTGAATTGAACTGTTTCGACTGGAATTGGAATTGGATTTGGAATTGAAATTTCTGCTCCGGAATTGGAATTGGAATTAAAAAATTTCAGTGGAATTTTTCCAACTCTGGTCGTGACGCTGATCTCAAGATCGAAGTTAACAGTTCGGAATTCGGAAATTGAAGTTTATATCCAAGTCTGGCGGAAGGTCTTTTCCAAAGCGAGCAAGTCAACGTTGTTAAACTTCAACAAGCGAGCAAGTCTATCCACAGACAGGGATTTTTCCACCTTATGGGAGAAGTGCGGTAAAGCTCCAATCAACCATTCAAAATATGGAACAAATTTGCTGGAAACTTTTATTCGTTACAATGGCCAACATTTGTCACTTAATCAACATTTCACATTATCACCATCCCCTTTATTTGTCACTACTGCCTAGAAAAAATGCTTTTTGAAAATTGCGTGCTCTCAAATGATAGATGGATTTTCTATCTATGTCTTAAATTTATTGATGTAGGATGCGGCAGATATCTAGGCCATCAATTTATTTGTTTTCAGGTTACAGCAGATTTTCGTAATTGTAGCGGTCATATTGAATTATGAGGTCATTATTTGACATGTATGCAACTTATTGGCATATCACTAGTCACAATTGAAAGGAAGTGGTCGACTTTATATCTGTTCTAATACATTATTGGGCCTTAAAATCATTCATTTTCGAGATATAGAAAATTAGGCAAACTTTTAACATTTTCTTTCTCAAATGATAGTCTTGAAAGAGAGCAGTGAAACCAGTGGCATCTTCTGCGTACCTGCGAGGCCTTCGGCGCATCCTCAAAAATTATTTACCAACAATTATAAAAATGAAAAGTGTCATCATTCATTTAAATTCGATAGCTTCTCGTGATAGCTGTGCACAGCTTTCCGTCTCAAAATCAGACGCTGAACCTCAAGAGTGAACAGTTTTGCAGCACGTGCTTGAATCACAGCTGTTTCTTCGAACAATTAGACACACAAGCTAGTCGTGTGTTCAGACGGAGCACTGATGTTCAGACAGCGAAAGAGAGTTGTGTGCATGTGAGGCAGTAAGCGCACGCGACCGCGTAAATATTGGCTTTCCCGATAGACATGATGCTTTGGCTTCTCCAATTTTTGCAATGAAATTCTATGTAATTCTTGATAGAGGCGCGCTATCTAAATATAGTAAGGGAAGCGCAACCCAATTGTTCCTAGCTTCGCTTAATGTGAGAGAAGCCAATACGTCAACAGTGGCAGATGGATGACGTTCAGACAAGACTGCGATCAGATGATGAGCGTTCTCCAATGAATGCAGAGTAATGCATCTGACTCGAACACCCAGATTCGGCAGAATTCCATAATTTGTTTTTACGTGATTGATGTGACACTATGTTTAGTGCTGCAGATGAGATCATAACCACGTCTTTCGTCCCAAGGGAATATACTGAAAAGATGACAGTCGTCAAGCAAGGTAGGCCAACAACACCTGATATGAATTGAAAGTACTCACACAGAAAGAAATAAGAAATACACAGGACATTTAAATGCATCAAAATTTCAAGCATGTGAGTGGCTGACCGGCCGTCAAAAACGCAAGAAACTGTTCGCCTTGCCTCCTTTTTTCTCGAGAAAATGTGGTCTGGACAGAGGTGGATATAGTGATATAGCCGCTCCTTGAGTAAGGCGGTTAAGTGACATGAGCAATCACTTCTCATGTGCACTTTCACTTGACCTTAAAAATGTTCGGAAAATTGTTATTAAGAATTCAGCTTTTATGAAAATTAATGTTGTGACATAAAAGTGCTCTGTATAGAAACAGTATCCCAATGCCGAGTGAAGGCCTATTGTCAGGAAGCACGCGACGCCACTGAGTGAAACGCATGTTTGCATAGCGGATTAAGCCTTCGAAACATTGCAGACTTGCTTGCCAAATTCATTAAATATGAGCTGGTTATTTCAACATGCACGATGCCTGAATGGATTCCGGATTCTAGTCATTATTCGACTGTGCAGTTCTTGGTCAAAATTCCGCTGGACGCACAGATGTGGACGTCACTCAGTAGACAAGTGTTTATCATATATCAAGTGATTGTCTTCAGTTAATAATCGCCTTAAGGAATTTGTCATCAGTTGATGAATGTTTACATTTTGTAATGCGCGATCGGAAGAGAAATTAGCGGCGCGCGTTACAATACAATACTTGATAGACGAATTCGCCAAAATCTAAATATTATATTCATAAAATTACAGAAATAATGCCTTCAAAAGTGGGCGGGAAATAACCTCCAACTCAAAAAGTGAGGGGAACAGTGCCTCCGTGCCCCCTTGATACGTCGCCCATGTTTTCAGTCAAAAGAGTCATGATTTTGTGATAACTTCATGATATCACTAATTTTCTCCTAGTTCACCTATTATGATGACCAGTATATCAAAAGAGAGCTCAGAAAATGCTCGTTCTCCCCGTGCCTCATTCACTTTCATACTCACATCTTTTCTTATTGAAAATTTGCAATTTGTAAATTGAATGATTTTCATATTTTGAGCACTGCTCATCAAATACAATAGCGGATGCAAGTCTATCATATCTCATTTCAAAACTGAGAATAAAAACTCTCGAATGATGTATGGCACGTTGATGTGCGACGCGATTGGAAGACATGAGAATCGATTGAATTTCAGCGAAATTTAGATGATGAGTTTTTTGTGATCAGCTCTGTAGGAAATTGAATTTTGCTGGAAAACAGAGTCATATGGCAGATCAAGATGAAGTGTACAGTCCTGAGCAGAATATTAGCATACTTCGTATAACAGCCAACATTTTTTAAAAAAGTTACTTATTTCTGTAGAGATTCGAGCTGTTGATAAATATGCCATTCGGATACCAAAAATAGCTCATTGGGAATCCCACAGAGCAAAACCAATGGTATATTACAGTATAAGCAGTTCATGCAGTTCATTTCTTGAGTTGGTTGCATATCTTGTTTCTCGTCATTTATCATCTTACGATGGGTAGAAATCGGGATATTTCAACCGAGAAGGTTGCTCAAATGGCAATTTTACATCAAGAAGGACTAACGCAGACACAAATAGCTGAAAAACTTCATGTTAATCAAAGTTTGGTGAGCCGCCACTTGAAGCGCTATCAATCTACTGGTACATTTTCGCCGAAGCGTCGAACAGGCCGACCGCGATCAACTTCGTTGGCAACTGATCGATTAATTCGCCGCTTTGCAGTTGCCAGCCGACGTCAACATCGACTTTTATTGCTTCTCAGCTTCCATCACATGCGTCTGTGAGTTCATCTACGGCTAGAAGAAGACTTTCTAAGGACTTTCGTCTGAAAGCCTACCGTCCGGCAGCTAAACCAAGATTGAGTTAGAAAAATATCAAGGACAGACTTGCCTTTTGCCATAAATATCGTCACTGGACCGAAAAATACTGGAGGAAAGTTATGTTCTCCGACAAAACAATGGTTCGGCAATTTAGTTCGTATTGTCAGCATGTTCGAAGACCTCCTGGGAAAAGATGCGATCAAAGATACACATCTTCAACTGTTAAGCATGCAACTTCTGTGATGATCTGGGGCTGCATAGCTGCGTCTGGACGAGGAGGATTATGAATTTCGACACCCAAAGAAACCATCACAGCGAATACTTATCTATCGATTCTTCAAGAGAAGCGTCCTTTGTTTATGGTACTTCGCGGATGCACTTGCTTTCAGGATGATGGGGCACCGGCCCATACAGCAAAGAAAGTGAATTACTGGCTCAATGGATGGTTGTGTGAGAACGGCTGCACTTCATTGAGCGACTGGCCCGGTAGCTCGCCGTATTTAAACGTGGTAGAGAACTGTTGGACATTGTTAAAGAAGAAAGTCTCATTGCTGAAGCCGACGTCTCGTGTGGATCTGATAAATAAAGTCAAGCACGTTTGGACACACGAAATTACTCAGGAGTACTGCGAGCGTCTTGTGGATTCCATGCTTCAACGAATCAACGCGGTTCTGTTAGCTAAAGCTCACCATTCCAAGTATTGAATGAACAGAGTGTCCAAAGAGTTTTCAAGGAAAACAATTGTTGATTTCCATATTCCCTAACATTGTTGTATTGTTCTGTTCCTTCATTAGAGATCAATATTAGCAAAAAACCACTTCTAAAAAAATATGCTAATATTCTGCACATGACTGTATGCTCGGCTCTCCTAAGTCAAACTGTGGAAAACGACAAATGATGAAAATATAAATTCCAATATAGTATATAATTATAATTTTAATTCATTCAAAACACAACATTTCAATTTCAATCAAACAGTAACTGTTTGAAAATAGCAATTTAATTTCAAGCAATTTTTGATCATCTCTGGTTACATGGAGATGGAAATAGCGGTGCTGCCTCAGATGATATTAGCCTTAGATGGGTTAACGCCCTCAGGTCTGTCAACATCCGGATTGAAGATGGAATCATTTTTGAACTATCATTCACTTCTTCTGACTTGGCGCCCACATACAGCTACCATTGTGAAAGAAAATGGCGGAGATCACCTGATATGCCATGACAACGGCGAGCTGAGCTGAAAGGAACTGAAACTGACTTGATACGTGCAAAGCCCTGGAGTCTGCCAACTCTATTGAAAACCGTTCCACTTCGATGATATAGCCTGATATTGTCTGTGCATCAAATGATTTTCTCATTCATCACCGACGCTGGTCAAATAAGCGAATTCAAATAAAAGGAGTGCTAAAAAAATGTATCCAAAATGCTTGCAAATGCTGTAATCACATCGAAGTAGGAGAAACCACTTCTTTCAAAAGTAGGGAGTTTCGCATTAGGTCTAACAGTTCTTCTAACCTCATTCATAAATTAAATTGTTTAGTTTGTGATGATTATTATATAGGCCAGTCCGGTGATACCCTTCGGCATAGAGTTACTGTTCATCGACAACAGATTCAGGAAGCTAAATACCTACCTGTAAGCAAGCATACACGTATGAGAAAGTGTGCAGCTAGCATGGACATCAAACTTTCTATCACTCCATTCTATAAAATGCCTTCGGGGTCCATAAGAATGGAACGTGAACATAAAGAGGCCATGTTCATTAAGTTCATGAAGATCTATGAACCACCTCTCAATGCCATGTGAAAGACTCTATGATTTCTCCTAAAAATCAAGATATTTTATTCATGAAATCAAATTTCTAGTATATAATTTTTGTATCAATAAATTTGAATCACTTACCGCCTTGAGAAGCCAGACTACTGGCGCAAACATGTCGGCGTGAGATCGGCAGTTTTTCTTTTTCGATATTCATCTACATTTGCTTTGATTTTTATACATGTGTTCACAAACGACTCAAGGTCATTGCATGGCTCCACTCTACGTCATTGATGTTGCAAGTTCAGAAGAAGAACATGTGATCCATTCCGCTCATTCGATAATAGATTATTGATTTCCCTTTATCATTATGAATTCAAGAATTAATGGCTGTCGGAAGCAATCAACAATAGTGAAGTTTTCAGCCTTGGGCTATGCTCGTGCATAGATATCTCTGTAGCGGTGGGATATCCACGCAAATGCTCACTGATACGAGTATTGAAGTGTCTCTTAGTGGAACCGACGTACCGCACAGAACAGCGATCACAACTATATTGATAAGAAATGTTCGATTTAACGCCGCAAGGGACAACAGGATCTTTGTTATGAATCCTTTAATTTAGAAGTTCTATAGGCAACTTTTATTTCAGAATTTTGAAGATGACGGTTTAATTTCTCAATTTTAGACTGCAGCTCTTTTGAGTCTTCCTGAATGAACGGAATGAATACGAGAAGCAGTCTTTTCATACAAATGCTTCTCTGAGCATATTTTTAAGGCTCTATAAAACAAAGAGCGAATGACTGCGGTTTTGTAACTGATTGGTGCATATGCAACAGAAGGAGTATAGACTCCCGTGTTTGTCTTTTAAATGAAAGTCAATTTCAAGTTTGCCATTTTGGAGAGTGAGTTTGGTGTCAAGAAAAGTAAGAGACTTTTCGACACTTTCTTCATAAGTGAACTGAATGTTTTGATCCAATTCATTTAAAAAGTCCAAGAAATCTTTAGCGTCTTGGTCACTATGAAAGATCAAAAACAATCATCGACATAGCGACGACAGTACATTGGCAATTTGCCTTCGTGCTTACAAAAATTGGTCTCAATTATATATCGAAAGCAAAGGCAGCCATTGTGGGCACTACAGGAGACCCCATGGCCATCCCTTCAAATTGATAGTTCAGATTATTATTAAAGCTATCAACAGAATTCGTGCATGCAAGCTCCATATGAAACTTGAAGGCTGTTTCATTTGCTGGAAATTCGGTAAAGTCGAACAGTAAGGAAATGTGGTCGATAGTCCTTCTCACAGGAATGTAAGTAGATAGATAGAGAGAGAGAGAATACTAGTAGTAAGCAAAACTCCACTTCTGGACCGCGCAAGATGGCCGCCGTCGCTGACGTCCCCCCCCCCTCTGGACCGTCAGAGTGTCGTGGTCGGCCGCCGTGGTGCTTCGGGTCTGACGTCCCCCCCCTCTGGCCGACCGTCGTATAGCGCGCGGTGATGTGTAGGTTGGCGTATTAATAGAATTCTCTCTCCCTCACTGTATAACAGGCTTGAAGCGACCGAGATATTATGCAACACTCATTGAGGATTCTTCCATTCATTCACAATTTAATGAATGAACAATAATACAACTTTCAACCTTGATTGACGAAAAAATTGACAAGCATTGAAATTCAGGCATAGTCAGAATAATGGTCAGAATGATATAAAGAATGATATGAAGTTCAGGGTAAGTCAAGAATTTTGAGTAGGCTAATTACCTGCATTGCCATCGATGCGTCATGCAAATGTATAAAGTATCGCAACCAAAAATGTTTATCGCAACATTTCACGATTGAATTCATCATGTAGCGAAAATCACTGAGAGAAATGAGAGCTAAGGTTATTTATTCCAAGGAAAAACTTGCCTAGATATGCCAGACAGCCGATCGATGACAGTTTTGGGCCAGTCCACTAGCATCAGAGATACGTTTTTCTTAGAAATCACAACAAATTCGCTGATCAATGTGTGTGACAACTCTGGGGTCGTTCTTATTCAAAATTAGAGCTCATGTGAACTAACGGCCGACCCAACGACCACCGTCAAAAAGATAACCGTAGTAGTAAGAAAACGGCGAACACCAGATAGCGCAAGATGGCCGCCATCGCTGACGTCCCCCCCCCTCTGGAACGGCAGAGTGTCGTGATCGGCCGCCGTGGTGCTTCGGGTCTGAGTCCCCCCCCCTCTGGAACGACAGAGGTTGTAGTCTGTCGTGGTGTGCCGACCAGGTGGGTTCACAAACTGTTCGCTGACGTCCCCCCCTCTGGAACGATAGAGTGTCGGTCGTGGTGGACTTGGGCGACCGCCAGGATTAGTCTTGAGGCTATAGTGTGTGATGTTTTTCGTGCAATCTGCTGAATGTTGGGTTGTAAAATGGGTTGTTTCGAGTGGAAGGAGTGGTCGGATGAGAAAACGGAGGTCGGATTCGTATTCAGCGTGAAATTCTGCATCGGTATGGTGAGTTTCAAGGCAATCGGTGAGAAAAAATTTTCAACATTTTTCGAAAAACGACAGAGTTAGAATTTGGGACGTTTTGGTGTGTAGCGTCAAAACGAAGCATCGGATGAGAAAACGGAGGTCAGATTCGGATTCAGCGTGAAATTCTGCATCGCTATGGTGAGTTTCAAGTCAATCGGAGAGAAAAAATTTTCGGCTGACGTCCCCCCCCCTGGACAGCTTGCTTCGATTTTGGCTTCCAGTGGACGGATTTTGTCGTGCGATAGCTCGTTTGAAAGCTAAGAGTGAGACAAATTCAGTGAGAGAATCGGCATGTTCCTATCTGTCTTCGTTCAAAAGTTAGAGCGGTTACAAGATTTTAGGTCGGAGCTCGCTCACCTGAAAAAATCCTAAGTGTCAGAGTGGCTTTGTATGGGTAAAATTTTGAAAATTTTCCAAAGTGTGGAATTTCGACCTGGGACCGTCACCAAAACATTTTTCATCAAATTTTGAAATTTCACTGACGCCCCCCCCCTCTGGACAGCTAGCTTCGATCTTGGCTTCTAGTGGACGGATTTTGTCGTGCGATAGCTCGTTTGAAAGCTAAGAGTGAGACAAATTCAGTGAAAGAATCGGCTTGTTCCTATCTGTCTTCGTTCAAAAGTTAGAGCGGTTACAAGATTTTAGGTCGGAGCTCGCTCACCTGAAAAAATCCTAAGTGTCAGAGTGGCTTTGTATGGGTAAAATTTTGAAAATTTTCCAAAGTGTGGAATTTCGACCTGGGACCGTCACCAAAACATTTTTCATCAAATTTTGAAATTTCACTGACGTCCCCCCCCCTCTGGACAGCTAGCTTCGATCTTGGCTTCTAGTGGACGGATTTTGTCGTGCGATAGCTCGTTTGAAAGCTAAGAGTGAGACAAATTCAGTGAAAGAATCGGCTTGTTCCTATCTGTCTTCGTTCAAGAGTTAGAGCGGTTACAAGATTTTAGGTCGGAGCTCGCTCACCTGAAAAAATCCTAAGTGTCAGAGTGACTTTGTATGGGTAAAATTTTGAAAATTTTCCAAAGTGTGGAATTTCGACCTGGTACCTTCACCAAAACATTTTTCATCAAATTTCCCTGAAAGAGGGGGGGAGGGGGTGGGTCAGTGAAATTTGATGAAAAATGTTTTGGTAAAGGTCCCAGGTCGAAATTCGGAAGTTTTAAATTTTTCTAAATTTTCACCACACTGGAGCTCTCACACTTAGGAATTTTTTCACTTGTGGCATGTTACATGGACATGTGCTGACGGACCAACTTCCCGTGGTCATATGAGAATGGTGTCATATGATAGACAATGATGAGACGAATCGTTTGCAACAAACCGCATGTCGCTACGATGAATACTTTCGGAGATAGAGCCATTTTAAGTTTTCTTCCGAGCATATATAAACCCCCGACAACGTAAGTCTGATCACTTCATCGAAAGACGAGGTAAGCGACGGTCGTCGCTCTGAGCTCCCGATATCGGGTGTTTCAAAGGACTCTATCTTTTGAAGTAGGCAAGCTATCTTCTTACTTCAAAGTTTGTATGATAGAGTTTGATAGCGTCTTTACTACTGATAAAATTTTTTAAAAGTAGTATGAGTAGTAAAATGCGGAATTTTTTAAAAATTCTTAATTTTCAGTTTTTTCAAATTTTTAACATATAGACTAAGGTTTTCAAGTATCCTGAGTTCAAATCTGCTATCAGATTTGAAATTTAACTAAGTCTAAGGCAGCTTTGAGGGGTTAGATCCCAGGTACTGATCACTACCTTTGACTCGGCGTTCCTGTTACCACTTCGGGGCAGTGACAATGATGTCTTCAGCTGTAAAGAGCGGGTATCGGGGAAGATCTCTCACTTCCCTAGTGATCAGTACAAGGCCTTCGGGCTGTCGACGGGATCGAGTGCCACTCACTACACTCTTTAGGAATATGACTGTACTACATGATTCCAAACTTATACAAATTTCATTATCTTACAGCTAACGATAAAATCTCAGGCATGGCTAATGATAAGAACAGAAAATATCATATCAAAATGTGTGTGTGCGGTCGAATAAATCGCAGTGCGGGCGCCAAGGCGCATGTAAAGAAGGCGGGCACCGGCCACATGATTATCTTAAATAGGGTTGCGTGTGTCAAGTGTAGAGTGCTGAAGGGTGATGAGGATGAGGCGCGTTTCTACAGAGTGCATGCTGACTGTAGTGGTGGTTTAGTGAGTGATTTGAGATTTACGCAGTTGATTGTGGAAGAGAGGGAGCGAATGTTGGCGATCGAGCGAGAGGGTAAGGTTGAGAATGTTGTTGAGAATGTTGTTGAGAATGATGAGTTGGCGAGAACGGTTGCGTCGTTGGAGGGTGAGATTGAGCGAAAGAGAGTGCTTGAGAGTGATGATGAGGATGATGTGGATTTAGATAGGGAGCGTGTGAGGAAGTTGAGCTCTTCGTCGTCGGAGGTGTCAAACATTGTGATCACCGACCCCCCGAAGAGCTCATCTTCCCCAAAAGTGAAGAGTGGTGGGATTCGTGTGCAGTCGGCGAGGTGGTTGAAGGATGAAGAGAAGAGGCATGTTTCGCAGCAGATGGCGCATGATTTGTTGGTTAATAAGTATGAGAGTTTGAAGAAAGTGATGGATGAAGTTGTGAAGGAGTTGGATGAAGTAAAAAAGAAGGAACTGAAGTCGAAGGAGGTACCGGATGAAAATATTAGAATGAGGCGTAGTGTGACTGATTTGAAGAAAAAGACGCGAGAGTTGGAAGAGAAGAATGATGAGTGTGAGAAGAGGGCGAGTGCTGCGGAGAGAAGAATGAGAGATGCAGAAGCGAGGTTTGAGGAGATGATGAAGGAGATGAGTGTGTTGAGAGCGAGGAATGTTGAGTTGGAGAGGACTGTGGCTCGGCGGGGTGATGAGAGGCAGGCGTATGAGAAGTTGGAGCGCATGAGGGATGAGTGGGAACGTGTGAATGAGGATCGTTTGTTTGAATTTCACATCCCTATTCGGGATAATCATTTGGCCGGCGAAGTACTCGTCAATCAAAGTCTCGACGAGTCCATCCTATGCTATAATGGTCATCCAACGAAAAAGTGTCTCCATGCCAGCCTGAGAATGCGCGGCCATCTGCACAAATTTTCTATTCGGAAGCGCGCGAGACTGCCAAAGGATGACTAACTTGGTAAGTGAAAAAGTAAATAAGATAGTATATCCTATTCTAATACATATCATTTTCATTGCAGATCTTTGCCCGCCTTCACCACCCCATCACGTCACTCCCGAGAACGAACCATCGGCTCTCTTAAGGGCCACCTAGGGGCAGGACATGATAGAACCTCCACGCGGTTTGCCCTGGGCAGTCTTCGGAATGGCGGATACTATCATTAAGTTGAATCTGCTATCAGTCAACTTGAACGTTGCGTCGCGTTAGAGGGGTATATAAACCACTGCCTCTCATTTCATTTCATTTCAATCATGCAGACGCCGAACAGTCAAGTCAGCTCTCCTCGCGGACCGCAGTTAAGGCCGCGAAATTTATTTGAGGAGTTTGTCAGGCTAGAGGAGCAAGACAGAGTTTTTAATAATCTTGCTCGGATTGGCAATCCGATGACAGCAACTGCTGTCAATCCTACGGAATGGCGCTACATTCCACTTTTTAGCCATGTGCCAGTCAGTGTGGAAGTCGACAGTGCTACCAAAGAGAGAGTCAAAGACTCTCTCAGCAGAATTGGTAGGGTGTAAGATGACGTTACTCCCGAGAACGAACCATCGGCTCTCTTAAGGGCCACCATGGGGCAAGACATGATAGAACCTCCACGCGGTTTGCCCTGGGCAGTCCTCGGACTGGCGAATACTATCATTAAGTTGAATCTGCTATCGGTCAACTTGAACATTATGCACTCGATTGCTATCCCTGAAGCATTCTGATTCGCTGTTGAGCAATTCATTGTTGAAAACCCTATATAAGCCAGAAGATTGTAGCGCTTCTCATTCAATTTGAAGTCACGATGGAAGCGACATCTACTAGCACCATTCCCGTCTTCATCGATAAAGACAACGCCATTCCCGAGTTCGTCATCCTCGACGAGTGAGATGAAGAGGATGATAAGAAGGGGAAGATCAAGAGGATCATTTGGACGGATGAGGTATGGACTCCAAATACCACTCGCATCCGAAAGGTGCCAGATGCACCAGTACGACCTCGGCGGTATAGGGTATACGAGAACCTAACCGTCATACCCATTGACTATTCCAGCCAATAGTCAAATTCACACCCCCCGAGAACGAACCATCGGCTCTCTTAAGGGCCACCATGGGGCAAGACATGATAGAACCTCCACGCGGTTTGCCCTGGGCAGTCCTCGGACTGGCGAATACTATCATTAAGTTGAATCTGCTATCGGTCAACTTGAACATTATGCACTCGATTGCTATCCCTGAAGCATTCTGATTCGCTGTTGAGCAATTCATTGTTGAAAACCCTATATAAGCCAGAAGATTGTAGCGCTTCTCATTCAATTTGAAGTCACGATGGAAGCGACATCTACTAGCACCATTCCCGTCTTCATCGATGAAGACAACGCCATTCCCGAGTTCGTCATCCTCGACGAGTGAGATGAAGAGGATGATAAGAAGGGGAAGATCAAGAGGATCATTTGGACGGATGAGGTATGGACTCCAAATACCACTCGCATCCGAAAGGTGCCAGATGCACCAGTACGACCTCGGCGGTATAGGGTATACGAGAACCTAATCGTCATACCCATTGACTATTCCAGCCAATAGTCAAATTCACACCCCCCGAGAACGAACCATCGGCTCTCTTAAGGCCCACCATGGGGCAAGACATGATAGAACCTCCACGCGGTTTGCCCTGGGCAGTCTTTGCACTGGCGAATACTATCATTAAGTTGAATCTGCTATCAGTCAACTTGAACGTTGCAAATGAAGTTCGGTGTAATACTTCCTTTCGACGGGCGTTCCTGTAATGGGCGGCGGTGAAACCCGTAGCTATGTATACCGCAAGGGACATTCGGCAATGGTCAACCTTGTTTAACCTCTCTGCGTCATGTTTGCAAGTGATTGCCTCTGTCTCAACGTAGTATGCATTCGCGCCAGGGCGACATTTAGCCAACTGTCGAAGGTTGCCTAAAACTTTCCATTGCATACGTTATGAGATCCATGAGTTCTACCTGTCTCTATCAATGAGACGAATTGATGAATGGAATGAAATGGGAGGACACTCACGCGCCACACGCAACATAACACACTTCTCTCTTCCGTAGTCTAACAAGCTCTTTACACATGGATCGCAGTCGATTGCTATCCCTGTATCAGAAGTGTAAGCTATCTTAATTTATTTGACACTATTTCATCTATCATCATCGTCCATATGAAATGTTTTAAGATTTACAAGTTAGACTAAGCGTGCTACTATTTCCAAATGAAAAAGTATACATGGTTAAATCATCCACTTAAGCCCATCTGTAGTCTAACAGGCTCTTTACACATGGATCGCAGTCGATTGCTATCCCTGTATCAGAAGTGTAAGCTATCTTAATTTATTTGACACTATTTCATCTACCATCATCGCCATATGAAATGTTTTAAGATTTACAAGTTAGACTAAGCGTGCTACTATTTCCAAATGAAAATGTATACATGGTTAAATCATCCACTGAAGCCCCATTCAAGTAAGTCAGTATGAAAGCAAAGATAATGCGAAATAAAAATTTATTATGGCATGTATTTCAAAAGGTCTTCATCGTCAATATCGTCCCAGAGTCTGGCTTCACATAGATAACAAAAACAGTTCAGTTGCTTTAATCGTTCTTCCACTGCGAGCCTCACTTTGTCAATATACTCCCACTCCTCCATAGTTTGTGGCTGGGAGTTAGGGGTGTACCACTCCCATAATTGGTGGAGGAATTTCGTGCTGGTGATCTCCATCACATCGTCAGTATCGTACTGGAGATACTTCCACCTCACGCCTGTTCAGTCGGGACACTCCTTCTCACATACACTCTCTTCGTTGTCCGCTGGTAATAACACCTTCTCTACCTTCGTTGGAGCGTTTGGTGTTGAGGATGGAGAAGAGAATTTTGTGTTTGGTGTTGTCGGAGGGCTTGTCATGTTGACTGTGAATAATAACTTTGAAATGTTTTCTAATTCTTAAGTATCAACAAGCAACCAATCAGAATGAACAGCCAATGAATGATGAATATGAAAGTATATATGTAAAGTGACATTCGTGTCATTTCACTCTGTCTTTGAGACGCATAAGTGAACTGTTGTCTAGCGAATTCTATATTTGAGGCGTACAAGTGAACTGCTCTCTCGTGAATTCCAAATTTGAGACGTATTATTTGACTGAAGTCTCTATCTTGTTGAAGTATCAAGCTTAAACATAATTTCGTTGAAATGGTAAGTTGAAAATTTCTTCACTCATCTCCCTCAAACGTGTGGCTAATAGCATCTTCCTCAATTTCAGGCATCAACTTCATCACCAACACCCTCCCTTCTCGAGGAAGTTTAGAGTTGTTGAGTCAAGGTAGGTTGTAACAATACACTGAGACTTGAACAGAGATGAAAGAATGATTTCTCTTTCAGGTGATGTGAGTTCCAGCTCAGGACTCTCGCGACAAGGCAACGAGTGGGAATGTGCCGACTGCGGACATATGTTTACAAGGAAGCACAGTCTCCTTCGACACATCAAACAACGTGTGTGTCAACGCAAAGCGGCGTCAATCTCCGGAGGTGAAGTTGATTCTGACGATGACATCTCCTTTCCTTGCGATTTGTGCCCTCTTTCTTTTGATAGTCACTTTCAGCGATCTTCGCACAGACTTCAACACACGCATGCAAATGATCACTACACCAACGGTACCTCTACCATCTCCCTCATTAATGTTTCACATAATAATTTAGTACGCGACTACTGCATGGAGTCCAATACTCAAATAGTAGATTTTCCTGAGTGGCTCCTTCAAAATTCAAACATTATCGAAGCGCTCTTCAACAATTTAGACAATTTTAGAATGAAGGCGCTCATCTACCTTAAACTAAAATATATTAAGATAGATTTTCAAACGGGTCAAGTGACGGAGAGAATACAGTTTCATGTTCCTTCCTCTTCCGCAACCGAAGTTGTAGACTGCGAGTCTTGGCAAAATTTTCACATTCAATGTTTACAATCAAATGTAGATAAATTCAATCAACGCGACAACGCTCTCATTTTTGATGGTGTGGACTCAGCCATATTCAAAACTTCCCTATTAGAAAGTCATGCAGCTCGAGGCACATTTAAACTACCAATAACGTTGTATAATAAGAAAGCTGTCATCAATGTCGATTGTAAATCACAGTGTTTCAAATATGCAGTCCTATCCATCCTTCACTGTAATGATATCAACGCGCACAGAGATCGCACCTATAGCTATAGACAGTGGGAGGATGAACTAGACTTTGAAGGTTGTGATAGTAACAACATGAAAATCAAAGATGTAGAAACGTTCGAAAAACATAATAAGATTAAAATTGTCGTTCACGTGTGGGAGAAGGGGTTGAAGGGTGCCCGCTATAATTCACGTTCAACTTGTTATGAACGTGTAGTCAACCTCTTATTAGTAAAACAAGATGATAGCGAGGAATGGCACTACTGTGGTATTCCCAAAATCTCTCGCTTGTACACTCACTTGGTGCACTCTAAAAGAGGTGAACATTTTGTATGCGACCGCTGCATCCGCTCCTTTTGGAGTAAAGATAAATTTGAAACTCACTATGAATGGTGCAAGCGAGGTAAATTACAAATGGAACGCATGCCCAAAGATAAAATATTTTCACATAGGAATAATGGTGACGAATTAAGTCCCCTGCGTGTCATTTACGCAGACATACAATGCTACATTGATGATATCATCCACAAGCCAGCAGCCATATCCTGCTATGAAGTATGGCATGACCACTTTAGGAATAGACAAAACAAAATGCATACTTGGCAAGGTGAAGATTGCATTTCAAAATTTCTAGAATTTCTCGATAAAGCTGCTAAATTTCAACAATCATATGATTCCCAATTGCAGCATAAGTCACTACATATGTCAGATGAAGACAAACAAAAATTTGAAAGTTGCACATCCTGTCCTAAATGTCATAAAACGTTTGATGACGATAAAATTAAGAAAGTGCGTGATCATGATCACATCACTGGTAAATTTAGAAACGCACTCTGCTCCAAATGTAACTTTTCACTTAGGTTGAGACGTCGTGTACTACCCGTCATTTTTCATAACTTTAAGGGCTATGACAGTCATATGCTCATAAAAGGAGGGTTGAGCCAGATGAAATCGTGGCAGTTTAATGTAATAGCACAAACGAGAGAAAAATTCATGGCAATGACAGCAAAAGTACCAGTAGATAAAACTAAAGAAAATAAGACAGTCTTCTTCGAAATAAAATTTTTAGATTCATTTCAATTCATGTCAGCGTCACTAGCTTCTCTCGTTCGAAATCTCAAGTTTCTTCCCCATAGTCAAACTTTGAAGAAACACTATCCAAACTTAACGGATGAAATAATCACTCGCAAAGGAGTCTTTCCTTATGCGTATTTTAGCTCAATGTCTAAACTAAATGAAACAACCCTTCCTTCCATTGACAAATTCAAAAACGATTTGACGGGTGAAGATTGTCCAGTAGAGGACTATGAACATGTTCAAGAGGCATGGTTAAAATTTGATTGTAAAACGTTTGGCGATTATATGATCGCTTACTTAGAATTAGATGTCATTTTGCTGGCTGATGTCTTTCAGGAATTTCGACGAGTGGCATTAGAAGAAGACAAATTATATCCTGTCCACTTTGTCAGTCTACCAGCTATGTCCTTTAAATCAGCCTTTAAAATGACTGGTGAGACCATTCATCTCTTAGAAGACCCGGAGATGTATAATATATTTGAGCGCGGAATACGCGGTGGTCTCACATTTGTAAATAAACATTATATAATATCTGAAACAGTAGGTGATGATCATATCCACCTAAAGTACTATGACCAAAATAATTTATATGGCAGTTCACTGTCTAAACCCCTACCTCATTCCGAGTTTAGTTGGTTAAATCAAGATGAGCTTGAGTATTACTCAAACCCTTCAAACATACTGAAGATTCCAGATGAAGGTGATTGGGGATATTATTTTGAAGTGGATTTGATTTATCTAAATAGCATTAAAAATAAAACTGCTGATTTCCCACTCGCACCTGAATCTGGTGAAGTGACTGAAGATATGTTTTCACCATTCATGTCACAATTTCATAATAACTTAATAGAGTGTGGACAGCCAAGGTACAAACCATGCCGCAAACTTTTACTCACCCAATATGATAAGAAAAATTATCTCGTACACTTCTGCATATTAAAATTCTATTTAGAAATGGGCATGCTTCTAAAGTCAGTTCACCGCATTATCAAATTTAGACAGAAAGCCTTCCTCAAACCCTACATAGATAGTAACAGTCAAAAACGTGTACTCGCCCAAAATAATTTTGAAAAGGATTTTTATAAATATAAGAATAACAGTCTATTCGGAAAGACCATGGAGAATGTTAGAAAACGTATGAATTACAAACTAGTCGTTGATGAACAAAAATATCACAAATTGACCTCATCACCTCTTTTCATTGATAGAGACATCATCGATGAGGATCTTGTAGGTGTTAAAATGATAAAATCAGAAGTTGAGTTGTGCAAACCCATCTATATTGGGCAAGCCGTTTTAGATTATTCCAAGCTTGAAATGTATCAACTCTTCTACAAAATATTAAAACCATGCCCTCTCGTAAAAGAGGTTCGCTTGCTGGGTGGTGATACAGATAGTTTCTTTTTAGGAATTACCACTCAAAAAGATTTAAATTTTAATGAAGTAGGCAAGTCATTAGAAAAATATTTCGACACATCTAACTACAATCCCACTCATCCACGCTATTCCATACAGAATAAAGCCAAACTTGGTTGTTTTAAGGATGAAACAGCAGGAAAGGAAATAGATGAAATGATTCTCCTCCGTCCTAAAATGTATTCCATGAAATTAAAAGAATGTGCAGATAGTATTAAGCGTGCTAAAGGCATATCAAAATCCATTGTTCATAAAATGAAACATCGGTCCTATAAGAAGGCCTATAAAAATAAAAATATAACGTTTGTCAATATGACAATCTTAAAATCTCAAGTTCATACTGTGAAAACGTACACGTTCAAGAAACGAGCACTTTCAGCATGGGAGGATAAGAGGTGTTGGATAGGACATAACACATCTCTTCCACATGGACATCCTGACACAAACATACCTCCACCCAAAAGAATAAAACTCACGCTACCACATTCAGGAGATGTATTGACATAATCAACTTTAACTCAGTATTTTGATGTTGCTTTTTGTAGATATACATGGTTGTTTTATGTATCGCATGTCCTGATCAGATTGGAAACCAGGTAAAACATCTCGTAGAAAAGCTTCTACACCGTGTGAAGATGCCAGAAAAGCCGGAAGTGCCACGTCCGTTGCCCGTCTAAGACCCAAACCTCCCTTTGAGACAGGGAAAAAAGCTTGATCACAGGACCGAGAAGACAATGAGCAGTTGAGTATGTTCTCTAAAGCACTTCGTTGAAGATCATCGAATCTAATTAACAAATGAGGGGATTGATAAAATGGGAATGTTCGCAAAAGATATAAAAGTTTCGGTATTGAGAAACAGTTTTTCAAAATGTAGAAAGCACTGTGGGAGTCAATATCACTTAGACGATCAATGAGTATATTGATAGAATTGAGTTTGTCCGTGAACACCGACCCGGCACTTTGAGGGAAAAGAGGCGATCCCAGGAGTGTAGCATCTATCATTGAAATAGTCTTCATATGATGGAAAAAGGAGGATGTGACAGAAGTTGTTAGAGACATTGGGTCATACACCTCACACTTTTGCAAGTTCATGCTTAGACCGAGGTCCGCCTGGAGAGCAATGATTGTGTTCAGATCCTTTGTCACTTCAGCCACAGTGCCTGCGATACAACCGTCGTCTAAGTACCAACAATTGACTTTACTTGTCAAACTTTTGACCATATCATTTATCGCCAAGGAGAAACCGACCGGACCCATAGGGTCACCCTGTTGCATGCCTTCCCTCGATAAAAGGATTTCACCATCAATAAAAAGGTTAGTGTCGTTATTGTACATTTGCCACATAAAAGGAAAAATACTGCTGGCTCTTTCTTTGACCTTATGCAGAATCATATCCCTTCTAATAGTATTGAAGGCGTTAGAAAAGTCAACTTTGATCATCACGAAAGGTTCGTTGATCAACAATTTCTCTTTCAAATAATTTCGTATTGTGTGTACTATGGCCTCCGCACCTTTTGGTGAGCCAACACCCATCTGATTGGGATAAAAGGAGTCTTTCAATTCTTTGATGGTCTTTCGAGCTGCAATTTTACTGGTAAGTCTGCGATACACAGTTCCCACTGCAATAGGGCGTACGTCATTGTTTTGTTTTGACAGTGCAAAAAGCGACGAACCATACAAAAAGGGAATGATTTCAGTAGGAACCATGCCAGCAAGCATCAAATTGCTCAGTCTTGTAATTGCCGCCAACAAACGACTACCTGGCTCTCCACAAGTTTTTGCAGTAAGGTCTTTTAAATGTTGAGGTTCGAGCAGGTCCGGTCCACTGACAGAACCCGGAGGAAAACTAGATATAGCTCGACGAACTTCAGCTTCATCACATTGTAAGGGATTGTTGAAATCCTCATTTAGATTGATAATGGGTAAATCGGAATTAGATTTACGTGGAGGGTGCTTTTCTATTATCTTATTGAGAGTTTCTTCGTTGCTTGGTAAGATATTATCGTCTGAGGAAAGAATCCGAATAGCACCTTTGACATCTCCCTTTTCTATTTTCCTTTGAGCCAACTTTGTGCGCTTCTCCTTTGAAAAGATAGATTCTTTATTACGGGGAGAGACCTCTGTTTCGAATTGATCCAGAAAAGGCTGTGATAAATATGAAGCAATTCGTCTGTTGATGATAGAGGAGAGGGACCGTTGATGTCGGCTAGACGACTTGGGTTTAAATAGACATTGAGATGGGAAACGTAAAAGACTTATCCAAGAGTCAACGGTATTCATATCACACACCGATGCTATCAAGGTTTGAAGAGCGTTTGCTGCTTGAACTCTTGATGCTTTGGGGATTCTGTATAGAACAGAACCTCTCTGGAAATTTTTGAAAATAGTCATCAAGTCACGATTGCTTGGATTATTTACAGAGTTTGAAGATGCAGGTAACATATCATGATGAGTTTGTCTTGAACTGACGTTTATATTCTGTGAACTATCGATCTCAACAGAAGGTCTATCATTTGTTATCAAGGTTGCATTAGAATTACAGGTATGCTTCCGTAACGTAGAAAAATTCTTGTTGCAGGTATTGCAGACAACTCGCTTGTATTGACTGAAAAACGTATTGGGGATAGTATTTCGATCTGCCAAATGCATATTCACATGTTGGAAAAGGCTTTGATCTGATGAATAAGACCGGTTGCATTCCGATACTGGGCATAGGAATGTTAGAGTGGAAGACATGATACCAAAGGTTCGTGTTGAAAATATTAAAACTACAGAACGTAGCAGCACGGATTCGAACCAGTGACTTCAGTGCAGTTGCGTCATGACACTAACCACTCGGCTACTTCAGCTTTGGACGATTTGTATGTACACGTCGAAGATAATCCGAAAAAACGAAAAGTCGGTGCATAAACATCACGATTGATTGATGGCAAGATTTGACCGGCAGACAAGGCTGCTAACGTGTACACGCTTTGACGGACTGAACAGTTTTCAGCCAAGAGGTCAATGGGAAGATTGGCGCGATGTAGACGGATGAGATCGGTGCGAGAATACTTCACGCGTTCAGATGTCATACACGGGAGATGTGTAGAGAAAACAGCGGACTGTTAGGGAAGGTAACGCCGACCAAGGCAGTGAATGAATAGAGAGATGCAATGAGATCTGATCAGGACAAGCTTGACGCCCTTCATTCTTGGAAAGTAAAGCTTCCAAGTCAAAATGAGCCAGAACATCAATTGAGGTCTTTACAACGTTCATGGGACAAACCATTAATCGACGACAAATTTGAGAAAATTTTGAGCCAAATATCCGACCCAGTAAACAGAAGTCGCTTGCTTTGCGTATCTTCTCCAGACGCGGGTGCATGGTTGAATTCAATCCCAATTTCATGTTTGGGCCTCAAACTCAACAACGAGAATCTGCGAATTGCCATCGCTCTACGACTAGGAGCTCCTGTGTGTTTTCCTCACAAATGCAAATGTGGTGCCGACGTCGATCTTTACGGCAATCACGGTTTGAGTTGTAAACTGAACAGTGGACGAATTATTCGACACAGTGAAGCAAATGACATTATCAGACGATCATTTGCCACCGCCGGGATACCTGCTGTCCTTGAACCTCACGGCCTTAGTCGTGATGACGGCAAAAGACCGGATGGCGTGACTCTGATACCTTGGAAGTCCGGTAGAGCTTTAATGTGGGATTTCACATGCGTGGATACACTCGCCACTAGCAACATCCCAAATTCAAGACAAGGTGGAGGAATTCTGGCATCGAAAGCAGAAGATAAGAAGCGACGGAAGTATGAGAGTCTAGCTCATGATTTTTGCTTTTGTCCTTTTGCGATGGAGACTCTCGGAGCATGGGGAACTGACGCTCGAGCCCTCGTGAGGATGCTCGGAAGAAGAATAAGTGAAGTCACCGGAGAGACCAAAGCAACTCAGTTCCTGAAGCAACGTCTGAGCTTAGCCGTTCAAAGGGGAAATGCAACTAGCATTATGTCATGCATACCTCGATCGAGACCTCTTAGTGAAATTGACTATGTCTTGTGACTTTTAAATTTACTCTGCCTGTAAAAAGAACTTGATTATGTATTTTCAAAATAAAAGCATTGGCTCAATGTATCGCATGAGATCGTTTCTTCCTTGTGAATATATGCCTACAGTCAGCCCATTCCCCCTATATCTGTGAAAAGACTTTTTCATATACATATTTTTTTTTCAATAAACATATCACAATGACTTCACTTTGTTTTCCGAAACACTAAAGTTACGAGGGATTTAGTATCTTTCACATGTATGCACTCTTGTAAACCATTGGTAATTTTGATAGTAATAGAGGGTATAGTTTGTTTGACGACGGGATGATAGAAAATAGATTCAAACATCTTCTCGACTATTCCATATGAAGCGTCGTTATCATGAATGAAATCACGTAAAATGTATTCTTTTTTCTCACCAACAGAAATAGGTAAAATCAAATTACTTTGAATGTAAAGGTGCTGTTCATGTTTATCAAGTGTCATTGGTGTTTCTATACCAATCGTATGCGGAGCAGCAAACACAGTTTGTAGCATTGAAAAACCAAAGAGTTTTTTCAAATTTTTACTCAATTGACATTGAATGTCATCGCCCAGTTTCAGAACAACGCGTTGATTTTCAATTGAAAACGAAATGTGGTGTGTCTTTACATCATATTTACTTTTCATCACATGCTTCAACTTCTGTTGTATATAAGGATTTACTACATGAATGAAGCTTTCAACTGTATGATATAGACGCGGCATTATATTGATAGCAACTTTAGATTCTTCATAAGACTGGTAAATTTTCTTGATGCGATCACCATAGATGTCCACCCACCATTCATCATTAACTGAATCAGCTTTAGTGTGATATTCATGAGAACCATACACCACACCGCTTCCAATAATAGGTGTATAATGTCTTACAAAATGACGCAAGGTTGGAGAGAAATAAACTGTAAGTTTGTCATTATATTTCTGAATAACCAACTTATTTTTGTCCGCCATAATTTTCTCTCCATACTTCTTACCCACAGTCTCATTCCATCGTTTTACTAACTCAATAAGTGATAAAGGTTGAACACCACGCTTTTTCAAAATGATGCGTTCTTCACATTCTACAACATCTTCATCAAATATTTTAAATCTTTAATGAAATTTGTTGATTCGATTTGAATAAACTTTTTTAACATTTGCAGTAGCAATTGACGTTAGATGTAGTCCATGGCCAAAACCAAGATGTGGATAGAATTCACTATCCAACCTCAGCGTAAGACCTTTAGTAAAAGAATGAAAGCGGAGGAACTGTCTCCCACTCCAATGATAGATAGTAAACTCATAAGCTTTCTGATTTTTATTCTTCATGATGGAAGTATTACCACTGTTGAATGCCTTAATAATTTTCTCATTCCCAAATGGTTCATAAGAATCTGATTTTATCTGAATCCATTCATAGTTCCACTTTCCATCTGATGTTAAATTGTATGGGAACTGAAATGCATTATTCATCGTTATTCCATCATGGGTGCGAGGAGTCAATATCATTTCTTCCAAATCATTCACATTCTGAATATTGCTATCATAGCAAATACTAGAAACGCCAACCTCCCATTCACCATCTAAATGAAGTGGGCGATTTAATTCTACTCGATAGTCTGATGGTTTATTTTTGGGAAATTTATTCATAGAAGCATTACTGGGTAAGTAGATTAGAAACGAGTCCTTATTTTCACTTTCCATATTATTCACATTGGAAAAATATATTGGCATACTTTTGCATTAACTCTTCATTCGGAAATGGAGTGTGATACTTGTCACAGCATCTTTATGAAAAGGAATCAACGCACCAGCATCGTCATAAATGGCAATATCAATTTGTGGGATGTAGTTTGATTTCAGCTTTGTATAATGCACTTTCTTGAAAGTATGCTCAGATAAAATACTGCAGCTTTTTGGCTGGTATGGTATCATTGCTAGCAATGGAACTTCAACATCTCCCACACGTACATCTTCACCAATATTGGAATATATCTGAAAATAGTTAATACGACGCGATAGCGACATGTCTGCGCTAGCTTTGGTTACAGTACCACTTTTAAAGATATTTTGGTCAAAACCCAAAATGTCCATTAGAGTTTTATCCATAATTAGTTCAATACCTTTTCCACTTATAGTGAGAGACAAAGTACCTTCTTTTTCAGAAAATGAAATATGTTGCTCATTAATCACTTCATTTAAATAATCTACAACCAATTTAACTGAAGTAATGATGCGAGGCATCAACACTCTTGTTTCATGTAAGATACCACCTAAAGGCTCTACACACTTTCTGTATAAAGATACGCTCCATTCTGTATCAAATTGATTTGACCTTTCACATGGTAAATGTTGCATATTAAATTTTCCATGAACAGCTGCAGAATGATGTCGCAAGAACTGATGAAAATCTTTTGAACAAACTAATACTAGATCATCATCATTTAATTTACTTATTGCAATATGATTAGATGATTTGATATAAGTCAATGTTGCCACTTGTTTACCATCAACTCGAAGGAGATAATTAAATTTCTTCAATAATGTTTCAGGAGTCATGTTTGTATTTCTTGACTTAATCACAATCTTCTTCACCAACGTCTTCTCATTTTTTGGAATAAGATCTACATAATAAGCTTCCTCTCGATATATTAACTGTTTATGACAACTTATGTGGTAATTAACGTTAAAATTATCATAGCTTGTTAAGGCGCTAGCGAGGTAGCCTAAATCATTTCTTAAACTTGAACTTAAACCAACAATCCAATCTTTCTCAACTACATGATGTATATAAGTATAATCATCATTGTGCGGAGTAAATTGGACAATATGTTTACACGCTTTATTCAGGAAATCATATATAAACTTTTTACATAATAAGAGATCTTTCTTTGGCCACTGTGGAATGTATACTCGACAGCCCTTTTCACATTGGTAAGCAGCTGTACGTCTCATATTAATAGTCATCACCTCATGATCAAAAGTATAGACACAGTTGCTATAAACAAGTTGAGTGACACCCACTTCCAAATTTCCATTTAGCTGTTGTGTATGATCAATGGGAGTAGAAAAGAGTGCGGCTCGATTACTAGCAAATCTATTTGCGGCCGCATTGCTAAGCAAAATATGATAAAACGACATTTTTATATTGCTGATCTGCGACTTTGCATAACATCATGAAGACTTGGATTTTGGACTCTCTACAATATATCAGAGTTGATCGTGATGGAAACGTACATTTTAAAAATTCTCATGGTCATACATCAAGAGGAATTACATTAACATGGCGACAATTTGTCAACCTCAATGATATCATGACGGATTTGGAATATTTTGAAACATTAAGATTCATCTCCTTGGGTGATCAAGTTTGGCTTCAACATTACAGAAATGAAATTCAAATCTAGCATTCTCATTCCGCAAACTGTTTCTCATTTCGCAAATACAATTGGGAGAAGTATAGAAGATACATACATCGCTCCATCATGACATTTATTCGTCGTGAGTTCATCGCCCTACTATGCAAATCTTAATCAGACATTACTACCACGCACCATGAGTTGGAAATTAGATTCCCTACAACGTATTGAAACGGATCATGATCGAAACGTCTATTTCAAAGATTCAACTGGAAATGTGAGAAGAGAGTTTGCTTTATCTTATCGTCATTTTCAATCTCTACATCATATCATGAAGGATTTGAAATACTTCTATATGAAAAGACATTCACGTATTGGAAATCGCATCTGGTTGCGCGTCAACAATCGGTGAATTCAACTCTATCATTCCCAACTTCATACTAACTTCACATTTCATCAAGGTAGTTGGGAAAAGTATAAAAGGAAGGTACATCGCTCAATTTACTCATTCTTTAGTCATGAAGCGTCATCGCTACACCATCGTCAACATTCTCCGTCGCTTCAGACTCTACACCAAAATCGATCTCACAACATTACACCAACACCTTCCAAACAGCAAGCATTACCCGGGCCGACCTCAAATGTTAGTGGTGAAGATGAACAATTCACGGAATCTTCAACTCTTCCCAAATGGGACTGTACAGATTCTAGGCGCCCTTTCTCATTCATCGGCGCAGTCAATGCGCTTAGAGCTACAAAGACTACTACGTCGGATATGGAAGAGGGAGAGGTGTGTGATGTCGAATCTGACTGTGGACAATATGGTGATCTCTACTCAATTGAGTGACAGTCTATCATTTTTGAAGATTCGTACCAGCAGTTACAATTTGTGTTATGAACCCGAACTTTTTCCTGCAGCTCTCATTAGTTGTTGGTTACCTGTGCATGTGACAATCTTTCATAATAGTAAAGTGATCATTACTGGACTAAAATCTCATGTACAAGCAAATGTGATCCCAGACTATCTCATTGAGTATGTACGTACCCAGCGGATTGTAAAATAAAAAACAATTTTTCCAACATGATGTTTTTATTTCAAATCATGATAGAACTTACAAATCATTTTTTCATTAGAGGATGGATTACATGAAAAGTTTTGAATAATAGATGCAAATCGAGATACATGTAAACGTTTAAAGATGAAATACAGTACAAAAGCACCACACGTTGATGAAAGTGGATGTTGTAGTATGCGTTCATTTCGCTGATATTGACGCGTATGTTTTCTCAACCACTGCTGTGTTGGTATATTTGGAGGCTAAGCAAGAGAGTCAAATAGTTCACCACGTCGGTCTTCTCCAATAAAGATCGCTTTCCAATGCTCACCGCCTAAATTCTGCGAATGAGTGTTTAGCACAATAAAGATGGGATAGTGATTTATTGCAGGTGGTAAGGTATCGAGTGAATAGACATTATCGAAAGCTTTCAACGTCGCTTCGTCTGCATTACGCTGCACTTTAGTCTTAATATCGTCAGCAGTCAACCAACTCATTAACGATTATACTGAAGAATCACGTCACGATACTTTGTAATTTCAATATTTGAATCGAAGTCTGCATAAATTAATACATTGATCGTCTCAGGTAGTGTTCTTTTGAACGTCAAATCCAAACGAATATTATGAGGCACGTTCGCTTGACGATAGGGGGCACTAATATCGCTGTCAGCAGTCAAATCAAATGCATAAATAGTATATCCACTCTTAAACTCTTTCATAGTAAGTCCGTTGGTGTCATCCGTATTGTAAAAGCCAAAAACATCCATAAAATCAACATAACTGCGCATAAATTGATCCGCAGCAAAATCTGGTTTGTAGGGTGGACCAGGATGACTCACACCATTTACACGTAAAGCAATTTCACTTAACTGATTGTGTTTAAAATTGAAAGGATTCTTCTTTATATTACCATTAAATGCATCATTTTCAACCATTGCCACCATGAGGAGCTTCGGTGCTTCCGATGGAAAGAGGCCATCTTTCATGAAACTCTTTTGATCTTTCGGAATTGTAAAGGTGAGAAGCTTTGTATGCTGAACGGGGTAAATGGCATTTTGGCGGTTAAGACCTTCAGCATGTCCTCTAATGACACTTGGATTCGGTACTACTCGACGAATGTAAAGTACAATATCTTCCACATGAATTCTAAAATTGTCAACTTTAGCAAATGCATTCAGCGCAAATTCAGGCTTATTCAATGTCAGCTTGAGTCGCATGCTGGTATTACAGAGTAAAACTTTTGACTGTCTAAAGAAGTCTAAATTCAGCGGACCATATAGCTGACATACTTTACTATCTTTAATCATAGCAGATCGCTTTACAAAGCCACTGTTTGTTTCAACATCAAATTTTCCTGCTTCATCTCTGTACCATCCCATGGCTTCCATATGACTTTTTTGTGCTGCTGGATGAAACTGTGATACATGATTGAGATATGATTTATAGGGATAATCGCTTTGACCACCTTCCACCTGCTGCTCTCCAATCGTTAGAGAAACATCGCGAAGTAATGTAGTCAATGGTAAATTGTTCAGCCCAACTTTATGTGTATCGTCAATAGCAGTTCCACCCGCTTGCTGAATTCTAAACCTCAAATCAACCATCGCATAACTCAAATCTATGTAGTCATCACTACCACCAGGAATAATAAATTCAATGGGGCCAGCATTCTCTGTTGTTCGAGGATGATAATCTACAATACTTGAACTAAGAATATCTGTCTGTATGGCTTGTTGATCAAACAAACAAAAACCGGAAGTTTTACACTCCATGATTAGAAGTTATAGCAGCGTCGTCGTTTAGCGCCTGATGAATGATTAGAGCCTCTGCGACGTTTGCGTGAATGCCTTTTGACTGAAGATCGCACCTTACCAGCTCCGCGCTGTTTCCTCCTTCCTTTATTCATTCGTTTAGGTGATTTCTTTCCTTGAGTAACACCAGCAAAGGTCTGCTTCAATGTTTTTAAACCGCGTTCCTTCCCACGATTCAACAAACTGCTCTTAAAACTTCTACCTCTGGAAAGATCACTAGCAACATCACCAGCAAAGCCAACGGCATTACTTAAAACATTTCGTTTTAAAGATCTACCGACATTAGATATGAGAGGTGCTACAACAGATTTCAGTGCACCAAGTATGCTACCTCCACGTTGGCGGCGAGCGCCGATGTAAATTTGTCCTCAACCACTTACATAGGAGGGTCGTGAATAAAATGAGGCAGTTGGATTCATAGCTCAAACCCTAAACATTGTTAGTTACAACTTTGCATGAATCACTGTCGATCACTTAGATGAAAGATGTCGGCACGACGCATTCAAGAGTTCATACTTGAAGGATAACCACTCCATTTAACAAGACACCATTCTTCACCTTGCCGTTTTTTACATCGAATGATTTTCTCTACCAAATATGTTTCACTTTCAGTGACTACCTCAATCTCATCGCGATAAAAGCTACCCTCAATTTCTTCATTATCGTAATCTTTCAACTTGTAGGTGGTTGGAGAGTCTTTTTGATTAATCCTTGATACTGTAAATACCTCCTCTGTCCAATTCGGAAGGTACCCTTTAGCAAAAACACTTTTCACTTTTGAGATACGAACTTTATCACCAATTTTCACATCACTTTTCACATGAGTGCGTTTACGTTGGAATGATTCGCGCACTTTATCTACATTGTCAGCATTTACACCTACTGGTCTGAGTCCAATAGAACGATGGATAGAGTGATTGTAGGCATGGAGTGTATCTTGTAGAACCTTTGTCCAATTTTGTGTCAAGTTGGCAGTAAAATGTCGCCACAAGCGATTTTTTATTGTGCGATTAAAACGTTCAACGAGTGCAGCTTTATAAACACTCTTCACACTAAACAACTCAATGTCATGCCTCTCAAATAATCTTCTCACTTGCTGATTTTCAAACTCTTTTCCTTGATCACTCTGAATTCTTTTTGGAATCCGACCTTCTCGAAAAATTGTTTGGAATGCTTTTGCTACTCCTTTCCCTTCTTTAGTTTTTAAAGGTTGAGCCCACGCATAACGCGAGAAAATATCAATGACGGTTAAAATAAAATTATTACCCGAGTTATGTTTTGAAATGGAGGCAACATCGCACAAATCTGCTTGCCACTGTTCATCGATGTCATGAACAATATAATGGCGGGTGCGGTACTTCTTTTTCGCTTGTTTGTGGAGTGTATAGGTAGCCTGACCCTTTAACCATCGTTTCACTTGTGATTGTGGAAGACCACTCGCTTTTGATAATTTCTTGATAGATGCAAATCCTGCCGGATGTTTTACATCATAATAGATTGACTTCAAACGTTCAGTCGATGACGACTGACTCTTTTTCCTCCTTCTCATCTTTTTGTTTTCTTGCCTTTCTACATTTACAACAACTGCAGCATTTAGCTTTAGCGTTTTTGCGATCGTGTTCACATTGCTTAGGGGTTTCATTATGAGAGCTGGCGCAGCAAGTGCAAGTGACAACGACATTCACCTCTGGCGGCTCATTACATGGCAAGCAACACAACTGCTTCATATTAATAGTCTGAGAACATGTATTTCCTGGGAGGAGCTGTTTTACGTTTTCCTTTTACTAGTTTTAGTGGCGATGTAGATCTACGTCGAGTTCTTCCTCTTGTTTGCTTAGTGAGTGTGGGAGGGGATGTAGCAGGTGACGCCTTAAACCAATTTGTTGGCATTTTCATCGTCTGAAGCATTAGAGCAGTAGCCACTGTTGAATCAAGTTCTTTCAATGTCTCATTATTCAAAGCAAATTTTGGCACATTATGCTTTTTCAATAGTTTAAGAAAGTATGACCAACCAGGTGGAACATAGCCATGACGGCGCTTTCTACGTGTCGCATACTGAATGAAGTCTTCATAACGTGAAGCATCAATCACTTTATTTTCATCTGTAATGATTTCTCCTCTATCATTTACATTGAGATGGGGTTCAATACTGTTGAAAAGAGATATGGCATGTGCGCGAGATGCTAAAGGTGTTGCAGTCGATACAGAGTCACGCATCTTATTCTTCAAGTTTTTTAATTGCTCGAACGTTTCCGATTGTAATAATACAGCACGATGTGGATCTTTGATGTGAACATTTTGCTGATAATCTATTTCTTTCCTATACATTTGATTTGCAAGAGGTTGCTTTACTTGCTGCATGGCAGTCAATTGTACATATTCATCCTGAGGAATAACAATCATGCGAGAATAAGAACTCATAGTTTGTAGATAATCATGGGAGTTTTCAAAATATCACTTCGAAATCTAAATTCTTCCGGACACTCTTGCGTAAAGTCAATGAATAAGTAACCGTATGGTTTTTCAGTAGCTGCTTGAAAAATTTCAATTAAGGCTTTTGATCCTCTGGGTGCAACTTGTCGCGCTAAAATTTCAAATTGACTTTTATCTCGCGGATTCTTGAAAATAGCATAATAGTGTGTATTTAGGTTTCGTGTACGAGCTTCTTTTCCATCAGGAAACAAATTTTGTGTGATATAGATGATAAAGCACCTTTTATGATGTGCTGCGCGAGTGAACATATCTGTAACATCTTTGGAATTCTTACTTTCTTTTAATAAATCATCCAATACAACAACATCATTAGACTGAAGTTTATCCACTGCAATAATTCCTTCATGTCGAATAAAGTTGCGACTTTGAAATTCCTGAAGCAGCGACGGTTGATAAATACCATAACACCAAATCACTCGATTGATAGGTTCCCTAAACAACTCCCTTCTTTTATCCAATAAATTCAGCGTGAAAACAGTTTTACCTGCATGAGATGGACCTGATACAGTCAGAACTTTATCGCATTGAAGTCTGAAATCCATTTTATTACTTTGAGACTCAACATTTGCATAATTAACGCTTAGAGCCAAAGATATTACCCAATAGGTTACCCACGACAGGAGCTAACATCGGAAGTATTGCTGAAAGGAAACCACCCTTTTGTGTTAGAGTTTTCCTCTTTCTTTGAAGGGTGACTTTAGGATTGGAGATGAAACGCAATTTTGTAGCATATCGCTTAAGTAACTTTCGTTGTTTTGGCGCTAATTTCTTCGTCCTCAACTTTCTCACATGAGAAATAATTTCACGAATGAATTTATGGTTGGCATGTCGTATAGCATTGTATCGCTGATTTGCTTTCATTCGTCGGAGAGCTTGAATGGCTGAAGAAAACTTTGAAGACTTTTTACGTTTCACCATTTTACGTTTCGCCATTTTCCGTGTTAGTCTTTGCTAAAACCTATCTTTACCACATTTGCATAGGTACTAACTATTGCGACATAAGTGACACTCGAAATGAGCAATGCACAGTGGTTACATTTGCAAAGTTGAATGCAATTACGTATGAAACAGCGTTGACAAAAAGCGTGCTTACATCTCTTGAAGATGCGCTTTTCATTTCCATCCTTTTGCTTACATACATCACAACACATAGTTTCGCCGTTACTGATGTCTATAGCAAGTCTTTTTGAAGAAATGAATTTGCTAGCCTTTTCTAAATAATAGACGCATGTACAGAAGGAATATACTTCGAGAGTGAGCAGACATAGCTCGTAAACCAGTTGTGCTACAATCAAGTACCACTGCATTTTCAATTTTTCTTTATGGAAAGTTGAATGTGAATATCTGAAATCGCTTCAATCACTAGACTCCTACCATGATGGTTAAATGCATTAAGACGTTCAGCAATTTTTATCATATGTCTTTTAAAAAATTCTTCGGGGTAATCTACCACTTTCATTGAATAAGAAGCAAAATAGAAAGAGCGACTTTCCACCTCTTCCTTTCCAAAATGACTAAACTTAATTTTCGCAACTAATCGCGCCATGACAATGCTATCAGAGAATGTATTCATTAACTCTAGAAATAGAGTGCTAGCATCATCGACCACTGCTTCGATGTCGGTCTCATCTTTATGAAAATTTATCACATAATCTTGAACAGCTCCTTTTAAACTTTGCCTATGAAAACGTAATGTTCCGCAGTCGTTTGAGAAAGACATGATCACCCTTTATCTAACCCATCAATTGCATGAAAACAACAACTCTTCTCATAGTAACATTTATTGAATAATAGTAACAAGCATGCATTATAAATCAATGGTTTGAAAGAGATAAAATAGATACAGCTGGTAACTATCATACAGCGAGCAATGATAACCATACAGGACTTTGGCAGTGCTGAGGTAAGGAGGAAAGAAGCATTGGTTATGAACGTAGCTACTACAACGAACAGACAAAATAGGAACAGACAAATCCTTAAAACGTTTCGTGACTTCATGGTAGTGTTGATTCACTCTACTATCCTAAGGTGGGAGCAAAATATCATCAATGATTAAAGTAGGAAATACTTTCCTCTCTTTACCAGGATTATTACAAAAGATGCGTATAACATTGAAAGCAGCTAACCATCGTTTAAAGTCAATAAGAAGAGCACTCTCACAAGAAAAGCCATAGTCTTGCAAATATTTCAGATTAAGTCCATGAATGTGTTTTCTCGCCCATTGATTAACATTGCGATTGCAGTTGGCATGTTGATGATAGACACTGACAATCTGATATGTTCAATTGTTCATAGCAATAGCACTGAGCTCCTGTACAGGTTCACCCTCACAATCCATAAAAATGATGATAGAAGCCTAAAACGGAAATTTACACATCTAAGGAAACGTTCTATAGCATATTACAAAATGAAGAATTACATCGATGCTTTTCACGACAAAATACACAAATGATATGATGGCAACGAAGAAGTAAAATGTATCTAATAAGACCACGTCTACGACACTCAAAGCACATAAGCGAATTGTCATAGGGTAGAGTTAGGAAAGGGCTAGTAATTCTCCTTCTTTGATTTGCGTTTTGATGTAGCAATCTTCTCCGACTTGCGCTTCGTACCACTGCTGTTAAGGATTTGATCAATTATGTCGTCCACATTGGGTGGTTTTGGAATATATAGGATGGATTCCATATGCATGGAGAGAGAGGCTATTTTATTATCCTTATGCCGACCATAATATAGCCCATTCACTTTGAAAAGGATATCCCAAGTACCTTCTCCGAGCTCGTCGCATGTGATGGGTGTTGAATGATCTCCCTCCTTCTTATAGTAAGTGCACTAATGTGATACCGGTAGGCAAATGTGATTACCATCCCAAATCTTTCTATAGGGAGTATCCTTGTCATCTCTCGCCTTTCACTCTTGAGCAAGAGTAGTAGGAATGTCCATATTTAATGTCACGTACTCCTCAATAATATCAAGTTGGTGGCGAATGTACGGACTCACGGGGATCAGTATGTAGTCCCCATACTGATTGTGCATTATCTTGACATCCGTGGAAGGGAGCATTCCCGTTTGGAGTACTACGCTATGATCGTCATAACGCAAGACTTGTTTAAATTTACGCTGTAGCGGTGTAGGATTATGTACCTTGGTTGTTTCTTCCACTGGCCTCAGTTGTAGATGATCTGATCGTAGCGAACCTTGTAACGTTTGACCACCATTTTGTCCTACTAGCGCAGCAGATGGAGTAGATGCCTGAAAATGGAAAAGATTGTATTAAGTTTACGTTCAAGGGAGGGAGGAAAGTAGCGAATTACAATTTAAGTTGGATAATAGAATAGGGAACTAGAGAGAGAGAGAAAATGTGCGTCCGTCACTCGTGCGATTCAACGATGGAATGATTCTCACTGTGGAAGGCTCGCTATTTATATAAAAATGCTTGATTCTCATTGGATGATGATCCTCATTGGACAATAACATCAAGCTGATTCCAAATCTGGCCTCCGTTTACCAATCCGAGCCTTCATTCGCCCGCTGGAGCTGTTTCTTGGGAAATTCTAACTCTGCGTTTTTCGTCAATCTCCCAAAATCTTAAATGGCGTCTCACATCTAAACGAAGACAGATAGGAACAAGCCGATTTTTTCAGTGAATTTGTCTTACTCTTAGCTTTCAAACGAGCTATTGCACGACTTTCTACGATCTCTAGAACTAAAGTTGGAATTGGAAGATCGGTGCCGGGGGGGGGGGGGACGTCAGCGAAACTTTTTCTCTCCGATTGACTTGAAACTCACCATACTGATGCAGAATTTCACGCTGAATCCGAATCTGGCCTCCGTTTTCCCATCCGATGCCTCGTTTTGACGCTACAGCCCAAAACGTCCAAAGTTCTAACTCTGTCGTTTTTCGACAGTCTCCCAAAATCTTAAATGGCGCCTCACATCTAAACGAAGACAGATATGAACAAGCCGTTTCTTTCACTGAATTTGTCTCACTCTTAGCTTTCAAACGAGCTATGGTACGACAAAATCCGTCCACTAGAAGCCAAGATCGAAGCTAGCTGTCCAGAGGGGGGGGGGAGGAGGTCAGTGGAATTTGATGAAAAATGTTTTGGTAAAGGTCCCAGGTCGAAATTCCACACTTTGGAAAATTTTCAAAATTTTACCCATACAAAGCCACTCTGACACTTAGGATTTTTCAGGTGAGCGAGCTCCAACCTAAAATCTTGTAACCGCTCTAACTTTTGAACGGCTGGTCCGATTGACTCGCAACAAAAAAATGTCGTCGAGCAGTTTTTTCTCCTCTTTCAAACGAGTAGCCTTAAGACAAAATCCGTTCACTAGAACCAAAGTTAGAAGAGGGGGGGGTCAGTGAAATTTGATGAAAAATGTTTTGGTGACGGTCCCAGGTCGAAATTCCACACTTTTGAAAATTTTCAAAATTTTACCCATACAAAGCCACTCTGACACTTAGGACTTTTCAGGTGAGCTACGACAGTCCACCCTCCCAACCTGGCCGGCACACCACGCCAACCTACACATCACCGCGCGCTAAACGACAGTCGGCCAGAGGGGGGGGGAGGACGACGACGTCAGCGAACCTGACGGACGCACGTGGCCGGCACACCACGACACTCTGCCGGTCCAGAGGGGGGGGACGTCAGACCCGTAGCACCACGGCGGCCGACCACGACACCCTGACGGTCCAGAGGGGGGGGACGTCAGCGACGGCGGCCATCTTGCGCGGTCCAGAAGTGGAGTTTTGCTTACTACTAATACTATATTCACGGCAAATTCATGCATGTGACTAATTAGTAATTAGGCCTAAGTTCTTCACGTCTAAACTATACATTTTCAAATCACCTTGCGGTAAAGATAAATTTTTGAGAGACTCGACAAACTGAAAGGTGTCTTTCAGCCTGTATTGGATAGGAATGTATTTTTTCAAATGGCTATCAAGCAAATTGGCTAAATTACCAGTGCAAGTGTTGCGCATACTAAGAATTGGGCGGTAGGGCGGACTCGTCTCACTTTTACAAACCTCAGGAAGTCCATAGAGCTGCGCTGGTTGAGAAACACAAGCTTTCACCAATTTTATCATATATCAGCTTCTCTGATTTTAGATGTTGAAGTTTACAATTAAATCTATCTTCTTCAAGTATGAAAGGTTCCTTCTTCGAGCGTTTATCGACTTTGTAATCTTTAAAGCGGTCATTGTCATTTAAAAATTCTGTTATTTTCCGAATATACGCGTCTCTGTCATCAATAAGGATCCCATTACCTTCGTCAAATTTGGAGATAAAGAGATTTTCGTCCTTTGCCAAATTTATGATCACTTTTATTTTAGACCGCCAAGCTTTGCTAACTCTATGTTTGCTAAAGTAAGCATTGAAAGAATTGCGAAATTGCGAAAGAAAATTCTCATCAAAATTTGGCTCATCAAGCTGTTTGATCTTGCCCATCAACAACTCAGCTTCAGCTTTTTCTTCATTTTTGCGATGATTGGCATGTGGAAAACACATAGAAAACCCTAACGAGAATTGTTTTTCAGCTTCAAAAAGAGAAATCGAAGAAATGTTCAATATCGGAGAAGATTCAACTTTCCCTTTATGAGGAATGATGGGAGCCTGAGTGGCTTCAAGACTGCGAAGCTTTTTAGAATGAACTTTAGACAGAATCTTTCTAGTTTTAGCAACCTTATGCTCAATGATCGACTTTACGATGAGGCTTTGACTGTCATCAAGAAACGTTAAAATATTAGTGAGATTAGTGGACTTTAGTCTGCGTTTTGTCTCACCAATTTCCTTCTTCAAAGCTGCTTGTTGCGCCTTTCTGATTCCCTGCTTTGATATTTTCAAGGATTTATGAAACTTCGTTTGAAGGAACTTCGGAATGACATGTCGCTCCTGACATTCGCGTAGGAATTGAAGTGGTCTCTCAGCACTTACTTCTATATCTGCCAATCTTATACCTTGCTTCACGACAGAAGTTGTCTCTGGGTTAAGAGCGAAGTGTATCCAGTCTCTTCATGAATGTGAAAAGAAAAAATACTGGTTCCGGACTAGTTTCGGTTCACTTGTATTGAATCATCCTCAGCGGCTACAAATGATAAGATCGCATAAAATTCACATTATATACAAATTTTCATGTGTTCACAAACGTCTCAAGGTCATTGCCCTCGATATAATTGAGACCAATTTTAGTGAGCACGAAAGAAAATTGCCAATCTACTGTCGTCGCTATGTCGATGATTGTTTTTGATCTTTCATAGACGCTAAAGGTTTCTTGGACTTTTTAAATGAATTGGATCAAAACATTCAGTTCACTTATGAAGAAAGCGTCGAAAAGTCTCTTACTTTTCTTGATACCAAACTCACTCTCCAAAATAGCAAACTTGAAATTGACTTTCATTTAAAAGACACAAACACGGGAGTCTATACTCCTTCTGTTGCATATGCACCAATCAGTTACAAAACCGCAGCCATTCGCTCTTTGTTTTATACAGCCTTAAAAATATGCTCAGAGAAGCATTTGTATGAAAAGACTGCTTCTCGTATTCGCAACATCTTCACATTGAACGGTTTTACGGACGACGTGATTGATCGTATCAAAAGGAAAGTTGAACAGGGTGTTCGAAATGCATGCAAGTCTGAAAATGAGGATCGAATTAAAGTCTATTGGTTCATTCCGTTCATTCAGGAAGACTCAAAAGAGCTGCAGTCTAAAATTGAGAAATTAAACCGTCATCTTCAAAATTCTGAAATAAAAGTTGCCTATAGAACTTCTAAATTAAAGGATTCATAACAAAGATCCTGTTGTCCCTTGCGGCGTTAAATCGAACATTTCTTATCAATATAGTTGTGATCGCTGTTCTGTGCGGTACGTCGGTTCCACTAAGAGACACTTCAATACTCGTATCAGTGAGCATTTGCGTGGATATCCCTGTGCTACAGAGATATCTATGCACGAGCATAGCCCAAGGCTGAAAACTTCACTATTGTTGATTGCTTCCGACAGCCATTAATTCTTGAATTCATCATGATAAAAGGAAATCAATAATCTATTATTGAGTGAGCGGAATGGATCACATGTTCTTCTTCTGAACTTGCAACATCAATGACGTAGAGTGGAACCATGCAATGACCTTGAGTCGTTTGTGAACACATGTATAAAAATCAAAGCAAATGTAGATGAATATCAAAAAAGAAAAACTACCGATCTGACGCCGACATGTTTCCGCCAGTAGTCTGGCTTCTCAAGGCGGTAAGTGATTCAAATTTATTGATACAAAAATTATATACTAGAAATTTGATTTCATGAATAAAATATCTTGATTTTTAGGAGAAATCATAGTCTTTCACATGGCATTGAGAGGTGGTTCATAGATCTTCATGAACTTAATGAACATGGCCTCTTTATGTTCACGATCCATTCTTATGGACCCCGAAAGCATTTCACAGAATGGAGTGATAGAAAGTTTGATGTCCATGCTAACTGCACAGTTTCTCATACGTGTATGCTTGCTTACAGGTAGGTATTTAGCTTCCTGAATCTGTTGTCGATGAACGGTAACTCTATGCCGAAGGGTATCACCGGACTGGCCTATATAATAATCATCACAAACTAAACAATTTAATTTATAAATGAGGTTAGAAAAACTGTAAGTTAGGTTAGTTTTCTTTTCACATTCATGAAGAGACTGGGTACACTTTGCTGCAATATAGGCTGTCTATTTTCGTCAATTTAAAGCCTATCACAATCACCAATCTGAATAACATAAAAAGGCGTAGACATATAGAAAATATTTTAAGTGTGAAATTTAGTTCTTTTAAAGTAAAGAATTATTTAGCAATGAGGATAATCTTAAAGACAGGCCGCAAATTTTCATCGTTCCGAAAGTGGAAGCACTCTCTATTCTTGTAATTGTCTTTATTCAATCGCAATAAAATATTGTAAAGCCACAAGTTTATTACAATTGAATAAAGATGATTATAAGAATAGGGAGTGCCTTCACTTTCGGAACGATGAAAGTAAACAACTTCCCGTATATCGTCGTCAACTATCCAAATTTTTATGTATTCGTTATTGATTTTGTTATGAATACTCCGGCAGACTTGATTTATAATTTTGTTATGTTTTCCATGTTTATTGAAAGGTTTATCATAAAGAATTTCAACTTAATTTCAAACATAGGCGTCGAGTTACTTTGAAATCAAGGGGAGGATTCTTGATTAAGTTTGACGTACCTCTACATATGGGCGTATTACTCCAGCTCACCTTTGTAAGATCATGTTCGAAATCATATAAATATAAATATGCCCGACATACCTATGTTTTACATTGCGTTTATATTGCAACAACAAATTATTCTTCATATTACATTTAGATATAGGCCCTACGTATTGTGCTGCTGAAAACCGCACATGCTTGTTTTCTATACTCATAGAATCCATTTTCATTTTGCTTATTCTAAAGCGCTGTTTAAAGCGTTCGAAATGATAATTTGTTTGCACTGGAAACCGGTCCATACAGTCCTATGATTTAGGGTCTCAACTCACATCGGAGGTCGTTATTGATTTGAATCTCAGAGAACACCCGGCGGGAACGGTCATCAAACGAAAATAAATAAGAGCCCTTAAGCACTTGTATTTTTGGAAAGTATACATGTCACAGATATCATGCATGTCAGTCACCAAAATCATCTATGAGCTATTGCCAAATTATGACGTCATCTTTCAAAATGGCCGCCATGATTATAAAAATGGGCTGTATCTCGAAAATGAATGATTTTAGGGCCCAATAATGTATTACGAGCAGATATAAAGTCGACCACTTCCTTTCATTTGAGACTCGTTTTATGCCAATAAGTTGCACGTATGTCAAATGGTGACCTCATAATTCAATATGGCCGCCATAATTACGAAAATCTGCTGTAACCCGAAAATAAGTTATTTTAAGGTCCAATAATGTATTACGAACAGATGTAAAATCGACCACTGCCTTTCATTAGTGACTAGTGATATGTCAATAAGATACACACATGTAGGCCTATATGTCAAATAATTACGTTATAGGCCTAATTCAAAAGGGCCGCCATAATTACGTAAATCTGCTGTAACCCGAAAACAAATAAACTTATGGCCTGAGCATTTATATAGTATCATTCAAGTTTATTTCTCCTAACATATCTATCACATCTTACATATGCAAATTCAAGGCACAGATATAGAAAATACCATATCTCTGTCCTAATACCTTTAAGATAGCGCATAAATTTGAGAGCACGCAATTTTTTCAAAGCAGTGACACATAAAGTGGGTGGTGAAAAGGTGAAGTGTAAATTAAGTCACAAATGTCAACCATTATAATGAATAAATGTTTCTAGCAAATTTGTTCCATATTTTGAATGGTTGATTGGAGATTTACAGCACTTCTCACATCAGATGGAAAACTCCTTGTGGACAGACTCGCTTGCTTGTTAACTATATTTTCCCAAAGATGATTGGTGGAATCGACATGGTTGAATATTACATGAGCAGCTGTCGTGACGCTGATCTCAAGATCGAAGTTAACAGTTCGGAATTCGGAAATTGAAGTTTATATCCAAGTCTGGCGGAAGGTCTTTTCCAAAGCGAGCAAGTCAACGTTGTTAAACTTCAACAAGCGAGCAAGTCTATCCACAGACAGGGATTTTTCCACCTTATGGGAGAAGTGCGGTAAAGCTCCAATCAACCATTCAAAATATGGAACAAATTTGCTACAAACAGTTATTCGTTACAATGGCCAACATTTGTCACTTAATCAACATTTCACATTATCACCACCCCCTTTATTTGTCACTACTGCCTAGAAAAAATTGCTTTTTGAAAATTCCGTGCTCTCAAATGATAGATGGATTTTCTATCTATGTCTTAAATTTATTGATGTAGGATGTGGCAGATATCTAGGCCATCAATTTATTTGTTTTCAGGTTACAGCAGATTTTCGTAATTGTGGCGGCCATATTGAATTATGAGGTCATTATTTGACATGTATGCAACTTATTGGCATATCAGTAGTCACAATTGAAAGGAGGTGGTCGACTTTATATCTGTTCTAATACATTATTGGGCTTTAAAATCATTCATTTTCGAGATATAGAAAATTAGGCAAACTTTTAACATTTTCTTTCTCAAATGATAGTCTTGAAAGAGAGCAGTGAAACCAGTGGCATCTTCTGCGTACCTGCGAGGCCTTCGGCGCATCCTCAAAAAGTATTTTACAACAATTATGAAAATGAAAAGTGTCATCATTCATTTAAATTCGATAGCTTCTCGTGATAGCTGTGCACAGCTTTCCGTCTCAAAATCAGACGCTCAACCTCAAGAGTGAACAGTTTTGCAGCACGTGCTTGAATCACAGCTGTTTCTTCGAACAATTAGACACACAAGCTAGTCGTGTGTTCAGACGGAGCACTGATGTTCAGACAGCGAAAGAGAGTTGTGTGCGTGTGAGGCAGTAAGCGCACGCGACCGCGTAAATATTGGCTTTCCCGATAGACATGATGCTTTGCCTTCTCCAATTTTTGCAATGAAATTCTATGCAATTCTTGATAGAGGCGCGGCATCTAAATATAGTAAGGGAGGCGCAACCCAATTGTTCCTAGCTTCGCTTAATGTGAGAGAAGCCAATACGTCAACAGTGGCAGATGGATGACGTTCAGACCATAGAGGTAGAGTTTAGTAGAGTGCTGAGTAACCGGCACGCGTGCGTGTTTTCCCTATTCGTCTGCGATCTGATTCTTATCGACGCTGTATGGCAAGAAGCGACATCGGCCATACAGCCACAATCACATCAATCTCCATCAGAGATGGTGATATCGTGCAGTGCATACAACTGTTTTAACAGGAAAACAAAGGAGTCAACAATATCATTTCATCGTTTTCCGAATGATACAAGTAGATCGGAGCAATGGGTCATCGCGACGCGTCGGAGAGATTGGCGACCTACAAAATATTCCTTTTCGTGTGACGGGCATTTTACACTTAATGATTTCCATCCTCCTGATTCGGCGAATCGACGATTATTAAAATCTGATGCCGTGCCAAGTATATTTGACTTTCCTGAACACCTCAAACCTCCAACAGCGAAAAAGCGCCGACTTCTTCATTATAATATTGATCCATCATCGAGTGAGACAGTTACTTGTGCAAGTTGTGACACAAAAGATGAATATATAGCTAAGCTTCGAAAAAAGATTCAATTACTTCAGAGAGAGAAGAAAAGCACGAAATTGCGATTAAAGCGAAGAAACGTTGAAGTAAAGAAAGTCAGCGATCTTCTCAATAATATGATAAAGAATAATCAAGTAAGTCGTGATGAAGCTACCGTCATCGAGTCTCGCTTAAGTGGAACAAAGTTACCATTGATTCAAAATGAAATCAAAAATATTCGACGTCAACCGAAAGGTTATCGCTATACTTCTGATATTATGAGTTTTGCTGTGACAGTTAATTTTTATTCGCCTGCGGCTCATAATTACATTCGAAAGGTACTTTGTTTACCTCATCCGTCCACGTTACGTGCTCTATCTTCGTCCATAAATTGTGAGCCTGGTAGTTTATCTGAAGTTTTTACTCACATTAAGAATCTTGTGGAAACTGATGCCGACTTCAGAGATATGGTTATCATGGTTGATGAAATGAGCATTAGAAAAGAAACCGTTTGGGACCCGTCATCTCATTCTTTCACGGGGTCCGTTGATTTTGGAGTCCAGGAGAACTAACTGATGTGCTGGCATCCGAAGCGCTTGTGGTAATGGCCGTGAGTTTACGAAAGCCCTTCAAAATGCCGATTGCTTATTATCTTACTCAAGGCGCAAGTGGTAAACAGCTGCAACAAGTGCTTTTTGATTGCATTAAGAGACTCACCGAGATTGGTTGTCGTGTTTTGGCATGTGTTTGTGATGGTGCATCAAAGAATCAGACTGCTGCCAAATTGATGGTTGTAGCTGTTGATGGCTTCAATATCATTCTAAAGGACAAAAAGCACCTCTTTCATTAAGCAATAAGGAGAGATGGCATCCATTCTTGCAAGAAATGATTCTGTATCTTTCAAAACCTTGTCCAAACCTTGTTCCTCTCATTCAGTCTCGTAGAAAGACTGCCATCATCGGTTTTGTGACCAGCATATTATCTGTTTGTGACATCGCTGAATCATTATTGAACGATGGACTACAGTATATGTTGACTTACAGATGCAGTCAAGACAATTTAGAACTGTTATTCTCAAGGATACGAAGAAAAGGAGGATGGAATAGCAATCCAAGTTCTGCTCAATTTAAAGCTGCCATTCGCTCGCTTGTTTTAAAAAACTCAGTCGAATCTTCTGTCAGTAGTAACTGCCGAGACTTTGCAGATAACTCAAATGAATCGCATCTTGAGATCAGAAAAATCTCTTTGAAAGATAATAGACCAAGTGAAGCTATCGATTGGGATATTGATTTTCTGAAAAAATATTCTCCTGATTTTTTATTGAACAGTGACCTTTTAGAATGGAAACAAAATGTATTACATTACGTCTCTGGTTATATTTCTAGAAAATTACGTACTACTATCCAAGTGAAGACTGTAGTGCCAGTCTTGAATCTCAAACTGACGTTTTCCAAGCCTCTTCATCTCTTCTTCGTCGTAAAGACCGTGGTGGTCTTGTTTATCCTTCTCGAGGCGTCTTCAAAGTCATAACAGCCACTGAAAAGACACTGCGTTACGCTATTCCTGGCTTCTCAAGTGGACAAGTTTTGCATTCATTAAAGTTTGTTGATTTGAAGGTCGAAACTATCGTCATTACATCTCTCAGTGACAAAATTAAATCATATATTTTATTTCCTGATCTCAAGAACCATATCTTAGATCAGGAAATCAATGAGAACCACGTGTTGAAACTCGTGCGGATGATTATATCGGCTTACGTTCGACTGAGATTTTTCCACTATGCGAAGTCATACAAAGATTCAACTATTTTGAAAAATCGACCGTCTAAAAGAAAGGTGCTGAATAAGACAGTTCTTTTCCGAAACATTTGAATCATTTGATTTTGTTAAGATAAAGCAACTTGCAAAAGACGGCAAAAACTTTTCATTTGAAATCGTCAACTTATATGTGAGTAAGATGATCCTGGGTAAGATACATTGATCCACGGAATTTTTATGATATTTGAGATAAAAAATAAAATAATATATATACAAGATATCGTCTGCGGATAAGATTAACGTATTCGTAATTATGAAAAAATATTACTTTATCCATATAGGCCTGAAAATGAATTTATACTTGAATTAGTGATTCTGATATTCATTTATACACCGGTAGTTATTACTTTTAACTTCAATTGAATTTGCGATAGTAAATGAAATAGGAAAATACACATTGGTTATTGCTATTCAAGATCGACATATTTTAGAAACGCGAGGGAAACACTCGTACAACATTTCTTTAATCCGTCATCTCATACACTACGCAGTGGTGCGTTCCTCGCGCTTCTTGCCATACAGCTAACTTCATAATCGGCTCGCAGTGAAAAGGCAAGTCAGCACTCTACTAAACTCTATCTCTATGGGTTTCAACATAACTTGGGTGGTCCGTTTTTTATGATCAGCTCTGTGACTGTAAAAGGGAAATCCACCGTCGATCAGCTGTCTATTGTTAGGCAATTTCTGTAGAAATACTTGGAATGCAATTAGGACAGATGTCATCTAATCGTCGATTTCAAGAAAGCATACGATAGTATACACAGACCAATCTTATGGAGCGTAACAAGAAATTCGGAGAAGTTTGTCAGTAGTAAGCAAGTGACAAACACTCGACCGGCGCCCCCCCCCCTCTGGAACGGCAGAGTGTCGTGGTCGGCCGCCGTGGTGCTTCGGGTCTGAGTCCCCCCCCTCTGGAACGACAGAGGTTGTGGTCTGTCGTGGTGTGCCGGCCAGGTGGGTTCACGTTCACAACATGTTCGCTGACTCCCCCCCCCTCTGCAACGACAGAGTGTGAGACTCGGGTGAGTTGGTCCGACCGCCTGGTTGACGTGGGTGACCGTCCAGGTTGACGTGGGCGACCGTCTAGGTTGACGTGGGCGACCGTCCAGGTTGACGTGGGCGACCGTCTAGGTTGTCGTGGATGGTGAAATGGCTGCCAGATTCGGATTCAGCGTAAAATTCTGCATCGGTAGGGTGAGTTTCAAGGCAATCGGCGAGAAAAAATTTTTCTTCAAAATTTTAACAGAGTTAGAATTTGGGACGTTTTGGTGTGTAGCGCCCAAACGAAGCATCGGATGAGAAAACGGAGGCCAGATTCGGATTCAGCGTGAAATTCTGCATCGGTATGGTGAGTTTCAAGCAATCGGAGAGAAAAAATTTTCGGCTGACGTCCCCCCCCCTCTGGACAGCTTGCTTCGATTTTGGCTTCCAGTGGACGGATTTTGTCGTGCGATAGCTCGTTTGAAAGCTAAGAGTGAGACAAATTCACTGAAAGAATCGGCTTGTTCCTAGCTGTCTTCGTTTAGATGTGAGACGCCATTTAAGATTTTGGGACATTGGCGAAAAACGACAGAGTTAGAATTTGGGACGTTTTGGGCTGTAGCTTCAAAACGAAGCATCGGATGGAAAACGGATTTCAGATTTGGAATCAGCGTGAAATTCTCTATCTGTATGGTGAGTTTCAAGTCAATCGGAGAGAAAAAATTTTCAACATTTTTCGAAAAAACGACAGAGTTAGAATTTGGGACGTTTGGTGTGTAGCGCCCAAACGAACCATCGGATGAGAAAACGGAGGCCAGATTCGGATTCAGCGTGAAATTCTGCATCGGTAGGTGATTTCAAGCAATCGGAGAGAAAAAATTTTCGCTGACGTCCCCCCCCCTCTGGACAGCTTGCTTCGATTTTGGCTTCCATGGACGGATTTTGTCGTGCGATAGCTCGTTTGAAAGCTAAGAGTGAGACAAATTCAGTGAAAGAATCGGCTTGTTCCTATCTGTCTTCGTTCAAAAGTTAGAGCGGTTACAAGATTTTAGGTCGGAGCTCGCTCACCTGAAAAAATCCTAAGTGTCAGAGTGACTTTGTATGGGTAAAAATTTGAAAATTTTCCAAAGTGTGGAATTTCGACCTGGGACCGTCACCAAAACATTTTTCATCAAATTTTGAAATTTCACTGACGTCCCCCCCCCCTCTGGACAGCTTGCTTCGATTTTGGCTTCCAGTGGACGGATTTTGTCGTGCGATAGCTCGTTTGAAAGCTAAGAGTGAGACAAATTCAGTGAAAGAATCGGCTTGTTCCTATCTGTCTTCGTTCAAAAGTTAGAGCGGTTACAAGATTTTAGGTCGGAGCTCGCTTACCTGAAAAAATCCTAAGTGTCAGAGTGACTTTGTATGGGTAAAATTTTGAAAATTTTCCAAAGTGTGGAATTTCGACCTGGGACCGTCACCAAAACATTTTTCATCAAATTCTGAAATTTTCACTGACGTCCCACCACACCCCTCCACCAGACCCATCCCTATCCCGTCTCCCATCCCCCAATAAGCTCCCCCGCAGACTTGTCAACCCTCCCCCTACATCCCACCATTCCGACCCATCTCCACACCCCCTTCCCTCACTCCCAGACGTCCCCCGCACGTCGCTCCCTCCCCCTCCACCCCCCTCCTACTAACGCACAGTCCTACTTCCCCCCCCCTCCTCCTCGACGTCCCAACCTCTAACCTAATACGCACCCCCATATCCGCCCTCATCCCCCAATCATCCACCCCTTCTCCTCGCCGACCACCCTACTCGACCCCCCGTCTCCTCCCTATCAACACCAATCCCCCCACACGTCATTCTTACCCTCTCTGCGTCCCCCCCAACCACTCATTCAAAGGATTTCTATAAGTATAATGATCAAGCTCCACTTGTGATCCCACATCCACAACACTCTCCCCTCCCCCTCCACGTCGTCCCCCACATCAATCCCTAATGTCGCCAGTCCTGCTCCCCGTCACAGCCCAACAACCTACTACCCCCTCTTGTCCCACCTCACAAGCCCCCGCCATCCTCACATCACCCCTCACCTCCCTCCCCTCACTCCCTTCCCTCCACCCCCCCCGATCCCGTCCACCACGTCCCCATCTCCCCCACTCAACCCACCCCTCTGGACAGCCAGGCTTTCGATTTTGGCTTCCAGTGGACGGATTTTGTCGTGCGATAGCTCGTTTGAAAGCTAAGAGTGAGACAAATTCAGTGAAAGAATCGGCTTGTTCCTATCTGTCTTCGTTCAAAAGTTAGAGCGGTTACAAGATTTTAGGTCGGAGCTCGCTCACCTGAAAAAATCCTAAGTGTCAGAGTGACTTTGTATGGGTAAAATTTTGAAAATTTTCCAAAGTGTGGAATTTCGACCTGGGACCGTCACCAAAACATTTTTCATCAAATTTTGAAATTTCACTGACGTCCCCCCCCCTCTGGACAGCTTGCTTCGATTTTGGCTTCCAGTGGACGGATTTTGTCGTGCGATAGCTCGTTTGAAAGCTAAGAGTGAGACAAATTCAGTGAAAGAATCGGCTTGTTCCTATCTGTCTTCGTTCAAAAGTTAGAGCGGTTACAAGATTTTAGGTCGGAGCTCGCTCACCTGAAAAAA